>OX459217.1:17500-1349944 GCA_949775195.1 Diarsia dahlii | reverse complement strand
CTGCGCATCGGGCTAATGTTCACTAAGATTGGCCGCCGTGACCGAAAACGGTTAGGAGGATAAATGTAGATTCCATCGGTGAAGTATGATTTTAATATATTTTTTATTTGTCGAGCCTCGAGATGATGAACAGCTTCCAAAAACATTTTCAGTAGTAACTTCAGAAGGTTTCTAAAAAACCGTACATCAAGCACCCAGTCTTCTACATACTTTTAAGATATTGAGCACCTTTTTTTTTCGGTAGTGGGAAATCATTAAATAACTCCTCCCGCTCTTGGGCAGAGAGAGAGTGTCAGACTTCTACTGACTAAAAACCACCCATGTTCCTTCTTAGCCCTTTCTGTCTAGGCCGCGGTATCCTGTGAACATCCCGCAGCCGGCCCCTCATGAACGATTGTAATGTTTGTGTAATTTTCAATTCATTTTAAATCCAGGTAGCTCCAGCGGAATTCGAAGCGTTGCTTCTCCAGCACCCTTCAGTGCGCGATGCAGGAGTAGTGGGTAAACCTCATCCGAAGCACGGAGAAGTTCCTGTGGCTTTCATAGTGCTGCAACCAGGATGTACTGCGACTGAGGATGAACTGGTCGAGTATTTGAACAGTCGGGTAGGTCTTATTAAAATATTACAGTTGTGGCGACTAGCGACATCTATCGCAACACCTGCGTACTAACAACGATCGACAGAAATTCCTACATCACGCTATCAACTTTGTCTGCGACATAAGCCTATATAGGAGATCCCGACTTACAAAATGTCGGGCAGTTAGCCCACTGGACACAACACCCGTCCGGTCGGAGGATCCTCTCGTTTCAATGGGGGATGAGGAGCTTTACACCCTGTTCCTCATTACCCCCAAACAGTCTAGGTAACATAGAAGTATGGAAGAAGAAGACATACTGCTTCGACCCCAAATGATTTGGGATAAGGGCAAGAGATGATGATGATGACAGTCTTAAATCGTCCTATGACATTGTGTTGCGGAGGAATTAGTGAAATATTACAACGTTAACACCAAAAAAAACTATATTTTGGCCTGTGTGAATAGGGTAGTTGTCAAAAAAAAATCTAATTTTCCGTCAGATAGATTTTCAAACAATATTGTACACATGTTTTTTCTTTTTTCACGTAAACAAAAACTAAAGACGATACAGTGCTTCGAAAACTCATTTGACGTCACATCGCACTACATTTTTTACCACGTAGTTACTTCAAAAGCCCCCACTCCTGATTTTTGACGCGTTTTATCTTCGTCAATTTTCATTAATTTGATAAAACAAAAAACACGTATCCAATATTTTTCGATAATCTAACTGACGGACTAAACAGAATTATATTTTTTTTAGTCAGGAAACATCCCTATTATAAATGGGACAAGAAAGCCTTGCAAGAGCAAGAGCTTGCCAAGGGGCGCGACAGGCTAAATACAATTGTCAGCATAATATTTTGAAAGAGCACAGTTCTGACCAAACCTAACCCATTTGATCAGGGTGCCCTATCTCATTTTAGTACAACCAATGTTCTAATTAAACTGTGATAACAGTTCTAACCTACTATTTTTCACCATATTCGCCTGCTTTTTTGCACTTCTCTGAACTCGTAAATTTACTATTTATTTTACGTTTTCCTGTAATCTTTGTGTTGAACTTTTAGGCTCAGTAGTTTGTGAGATAAGGGGGGCAGCGGGAATGATCCTATAAGGGTTCCGTTTATTCCTTTTGAGGTACGGAACTTTAAAAATAGACATTAATGCTAAAATTGTTTTCAAATTATACACACCAACAAGTTGATTGTTATTGCTATACTCAGAGAGGTTTAATGTTTACTTAGGCCATCACTAAGTAAATGTTCTGACAGTTTTTGTCAATTAAACATCAACAAATAAGTAAAGGAAACAAGCTGGAGTCTGAATTTGGGCCTAGTTAATCGCAAAAGGCTCATGCACCTAACTCTTTAGAAAATATAGGCTTGATGTAAGAACTTTGTCTTCTTTCAGGTAACCTACAGGAAGCGTCTACGTCTGGCAGGCGGCGTTCGTTTCATAGACCGACTGCCCAGAGGGGCTGGTGACAAACTGGATAGGAAGGTCTTGATGCAAAGGTGTATTGATGAAGATAATAACTGATGACAGTGCACGGAGTCGACTGAGAGGAGTGGTGTTCCTGAGTTTATCGCGTTCAAACAAACCTTTCAGCTTTACCTATAATCTATACTAATATTATAAAGAAGTAAAGTTTGTGTGTTTGTATATTTGTTAAATTGTAAAGGGTAATCTCGGGATCTACTGAACCGATTTTAAAAATTCTTTCACAAATAGAAAGCCACATTATTGCCGAGTGTCATAGGCTACTTTTTATCTCTGTATTCCCACGGGAACGGGATCTACGCGGGTGAAACCGCGGGACGTCGGCTAGTATTAGTATATAGAAAATACTCATTCCTTCCTGACTGAATGCACCTCAACATCCTACTACCTACTTAATAGTAGTGGCCCAGTGATGGCGGCCCCGACTTTCTTTCGAACAGAAAGTCGTGGAACCCAGGCAGGCATTACGTTGTGTAATTTATTTCATTACCACTGCTCTCAAAACGGTGAAGGAAAACATCGTGAGGAAACCGGCATGTCCTAGAACAGATAATTCGAAGATATGTGACATCTACCAATCCGCACTGGGCCCGCGTGGTGAATTATAACCCATTCCTTCTCATAGAGAGGAGGCCTGTGTCCCAGCAGTGGGGACATTTATAGGCTATTGATGATGAATATACGTAGACTAGTTTATTTTTAGATCTCAGAGATTTTGGTGCCACTGACATAGTTACATGACACCTAAGGGTCCTTTCACACCGACCGGCTCGGAGAGCATCGTCTGGCGCTCTTCTTTTCACACAGACCGGTCGCAGTCGGCAAAAGAGTCCGCAGTTGGAGCTGGTCGGCCGGTCGAGCGCGGAAGAGTACGTCATCAGAGGCAGCTCGTCGGCTCGTCTTATTATTTCACACTAAGCGTATTGTTTGCTCTCAAGAATTATAAAAGAAGTGACATGTAAAAATAAACCTTATAGCAATGATTCAAACCTCTGTTTTAAACGTGATAAAAATCTGCTCTCTCGCCGACCGGTCTGTGTGAACGGACTCTAAAGGACCATGGGCATATTTCTATGGACTCTCGAAGTAAGACCAACGGAATTGCAATACATTTCAGAGGAGAATTAAAAGCCAAGAAAAATTAAATCTGTAGTTTTGCCTTTTGTTTCCCTTTTTCATTCGTTTTTCTTTGTTAAATTTAACACTGCAGATTCCAAAAAATCCGATAAAGTGGATGAAAAATTGCATTTAAACATAATTAACCTTTACGAAGGTAAGAGAGAGTAAGAAATAGGGTAGGGAAGGAGTCAGCAACATTGCAGGGGCTTCGAGTTATTCGAATAAATTGTGCTTTTGGTCCCGGCTTGTTGTGGACTTGCAGTTCATTGTGTATCTACTTAATATGCAAGTACCTGCAGATATAATAAATCAGTTGCTAACTCAGACTTGGGTGTTTCAATACATTACATGGTGACAGCGGTAAAAATAATTAAAAAACACGTAATAACGATTGTTGCGAACGATTTTTTGAGATAGCTTCGGCTAATAGTGTAGAAAAGTAGTGAATAACTATGGAACACGCGCGACCACCGTCAGAATTGAGTTTGGAAGGCAGCTCCGTCAGCCGGGCTGACGCGTGGAAGAAATGGAAAACGCAGTTCAATCTATTTTTGAAAGCATCTGGGGTGCATAAAGAGGAATGTGGTGTCCAGGCCAGTTTACTGGTCAATCTGATTGGACCCGAGGGGTTCGATATGAGACTTTTACGTTTGCTCAAGAAAGTGAAAAGGATGACGTCACTCTGTTAATTAAAAAGTTTGATGAATATTTTGGCGTCAGGCAGAATATAACTTTGGCCAGATACAACTTTTTTACGAGGAATCAGGAAACGGGCGAGTCCATAGATCAATATGTTACAGCATTGAAATTGTTGAGTAGAAATTGTTGTTTTAAAAGTTTAGAAGAGGAATTAATTCGTGACCCTATCGTTTGTGGTGTAAAAAGTACGGTACTACGAGATCGCTTATTAAGAACAGAAGATTTGTCTTTAGAAAAAGCGATTAAAATCTGTCAGGTCAATGAAATTTCCAAGGACAGCAACCACATATTGGAGACGCGGGGTGCAAGTGGGTCTGCAGAATTGGCACCTGTGCAGGTCGATACAGTTGCAGTACGTGGTGGTGCTGGTGGCCGTGGCTGGCGCGGCTGTGGGCGCCCGCGCCGCCGGGGCCGTGGAGCGGTTGGTTCCGGTTCCAACCAGGTTCGACAATCAGGTGCATCGGGTCACTGTCTCAGGTGTGGAGGTGATTGTTCTGAGCCTACTTCGTGTCTGGCTATATTTGTGCAGTGTTATGTGTGTGAAAACTATGGGCATTTTGCTAGGATGTGTAAAGTTAAAAAAAGTGTTAAGAAAATACACGAAATAAGTGAAGAAAAAACCGATGACGGGGACGATTGCGAGTCATTTTTTATATCAGTTTTGTATAATGTTTCCGAGATAAATACTTCGTCTGAGGACTGGTTTGAAATTCTTCGAGGGGAATGTGGTTATGAAAAAATTAAATTAGATACTGGAGCGGACATATTTAGTGTATTATCATTAACACGATTTAAATCATTAGGGTATGACACTAAATTAATAAATATGAGTAATCATGTTAAATTGCAATCTTACAGTGGTGATTTTATTCCAATAAAAGGCGTTTGTATTTTAAAATGGCGGTATAAGAATATTGTTTATGAATTGAAATTTGCCATCGCTGTAATGGATTGTCAAAGTGTGCTGGGATTGCAAGCATGTTTAACTTTAGGTTTAGTAAAACGAGTTCCTAATATAAATTACACTGAATATCAAGATTTATTTCATGGATTAGGCTGCTTGCCGGGTGAGTATCACATTGTTGTTGATAAGACTGTGATGCCAGTGATTAGTGGTCCTCGTAAAGTACCTTTAGGATTGCGCGATAAGTTGCAAGACGAGTTGAATAGAATGAATGAATTGGGAGTTATTAGAAAGGTGACTCATCCAACTCCTTGGGTAAACTCATTAGTGATCGTTGCAAAAAAGAATGGTCAGTTGCGTATATGTTTAGATCCGAGACCACTGAATAAGGCTATACAGCGTGCACATTTTCAATTACCAACAATAAATGAATTGGCAACTAAGCTACACGGTGCTCGGTATTTTTCGGTTTTAGATGCAAATTCAGGATTTTGGTCGGTTAAATTAGATAATGCAAGTGCTGATTTATGTACATTCAGTACACCATTTGGACGATATCAGTATTTGCGATTGCCCTTTGGATTGAATTGTGCGCCTGAAAAAAATGGAAACCCTACAAGTATAAGACAAGAGATACTTAAAATCGCCACAGACTACTATACAATACTATACAAGAGACAAACGGCAGCAGTAGTAGAAAAGCAAAAACAAATAGTAACAATCTCAGAACCAATCCCAATAATATTACTGGAAGAAACTATAAGAGCAATCGACACACAAAAATTAGACAAAGCACCGGGTTCAGATCAAATATCTAACGAACTAATAAAATATACAATACCGGTGATTGCTTCTAGATTAACAGAACTATTCAACGACATCTTAGTAACTGAAATTATTCCGAATGATTGGACCAAGTCAACGATTGTACTGATACACAAAAAGGGGGACAAAGGAGACATTACCAACTACTAAGACCAAGTCTTCACTCGAAGTGGTGGCTGCCAGGTCCTTGTATCCACTAGCACTATCGATATAGTGAATACTTAGGTGACTGGTGTGAAGAATAAAAGTTTCTACTAAAACAAGGTTGGAGGCATTGATATAATAAAACCCAAGATACACACTCCGCGTCTCAAAACCGTCCGCTTAAAATAAGTTCACAATGAACTCATTTCAAATAGTCTCGCGTCGCTCGCGTCTCTGCACGGCGGTCGTACAAAATACTTTTTATATTGCTTTTTATAACTGCATTGAAAAAGGAATCTGCGTAAGGTTGAATTTGCCAAAAAAAAATGTTTATAGTGACGATAACTACATGTAGTAGTGCGTGTATTGGTGAGTGTTTGGCGACAGCTTCGACTGTTTGTTTTGTTCGAGACTGTGCATCTAGGGTTTTATTATATCAATGGTTGGAGGTCGTAAATTTTTAATATCTGGCCAGCAGAGCAGTGTGGGTTTATTTGGTGTTCTAAGGTCGGGGAAAAGATTTTTCAGACCTTTATATTTACTTCATAAATTGTTTCTGTTCATTATGTAATAGAAAGATCGAGGTCCGTTTAAGTTCAAACATTTTAGTTAAGCAGGCAATCTAAGAAGTGTACAACTGTACACACACTGTCTTTGATCCAGTCTTTCGTAGGTTAGTCGGGCAGTAGACCTCTTTAAAATCAAACATAGCCTATTCGACATTTCAAGAGTAAAAGTGCAGTTCAGTTATGTTGTCATGTTGAGGGCGCGACTTTACATCGCTAACTGGCCCGTTAAATGTATCGATAGGTGAGAATAGAATTGAGAACTCACGTAATCGGGTTGGCGTTTTTTGACTTAAAAATGCGGCGTTTTTTGACATAAAAAGTTTGTAGATATTGTAAAACCGCGTCGGTTGCTTTGTTATAGTGATAGATTATTTTTTACAAGTGGAAAAGTTTAACCAGGTACTATATTGGCTGGTTGGGGTAAGTGGATTTTAAAGGAGATTAATTTTTGTTCTGCGAATGCTTCCCGGAGTTGTTTGGATAATGAATCTCTTGACGAAAAAATGGCATGAGCTAATAATAATTAGAGTTATACTTTTAAAAATATTTACAGGAGGGAAGTGTTTTCAGCACAGGGAAGCTCCTTGCTTTACCTTTTGCAGCCAATTAATTGTTTATCTTTGATTCAATGAAATACATTACTCAATAAATAATTATGAAAATCTTTTTTATGCTCACAAAAATATTAAGCTTTTTACGAAATATAGTGATATTCACAATATAAATACAAGAAATAAACATAAATTTATTGTACCCACAACAAGGCTCAAGAAAATAGGTGGATCATTTAGATGCCAATGTATTCGCTTTTATAATAAACTTCCAAGCGACATTCAAAATTTAAGCATTAACAAATTCAAATCTTAAAAACGTAAACTTTGCCAGAAAGCCTTTTATGCTGTTAAAGATTATATAGAGGACAAAAAAGCTTGGGATTGAACTGCTCCAATTTGAATTGAAGGTGAATTGATTTTATACCTTTTTATTAATTATACCTTTTTATTTTTATTTTTTACACTTTGACATATTAATTACATATTTATACATTATTTACAATCCTTTTACAATTTGACATTTTATGATTTTTCTTAAACACAATGACATTATTTACTTTTTAAGTATGATATTATTTTTTTGCTATTTTGATCAATATTTACTTGTTAAATATTTTATTTTTCATTTAGTTTTGTGTTTAATGACATTTATTAACTTGACATGATTATTTAATATGACAAATATTTTATTATTTTTATATTGTGAATGTGAGGACCATGTGGGTCTTTCTCTAATTTTAACTATTGTCTGGCAGTTTGAGTACTATAAGCGACCCACCCAAATGTCCTTTCTTTGGTATTGTTCGTCGTGACGTTGAGCTCCTTGAGTTATAAGTCGAGCTCCACGATAACTGACAAATGCTTGCACTGACTGGACGGGTCCACTCAAATCTGTGTGGTGCTTTATTCAAAAGACCATCTCAGACACTAATCTGCATGATCTTCATGTATTTTATTATTTTCATATTGTGAATGTGAGGACCGTGTGGGTTTTTATTTAATTTTAACGATTGTTTGGCAGTTTGAGTACTTTAAGCGACCCACCCAAATGTCCTTTCTTTGGTATTGATCGTCGTGACGTTGAGCTCCTTGAGTTATAAGTCGAGCTCCACGATAACTGACAAATGCTTGCACTGACTGGACGGGTCCACTCAAATCTGTGTGGTGCTTTCTTCAAAAGACCATCTCAAACACTAATCTGCATAGTCTTCATGTGTGTATTATACCAAGATTATGTTTGTACCTTGAACATATTATTGTAAACCCAAACGATTTTAAAAGAGTGTCCATGAAGTTTCTTGCCATTCTTCTCATGAGACCAACGCTTTGGAATTGGCAACTACAGTACACTCACGAGTTATTATGCCTTGTGACTGGGACTGTAGCTTAGTTTATTTAGCTTCAGTAGTTCAGTAGTTTGCTGCCGCACTCGGAGAGCTTCAGTGGTTGCTTGGGCCGTCGCTTGGTAAGGGCTTTTGGCGGTTTTGTCATACAAAACTATGTCAGGCCTTTGCTGGGTGGCGGCTTGAGTAATCGTTGAATATCTCTGAGTGCTGCAGTTAGTTTAATTCGACTATTCAAAAGTGCCTGTTACTGGCCTACTTGAAATAAATATTTTTGACTTTGACTTTGACATTATTTTTATTAAATGAGGTATATATGAGGGAATGATAAATGTTACAATATTATGGTAAGTTTACAAAGAGATGATTTGTGGTACGTAAACGTTAATTCTGTTTTGTGTTTAATAATTATTATAGTCATACATATTATTATATCAGTTATTTCAAAAGATAATTATTTTAATATTGCAAAGCAATGTATTTAGTAAATATAAAAATTTTAGCTCCCTGATTTAATTTCATTAATTAAATTATAACACATTGGCGTCCCGTTCACCAGGCGATAAGAAACAAAGCCTCAAATAATGTTTAATGACCCCGAATGAGGCCAAAGGACACAATAGTAGTTTTAACTTCAAATAAAACGGCTGTTGTGTCCGGAGACTCATTCGGGGTCATAATTTTGAAGCCTGCCTGGTTTTTATTGGTTCTCAAGTTTTTAGGTTTTTGAGGCCACAATGAACGATTTGGCGCGCTGCGGCCACCTGGTGAACAAAAGCGTGAATACGTCATCAACGTGTTGTCAAAAAGGCGGTAGTTGCATATACCTGTATAGATGTGACACGGAAACGGATGATGCTAGACTCAAATAGTGTTTAATGACCCCGAATGAGTCTCCGGACACAACAGGACATCTATATACACACAATCTTCTGTCAAAATGTTTCACAGGTCATTAGTTGACATGATTCTTTGAAGTTTTTTAATAAAATAATTGATTTACAAAGGTATTAATTTAGGGCCTTAAAACCTTATCATCTGCTAGCATTTTCCTAATTATGATGAGCTTGGCTTTCATTCTAACCGGATGCAGCTAAATACCATTATTTTACAAGGAGAAAAACGTTTATTGTTTATGATTGTGTGTTTGTGTGTGTTGTGTAAAACACATTCAAAATTGTACTTCTTCACTATCATTTCAAAGTGACCTTCTGAGTTATCTAATAGACTATAGGGATGATAATAATAGATATTTATTGATATAAATATCTAGTAGATATCTTTGTTTGCATTGAGCTATAACGTCCTTCTGTTAGATTACAATATTTTATATCAGAGTTTTTTAAATAGATCAAAAGGTTTGTAGTGTTTACTATGTTTTAATATCTTTAAATAATAATGTTTATATTTTTCTTATTTTATCGAGTTAATGTGCTAACCTAGTGGCTCGTCCACGTGAAATTGAAATTAAAATAAAAATATTACTTCCGGATTTAAATTGAATTTTGTTAATTACCAATTACAAGAGTTTTTTTTTTGCACGGAACACTTTTCTCTATTCTATACTACTATAATAGTAGTTTATGCGACTGTGCATAATGAAGGGCATTACAACACAAGTATGGGCTTAAGAAACGAGCCGAAGGCGAGTTTCTTAATAGCATCACACGAGTGTTGCAATGCCTAATTATGTATAGTTGCATAAACTACTTTATCTACCCAAATATCATAAGGGCTCTATGATGGGTTCAGGAACCATAGGGAAATGACCAGCATTGTTACCAGTGTAATGCAATAAAAAATACCGAACAAATGACAGCTCGAAATGGCCGCCGCCATTTCGAGCTGTCATTTGTTCGGTATTTTCGGATTTCTTTAATTTTTTTTAAATCATAGGCAAACGAACAAAGTCACTATTCTTGTGTCACTCGAGATCAAAATGTCGTGCGATTTATAATAAATCATACTGAATTGGGGTTTCGTATCGATAGGTATCTGTTTTAATGTAGATACTAGAATAGCACACTCACTTGAATTTGACACCTGTTCCAAATTTAAACTCATAACCTACTGTTTTCAGTAGGTTATGAGTTCATTACAGTTCTGTTTATTTCTGCTGGTTGGTAATGCTGGTCATTGCCTATGGTTTTTGAACGCATTAGAGAGGGTTTATGATATTTGGGTAGATAAAATATTATTAGAAAGCTGAAAAGTTTGTTTATTCGGTTGAACGCGCTAATCTCAGAATCTTCTAGTTCAATTTGAATAAATCGTTGAATGTTGGATAGCCTGTTTATCAAGGAAGGCATAACATCATGGTACAGCTAATAACGCGAAGCATAAATGCAACCTGTTAAAAAAGCGAGGAAAATTCTGCTTCATTAGAATTGTATTGTATTGTTGTTTTGTTTGTATTGTATTGTATTCAAAAATTATTGCTGGAAAACACCAGCTTCTGAAGTCGGTGACATTTGTTTGTTTGATTTGGTTTTTTTTTGCCACCGACTTCAGAAGCTGATTTTTCTTCTGAAGTTTATTTTTCTCTTTTTGGTGTTTTTGAAGTCGGTTGTTTTTTTTTGCAAAAAAGTTTTTTATTTTTTCATTTTTAGTTTTAATATCCTATAGAAATATTTACTATACATTAAGGGACCAAATGGCAACTTTTCCGCATCAAACTAAAAAAGAATCAAGTAAATCGGATCATAAATCGCAGCGTAATCGGTGTACATACATAGAAAAAAAAAACAAAAAAAAAAAAACATACCGATCGAATTGAGAACCTCCTCCTTTTTGGGAAGTCGGTTAAAAATGAATTGCAAAGCACTCAAAAAATTATAGTTGCATTAAATAATAAACGGGTCATGAAGCTATTTAAGTTTAATAAAAAATCTCATGAAATTGTTTCAGATTTTTTTTAAACTTAAACGTTCCAGTTACGAAGATATTGGGGTCAAAGTTTCAAATTATTGACTGGTTTAAATAAAATACAAGTTTTTTAATGTTGTACAAGGTGTCTCAAAGAAAGTTTATATTTATTTAGCTTAATGTGTGAACGCAACGAGTCCAAGGGGCGCGAAGGTTATGTCAATCGTAGGGATTGCAATCCGGAAAAACGGATCCGGTAATTCGGCGGATCCGGCATCATTTAACGGTTACCGTATCCGGTACCAATATACCGGATCCGAAGACCGGATCCGGTGCTAGCAGTTTGTGGCAAAATAATGGGGAGCAGCGGTGGCCCACTGGTGGCGGCCCCGACTTACGAACAGTAAGGTCGTGGGTTCGAACCCAGGCAGGCACATTACTTTGTGTAATTTATTTCATCACCTCTGCTCTCAAAACGGTGAAGGAAAACATTGTGAGGATCCGGCCGGACTGAAAATGACGCCGGATTCAATCAGTAGCCTGGCTCTTGGGTAGTAGTAGTTAGTTGGGTAGTAGTCGCTACGGAGCGTTTTTCGGGAGCAGACCGTGCGTTGTGCGTGCGAGAGTTTTACAAAAACATGATTCCATGACTGTACTGTAGCGCGTAGAAGATTCTGCAGTGTTTCGAGCTTTTTCCATTTAAATGGCATGGTTGCATGACAAGCATTCCTCTTATTCGAAAATGGGTCAAAAATAAATCGGGCGACCGAGATCATCAAGAACGGTAGAAAACGTGGAGAGAGTTAATAAGTCTTTACTAAATCCACCTGCCGAGCCGTGATAAGTAATTTTTAACCGACTTCAAAAAATGGAGGAGGTTATCAAGTCGACTGTATTTTTTTTTTTTTATGTTTGTTAGCTCATAACTTGCGACTGGGTGAACTGATTTTCATGATTCTTTTTTCATTTGAAAGCTGGTGCTTCTCGTGTGGTCCCATTGTCACCATTTCAATATCTGATGATGGGATATTGTAGAAATCGGGGGAACTCTTCAATAAATAACAGCAGATTAACCGCGATTGTTGCTATAGCTTATCTAAGCATTGTTTACGCCATCACACAACATAATATCACGCCTGTACTCACTACAAAGGTTATAATAGTTATTTATGATACTAGTGCGGTAAGTTGGTTTTTACAAACGAGTAGACGTCGTCTCGGGCTTACCATAGTCACGAGTTTGTAAATACCAATTTCTGCACGTGTATCATAAAACGATTTTCAACACATTTGCGAGAAAACAGTACAATTATGTAATGAAACCAACTTTTTCAAGACTATTTTTAATGGCAAATAAAAGTTTTAGATACGTTCCCAAATATTTTTCATCTGGCGCGTCATTAAGAAATTTTTCTACGTTAGCTGCAGTGAATACTTTTGATTTCTTGCTGGTATAGCCATCTGACGGTCGTTTCAAAAATACATGTAGTTTTATGTATTTTGTTAAATCAATGTCATTATTGGTTTTTAGAGTGGTTTTTAACATTGAATATATTGACCACATTGAGGACGGTTTATACTTCACACGTAATTCATTGAAGTAAGCCATCAAAACATTTTCAGAGAATGATTGAGTATTTCTTCTAGTCTTTCATGCTATAAAATTTTTGTGGGTAATTAAATAGCGCTCTCGCGATTTTGGCGGCAAGAGACCGTTTTCTGCAATTTTCGCCTCATTTAAAATATCAGGTGGAGTAGATTCCGTATTAATATCGGATTCGCTTGAACTCATATTATTTTGTTTTTAAATATCAGTCTGAAAGTCGCAACAATCTTTGACGTTTTAATATTAAAATGCCGCGCATTTGCAAATGGCACCACATGCACGTGGTGAAAATTAGAACTATAACTTTCATCTCATTTACTCTTTAGTAAATCTCTTTAAAATGAGACAAACGTATTGAACAAAAGCGCTTCCAAGGAGGTTCGTTCAGTCAGCTTATTTATTCTAGTAATGTGAAACTCCTTGGTGGAATCTTGTATTACTTTTTATGGAAATTAAAAAAAAAACCGTAAAGAATACGAACGGTGCTATACAACGGGGTATGGACCGTGCGGTAAAATAGGTACTTAGGTGAGAGTACCTATTTTACCGCACGGTACTTAGGTGAGAGTACATATTTTACCGCACGTTCCGTTGTATAGTGCGTAATTTTTAACTTTCGAACAATGTATACAGGCTCCGTAAATGCATTTTTCGAGCAAATGTGTTGAAAAAACTATTTTGTGAAGATCTGATGAAGAACTTCGGAGATAGGCAACGGAACTCCTCAATAAATGATAGCAAATGGACTGGGATTGCTGAAATCTCATATTTTATTGTCTGTCTATTGTTTACACCAGTTCATAACATAACATCACGCCGGTACGTTGTGAAGGGGTAAGCACATGTGAACCACTAAAAAGTGAAAAATAAAAACTTTTTTTACAAAAAATAAAACCGACTTCGACAAAAATAAAACACAAAAAAGTGAAAAATAAAAAATCCGCTTCAGAAGTCGGTGGCAAAAATATGAAATCAAACAAACAAAAGACACCGACTTCAAAAGCTGATTTTTTATTTTTCACTTTTTTGTGTTTTATTTTTGTCGAAGTCGGTTTTATTTCTTGTAAAAAAGTTTTTACTGTGGGCGGATCCGGCCGGACTGAAAATAACGCCGGATTCAATCGGTAGCCTGGCCCTTGGGAATTTAGTCGCTAAGGAGCGTTTTTCGGGAGCAGACCGTGCGTTGTGCGTGCGAGAGTTATACAAAAACATGATTCCTTGACTGTACTGTAAGAAGATTCTGCAGTGTTTCGAGCTTTTTCCATTTAAATGGCATAGTTGCATGACAAGCATTCCTCTTATTCGAAAATGGGTCAAAAAGTTTGTGGTCTCTGGAACTGGAAAAATTATAAATCGGGCGACCGAGATCATCAAGAACGGTAGAAAACGTGGAGAGAGTTAATAAGTCTTTACTAAATCCACCTGCCGAGCCGTGATAAGTAATTTTACTGTTAGATTAAATGAGTGCCGCGAACGCGAGGGTCTACATTTGGAAGATATTATTTTTAAGAAATAAATTCCTAAAGTGTGTACTTTAATAATTAATACTTAAACTTTTTTTCGATACACTGCTTACTTTTTTTTTAATCGAACGCCTAAATATAAACTTTCTTTTGAGACACCCTCTAATATAATAATTTACCTATACTTCAGTCAGAGTAAATCCAGTGCTACCCAGTTTAAAAAAGTTGATATAAAAAAGGTCTTCAAGAACTGCTTACAGAAACCAAGATAATTTCATTTGAATACCAAGTACATTGATAATTTCATTAAAAGAGCAATGGTGGGTCAAGAGGAGCGGTGGCCCAGTTGTGGCAGCCCTGACTTACGAACAGTAAGTCGCGAGTTCGAACCCAGGCAGGCGCATTACTTTGTGTAATTATTTTCATCACCAACTGCTCTCAAATCGGTAAACGAAAACATCGTGAGGAAACCGGCTTGTACTGACTTCTCTGAATGTCTAAGAACCAAAAAATTCAAAAACATGTGACATCTACCAACCCGCACTGGGCACGCGTGGTGGATTTTAGACCATCCATCTCGTATGAGGAGGCCTGAGTCTCTGCAGTGGGGACATTATAGGTTGATGATGACCAACTACATAACATGTTTGTAGTTGAAAACTTTTTCTTTGTAGGTTCAACCGACAAGCAGGTTGGAAGTACAGAATCACATTTACAAAAACAAAATGCTCAAAAACAGTCTTTATAGATATGGAAATGAAAATGGGAGAGTTCCTGCTCACCTCAATTTTGCCAAAGAAGTGTACGATAACATGGTTAAGAATAAAGATATCAAAGCTTTGGTAAGTCTTGGTTTTAATAAAAAAAAATCTTGTGTTCAAACAGATCATTGAAAAATCTGGGCGGTGAGTAATGTTCTAGCTCACCGTCCGTCCATCCGTGTTATGACAACGACAGGACACGTGTCAACGACGGCGCGTTTGTGTTCCACGCGTGCCTCAAAGGGATGTCAACAACATTGCAGGGGCCCGCAAGGGCCGACAGGGGTGCGGGTTGTTCGAAAGAGATACCACGTCCTCGTACACAAAGGGCTAAGAAGGAACATGGGTGGTTTTTAGTCAGTAGAAGTCTGTCACTCCATGCCATTCCGTCCATTCTGGCTAGACATAATGTGTATTTACTATTCTTAGATTAATATCTAGGCTTAACCTTTCAGAGAACAGGTGTGATGTTCATATCTTTTTTCAGATAAACGCTGACACAGAAGAACAAAGATCATTTGGAGAGCTAGCTCAAATGACAGCTGATATAGCTCTCTCACTCACTCGTATGGGAGTGAGAAAGGGAGAGGTAGTCTGCATCTGCGGTGAGAAGAATTTTGAGTATCTACCTACTGTCATGGGAATCATGTGTGCAGGGGCTACCTTTGCCCCATTGGACCCAACTTATGGAACTTGTAAGTGGTTTTTTGAACTAAAGATTTAAAATGTTAAATGAATGCCATCATAATTTGCATTTTCCCAAGTATATCGGGGTCGCGCGGCTTCCCGTCTATCGAGATGCAGCTGATTACCTCCACAAGTCACCAGCCTTTTGACCGCCACAGTCAAGTAAGACGACAAGCCAAAAAGTACCTTAAGTCGACAGACTTCAGGAACTTTTTTGCTTGTTCGGCTTGTCGTCTATACGTGACTGTGGCGCTCAAAAGGTTAATACTAGTATTACGATACCCTTTGGTAAGGCTGGTTATCAGACTTTCAGGTCACTGACTACCTGTGACGACTGCCAAAGACCCATATAGCTGCCGGAACCAACAGCTTAACATGCTTTCCGAAGCACGTAGGAAACTCGGTAACTTATGGGTGGTCGCATCCACGGACCAACCTAGGCAAGCACGGCTTACTTTAAAGATCGACCCGAGTGGCAGTTATTATTAAACCACGAGCTCCTCTTGTGCATAAAGTAGTTTCAATAAATAAAGATAAAATATGGAGCTACTTTCTACCTGTCCTTCACAACATAGACAGTTAAAAAATAGTATTTTATGATTTTATATATGTCAGAGATAAAGATATTTATAGCTAGATTATATATTTGACTTCCTAATAGATTTTTCAGATACGTAATCTTACTCGTGGAACTATACACGTATAGGATACCTCCTTATCTGACAAATCTGACAACAATCACCGAAACAAACCTCAAGGTCTGACATGTTATTACCCTTTTTAAATTTCCGACAAGACAATCTTGATCTTGGGAGTTCGAGTAGATCTATCCAGCCAGAGCTTGCATTTGTTCACTTCAAGTTTTGACATCCACAGTCCCTCTGCTCCACCGCACCAAGATAGTTCAACCAAGCGTCATGTTCTGTTCTGTCTCCGCTTACGACGTCCACAAAACAACCTTCGAAGAAGTCGAGAGCATCCAACACTACATTCTATACGGGAACGAGACAAGAGATGGTGCTGTACTCTTTAAGGAGTTCCTAACTGACACTGTACGATTAGAGGACTTCGAACCAATTCCTGTCAATGGATGGGAGGACGTGGCTTTTATAGTCTTCTCCTCAGGAACCACTGGTCTACCGAAAGGTATTCCTGTAACGCATTTAGCTTTTCTGCTGAACGCCCAGAATGCTGTTGCGGAGGAGTGAGTATGTTTAGTATACCATTCATTTAGCGCTAGGCAAAGGGCCATGGAGCGAGCCATGCTCGGCATAACCCTATTAGATCGAATGCGTAACACCGAAATCCGCCGTCGGACGAAAGTCTAGGTACGATGTCGGAGACCGGGCGCGTCAAGTGGACCTGGGCAGGACATCTTGCTAGACGCGAAGATGGCCGATGAAGCAATGCATTGACTGAGTGGTGGCCAAGGTTAGGCTATAGAAACCAGGGTCGTCCTAAAGCTCGTTGGGTTAACGACTTCATCGAAGTTGCGGGAAACACCTGGATGAGAGACGCACCGGATTGGGACATAATTATGGCGGAAACATGGGGAGGCCTATACCCAGCAGTGGGTAATTCCAGGCAGATATGGTGATGAACAGGGCATGGGCAACTAGTTACTCATCACTGTTACTGTATCTGTAGCACACATCGAGATGGACCGATAGTTTTGATATAGTTTTTTTTAATAACAGCTTGAACATGCCAAATATGGAAAAAAAACCGGCAGTTTTGACACAACTTAAGAGGAAAGGCTATGTCTATCTCTGGACATCTGCCGTGTGATCATCATCATTTCTGCAGAACGATGCCTACTATATAGAACTTCTATAGGCATCGTAACATCCCCAGTCCTATGTTCCCCGCATCCCCACTGGATGCACAGCCTTCATGAGGTCATCGGTCCACCTCGTGGTAGAAGAACCTTTACCATATACCAGCCCCATCGACCATCTGTTCTGCACTTAAATTTGCACCAACTCAGTTTTTTATCATTGGTCAGAGTAGCACCGCGTCATACCAACTTGACTGATCCTTCAGAATTTCTAAGGAGGTGATGATAATAACTGGTCCGCACTTGACGGTGAAGGAAAACATCGTGAGGAAACCTGTCATGTCTTAGAACCAAAAAAATTGACATTGACAAGACATGTGACATGATCTACCAACCCGCACTGGGCCCCCATCCCTCTCCTAGAGAGGAGGCCCGAGTCCCTACTGTGGGAACATTATAGGCTGATGATGATGATGACTGAACGTTAACTTGGACTTTTCTTGACCCAGAACAATGTTTTCCCTTCTAGGTACACAGGCGAACCAATTTATATCTCCAGAGAGTTCTGCTACACGTATGGTCTGATGTATGCACTATCTTGTCTGAGGGTCTGTGCCACGTTAGTGTACAATCCCAGCGGTGGGGAGAAGGCTATGCTGGAGGCTGTTCAAAAATATAAGGTACGGGGATCGGTCTTTCGTTTGGTTTTGGTTTGAGTCGAGAGAAGCAGTGGCCTTGTGGTGGTGGCCCCGACTTACAAACAGTAAATCGTGGGTTTGTAATGGCAAGTGATGAATTTAGTCTGAAGCGGAAGTACCCAAAGATGGGTTTCCAGTTATTAAAAGTAGTGGGTTCTGATGGTGTATCAATTAATCTTTTGAATGCCACGGTCGTGCATAGACGACAAATGAAAAAGTGTCCAATACGCCACCGACGTCTATAGGCGATAAAAACCGTATTTTGCTCTTTAATACAAAATAGTGTCAAATAACATAAAATAATGGTTTTGTTGATTTTTGTGCCTTGGCGTGGGCGGTGCGCTATGCGTCTAACGCTCTGGCGTTCAAAAGGTTAAAGAGAAAACAATAGGGTATTTCACCAAAAAAATCTAATTAGTCCGTCTGTTAGATTATCGAAAAATATTGGATACGTGTTTTTTGTTTTATCAAATTAATCAAAATTGACGAAAATAAAACGTGTCAAAGATCATGGGTGGGGGCTTTTGGCGTCACTTAGTGGGTAAAAAAGTACTAACCTTGTGACGTCACACGACTTGACTCGACTTTTCGAAGCACTGTATCGTCTTCATCTTTTGTTTAAGTGAAAAAAGAATAAAATACGTGTCCATTATTTTTTGGAAATCTATCAGACGGACTAATTAGATTTTTTTGGTGAAATACCCTATTGCTGGCGGGCATTTCCATTTTTTGGAGAGGAACAGATGTAGAGTGTTAGTTATGATACCCTACTGTGGATGCGGTAGTCTAGTGGTGGAAGTATGATGCTACCGTCACAATTATTATACATAGAACATCCTACTTAATATAATATTATAAACGCGAAAGTTTGTAAGCATGTATGTATGGATATTTGTTACTCTTTCACGCAAAAACTACTGAACGGATTTAGATAAAATTTGGCACACAGATAGTTTATAACCTGGATTAACACATAGGATAGTTTTTATCGCGATTTTATCTTCCCTTGGGATAATTTTCGAGTTGTAGCGGGCGAAGCCGCTGGCAACACCTATTATTTATTATTATTATTTAGCCCGTTGAACTGGCTGAGAGATTTAGTCTTGGTTACTCAATTGTTTGGTTACAAAATGTCTCTCAGCTCAGTGTGCCTCTTGGCAAAGGCCTCCTCCAGTAGCTTCCACTGTTTCCTGTCTTGGGCAACTCTCCTCCATTTGGGTCCCGCAGTAAGCTTCAGCTCGTCCTCCCAACGCATTAGTTGTCGTCCTCGACGTCTCTTGCCGTCTCTTGGATACCAATTCGTTATGATTTGGCTCCATTTTTATTGTGTAGATCTCAACATGTGGCCGGTCCATCTCCATTTTTGAAGGTCTATTTTTTCCAGGATATCGGTTAATTTAGTTTTTCCTCGTAATTGCATGTTGCTAACTCTATCTTGCCTTCTTGATCCTGTCATGCTTCGTTCCATACCTCTCTGGCACTTTGCTAGCTTGTCTCTATGGTGTTTTGTGAGGGACCATGTTTCGCAGCCGTAGGTGATGCATGGGAGAATGCAAGCATTGAAAACCTTTCTTTTCGTTGCCATATTGTGTTGTTTTGATTTTACAATTTCCTAGAGAGACCAGTATCTTTTCCACCCATTAGCAATCCTCTTGTTTATTTCCTTGGTTGTTTGGTCTTTGGGGGAGATGATCAGGCCCAAGTAGCAATACTCGTCGACATATTCTATTTGTTGTCTTTGGATTTCAATAGGTTCCATTTTTGAGTTGGTCATCAATTTCGTTTTTGATAAGTTCATTTTTAAACCCACTTTAGAGCTTTCAGTATTCAGAGTTTGTATCATCTTTTCGAGTGCCACTGGACTTTCTTCTAGTATAACCAGATCATCCGCAAATCTTAAGTGGGTTAGTTTTCTTCCGTCTATGTTGAGGCCTAGATGTTCCCAGTCGAGTTTGCGAAAGATGTTTTCCAAAACTGCTGAAAACAGCTTTGGGGACATTGGATCTCCTTGTCTGACTCCTCGCTTGATCCGGAACTCTTTTCCCAAAGCTTCTAATTGGATTCTTGCCTTACTGTTTGTATATATGATTTTAATAATGTTAATATATATTTATGTTGCAGGTATACCCTGCCTTTCTAAGCTCTCCCATATTGCGTTGTGACTAATGCAATCAAAAGCTTTCGCATAATCTATAAAAGCCATATATAGTGTTTTGTTGAACTCGTTACACTTCTCAATTATTTGTTTGAGTGTGTGGATGTGATCTATCGTTGAAAAGTTACGTCTGAAACCAGCTTGTTCGATAGGTTGGCTTTCATCTAATTTTGTGCTTACCCTGCTCAATACAATCTTTTCGAATATTTTGTACACATTCGACATAAGGCTTATTGGCCGGTAGTTACCGATGTCGTCCTTTGCGCCTTTCTTGTGTAGTAGGATTATGTATGAAGTTTCCCATTGTGATGGTATATATCCACTTTTCAAAATTTGGTTGAGCATCTTAGTAAGTATTGGTACTAATTCATCAATAGTCCCCCTCAACATCTCGTTTACAATTTTATCTGGTCCAGGTGCCTTCTCCATTTTTTGGCTTTTTATTGCCTTTTCCACTTCACTCATCAGGATATCAGGTTCCCACTCTGACAGGCTGTCTGCTGTTTTGCTCTTCAATGGTTGTGAAAGAGGGTGCCTACATGCATCTTTGTTTGAATACAGTTCTTTGTAGAATTCCGTGGCCAGTTCGTGTATACCTTTCCTGTTTGTGACGGTATCTTCTTTTTTCCTTAGTTTGGGCACCCACTCTTTTCCTGTTTCCTTAAGTTCTTTCAGAGCTTTTCTTACACCACCTGTTCTCATTATTTGTCTCTCTAACACTTCTAGTCTTTTATTTTTGCGATCTCTTCCAATATATTTACTAATTTGTTTGCTGATTTCTGAAATTATTGTAATGTTTTCTTTGTTTTTTCCCTGAGCCAGTAAAGATTTTCTGCGGTTTATGAGTTGGATGGTCTCGTCGCTAAGTAGGTATTTGCTTTTGATTTTGTTGATATTTTTAGTGGTAGTAAGCTGTTTTTCTAACTTTCCATAATTTGCTTTGATATCGCATTCATTTTCATATGTCAGCTCTTGTAGATTATCTGTCAACAACTGGCCAATTTCCTTGAAACACTCCATGGTGGTTTGAGTTGGATTATAAGTGGTAATGTTCTTCCTTGCTCTTTTTGGTGGTGCTGGCAGAATTGTACCTCTGACCATACGATGATCTGTGTTAAAATTAAGTTTAGAGATCACGCTAGTATTTGAAAATGCCTTGGGAAAATTGCTTATTATATAATCTATTTCGTTTTTGGATTTGCCATCTGGTGAAATCCAGGTCCATTTATTCTTTGGGTCTTTTTTGAATATGCTGTTCATAAGAATTAAGTTGTGTTCTAGCAAAAATTCCACAAGCTTTTGACCGTTGGAGCTTCTTTTACCATGCCCGTGTTTACCCAATACATACTCTTCCATGTTTTGTTTTTCTCCGATTTGAGCATTAAAATCACCCATTAGTATAATATAGTTGTTGGTATAATCTCTGATGACCTTAGCCAGTTCGGCATAGAATATCTCTGTCTCTGATTCTGCAGCTTGCTCGGTTGGTGCATATGCTTGTATAATAGTCCAAGTCTTTGTATAGTTGGGTATGTTGATATTTAGCACTGCTATCCTTTCAGAGATACCAAGGATGTTTTGTATTTGCTTCTTCAGAGTTGTCTTTATGAGGAATCCTACTCCTCTACGGCCTCCTTTTTCACCTTTGTTGAACAATATGTAATCTTGGTATTCGTAAATTGTCTCACCTTCTCTTCTCATTTCGCTGATTCCGAGTATGTCCCACTTTATGTCTTGAATGGCAATATTCAGTTCTGCAAGGGTATCTTCGGTCCTTAAAGTTCTAGTGTTCAATGTTGCTATATTGATTCTGTTTATTCTTCTACTGAATTTAACTGGAGGGTTATGGTCTGAACTTCCCGCGGCGACCAACCGTGGTGGGAAGGGTTTTTTGTGTATTATGTTGTATTAGATTATGTTTTTTCTGTATTTGTTTTGTTTTTCCGGTACAAGTTGCTTTTGTTTTTGTAGGTTGTTTATTTGTGTTTGTTAGTTTTTTGAACTTTCTGAGGTTTCTGAGGTTGAAATAGAAGTAGTTCTGTTCCTTATTCCCATGTACTGAAATTTATTTGGTTTCAATATTTCCTTTTGTCCATTATTGCTTGTTCTGTTTTGTTGGTTTTCGGGCTTGTTATGAGTGTTTGGTTTTTTCGGCGTTGGTAAGTTGGGGGATACAGTCTTATCTCTCTTCCTTTTTTTCGCGCAGATTGTCCTTCTGCTTTTTAATTACAAGTTGGTCTCCTCTCATAAAAGCTCAATACGTACGTTAGTGAGCTCCGTGATTAAAAATCGAAAACAAGTGCATAAGCTCGGATAAGTCGAGACATTTTGGTGGATCGCAATTGGTGAAGCAACAAAACTCATAAAACAGTGGAGAATTTGCGCCAGAAACCAAGATAGGTTCAAAAAAGTGCAGTGAAAACATATGATTGACATAACCTAAAAACTAGTGAAGTGTGAAGTTCGCCGCAAATCAATAAATGGGTCATCGTATACCAACATAACAGAAAGACAGTTACGCCAGTGTTGCAACAAAAATAATCATTTTATTGAAAAATAAGGTTTCCATTAATAATTTCAAATTACCCAATAAAAATATAGTGCTGTCAAAAAATGAACGAACAAATAGAATTATTGTTTTCAAAACTTGACGCAAAACTAGATGAAAAGCTCAATCAACAAACCCTTATATTAACATCAGCGGTTACTCAAAACGTTATGGAAGCAATTGATGAAAAGATAAAAACTTTAATGGAAGAAAACAAAAACTTAAAATCTAAAATAACAAAACTGGAAGATAAAATCACTACCTTGGAAAAGGACAAGCGAAAAAGTAACCTGATATTTTTTGGTGTTGATGAAAATGGAAAAAGAGAGGCAGAACTTGTAGACCACATAAAGGGAATAATAAAGGAAGCAGAAGTACATATAGACAGCCACGAAATAAATAACATCTACAGAATAGGGGCTCAAACCAACAAAAATCGCCCAGTAGTTGTTACTTTCTCTACTATGTGGAAGAAACATCTCATATTAAAATCTAAATCAAACTTACCAACAGGCATCTATGTCAAGGAAGACTTTCCCAAGGATGTTCTCGAAGTTCGGGAGAAAATGCAGCCAAAAATTGAGGAAGAATGGAAAAAGGCAACACCTAGTAATACATAAAAAAAAATAGTTAAAAAACTAAAAAACCCGACTGAAAAAACTGAAAAGCAAAAAAACAAGCACATTTTAAATTAAACAAAACTTGGAAGCAGGCGGGGTCCATTCTATTTTTTTTTTTTGGCCCCCAAAATCCACAATTTTTCTTTGTTTTTTAATTTTAATGTAGCCTATAACACTCGCGCCATCAAGACGAATCTAACGACGTATATTTCATTCAAATCGGTTCATCCGTTTATGAGTTATGAGGGAACAAAGAAACGGACATACATACATATATACATACATACACGTCAAACACATATCACATCATATATGTTAGCGCATCAGGAATGTTTGCAGATGCACATACTGATGGTTTCAGTACCATCATACGTAAAAAGACTGCTTCCATGATGCGCAGAGTGCGTGGGAGCGGCAATGACATCCTGAAGGTCATTAGTGATAAACCGTGCTGCACCATTATGGCGCATTGGGTACGTGTCCATGTACATAATTATACCCAGTGCGTCAAGTGAAGGCGGCCGGTATATGAACTGAGTTATTATGTACCTACCTAGTATAGTTATTCCATTCCCATTTGTTACTAACATAGTTTATAAGTAGTGTGTATTACTAACATCATATGGATCAAGGTCTGAAATAAAGTTTTTTTTTTTTTTTTTTTTTTTTTATAACCCTCCTTTTGGGCTTCGCCGCAGTCGGGTAAAAAGAGAAAGAGATAATTTATAAATAAAAAAAATCTGTACAAAAATAAATTTCTTCTTCTCATTTCAGATAAAAGTCATGCAACTAACTCCAATGATCATCACAGAGCTGATCAAGTCACCCATCTTGGACAAGTATGACGTCAGCACGGTGGAGTACCTCATATCCTCCAGTACTTACATCCGGGAGGAGGGAGTAATCGCTATTAAAAAGAGGTGAAATCATATAGCAGACTAGCTGTTGCCAGCGCGGCTTCGTCCGCTACAACTCGAAAATTATCCTAAGTGAAGATAAAATTGGGATAAAAACTATGCTATGTGTTAATCCAGGGTGTCAGCTACCTCCATGCCAAATTTTATTAAAATTGCTCCAGCCGTGAAGAAGTAACAAACATACACACTCACACATAAACTTTCGCCTTTATAATATTACTAGCCGTTGCCCGCGACTTCGTTCGCGAGGAAATTTTGTCGTGTATGTATGAGTGCTAACCTATGGCGCTCAGACTTGGTCTTTGACTAAGGCTCAGAAGTCCAAACTCAACGTTTGCCAAAGAGCGATGGAACGTAGCATTCTTAAGATTAGACTCTCCGATCGAATGCGCAACACCTTAATACGGTCTAAGACAGGCATCGCCGATGTTGGCCTTAAATCTGCCATGTTAAAATGGGACTGGGCGGGTCACGTTTCAAGGATGAAACCGGACAGATGGGCGAAGATAGTAACACAGTGGGTGCCTGAAGACGGCCGACATAACCGAGGCAGGCCCAAAAAACGCTGGCGTGAGGATCTGGACTCATTTGCAACGGATTGGATGGAGAAGGCAAATTGTAAAAAAACTTGGAAAGCCATGGGGGAGGCCTTTGCCCAGCAGTGGGACAGTGTAGGCTAAGGAAAAAAAAAAAAAAAAAAAATGTATGAGTGCCTCTGGATGTACCTACTATGCCAAATCGAATTACAAAATATGCCAATCGAAGCGATTTATTCCCTTAAACTGGCCCTGTCATAAAATCTGTTCCCACACATACAAATACATATGTCTTAACGATATTCTATCTCTCTACCAATTTTCGGCCCCTAAACGCCAAGGATTTCATTTATATACTTGCGGGAGCCCTTAGTCCAGATCGTCACAAAAAAAAAATTGTTAGCTAATAGACTTGCTAGATTTCAGGCCGGTATGGTAGTACTAAAATCAAACTTACATAGAGCTCCCTAATCCGACCCTGAACCAAAATCTTAGCAAACTTCTACTCACCATAAACTACGTCCCCGTCAAAATTCAAGATTGTAGTACGAAAAATGAAGGACTTTCATACAAACTTGTGAGGGCCCTTAGACTACCCTAATCCGGCCCTGTCGCAAAACTATTTCATAGCAGACGTCGTCGGCTGACTATAAACTACGTCTCTGCCAAAAATCTAGATTGTAGCACAAAAAATTAAGGACTTTCATACAAACTTGCGAAGGCTCATAGTCCACCCCAATCCGGCCCTGTCGCAAAACTAATTCATAGCAGACGCCTACTGACTATAAACTACGTCTCTGCCAAAAATCAAGATTGTAGCACGAAAAATGAAGGACTCTCATACAAACTTGTGAAGGCCCTTAGACCATCCTCATCCGGCCCTGTCGCAAAATTAAATCATAGCAGACGTCGACTGACTATAAACTACGTCTCTGCCAAAACTCTAGATTGTAGCGCAAAAAATTAAGGACTTTCATACAAACTTGCGAGGGCCCTTAGACTACCCTAATCCGGCCCTGTCGCAAAATCCGTTCTTAGCGGACGTCTACTAACTATTATATAAACTACCTCCCTGCCAAAAATCATCTTTGTACGTCCAGCGATTTTCGAGATTTCGTGATGAGTCAGTGAGTGACCTTTCGCTTTTATATAATTATAGATACAGCTGTTGCCAGCGGCTTCGACCGCTGCAACTCAAAAATCATCCCACGGGAAGATAAAATCGGGATAAAAATTATCCAATGTGATAATCCAGGTTATAAGCTATCTGTGAACCAAATTTCATCTAAATCCGTTCAGTAGCTTTTGCGTGAAGAAGTAACAAACATACACACTCACACAGTCACACACTCACAAACTTTCGCCTTTATAATATTAGTGTCATAGTGTGATAATATTAGTGTGAGAGTGGTTTCTCCCAATTTTAATTTATCTATGGTGATAAGTGGTAACGTAGGGGTCCTTAACTACGATTTATTAAATGATATTTTTCTCGAAGCGGAAACCCTCACTGGATTGATAAATTAATGACTTCCACTCAAGGGAGAGCGCAGGGGTCTGTTAGACTCGTACTGACTTACACCACACTGGTGTTTCATCGCACACATGAGCCGGTAGACTACAGGATCAAAACCAAAATATTTATTTCAAATACAGTTACAGGCCTTTTTGAATAGTCGAACAAATACAAAACAAAATAAGCTACAGTCCAGTCACAAGCCATAATAACTGTGAGTGTACTGTAGTTGCCCATTCCCTAGTGTAGATCTCTATAGAGCAGAAAGGGCAAGAAACTACATTGCTACTTTTTTTAAATAGTCTATTCTCTTCTTTCAGGATACCAAGCCTTAAATCAGTCATCCAGCTGTACGGGATGTCTGAAGGTGGCAACATCTGTAACGAACAGGGATGTACTAAGGGACCTAAAGCTGGAAGTTCTGGCGTGCCCTGTCTCGGATTTGTGATTAAAGTGAGTTTTTCTTTACTTCTTAGAGGCTACGAAAAGAAAGTTGGAAAGGACAGGTGCGTACTACCTACTCGTAACCGGCGTGCGAGTATGAACATGAACCTGTATGAATGTGGACGAGGCAAAAGGTGTATGTAAGGATCGTAGCAGATGGCGTTCTGTGTTTTCTGCCTACCCCCATGGGAAAAGGGAGTGAGTTCAAAATCAGAATCAAAATCAAAATTCATTTATTCAAACTAGGCTGATAATCAGCACTTTTCGAAGGTCAAAATTTACTTTACTTTACTACAGTGAAATTTGGCCTAACTGGGACCTGGATAAGTGAGAAATCTCTGTATCTGGAACTCATACTGGGGTCCCATGAGACAGATTTGGATATCTGAGACACATTTAACCAGGTTTCACTGTATTTACATTTTTATAAGACAGTCCCCCGAAAACGCCCACCCATCGACACTTCCTAGTGTTTAGCTGGAAAGAAGAAGTGGCGGAACAAACTCCCCAGCACACATCTGTCTGTTAGGTTGGTTAGAAGAACCAGACTCGATACAATAGCAAGGTGTCAGTTAAATTTAAGATTTACTACAGACACAATCAGTAATAAACAAAAGTATATAACAATAAACAATGTAAAAATAAAATAATAAATACATAACATAACAGTAAACTAATTTTGGAGAAAGAACATAAATAACAAACATTGTCTTGTGTTCAACTCAGCGACCAACTATTCTTATCATCTAAGTAGTCGTTAATAGAATAGTAAGCTTTTAAACAAAGATTAGATTTAACTTTGGCTTTAAACTCATTAAATGGCAAGTCTAGAAAAGAAGATGGCAGTTTATTATAAAATGTAATCCCGAGCCCTACGAATGAATTGTGAACTTTGTGAAGCCGGTGAAAAGGAGCGCGTAGTTTATGCTTATTTCTAGTGTTAAAGTTGTGGATATCACTGTTTTTAGTGTACAGGTGGATATTTTGTCTAATATATAAAATGTTGGCAAAGATGTACTGAGAAGCAACCGTGAGAATACCAATCTCCTTAAAAAAAATCTCTAAGTTATACTCGGGCACCCAGCTGATAAATTGCACGAACCGCTCGCTTTTGCAGAACAAATATATTTTGAATATCAGCAGCTTTGCCCCACAGCAGAAGTTTATGTATGTGTCTTAAAGAATGCCCATTAGGTCTTCTTTACTCTTGTTCTTTGTATCACTTCTGTCACGAGAATGAACGGCAGATCAGCTATGTAGCTAAAAAGATGTTCAGCAATTTTGATTCAACCTATAAAGTTCCCTCTGATGGGACCATGCTGGGACACATCACACAGGCCTCCCCTCTGTGAGAGCTGGCATAGGCTATATTCCACCAAGCGGGCCCAGTGAGGGTCGGTACTCTAAATATAGTCTGGCGTGATCAAAGTTTGGCCTTTAGCTAAAAAGCGCAGATATTTTTGGGTATGCCCGCTACCCAACTACTACCAATATTGAAAGTCAATCCACAATGGCAACAGACACAAAAGCGGCAAGGCATTGAAGCTCAACTAAATCCCAGAGAAACAACGAATAACGTTTGAGTAGGAAATCCACAATTTCCCACTTGCCTTTTCAAGCAGGAGACAGTAAAGAACTAGGCCAATAGGCACAAGGAATGTTAGTAACTGGGATAAGCCCAGCCGCATATACCTACTGATGTTACGACCCGCAACGATATAATAGACCTCCTAAGTAATTTACGACTAAATCAAAATTGAAGTTGCAAAATCAATTGTAAGTTCTGAACTTTCGGAATCAGAATCAAACCTCTGTACCATTTCTAGTTGCATAGCAGTTCAAAAAATGCCATTAATTTTCGGTTATATTTAGATAGAGTTATTCGTGCCTCATTCGTGTTAAGGCAGAAAAAAAGATGGGAAGACGATCTGCCCAAGGATTGGAGAAAGACAGCAATGGACAGGCAAATGTGTAGGGAACTTGTGGAGGCCTATGTCGCAAGACAGCCTGACCCGGTAACTGATTTTAAATGTTAGGATATACATATAGAAAAGTAGAAACAATATTGTTAGTATAGAAAATAAAGTTAGTATAGTTTATGTTTAAATAAGTTACAAATTGTGAAAAGGTCAGAGTAAATATAGGCTATTTTTTTTTTAATTTTTTTTTTTATTCGTGCTTCATAATTTTGTTTTTTTTTTTTCAGGTTGTTGATTTGCAGACCAGGGAACCATTGGGGCCTAATCAACGAGGAGAGATCTGTTACAAAGGTCCTAGTGTCATGAAAGGTGAGTCATCATTTTCCTGTGTTTGTTCAATCTTACTGGAGTCAGCACAGTGTGTCTTCTTCTTCAATTCTACCCTGTCAACCTTCATCAGCCTAAAATGTTCTACTCCTCTCTATGAGAGGGATGGTGAGTACATATTATGCATTTTACCGGTGCCTTACAAACTTTTTCAAGCAAATAGCGCAGGCCTTTTTTTGTTTTAGATGGGTTCTTCGCTCTTCCACATTTTTTTATTTTATTTTTTTTATAAATCTTTTAACACCAACGTGGCGTGGTTGACATTTTCTTTTTTATTTATTTTCCATAGACAAAACTATAGAGATTTCCATAGATAACGTAAAGGAAGATTTCCACACACTCCACACCCAGAAAAATGGGTACTAGTTACCTAATTTATTAAACATGGTTTTATAGACTTTTAGCTATACCTATCTAGGCACTTATAATAATTAATCCACTTAATACAGTCTCAAAACGTAAATCGTTGATTAATCCACCACGCAGCACGCAGGCCCACTGCGAGTTGGTAGATGTCACATTTCTTTGAATTTTTTGGTTTTAAGACATGCCGGTTTCCTCACGATGTTTTCCTTCACCGTTTTGAGAGCAACGGTGATGATATAAATTACACAACGTAATGCCTGTCTGGGTTCCACGATTTTCTGTTCGAAAGTCGGGGCCGCCACCACTGGGCCACTGCTATAGTAGTAGGATATATTGAGGTGCATCCAGCCAAACTGAGTCTGCATGGTTGTAAACCACCATGCAACGAAACAAGAAACGAGGATTTTATAATTATTTATACCAGAAGACGTTGCGTTGGAAGGCCTCCCACTGGTTGGACAGTGACCTAGTGAAGGTTGGAGGGATCTACTGGATGCGAGATCCACGGGGCCGGCCAATGTGGCAACACTTAGAGGAAGCCTAGGCCTATAATCCAGCAGTGGACGTTTTTCAGCTGAAATGATTATATATATGTCGCAGGTTTTTCATAAAATTAGGTTTTTGATCAAAAACCTAGGTTTTTCATCAAAAAGATGAAACATTTTAAACTCAATTTCATCAAAAACCTGTAACAATCCAGACTAGTTCAGATTTTTGATCAAAAACCTGAACTAGTTTGGGTTTATGATAAGGGCGGCATGGGCACCGGGCCGTAGGCCGACGAAGGAGGCCGGCGGAGGCCCGGCACTTTGGGGACAGAAGATATTAGTGTTATATAATATGCGAGCGAAGCGAGCGCGCGTCACGGAGTACTACTGGGATTTGTTCAATTCACTAGATTTGTTTAGGGAAATGATAAAACCGTGTTGTTATTTTATCTTCCTCCGTGGTTTGATCAAATCCCTTAGGGATTTGGATAAATCCCTGTTTTTATCATATCCCTGCGACATATATACTGATTCTTCTTTCTTCCAGCCTACTTAAACAATGTGAACCCCGACGTAAAGGACGAGGACGGTTTCCTGAAGACTGGAGACGTCGGCTACTACGACGATGACGGATACTTCTACATCGTTAATAGGATTAAAGAGCTCATCAAGTTTAATGATTTCTCTGTGAGTTTATCTTTGACTATTTTCCTACTCCTCCGCTATTCTTTTCTGATTAATTTCGTTGCGGGATCCAAGACAGTTAAATCGCTTCTCTGGGACTTCGTCGAGCTTCATTGTCTCGGCGCTTTTCTTGTGGTCGCCACTGTTGATTCTGGCTAACAGGAGTTACAGTGGTTTGGGAATAGTGTGGCCGGCTTGTCCCATTTTCTTTTCTTGACTAGCTTTTGCCTTCGGTTTCGCCCGCGTGAAAATCAAGATTTTCCATATAAACTTTCATCCCCTATTTAACTCCCATATGGGATTAATTTCGAAAAATCCTTTCTTATTCCTTGTCTACATTATAAAGGGCACCGCTGTGCAAAATTTCAGCTTTCTAGGTCCAAGGGTATGGGCTGGGTGTTGATGAGTCAGTCAGTCAGGACTTCTCTTTTTTAATATAGACAGAAGAAGATAGATATTATATATATATTAATTATTTATTTTCTACGAGAAAAGCTAAGAGGTATATTTTTCATAGGTTATATGGTGCGCTATTGGTTAAATATAAATGAATTACTCGCTTTAACAGTCTTTTGTCAGGAAGTGGGTCCACACATATTATGTCCTTCCCCTGTTATATTTAACTGCCTGTTGTTCTAGTGGTCGCAAGTGCGACTGCTGTGCATGAGGTCCTGGGTTCGATTCCCGGGTCGGACAAAAAGTGCTATTGGGTTTTTCATCAGAAATATCCCAGTAGTAGCCCGGAGTTTGGAAGTTGGTGGTATAATACCCCCGTGCTTCGGAAAGCACGTTAAGCCGTTGGTCCTGCGCCTGATCTCTCTCCGGTCGTGTCGGGTTGCCGTCCCATCGGACTATGAGAGAAAAGGAACAGAGAGTGCACCTGTGCCTGCGCACACACTTGTGCACTATAATATCTCCTGCGCATCGGGCTAATGTTCACTAAGATTGGCCGCCGTGACCGAAAACGGTTAGGAGGATATAGATTCCATCGGTGAAGTATGATTTTAATATATTTTTTATTTGTCGAGCACCGAGATGATGAACAGCTTCCAAAAACATTTTCAGTAGAACTTCAAAAGGTTCTTCAGACAGGAAGACTTCAGAAGGTTTCTAAAAAACCTAACATCAAGCTCCCAGTCTTCTACATACTTTTAAGATCTTGAGCACCTTTTTTTTTCGGTAGTGAGAAATCATCAAATAATTCCTCCCGCTCTTGGGCAGAGAGAGAGTGTCAGACTTCTACTGACTAAAAACCACCCATGTTCCTTTTTAGCCCTTTCTGTCTAGGCCGCGGTATCCTGTGAAAATCCCGCAGCCAGCCCCTCATAAACGATTGTAATGGTTGTGTAAATTTCACTTCATGTCACCTCCAGGTAGCTCCAGCGGAATTCGAAGCGTTGCTTCTCCAGCACCCTTCAGTGCGCGATGCAGGAGTAGTGGGTAAACCGCACCCGAAGCACGGAGAAGTTCCTGTGGCTTTCATAGTGCTGCAACCAGGATGTACTGCGACTGAGGATGAACTGGTCGAGTATTTGAACAGTCGGGTAGGTCTTATTAAAATATTACAGTTGTGGCGACTAGCGACATCTATCGCAACACCTGCGTACTAACAACGATCGACAGAAATTCCTACATCACGCTATCAACTTTGTCTGCGACATAAGCCTATATAGGAGATCCCGACTTACAAAATGTCGGGCAGTTAGCCCACTGGACACAACACCCGTCCGGTCGGAGGATCCTCTCGTTTCAATGGGGGATGAGGAGCTTTACACCCTGTTCCTCATTACCCCCAAACAGTCTAGGTAACATAGAAGTATGGAAGAAGAAGACATACTGCTCCGACCCCAAATGATTTGGGATAAGGGCAAGAGATGATGATGATGACAGTCTTAAATCGTCCTATGGCATTGTGTTGCGGAGGAATTAGTGAAATATTATAACGTTAACACCAAAAAAAACTATATTTTGGCTGTGTGAATAGGGTAGTTGTCAAAAAAAAATCTAATTTTCCGTCAGATAGATTTTCAAACAATATTGTACACATGTTTTTTCATTTTTCACGTAAACAAAAACTAAAGACGATACAGTGCTTCGAAAACTCATTTTACGTCACATCGCACTACATTTTTTACCACGTAGTTACTTCAAAAGCCCCCACTCCTGATTTTTGACGCGTTTTATCTTCGTCAATTTTCATTAATTTGATAAAACAAAAAACACGTATCCAATATTTTTCGATAATCTAACTGACGGACTAAACAGAATCATATTTTTTGACGTGACAACGTCTTATAAATTGGTTAGCCGGGTGACACTTCAAGAAACTGCGTTACGCTCCGCTCACGTTATGCGCTCACAATGAGAGCGAGTGAGAGGCACGCGTACCTTCCACTCGGGCATGGTTAGCCCGCCTAAGAGCGAGAGAGACAGACATAAAAAGTGAAAGGCACGCGAAATAAATTATTCAAATTAAAATTCAAATAAATTCAAATTATTTTACCACTCAAAGTCGTTGTCACGTAAAACTTTCGCCCGTATACCGACTTTACAGGCAACCAATTTTTTTTTTAGTCAGGAAACATCCCTATTATAAATGGGACAAGAAAGCCTTGCAAGAGCAAGAGCTTGCCAAGGGGCGCGACAGGCTAAATACAATTGTCAGCATAATATTTTGAAAGAGCACAGTTCTGACCAAACCTAACCCATTTGATCAGGGTGCCCTATCTCATTTTAGTACAACCAATGTTCTAATTAAACTGTGATAACAGTTCTAACCTACTTTTTTTCACCATATTCGCCTGCTTTTTTGCACTTCTCTGAACTCGTAAATTTACTATTTATTTTACGTTTTCCTGTAATCTTTGTGTTGAACTTTTAGGCTCAGTAGTTTGGGAGATAAGGGGGGCAGCGGGAATGGTCGGAAAGACAGACAGACATACGAATGATCCTATAAGGGTTCCGTTTATTCCTTTTGAGGTACGGAACTTTAAAAATAGACATTAATGCTAAAATTGTTTTCAAATTATACACACCAACAAGTTGATTGTTATTGCTATACTCAGAGAGGTTTAATGTTTACTTAGGCCATCACTAAGTTAATGTTCTGACAGTTTTTGTCAATTAAACATCAACAAATAAGGGAAACAAGCTGGAGTCTGAATTTGGGCCTAGTTAATCGCAAAAGGCTCATGCACCTAACTCTTTAGAAAATACAGGCTTGATGTAAGAACTTTGTCTTCTTTCAGGTGACCTACAGGAAGCGTCTACGTCTGGCAGGCGGCGTTCGTTTCATAGACCGACTGCCCAGAGGGGCTGGTGACAAACTGGATAGGAAGGACTTGATGCAAAGGTGTATTGATGAAGATAATAACTGATGACAGTGCACGGAGCCGACTGAGAGGAGTGGTGTTCCTGAGTTTATCGCGTTCAAACAAACCTCTTCAGCTTTATTATATTAGTATATTGTTAGGAATCAGAAGTGAAATACGTTAACACAATAAACAATGTTTAATATCTTTAAATTACACAATTACAAAAATTATCACGAGGAACATTTTAAACAATAATCAAGTAGAAATAACACTAGCAAAATGGAATAATCAGTACACGAGCAAAAACATAAACCAAAAATAGCGAAGCACACGATAATAGTCGGGTAGCAAGTCCTTTCCGAGCGCCGTCCAAGCAAAAAGTGACCGTTGCAACGTCACTCGCCTCGTTTTATGAACTTCTGTCGGTTGCCGCACGACGACCGCACGCTGACCGCACGGCTACCGGCTGATGGCGTGACTTTGAGCCAACAATATATAAAATCCTCATTCCTTCCTGGCTGGATGCACCTCAATACATCCTACTATAGTAGTGGCCCAGTGGTGGCAGCCACGACTTTCTTTCGATCAGAAAGTCGTGGAACCCAGGCAGGCATTAAGTTGTGTAATTTATTTCATTACCACTGCTCTCAAAACGGTGAAGGAAAACATCGTGAGGAAACCGGCATGTCCTAGAACAGATAATTCGAAGATATGTGACATCTACCAATCCGCACTGGGCCCGCGTGGTGAATTATAACCCATTCCTTCTCATAGAGAGGAGGCCTGTGTCCCAGCAGTGGGGACATTTATAGGCTATTGATGATGAATATACGTAGACTAGTTTATTTTTAGATCTCAGAGATTTTGGTGCCACTGACATAGTTACATGACACCTAAGGGTCCTTTCACACCGACCGGCTCGGAGAGCATCGTCTGGCGCTCTTCTTTTCACACAGACCGGTCGCAGTCGGCAAAAGAGTCCGCAGTTGGAGCTGGTCGGCCGGTCGAGCGCGGAAGAGTACGTCATCAGAGGCAGCTCGTCGGCTCGTCTTATTATTTCACACTAAGCGTATTGTTTGCTCTCAAGAATTATAAAAGAAGTGACATGTAAAAATAAACCTTATAGCAATGATTCAAACCTCTGTTTTAAACGTGATAAAAATCTGCTCTCTCGCCGACCGGTCTGTGTGAACGGACTCTAAAGGACCATGGGCATATTTCTATGGACTCTCGAAGTAAGACCAACGGAATTGCAATACATTTCAGAGGAGAATTAAAAGCCAAGAAAAATTAAATCTGTAGTTTTGCCTTTTGTTTCCCTTTTTCATTCGTTTTTCTTTGTTAAATTTAACACTGCAGATTCCAAAAAATCCGATAAAGTGGATGAAAAATTGCATTTAAACATAATTAACCTTTACGAAGGTAAGAGAGAGTAAGAAATAGGGTAGGGAAGGAGTCAGCAACATTGCAGGGGCTTCGAGTTATTCGAATAAATTGTGCTTTTGGTCCCGGCTTGTTGTGGACTTGCAGTTCATTGTGTATCTACTTAATATGCAAGTACCTGCAGATATAATAAATCAGTTGCTAACTCAGACTTGGGTGTTTCAATACATTACATGGTGACAGCGGTAAAAATAATTAAAAAACACGTAATAACGATTGTTGCGAACGATTTTTTGAGATAGCTTCGGCTAATAGTGTAGAAAAGTAGTGAATAACTATGGAACACGCGCGACCACCGTCAGAATTGAGTTTGGAAGGCAGCTCCGTCAGCCGGGCTGACGCGTGGAAGAAATGGAAAACGCAGTTCAATCTATTTTTGAAAGCATCTGGGGTGCATAAAGAGGAATGTGGTGTCCAGGCCAGTTTACTGGTCAATCTGATTGGACCCGAGGGGTTCGATATGAGACTTTTACGTTTGCTCAAGAAAGTGAAAAGGATGACGTCACTCTGTTAATTAAAAAGTTTGATGAATATTTTGGCGTCAGGCAGAATATAACTTTGGCCAGATACAACTTTTTTACGAGGAATCAGGAAACGGGCGAGTCCATAGATCAATATGTTACAGCATTGAAATTGTTGAGTAGAAATTGTTGTTTTAAAAGTTTAGAAGAGGAATTAATTCGTGACCCTATCGTTTGTGGTGTAAAAAGTACGGTACTACGAGATCGCTTATTAAGAACAGAAGATTTGTCTTTAGAAAAAGCGATTAAAATCTGTCAGGTCAATGAAATTTCCAAGGACAGCAACCACATATTGGAGACGCGGGGTGCAAGTGGGTCTGCAGAATTGGCACCTGTGCAGGTCGATACAGTTGCAGTACGTGGTGGTGCTGGTGGCCGTGGCTGGCGCGGCTGTGGGCGCCCGCGCCGCCGGGGCCGTGGAGCGGTTGGTTCCGGTTCCAACCAGGTTCGACAATCAGGTGCATCGGGTCACTGTCTCAGGTGTGGAGGTGATTGTTCTGAGCCTACTTCGTGTCTGGCTATATTTGTGCAGTGTTATGTGTGTGAAAACTATGGGCATTTTGCTAGGATGTGTAAAGTTAAAAAAAGTGTTAAGAAAATACACGAAATAAGTGAAGAAAAAACCGATGACGGGGACGATTGCGAGTCATTTTTTATATCAGTTTTGTATAATGTTTCCGAGATAAATACTTCGTCTGAGGACTGGTTTGAAATTCTTCGAGGGGAATGTGGTTATGAAAAAATTAAATTAGATACTGGAGCGGACATATTTAGTGTATTATCATTAACACGATTTAAATCATTAGGGTATGACACTAAATTAATAAATATGAGTAATCATGTTAAATTGCAATCTTACAGTGGTGATTTTATTCCAATAAAAGGCGTTTGTATTTTAAAATGGCGGTATAAGAATATTGTTTATGAATTGAAATTTGCCATCGCTGTAATGGATTGTCAAAGTGTGCTGGGATTGCAAGCATGTTTAACTTTAGGTTTAGTAAAACGAGTTCCTAATATAAATTACACTGAATATCAAGATTTATTTCATGGATTAGGCTGCTTGCCGGGTGAGTATCACATTGTTGTTGATAAGACTGTGATGCCAGTGATTAGTGGTCCTCGTAAAGTACCTTTAGGATTGCGCGATAAGTTGCAAGACGAGTTGAATAGAATGAATGAATTGGGAGTTATTAGAAAGGTGACTCATCCAACTCCTTGGGTAAACTCATTAGTGATCGTTGCAAAAAAGAATGGTCAGTTGCGTATATGTTTAGATCCGAGACCACTGAATAAGGCTATACAGCGTGCACATTTTCAATTACCAACAATAAATGAATTGGCAACTAAGCTACACGGTGCTCGGTATTTTTCGGTTTTAGATGCAAATTCAGGATTTTGGTCGGTTAAATTAGATAATGCAAGTGCTGATTTATGTACATTCAGTACACCATTTGGACGATATCAGTATTTGCGATTGCCCTTTGGATTGAATTGTGCGCCTGAAAAAAATGGAAACCCTACAAGTATAAGACAAGAGATACTTAAAATCGCCACAGACTACTATACAATACTATACAAGAGACAAACGGCAGCAGTAGTAGAAAAGCAAAAACAAATAGTAACAATCTCAGAACCAATCCCAATAATATTACTGGAAGAAACTATAAGAGCAATCGACACACAAAAATTAGACAAAGCACCGGGTTCAGATCAAATATCTAACGAACTAATAAAATATACAATACCGGTGATTGCTTCTAGATTAACAGAACTATTCAACGACATCTTAGTAACTGAAATTATTCCGAATGATTGGACCAAGTCAACGATTGTACTGATACACAAAAAGGGGGACAAAGGAGACATTACCAACTACTAAGACCAAGTCTTCACTCGAAGTGGTGGCTGCCAGGTCCTTGTATCCACTAGCACTATCGATATAGTGAATACTTAGGTGACTGGTGTGAAGAATAAAAGTTTCTACTAAAACAAGGTTGGAGGCATTGATATAATAAAACCCAAGATACACACTCCGCGTCTCAAAACCGTCCGCTTAAAATAAGTTCACAATGAACTCATTTCAAATAGTCTCGCGTCGCTCGCGTCTCTGCACGGCGGTCGTACAAAATACTTTTTATATTGCTTTTTATAACTGCATTGAAAAAGGAATCTGCGTAAGGTTGAATTTGCCAAAAAAAAATGTTTATAGTGACGATAACTACATGTAGTAGTGCGTGTATTGGTGAGTGTTTGGCGACAGCTTCGACTGTTTGTTTTGTTCGAGACTGTGCATCTAGGGTTTTATTATATCAATGGTTGGAGGTCGTAAATTTTTAATATCTGGCCAGCAGAGCAGTGTGGGTTTATTTGGTGTTCTAAGGTCGGGGAAAAGATTTTTCAGACCTTTATATTTACTTCATAAATTGTTTCTGTTCATTATGTAATAGAAAGATCGAGGTCCGTTTAAGTTCAAACATTTTAGTTAAGCAGGCAATCTAAGAAGTGTACAACTGTACACACACTGTCTTTGATCCAGTCTTTCGTAGGTTAGTCGGGCAGTAGACCTCTTTAAAATCAAACATAGCCTATTCGACATTTCAAGAGTAAAAGTGCAGTTCAGTTATGTTGTCATGTTGAGGGCGCGACTTTACATCGCTAACTGGCCCGTTAAATGTATCGATAGGTGAGAATAGAATTGAGAACTCACGTAATCGGGTTGGCGTTTTTTGACTTAAAAATGCGGCGTTTTTTGACATAAAAAGTTTGTAGATATTGTAAAACCGCGTCGGTTGCTTTGTTATAGTGATAGATTATTTTTTACAAGTGGAAAAGTTTAACCAGGTACTATATTGGCTGGTTGGGGTAAGTGGATTTTAAAGGAGATTAATTTTTGTTCTGCGATTGCTTCCCGGAGTTGTTTGGATAATGAATCTCTTGACGAAAAAATGGCATGAGCTAATAATAATTGGAGTTATACTTTTAAAAATATTTACAGGAGGGAAGTGTTTTCAGCACAGGGAAGCTCCTTGCTTTACCTTTTGCAGCCAATTAATTGTTTATCTTTGATTCAATGAAATACATTACTCAATAAATAATTATGAAAATCTTTTTTATGCTCACAAAAATATTAAGCTTTTTACGAAATATAGTGATATTCACAATATAAATACAAGAAATAAACATAAATTTATTGTACCCACAACAAGGCTCAAGAAAATAGGTGGATCATTTAGATGCCAATGTATTCGCTTTTATAATAAACTTCCAAGCGACATTCAAAATTTAAGCATTAACAAATTCAAATCTTAAAAACGTAAACTTTGCCAGAAAGCCTTTTATGCTGTTAAAGATTATATAGAGGACAAAAAAGCTTGGGATTGAACTGCTCCAATTTGAATTGAAGGTGAATTGATTTTATACCTTTTTATTAATTATACCTTTTTATTTTTATTTTTTACACTTTGACATATTAATTACATATTTATACATTATTTACAATCCTTTTACAATTTGACATTTTATGATTTTTCTTTATACACAATGACATTATTTACTTTTTAAGTATGATATTATTTTTTTGCTATTTTGATCAATATTTACTTGTTAAATATTTTATTTTTCATTTAGTTTTGTGTTTAATGACATTTATTAACTTGACATGATTATTTAATATGACAAATATTTTATTATTTTTATATTGTGAATGTGAGGACCATGTGGGTCTTTCTCTAATTTTAACTATTGTCTGGCAGTTTGAGTACTATAAGCGACCCACCCAAATGTCCTTTCTTTGGTATTGTTCGTCGTGACGTTGAGCTCCTTGAGTTATAAGTCGAGCTCCACGATAACTGACAAATGCTTGCACTGACTGGACGGGTCCACTCAAATCTGTGTGGTGCTTTATTCAAAAGACCATCTCAGACACTAATCTGCATGATCTTCATGTATTTTATTATTTTCATATTGTGAATGTGAGGACCGTGTGGGTTTTTATTTAATTTTAACGATTGTTTGGCAGTTTGAGTACTTTAAGCGACCCACCCAAATGTCCTTTCTTTGGTATTGATCGTCGTGACGTTGAGCTCCTTGAGTTATAAGTCGAGCTCCACGATAACTGACAAATGCTTGCACTGACTGGACGGGTCCACTCAAATCTGTGTGGTGCTTTCTTCAAAAGACCATCTCAAACACTAATCTGCATAGTCTTCATGTGTGTATTATACCAAGATTATGTTTGTACCTTGAACATATTATTGTAAACCCAAACGATTTTAAAAGAGTGTCCATGAAGTTTCTTGCCATTCTTCTCATGAGACCAACGCTTTGGAATTGGCAACTACAGTACACTCACGAGTTATTATGCCTTGTGACTGGGACTGTAGCTTAGTTTATTTAGCTTCAGTAGTTCAGTAGTTTGCTGCCGCACTCGGAGAGCTTCAGTGGTTGCTTGGGCCGTCGCTTGGTAAGGGCTTTTGGCGGTTTTGTCATACAAAACTATGTCAGGCCTTTGCTGGGTGGCGGCTTGAGTAATCGTTGAATATCTCTGAGTGCTGCAGTTAGTTTAATTCGACTATTCAAAAGTGCCTGTTACTGGCCTACTTGAAATAAATATTTTTGACTTTGACTTTGACATTATTTTTATTAAATGAGGTATATATGAGGGAATGATAAATGTTACAATATTATGGTAAGTTTACAAAGAGATGATTTGTGGTACGTAAACGTTAATTCTGTTTTGTGTTTAATAATTATTATAGTCATACATATTATTATATCAGTTATTTCAAAAGATAATTATTTTAATATTGCAAAGCAATGTATTTAGTAAATATAAAAATTTTAGCTCCCTGATTTAATTTCATTAATTAAATTATAACACATTGGCGTCCCGTTCACCAGGCGATAAGAAACAAAGCCTCAAATAATGTTTAATGACCCCGAATGAGGCCAAAGGACACAATAGTAGTTTTAACTTCAAATAAAACGGCTGTTGTGTCCGGAGACTCATTCGGGGTCATAATTTTGAAGCCTGCCTGGTTTTTATTGGTTCTCAAGTTTTTAGGTTTTTGAGGCCACAATGAACGATTTGGCGCGCTGCGGCCACCTGGTGAACAAAAGCGTGAATACGTCATCAACGTGTTGTCAAAAAGGCGGTAGTTGCATATACCTGTATAGATGTGACACGGAAACGGATGATGCTAGACTCAAATAGTGTTTAATGACCCCGAATGAGTCTCCGGACACAACAGGACATCTATATACACACAATCTTCTGTCAAAATGTTTCACAGGTCATTAGTTGACATGATTCTTTGAAGTTTTTTAATAAAATAATTGATTTACAAAGGTATTAATTTAGGGCCTTAAAACCTTATCATCTGCTAGCATTTTCCTAATTATGATGAGCTTGGCTTTCATTCTAACCGGATGCAGCTAAATACCATTATTTTACAAGGAGAAAAACGTTTATTGTTTATGATTGTGTGTTTGTGTGTGTTGTGTAAAACACATTCAAAATTGTACTTCTTCACTATCATTTCAAAGTGACCTTCTGAGTTATCTAATAGACTATAGGGATGATAATAATAGATATTTATTGATATAAATATCTAGTAGATATCTTTGTTTGCATTGAGCTATAACGTCCTTCTGTTAGATTACAATATTTTATATCAGAGTTTTTTAAATAGATCAAAAGGTTTGTAGTGTTTACTATGTTTTAATATCTTTAAATAATAATGTTTATATTTTTCTTATTTTATCGAGTTAATGTGCTAACCTAGTGGCTCGTCCACGTGAAATTGAAATAAAAATAAAAATATTACTTCCGGATTTAAATTGAATTTTGTTAATTACCAATTACAAGAGTTTTTTTTTTGCACGGAACACTTTTCTCTATTCTATACTACTATAATAGTAGTTTATGCGACTGTGCATAATGAAGGGCATTACAACACAAGTATGGGCTTAAGAAACGAGCCGAAGGCGAGTTTCTTAATAGCATCACACGAGTGTTGCAATGCCTAATTATGTATAGTTGCATAAACTACTTTATCTACCCAAATATCATAAGGGCTCTATGATGGGTTCAGGAACCATAGGGAAATGACCAGCATTGTTACCAGTGTAATGCAATAAAAAATACCGAACAAATGACAGCTCGAAATGGCCGCCGCCATTTCGAGCTGTCATTTGTTCGGTATTTTCGGATTTCTTTAATTTTTTTTAAATCATAGGCAAACGAACAAAGTCACTATTCTTGTGTCACTCGAGATCAAAATGTCGTGCGATTTATAATAAATCATACTGAATTGGGGTTTCGTATCGATAGGTATCTGTTTTAATGTAGATACTAGAATAGCACACTCACTTGAATTTGACACCTGTTCCAAATTTAAACTCATAACCTACTGTTTTCAGTAGGTTATGAGTTCATTACAGTTCTGTTTATTTCTGCTGGTTGGTAATGCTGGTCATTGCCTATGGTTTTTGAACGCATTAGAGAGGGTTTATGATATTTGGGTAGATAAAATATTATTAGAAAGCTGAAAAGTTTGTTTATTCGGTTGAACGCGCTAATCTCAGAATCTTCTAGTTCAATTTGAATAAATCGTTGAATGTTGGATAGCCTGTTTATCAAGGAAGGCATAACATCATGGTACAGCTAATAACGCGAAGCATAAATGCAACCTGTTAAAAAAGCGAGGAAAATTCTGCTTCATTAGAATTGTATTGTATTGTTGTTTTGTTTGTATTGTATTGTATTCAAAAATTATTGCTGGAAAACACCAGCTTCTGAAGTCGGTGACATTTGTTTGTTTGATTTGGTTTTTTTTTGCCACCGACTTCAGAAGCTGATTTTTCTTCTGAAGTTTATTTTTCTCTTTTTGGTGTTTTTGAAGTCGGTTGTTTTTTTTTGCAAAAAAGTTTTTTATTTTTTCATTTTTAGTTTTAATATCCTATAGAAATATTTACTATACATTAAGGGACCAAATGGCAACTTTTCCGCATCAAACTAAAAAAGAATCAAGTAAATCGGATCATAAATCGCAGCGTAATCGGTGTACATACATAGAAAAAAAAAAACAAAAAAAAAAAACATACCGATCGAATTGAGAACCTCCTCCTTTTTGGGAAGTCGGTTAAAAATGAATTGCAAAGCACTCAAAAAATTATAGTTGCATTAAATAATAAACGGGTCATGAAGCTATTTAAGTTTAATAAAAAATCTCATGAAATTGTTTCAGATTTTTTTTAAACTTAAACGTTCCAGTTACGAAGATATTGGGGTCAAAGTTTCAAATTATTGACTGGTTTAAATAAAATACAAGTTTTTTAATGTTGTACAAGGTGTCTCAAAGAAAGTTTATATTTATTTAGCTTAATGTGTGAACGCAACGAGTCCAAGGGGCGCGAAGGTTATGTCAATCGTAGGGATTGCAATCCGGAAAAACGGATCCGGTAATTCGGCGGATCCGGCATCATTTAACGGTTACCGTATCCGGTACCAATATACCGGATCCGAAGACCGGATCCGGTGCTACCAGTTTGAGGCAAAATAATGGGGAGCAGCGGTGGCCCACTGGTGGCGGCCCCGACTTACGAACAGTAAGGTCGTGGGTTCGAACCCAGGCAGGCACATTACTTTGTGTAATTTATTTCATCACCTCTGCTCTCAAAACGGTGAAGGAAAACATTGTGAGGATCCGGCCGGACTGAAAATGACGCCGGATTCAATCAGTAGCCTGGCTCTTGGGTAGTAGTAGTTAGTTGGGTAGTAGTCGCTACGGAGCGTTTTTCGGGAGCAGACCGTGCGTTGTGCGTGCGAGAGTTTTACAAAAACATGATTCCATGACTGTACTGTAGCGCGTAGAAGATTCTGCAGTGTTTCGAGCTTTTTCCATTTAAATGGCATGGTTGCATGACAAGCATTCCTCTTATTCGAAAATGGGTCAAAAATAAATCGGGCGACCGAGATCATCAAGAACGGTAGAAAACGTGGAGAGAGTTAATAAGTCTTTACTAAATCCACCTGCCGAGCCGTGATAAGTAATTTTTAACCGACTTCAAAAAATGGAGGAGGTTATCAAGTCGACTGTATTTTTTTTTTTTTATGTTTGTTAGCTCATAACTTGCGACTGGGTGAACTGATTTTCATGATTCTTTTTTCATTTGAAAGCTGGTGCTTCTCGTGTGGTCCCATTGTCACCATTTCAATATCTGATGATGGGATATTGTAGAAATCGGGGGAACTCTTCAATAAATAACAGCAGATTAACCGCGATTGTTGCTATAGCTTATCTAAGCATTGTTTACGCCATCACACAACATAATATCACGCCTGTACTCACTACAAAGGTTATAATAGTTATTTATGATACTAGTGCGGTAAGTTGGTTTTTACAAACGAGTAGACGTCGTCTCGGGCTTACCATAGTCACGAGTTTGTAAATACCAATTTCTGCACGTGTATCATAAAACGATTTTCAACACATTTGCGAGAAAACAGTACAATTATGTAATGAAACCAACTTTTTCAAGACTATTTTTAATGGCAAATAAAAGTTTTAGATACGTTCCCAAATATTTTTCATCTGGCGCGTCATTAAGAAATTTTTCTACGTTAGCTGCAGTGAATACTTTTGATTTCTTGCTGGTATAGCCATCTGACGGTCGTTTCAAAAATACATGTAGTTTTATGTATTTTGTTAAATCAATGTCATTATTGGTTTTTAGAGTGGTTTTTAACATTGAATATATTGACCACATTGAGGACGGTTTATACTTCACACGTAATTCATTGAAGTAAGCCATCAAAACATTTTCAGAGAATGATTGAGTATTTCTTCTAGTCTTTCATGCTATAAAATTTTTGTGGGTAATTAAATAGCGCTCTCGCGATTTTGGCGGCAAGAGACCGTTTTCTGCAATTTTCGCCTCATTTAAAATATCAGGTGGAGTAGATTCCGTATTAATATCGGATTCGCTTGAACTCATATTATTTTGTTTTTAAATATCAGTCTGAAAGTCGCAACAATCTTTGACGTTTTAATATTAAAATGCCGCGCATTTGCAAATGGCACCACATGCACGTGGTGAAAATTAGAACTATAACTTTCATCTCATTTACTCTTTAGTAAATCTCTTTAAAATGAGACAAACGTATTGAACAAAAGCGCTTCCAAGGAGGTTCGTTCAGTCAGCTTATTTATTCTAGTAATGTGAAACTCCTTGGTGGAATCTTGTATTACTTTTTATGGAAATTAAAAAAAAAACCGTAAAGAATACGAACGGTGCTATACAACGGGGTATGGACCGTGCGGTAAAATAGGTACTTAGGTGAGAGTACCTATTTTACCGCACGGTACTTAGGTGAGAGTACATATTTTACCGCACGTTCCGTTGTATAGTGCGTAATTTTTAACTTTCGAACAATGTATACAGGCTCCGTAAATGCATTTTTCGAGCAAATGTGTTGAAAAAACTATTTTGTGAAGATCTGATGAAGAACTTCGGAGATAGGCAACGGAACTCCTCAATAAATGATAGCAAATGGACTGGGATTGCTGAAATCTCATATTTTATTGTCTGTCTATTGTTTACACCAGTTCATAACATAACATCACGCCGGTACGTTGTGAAGGGGTAAGCACATGTGAACCACTAAAAAGTGAAAAATAAAAACTTTTTTTACAAAAAATAAAACCGACTTCGACAAAAATAAAACACAAAAAAGTGAAAAATAAAAAATCCGCTTCAGAAGTCGGTGGCAAAAATATGAAATCAAACAAACAAAAGACACCGACTTCAAAAGCTGATTTTTTATTTTTCACTTTTTTGTGTTTTATTTTTGTCGAAGTCGGTTTTATTTCTTGTAAAAAAGTTTTTACTGTGGGCGGATCCGGCCGGACTGAAAATAACGCCGGATTCAATCGGTAGCCTGGCCCTTGGGAATTTAGTCGCTAAGGAGCGTTTTTCGGGAGCAGACCGTGCGTTGTGCGTGCGAGAGTTATACAAAAACATGATTCCTTGACTGTACTGTAAGAAGATTCTGCAGTGTTTCGAGCTTTTTCCATTTAAATGGCATAGTTGCATGACAAGCATTCCTCTTATTCGAAAATGGGTCAAAAAGTTTGTGGTCTCTGGAACTGGAAAAATTATAAATCGGGCGACCGAGATCATCAAGAACGGTAGAAAACGTGGAGAGAGTTAATAAGTCTTTACTAAATCCACCTGCCGAGCCGTGATAAGTAATTTTACTGTTAGATTAAATGAGTGCCGCGAACGCGAGGGTCTACATTTGGAAGATATTATTTTTAAGAAATAAATTCCTAAAGTGTGTACTTTAATAATTAATACTTAAACTTTTTTTCGATACACTGCTTACTTTTTTTTTAATCGAACGCCTAAATATAAACTTTCTTTTGAGACACCCTCTAATATAATAATTTACCTATACTTCAGTCAGAGTAAATCCAGTGCTACCCAGTTTAAAAAAGTTGATATAAAAAAGGTCTTCAAGAACTGCTTACAGAAACCAAGATAATTTCATTTGAATACCAAGTACATTGATAATTTCATTAAAAGAGCAATGGTGGGTCAAGAGGAGCGGTGGCCCAGTTGTGGCAGCCCTGACTTACGAACAGTAAGTCGCGAGTTCGAACCCAGGCAGGCGCATTACTTTGTGTAATTATTTTCATCACCAACTGCTCTCAAATCGGTAAACGAAAACATCGTGAGGAAACCGGCTTGTACTGACTTCTCTGAATGTCTAAGAACCAAAAAATTCAAAAACATGTGACATCTACCAACCCGCACTGGGCACGCGTGGTGGATTTTAGACCATCCATCTCGTATGAGGAGGCCTGAGTCTCTGCAGTGGGGACATTATAGGTTGATGATGACCAACTACATAACATGTTTGTAGTTGAAAACTTTTTCTTTGTAGGTTCAACCGACAAGCAGGTTGGAAGTACAGAATCACATTTACAAAAACAAAATGCTCAAAAACAGTCTTTATAGATATGGAAATGAAAATGGGAGAGTTCCTGCTCACCTCAATTTTGCCAAAGAAGTGTACGATAACATGGTTAAGAATAAAGATATCAAAGCTTTGGTAAGTCTTGGTTTTAATAAAAAAAAATCTTGTGTTCAAACAGATCATTGAAAAATCTGGGCGGTGAGTAATGTTCTAGCTCACCGTCCGTCCATCCGTGTTATGACAACGACAGGACACGTGTCAACGACGGCGCGTTTGTGTTCCACGCGTGCCTCAAAGGGATGTCAACAACATTGCAGGGGCCCGCAAGGGCCGACAGGGGTGCGGGTTGTTCGAAAGAGATACCACGTCCTCGTACACAAAGGGCTAAGAAGGAACATGGGTGGTTTTTAGTCAGTAGAAGTCTGTCACTCCATGCCATTCCGTCCATTCTGGCTAGACATAATGTGTATTTACTATTCTTAGATTAATATCTAGGCTTAACCTTTCAGAGAACAGGTGTGATGTTCATATCTTTTTTCAGATAAACGCTGACACAGAAGAACAAAGATCATTTGGAGAGCTAGCTCAAATGACAGCTGATATAGCTCTCTCACTCACTCGTATGGGAGTGAGAAAGGGAGAGGTACTCTGCATCTGCGGTGAGAAGAATTTTGAGTATCTACCTACTGTCATGGGAATCATGTGTGCAGGGGCTACCTTTGCCCCATTGGACCCAACTTATGGAACTTGTAAGTGGTTTTTTGAACTAAAGATTTAAAATGTTAAATGAATGCCATCATAATTTGCATTTTCCCAAGCATATCGGGGTCGCGCGGCTTCCCGTCTATCGAGATGCAGCTGATTACCTCCACAAGTCACCAGCCTTTTGACCGCCACAGTCAAGTAAGACGACAAGCCAAAAAGTACCTTAAGTCGACAGACTTCAGGAACTTTTTTGCTTGTTCGGCTTGTCGTCTATACGTGACTGTGGCGCTCAAAAGGTTAATACTAGTATTACGATACCCTTTGGTAAGGCTGGTTATCAGACTTTCAGGTCACTGACTACCTGTGACGACTGCCAAAGACCCATATAGCTGCCGGAACCAACAGCTTAACATGCTTTCCGAAGCACGTAGGAAACTCGGTAACTTATGGGTGGTCGCATCCACGGACCAACCTAGGCAAGCACGGCTTACTTTAAAGATCGACCCGAGTGGCAGTTATTATTAAACCACGAGCTCCTCTTGTGCATAAAGTAGTTTCAATAAATAAAGATAAAATATGGAGCTACTTTCTACCTGTCCTTCACAACATAGACAGTTAAAAAATAGTATTTTATGATTTTATATATGTCAGAGATAAAGATATTTATAGCTAGATTATATATTTGACTTCCTAATAGATTTTTCAGATACGTAATCTTACTCGTGGAACTATACACGTATAGGATACCTCCTTATCTGACAAATCTGACAACAATCACCGAAACAAACCTCAAGGTCTGACATGTTATTACCCTTTTTAAATTTCCGACAAGACAATCTTGATCTTGGGAGTTCGAGTAGATCTATCCAGCCAGAGCTTGCATTTGTTCACTTCAAGTTTTGACATCCACAGTCCCTCTGCTCCACCGCACCAAGATAGTTCAACCAAGCGTCATGTTCTGTTCTGTCTCCGCTTACGACGTCCACAAAACAACCTTCGAAGAAGTCGAGAGCATCCAACACTACATTCTATACGGGAACGAGACAAGAGATGGTGCTGTACTCTTTAAGGAGTTCCTAACTGACACTGTACGATTAGAGGACTTCGAACCAATTCCTGTCAATGGATGGGAGGACGTGGCTTTTATAGTCTTCTCCTCAGGAACCACTGGTCTACCGAAAGGTATTCCTGTAACGCATTTAGCTTTTCTGCTGAACGCCCAGAATGCTGTTGCGGAGGAGTGAGTATGTTTAGTATACCATTCATTTAGCGCTAGGCAAAGGGCCATGGAGCGAGCCATGCTCGGCATAACCCTATTAGATCGAATGCGTAACACCGAAATCCGCCGTCGGACGAAAGTCTAGGTACGATGTCGGAGACCGGGCGCGTCAAGTGGACCTGGGCAGGACATCTTGCTAGACGCGAAGATGGCCGATGAAGCAATGCATTGACTGAGTGGTGGCCAAGGTTAGGCTATAGAAACCAGGGTCGTCCTAAAGCTCGTTGGGTTAACGACTTCATCGAAGTTGCGGGAAACACCTGGATGAGAGACGCACCGGATTGGGACATAATTATGGCGGAAACATGGGGAGGCCTATACCCAGCAGTGGGTAATTCCAGGCAGATATGGTGATGAACAGGGCATGGGCAACTAGTTACTCATCACTGTTACTGTATCTGTAGCACACATCGAGATGGACCGATAGTTTTGATATAGTTTTTTTTAATAACAGCTTGAACATGCCAAATATGGAAAAAAAACCGGCAGTTTTGACACAACTTAAGAGGAAAGGCTATGTCTATCTCTGGACATCTGCCGTGTGATCATCATCATTTCTGCAGAACGATGCCTACTATATAGAACTTCTATAGGCATCGTAACATCCCCAGTCCTATGTTCCCCGCATCCCCACTGGATGCACAGCCTTCATGAGGTCATCGGTCCACCTCGTGGTAGAAGAACCTTTACCATATACCAGCCCCATCGACCATCTGTTCTGCACTTAAATTTGCACCAACTCAGTTTTTTATCATTGGTCAGAGTAGCACCGCGTCATACCAACTTGACTGATCCTTCAGAATTTCTAAGGAGGTGATGATAATAACTGGTCCGCACTTGACGGTGAAGGAAAACATCGTGAGGAAACCTGTCATGTCTTAGAACCAAAAAAATTGACATTGACAAGACATGTGACATGATCTACCAACCCGCACTGGGCCCCCATCCCTCTCCTAGAGAGGAGGCCCGAGTCCCTACTGTGGGAACATTATAGGCTGATGATGATGATGACTGAACGTTAACTTGGACTTTTCTTGACCCAGAACAATGTTTTCCCTTCTAGGTACACAGGCGAACCAATTTATATCTCCAGAGAGTTCTGCTACACGTATGGTCTGATGTATGCACTATCTTGTCTGAGGGTCTGTGCCACGTTAGTGTACAATCCCAGCGGTGGGGAGAAGGCTATGCTGGAGGCTGTTCAAAAATATAAGGTACGGGGATCGGTCTTTCGTTTGGTTTTGGTTTGAGTCGAGAGAAGCAGTGGCCTTGTGGTGGTGGCCCCGACTTACAAACAGTAAATCGTGGGTTTGTAATGGCAAGTGATGAATTTAGTCTGAAGCGGAAGTACCCAAAGATGGGTTTCCAGTTATTAAAAGTAGTGGGTTCTGATGGTGTATCAATTAATCTTTTGAATGCCACGGTCGTGCATAGACGACAAATGAAAAAGTGTCCAATACGCCACCGACGTCTATAGGCGATAAAAACCGTATTTTGCTCTTTAATACAAAATAGTGTCAAATAACATAAAATAATGGTTTTGTTGATTTTTGTGCCTTGGCGTGGGCGGTGCGCTATGCGTCTAACGCTCTGGCGTTCAAAAGGTTAAAGAGAAAACAATAGGGTATTTCACCAAAAAAATCTAATTAGTCCGTCTGTTAGATTATCGAAAAATATTGGATACGTGTTTTTTGTTTTATCAAATTAATCAAAATTGACGAAAATAAAACGTGTCAAAGATCATGGGTGGGGGCTTTTGGCGTCACTTAGTGGGTAAAAAAGTACTAACCTTGTGACGTCACACGACTTGACTCGACTTTTCGAAGCACTGTATCGTCTTCATCTTTTGTTTAAGTGAAAAAAGAATAAAATACGTGTCCATTATTTTTTGGAAATCTATCAGACGGACTAATTAGATTTTTTTGGTGAAATACCCTATTGCTGGCGGGCATTTCCATTTTTTGGAGAGGAACAGATGTAGAGTGTTAGTTATGATACCCTACTGTGGATGCGGTAGTCTAGTGGTGGAAGTATGATGCTACCGTCACAATTATTATACATAGAACATCCTACTTAATATAATATTATAAACGCGAAAGTTTGTAAGCATGTATGTATGGATATTTGTTACTCTTTCACGCAAAAACTACTGAACGGATTTAGATAAAATTTGGCACACAGATAGTTTATAACCTGGATTAACACATAGGATAGTTTTTATCGCGATTTTATCTTCCCTTGGGATAATTTTCGAGTTGTAGCGGGCGAAGCCGCTGGCAACACCTATTATTTATTATTATTATTTAGCCCGTTGAACTGGCTGAGAGATTTAGTCTTGGTTACTCAATTGTTTGGTTACAAAATGTCTCTCAGCTCAGTGTGCCTCTTGGCAAAGGCCTCCTCCAGTAGCTTCCACTGTTTCCTGTCTTGGGCAACTCTCCTCCATTTGGGTCCCGCAGTAAGCTTCAGCTCGTCCTCCCAACGCATTAGTTGTCGTCCTCGACGTCTCTTGCCGTCTCTTGGATACCAATTCGTTATGATTTGGCTCCATTTTTATTGTGTAGATCTCAACATGTGGCCGGTCCATCTCCATTTTTGAAGGTCTATTTTTTCCAGGATATCGGTTAATTTAGTTTTTCCTCGTAATTGCATGTTGCTAACTCTATCTTGCCTTCTTGATCCTGTCATGCTTCGTTCCATACCTCTCTGGCACTTTGCTAGCTTGTCTCTATGGTGTTTTGTGAGGGACCATGTTTCGCAGCCGTAGGTGATGCATGGGAGAATGCAAGCATTGAAAACCTTTCTTTTCGTTGCCATATTGTGTTGTTTTGATTTTACAATTTCCTAGAGAGACCAGTATCTTTTCCACCCATTAGCAATCCTCTTGTTTATTTCCTTGGTTGTTTGGTCTTTGGGGGAGATGATCTGGCCCAAGTAGCAATACTCGTCGACATATTCTATTTGTTGTCTTTGGATTTCAATAGGTTCCATTTTTGAGTTGGTCATCAATTTCGTTTTTGATAAGTTCATTTTTAAACCCACTTTAGAGCTTTCAGTATTCAGAGTTTGTATCATCTTTTCGAGTGCCACTGGACTTTCTTCTAGTATAACCAGATCATCCGCAAATCTTAAGTGGGTTAGTTTTCTTCCGTCTATGTTGAGGCCTAGATGTTCCCAGTCGAGTTTGCGAAAGATGTTTTCCAAAACTGCTGAAAACAGCTTTGGGGACATTGGATCTCCTTGTCTGACTCCTCGCTTGATCCGGAACTCTTTTCCCAAAGCTTCTAATTGGATTCTTGCCTTACTGTTTGTATATATGATTTTAATAATGTTAATATATATTTATGTTGCAGGTATACCCTGCCTTTCTAAGCTCTCCCATATTGCGTTGTGACTAATGCAATCAAAAGCTTTCGCATAATCTATAAAAGCCATATATAGTGTTTTGTTGAACTCGTTACACTTCTCAATTATTTGTTTGAGTGTGTGGATGTGATCTATCGTTGAAAAGTTACGTCTGAAACCAGCTTGTTCGATAGGTTGGCTTTCATCTAATTTTGTGCTTACCCTGCTCAATACAATCTTTTCGAATATTTTGTACACATTCGACATAAGGCTTATTGGCCGGTAGTTACCGATGTCGTCCTTTGCGCCTTTCTTGTGTAGTAGGATTATGTATGAAGTTTCCCATTGTGATGGTATATATCCACTTTTCAAAATTTGGTTGAGCATCTTAGTAAGTATTGGTACTAATTCATCAATAGTCCCCCTCAACATCTCGTTTACAATTTTATCTGGTCCAGGTGCCTTCTCCATTTTTTGGCTTTTTATTGCCTTTTCCACTTCACTCATCAGGATATCAGGTTCCCACTCTGACAGGCTGTCTGCTGTTTTGCTCTTCAATGGTTGTGAAAGAGGGTGCCTACATGCATCTTTGTTTGAATACAGTTCTTTGTAGAATTCCGTGGCCAGTTCGTGTATACCTTTCCTGTTTGTGACGGTATCTTCTTTTTTCCTTAGTTTGGGCACCCACTCTTTTCCTGTTTCCTTAAGTTCTTTCAGAGCTTTTCTTACACCACCTGTTCTCATTATTTGTCTCTCTAACACTTCTAGTCTTTTATTTTTGCGATCTCTTCCAATATATTTACTAATTTGTTTGCTGATTTCTGAAATTATTTTAATGTTTTCTTTGTTTTTTCCCTGAGCCAGTAAAGATTTTCTGCGGTTTATGAGTTGGATGGTCTCGTCGCTAAGTAGGTATTTGCTTTTGATTTTGTTGATATTTTTAGTGGTAGTAAGCTGTTTTTCTAACTTTCCATAATTTGCTTTGATATCGCATTCATTTTCATATGTCAGCTCTTGTAGATTATCTGTCAACAACTGGCCAATTTCCTTGAAACACTCCATGGTGGTTTGAGTTGGATTATAAGTGGTAATGTTCTTCCTTGCTCTTTTTGGTGGTGCTGGCAGAATTGTACCTCTGACCATACGATGATCTGTGTTAAAATTAAGTTTAGAGATCACGCTAGTATTTGAAAATGCCTTGGGAAAATTGCTTATTATATAATCTATTTCGTTTTTGGATTTGCCATCTGGTGAAATCCAGGTCCATTTATTCTTTGGGTCTTTTTTGAATATGCTGTTCATAAGAATTAAGTTGTGTTCTAGCAAAAATTCCACAAGCTTTTGACCGTTGGAGCTTCTTTTACCATGCCCGTGTTTACCCAATACATACTCTTCCATGTTTTGTTTTTCTCCGATTTGAGCATTAAAATCACCCATTAGTATAATATAGTTGTTGGTATAATCTCTGATGACCTTAGCCAGTTCGGCATAGAATATCTCTGTCTCTGATTCTGCAGCTTGCTCGGTTGGTGCATATGCTTGTATAATAGTCCAAGTCTTTGTATAGTTGGGTATGTTGATATTTAGCACTGCTATCCTTTCAGAGATACCAAGGATGTTTTGTATTTGCTTCTTCAGAGTTGTCTTTATGAGGAATCCTACTCCTCTACGGCCTCCTTTTTCACCTTTGTTGAACAATATGTAATCTTGGTATTCGTAAATTGTCTCACCTTCTCTTCTCATTTCGCTGATTCCGAGTATGTCCCACTTTATGTCTTGAATGGCAATATTCAGTTCTGCAAGGGTATCTTCGGTCCTTAAAGTTCTAGTGTTCAATGTTGCTATATTGATTCTGTTTATTCTTCTACTGAATTTAACTGGAGGGTTATGGTCTGAACTTCCCGCGGCGACCAACCGTGGTGGGAAGGGTTTTTTGTGTATTATGTTGTATTAGATTATGTTTTTTCTGTATTTGTTTTGTTTTTCCGGTACAAGTTGCTTTTGTTTTTGTAGGTTGTTTATTTGTGTTTGTTAGTTTTTTGAACTTTCTGAGGTTTCTGAGGTTGAAATAGAAGTAGTTCTGTTCCTTATTCCCATGTACTGAAATTTATTTGGTTTCAATATTTCCTTTTGTCCATTATTGCTTGTTCTGTTTTGTTGGTTTTCGGGCTTGTTATGAGTGTTTGGTTTTTTCGGCGTTGGTAAGTTGGGGGATACAGTCTTATCTCTCTTCCTTTTTTTCGCGCAGATTGTCCTTCTGCTTTTTAATTACAAGTTGGTCTCCTCTCATAAAAGCTCAATACGTACGTTAGTGAGCTCCGTGATTAAAAATCGAAAACAAGTGCATAAGCTCGGATAAGTCGAGACATTTTGGTGGATCGTAATTGGTGAAGCAACAAAACTCATAAAACAGTGGAGAATTTGCGCCAGAAACCAAGATAGGTTCAAAAAAGTGCAGTGAAAACATATGATTGACATAACCTAAAAACTAGTGAAGTGTGAAGTTCGCCGCAAATCAATAAATGGGTCATCGTATACCAACATAACAGAAAGACAGTTACGCCAGTGTTGCAACAAAAATAATCATTTTATTGAAAAATAAGGTTTCCATTAATAATTTCAAATTACCCAATAAAAATATAGTGCTGTCAAAAAATGAACGAACAAATAGAATTATTGTTTTCAAAACTTGACGCAAAACTAGATGAAAAGCTCAATCAACAAACCCTTATATTAACATCAGCGGTTACTCAAAACGTTATGGAAGCAATTGATGAAAAGATAAAAACTTTAATGGAAGAAAACAAAAACTTAAAATCTAAAATAACAAAACTGGAAGATAAAATCACTACCTTGGAAAAGGACAAGCGAAAAAGTAACCTGATATTTTTTGGTGTTGATGAAAATGGAAAAAGAGAGGCAGAACTTGTAGACCACATAAAGGGAATAATAAAGGAAGCAGAAGTACATATAGACAGCCACGAAATAAATAACATCTACAGAATAGGGGCTCAAACCAACAAAAATCGCCCAGTAGTTGTTACTTTCTCTACTATGTGGAAGAAACATCTCATATTAAAATCTAAATCAAACTTACCAACAGGCATCTATGTCAAGGAAGACTTTCCCAAGGATGTTCTCGAAGTTCGGGAGAAAATGCAGCCAAAAATTGAGGAAGAATGGAAAAAGGCAACACCTAGTAATACATAAAAAAAAATAGTTAAAAAACTAAAAAACCCGACTGAAAAAACTGAAAAGCAAAAAAACAAGCACATTTTAAATTAAACAAAACTTGGAAGCAGGCGGGGTCCATTCTATTTTTTTTTTTTGGCCCCCAAAATCCACAATTTTTCTTTGTTTTTTAATTTTAATGTAGCCTATAACACTCGCGCCATCAAGACGAATCTAACGACGTATATTTCATTCAAATCGGTTCATCCGTTTATGAGTTATGAGGGAACAAAGAAACGGACATACATACATATATACATACATACACGTCAAACACATATCACATCATATATGTTAGCGCATCAGGAATGTTTGCAGATGCACATACTGATGGTTTCAGTACCATCATACGTAAAAAGACTGCTTCCATGATGCGCAGAGTGCGTGGGAGCGGCAATGACATCCTGAAGGTCATTAGTGATAAACCGTGCTGCACCATTATGGCGCATTGGGTACGTGTCCATGTACATAATTATACCCAGTGCGTCAAGTGAAGGCGGCCGGTATATGAACTGAGTTATTATGTACCTACCTAGTATAGTTATTCCATTCCCATTTGTTACTAACATAGTTTATAAGTAGTGTGTATTACTAACATCATATGGATCAAGGTCTGAAATAAAGTTTTTTTTTTTTTTTTTTTTTTTTTATAACCCTCCTTTTGGGCTTCGCCGCAGTCGGGTAAAAAGAGAAAGAGATAATTTATAAATAAAAAAAATCTGTACAAAAATAAATTTCTTCTTCTCATTTCAGATAAAAGTCATGCAACTAACTCCAATGATCATCACAGAGCTGATCAAGTCACCCATCTTGGACAAGTATGACGTCAGCACGGTGGAGTACCTCATATCCTCCAGTACTTACATCCGGGAGGAGGGAGTAATCGCTATTAAAAAGAGGTGAAATCATATAGCAGACTAGCTGTTGCCAGCGCGGCTTCGTCCGCTACAACTCGAAAATTATCCTAAGTGAAGATAAAATTGGGATAAAAACTATGCTATGTGTTAATCCAGGGTGTCAGCTACCTCCATGCCAAATTTTATTAAAATTGCTCCAGCCGTGAAGAAGTAACAAACATACACACTCACACATAAACTTTCGCCTTTATAATATTACTAGCCGTTGCCCGCGACTTCGTTCGCGAGGAAATTTTGTCGTGTATGTATGAGTGCTAACCTATGGCGCTCAGACTTGGTCTTTGACTAAGGCTCAGAAGTCCAAACTCAACGTTTGCCAAAGAGCGATGGAACGTAGCATTCTTAAGATTAGACTCTCCGATCGAATGCGCAACACCTTAATACGGTCTAAGACAGGCATCGCCGATGTTGGCCTTAAATCTGCCATGTTAAAATGGGACTGGGCGGGTCACGTTTCAAGGATGAAACCGGACAGATGGGCGAAGATAGTAACACAGTGGGTGCCTGAAGACGGCCGACATAACCGAGGCAGGCCCAAAAAACGCTGGCGTGAGGATCTGGACTCATTTGCAACGGATTGGATGGAGAAGGCAAATTGTAAAAAAACTTGGAAAGCCATGGGGGAGGCCTTTGCCCAGCAGTGGGACAGTGTAGGCTAAGGAAAAAAAAAAAAAAAAAAAATGTATGAGTGCCTCTGGATGTACCTACTATGCCAAATCGAATTACAAAATATGCCAATCGAAGCGATTTATTCCCTTAAACTGGCCCTGTCATAAAATCTGTTCCCACACATACAAATACATATGTCTTAACGATATTCTATCTCTCTACCAATTTTCGGCCCCTAAACGCCAAGGATTTCATTTATATACTTGCGGGAGCCCTTAGTCCAGATCGTCACAAAAAAAAAATTGTTAGCTAATAGACTTGCTAGATTTCAGGCCGGTATGGTAGTACTAAAATCAAACTTACATAGAGCTCCCTAATCCGACCCTGAACCAAAATCTTAGCAAACTTCTACTCACCATAAACTACGTCCCCGTCAAAATTCAAGATTGTAGTACGAAAAATGAAGGACTTTCATACAAACTTGTGAGGGCCCTTAGACTACCCTAATCCGGCCCTGTCGCAAAACTATTTCATAGCAGACGTCGTCGGCTGACTATAAACTACGTCTCTGCCAAAAATCTAGATTGTAGCACAAAAAATTAAGGACTTTCATACAAACTTGCGAAGGCTCATAGTCCACCCCAATCCGGCCCTGTCGCAAAACTAATTCATAGCAGACGCCTACTGACTATAAACTACGTCTCTGCCAAAAATCAAGATTGTAGCACGAAAAATGAAGGACTCTCATACAAACTTGTGAAGGCCCTTAGACCATCCTCATCCGGCCCTGTCGCAAAATTAAATCATAGCAGACGTCGACTGACTATAAACTACGTCTCTGCCAAAACTCTAGATTGTAGCGCAAAAAATTAAGGACTTTCATACAAACTTGCGAGGGCCCTTAGACTACCCTAATCCGGCCCTGTCGCAAAATCCGTTCTTAGCGGACGTCTACTAACTATTATATAAACTACCTCCCTGCCAAAAATCATCTTTGTACGTCCAGCGATTTTCGAGATTTCGTGATGAGTCAGTGAGTGACCTTTCGCTTTTATATAATTATAGATACAGCTGTTGCCAGCGGCTTCGACCGCTGCAACTCAAAAATCATCCCACGGGAAGATAAAATCGGGATAAAAATTATCCAATGTGATAATCCAGGTTATAAGCTATCTGTGAACCAAATTTCATCTAAATCCGTTCAGTAGCTTTTGCGTGAAGAAGTAACAAACATACACACTCACACAGTCACACACTCACAAACTTTCGCCTTTATAATATTAGTGTCATAGTGTGATAATATTAGTGTGAGAGTGGTTTCTCCCAATTTTAATTTATCTATGGTGATAAGTGGTAACGTAGGGGTCCTTAACTACGATTTATTAAATGATATTTTTCTCGAAGCGGAAACCCTCACTGGATTGATAAATTAATGACTTCCACTCAAGGGAGAGCGCAGGGGTCTGTTAGACTCGTACTGACTTACACCACACTGGTGTTTCATCGCACACATGAGCCGGTAGACTACAGGATCAAAACCAAAATATTTATTTCAAATACAGTTACAGGCCTTTTTGAATAGTCGAACAAATACAAAACAAAATAAGCTACAGTCCAGTCACAAGCCATAATAACTGTGAGTGTACTGTAGTTGCCCATTCCCTAGTGTAGATCTCTATAGAGCAGAAAGGGCAAGAAACTACATTGCTACTTTTTTTAAATAGTCTATTCTCTTCTTTCAGGATACCAAGCCTTAAATCAGTCATCCAGCTGTACGGGATGTCTGAAGGTGGCAACATCTGTAACGAACAGGGATGTACTAAGGGACCTAAAGCTGGAAGTTCTGGCGTGCCCTGTCTCGGATTTGTGATTAAAGTGAGTTTTTCTTTACTTCTTAGAGGCTACGAAAAGAAAGTTGGAAAGGACAGGTGCGTACTACCTACTCGTAACCGGCGTGCGAGTATGAACATGAACCTGTATGAATGTGGACGAGGCAAAAGGTGTATGTAAGGATCGTAGCAGATGGCGTTCTGTGTTTTCTGCCTACCCCCATGGGAAAAGGGAGTGAGTTCAAAATCAGAATCAAAATCAAAATTCATTTATTCAAACTAGGCTGATAATCAGCACTTTTCGAAGGTCAAAATTTACTTTACTTTACTACAGTGAAATTTGGCCTAACTGGGACCTGGATAAGTGAGAAATCTCTGTATCTGGAACTCATACTGGGGTCCCATGAGACAGATTTGGATATCTGAGACACATTTAACCAGGTTTCACTGTATTTACATTTTTATAAGACAGTCCCCCGAAAACGCCCACCCATCGACACTTCCTAGTGTTTAGCTGGAAAGAAGAAGTGGCGGAACAAACTCCCCAGCACACATCTGTCTGTTAGGTTGGTTAGAAGAACCAGACTCGATACAATAGCAAGGTGTCAGTTAAAGGCGAAAGGCAGGGTTGTATGGGAGTTTCGTACACCTAATAAAATGTCGTGTTTTGGGATATTTTTTGTTTTAATTGGTAGTCAATACAATAGGCAAGCCCTTTTAAAATTCTTAGATTTTTAGAAGTTGGGACCTAAAAGTTATAACCAGTTTTATTTTTGAGGTTATGTCCCAATAAATATTAAGTATTACGTGTAGGCATATAAACATTGTTTTGGTGAAAAGGGATAATAATATGTTCTAGATAGTTGGCTATCTTTGTAGTGTTTTACTTATCATTAAGTTGGCAAATTGACATTAGAATTGTACCAATTCAGTAGGGTGCTTTAGGAAAGACCTGCGTCCAGCAGCGGTCTGCAATAGTTTGATGATGATGATGATAAATGATGAAGTGCTGATGGAGTTTTGAGTGTGGTTAAATAAAACAACTTTGTTTTTGTAGGATCCAACATTTATTTTATTGTTCTTATATTACCTAATTACTTCTTAATATTATTTCATCTAAGCAAGGGGCAGGTCGGGTCATATCTTCATGGCGAGCGTAACTAAGGTACCAAATAATGCTCATAACGTGTGAGCAGCATCCCACTTCTTAAACCTACAATGCAATTACAACAATAACTTTTGATTGCGTCCCGACCATTCATATTTGATTCTGTAACTATGAAAACGAAATAAGTTCTAGCAGAAGAATGGTGGGACTTTATTTTAGCACGAAGCAACATTGGGTTTATTCCCTCTAAGCCATGTATTCTCTCTCGAGTTATCTCTAACATAGATCATACTCCATGAAACCGAAAATGCTCACACACATATGAACGAGCCTGGCGAATTTGGTATATACCACAAGCAAATAATATTAATTCCTCCATGGATAAATAATATTAATCTCGAGCTTGGCCCCAGCAAACTCCATAATCTTCATGCATGGATGACATCTGTAAATAAATAACATTGATGAAACACAAATTAAACACTGACAGACATAAATTGCGCCCAACATGACCAAGCTACAGAATAGTTCTTGACATAAAAACCCAAACCCATGCCTTGTTGCATTAAGTCCGCCTATGTACCACGTTTGTGCATGAAGTTTAAATAAATAAATAAAATGATTGGTTTTCACCTTACAGAAAATCTTTACCAAAAATATCTATGTTGTGTTATATAGAGAGAAGGGCTATGTGACAATGGAAAAACCAGTACCCTTTTGTTGTTAGTAGAGCCATCATGATTGTCCCAGATTTAGCAACATAAAATAGTAATTGCCCTTTGCATGACACATTATTATAAGCTAATTACTATAAATATATTTCATATACATATACCTGCTGGTGCTCCATCAAACGAGCAGTGTTGTCGGGATTCCACTCTTGGTCTGATGTTGAGTCGGATATACTCTGACGACATACAGCACACATCAAATCAGAATGATCACCCTCCAGATGATCAGGTACAATGGGTTGAATGTCTTCATTTGGTGAACCAACCCTAGTTCTTCTAGCTCTTAGCCAACACGGCACACAAGCTTCATCCTCAGAACGAAGCTAAAATAAAAAAAATATAAATAAAGAAAAAGTTCCGTTTAAAAATGCATGGTATTAGTGGGAAATAATTTACATTGTTTTAACACACATCAAATCAAGACACCTAATCGATAAAAGTTATAATAGGTATGTGTTGTTATACCTCTCGTGGTTGGATCCAAGTAGTAACTGTGTTAGCCATTCTTTGTTCGTCTTCATTTGCACCTTCAATCAAAATCCTGCGTTGACTGATTCGTAGTATGGATCGTCCACATACAACACAAACACTTGATGGCACTTGATGGCCTGTGCGTCTCCTCGGCATATTATCAGAAAACGGGGATGACTAGCTAGCTGCCAGCATGCATGGCAAACATGGTCAGCAGGTGTTATCTGGAAATAAAGAAGTGATTTTGTGTACGGCTCAACATTGCTTTATATGACTATGACACTTTAACAGTCATACTAACAGAGTAATAACTATTATAACAGTGTTAGGCAAACCAAGTTAGGCAACCAAGTGTTAGGCAAGTAAACAATACATGGAAAACGATCACTTATGTGTTTGTACAATAAATAGGACAAATTGTAAATATGTAAACAACCACAATAGTGTTTGTTATATTTTTCAAATAATGTTTAGTTTAGTTTTTGTACACACATATTATTTTAGTATGATATCGTGTAGTTTAAATGGTAAGGACTACTTTTTAACACGTAAAAGTTATCACTTCGTAACTGGCACACTCGTACGCAAAATGTTATGTTTGAAACTACTTACATCTCTAGGATATGTCCACAGCCGAATAGTATTGACGAGATCTTCACTCTCATCCGACAAAGCGTGCCTTCATATTCGGGACAAGCGAACGTTGCAATTGATGCATTGCAAACTCGTCATTTTAATTAAAAGCACGTACACACACAGCACAATTAATAAAGCGTCCTTTCGCGAAATTACTAGATAGAGTACGGAGGAGCAGTAGCTGGACTCAACGTAAAAATGGCCAGATAATTTGCTAAATTGCTCAGATGCAGTTACAAACCACAATTTGAATTCAAAACTACAGCAAAGAACTGAACAGAGACTCGGAAAGATTTTCCCAATAAATAATCTGTGATTTTCCTAATCTGTCAAATACTGTCAATAAAATAATTGCCAATACAAAAAAAACATTGATGTCGAAAATAATTTCTATCATTAAATAGTTAATTATTAAGATTGTATGCAATAATTATTCATTGTAAGGTATAATGTGTAATTGGTTAATTATATTTACTGTTATTTCTATTTAAAATAATTATTTATCATTGTGAACCTCGTGATATTTTACAAATGGCAACTTCTAAAAACATAACTACGTTTAGTTTAAGATTATATTACGTTTAATTACTTAAATCTTTTAATTGATATAATTAATGAATCCAGACTTCTAAAAATACTAATGTTACATGAAAATGAATGGTTTAATTGACTTAATAAGTGGTACAAATTCTATCACAAAACAACAAAAAAAGTATGTGGTACGAATTCTGCCTTTTGCCTTTAAGATTTACTACAGACACAATCAGTAATAAACAAAAGTATATAACAATAAACAATGTAAAAATAAAATAATAAATACATAACATAACAGTAAACTAATTTTGGAGAAAGAACATAAATAACAAACATTGTCTTGTGTTCAACTCAGCGACCAACTATTCTTATCATCTAAGTAGTCGTTAATAGAATAGTAAGCTTTTAAACAAAGATTAGATTTAACTTTGGCTTTAAACTCATTAAATGGCAAGTCTAGAAAAGAAGATGGCAGTTTATTATAAAATGTAATCCCGAGCCCTACGAATGAATTGTGAACTTTGTGAAGCCGGTGAAAAGGAGCGCGTAGTTTATGCTTATTTCTAGTGTTAAAGTTGTGGATATCACTGTTTTTAGTGTACAGGTGGATATTTTGTCTAATATATAAAATGTTGGCAAAGATGTACTGAGAAGCAACCGTGAGAATACCAATCTCCTTAAAAAAAATCTCTAAGTTATACTCGGGCACCCAGCTGATAAATTGCACGAACCGCTCGCTTTTGCAGAACAAATATATTTTGAATATCAGCAGCTTTGCCCCACAGCAGAAGTTTATGTATGTGTCTTAAAGAATGCCCATTAGGTCTTCTTTACTCTTGTTCTTTGTATCACTTCTGTCACGAGAATGAACGGCAGATCAGCTATGTAGCTAAAAAGATGTTCAGCAATTTTGATTCAACCTATAAAGTTCCCTCTGATGGGACCATGCTGGGACACATCACACAGGCCTCCCCTCTGTGAGAGCTGGCATAGGCTATATTCCACCAAGCGGGCCCAGTGAGGGTCGGTACTCTAAATATAGTCTGGCGTGATCAAAGTTTGGCCTTTAGCTAAAAAGCGCAGATATTTTTGGGTATGCCCGCTACCCAACTACTACCAATATTGAAAGTCAATCCACAATGGCAACAGACACAAAAGCGGCAAGGCATTGAAGCTCAACTAAATCCCAGAGAAACAACGAATAACGTTTGAGTAGGAAATCCACAATTTCCCACTTGCCTTTTCAAGCAGGAGACAGTAAAGAACTAGGCCAATAGGCACAAGGAATGTTAGTAACTGGGATAAGCCCAGCCGCATATACCTACTGATGTTACGACCCGCAACGATATAATAGACCTCCTAAGTAATTTACGACTAAATCAAAATTGAAGTTGCAAAATCAATTGTAAGTTCTGAACTTTCGGAATCAGAATCAAACCTCTGTACCATTTCTAGTTGCATAGCAGTTCAAAAAATGCCATTAATTTTCGGTTATATTTAGATAGAGTTATTCGTGCCTCATTCGTGTTAAGGCAGAAAAAAAGATGGGAAGACGATCTGCCCAAGGATTGGAGAAAGACAGCAATGGACAGGCAAATGTGTAGGGAACTTGTGGAGGCCTATGTCGCAAGACAGCCTGACCCGGTAACTGATTTTAAATGTTAGGATATACATATAGAAAAGTAGAAACAATATTGTTAGTATAGAAAATAAAGTTAGTATAGTTTATGTTTAAATAAGTTACAAATTGTGAAAAGGTCAGAGTAAATATAGGCTATTTTTTTTTTAATTTTTTTTTTTATTCGTGCTTCATAATTTTGTTTTTTTTTTTTCAGGTTGTTGATTTGCAGACCAGGGAACCATTGGGGCCTAATCAACGAGGAGAGATCTGTTACAAAGGTCCTAGTGTCATGAAAGGTGAGTCATCATTTTCCTGTGTTTGTTCAATCTTACTGGAGTCAGCACAGTGTGTCTTCTTCTTCAATTCTACCCTGTCAACCTTCATCAGCCTAAAATGTTCTACTCCTCTCTATGAGAGGGATGGTGAGTACATATTATGCATTTTACCGGTGCCTTACAAACTTTTTCAAGCAAATAGCGCAGGCCTTTTTTTGTTTTAGATGGGTTCTTCGCTCTTCCACATTTTTTTATTTTATTTTTTTTATAAATCTTTTAACACCAACGTGGCGTGGTTGACATTTTCTTTTTTATTTATTTTCCATAGACAAAACTATAGAGATTTCCATAGATAACGTAAAGGAAGATTTCCACACACTCCACACCCAGAAAAATGGGTACTAGTTACCTAATTTATTAAACATGGTTTTATAGACTTTTAGCTATACCTATCTAGGCACTTATAATAATTAATCCACTTAATACAGTCTCAAAACGTAAATCGTTGATTAATCCACCACGCAGCACGCAGGCCCACTGCGAGTTGGTAGATGTCACATTTCTTTGAATTTTTTGGTTTTAAGACATGCCGGTTTCCTCACGATGTTTTCCTTCACCGTTTTGAGAGCAACGGTGATGATATAAATTACACAACGTAATGCCTGTCTGGGTTCCACGATTTTCTGTTCGAAAGTCGGGGCCGCCACCACTGGGCCACTGCTATAGTAGTAGGATATATTGAGGTGCATCCAGCCAAACTGAGTCTGCATGGTTGTAAACCACCATGCAACGAAACAAGAAACGAGGATTTTATAATTATTTATACCAGAAGACGTTGCGTTGGAAGGCCTCCCACTGGTTGGACAGTGACCTAGTGAAGGTTGGAGGGATCTACTGGATGCGAGATCCACGGGGCCGGCCAATGTGGCAACACTTAGAGGAAGCCTAGGCCTATAATCCAGCAGTGGACGTTTTTCAGCTGAAATGATTATATATATGTCGCAGGTTTTTCATAAAATTAGGTTTTTGATCAAAAACCTAGGTTTTTCATCAAAAAGATGAAACATTTTAAACTCAATTTCATCAAAAACCTGTAACAATCCAGACTAGTTCAGATTTTTGATCAAAAACCTGAACTAGTTTGGGTTTATGATAAGGGCGGCATGGGCACCGGGCCGTAGGCCGACGAAGGAGGCCGGCGGAGGCCCGGCACTTTGGGGACAGAAGATATTAGTGTTATATAATATGCGAGCGAAGCGAGCGCGCGTCACGGAGTACTACTGGGATTTGTTCAATTCACTAGATTTGTTTAGGGAAATGATAAAACCGTGTTGTTATTTTATCTTCCTCCGTGGTTTGATCAAATCCCTTAGGGATTTGGATAAATCCCTGTTTTTATCATATCCCTGCGACATATATACTGATTCTTCTTTCTTCCAGCCTACTTAAACAATGTGAACCCCGACGTAAAGGACGAGGACGGTTTCCTGAAGACTGGAGACGTCGGCTACTACGACGATGACGGATACTTCTACATCGTTAATAGGATTAAAGAGCTCATCAAGTTTAATGATTTCTCTGTGAGTTTATCTTTGACTATTTTCCTACTCCTCCGCTATTCTTTTCTGATTAATTTCGTTGCGGGATCCAAGACAGTTAAATCGCTTCTCTGGGACTTCGTCGAGCTTCATTGTCTCGGCGCTTTTCTTGTGGTCGCCACTGTTGATTCTGGCTAACAGGAGTTACAGTGGTTTGGGAATAGTGTGGCCGGCTTGTCCCATTTTCTTTTCTTGACTAGCTTTTGCCTTCGGTTTCGCCCGCGTGAAAATCAAGATTTTCCATATAAACTTTCATCCCCTATTTAACTCCCATATGGGATTAATTTCGAAAAATCCTTTCTTATTCCTTGTCTACATTATAAAGGGCACCGCTGTGCAAAATTTCAGCTTTCTAGGTCCAAGGGTATGGGCTGGGTGTTGATGAGTCAGTCAGTCAGGACTTCTCTTTTTTAATATAGACAGAAGAAGATAGATATTATATATATATTAATTATTTATTTTCTACGAGAAAAGCTAAGAGGTATATTTTTCATAGGTTATATGGTGCGCTATTGGTTAAATATAAATGAATTACTCGCTTTAACAGTCTTTTGTCAGGAAGTGGGTCCACACATATTATGTCCTTCCCCTGTTATATTTAACTGCCTGTTGTTCTAGTGGTCGCAAGTGCGACTGCTGTGCATGAGGTCCTGGGTTCGATTCCCGGGTCGGACAAAAAGTGCTATTGGGTTTTTCATCAGAAATATCCCAGTAGTAGCCCGGAGTTTGGAAGTTGGTGGTATAATACCCCCGTGCTTCGGAAAGCACGTTAAGCCGTTGGTCCTGCGCCTGATCTCTCTCCGGTCGTGTCGGGTTGCCGTCCCATCGGACTATGAGAGAAAAGGAACAGAGAGTGCACCTGTGCCTGCGCACACACTTGTGCACTATAATATCTCCTGCGCATCGGGCTAATGTTCACTAAGATTGGCCGCCGTGACCGAAAACGGTTAGGAGGATATAGATTCCATCGGTGAAGTATGATTTTAATATATTTTTTATTTGTCGAGCACCGAGATGATGAACAGCTTCCAAAAACATTTTCAGTAGAACTTCAAAAGGTTCTTCAGACAGGAAGACTTCAGAAGGTTTCTAAAAAACCTAACATCAAGCTCCCAGTCTTCTACATACTTTTAAGATCTTGAGCACCTTTTTTTTTCGGTAGTGAGAAATCATCAAATAATTCCTCCCGCTCTTGGGCAGAGAGAGAGTGTCAGACTTCTACTGACTAAAAACCACCCATGTTCCTTTTTAGCCCTTTCTGTCTAGGCCGCGGTATCCTGTGAAAATCCCGCAGCCAGCCCCTCATAAACGATTGTAATGGTTGTGTAAATTTCACTTCATGTCACCTCCAGGTAGCTCCAGCGGAATTCGAAGCGTTGCTTCTCCAGCACCCTTCAGTGCGCGATGCAGGAGTAGTGGGTAAACCGCACCCGAAGCACGGAGAAGTTCCTGTGGCTTTCATAGTGCTGCAACCAGGATGTACTGCGACTGAGGATGAACTGGTCGAGTATTTGAACAGTCGGGTAGGTCTTATTAAAATATTACAGTTGTGGCGACTAGCGACATCTATCGCAACACCTGCGTACTAACAACGATCGACAGAAATTCCTACATCACGCTATCAACTTTGTCTGCGACATAAGCCTATATAGGAGATCCCGACTTACAAAATGTCGGGCAGTTAGCCCACTGGACACAACACCCGTCCGGTCGGAGGATCCTCTCGTTTCAATGGGGGATGAGGAGCTTTACACCCTGTTCCTCATTACCCCCAAACAGTCTAGGTAACATAGAAGTATGGAAGAAGAAGACATACTGCTCCGACCCCAAATGATTTGGGATAAGGGCAAGAGATGATGATGATGACAGTCTTAAATCGTCCTATGGCATTGTGTTGCGGAGGAATTAGTGAAATATTATAACGTTAACACCAAAAAAAACTATATTTTGGCTGTGTGAATAGGGTAGTTGTCAAAAAAAAATCTAATTTTCCGTCAGATAGATTTTCAAACAATATTGTACACATGTTTTTTCATTTTTCACGTAAACAAAAACTAAAGACGATACAGTGCTTCGAAAACTCATTTTACGTCACATCGCACTACATTTTTTACCACGTAGTTACTTCAAAAGCCCACACTCCTGATTTTTGACGCGTTTTAACTTCGTCAATTTTCATTAATTTGATAAAACAAAAAACACGTATCCAATATTTTTCGATAATCTAACTGACGGACTAAACAGAATCATATTTTTTGACGTGACAACGTCTTATAAATTGGTTTGCCGGGTGACACTTCAAGAAACTGCGTTACGCTCCGCTCACGTTATGCGCTCACAATGAGAGCGAGTGAGAGGCACGCGTACCTTCCACTCGGGCATGGTTAGCCCGCCTAAGAGCGAGAGAGACAGACATAAAAAGTGAAAGGCACGCGAAATAAATTATTCAAATTAAAATTCAAATAAATTCAAATTATTTTACCACTCAAAGTCGTTGTCACGTAAAACTTTCGCCCGTATACCGACTTTACAGGCAACCAATTTTTTTTTTAGTCAGGAAACATCCCTATTATAAATGGGACAAGAAAGCCTTGCAAGAGCAAGAGCTTGCCAAGGGGCGCGACAGGCTAAATACAATTGTCAGCATAATATTTTGAAAGAGCACAGTTCTGACCAAACCTAACCCATTTGATCAGGGTGCCCTATCTCATTTTAGTACAACCAATGTTCTAATTAAACTGTGATAACAGTTGTAACCTACTATTTTTCACCATATTCGCCTGCTTTTTTGCACTTCTCTGAACTCGTAAATTTACTATTTATTTTACGTTTTCCTGTAATCTTTGTGTTGAACTTTTAGGCTCAGTAGTTTGGGAGATAAGGGGGGCAGCGGGAATGGTCGGAAAGACAGACAGACATACGAATGATCCTATAAGGGTTCCGTTTATTCCTTTTGAGGTACGGAACTTTAAAAATAGACATTAATGCTAAAATTGTTTTCAAATTATACACACCAACAAGTTGATTGTTATTGCTATACTCAGAGAGGTTTAATGTTTACTTAGGCCATCACTAAGTAAAGGTTTTGACAGTTTTTGTCAATTAAACATCAACAAATAAGGGAAACAAGCTGGAGTCTGAATTTGGGCCTAGTTAATCGCAAAAGGCTCATGCACCTAACTCTTTAGAAAATACAGGCTTGATGTAAGAACTTTGTCTTCTTTCAGGTGACCTACAGGAAGCGTCTACGTCTGGCAGGCGGCGTTCGTTTCATAGACCGACTGCCCAGAGGGGCTGGTGACAAACTGGATAGGAAGGACTTGATGCAAAGGTGTATTGATGAAGATATTAACTGATGACAGTGCACGGAGTCGACTGAGAGGAGTGGTGTTCCTGAGTTTATCGCATTCAAACAAACCTTTCAGCTTTACTAATCTATACTAATATTATAAAGAAGTAAAGTTTGTGTGTTTGTATATTTGTTAAATTGTAAAGGGTAATCTCGGGATCTACTGAACCGATTTTAAAAATTCTTTCACAAATAGAAAGCCACATTATTGCCGAGTGTCATAGGCTACTTTTTATCTCTGTATTCCCACGGGAACGGGATCTACGCGGGTGAAACCGCGGGACGTCGGCTAGTATTAGTATATAGAAAATACTCATTCCTTCCTGACTGAATGCACCTCAACATCCTACTACCTACTTAATAGTAGTGGCCCAGTGGTGGCAGCCACGACTTTCTTTCGATCAGAAAGTCGTGGAACCCAGGCAGGCATTAAGTTGTGTAATTTATTTAATTACCACTGCTCTCAAAACGGTGAAGGAAAACATCGTGAGGAAACCGGCATGTCCTAGAACAGATAATTCGAAGATATGTGACATCTACCAATCCGCACTGGGCCCGCGTGGTGAATTATAACCCATTCCTTCTCATAGAGAGGAGGCCTGTGTCCCAGCAGTGGGGGCATTTATAGGTTATTATATACGGAGACTAGTTTATTTTTAGATCTCAGAGATTTTGGTGCCACTGACATAGTTACATGACACCTAAGGGTCCTTTCACACCGACCGGCTCGGAGAGCATCGTCTGGCGCTCTTCTTTTCACACAGACCGGTCGCAGTCGGCAAAAGAGTCCGCAGTTGGAGCTGGTCGGCCGGTCGAGCGCGGAATAGTACGTCATCAGAGGCAGCTCGTCGGCTCGTCTTATTATTTCACACTAAGCGTATTGTTTGCTCTCAAGAATTATAAAAGAAGTGACATGTAAAAATAAACCTTATAGCAATGATTCAAACCTCTGTTTTAAACGTGATAAAAATCTGCTCTCCTCGCCGACCGGTCTGTGTGAACGGACTCTAAAGGACCATGGGCATATTTCTATGGACTCTCGAAGTAAGACCAACGGAATTGCAATACATTTCAGAGGAGAATTAAAAGCCAAGAAAAATTAAATCTGTAGTTTTGCCTTTTGTTTCCCTTTTTCATTCGTTTTTCTTTGTTAAATTTAACACTGCAGATCCCAAAAAATCCGATAAAGTGGATGAAAAATTGCATAACATAATTAACCTTTACGAAGGTAAGAGAGGGTAAGAAATAGGGTAGGGAAGGAGTCAGCAGCATTGCAGGGGCTTCGAGTTATTCGAATAAATTGTGCTTTTGGTCCCGGCTTGTTGTGGACTTGCAGTTCATTGTGTATCTACTTAATATGCAAGTACCTGCAGATATAATAAATCAGTTGCTAACTCAGACTTGGGTGTTTCAATACATTACATGGTGACAGCGGTAAAAATAATTAAAAAACACGTAATAACGATTGTTGCGAACGATTTTTTGAGATAGCTGCGGCTAATAGTGTAGAAAAGTAGTGAATAACTATGGAACACGCGCGACCACCGTCAGAATTGAGTTTGGAAGGCAGCTCCGTCAGCCGGGCTGACGCGTGGAAGAAATGGAAAACGCAGTTCAATCTATTTTTGAAAGCATCTGGGGTGCATAAAGAGGAATGTGGTGTCCAGGCCAGTTTACTGGTCAATCTGATTGGACCCGAGGGGTTCGATATGAGAATTTTACGTTTGCTCAAGAAAGTGAAAAGGATGACGTCACTCTGTTAATTAAAAAGTTTGATGAATATTTTGGCGTCAGGCAGAATATAACTTTGGCCAGATACAACTTTTTTACGAGGAATCAGGAAACATACAACATAGATCAATATGTTACAGCATTGAAATTGTTGAGTAGAAATTGTTGTTTTAAAAGTTTAGAAGAGGAATTAATTCGTGACCGTATCGTTTGTGGTGTAAAAAGTACGGTACTACGAGATCGCTTATTAAGAACAGAAGATTTGTCTTTAGAAAAAGCGTTTATAATCTCCAAGGAAAGAAAGGTGAATGGGCTTATTGGTACACCCCTCCAATAGCAATGAGATATACGTCGTTAGATAGGTCTTTTTAACCGAAACAATATTTACTATTACAGTTTTGTTGAAATGTTTGTCCGTTTTGAGTTATAGCTCAAAAACAAAAGTAAAAATGGATACCTATTAACGTTATAATACCTTAGTGTGTAAGCTAAAATTACATCAATGTCGTTGAATATTACGTAATTCGTAACTATTTTATCATAACAAAACATAGCATCACGCCTGTAATTCCCGAAGGGTTAGGCTGAGGCAGAGGTGTAAGTGCCTAATAGTACACCCACTTTTCGTCAGTTATGTTTAAGTCCCATGTAATAGGGGGCGAGCCTATTGCCATCAACCAGGCACAAATCCAGACTCCATGGCTGCTACCAAGAAATTCTTGAGGAAAACCCTAATAACACTTAACCCGACCCGGGAAAATGTATGGAAGCTGGTACACCCCCCCAATAGCAATGTCATATACGTCGTTGGATAGGTCTTTTTAAATGGAACAATATTTACTTTGACAGTAATGTCGAAATGTTTGCCCATTCTGAGTTATAGCTCAAAAACCAAAGTTAAAACAAGTTTGTAGTATTCCGACACAAAGTACTTATCTGTTTACGTACATTATTTAATTGGTAATTTTTGAATGTCTCGTCAATGCTCGATGACCTCAGTAGAGCTTCCGAAATAGCGGGTCTCAAAATGAACATGGACAAAACCAAAGTTATGTTGAATGTCCATGTAACACCCACTCCTATCAAGATCGGAGACTACGCTCGAAGTTGTGGACGATTATGTCTGCCTGGGACAAATGGTAGTTGGGTAGATCTAACTTCGAGAAAGAGGTCAATCGTCGAATCCGACTCGGCTGGGCAGCGTTCGGGAAGCTGCGCAGTATCTTCTCGTCCAACTTACCCCAGTGTCTCAAGACGAAAGTCTATGACCAGTGTGTGTTGCCAGTGATTACATACGGGACCGAAACGTGGTCGCTCACAATGGGCCTTATCAGAAAGCTCAAAGTCACCCAAAGGGCAATGGAGAGGGCTATGCTCGGAGTTTCCTTGCGTGATCGAATCAGAAATGAGGACATCCGCATGAGAACCAAGGTTACCGACGTAGCCCGAAGAATCGCCAGACTTAAGTGGCAATGGGCAGGGCACATTGCTCGCAGAACGGATGGCCGATGGGGCCGAAAAGTTCTGGAATGGCGACCGCGAACCGGAAGACGTTGCGTTGGAAGGCCTCCCACTAGGTGGACCAATGACCTGGTCAAGGTTGCAGGAACCCGCTGGATGAGAGACGCACGGGACCGGTCAATGTGGCGACCCCTGGGGGAGGCCTATGTCCAGCAGTGGACGTCTTTTGGCTGAAATGATGATGATGAATGTCTCATTGGTCTAGTGGTTGCAAGCGCGACTGCTGAACATACGTTCGATTCCCGGGTCGGGTAAATTGTTACCTATTGGATTTGCTCTCAAGAATTTCTCAGTATCAGTCAGGGAATTTGTATTTATGCCTAGTTCATGGCAATAGGTTCACCCTATATTACATGGGAAACATAACTGCCGAAAACATAGGTGTATTAATAGTTACACCTCAGTCTAATCCTTCAGGCATTACAGGCGTGATGGTATGTTATGTTATTTGCTAATTACATTTTATTATTATACAACGACGTTAGTGTTATTTTCCCTTACACACCAAGATATCACAATATTAATAATATCAATTTTAACTTTTGTTTTTAACCTATAACTCAGAATGGACAAACATTTCGACATTACTGTCAAAGTAAATATTGTTCCATTTAAAAATACCTATCCAACGACGTATATGACATTGCTATTGGGGGGTGTACCAGCTTCCATACATTTTCCCGGGTCGGGCTAAGTGTTATTAGGGTTTTCCTCAAGAATTTCTTGGTAGCAGCCATGGAGTCTGGATTTGTGCCTGGTTGATGGCAATAGGCTCGCCCCCTATTACATGGGACTTAAACATAACTGACGAAAAGTGGGTGTACTTAGGCACCTACACCTCTGCCTCAGCCTAACCCTTCGGGAATTACAGCGTGATGTTATGTTTTGTTATGATAAAATAGTTACGAATTACGTAATATTCAACGACATTGATGTAATTTTAGCTAACACACTAAGATATTTTAACGTTAATTAATAGGTATCCATTTTTACTTTTGTTTTTGAGCTATAACTCAAAACGGACAAACATTTCAACAAAACTGTAATAGTAAATATTGTTTCGGTTAAAAAGACCTATCTAACGACGTATATCTCATTGCTATTGGAGGGGTGTACCAGTTTTCATACATTTTCGCCCATTCTCTTTTCCAAGGACAGCAACCACATATTGGAGACGCGGGGTGCAAGTGGGTCTGCAGAATTGGCACCTGTGCAGGTCGATACAGTTGCAGTACGTGGTGGTGCTGGTGGCCGTGGCTGGCGCGGCCGTGGGCGCCCGCGCCGCCGGGGCCGTGGAGCGGTTGGTTCCGGTTCCAACCAGGTTCGACAATCAGGTGCATCGGGTCACTGTCTCAGGTGTGGAGGTGATTGTTTTGAGCCTACTTCGTGTCCGGCTATATTTGTGCAGTGTTATGTGTGTGAAAACTATGGGCATTTTGCTAGGATGTGTAAAGTTAAAAAAAGTGTTAAGAAAATACACGAAATAAGTGAAGAAAAAATCGATGACGGGGACGATTGCGAGTCATTTTTTATATCAGTTTTGTATAATGTTTCCGAGATAAATACTTCGTCTGAGGACTGGTTTGAAATTCTTCGAGGGGAATGTGGTTATGAAAAAATTAAATTAGATACTGGAGCGGACATATTTAGTGTATTATCATTAACTGTTAGACTGGCCTGTTGGTCTAGTGGTTAGTGACCCTAACTGCTATGCCGGAGGTCGTGGGTTCGATTCCCACCCAGGACAAATGTTTGTGTGATGAGCACGATCATTTGTTATGTGTCTGGGTGTAATTTATCTATAATATGCATGTATTTAGAAATATATAAGTATGTTTATCAGTTGTCTAGTACCCATAACACAAGCTCTGCTTAGCTTGGGACTAGATGGCGTTGTGTGATAGTTGTGGAATATTATTATTATTATTAACACGATTTAAATCATTAGGGTATGACACTAAATTAATAAATATGAATAATCATGTTAAATTGCAATCTTACAGTGGTGATTTTATTCCAATAAAAGGCATTTGTATTTTAAAATGGCGGTATAAGAATATTGTTTATGAATTGAAATTTGCCATCGCTGTAATGGATTGTCAAAGTGTGCTGGGATTGCAAGCATGTTTAACTTTAGGTTTAGTAAAACGAGTTCATAATATAAATTACACTGAATATCAAGATTTATTTCATGGATTAGGCTGCTTGCCGGGTGAGTTTCACATTGTTGTTGATAAGACTGTGATGCCAGTGATTAGTGGTCCTCGTAAAGTACCTTTAGGATTGCGCGATAAGTTGCAAGACGAGTTGAATAGAATGAATGAATTGGGAGTTATTAGAAAGGTGACTCATCCAACTCCTTGGGTAAACTCATTAGTGATCGTTGCAAAAAAGAATGGTCAGTTGCGTATATGTTTAGATCCGAGACCACTGAATAAGGCTATACAGCGTGCACATTTTCAATTACCAACAATAAATGAATTGGCAACTAAGCTACACGGTGCTCGGTATTTTTCGGTTTTAGATGCAAATTCAGGATTTTGGTCGGTTAAATTAGATAATGCAAGTGCTGATTTATGTACATTCAGTACACCATTTGGACGAAATCAGTATTTGCGATTGCCCTTTGGATTGAATTGTGCGCCTGAAAAAAAAGGAAACCCTACAAGTATAAGACAAGAGATACTTAAAATCGCCACAGACTACTATACAAGAGACAAACGGCAGCAGTAGTAGAAAAGCAAAAACAAATAGTAACAATCTCAGAACCAATCCCAATAATATTACTGGAAGAAACTATAAGAGCAATCGACACACAAAAATTAGACAAAGCACCGGGTTCAGATCAAATATCTAACGAACTAATAAAATATACAATACCGGTGATTGCTTCTAGATTAACAGAACTATTCAACGACATCTTAGTAACTGAAATTATTGAGAGAAGCTCGCAGAAATCTCCACCGAACAACTGGTGAGCTTCTGCAAGGCAACAGGAAGATTCGCGATGCCGACCACCAGTAACCCATGAAGGGGATCCACCAAAATGGGGAACTGGGCGAAATAATCCACAACGAAAGGACTGATCGCCCGTCTGGTGTCTGCCGGCGTCCCCGAAGATAAATAGAATAGAATAGAACTGAAATTATTCCGAATGATTGGACCAAGTCAACGATTGTACTGATACACAAAAAGGGGGACAAAGGAGACATTACCAACTATAACTAAGACCAAGTCTTCACTCGAAGTGGTGGCTGCCAGGTCCTTGTATCCACTAGCACTATCGATATTAGTGAATACGGTGACTGGTGTGAAGAATAAAAGTTTCTACTAAAACAAGGTTGGAGGCATTGATATAATAAAACCCAAGATACACACTCCGCGTCTCAAAACCGTCCGCTTAAAGTGAGTTCACAATGAACTCATTTCAAATAATAATAATAATAATATTCCACAACTATCACACAACGCCATCTAGTCCCAAGCTAAGCAGAGCAAAAAAAAAAAAAAAAAAAAAAGAAAAAGAGCAAAAATAGTCTCGCGTCGCTCGCGTCTCTGCACGGCGGTCGTACAAAATACTTTTTATATTGCTTTTTATAACTGCATTTAAAAAGGAATCTGCGTAAGGTTGAATTTTCCAAAAAAAAATGTTTATAGTGACGATAACTACATGTAGTAGTGCGTGTATTGGTGAGTGTTTGGCGACAGCTTCGACTGTTTGTTTTGTTCGAGACTGTGCATCTAGGGTTTTATTATATCAATGGTTGGAGTCGTAAATTTTCAATATCTGGCCAGCAGAGCAGTGTGGGTTTATTTGGTGTTCTAAGGTCGGGGAAAAGATTTTTCAGACCTTTATATTTACTTCATAAATTGTTTCTGTTCATTATGTAATAGAAAGATCGAGGTCCGTTTAAGTTCGAACATTTTAGTTAAGACGGTACCCTGAGCAAATAACCTTGAGCATTTGTTCCCTCTTTGCCGCACCCCACCTCTACAATACTTCGTAAACTACTACTTGCGCGCCGCCTGGCGAACTTCTTACGAGTACAAGTAAAATACACAGATCTAAGAAGTAACAGATATGGCATTAAATTAAATTTTATTTTATGAAATGTTTATTGGTGCGCCCAAATACTTTTGGACATTATGAATTCAGTGACTACTAATACTCACGTCGATAAATAGGTAGGTACTTTCAACTTTTACTGTGATACAAATATTGATGGTAGGTACCTACTCTGTAATGAGCATCATGCGGTGTTTATTTTTTAGATTTAAGGTTTGCTACCTGTAATTAAAACGGTGAAAAATGAATCTTCTGTAGTTGGTGACATTTGTTTGTGTTTTTGAAGTTGTTTCTTTTGCATAAAGTTGTTTTATTTTTCCATTTTTAGTTGTAATATCCTATACAAATATTTACGATTTATTCTCTTTATGTCGAGTCCCGTTATGTCGAGCCTGGAAGTCTATTGTTCTCCAAAGTATTGATATTTTACGCTTTCTATTACCTTTATGTCGAGTTTGGTGAACAGGTACAGTCAGGGATGTAAATTAAAAGAATTGGATGCAAATTAAAAACATTGTTTTATTATTTGTTCTATTACTTATTTTCATTGTATATATGTAATCTTTCTTAATTTAAACATATAAATCATAGTATAATCATCAACTACCAGGACACCAGAATGGTGAAGTATTAGTTTCATGAAAAATAAAAGTATAAGAAAAAATAAAGGGATCTTTAAAAAAAAACTACCAGGAGGCCAGAATATGAAGGAGGTATTGTATATTGTTAATAGGAATCCCATAACTTAATCTTTATACATTTCTAATAATATATTATGATGACTACTTCAGCATTCTGGTATCATGGTAGTTTTGAAGACTTTACTAACCTTGTTTAAAATGAAAAAGCTGCATGGTATTAGAAAGGTATATAGATATATAGGTTTGATTATGAGATTCCTATTAACATATATACCTCCTTCATGTTTCTGGCCTCCTGGTAGTTTGTGAGACTTTACTACACCAATCCTTTTTATTTTAAATTATAACTTCTTTTAACTTTCTTTGGACGTGACTGTACTTCTAAAATATGATATTATTAAACTCGACATAAAGGTAATAAAAGCGTGGTAAATAAACTCGACATAAAGGGAATACAAACGGGACAGAAAACTAAACTCGACATAGGTGTAATAGAACCGAGACAAGGTTTTCGGCTCGACATAACGGGACTCGACATAAAGGGAATAAATCATATTTACTATGCTAGTTGACAAACAATCTAATTACTTCGTCAGATAGATTTAAAATATTGGACACGTATTTTTTTCTTTTTTCACGTAAACAAAACATGAAGACGATACAGTGCTAATTAAGTAAAGTTTTAATTAAGTTTTTGGTGTTATGTGAATCTCACTTAAATATCATGGGGATAGCAAAGGGGGGTCAAAATTTTGGTCCTTTTTTGCCTAGTACGCTCCGTTTTCGAGATATTTCAATTTCAATCCTCGCACGGAACGAATATTTGTATGGCCTACAGATAGTTGTTTCGGGTCTGGGTATTTGTGTATGTGACTTTATATGTTTGTGAACGCACCCACGATACAGGAGAAATTCCTAGTGTGGGGCAACATTTAAAAAAAAATCGTTTAATCAATTTTATTGTAGACAATCCTAAGCATAATTTACCTTCTATCATCAGGTCAACCTAAAACCCTGAAAGAACACAACTGTCGCTTCATAATTACGTATTATTTTGAAAGAATTTTCTTTCAACTCCTAACCGTTCAGGAGTTGTACCTTCCATCATCGTCATCAAATCGACATGATATTATGATTATCGGACGCAAATACTTGAACAGCTTTAGAAAATATATGGAAAACGTCAAAGTCCCTATAAAATTTGAGGGTTGCCCTCGTCTTCCCTGGGATCCCATCATCAGATCCTGACTTGGTAAGAATGTAACCAGCTCGAGAGTACCCCCTTCGCAACAAAAAAATAATTTTAGAAATCGGTCCACAATTGGCATACATAAAAAAATACATAGACAAGAGAACCTCCTCATTTTTTTAGAAATAGGTTAGAAAACTAATATTATAAATTATAATCTGTTGATAATGTGACGTAAGCGAGCAAGCGCATGAGCCGACGCGGCGCGGTGACGAGCGACACGGGTTTCCCCTTCGAGGCCTGGCGGCATACTGAATGTCAATAGATACAGTTGCGAATACGCTCAGAATTTTGCAAAATATCTATAAAATCAAATTTTGGGTTTTTGAAAAAAAAAATCATACCATAATGTTCATTATAAAATTGCTAAAACAAAACTAGTAGTTAGTGTTAAAACAAAAAAAAAAACAATCGTTAGTTTTGGAGAAGTAGCATGTTTTCAATAATTATTTCTCATTTCTGTCAAATCAAATCAAATCAAAATATTTTATTTGCCAGAATATGGTATATAAGATGTTACAGTAAAAAATTGTTTCAGCATACCCTGCCATAACATGGCGTGCAAATGTCTTACAAAACTGAGCGAAGTCGATTAATCTAGCTTACAATTTACAAGTTCTATTGACTTGTCATCTAAATATTCTTTAACAGAGTAATATCTTTTACTTATTAATAGTTTGAAAAGTATTTTTCTAAACATCGTCATCGGTAATTCTTGAAGACTATTTGGTAAATGATTGTAGATTATAATCGACATACAGTACACATTTTTCTTAAATAGTTTCAGTTTTATTGGCGGCAGCCGAAGTTTATCTTTATGCCGCGTTCGGCTATTTGGTCTGTCAGTGCTAGATTCAAATAAATTATAGTTTTTCTTTACAAAAGTACATATTTCAAAGATATATAAACATGGCAAAGGTAGAATTTTAAGTTTTTGGAACAGTGGCTTACAGCTGTCTAAAAAGTGAGCTCCACAAATTGCTCGGATACATTTTTTTTGAGCTTTAAAAACTCTGTCAAAATCAACTGAGTTACCCCATATTATAATGCCGTATCTAAGTACGGATGATACATAACCATGGTAAGCCAGCATTGCAGTTTCACAGTTTACTGTTTGTCGAATTCTTTTTAATACATATATAAACCGATCTATTTTTGTCAGAATTTTGTCAATGTGTGTCTTCCAATTACAATTTTTATCGACCGTTATACCTAAAAACACACAATTATCGACAGTGGTCAATCGGGAATCTTTATAATTAATGTCTAGCTTATTTATGTTTGAATTGTATGTCTGAAATTGGATTAAGTTTGTTTTTGTCATGTTTATTTTTAAGTTATTGCTATCTAACCATTCAATTGCATTGTCCAGAGCTTGGACGATTTCATATTCTAAGTTTATGTTATTGTCACTTTTAATCATTATTGTAGTGTCATCAGCGAAAAGTATGCAATCTTTGCCTATCGCCTCTACAATGTCGTTGATGTAAATCAGAAAGAGTAGTGGTGATGAGATACCTCCCTGTGGCGTGCCATAATTATTTTGTTTGTATTCCGACCTATAAGTTTTCTTTTCTTTTTGACAAGTTTTTGTTATTTCCACGCATTGAACTCTTTCAGACAGATAACTTTTGATCCAGTCGTTGGCCTTGCCGCGGATTCCGTAATGCTCAAGCTTTGAGAGTAACCTTTTATGGCAGACAAAGTCAAAGGCTTTGGTCATATCTAGGAACGCGCAGCTTATCTTCGATTTTTGATTCAAGCTTTCAGTTATGAATTTTACTAACGCGAAACATGCTAAAGTAGTGGAGCTACCCTTCCTAAAACCGAATTGTTCTTTTTTAAGAACATCGCAGGTTGTTAAAAAGTTTTCTATTTTTATACACATAACCTTCTCAAAGATTTTGGATAGGATTGGGATTAATGTTATTGGCCGATAATTGCTCATGTCCGTTTTTACACCTTTCTTATAAAGAGGCTTTACAATTGATCTCTTCAGACGTGTTGGGAAAACTCCTTCTGTTAGAGACAGGTTTATAATGTAGGTCAAGGGAGACACTAAACTCTTTGCACATATTTTTAACACTTTAGTGCTCAGGTCGTCATAACCAGTTGCGTTGGTATTTCTTAGATTTTGAATTATTTTATAAATGTCTGATTCATCTACTGGAGTAAGGAACATGGTTTTAGAATTTTTTGGAGTGGTTATTTTCATGTCATTTCGCATTTTTTTTTTAGAATTGTTAGTCGTCTTTGTTTGGGATATATAATAGTCATTAAATAAGTCACATATTTGGTTTGGATTGTCATAATCTTTATTGTTAGTATTAATTACGTCAATTTCCGAGTTGCTTGTCATATGATTTGCGTTTGTTTTAATCATGTCCCATGCCGCTTTACTTATATTTTTGGCCTTATTAATGTAGTTTAAGCTATTCATTTGCTGGACCTTGTGTATACATTTTTTCAGTATTTGTGTGTAGTTGTCATATGTTTTTTTGTTTTGTTTCTTGTTATGTCTGTAGAGATGGTATCTATACTAATATTATAAAGCTGAAGAGTTTGTTTGTTTGTTTGTTTGAACGCGGTAAACTCAGGAACTGCTGGTTGGAATTTTAAAATTCTTTTTGTGTTGGATAGTCCATTTATCGAGGAAGGCTATAGGCTATATAACATCACGCTACGGCTAATAGGAGCGGAGCATAAATGAAAAATGTAACAAAAACGGGAAAAGGTATTTCCTTTTTGAGAGCTTCCGCTGCGTGCGCTGCGAAAACGGTTTAAGTTACGCAAATATCATGTATGAAGGAATTGTTCCTCTTTAAAATTTCTAAAAAAAAGTCCTGCGACAGCATGTATCTATCTTTTAAGATTAACTCACTGTAACCTTTTTTTACTATTAAACTGTTAGGTTAAAAATAAATATTTTTTGCGAAGCTTATTTAACCCATATGGTATTAATCTATATCTAAATAAATGTGTTTGTTAGAAGGAAAATTTAATTTAGAATATTTGTGCCCTTTACTCTAAACAGTTTAAACAAATATCTTACAAGATATCGCAATGTAAAAATATCCGCGCGGCAAAATAATTCGCGCGTCGCAATGTAGGGAGATTCTTTCCGGGAAATTCAAATTCAAAATATTTATTGCATCATAATGTTTACAAGTACAGAGTGTTATCGTATATGTATTTAACAGTAAGAGATGCCTATATTAATTCACACTTTAATATAATCTAAGCTAATCTAAACCATCTAAACTATTATAATAAAGAAGAAAGATAAGATTTTTTGTTTGTTACTATTTAGCTTAATATGTCGGATAGTCGATATATCGAGAAAGGTTATAAGCTATATTTATGTGACGCAGACGAAGTTGCGTGGGTCAGCTAGTTTTAAATATAATGTTCGTTTTTTAATGCAGCATCTTTTTATACCCTTGGTTAGACCTCTATTTTTCACTTGTTTACACGTATTTTTAACTTTAACTATAGGAAAGCATAGGTTGTAGAAAAGAGTCACTATATCGTGTAGTCTATCGAAGGCGTCATTTGTTGTGTGAGTTTCGTAAACTTCAGAAAAAGAAAGACTTGAGATACAGTCATTGAACTTAATTATATTTTCTTCACTGAGCTGTCTTACATTTTTAAACCAAAAGCTATGAAAGTCTTTAACTTGAAAATCATTTTCGACGCTAACCGTGATTGATTGTGCTGTTTCGTGGTCTGAAAGCGCTAGATAGTGAATGGCTGATTTAGCGTTGTGGATGTTACTTACTATTAAGTCCAGGCATGCGTTTTTTCTCGTAGGCAATTTTATGTGGTTTATGAAATTACTATTGCTAAGTATAGAATTTAAGTCATTGGCTGTTTTATTTGTTTTCAGTGTGTCAATATTCCAGTCGCCACAGATAATCACCTTTTTGTTACATTTTCTACTTAGTTTATTGGTAAGAAGTTCCAAGTTATTCAAAAATATTGTGGCATCCCGTGTAGGTGTTCTGTATATGCATACTATAATTAAGTTAAATTTTATTATTTCGATGGCACAGCATTCGAATTGAAGTGGAATGGGTAAAGGAAGATCTTTTATTTCTTTAAATTGTAGGTTATTTTTTAGAAGTATACACGAGCCTCCTCTTCGTTGGTTAGTTCGTGAAAAGAAGGATACCAGTTTATAATTGTTCAGTCTAAGGTTTTGTTCACATCCACTTTTTAGAAACGATTCAGTTAGACAGATAATATCTACGGAACCTAGTTCCTTGTGTAAATTTGAAATGGCCACCTCTATTAATTCTTGTTTGTTCAATACCCCTGCAATATTTTGGTGAATTACCGTAATTGTAGTGTATTTAGTTTTGTTTACGAAAAAACTCTGTTTTCGCTTCATTACCAACTTGTTTTATATTCCCGAAGAAGGCAGTAATTTTGGTTTGTGTGGTTTTTCGAATTTTCTTATGTGTCGTTCTGTTTCGGATAATATTACGCTCATTTTTAAACCGATTTAGAAACTCAGTCTGGTATTTTCTGTAGTCAATTATTGTGTTCAACTTCAAACATAAATATGATAGATAGTACTGGTGGTAACTTTTCATAGACCTGTCGTCGTTGCTGCTATTTATGTAATCTGAATTGTGTATTTTTATGTATTTACAATTTTTATAGTTTTGTATTATTAGATCCAGGTAATAGTTAATTGTATTCTCGTTTAAGTAAGAATTATATTGTACGTTAGTAATAAGTACAGTATTGTTTCGTAGTTTATAAAGGATGTTACACAATTCAGTTATCAAAGAGTAAGGGTTTTTGTCATTAGATCCTATCACTAAAACTATAATATCTTTACTGGTGAATAATATAATAATATATGTTTATTTCTCACCACAAGCCAAAAAATACAAATAATAATTTATACACAAAAAGTAGACAACGATTTTTGGTTGTGGATCGCTGGTGCCTGTGGTAGGTAGTAACACCTGTAATACAGGTCACCAGGTCCCCACCTGTTTAAAGTTACATATTTGATAGCATACATCTGGTATCACAGCAAATTACAATTTTTTTTGACAATTTGTGAGTTTATTAAAAAGAGACAATTAATAGATTGTAAGTAAAAAATATTAAAAAGTTAAGGTATGTTGAGAGGTTTCTATGAATGTAAGTTTGTGTGTGTCTGTGCGTGTGGGCGTGAGTGTGTGAGTGTGTGTGTGTGTGTGTGTGAATTGGAGAGAGTGTAAGTGAATGAGTCTGATTAGACCAATACGTTAAAGAGAGCTTCTGTAGCAGTATATGTTTGGCTTTGTAGCCAGGCCTTTAAAGCGACCTTAAAATTATGTTTGTTCAATGAGTGCAAGGAAAGAATTTGGTTTAATTTATTATAAAGATAGGGTCCGAGGAAAACAAAGAATCTTTGACTAAAAGAAGCAGTGGTCAGTACAAACAATTGCCTGACCGTAAGGACTTGACAATATTCATAGAGTTTGACGGTGGGATAAAGTCTTGGCTTGAAACAGCACACCTTAAGAACCGCTCTCTGCGCACGTTCAATCTGAATATAGTGGGATTTGGCTGCCCCACCCCAGGACGAGATACAATAGACCAGAATTGATTGACACAGTGCCTGATATGTCATTTTCATGACAGCAGCATCTGCTGAATTGCGTAGTTGCTTAAAAATGTAAATTAGTTTGCGCACTCTATTTGATAGGTGTATTATGTACTCTCTGAATGATAGGTTGCAGTCAATCACTATGCCAAGATACTTTATTGAAGTGACTCGTTCAATTTTACAGTGATCATGAGTGCCACTGTCGTCACTACTGCCATTGGATAGTGTCGACTGGGCAGCAACGCTTAGTGAGCTTGTAACTGACACATTAGTATTTCGAATCGAAAAGTCTACTATTTTTGTTTTCGATATGTTTAGGGTGAGCAGGTTATTCTTAAGCCATTCACTGACTGCGTCGAATCCCTTCTGAGCAAGGCGGTATGCCTCTTCCCAGTTATCCGACGCAAATACAAGTGCCGTATCGTCCGCATAGGAAAATATTGTACCGCCTTCCAGGCTGAGGCCACACAGGTCGTTCATGTAAATTAAAAATAAACTGGGGCCAAGAATGCTACCCTGTGGAACACCAAAAACCACATTTATGTCAGAGCTGAAGTAAGTTCCAATTTTGGCACTCTGTGTTCTATTTGTAAGATAGCTCTGAAACAAGGACAGCTGGGTGCCTCGTATACCCAGGCATTCGAGCTTAGCTATTAAAATGGGAATCGAGACCGTGTCGAATGCTTTCGCGAGGTCCAGGAACAATGCAACACATTTCTTACCGCTGTCAAGTTTCTGAGCAATGTGATTAACCAGTTTGTGAACGGCATCAGCAGTGGATAGATTTTTTCGAAAGCCAAATTGGTTAATCGACAGAAGATTTTGTGCCTCTAAGAATGCGACCAGCCTTGTATTTATTATCTTTTCCAGTATCTTGGACATCGCAGGCAGAACTGATATGGGCCTGTAATTTTCGACACGGTCACGATCTCCAGATTTAAAAATAGGGTGAAGAATTGCCTTTTTGAACCAGTTAGGGAAGACACCAGATTCAAGGCACAGGTTGCAAACATGTGTCAATGGAGGTACAATAACGTTTCTGTGTCGTGTCAATGTCTTTACGAAGTCATCATTGCAGCCGTCTAGAATCTGAGCACTTGTTGCATTGGGCTTGATGAAAGACGTAATCCTGTAGTTGTCATTCCATTTATCTAACCTGGTCCTGGTATTAGACATAGTTTTATTGAGACCGCGGGCTTGCTGGTCACCGAATATGACTATTCTTTTTTGATTTTCCTTTGCTTTGATTGGAGCAATTTCTTTAATGATCTTCTGAAGGGATTGTTGCTGATTAGTAGTTTCAAGTGGGGCTTGCGGCTGAGTCGGTTGTCTTCCCTCTAAACTGCCTATGGTGTTGAGTGGTGTATTTCCATCATCGCTTAGGGTTTGAGTCACCACGGCCGCGTTAGGTTGTTGAGCCGTTGTGTGAGGAAGAATCAACTTGGACGGGGTGGAGAAACAACTCGATCTTATAATATTCGTTTTTCGGGCAGGCTTCGGTGTCAGACACTTTGTTTCTAATAATTTCACCTTTTTATATGTCTCTATAACTTTCTGGTATTGCCCGATATCCATTTTCAATCGAAAATTTTCACTATTTAAGTTGTCAATCTCCATGTGTGCACTTTCTAGTTCTGTGTTGAGCCTCTTGATTGTTTCCTTGTAGCTCCCGATTTCATCGCTGTCATTCAGCGAGTTGTTTGGCAGGCTCATCATAGTAGTGTCAAGTAATGAGGAATTATTTCTTAGATTCATATTGAAGATATTGTCCATTGAGTTAGACCTTAGTGGTTTCCGGACAGTAATGTTATCTATTTCAATATCCATTGTAGTATGGTCAATAGTTGAAATGAAAAAGTGTAAATTAATTAATTTTATTCCCTTTTCTTCCAGTATTCCGGGTTTTTGGAGTGCTTCGATTTATATTCGATCTTAAAAATTTAAAATAAAATGCAAAAAGTGATTCTTTTGTTGGTGTGATTTGTATGCACTGCTTTTTTGAACTCTTGTCAATCGGAAGTATGAAATAATCCACAAAAAGTGATATGTGTGCCACTGAGATTCGATCCAGCGCTACTTTTCATTCAAGTCGAAGGTGCTTACCCATCCGCCAATCGAACATTTACAGTTCTGTTCGAAATAAGCAACAGATGTGTAACGTCAAGTGTGATATTTGCTGGTCATTTACTATTGAAGTCCAAAGGTCAGTAGTGTTGTCTTTGAACAACGGATTTTCTTCGGAGTAATATTTAAAAATACACTCTACTGTGGTTTCGTTGTGAGGGGATTAGTTAAATATTTTACTTAAAAAAGAAAAAAAACAAAACATATCATTTTGAAGGTAAGAATATGTAGAAATTTAATGTATTTTTTGTTTTTTGATATATCTTTTGTTTAAGGAGTTATAGCTCTAGAAAACTGCACAAAAAACGGCTAGCTCTGCGTTTTGCTAGGGGAACGGCCTTAAGCAGGCAATCTAAGAAGTGTACACACACTGTCTTTGATCCAGTCTTTCGTAGGTTAGTCGGGCTGTAGACCTCTTTAAAATCAAACATAGCCTATTCGACATTTCAAGAGTAAAAGTGCAGTTCAGTTATGTTGTCATTTTGAGGGCGCGACTTTACATCGCTAACTGGCCCGTTAAATGTATCGATAGGTGAGAATAGAATTGAGAACTCACGTAATCGGGTTGGCGTTTTTTGACTTAAAAATGCGGCGTTTTTTGACTTAAAAAGTTTGTAGATATTGTAAAACCGCGTCGGTTGCTTTGTTATAGAGATAGATTATTTTTTACAAGTGGAAAAGTTAAACCAGGTACTTACACTATATTGGCTGGTTGGGGTAAGTGGATTTTAAAGGAGATTAATTTTTGTTCTGCGATTGCTTCCCGGAGTTGTTTGGATAATGAATCTCTTGACGAAAAAATGGCATGAGCTAATAATAATTGGAGTTATACTTTTAAAAATATTTACAGGAGGGAAGTGTTTTCAGCACAGGGAAGCTCCTTGCTTTACCTTTTGCAGCCAATTAATTGTTTATCTTTGATTCAATGAAATACATTACTCAATATATTTATGAAAATCTTTTTTATGCTCACAAAAATATTAAGCTTTTTAAGAAATATAGTGATATTCACAATATAAATACAAGAAATAAACATAAATTTATTGTACCCACAACAAGGCTCAAGAAAATAGGTGGATCATTTAGATGCCAATGTATTCGCTTTTAATAAACTTCCAAGCGACATTCAAAATTTAAGCATTAATAAATTCAAATCTTTTATAAAACGTAAACTTTGCCAGAAAGCCTTTTATGCTGTTAAAGATTATATAGAGGACAAAAAAGCTTGGGATTGAACTGCTCCAATTTGAATTGAAGGTGAATTGATTTTATATCTTTTTATTAATTATACCTTTTTATTTTTATTTTTTACACTTTGACATATTAATTACATATTTATACATTATTTACAATCCTTTTACAATTTGACATTTTATGATTTTTCTTTGTACACAATGACATTATTTACTTTTTAAGTATGATATTATTTTTTTGCTATTTTGATCAATATTTACTTGTTAAATATTTTATTTTTCATTTAGTTTTGTGTATAATGACATTTATTAACTTGACATGATTATTTAATATGACAAATATTTTATTATTTTTATATTGTGAATGTGAGGACCATGTGGGTCTTTCTCTAATTTTAACTATTGTCTGGCAGTTTGAGTACTATAAGCGACCCACCCAAATATCCTTTCTTTGGTATTGTTCGTCGTGACGTTGAGCTCCTTGAGTTATAAGTCGAGCTCCACGATAACTGACAAATGCTTGCACTGACTGGACGGGTCCACTCAAATCTGTGTGGTGCTTTATTCAAAAGACCATCTCAGACACTAATCTGCATGATCTTCATGTATTTTATTATTTTCATATTGTGAATGTGAGAACCGTGTGGGTTTTTATTTAATTTTAACGATTGTTTGGCAGTTTGAGTACTTTAAGCGACCCACCCAAATGTCCTTTCTTTGGTATTGATCGTCGTGACGTTGAGCTCCTTGAGTTATAAGTCGAGCTCCACGATAACTGACAAATGCTTGCACTTACTGGACGGGTCCACTCAAATCTGTGTGGTGCTTTCTTCAAAAGACCATCTCAAACACTAATCTGCATAGTCTTCATGTGTGTATTATACCAAGATTATGTTTGTACCTTGAACATATTGTAAACCCAAACGATTTTAAAAGAGTGTCCATGAAGTTTCTTGCCATTCTTCTCATGAGACCAACGCTTTGGAATTGGCAACTACAGTACCTACACTCACGAGTTATTATGCCTTGTGACTGGGACTGTAGCTTAGTTTATTTAGCTTCAGTAGTTCAGTAGTTTGCTGCCGCACTCGGAGAGCTTCAGTGGTTGCTTGGGCCGTCGCTTGGTAAGGGCTTTTGGCGGTTTTGTCATACAAAACTATGTCAGGCCTTTGCTGGGTGGCGGCTTGAGTAATCGTTGAATATCTCTGAGTGCTGCAGTTAGTTTAATTCGACTATTCAAAAGTGCCTGTTACTGGCCTACTTGAAATAAATATTTTTGACTTTGACTTTGACTTTGACATTATTTTTATTAAATGAGTGTAAGAGGGAATGATAAATGTTACAATATTATGGTAAGTTTACAAAGAGATGATTTGTGGTACGTATAAGTACGTTAATTCTGTTTTGTGTTTAATAATTATTGTGTAATTATTAAACATAATTTTTAAAATAATTATTATTTAATATTATGTCTAATCTGTGTAAAACAATTGCTAATTCTTATGAGAAAACCAACATGTATACTTAGTTTAGTACCACTTTTCGATAATAGATGGCGTTGTGCAGTGACGTCACTTTTGTAAATCACGGTGTTAAGATTCTCCTGTATTGAATGACTATCCACGGTATTTTATATAATAAATTGTTTTTTATTCTGGACACCTCAGTTTTTATTTCTTGGCGATATATTTTTGGGACGTTGTACAAGTGGTCCTTCGGAACCGGTTGAAGGTCGGTGTGCATTGTCCTTGTTGTTGTGGAGGAGTCAGGTTGCATGGCCAACCTGCAGCGAGTGGTGAGCAGCATCGGCGGATCGTACAAGGTTGGCGCTTAAGGCGTATATGTACGAGCGGTACACAACGGTCTGCCGCGCTGGTGCTAACTAACAGTTGGCGTGAGCAGCAGCTGCAGTGCGGGGGGACAGTCCCCGCATATCATTGCGACGAGCTACATAGTGTGTAAACAGTGAAGTGTTGTGAACTTGTAAAGCGAAGATTAAACAGTGAGTACTTTCAAATTTAAACTTGGAAAATTTTAATGAACAATTTGGACTTAGAATAATTTCAATAAAAAGTGACCAACGGGGAACCTATGCCCGATTTTGCAGCGAAGAGTACTAAGTTCAAAGACTTGTGATTTTTTACGTGTTGTCTACGAACTTAGCCATAGCGTTCCAGAACAGTTTGTTTAAAGGACACTTTCAACATGGAAGCTTTGAGTAATCTACAGTTCAACTTACATTCTACTATTAGCAAAGCAAGGTCTAATTTTAAAAAATCACCTAAGGAGCGAGTAACCAGTTCATACATAGAAACTAGATTAGAAAATTTAGAAGCCAACTGGTCAGCGTTTTCTAAAACTCATATGAAATTTGTTTCATCGGTTAAGTCTATTGAATTCGAAAAATCGGATTACAACTTAAAAAATGTATATGAGACTACGGAAGAATTGTTTACTGATTATAAGGCAGAGCTGAAGGAAGCATTGAAGAAAATTGTATGTTCGGATAGTTTAGGTAAAGTGTCTGAATCTTCTGCAAACGGTTCTAAAGTATGTTCTGTAAAATTGCCAAAGATTGAGTTGCCTATGTTTACTGGAAGTTATTCTGAGTGGATTAGTTTTAGAGACTTATTTAAATCCTTAATACACAATAATAATCTATTAGACGATGTTCAGAAACTGCATTACTTAAAATCACATTTGTCTGGAGAGGCTGAAGGTCTTTTACGGCACATTCCTATAACTAGTAGTAATTATGCAACCTGTTGGACTAAATTAGAAAAACGCTTTAATAATAAAAAAATATTTAGCGAATTGTATAATTAGACGATTTATGAGTCAAAAGAATATTGTAACCGAATCCTCAGGCGCAGTTAAGGAATTATTAGATACCTCTAACGAATGTTTACATGCTTTGGAGAATTTAGGCGTAATGGTTGAGCATTGGGATATTATAACTATTTATGTATTAAGCTTAAAACTAGATATTGAGTCACGTAAACAATGGGAATTAATCAGTGATTGTTCAGATGACTTCCCTACAATGAATCAGTTCAGAAATTTCCTTGAACAGAGATTTCGGTCTTTGGAATTTTTAGACAACAAAGGTCAACGTCATCAGTCTAATCGTAATGTGCCAGTCAAGTCGCTTCATGTCTCAACTACATCGTGTATTTCTTGTCATGACAACCATAAGCTTGCTAACTGTAAGAAATTCGCAGGTCTTGAAATAGAAAAGCGTCGTAATTTTGTCCAAACCAATGGTTTATGTTATAACTGTCTAGGGGCGAACCACTCAGTATATGCATGCCGCCAGTCCACCAGATGTCATATATGTAAAAAGAAGCATCATAGTCTTCTTCATCTTAAAAGCGTCTCCAAATCAGTTGCCGATAGTAATAAAACTGATCAAGACCCAGCAGAAAGCAGTGTTTCTGCTGGTACCACTTCAACCCAGAGTAATACCACTAATGTTGTAAGTTGTTTTGCTAGTAGTCATAGCCAAATATTATTGACCACTGCACTAATTGCAGCGGAATCCAAGAGTGGTACTGCTATAGTATTAAGATCTCTGTTAGACCAGGGATCTCAGGCTACCTTTGTGACGGAGTCTGCAGTCCAGCTCTTGGGTCTCAAAAGAATACCAACTAAGGGTTCAATTTCAGGTATAGGTTGTGATCAAGGATAATCGATGATTTCATTCAATTCGATGGTTCTCATTAAAGTCAAATCACGCGTTGACCCTAGTTTTGTTATCACTGTTAAAGCTTATGTTTTAAGGAAATTGACTACTATATTACCGGAAAGGAAGGTTGTGGCAAACGTTTTGGCCACAATCTCATCTTTGGATTTAGCTGATCCTTCGCTCGATACTCCGAACAAGATTGATTTGCTCTTAGGTGCCGAAGTTTATGGCCAGATTTTGTTAGAAGATTTAGTCAGAGGTCCACCTGGTCAGCTTATTGCACAAAATACTAGACTAGGATGGATCTTATCTGGTCAAGTAGGTGAATTCAACCAAAGCGAGACATGCCACAATACCATAGTCACTTTACGTTCTACTCATACAGATGAGAATACACTCCTTAAAAAGTTCTGGGAGTTAGAATCTGAGCCCAAGAGCGATTACGATAAGGTTTACTTAACCCCGGAAGAACAGAAGTGCGAAGATATATTTAAGGCCACGACTAAACGAGACGAATTAGGTCGCTATATTGTGCATATGCCTTTCAGGTCAAGCGATCCTGCTTGTAAAGATGGGGGATCGAAAGACATTGCTCTTAAACGCCTTTTAACCTTAGAAAAGCGATTCTTAAGGAGTCCCGATTTCAAGGCTCAGTATTCAACTGTTATAAATGAGTATATAGCTCTTAATCATATGGATATAGTACAGGATAGGGACAAGGAAGGTTCTGTGTACTTACCGCATCATGCCGTCATCCGTAACGACAAAAGTACAACTAAAGTGCGCATCGTATTCGATGCATCATGTGTAGGTAGCAACGGAGTTTCTCTTAATCACGATTTGATGGTGGGTCCTCGTCTACAACCTGATCTTCGTCATATCATCATGCGTTGGCGTCGTGAACCTGTCTGCCTGGTAGCGGACATCGTCAAGATGTACAGACAGATTAAGGTATGCGATGATCACACAGATTTCCAGCGTATATTATGGCGTGAGAATCCAGAGGACGAAATTCAGGTGTTACGTCATTTACGAGTAACGTTTGGAACATCATCGGCGCCATACCTAGCAGTAAGAGCATTGCAGCAGTTAGCTCAGGACGAAGGCGCTGAATTTCCTTTAGCGAAGAACCGTGTTGTTACAGACTTCTATATGGATGACCTGATGACGGGATGTGAAACTATAGAGGAAGGAGTAGAAATATACAAGCAGATGTCGGAGTTGCTTAAGCGTGGAGGTTTCCAGCTCCAAAAGTGGGCTAGTAACAAGAGAGAGTTAATCAAATTGATTGAAGATGGTGAACAAATGTCACAAACACAAGGAAACATGGAACTAAAAGCAGATGCAATTTCAAAAATATTAGGCTTAACGTGGGACAAAGACAATGATGAGTTCGTTTATACTATACAGCTTAATGCTGTAGATTTACCCGTGACAAAGCGCAAGGTTATCTCGGATATAGCGCGACTATTCGATCCCCTCGGATGGTTAGCACCGACAATTATCACTGCGAAGGTGTTTATTCAGCGAATATGGATGACTGGGATCGAATGGGACGCGGAACTACCTGCACCGTTGCTGAAAGAGTGGCTGGACTTTCGAAAAAACCTTTGTAACCTTATTAAGTTTCGTCTGCCTCGTTGGATCAATTCTAGCAAGGAGAACAAAGTTCTAGAATTACATGGCTTTTCAGATGCGTCCAATGTAGCATACGCCGCGGTAGTATACGTCCGCATCATTGATAAAGATGGGCATACTCACACAACTTTGGTGACTTCAAAAACCAAGGTTGCTCCTGTTAAGCAGGTATCAATCCCGCGATTAGAGCTTTGTGGAGCTGTCTTACTAGCAAAGCTGCTCCAAGAAGTCGCCTTAACTCTAGAAGTTCCTAAACAGCATTTATATGCGTGGACAGACTCATCCGTCGTTTTGGCGTGGTTAAGCGGCCACCCTAGTCGGTGGAAAACGTTTATCGCGAATCGTGTTTCCGAAATACTCACTATTATGGATAGATGTCAGTGGTCACATGTGTCGACGTCGGAAAACCCAGCGGATTGCGCATCTCGGGGAATAAGCCCTTCTGAGTGTTGCGATTTGCAACTCTGGAAAAAAGGTCCAGTATGGTTACAGAATGAAAGAATAGACTATAATAAAGGACATATACAAGAAACTACGCTAGAAGAAAGGAAAATAAAAATAAAATGTCATGCAACTGTAGAAATCGATGATAGTCTATTTACTAGATTCTCTCAGTCTTACTACAAAAAGAATTTTAAACACAGTTTGAATACGTGTTTAGTTAAACAGTGTCTACAGACTTAGACCTCGTTTAGGAGGGGTTTAACACTTTGTACCACAAAACCGTGTTTTTGCTTTGTTTAGAAAAACATCTGGTCAACATGTGTTTACTCTATTCATTTCGTAAAGCATAGCAACATTCACTCAATTGTCCCATCATTCGTTCAAGTGTACTCTTCATTTTAAACAGATAGATGTCAAATGAAATAGATTACATACTAACTAAAAATGAAATAGATTACATACTAACCTCTAACAGACAAATTATAAAAAACATAGAAGTCATTAATCAATTCAAATTTAGTTCAGACCACCGACCCCTACGGGCCACTATAGTATTTAACGTAAAAATCCAGCGAAAAAATCTCTTTAAAAATCAAATCAGAAGGCTAAATAGGGAGACCCTTATTGCGTGTAAAAAAGAATTTAATTTAGAACTCAAAAATAGTTTTGATTTCTTTAACACCTCTTCTAAAGAGCAGAACGATATTAGCCAACAGTTCAATGATATCATAAATAGCATTAAAAAGGCAAGTAAGGTTGTTAAACGTACAAAAAGTAGAACCAAAAAATTATCACACGACACTTTGCAACTTATTGATCAGAGACTCACTCTAGGTACAGACAAAAGAGATTTAAACTATAGATTAAAGGATAAGGAAGTAAAACGTAGCATCAGGAAAGACATTAGAAATTATAACAACATAATAGTACAAAATGCATTACAAAAGAACCGTTCTCTCAAAACAGCCAAGCAAGGAATACAAAATAGTAAATCATGGATAACCAATTTAAAAGATAGTAACGGAAACAAGCAAGTTAATAGAGACAAAATTACAGACATATGCACAACTTTTTACAAAGCCCTATATTCCGATAGACCTCCAATACCAGACACATCTAGCTACTTCTGCCCAGACACCATTCCACCCATTTCAGGCGGCGAAGTCCACTTCGCACTAAGCAAAATGAAAAACAACCGGTCATGCGGCGAAGATGGCGTTAGCACCGAAGCCCTAAAAATTGGTGAACCAATACTTCTACCCCACATCACAAATCTTTTCAATGACATTCTTCGTTCGGGTGTTTTCCCCACAAACTTTTGCCACTCAAATATTATATTACTGCATAAGAAGGGAGACAAATCGGACATAAATAATTATAGACCCATCAGTCTGATCTCCCATGTCTATAAAATATTTATAAAAGTCATAGAAAATCGTATCGCTGGAGATCTCGATAAACAACAACCTCCTGAACAAGCAGGCTTCCGTCCCGGTCTTTCTACCACCGACCATTTGCATACTATCAATCAGATAATAGAAAAATCCCTAGAGTTCAATATCCCACTGTACCTTGCATTTGTAGATTACTCGAAAGCATTCGATAGTATATCGCACTCTGCCATCTTTAAAGCTCTTAACAATCAAAATGTAGAATCCACCTATATACGTCTGTTACAAAATATTTATACCAGCAGTACAGCCGCTATAAAGCTAGAACGGATTGGTCCACAATTCAGAATCCTAAAGGGAGTCAAACAGGGCGACCCGCTATCTCCAAAGCTTTTCACCAGTACCCTAGAAGAAGTCTTTAGATCGTTGGCGACCGCATGGGAAGAGAGAGGTATCTGTCTCGGCGAGGCGAGGTTGACAAATCTACGCTTTGCCGATGACATTGTCCTTTTTTCTTCAACAGCTGCGGAACTGGAGAAAATGCTTCAAGAACTGAGCGAAGCAAGCCTTGAGGTTGGACTGAAGATGAACATGTCAAAAACTAAGCTCATGACCAACAGCTCACCTATCAACGTGCACTTAAATGGGGAGAAAATACACTATGTCCAAGAATACATCTACCTGGGCCAAGTAGTCTCCTTCCAGGCGAGACAAGATAAAGAAGTGGCAAGACGCACAGAAAATGCCTGGAAGAGCTACTGGTCCATGAAAGAGCTATTTAAGGGCGATTTACCCATCCCCTTAAAACGCAAGCTAATGGACATGTGTATTCTCCCCATTCTGACATATGGTGCACAGACTTGGTCTTTGACTAACGTCCAGAAGTCCAAACTCAAGGTTTGCCAACGAGCGATGGAGCGCAGCATTCTGAATGTAAAATTAACTGACCGCATAAAAAACACCACACTGCGCTCCAGAACTCAAATTGCCAACGTAGCTTATAAAGCTGCGAGACTGAAATGGGACTGGGCAGGCCATGTCAGCCGGATGCCACCGCAGCTGTGGGCCCGAATATCGCAGGACTGGAGCCCTGACACAGCTAGACGGGGTCGCGGTAGACCGAGGAGAAGATGGCGGGACGCCTTGGATGTCTTTCTGACCAACTGGCGAGAAGAAGCACACCATCGGAAGAAGTGGAAAGAATGGGGGGAGGCCTTTGCTCAGGAGTGGGACAACAACGGCTAAATAAAAAAAAAAAAAAAAAAAAAGATGTCAAATAAATCGCAAGTTCTCGGCAAATCGGAATTAAAAAATTAAAAACGTACAAAACTCAAATTAAAATTGTATTGTTTTCTTGTTTATCAGCACAATTATCCTACTAATATTATAAATGCGAAAGTTTGTGAGGATGGATGGATGTTTGTTCCACTTTCACGCCAGAACGGCTGAACGGATCTGTATGAAATTTGGCTCAGAGATAGATTATAATCTGGAATAACACATGAGCTATATATTAGCGCTACAATAGCTTAGGGGGGTGAGCAATATTGCATTATGTGCATATTTTTCAACTGTTTGACAGCTATCTTCTGTCATACTATGAATTAAAAGCGAACGGCTATTTCAATCTTTTTGACACAGATGAAAGTAGCCTAACGGTTCGACGACCTACCTGTAAACAAGGGTATGCAAGTTCAAATCTCAGTCAGTGCCTTCTTTTTGTGTTTTTTATAATGATGTAAGATTTCCAAAACTGTTTAAACATGTTCGCGAGTTCGATCCCCAATCGGTTTTCACTTTTTGTATTTTTTTGGTATTTGTTTTTATTTTGATGCTTTATGATTTTAAAAATAATTTTAAAAACAACAAAAAGAGATAAAAAATCAAAATACATAATAATAAATGTGTAGACGTGAATTTTCTGTACATTGAACATATTATTATTAAAAAAAAATGTTTTCAATTGGCGTGTTTTAGAAATTTTTGTCTGTAGTCTGTCGGGAGGCCTTCCAACGCAACGTCTTCCGGTTTGCGGTCGCCACTCCACAACTTTTCGGCCTATCGGCCATCCGTTCTGCGAGCAATGTGCCCATTGCCACTGAAGTCTGGCGAATCGTCGGGCTACGTCGGTAACCTTGATTCTCATGCGGATATCTTCATTTCTGATTCGATCACGCAAGTAAACTCCGAGCATAGCCCTCTCCATTGCCCTTTGGGTGACTTTGAGATTTCTGATGAGGCCCATTGTGAGCGACCACTTTTCGGTCCCATATCTAATCACTGGCAGCACACACTGGTCATAGACTTTCGTCTGAGACACTGTGGTAAGTTGGACGAGAAGATACCGCGCAACTTCCCGAACGCTGCCCAGCCGAGTAGAATTCGTCGATTGACCTGTTTCTCGAACTGGACCGTTTGTCCCAGGTAGACATAATCGTCCACAACTTCAAGTGTAGTGTCTCCGATCTTGATAAGAGTAGGTGATACATGGACATTCAACGTAACCTTGGTTTTGTCCATGTTCATTTTAAGACCCACTATTTCGGAAGCTCCACTGAGGTCATCGAGCATCGATTGATTAAAAAAGAAGAACTTATCGTCATAATGAGAGATACATACATGTAACGACATCTATTACACCAAATTGGTACTAATTAATAAATGTGTTCACAAGATAACTTTTAAATCAATTTTTTCAAAAAGTTATGATAGCTAAGGTACTCTTAAATAGTCTAAATGACACTGCTTTGAGAATCGACATAGCCTATAATATAAACCTTAAAGTGTGTTCGCTTTCTATGCATTAAATTTTGACTTCGTCTTCGATAGATGGCGTTGTACATTTGACGAATCAAATTTTGTAATTTCTGAATAAAAAAATTACGAATACACACAGTACGAAAATAAAACGAAAGTAAAATAAGACAAGCAGCGCCACAATCAATCGCCCAGCCATGCCACTTCGCCAACCGTGCCGTCATGTAGCTGTGTGGCTGTGGGTTCCTCGGGCATTGCTGCAACTTTGTTTAACAATAGCCCGACTACACAATAATTGCACATTCCGTTTCCAAATTGCCGCTGAATCTTGCCCTAAATTGCAACATCACCAAAAACTGCGGCTTTGCAAATAAACTGAAAACAGGAGAGATAAGTCTGGAATCGGACGCAGATGGGCCAATTCTATTTTCCGAATATCTTTTCCATCCAGTGCCAACAGTACTAATAAGGGACGAGTGCACAATATCGCACAAGCATGCATTAGAGGCGTTGAACCGCAGCTTGCAGGACAGCGTTGTTGTGTTGATCACAGGCGACTGTAGTCAGACCCTTCCAGTCATTGCAGGGAACACACCGGTGGATGAAATAAACACAGTCATGTCTCAAAGCGTCGTCGCTGTGGTCCAGGATCAAAAATGTGCGTCTTATGTTAACTGTACAACGACCACGAAGCAGGCGTCTTAGCAAATAAACTGATTCAAATAGGAGAGAATCGTCAGGAATCTGGAGACATATGGGAATATTCTATTTTCTAAAGATTGTTTTCAGCCAACAGAGGATGAACTTATTATGCACGTTTTACCTATTTTTGAGGTTCATGTAGGTAAATAAAATAAGAATAGTGGTTTTTAGGGAGGCAGGTGCTGTCACCAAGGAACGTGTGGATGATGATCACAATAAAATAACTTAGACAAGATTTGGCAGTTCAAAAGTACTTATGCACATCTATAGACATGATCACGCCTGTAATTCCGAAAGGGTTAGGTAGTGGTGTACCTAATCGTACACCGATATTTCGCAGTGATCTTGAAGCGCCATGTAAATGGGGACGCTTGACGTATTGATGTACTATGGGCTATTGCCATCAACCGGGCACATAACGAGACTCCGTGGCCTCTACTGAGAAAACCCTTTGCCCGTATCGGGAATCAAATTCCGGACTTCATGCTCAGTAGTCGCGGTTAGGGCTACTGGATCAACAAGACAGACACACATTTTTCCACGTGAACGAAGTCGCGGGCATCAGCTAGTAATAAATAATTTCAAAAAACCGGCCAAGAGCGTGTCGTTCCACGCTCAGTGTAGGGTTCCGTAGTAATAATTCTTTTTTTGTTCGAAAAAAGATACGTTTAGGATAATAAAATATGTAAACGAAGTTAAAAAAATGCTTGCATATACGACTATACTACTAACAGTCTAGAACCAAATTATTTTGTACAACTTTTTGTCTTTTTTGTACAAAAACTGTTTCCATCCAAGTTCAAAATGATTTTCCTAGAAAGTCCTTATAAAGTTCTACTTTTCAGATTTTTTTTCATATTTTCTAAACTTATGGTTCAAAAGTTAGGGGGGGGGGACATTGTTTTTTTACTTTTGGAGCGATTATTTCCGAAATTATTGACATTATCAAAAAATTATTTTAGTAAACCTCTATTCATTTTTAAATACCTTTCCAACAATATATCACACGTTAGGGTTGAAATAAAAAAATAAAAAAATCACTTCCCACTTTACATGGGGCTACCCTAATAAAACTATTTTTTCCAATTTTTATTTTACCACTTTGTCGGCGTGATTGATACACATCAATCAAATCTACGAATTCTAGCACACTCATTTTAATATTTGGTAGCTGGTGCGAATTTCCAAATGAGAGTGATTTAACTTAGTGTTAAACGAACGTTAGACAAGGGATCGCGTGTGTTTAAACTTAAACATAGTTTAACTAATGTCTAACTCTAAACACTGACTAAACACAGATTTATGGTACAACTTTTTTTAAACACATGGTCGACATCTGTTTATCTTTTTTGTAGTAAGACTGTCTAAGTTCGGGAGGTTGATACGTGTAATAGCTTACTGTAGACGATTTTTAACCGACTTCCAAAAAAAGGAGGAGGTTATCAATTCGACTGTACTTTTTTTTTTTTTTTTTTTTTTTTTTTTTTTTTTATGTTTGTTCGCTCATAACTTGCGACTGGGTGAACTGATTTTCATGATTCTTTTTTCATTTGAAAGCTGGTGCTTCCCGTGTGGTCCCATTGTCACCATTTCAATATCTGATGATGGGATCTTGTGGAAATCGGGAGAACTCTTCAATAAATAACAGCAGATTAACCGCGATTGTTGCTATAGCATATCTAAGCATTGTTTACGCCATCACACAACATAATATCACGCCTGTACTCACTACAAAGGTTATTTTGTGAAGATCTGATGAAGAACTTCGGAGATAGGCAACGGAACTCCTCAATAAATGATAGCAAATGGACTGGGATTGCTGAAATCTCATATTGTCTGTCTATTGTTTACACTAGTTCCTAACATAACATCACGCCGGTACGTTGTGAAGGGGTAAGCACATGTGAAACACTAAAAAGTGAAAAATAAAAACTTTTTTACAAAAAATAAAACCGACTTCGACAAAAAAAACACTCAAAAGTGAAAAATAAACTTGAGAAGAAAAATCAGTTTCTGAAGTCGGTGACAAAAAAATGAAATCAAAGAAACAAAAGTCACCGACTTCAGAAACTGATTTTTCTTCTCAAGTTTATTTTTCACTTTTGAGTGTTTTTTTTGTCGAAGTCGGTTTTATTTTTTGTAAAAAAGTTTTTTTACATAAGAAGGAACTTGAATATAGAAAAAATAAAATAACTACTTGGCTAACTACAAAAGAATTAAACGAAGCTGTACTTACCTGTATCAAACTCTGCCAACTCCAGGCCTTTAGTGAGGAAATAGAATCTGTGAAAAAAAACCGTAAATTAAAAAAAGGTAGTAGACTTACCTCGCTGAGTCCTTTCCTTGACGATGACGGGATCTTTAGAGTTGGCGGTCGCTTGCACCGGGCTTCTATTGATGAGAATATGAAGCACCCCATCTTAATCCCTCATAAATCACACTTCACCAATCTTTTAATTGCGGAGGCTCACGAGAAAACTTTGCATGGCGGGCCGCAATTGATGCTCAATTACTTAAGATCCAAATACTGGATACTCAATGCAAAGACTCTCGTTAGGCAATATGTTCACAAGTGTGTAACTTGTATCAGACATTCGACAATAACACACCAACAAATGATGGGCCAGTTACCAAAAGCCAGGGTGTCTTCTCAGAAGCCCTTCCAATGCAGTGGCGTAGATTACGCAGGTCCAATCAGTATCCGAACCTCTAAAGGTCGTGGTCATCGCTCCACTAAGGGTTATATATGTTTGTTCGTTTGCATGTCTACTCGGGCTATTCATCTGGAAGTTGTTAGTGACATGACTTCTCAGAGTTTTCTTGCGTCTTTTAAGCGTTTCGTAGCCAGACGTGGCAGAGTATTAGATTTGTGGAGTGATAATGGGACTACATTTGTTGGTGGTGCAAAAGAATTACGACAGCTATTCAACGCTGAAAGGTCTATGGTAGCTTCGGAAATAGCTGATTTCCTATCTATGAATGGTACGACTTGGCATTTCATACCTCCCCATGCTCCAAACTTTGGAGGATTGTGGGAGGCGGGTGTCAAGTCCACGAAGCACCATTTGAAGAGAATTATAGGCACCAGCACTTTGACATTTGAAGAAATGACAACTGTGCTGGCTCAAATTGAGGCCTGCCTTAACTCGAGACCGATCTCTCAGCTATCTAACAATCCAGAAGACTCATGTCCTTTGACGCCTGGCCATTTTCTCGTGGGTGAACCTCTTGTAACAGTACCGGATGTTAATTATGGAAATTCATCTACTAGTAATCTCAAGCGGTGGCATTTTACGCAAAAAATGCTACAAAATTTCTGGCGTAGGTGGTCATTAGAGTACTTAACTCAATTGCAACATCGATATAAATGGTCGGATTGTAAGCCTGAACCTGACATTGGAGACGTGGTCTTGGTGAAGGAGGATGGTCTTCCACCCGCTAAATGGCTTTACCCCCGTAAAGCCATTTATTACAAGTAAACATCCAGGTTTGGACAACATTACCCGCGTTGTAACTATACGGTGCAAAAATAATGAGATAAAAAGACCTTTATCGAAATTAATTGTTTTACCTGTTAGCACTTAGATATTGTTAGCACTTAGTTATTGTTAACGTCTTAATGATGAAGAATTAAGGTCCTAGTTTTAAGACCCTAGTTTTAAGACTCTAGTTTTAAGGTCCTAGTTTTAAAGTGGATAGCCAAACATTAATTCATTAATTTATAGTATTTGTTATGTTTATTTTGATGGACAGAGCCGTCCATGGTGGGCGGAATGTCTAATCTGTGTAAAACAATTGCTAATTCTTATGAGAAAACCAACATGTATACTTAGTTTAGTACCACTTTTCGATAATAGATGGCGTTGTGCAGTGACGTCACTTTTGTAAATCACGGTGTTAAGATTCTCCTGTGTTGAATGTCTATCCACGGTATTTTATATAATAAATTGTTTTTTACTCTGGACACCTCAGTTTTTATTTCTTGGCGATATATTTTTGGGACGTTGTACAATAGTCATACATATTATTATATCAGTTATTTCAAAAGATAATTATTTTAATATTGCAAAGCAATGTATTTAGTAAATATAAAAATTTTAGCTCCCTGATTTAATTTCATTCATAAAATTATAACACATTGGCGTCCCGTTCACCAGGCGATAAGAAACAAAGCCTCAAATAATGTTTAATGACCCTGAATGAGGCCAAAGGACACAATAGTAGTTTTACCTTCAAATAAAACGGCTGTTGTGTCCGGAGACTCATTCGGGGTCATAATTTTGAAGCCTGCCTGGTTTTAATTGGTTCTCAAGTTTTTAGGTTTTTGAGGCCACAATGAACGATTTTGCGCGCTGCGGCCACCTGGTGAACGAAAGCGGAAATACGTCATCAACGTGTTGTCAAAAAGGCGGTAGTTGCATATACCTGTATAGATGTGACACGGAAACGGATGATGCTAGACTCAAATAGTGTTTAATGACCCCGAATGAGTCTCCGGACACAACAGGCGTTTTATTTGAAGGTAAAACGCTACTATTTAATACGCTAAATAACATCTTTAAACACACAATCTTGTGTCAAAATGTTTCACAGGTCATTAGTTGACATGATTCTTTGAAGATTTTTACTGAAATAATTGATTTACAAAGGTATTAATTTAGGGCCTTAAAACCTTATCATCTGCTAGCATTTTCCTAATTATGATGAGCTTGGCTTTCATTCTAACCGGATGCAGCTAAATACCATTATTTTACATGGAGAAAAACGTTTATTGTTTATGATTGTGTGTGTTGTGTAAAACACATTCAAAATTGTACTTCTTCACTATCATTTCAAAGTGACCTTCTGAGTTATCTAATAGAATATAGGGATGATAATAATAGATATATTATTGATATAAATATCTAGTAGATAATTTTTGCGTGCATTGAGCTATACCGCGTCCTTCTGTTAGATTACAATAGATTTCTAAAATCGTGTGTTTGGTTTGTTTTTTTTCGTGTATTTTATATCAGAGTTTGATATATAGATCAAAAGGTTTGTAGTGTTTACTATGTTTTAATATCTTTAAATAATAATGTTTATGTTTTTCTTATTTTATCGAGTTAATGTGCTAACCTAGTGGCTCGTCCACGTGAAATTGAAATTATTATAAAAATATTACTTCCGGATTTAAATTGAATTTTGTTAATTACCAATTACAAGAGTTTTTTTTTTGCACGGAACACTTTTCTCTATTCTATACTACTATAATAGTAGTTTATGCGACTGTGCATAATGAAGGGCATTACAACACAAGTATGGGCTTAAGAAACGAGCCGAAGGCGAGTTTCTTAATAGCATCACACGAGTGTTGCAATGCCTAATTATGTATAGTTGCATAAACTACTTTATCTACCCAAATATCATAAGGGCTCTATGATGGGTTCAGGAACCATAGGGAAATGACCAGCATTGTTACCAGTGTAATGCAATAAAAAATACCGAACAAATGACAGCTCGAAATGGCCGCCGCCATTTCGAGCTGTCATTTGTTCGGTATTTTCGGATTTCTTTAATTTTTTTTAAATCATAGGCAAACGAACAAAGTCACTATTCTTGTGTCACTCGAGATCAAAATGTCGTGCGATTTATAATAAATCATACTGAATTGGGGTTTCGTATCGATAGGTATCTGTTTTAATGTAGATACTAGAATAGCACACTCACTTGAATTTGACACCTGTTCCAAATTTAAACTCATAACCTACTGTTTTCAGTAGGTTATGAGTTCATTACAGTTCTGTTTATTTCTGCTGGTTGGTAATGCTGGTCATTGCCTATGGTTTTTGAACGCATTAGAGAGGGTTTATGATATTTGGGTAGATAAAATATTATTAGAAAGCTGAAAAGTTTGTTTATTCGGTTGAACGCGCTAATCTCAGAATCTTCTAGTTCAATTTGAATAAATCGTTGAATGTTGGATAGCCTGTTTATCAAGGAAGGCATAACATCATGGTACAGCTAATAACGCGAAGCATAAATGCAACCTGTTAAAAAAGCGAGGAAAATTCTGCTTCATTAGAATTGTATTGTATTGTTGTTTTGTTTGTATTGTATTGTATTCAAAAATTATTGCTGGAAAACACCAGCTTCTGAAGTCGGTGACATTTGTTTGTTTGATTTGGTTTTTTTTTGCCACCGACTTCAGAAGCTGATTTTTCTTCTGAAGTTTATTTTTCTCTTTTTGGTGTTTTTGAAGTCGGTTGTTTTTTTTTGCAAAAAAGTTTTTTATTTTTTCATTTTTAGTTTTAATATCCTATAGAAATATTTACTATACATTAAGGGACCAAATGGCAACTTTTCCGCATCAAACTAAAAAAGAATCAAGTAAATCGGATCATAAATCGCAGCGTAATCGGTGTACATACATAGAAAAAAAAAACAAAAAAAAAAAACATACCGATCGAATTGAGAACCTCCTCCTTTTTGGGAAGTCGGTTAAAAATGAATTGCAAAGCACTCAAAAAATTATAGTTGCATTAAATAATAAACGGGTCATGAAGCTATTTAAGTTTAATAAAAAATCTCATGAAATTGTTTCAGATTTTTTTTAAACTTAAACGTTCCAGTTACGAAGATATTGGGGTCAAAGTTTCAAATTATTGACTGGTTTAAATAAAATACAAGTTTTTTAATGTTGTACAAGGTGTCTCAAAGAAAGTTTATATTTATTTAGCTTAATGTGTGAACGCAACGAGTCCAAGGGGCGCGAAGGTTATGTCAATCGTAGGGATTGCAATCCGGAAAAACGGATCCGGTAATTCGGCGGATCCGGCATCATTTAACGGTTACCGTATCCGGTACCAATATACCGGATCCGAAGACCGGATCCGGTGCTAGCAGTTTGTGGCAAAATAATGGGGAGCAGCGGTGGCCCACTGGTGGCGGCCCCGACTTACGAACAGTAAGGTCGTGGGTTCGAACCCAGGCAGGCACATTACTTTGTGTAATTTATTTCATCACCTCTGCTCTCAAAACGGTGAAGGAAAACATTGTGAGGATCCGGCCGGACTGAAAATGACGCCGGATTCAATCAGTAGCCTGGCTCTTGGGTAGTAGTAGTTAGTTGGGTAGTAGTCGCTACGGAGCGTTTTTCGGGAGCAGACCGTGCGTTGTGCGTGCGAGAGTTTTACAAAAACATGATTCCATGACTGTACTGTAGCGCGTAGAAGATTCTGCAGTGTTTCGAGCTTTTTCCATTTAAATGGCATGGTTGCATGACAAGCATTCCTCTTATTCGAAAATGGGTCAAAAATAAATCGGGCGACCGAGATCATCAAGAACGGTAGAAAACGTGGAGAGAGTTAATAAGTCTTTACTAAATCCACCTGCCGAGCCGTGATAAGTAATTTTTAACCGACTTCAAAAAATGGAGGAGGTTATCAAGTCGACTGTATTTTTTTTTTTTTATGTTTGTTAGCTCATAACTTGCGACTGGGTGAACTGATTTTCATGATTCTTTTTTCATTTGAAAGCTGGTGCTTCTCGTGTGGTCCCATTGTCACCATTTCAATATCTGATGATGGGATATTGTAGAAATCGGGGGAACTCTTCAATAAATAACAGCAGATTAACCGCGATTGTTGCTATAGCTTATCTAAGCATTGTTTACGCCATCACACAACATAATATCACGCCTGTACTCACTACAAAGGTTATAATAGTTATTTATGATACTAGTGCGGTAAGTTGGTTTTTACAAACGAGTAGACGTCGTCTCGGGCTTACCATAGTCACGAGTTTGTAAATACCAATTTCTGCACGTGTATCATAAAACGATTTTCAACACATTTGCGAGAAAACAGTACAATTATGTAATGAAACCAACTTTTTCAAGACTATTTTTAATGGCAAATAAAAGTTTTAGATACGTTCCCAAATATTTTTCATCTGGCGCGTCATTAAGAAATTTTTCTACGTTAGCTGCAGTGAATACTTTTGATTTCTTGCTGGTATAGCCATCTGACGGTCGTTTCAAAAATACATGTAGTTTTATGTATTTTGTTAAATCAATGTCATTATTGGTTTTTAGAGTGGTTTTTAACATTGAATATATTGACCACATTGAGGACGGTTTATACTTCACACGTAATTCATTGAAGTAAGCCATCAAAACATTTTCAGAGAATGATTGAGTATTTCTTCTAGTCTTTCATGCTATAAAATTTTTGTGGGTAATTAAATAGCGCTCTCGCGATTTTGGCGGCAAGAGACCGTTTTCTGCAATTTTCGCCTCATTTAAAATATCAGGTGGAGTAGATTCCGTATTAATATCGGATTCGCTTGAACTCATATTATTTTGTTTTTAAATATCAGTCTGAAAGTCGCAACAATCTTTGACGTTTTAATATTAAAATGCCGCGCATTTGCAAATGGCACCACATGCACGTGGTGAAAATTAGAACTATAACTTTCATCTCATTTACTCTTTAGTAAATCTCTTTAAAATGAGACAAACGTATTGAACAAAAGCGCTTCCAAGGAGGTTCGTTCAGTCAGCTTATTTATTCTAGTAATGTGAAACTCCTTGGTGGAATCTTGTATTACTTTTTATGGAAATTAAAAAAAAAACCGTAAAGAATACGAACGGTGCTATACAACGGGGTATGGACCGTGCGGTAAAATAGGTACTTAGGTGAGAGTACCTATTTTACCGCACGGTACTTAGGTGAGAGTACATATTTTACCGCACGTTCCGTTGTATAGTGCGTAATTTTTAACTTTCGAACAATGTATACAGGCTCCGTAAATGCATTTTTCGAGCAAATGTGTTGAAAAAACTATTTTGTGAAGATCTGATGAAGAACTTCGGAGATAGGCAACGGAACTCCTCAATAAATGATAGCAAATGGACTGGGATTGCTGAAATCTCATATTTTATTGTCTGTCTATTGTTTACACCAGTTCATAACATAACATCACGCCGGTACGTTGTGAAGGGGTAAGCACATGTGAACCACTAAAAAGTGAAAAATAAAAACTTTTTTTACAAAAAATAAAACCGACTTCGACAAAAATAAAACACAAAAAAGTGAAAAATAAAAAATCCGCTTCAGAAGTCGGTGGCAAAAATATGAAATCAAACAAACAAAAGACACCGACTTCAAAAGCTGATTTTTTATTTTTCACTTTTTTGTGTTTTATTTTTGTCGAAGTCGGTTTTATTTCTTGTAAAAAAGTTTTTACTGTGGGCGGATCCGGCCGGACTGAAAATAACGCCGGATTCAATCGGTAGCCTGGCCCTTGGGAATTTAGTCGCTAAGGAGCGTTTTTCGGGAGCAGACCGTGCGTTGTGCGTGCGAGAGTTATACAAAAACATGATTCCTTGACTGTACTGTAAGAAGATTCTGCAGTGTTTCGAGCTTTTTCCATTTAAATGGCATAGTTGCATGACAAGCATTCCTCTTATTCGAAAATGGGTCAAAAAGTTTGTGGTCTCTGGAACTGGAAAAATTATAAATCGGGCGACCGAGATCATCAAGAACGGTAGAAAACGTGGAGAGAGTTAATAAGTCTTTACTAAATCCACCTGCCGAGCCGTGATAAGTAATTTTACTGTTAGATTAAATGAGTGCCGCGAACGCGAGGGTCTACATTTGGAAGATATTATTTTTAAGAAATAAATTCCTAAAGTGTGTACTTTAATAATTAATACTTAAACTTTTTTTCGATACACTGCTTACTTTTTTTTAATCGAACGCCTAAATATAAACTTTCTTTTGAGACACCCTCTAATATAATAATTTACCTATACTTCAGTCAGAGTAAATCCAGTGCTACCCAGTTTAAAAAAGTTGATATAAAAAAGGTCTTCAAGAACTGCTTACAGAAACCAAGATAATTTCATTTGAATACCAAGTACATTGATAATTTCATTAAAAGAGCAATGGTGGGTCAAGAGGAGCGGTGGCCCAGTTGTGGCAGCCCTGACTTACGAACAGTAAGTCGCGAGTTCGAACCCAGGCAGGCGCATTACTTTGTGTAATTATTTTCATCACCAACTGCTCTCAAATCGGTAAACGAAAACATCGTGAGGAAACCGGCTTGTACTGACTTCTCTGAATGTCTAAGAACCAAAAAATTCAAAAACATGTGACATCTACCAACCCGCACTGGGCACGCGTGGTGGATTTTAGACCATCCATCTCGTATGAGGAGGCCTGAGTCTCTGCAGTGGGGACATTATAGGTTGATGATGACCAACTACATAACATGTTTGTAGTTGAAAACTTTTTCTTTGTAGGTTCAACCGACAAGCAGGTTGGAAGTACAGAATCACATTTACAAAAACAAAATGCTCAAAAACAGTCTTTATAGATATGGAAATGAAAATGGGAGAGTTCCTGCTCACCTCAATTTTGCCAAAGAAGTGTACGATAACATGGTTAAGAATAAAGATATCAAAGCTTTGGTAAGTCTTGGTTTTAATAAAAAAAAATCTTGTGTTCAAACAGATCATTGAAAAATCTGGGCGGTGAGTAATGTTCTAGCTCACCGTCCGTCCATCCGTGTTATGACAACGACAGGACACGTGTCAACGACGGCGCGTTTGTGTTCCACGCGTGCCTCAAAGGGATGTCAACAACATTGCAGGGGCCCGCAAGGGCCGACAGGGGTGCGGGTTGTTCGAAAGAGATACCACGTCCTCGTACACAAAGGGCTAAGAAGGAACATGGGTGGTTTTTAGTCAGTAGAAGTCTGTCACTCCATGCCATTCCGTCCATTCTGGCTAGACATAATGTGTATTTACTATTCTTAGATTAATATCTAGGCTTAACCTTTCAGAGAACAGGTGTGATGTTCATATCTTTTTTCAGATAAACGCTGACACAGAAGAACAAAGATCATTTGGAGAGCTAGCTCAAATGACAGCTGATATAGCTCTCTCACTCACTCGTATGGGAGTGAGAAAGGGAGAGGTAGTCTGCATCTGCGGTGAGAAGAATTTTGAGTATCTACCTACTGTCATGGGAATCATGTGTGCAGGGGCTACCTTTGCCCCATTGGACCCAACTTATGGAACTTGTAAGTGGTTTTTTGAACTAAAGATTTAAAATGTTAAATGAATGCCATCATAATTTGCATTTTCCCAAGTATATCGGGGTCGCGCGGCTTCCCGTCTATCGAGATGCAGCTGATTACCTCCACAAGTCACCAGCCTTTTGACCGCCACAGTCAAGTAAGACGACAAGCCAAAAAGTACCTTAAGTCGACAGACTTCAGGAACTTTTTTGCTTGTTCGGCTTGTCGTCTATACGTGACTGTGGCGCTCAAAAGGTTAATACTAGTATTACGATACCCTTTGGTAAGGCTGGTTATCAGACTTTCAGGTCACTGACTACCTGTGACGACTGCCAAAGACCCATATAGCTGCCGGAACCAACAGCTTAACATGCTTTCCGAAGCACGTAGGAAACTCGGTAACTTATGGGTGGTCGCATCCACGGACCAACCTAGGCAAGCACGGCTTACTTTAAAGATCGACCCGAGTGGCAGTTATTATTAAACCACGAGCTCCTCTTGTGCATAAAGTAGTTTCAATAAATAAAGATAAAATATGGAGCTACTTTCTACCTGTCCTTCACAACATAGACAGTTAAAAAATAGTATTTTATGATTTTATATATGTCAGAGATAAAGATATTTATAGCTAGATTATATATTTGACTTCCTAATAGATTTTTCAGATACGTAATCTTACTCGTGGAACTATACACGTATAGGATACCTCCTTATCTGACAAATCTGACAACAATCACCGAAACAAACCTCAAGGTCTGACATGTTATTACCCTTTTTAAATTTCCGACAAGACAATCTTGATCTTGGGAGTTCGAGTAGATCTATCCAGCCAGAGCTTGCATTTGTTCACTTCAAGTTTTGACATCCACAGTCCCTCTGCTCCACCGCACCAAGATAGTTCAACCAAGCGTCATGTTCTGTTCTGTCTCCGCTTACGACGTCCACAAAACAACCTTCGAAGAAGTCGAGAGCATCCAACACTACATTCTATACGGGAACGAGACAAGAGATGGTGCTGTACTCTTTAAGGAGTTCCTAACTGACACTGTACGATTAGAGGACTTCGAACCAATTCCTGTCAATGGATGGGAGGACGTGGCTTTTATAGTCTTCTCCTCAGGAACCACTGGTCTACCGAAAGGTATTCCTGTAACGCATTTAGCTTTTCTGCTGAACGCCCAGAATGCTGTTGCGGAGGAGTGAGTATGTTTAGTATACCATTCATTTAGCGCTAGGCAAAGGGCCATGGAGCGAGCCATGCTCGGCATAACCCTATTAGATCGAATGCGTAACACCGAAATCCGCCGTCGGACGAAAGTCTAGGTACGATGTCGGAGACCGGGCGCGTCAAGTGGACCTGGGCAGGACATCTTGCTAGACGCGAAGATGGCCGATGAAGCAATGCATTGACTGAGTGGTGGCCAAGGTTAGGCTATAGAAACCAGGGTCGTCCTAAAGCTCGTTGGGTTAACGACTTCATCGAAGTTGCGGGAAACACCTGGATGAGAGACGCACCGGATTGGGACATAATTATGGCGGAAACATGGGGAGGCCTATACCCAGCAGTGGGTAATTCCAGGCATATATGGTGATGAACAGGGCATGGGCAACTAGTTACTCATCACTGTTACTGTATCTGTAGCACACATCGAGATGGACCGATAGTTTTGATATAGTTTTTTTTAATAACAGCTTGAACATGCCAAATATGGAAAAAAAACCGGCAGTTTTGACACAACTTAAGAGGAAAGGCTATGTCTATCTCTGGACATCTGCCGTGTGATCATCATCATTTCTGCAGAACGATGCCTACTATATAGAACTTCTATAGGCATCGTAACATCCCCAGTCCTATGTTCCCCGCATCCCCACTGGATGCACAGCCTTCATGAGGTCATCGGTCCACCTCGTGGTAGAAGAACCTTTACCATATACCAGCCCCATCGACCATCTGTTCTGCACTTAAATTTGCACCAACTCAGTTTTTTATCATTGGTCAGAGTAGCACCGCGTCATACCAACTTGACTGATCCTTCAGAATTTCTAAGGAGGTGATGATAATAACTGGTCCGCACTTGACGGTGAAGGAAAACATCGTGAGGAAACCTGTCATGTCTTAGAACCAAAAAAATTGACATTGACAAGACATGTGACATGATCTACCAACCCGCACTGGGCCCCCATCCCTCTCCTAGAGAGGAGGCCCGAGTCCCTACTGTGGGAACATTATAGGCTGATGATGATGATGACTGAACGTTAACTTGGACTTTTCTTGACCCAGAACAATGTTTTCCCTTCTAGGTACACAGGCGAACCAATTTATATCTCCAGAGAGTTCTGCTACACGTATGGTCTGATGTATGCACTATCTTGTCTGAGGGTCTGTGCCACGTTAGTGTACAATCCCAGCGGTGGGGAGAAGGCTATGCTGGAGGCTGTTCAAAAATATAAGGTACGGGGATCGGTCTTTCGTTTGGTTTTGGTTTGAGTCGAGAGAAGCAGTGGCCTTGTGGTGGTGGCCCCGACTTACAAACAGTAAATCGTGGGTTTGTAATGGCAAGTGATGAATTTAGTCTGAAGCGGAAGTACCCAAAGATGGGTTTCCAGTTATTAAAAGTAGTGGGTTCTGATGGTGTATCAATTAATCTTTTGAATGCCACGGTCGTGCATAGACGACAAATGAAAAAGTGTCCAATACGCCACCGACGTCTATAGGCGATAAAAACCGTATTTTGCTCTTTAATACAAAATAGTGTCAAATAACATAAAATAATGGTTTTGTTGATTTTTGTGCCTTGGCGTGGGCGGTGCGCTATGCGTCTAACGCTCTGGCGTTCAAAAGGTTAAAGAGAAAACAATAGGGTATTTCACCAAAAAAATCTAATTAGTCCGTCTGTTAGATTATCGAAAAATATTGGATACGTGTTTTTTGTTTTATCAAATTAATCAAAATTGACGAAAATAAAACGTGTCAAAGATCATGGGTGGGGGCTTTTGGCGTCACTTAGTGGGTAAAAAAGTACTAACCTTGTGACGTCACACGACTTGACTCGACTTTTCGAAGCACTGTATCGTCTTCATCTTTTGTTTAAGTGAAAAAAGAATAAAATACGTGTCCATTATTTTTTGGAAATCTATCAGACGGACTAATTAGATTTTTTTGGTGAAATACCCTATTGCTGGCGGGCATTTCCATTTTTTGGAGAGGAACAGATGTAGAGTGTTAGTTATGATACCCTACTGTGGATGCGGTAGTCTAGTGGTGGAAGTATGATGCTACCGTCACAATTATTATACATAGAACATCCTACTTAATATAATATTATAAACGCGAAAGTTTGTAAGCATGTATGTATGGATATTTGTTACTCTTTCACGCAAAAACTACTGAACGGATTTAGATAAAATTTGGCACACAGATAGTTTATAACCTGGATTAACACATAGGATAGTTTTTATCGCGATTTTATCTTCCCTTGGGATAATTTTCGAGTTGTAGCGGGCGAAGCCGCTGGCAACACCTATTATTTATTATTATTATTTAGCCCGTTGAACTGGCTGAGAGATTTAGTCTTGGTTACTCAATTGTTTGGTTACAAAATGTCTCTCAGCTCAGTGTGCCTCTTGGCAAAGGCCTCCTCCAGTAGCTTCCACTGTTTCCTGTCTTGGGCAACTCTCCTCCATTTGGGTCCCGCAGTAAGCTTCAGCTCGTCCTCCCAACGCATTAGTTGTCGTCCTCGACGTCTCTTGCCGTCTCTTGGATACCAATTCGTTATGATTTGGCTCCATTTTTATTGTGTAGATCTCAACATGTGGCCGGTCCATCTCCATTTTTGAAGGTCTATTTTTTCCAGGATATCGGTTAATTTAGTTTTTCCTCGTAATTGCATGTTGCTAACTCTATCTTGCCTTCTTGATCCTGTCATGCTTCGTTCCATACCTCTCTGGCACTTTGCTAGCTTGTCTCTATGGTGTTTTGTGAGGGACCATGTTTCGCAGCCGTAGGTGATGCATGGGAGAATGCAAGCATTGAAAACCTTTCTTTTCGTTGCCATATTGTGTTGTTTTGATTTTACAATTTCCTAGAGAGACCAGTATCTTTTCCACCCATTAGCAATCCTCTTGTTTATTTCCTTGGTTGTTTGGTCTTTGGGGGAGATGATCTGGCCCAAGTAGCAATACTCGTCGACATATTCTATTTGTTGTCTTTGGATTTCAATAGGTTCCATTTTTGAGTTGGTCATCAATTTCGTTTTTGATAAGTTCATTTTTAAACCCACTTTAGAGCTTTCAGTATTCAGAGTTTGTATCATCTTTTCGAGTGCCACTGGACTTTCTTCTAGTATAACCAGATCATCCGCAAATCTTAAGTGGGTTAGTTTTCTTCCGTCTATGTTGAGGCCTAGATGTTCCCAGTCGAGTTTGCGAAAGATGTTTTCCAAAACTGCTGAAAACAGCTTTGGGGACATTGGATCTCCTTGTCTGACTCCTCGCTTGATCCGGAACTCTTTTCCCAAAGCTTCTAATTGGATTCTTGCCTTACTGTTTGTATATATGATTTTAATAATGTTAATATATATTTATGTTGCAGGTATACCCTGCCTTTCTAAGCTCTCCCATATTGCGTTGTGACTAATGCAATCAAAAGCTTTCGCATAATCTATAAAAGCCATATATAGTGTTTTGTTGAACTCGTTACACTTCTCAATTATTTGTTTGAGTGTGTGGATGTGATCTATCGTTGAAAAGTTACGTCTGAAACCAGCTTGTTCGATAGGTTGGCTTTCATCTAATTTTGTGCTTACCCTGCTCAATACAATCTTTTCGAATATTTTGTACACATTCGACATAAGGCTTATTGGCCGGTAGTTACCGATGTCGTCCTTTGCGCCTTTCTTGTGTAGTAGGATTATGTATGAAGTTTCCCATTGTGATGGTATATATCCACTTTTCAAAATTTGGTTGAGCATCTTAGTAAGTATTGGTACTAATTCATCAATAGTCCCCCTCAACATCTCGTTTACAATTTTATCTGGTCCAGGTGCCTTCTCCATTTTTTGGCTTTTTATTGCCTTTTCCACTTCACTCATCAGGATATCAGGTTCCCACTCTGACAGGCTGTCTGCTGTTTTGCTCTTCAATGGTTGTGAAAGAGGGTGCCTACATGCATCTTTGTTTGAATACAGTTCTTTGTAGAATTCCGTGGCCAGTTCGTGTATACCTTTCCTGTTTGTGACGGTATCTTCTTTTTTCCTTAGTTTGGGCACCCACTCTTTTCCTGTTTCCTTAAGTTCTTTCAGAGCTTTTCTTACACCACCTGTTCTCATTATTTGTCTCTCTAACACTTCTAGTCTTTTATTTTTGCGATCTCTTCCAATATATTTACTAATTTGTTTGCTGATTTCTGAAATTATTTTAATGTTTTCTTTGTTTTTTCCCTGAGCCAGTAAAGATTTTCTGCGGTTTATGAGTTGGATGGTCTCGTCGCTAAGTAGGTATTTGCTTTTGATTTTGTTGATATTTTTAGTGGTAGTAAGCTGTTTTTCTAACTTTCCATAATTTGCTTTGATATCGCATTCATTTTCATATGTCAGCTCTTGTAGATTATCTGTCAACAACTGGCCAATTTCCTTGAAACACTCCATGGTGGTTTGAGTTGGATTATAAGTGGTAATGTTCTTCCTTGCTCTTTTTGGTGGTGCTGGCAGAATTGTACCTCTGACCATACGATGATCTGTGTTAAAATTAAGTTTAGAGATCACGCTAGTATTTGAAAATGCCTTGGGAAAATTGCTTATTATATAATCTATTTCGTTTTTGGATTTGCCATCTGGTGAAATCCAGGTCCATTTATTCTTTGGGTCTTTTTTGAATATGCTGTTCATAAGAATTAAGTTGTGTTCTAGCAAAAATTCCACAAGCTTTTGACCGTTGGAGCTTCTTTTACCATGCCCGTGTTTACCCAATACATACTCTTCCATGTTTTGTTTTTCTCCGATTTGAGCATTAAAATCACCCATTAGTATAATATAGTTGTTGGTATAATCTCTGATGACCTTAGCCAGTTCGGCATAGAATATCTCTGTCTCTGATTCTGCAGCTTGCTCGGTTGGTGCATATGCTTGTATAATAGTCCAAGTCTTTGTATAGTTGGGTATGTTGATATTTAGCACTGCTATCCTTTCAGAGATACCAAGGATGTTTTGTATTTGCTTCTTCAGAGTTGTCTTTATGAGGAATCCTACTCCTCTACGGCCTCCTTTTTCACCTTTGTTGAACAATATGTAATCTTGGTATTCGTAAATTGTCTCACCTTCTCTTCTCATTTCGCTGATTCCGAGTATGTCCCACTTTATGTCTTGAATGGCAATATTCAGTTCTGCAAGGGTATCTTCGGTCCTTAAAGTTCTAGTGTTCAATGTTGCTATATTGATTCTGTTTATTCTTCTACTGAATTTAACTGGAGGGTTATGGTCTGAACTTCCCGCGGCGACCAACCGTGGTGGGAAGGGTTTTTTGTGTATTATGTTGTATTAGATTATGTTTTTTCTGTATTTGTTTTGTTTTTCCGGTACAAGTTGCTTTTGTTTTTGTAGGTTGTTTATTTGTGTTTGTTAGTTTTTTGAACTTTCTGAGGTTTCTGAGGTTGAAATAGAAGTAGTTCTGTTCCTTATTCCCATGTACTGAAATTTATTTGGTTTCAATATTTCCTTTTGTCCATTATTGCTTGTTCTGTTTTGTTGGTTTTCGGGCTTGTTATGAGTGTTTGGTTTTTTCGGCGTTGGTAAGTTGGGGGATACAGTCTTATCTCTCTTCCTTTTTTTCGCGCAGATTGTCCTTCTGCTTTTTAATTACAAGTTGGTCTCCTCTCATAAAAGCTCAATACGTACGTTAGTGAGCTCCGTGATTAAAAATCGAAAACAAGTGCATAAGCTCGGATAAGTCGAGACATTTTGGTGGATCGTAATTGGTGAAGCAACAAAACTCATAAAACAGTGGAGAATTTGCGCCAGAAACCAAGATAGGTTCAAAAAAGTGCAGTGAAAACATATGATTGACATAACCTAAAAACTAGTGAAGTGTGAAGTTCGCCGCAAATCAATAAATGGGTCATCGTATACCAACATAACAGAAAGACAGTTACGCCAGTGTTGCAACAAAAATAATCATTTTATTGAAAAATAAGGTTTCCATTAATAATTTCAAATTACCCAATAAAAATATAGTGCTGTCAAAAAATGAACGAACAAATAGAATTATTGTTTTCAAAACTTGACGCAAAACTAGATGAAAAGCTCAATCAACAAACCCTTATATTAACATCAGCGGTTACTCAAAACGTTATGGAAGCAATTGATGAAAAGATAAAAACTTTAATGGAAGAAAACAAAAACTTAAAATCTAAAATAACAAAACTGGAAGATAAAATCACTACCTTGGAAAAGGACAAGCGAAAAAGTAACCTGATATTTTTTGGTGTTGATGAAAATGGAAAAAGAGAGGCAGAACTTGTAGACCACATAAAGGGAATAATAAAGGAAGCAGAAGTACATATAGACAGCCACGAAATAAATAACATCTACAGAATAGGGGCTCAAACCAACAAAAATCGCCCAGTAGTTGTTACTTTCTCTACTATGTGGAAGAAACATCTCATATTAAAATCTAAATCAAACTTACCAACAGGCATCTATGTCAAGGAAGACTTTCCCAAGGATGTTCTCGAAGTTCGGGAGAAAATGCAGCCAAAAATTGAGGAAGAATGGAAAAAGGCAACACCTAGTAATACATAAAAAAAAATAGTTAAAAAACTAAAAAACCCGACTGAAAAAACTGAAAAGCAAAAAAACAAGCACATTTTAAATTAAACAAAACTTGGAAGCAGGCGGGGTCCATTCTATTTTTTTTTTTTGGCCCCCAAAATCCACAATTTTTCTTTGTTTTTTAATTTTAATGTAGCCTATAACACTCGCGCCATCAAGACGAATCTAACGACGTATATTTCATTCAAATCGGTTCATCCGTTTATGAGTTATGAGGGAACAAAGAAACGGACATACATACATATATACATACATACACGTCAAACACATATCACATCATATATGTTAGCGCATCAGGAATGTTTGCAGATGCACATACTGATGGTTTCAGTACCATCATACGTAAAAAGACTGCTTCCATGATGCGCAGAGTGCGTGGGAGCGGCAATGACATCCTGAAGGTCATTAGTGATAAACCGTGCTGCACCATTATGGCGCATTGGGTACGTGTCCATGTACATAATTATACCCAGTGCGTCAAGTGAAGGCGGCCGGTATATGAACTGAGTTATTATGTACCTACCTAGTATAGTTATTCCATTCCCATTTGTTACTAACATAGTTTATAAGTAGTGTGTATTACTAACATCATATGGATCAAGGTCTGAAATAAAGTTTTTTTTTTTTTTTTTTTTTTTTTGTAACCCTCCTTTTGGGCTTCGCCGCAGTCGGGTAAAAAGAGAAAGAGATAATTTATAAATAAAAAAAATCTGTACAAAAATAAATTTCTTCTTCTCATTTCAGATAAAAGTCATGCAACTAACTCCAATGATCATCACAGAGCTGATCAAGTCACCCATCTTGGACAAGTATGACGTCAGCACGGTGGAGTACCTCATATCCTCCAGTACTTACATCCGGGAGGAGGGAGTAATCGCTATTAAAAAGAGGTGAAATCATATAGCAGACTAGCTGTTGCCAGCGCGGCTTCGTCCGCTACAACTCGAAAATTATCCTAAGTGAAGATAAAATTGGGATAAAAACTATGCTATGTGTTAATCCAGGGTGTCAGCTACCTCCATGCCAAATTTTATTAAAATTGCTCCAGCCGTGAAGAAGTAACAAACATACACACTCACACATAAACTTTCGCCTTTATAATATTACTAGCCGTTGCCCGCGACTTCGTTCGCGAGGAAATTTTGTCGTGTATGTATGAGTGCTAACCTATGGCGCTCAGACTTGGTCTTTGACTAAGGCTCAGAAGTCCAAACTCAACGTTTGCCAAAGAGCGATGGAACGTAGCATTCTTAAGATTAGACTCTCCGATCGAATGCGCAACACCTTAATACGGTCTAAGACAGGCATCGCCGATGTTGGCCTTAAATCTGCCATGTTAAAATGGGACTGGGCGGGTCACGTTTCAAGGATGAAACCGGACAGATGGGCGAAGATAGTAACACAGTGGGTGCCTGAAGACGGCCGACATAACCGAGGCAGGCCCAAAAAACGCTGGCGTGAGGATCTGGACTCATTTGCAACGGATTGGATGGAGAAGGCAAATTGTAAAAAAACTTGGAAAGCCATGGGGGAGGCCTTTGCCCAGCAGTGGGACAGTGTAGGCTAAGGAAAAAAAAAAAAAAAAAAAATGTATGAGTGCCTCTGGATGTACCTACTATGCCAAATCGAATTACAAAATATGCCAATCGAAGCGATTTATTCCCTTAAACTGGCCCTGTCATAAAATCTGTTCCCACACATACAAATACATATGTCTTAACGATATTCTATCTCTCTACCAATTTTCGGCCCCAAAACGCCAAGGATTTCATTTATATACTTGCGGGAGCCCTTAGTCCAGATCGTCACAAAAAAAAAATTGTTAGCTAATAGACTTGCTAGATTTCAGGCCGGTATGGTAGTACTAAAATCAAACTTACATAGAGCTCCCTAATCCGACCCTGAACCAAAATCTTAGCAAACTTCTACTCACCATAAACTACGTCCCCGTCAAAATTCAAGATTGTAGTACGAAAAATGAAGGACTTTCATACAAACTTGTGAGGGCCCTTAGACTACCCTAATCCGGCCCTGTCGCAAAACTATTTCATAGCAGACGTCGTCGGCTGACTATAAACTACGTCTCTGCCAAAAATCTAGATTGTAGCACAAAAAATTAAGGACTTTCATACAAACTTGCGAAGGCTCATAGTCCACCCCAATCCGGCCCTGTCGCAAAACTAATTCATAGCAGACGCCTACTGACTATAAACTACGTCTCTGCCAAAAATCAAGATTGTAGCACGAAAAATGAAGGACTCTCATACAAACTTGTGAAGGCCCTTAGACCATCCTCATCCGGCCCTGTCGCAAAATTAAATCATAGCAGACGTCGACTGACTATAAACTACGTCTCTGCCAAAACTCTAGATTGTAGCGCAAAAAATTAAGGACTTTCATACAAACTTGCGAGGGCCCTTAGACTACCCTAATCCGGCCCTGTCGCAAAATCCGTTCTTAGCGGACGTCTACTAACTATTATATAAACTACCTCCCTGCCAAAAATCATCTTTGTACGTCCAGCGATTTTCGAGATTTCGTGATGAGTCAGTGAGTGACCTTTCGCTTTTATATAATTATAGATACAGCTGTTGCCAGCGGCTTCGACCGCTGCAACTCAAAAATCATCCCACGGGAAGATAAAATCGGGATAAAAATTATCCAATGTGATAATCCAGGTTATAAGCTATCTGTGAACCAAATTTCATCTAAATCCGTTCAGTAGCTTTTGCGTGAAGAAGTAACAAACATACACACTCACACAGTCACACACTCACAAACTTTCGCCTTTATAATATTAGTGTCATAGTGTGATAATATTAGTGTGAGAGTGGTTTCTCCCAATTTTAATTTATCTATGGTGATAAGTGGTAACGTAGGGGTCCTTAACTACGATTTATTAAATGATATTTTTCTCGAAGCGGAAACCCTCACTGGATTGATAAATTAATGACTTCCACTCAAGGGAGAGCGCAGGGGTCTGTTAGACTCGTACTGACTTACACCACACTGGTGTTTCATCGCACACATGAGCCGGTAGACTACAGGATCAAAACCAAAATATTTATTTCAAATACAGTTACAGGCCTTTTTGAATAGTCGAACAAATACAAAACAAAATAAGCTACAGTCCAGTCACAAGCCATAATAACTGTGAGTGTACTGTAGTTGCCCATTCCCTAGTGTAGATCTCTATAGAGCAGAAAGGGCAAGAAACTACATTGCTACTTTTTTTAAATAGTCTATTCTCTTCTTTCAGGATACCAAGCCTTAAATCAGTCATCCAGCTGTACGGGATGTCTGAAGGTGGCAACATCTGTAACGAACAGGGATGTACTAAGGGACCTAAAGCTGGAAGTTCTGGCGTGCCCTGTCTCGGATTTGTGATTAAAGTGAGTTTTTCTTTACTTCTTAGAGGCTACGAAAAGAAAGTTGGAAAGGACAGGTGCGTACTACCTACTCGTAACCGGCGTGCGAGTATGAACATGAACCTGTATGAATGTGGACGAGGCAAAAGGTGTATGTAAGGATCGTAGCAGATGGCGTTCTGTGTTTTCTGCCTACCCCCATGGGAAAAGGGAGTGAGTTCAAAATCAGAATCAAAATCAAAATTCATTTATTCAAACTAGGCTGATAATCAGCACTTTTCGAAGGTCAAAATTTACTTTACTTTACTACAGTGAAATTTGGCCTAACTGGGACCTGGATAAGTGAGAAATCTCTGTATCTGGAACTCATACTGGGGTCCCATGAGACAGATTTGGATATCTGAGACACATTTAACCAGGTTTCACTGTATTTACATTTTTATAAGACAGTCCCCCGAAAACGCCCACCCATCGACACTTCCTAGTGTTTAGCTGGAAAGAAGAAGTGGCGGAACAAACTCCCCAGCACACATCTGTCTGTTAGGTTGGTTAGAAGAACCAGACTCGATACAATAGCAAGGTGTCAGTTAAAGGCGAAAGGCAGGGTTGTATGGGAGTTTCGTACACCTAATAAAATGTCGTGTTTTGGGATATTTTTTGTTTTAATTGGTAGTCAATACAATAGGCAAGCCCTTTTAAAATTCTTAGATTTTTAGAAGTTGGGACCTAAAAGTTATAACCAGTTTTATTTTTGAGGTTATGTCCCAATAAATATTAAGTATTACGTGTAGGCATATAAACATTGTTTTGGTGAAAAGGGATAATAATATGTTCTAGATAGTTGGCTATCTTTGTAGTGTTTTACTTATCATTAAGTTGGCAAATTGACATTAGAATTGTACCAATTCAGTAGGGTGCTTTAGGAAAGACCTGCGTCCAGCAGCGGTCTGCAATAGTTTGATGATGATGATGATAAATGATGAAGTGCTGATGGAGTTTTGAGTGTGGTTAAATAAAACAACTTTGTTTTTGTAGGATCCAACATTTATTTTATTGTTCTTATATTACCTAATTACTTCTTAATATTATTTCATCTAAGCAAGGGGCAGGTCGGGTCATATCTTCATGGCGAGCGTAACTAAGGTACCAAATAATGCTCATAACGTGTGAGCAGCATCCCACTTCTTAAACCTACAATGCAATTACAACAATAACTTTTGATTGCGTCCCGACCATTCATATTTGATTCTGTAACTATGAAAACGAAATAAGTTCTAGCAGAAGAATGGTGGGACTTTATTTTAGCACGAAGCAACATTGGGTTTATTCCCTCTAAGCCATGTATTCTCTCTCGAGTTATCTCTAACATAGATCATACTCCATGAAACCGAAAATGCTCACACACATATGAACGAGCCTGGCGAATTTGGTATATACCACAAGCAAATAATATTAATTCCTCCATGGATAAATAATATTAATCTCGAGCTTGGCCCCAGCAAACTCCATAATCTTCATGCATGGATGACATCTGTAAATAAATAACATTGATGAAACACAAATTAAACACTGACAGACATAAATTGCGCCCAACATGACCAAGCTACAGAATAGTTCTTGACATAAAAACCCAAACCCATGCCTTGTTGCATTAAGTCCGCCTATGTACCACGTTTGTGCATGAAGTTTAAATAAATAAATAAAATGATTGGTTTTCACCTTACAGAAAATCTTTACCAAAAATATCTATGTTGTGTTATATAGAGAGAAGGGCTATGTGACAATGGAAAAACCAGTACCCTTTTGTTGTTAGTAGAGCCATCATGATTGTCCCAGATTTAGCAACATAAAATAGTAATTGCCCTTTGCATGACACATTATTATAAGCTAATTACTATAATATTTCATATACATATACCTGCTGGTGCTCCATCAAACGAGCAGTGTTGTCGGGATTCCACTCTTGGTCTGATGTTGAGTCGGATATACTCTGACGACATACAGCACACATCAAATCAGAATGATCACCCTCCAGATGATCAGGTACAATGGGTTGAATGTCTTCATTTGGTGAACCAACCCTAGTTCTTCTAGCTCTTAGCAAACACGGCACACAAGCTTCATCCTCAGAACGAAGCTAAAATAAAAAAAATATAAATAAAGAAAAAGTTCCGTTTAAAAATGCATGGTATTAGTGGGAAATAATTTACATTGTTTTAACACACATCAAATCAAGACACCTAATCGATAAAAGTTATAATAGGTATGTGTTGTTATACCTCTCGTGGTCGGATCCAAGTAGTAACTGTGTTAGCCATTCTTTGTTCGTCTTCATTTGCACCTTCAATCAAAATCCTGCGTTGACTGATTCGTAGTATGGATCGTCCACATACAACACAAACACTTGATGGCACTTGATGGCCTGTGCGTCTCCTCGGCATATTATCAGAAAACGGGGATGACTAGCTAGCTGCCAGCATGCATGGCAAACATGGTCAGCAGGTGTTATCTGGAAATAAAGAAGTGATTTTGTGTACGGCTCAACATTGCTTTATATGACTATGACACTTTAACAGTCATACTAACAGAGTAATAACTATTATAACAGTGTTAGGCAAACCAAGTTAGGCAACCAAGTGTTAGGCAAGTAAACAATACATGGAAAACGATCACTTATGTGTTTGTACAATAAATAGGACAAATTGTAAATATGTAAACAACCACAATAGTGTTTGTTATATTTTTCAAATAATGTTTAGTTTAGTTTTTGTACACACATATTATTTTAGTATGATATCGTGTAGTTTAAATGGTAAGGACTACTTTTTAACACGTAAAAGTTATCACTTCGTAACTGGCACACTCGTACGCAAAATGTTATGTTTGAAACTACTTACATCTCTAGGATATGTCCACAGCCGAATAGTATTGACGAGATCTTCACTCTCATCCGACAAAGCGTGCCTTCATATTCGGGACAAGCGAACGTTGCAATTGATGCATTGCAAACTCGTCATTTTAATTAAAAGCACGTACACACACAGCACAATTAATAAAGCGTCCTTTCGCGAAATTACTAGATAGAGTACGGAGGAGCAGTAGCTGGACTCAACGTAAAAATGGCCAGATAATTTGCTAAATTGCTCAGATGCAGTTACAAACCACAATTTGAATTCAAAACTACAGCAAAGAACTGAACAGAGACTCGGAAAGATTTTCCCAATAAATAATCTGTGATTTTCCTAATCTGTCAAATACTGTCAATAAAATAATTGCCAATACAAAAAAAACATTGATGTCGAAAATAATTTCTATCATTAAATAGTTAATTATTAAGATTGTATGCAATAATTATTCATTGTAAGGTATAATGTGTAATTGGTTAATTATATTTACTGTTATTTCTATTTAAAATAATTATTTATCATTGTGAACCTCGTGATATTTTACAAATGGCAACTTCTAAAAACATAACTACGTTTAGTTTAAGATTATATTACGTTTAATTACTTAAATCTTTTAATTGATATAATTAATGAATCCAGACTTCTAAAAATACTAATGTTACATGAAAATGAATGGTTTAATTGACTTAATAAGTGGTACAAATTCTATCACAAAACAACAAAAAAAGTATGTGGTACGAATTCTGCCTTTTGCCTTTAAGATTTACTACAGACACAATCAGTAATAAACAAAAGTATATAACAATAAACAATGTAAAAATAAAATAATAAATACATAACATAACAGTAAACTAATTTTGGAGAAAGAACATAAATAACAAACATTGTCTTGTGTTCAACTCAGCGACCAACTATTCTTATCATCTAAGTAGTCGTTAATAGAATAGTAAGCTTTTAAACAAAGATTAGATTTAACTTTGGCTTTAAACTCATTAAATGGCAAGTCTAGAAAAGAAGATGGCAGTTTATTATAAAATGTAATCCCGAGCCCTACGAATGAATTGTGAACTTTGTGAAGCCGGTGAAAAGGAGCGCGTAGTTTATGCTTATTTCTAGTGTTAAAGTTGTGGATATCACTGTTTTTAGTGTACAGGTGGATATTTTGTCTAATATATAAAATGTTGGCAAAGATGTACTGAGAAGCAACCGTGAGAATACCAATCTCCTTAAAAAAAATCTCTAAGTTATACTCGGGCACCCAGCTGATAAATTGCACGAACCGCTCGCTTTTGCAGAACAAATATATTTTGAATATCAGCAGCTTTGCCCCACAGCAGAAGTTTATGTATGTGTCTTAAAGAATGCCCATTAGGTCTTCTTTACTCTTGTTCTTTGTATCACTTCTGTCACGAGAATGAACGGCAGATCAGCTATGTAGCTAAAAAGATGTTCAGCAATTTTGATTCAACCTATAAAGTTCCCTCTGATGGGACCATGCTGGGACACATCACACAGGCCTCCCCTCTGTGAGAGCTGGCATAGGCTATATTCCACCAAGCGGGCCCAGTGAGGGTCGGTACTCTAAATATAGTCTGGCGTGATCAAAGTTTGGCCTTTAGCTAAAAAGCGCAGATATTTTTGGGTATGCCCGCTACCCAACTACTACCAATATTGAAAGTCAATCCACAATGGCAACAGACACAAAAGCGGCAAGGCATTGAAGCTCAACTAAATCCCAGAGAAACAACGAATAACGTTTGAGTAGGAAATCCACAATTTCCCACTTGCCTTTTCAAGCAGGAGACAGTAAAGAACTAGGCCAATAGGCACAAGGAATGTTAGTAACTGGGATAAGCCCAGCCGCATATACCTACTGATGTTACGACCCGCAACGATATAATAGACCTCCTAAGTAATTTACGACTAAATCAAAATTGAAGTTGCAAAATCAATTGTAAGTTCTGAACTTTCGGAATCAGAATCAAACCTCTGTACCATTTCTAGTTGCATAGCAGTTCAAAAAATGCCATTAATTTTCGGTTATATTTAGATAGAGTTATTCGTGCCTCATTCGTGTTAAGGCAGAAAAAAAGATGGGAAGACGATCTGCCCAAGGATTGGAGAAAGACAGCAATGGACAGGCAAATGTGTAGGGAACTTGTGGAGGCCTATGTCGCAAGACAGCCTGACCCGGTAACTGATTTTAAATGTTAGGATATACATATAGAAAAGTAGAAACAATATTGTTAGTATAGAAAATAAAGTTAGTATAGTTTATGTTTAAATAAGTTACAAATTGTGAAAAGGTCAGAGTAAATATAGGCTATTTTTTTTTTAATTTTTTTTTTTATTCGTGCTTCATAATTTTGTTTTTTTTTTTTCAGGTTGTTGATTTGCAGACCAGGGAACCATTGGGGCCTAATCAACGAGGAGAGATCTGTTACAAAGGTCCTAGTGTCATGAAAGGTGAGTCATCATTTTCCTGTGTTTGTTCAATCTTACTGGAGTCAGCACAGTGTGTCTTCTTCTTCAATTCTACCCTGTCAACCTTCATCAGCCTAAAATGTTCTACTCCTCTCGATGAGAGGGATGGTGAGTACATATTATGCATTTTACCGGTGCCTTACAAACTTTTTCAAGCAAATAGCGCAGGCCTTTTTTTGTTTTAGATGGGTTCTTCGCTCTTCCACATTTTTTTATTTTATTTTTTTTATAAATCTTTTAACACCAACGTGGCGTGGTTGACATTTTCTTTTTTATTTATTTTCCATAGACAAAACTATAGAGATTTCCATAGATAACGTAAAGGAAGATTTCCACACACTCCACACCCAGAAAAATGGGTACTAGTTACCTAATTTATTAAACATGGTTTTATAGACTTTTAGCTATACCTATCTAGGCACTTATAATAATTAATCCACTTAATACAGTCTCAAAACGTAAATCGTTGATTAATCCACCACGCAGCACGCAGGCCCACTGCGAGTTGGTAGATGTCACATTTCTTTGAATTTTTTGGTTTTAAGACATGCCGGTTTCCTCACGATGTTTTCCTTCACCGTTTTGAGAGCAACGGTGATGATATAAATTACACAACGTAATGCCTGTCTGGGTTCCACGATTTTCTGTTCGAAAGTCGGGGCCGCCACCACTGGGCCACTGCTATAGTAGTAGGATATATTGAGGTGCATCCAGCCAAACTGAGTCTGCATGGTTGTAAACCACCATGCAACGAAACAAGAAACGAGGATTTTATAATTATTTATACCAGAAGACGTTGCGTTGGAAGGCCTCCCACTGGTTGGACAGTGACCTAGTGAAGGTTGGAGGGATCTACTGGATGCGAGATCCACGGGGCCGGCCAATGTGGCAACACTTAGAGGAAGCCTAGGCCTATAATCCAGCAGTGGACGTTTTTCAGCTGAAATGATTATATATATGTCGCAGGTTTTTCATAAAATTAGGTTTTTGATCAAAAACCTAGGTTTTTCATCAAAAAGATGAAACATTTTAAACTCAATTTCATCAAAAACCTGTAACAATCCAGACTAGTTCAGATTTTTGATCAAAAACCTGAACTAGTTTGGGTTTATGATAAGGGCGGCATGGGCACCGGGCCGTAGGCCGACGAAGGAGGCCGGCGGAGGCCCGGCACTTTGGGGACAGAAGATATTAGTGTTATATAATATGCGAGCGAAGCGAGCGCGCGTCACGGAGTACTACTGGGATTTGTTCAATTCACTAGATTTGTTTAGGGAAATGATAAAACCGTGTTGTTATTTTATCTTCCTCCGTGGTTTGATCAAATCCCTTAGGGATTTGGATAAATCCCTGTTTTTATCATATCCCTGCGACATATATACTGATTCTTCTTTCTTCCAGCCTACTTAAACAATGTGAACCCCGACGTAAAGGACGAGGACGGTTTCCTGAAGACTGGAGACGTCGGCTACTACGACGATGACGGATACTTCTACATCGTTAATAGGATTAAAGAGCTCATCAAGTTTAATGATTTCTCTGTGAGTTTATCTTTGACTATTTTCCTACTCCTCCGCTATTCTTTTCTGATTAATTTCGTTGCGGGATCCAAGACAGTTAAATCGCTTCTCTGGGACTTCGTCGAGCTTCATTGTCTCGGCGCTTTTCTTGTGGTCGCCACTGTTGATTCTGGCTAACAGGAGTTACAGTGGTTTGGGAATAGTGTGGCCGGCTTGTCCCATTTTCTTTTCTTGACTAGCTTTTGCCTTCGGTTTCGCCCGCGTGAAAATCAAGATTTTCCATATAAACTTTCATCCCCTATTTAACTCCCATATGGGATTAATTTCGAAAAATCCTTTCTTATTCCTTGTCTACATTATAAAGGGCACCGCTGTGCAAAATTTCAGCTTTCTAGGTCCAAGGGTATGGGCTGGGTGTTGATGAGTCAGTCAGTCAGGACTTCTCTTTTTTAATATAGACAGAAGAAGATAGATATTATATATATATTAATTATTTATTTTCTACGAGAAAAGCTAAGAGGTATATTTTTCATAGGTTATATGGTGCGCTATTGGTTAAATATAAATGAATTACTCGCTTTAACAGTCTTTTGTCAGGAAGTGGGTCCACACATATTATGTCCTTCCCCTGTTATATTTAACTGCCTGTTGTTCTAGTGGTCGCAAGTGCGACTGCTGTGCATGAGGTCCTGGGTTCGATTCCCGGGTCGGACAAAAAGTGCTATTGGGTTTTTCATCAGAAATATCCCAGTAGTAGCCCGGAGTTTGGAAGTTGGTGGTATAATACCCCCGTGCTTCGGAAAGCACGTTAAGCCGTTGGTCCTGCGCCTGATCTCTCTCCGGTCGTGTCGGGTTGCCGTCCCATCGGACTATGAGAGAAAAGGAACAGAGAGTGCACCTGTGCCTGCGCACACACTTGTGCACTATAATATCTCCTGCGCATCGGGCTAATGTTCACTAAGATTGGCCGCCGTGACCGAAAACGGTTAGGAGGATATAGATTCCATCGGTGAAGTATGATTTTAATATATTTTTTATTTGTCGAGCACCGAGATGATGAACAGCTTCCAAAAACATTTTCAGTAGAACTTCAAAAGGTTCTTCAGACAGGAAGACTTCAGAAGGTTTCTAAAAAACCTAACATCAAGCTCCCAGTCTTCTACATACTTTTAAGATCTTGAGCACCTTTTTTTTTCGGTAGTGAGAAATCATCAAATAATTCCTCCCGCTCTTGGGCAGAGAGAGAGTGTCAGACTTCTACTGACTAAAAACCACCCATGTTCCTTTTTAGCCCTTTCTGTCTAGGCCGCGGTATCCTGTGAAAATCCCGCAGCCAGCCCCTCATAAACGATTGTAATGGTTGTGTAAATTTCACTTCATGTCACCTCCAGGTAGCTCCAGCGGAATTCGAAGCGTTGCTTCTCCAGCACCCTTCAGTGCGCGATGCAGGAGTAGTGGGTAAACCGCACCCGAAGCACGGAGAAGTTCCTGTGGCTTTCATAGTGCTGCAACCAGGATGTACTGCGACTGAGGATGAACTGGTCGAGTATTTGAACAGTCGGGTAGGTCTTATTAAAATATTACAGTTGTGGCGACTAGCGACATCTATCGCAACACCTGCGTACTAACAACGATCGACAGAAATTCCTACATCACGCTATCAACTTTGTCTGCGACATAAGCCTATATAGGAGATCCCGACTTACAAAATGTCGGGCAGTTAGCCCACTGGACACAACACCCGTCCGGTCGGAGGATCCTCTCGTTTCAATGGGGGATGAGGAGCTTTACACCCTGTTCCTCATTACCCCCAAACAGTCTAGGTAACATAGAAGTATGGGAGAAGAAGACATACTGCTCCGACCCCAAATGATTTGGGATAAGGGCAAGAGATGATGATGATGACAGTCTTAAATCGTCCTATGGCATTGTGTTGCGGAGGAATTAGTGAAATATTATAACGTTAACACCAAAAAAAACTATATTTTGGCTGTGTGAATAGGGTAGTTGTCAAAAAAAAATCTAATTTTCCGTCAGATAGATTTTCAAACAATATTGTACACATGTTTTTTCATTTTTCACGTAAACAAAAACTAAAGACGATACAGTGCTTCGAAAACTCATTTTACGTCACATCGCACTACATTTTTTACCACGTAGTTACTTCAAAAGCCCCCACTCCTGATTTTTGACGCGTTTTGTCTTCGTCAATTTTCATTAATTTGATAAAACAAAAAACACGTATCCAATATTTTTCGATAATCTAACTGACGGACTAAACAGAATCATATTTTTTGACGTGACAACGTCTTATAAATTGGTTTGCCGGGTGACACTTCAAGAAACTGCGTTACGCTCCGCTCACGTTATGCGCTCACAATGAGAGCGAGTGAGAGGCACGCGTACCTTCCACTCGGGCATGGTTAGCCCGCCTAAGAGCGAGAGAGACAGACATAAAAAGTGAAAGGCACGCGAAATAAATTATTCAAATTAAAATTCAAATAAATTCAAATTATTTTACCACTCAAAGTCGTTGTCACGTAAAACTTTCGCCCGTATACCGACTTTACAGGCAACCAATTTTTTTTTTAGTCAGGAAACATCCCTATTATAAATGGGACAAGAAAGCCTTGCAAGAGCAAGAGCTTGCCAAGGGGCGCGACAGGCTAAATACAATTGTCAGCATAATATTTTGAAAGAGCACAGTTCTGACCAAACCTAACCCATTTGATCAGGGTGCCCTATCTCATTTTAGTACAACCAATGTTCTAATTAAACTGTGATAACAGTTCTAACCTACTTTTTTTCACCATATTCGCCTGCTTTTTTGCACTTCTCTGAACTCGTAAATTTACTATTTATTTTACGTTTTCCTGTAATCTTTGTGTTGAACTTTTAGGCTCAGTAGTTTGGGAGTTATGGGGGGCAGCGGGAATGGTCGGAAAGACAGACAGACATACGAATGATCCTATAAGGGTTCCGTTTATTCCTTTTGAGGTACGGAACTTTAAAAATAGACATTTGCTAAAATTGTTTTCAAATTATACACAACAACAAGTTGATTGTTATTGCTATACTCAGAGAGGTTTAATGTTTACTTAGGCCATCACTAAGTGAAGGTTTTGACAGTTTTTGTCAATTAAACATCAACAAATAAGGGAAACAAGCTGGAGTCTGAATTTGGGCCTAGTTAATCGCAAAAGGCTCATGCACCTAACTCTTTAGAAAATACAGGCTTGATGTAAGAACTTTGTCTTCTTTCAGGTGACCTACAGGAAGCGTCTACGTCTGGCAGGCGGCGTTCGTTTCATAGACCGACTGCCCAGAGGGGCTGGTGACAAACTGGATAGGAAGGACTTGATGCAAAGGTGTATTGATGAAGATATTTACTGATGACAATGCACGGAGTCGACTGAGAGGAGTGGTGTTCCTGAGTATATCGCATTCAAACAAACCTTTCAGCTTTACCTATAATCTATACTAATATTATAAAGAAGTAAAGTTTGTGTGTTTGTATATTTGTTAAATTGTAAAGGGTAATCTCGGGATCTACTGAACCGATTTTAAAAATTCTTTCACAAATAGAAAGCCACATTATTGCCGAGTGTCATAGGCTACTTTTTATCTCTGTATTCCCACGGGAACGGGATCTACGCGGGTGAAACCGCGGGACGTCGGCTAGTATTAGTATATAGAAAATACTCATTCCTTCCTGACTGAATGCACCTCAACATCCTACTACCTACTTAATAGTAGTGGCCCAGTGATGGCGGCCCCGACTTTCTTTCGAACAGAAAGTCGTGGAACCCAGGCAGGCATTACGTTGTGTAATTTATTTCATTACCACTGCTCTCAAAACGGTGAAGGAAAACATCGTGAGGAAACCGGCATGTCCTAGAACAGATAATTCGAAGATATGTGACATCTACCAATCCGCACTGGGCCCGCGTGGTGAATTATAACCCATTCCTTCTCATAGAGAGGAGGCCTGTGTCCCAGCAGGGGGACATTTATAGGCTATTGATGATGAATATACGGAGACTAGTTTATTTTTAGATCTCAGAGATTTTGGTGCCACTGACATAGTTACATGACACCTAAGGGTCCTTTCACACCGACCGGCTCGGAGAGCATCGTCTGGCGCTCTTCTTTTCACACAGACCGGTCGCAGTCGGCAAAAGAGTCCGCAGTTGGAGCTGGTCGGCCGGTCGAGCGCGGAAGAGTACGTCATCAGAGGCAGCTCGTCGGCTCGTCTTATTATTTCACACTAAGCGTATTGTTTGCTCTCAAGAATAGGGGATCGGACAAAAAAAAACTAATTAGTCCGTCAGATAGATTTCCAAAAATTATTGGACACGTATTTTTTCTTTTTTCACATAAACTTAAAATGAAGACGATACAGTGCTTCGAAAACTCGTGTGACGTCATAATTATGATAGTACATTTTGACGACACAAGTGACGTTTCAAGCCCCACTCCAAGATCTTTGACGCGTTTTATCTTCGTCATTTTTTATTGATTTGATAAAACAAAAAACACGTATTCAATATTTTTCGATAATCTAACTTACGGACTAAACAGAATCATATTATTTTGACCCAGTCCGATCCCCTATTATAAAAGAAGTGACATGTAAAAATAAACCTTATAGCAATTATTCAAACCTCTGTTTTAAACGTGATAAAAATCTGCTCTCCTCGCCGACCGGTCTGTGTGAACGAACTTTAAACGACCAGCTGCCGTCGTAAGAAAAAGGGGCACAACTAACATTTTGAAAAAAAATTAGTTATATACCTACATATTTAGAATCAGAAAAAAAGGCGCATCTGCTCAATTTTTCGTAGAATTTTATCTTCAAGGGATTCGGAGATACAGTAGACTCAAAAGGCACAAATGACACTAATTTTCATGTGTTATAGAATGAACAGGCACATTTATTTACCATTATATTGAAAAGGCACAAATACGTAGATGTGACTATTACTTCATACAGATTTTATCTAAAAACTACATTGAAAAGGCACACAGGCATAAAGAACCAACATAACATAAAGAAAAGGCTCAAATGCCAGATGTCTACTTAATTATTGATCCATGCATGTCTCAATTAATTTACGTTTAAAAGGCACAAATAACCATATGTGCCTTTTCTTTAACTTGTTTACGATTAGGGGTGAGGAAAGGAGGGCAGGGTTTGATTGAAACGCGCCAGTTGTGCCTGCGACGTCGAAGTGACTCCACGCTTTGTCACGTAGACCTCTCTAAATGTTGCCCTGGAGGGCCACGTGGCAAAGAAAATAAATAAAACAAAAAAATCTCTGTTTATATGTGTAATAAAAAACAAGTTACACATATACAAAAACAACTTTTGTAAATACAAAAAAGAAAACTAACTCAGCGACAGGGGTCGCTTAAACTAAAATTGGGTTCTTTGGTGTGTGGTGGTGGATTTCTTAAATAAAGGTTTCACAAGGTTCCTACAGCATAATACCACTTAAAATTAATATAAAAAAAAGATGCACCGACCTCGCCGCTTCCTTGCGTTTAGTGGAAAAAATACTCGTAGACCTGACAGAGGGCTCCACCCAGGTAACGAGCTAACATCCGGACAGCGCCGCCGATGCAGCCAGTGGCAGATTGACGAGCAGGTCCCTCGCCTCGAAATAATCTCCCAAAAGGGATTCAGTTTCAAAATCCTTACTTTCTTCAATTTATAATTCTCCTTAATTTTCGTATTACTTTTTAACAATTTCGTGATTTATCAATCCATTTAAAGCTGTATAAATTTAAATTTCCCGTTCTGAAAATGACACGAGTCTAATAAGTATCGATAAAATAACGAAAGACCAAACCGCTCATGTGCGCAAGCACATGGCGTGAAAAAAGACAAACAAGCAACTCACCAGATCATCGATTGTTCCATAATTTGAAGGACATTCAGATGTCTGACCCTCGCCAACCCTGTTACATCTTGTAACATGTAAAATCAGGCCTAGGATTCCTTCGGAAAAGTCCTAGGCCCGAGAACATTCCATTGTAACCTGGAAACAGAATCAACACTGAACTAACGAAACGAAAACTCCCTAATCCGGGATTTCCACGAATATCTTAGTAAGAAACTCACCTTACGATAAAACCAAAAACTCATGGAATTACGACTAGCGTCGTTAAATGAAAAATAAAATAACCTTCTCAAAACGAAGTCTTTGCAAATTCTCTGTCCACTTGTCAAGAGCCCAGGGTTACCCGCCTCAATTTCCAATTCCGACCTAACTCCCGGAATATAGGAATTCTTCCTAATCTAAATTTTGAAAGCGAACACATACCACAGGAATTAAAGCTTACTCAGTCGAAATAATATTACTGAATAACTTACAATGAATCTAGTTGGAATATTTACCACTAAACGACGTTTGAATCCACAACAAGTATTTCCTCAACTTTGGAACATTTGCAATGTTAGGAAAACCAGCCTTCTCCTGGCAACACAGTAACTCAAATCGATGTGCAGGATTGGTCAAGCATCACAATTGGTAGATGGTCTTCGCGCGTTCCTGTTAATTCCAGTTTCCAGAAAAACTACAGGGATCTTTGAAAGTCTTTTTGTGGATTTCAATTCAGATATAGTTTCAACACCCCGGTGTAAATTATTTCCTGGTTTGAACACTTTATTTAATTTCTGTGATTGTAAAATTTTAACCAATTGGGTGAAAGGGGCGGACCCACAGATCTGACATTGAACTGAGTTGTAATTGCGCTAAGGCGCGAAAATTCAAATTGTGGTCTATTGAAAATCACCACGTTACAGCTTGTCCTTATCGCTTTTTGATGCCGAAGTTCCTCAGGGGTCTGTTCTCTCCGCGACACTTTTCCTGCTGCACATCAATGACCTCCTTGTTCCTGGTATTGTTGGGTACGCAGATGACAGCACTGTCACGGAGGATGTCTGTCGGTCTTCTACAGACTGTACTTCGGAGAGTGTGCGCATGAGCTCCACGGGCTGATTCCACCATCTCCCTTCTCCCGTCGGGACACTAGACGTACTGCAGACCCATACCTTGTCGATGTTCCACACATTCGAACAAAGCGCTTTGCTAATTCTTTTGTCGTCGTCGGTTTTCCCGAGTTCATATAACCCCAATCTATTGTCGCGAGTCAATAGGTTTCTTCTGGGTGAGCTCGTTCCATCGTCGACCTCATCTCTGCCCTTAAGATTGAGGTCAAGAGTAAGCCCATTACAAATAAAAAAAATTACGAGTATAAGCTATTTCCTGTGAACGAACAATAAATTATTAGAATAAGCTCTAATAGAGTAACCTAATAAAGGTTTAAAAGCAAAATGTATGCTCCTATTACTACCTCTATTAAGAATTAGGAAAATTTTGCTTTATTTTTCTTAGTGTGATTTAGAGTAACTATTTTTTTTATAGATTTTTAAGTAAGGGGTTCAACCTATTAGAAAAAGAATTAAAAAAAATATTTTTATTTTTTAAGTTTATTAAACTTTCTTCACATGATTATTTGTTTTTTTTTTATAGAAAACATTAAGTCAATTTACATTAAAAAGGCGCAATTAGACAAAATGTGCCCTTTCTTTTAGACTAAATGACCAATTTGCTTGAAATGTTAAAAAGAAAGGTCACATTTGGTTAACTATGCCTTTTCTTTGTAGTAAGTGGTATTTTATAATATTTTTATTTTTAAGTTGAAAGGAATAATTTGAATTTATTTAATAATTACTTATATATAAAACCTAAAAAGTAAAAAATATAATAGTACTTACCTTCACGCATATATCATCAGTATTTTTTTTTCTTTTAAGCAATAGGTTTCTACACTATGAAGGAGAATTTGGTAAAAACTTTAATCCCAATTATCTCAGTTTCACCAAAATGATAGATGTGCCCTTCTCTCGTACGACGGCGGCATACTTCTATGGACTCTCGAAGTAAGGTAAGACCAACGGAATTGCAATATATTTCAGAGGAGAATTAAAAGCCAAGAAAAATTAAATCTGTAGTTTTGCCTTTTGTTTCCCTTTTTCATTCGTTTTTCTTTGTTAAATTTAACACTGCAGATCCCAAAAAATCCGATAAAGTGGATGAAAAATTGCATAACATAATTAGCCTTTACGAAGGTAAGAGAGGGTAAGAAGTAGGGTAGGGAAGGAGTCAGCAGCATTGCAGGGGCTTCGAGTTATTCGAATAAATTGTGGTTTTGGTACCGGCTGCCATTTATAGATCTTTGTCAGTCGTTACAGGTAGTCAGTGACCAGAAAGTCTGACAACCAGTCTTACCAAAGGGTATCGTATTAACCAGTATTAACTGGGTTGTGGAGGTCCGATAGGCAGTCGCTCCTTGTAAAATACTGGTATTCAGCTGCATCCGGTTAGACTGGAAGCCGACCTTAAAACATAGTTGGGAAAAGGCTAAGAAGGTAGACTTCCTGTTTATATTTTCCTTTTTAAATAGGAATGCGTTGTCTTTTCCTGTTACCTTTGCCTCATCACTGACGTACTATGTATACAGTTAGCAGACGTCATTCAGATCAACTAATGAGCTATACATAACCCGAGTGAAGCGAAGGGCTTATGTTGACAGACTTAAGGTACTTTTTTGCTTGTTCGGCTTGTCGTCTATTAGATACGTGACTGTGGCGCTCAAAAGGTTAAAAAGTAGCCAATGTCCATTTTCAGGCTCTAGTCTATCTGTTTTCTAAACTTTCTTTTTAATTTAAATCGGTTCAGTAGTTTTGGCGTGAAAGTGCGACTGACAGATAGAGTTACTTAATTATAAATGAAAGTAAGGATAACCAAGTCAGGCCACCGCGGAAGGCGCTCCGGGCGTCGAGGGCCACGTGATGGCTTCCGGCCACCGTTGACGCGGGCCTGTGGACGGTGAGTAATGGGCTAGCTCGCCGTCCGGCCGTCTTATGACGGCAACAGACTGACCGTGTCGTGTGGTTCGGCGCGGTGGCTTTCGGAATGACGTATTGCACTCGTAGTTTCTTTTTTTGTTTTGTGAATTGTTCTTCTGACATTCAAAGTGCCTGTAATGGCTTAATTGAAATAAATGATTTGAGTTTGAGTTTGATACCCTAGTGTTTGAGTTTCTAAGCCGCCTGAAGGGCCTCTGACATGGTTTGACGACCGCCATTTTCCGGCCCACTGTAATAATAAACTATTCGATAACGGGACTTTGAGGATCCATTTCTGAGAAATAATTAAATACGTCAAACTTAAGGAAAATATTAAAAATTGAATAAACTGACTCAATTTAAAATCAATGGCCTTGACGGCATCCGCAGTGCAGTCATCTTCACAATATTATGATCTTATCAAATCAAATCAAATCAAAATATTTTATTTGCCAGAATATGGTATATAAGATGTTACAGTAAAAAATTGTTTCAGCATACCCTACCATAACATGGCGTGCAAATGTCTTACAAAACTGAGCGAAGTCGATTAATCTAGCTTACAATTTACAAGTTCTATTGACTTGTCATCTAAATATTCAATAACAGAGTAATATCTTTTACTAATTATTAGTTTGAAAAGTATTTTTCTAAACATCGTCATCGGTAATTCTTGAAGACTATTTGGTAAATGATTGTAGATTATAATCGACATACAGTACACATTTTTCTTAAATAGTTTCAGTTTTATTGGCGGAAGCCGAAGTTTATCTTTATGCCGCGTTCGGCTATTTGGTCTGTCAGTGCTAGGTTCAAATAAATTATAGTTTTTCTTTACAAAAGTACATATTTCAAAGATATATAAACATGGCAAAGGTAGAATTTTAAGTTTTTGGAACAGTGGCTTACAGCTGTCTAAAAAGTGAGCTCCACAAATTGCTCGGATACATTTTTTTTGAGGTTTAAAAACTCTGTCAAAATCAACTAAGTTACCCCATATTATAATGCCGTATCTAAGTACGGATGATACATAACCATGGTAAGCCAGCATTGCAGTTATTTACATTAACTTTTCGCGGTTAAAGAAAAAGGAAGGAAAATGAATCATTTCAAAGGTGACACACATGCTCACAACTGGGCTATAGAAACCTGGGATAGACAACTAGGTTTATTCCAGTTGTGGCCATAATTATTACTTCTTCTTTACGTGTCGATGAGCTCAAATCGTATTAAACCAGCATGTGGCCACCTGCACAGTTCTATCATTTGCCTCGAGTAAGTCCTGTCGCGAAAGATGCGATTATCCGAACGAAATGTGAGTGAATCGAATGATTATTATTGCTGGTATCATATGCTTGTCTTCTACTTACCAAAACCACCCATGTTCCTTTTTAAGCTTTTTATTTTGTTATTTGTAAGTGTTGTGTTTTGCCAGAACTTGTCTGAAGGTGAGTTGTTTTTATGTTTTTTTTTAATGGTATTAATAACTACAATAACAAATTCAAGTTGGGTGCACTATTAGGCACACCTCTGCATAACTCTTCGGGGAATGTTAAATAAGGGTGGTAGCAGTACCTCTCTCGTCCGGCTCTGGTGTAAACCATGGTCCGGGGCAAGGAGGAATGGGACGCCGTCGCCTCCTTCTGCGAAGCAGTGATGCTAGCGAAGGAGGTGGCGGAACGTGAGAGGAAGAGAACCTCTCGTCCCAGCTGCCGCGGGAGACGCTCCGGTGGCTTCCGGCCACCGCAAGCGCAGGCCTGTGGACGGTGAGTAATCGGCTAGCTCACCATCCGTCCATCTTAAGACGACGACCGGCCGTGTCTACGGCGCGTTCATGTTCCACGCGCACCGCAAAGAGATGTCAGCTACATTGTAGGGACCCACAAGGGCCGACGCCCGTCGTGACTGCGAGTTGTTCGAACGAGTTACTGCGGCCTCGACATAAAGGGCTAAGAAGGAACGTGGGTGGTTTTTAGTCAGTATAAGTCTGACACTCCCTACCGCTCTGCCCAGAGCGGGAGGAGTCATTTGATGATTTCACACACTACAAAAAAAATTTACCGTCGGGGCTGTTTGAAAGAGATACCGCGGCCTCGACACAAAGGGCTAGTCAGTAGAAGTCTGACAATCCCCACCGCTCTGCCCAGATTGGAAGGAGTCATTTGATGATTTCCCACCGACAAAAAAAAAATGGTGCTAGCATTTAGCAATGTCGTCCTGTCCTTATGTATGTTTTGTGTTACAGGTGATCGATGCTTCAAAGATGGTTCTGAAGGTGTCTGCATCATCTTGAGTAACTGCAGAACTGCTCTGGCTGAAGTAAAACAAAATAAACGACCCCAGGTAAAACACACTTATTATTTAATATTATAAAGGAGAAAGTTTGTGAGTGTGTGAATGTGTATGTTTGTTACTTCTTCACGCAAAAAACTACGGAACGGATTTGGATAAAATTTGGTACACAGATAGTTTATAACCTGGATTAACACAGGATAGTTTTTATCTCAATTTTATCTCCCATGGGATAATTTTCTAGTTGTAGCGGGTAAAGCCGCTGGTAACAGCTAGTTGATTATAGATCATAGCAGGATGACAAACCGTAATAATTATCTTTAAGGTCAATTTATTCAATTAATTAATGTGTGAATTTCCTGTTGACATCGTTGTGAACACTAAATAGAAGATTTCCTTAACTACATTAGTTTTCCACTGAGTGTACTAAGTTATAAATATAAATGTTAGAGGATAAAACGGTAAGAAGGATTGTGTTTTGATTTACAGCATAACATAACATTAAATTATAATTCGCTAATTTACTAGGTTCTTTACAATTTGAGATTAAATTATTGTCCTCAAAGGAATATTTTATTTCAATGAGGCTAAGTTTAATCATTTAATTCAACAACAACAATATAGGTACATAATTAACCTATTTCACCCTTCGAAACGGATTGTGTTAACAATTTCAAAGGGTTTTTTTGCACAGAAACCTAAGTATTTTTCTAAAGTGAACAGTATTTTGTATAACATTAGCTACATGCCAACTGCCTTCGTGGTCGAGTGGTTCAAGCGTTTGCCTTGTGACCCGGTGGCCGTGGGTTCGATTCCCACGGGAAGCATACTTTGTAAAGTTGTTTCTAGTTTGGTTAGGACATTACGGGCTTGAGTCACCTGTTTGCGTGATAAAAAGATGGTTCCGTTCTTCGGAGTCACGTATATAAGCCGGTGGTTCTGGCCTCCAAATGGCGGTCCTCCCTCAAACCATGTCGGAGGCCCTTGCGGCGGTTCAGAAACTCTGACACTAGGGTGTGTTAGGGTCGTTTGACCTTACTGCCCACACGATACGAAGAAAAAGAAGCCATATGCCACTAAAAGTCCCGCCAAAATCGGTCCTGCTGTTTCAAAGATTAGTCGGAACAAACTGAGAGACAGATTTTTTTCTTCTGTTATAAATTTCTCATTAAACTCTCATAATATGTGTAGGTATGCATTCCGTAAAAACTGTTACTTTTTAATTACCTACAAAGAAACAATTTCAATTTTATGATAATAATTTATTGTATTTTATTTTATTTGGAACAACAAACAATTGTCCCCGCCCGCCCGCGAATTGGGCCCGCGTGGTGGATTATGGCCCATCCCTCTCCTAGAGAGAAGGCCTGAGTCCCTGCAGTGGGAACATTATAGGCTGATGGTGATGATGATGGTGATGATGACATAAAACATAGAATTAACAATTATGTAATCCACAGCGTTATTCACAGAATACAAGCAAAATATTTATAACACGCTTCAAAGAAGAAAAGTAATAAATTATTAATGCAAAAAAAAGACAGTGCTTTTTAACAACAAGTATCTGCATAGTACATGTGTTTAGATTGCATAAAAGATTGTAAATACAATAATTAGGTATCTCGTCAAACTGACATGGTCATTAGCACATGGGTTTCACACTCAGATCACAGAAACAACAGGAGATATGGCAAGGAGGCGTGGTACATGCGAACTCATGTGGCCACGACGGGGCCTTATGCCACTTTCAATAATAAGTCGAATGTCAACTTGCGACGTCTTCACTGCTCGTGATTTTTTACAAAATGCCGCGTTGTTCAGTGAATGTTTGTAAAAATAATAGCTGTATTGTGAATTACACGAAAGATGGTATCTCATTTCACACGTAAGTACTACAAAAATAATGTTTTTCATATTAAATTCATTAAAACATTACTTCGTGGTACGAGAAACATGATGAAAAACCAAATCAATTGTTTTCATTAGGAACAAAAACCATTGCTTGTTTAGTACAAATCGACCAGTGAATCGGCTGATCTAATAGCGCAATGGATAGGTGTTTTACTGATGCTCTCACTCACACAATATTTTCGAAAAGCTGCTGCTGTCAGTCTTTGTGAGCTAGAGATGTCTAATTGTGATGTTTGTAGTTGTCGATATTTTATACGATGATTCTGCGTATACGTACAATGCGATCAAATTATCTTGGCAGCTCCGAACTTCGTGCAGGTCATTTTGTTACAACGAATGTATAAAAGTGTTATGATATTTATTTTATTTGTATTTCTCACTGTTTAAATTAGATATTTTCTGATCGTTTAAGTTATGGTTTATCTGGCAATAACAGTTTTATTCCCAAGTTTACATGCGTAAAATTTCGCAAAGCCTATGTTCAGAGCTGCCAAGATAATTTGATCGCACTGTACGAATGATTATACATATTATGCATTATACAATTAATTACTCTACACAATTGTTACTGCAGTATAAGGCGTATTTTATGGCATTACTGAGAGTTGCCGTAAATGGAGATAAGAAAAACCAATATTCTGTACTATGTATGTATTTACTAATAAAATATAAATTTATTTTTAGTTTAAACAACAAATTATAAATATAGGTAGGTACTAATAACAACGTTTATATTATCACGCTTTCTTATTTTTGCAAGCAATACTGAAAATAGAAAGTGCTTTATATTGCTTAATATTGACTGAATAAATAGTATTCATTGGTTGCTCGAGTTATCTATCTATATACTTAAATAAAAAGAGAAGTCCTGACTGACTGACTGACTGACTGACTGACTCATCAACGCCCAGCCCAAACCCTTGGACCTAGAAAGCTGAAATTTTGCACAGAGGTTCCCTTTATAACGTAGACAAGGAATAAAGAAGGACTTATTTTTATTTTTTATTATTAAATACGTTTTTTTTATTTTTTGTTAGTGATTTGTGTCTGTAGTAAATCGTAATATTAACTTACTTATTGTATTGAGTCTGGTTCATCTAAACTAACAGACAGACAAAAGTGCTGCTTATAATCAGCACTTTTCGAACGTCAAAATCTGTTGCAACACATCTGTGGTGTAAGTTAATATTACGATTTACTACAGACACAAATCAATATACATTTTTTTTAATCAACCTGTTTTGAATAAATGACTTTTTTTATTTTGAATGATTTCTGGACATATTGTTTTTTATTTATAATATATTATTTTCAGGAAGGTAGTGAGCAATACTTCATCAATTAAGGAAAACAGGAAGAACGCATTCGATATGATGAGACCTAAATCAAACTCTTTTTCCAGTAAAAAACCAAACCCTACTCAGTAGCAACCAAATATCAGCAACCAGAAGCGAAACAACCCCAATCCGGCTGGTCCCCGTGGGGTTGTCAGACCACCACCCCCTAGAAACAAATCCTTAATCCAAAAACGAAAAAATAAAATATACCTTGCAACACTAAACGCCAGAACGCTAATGACAGACAACAGAATAGAAGAATTAGAAGAAGCAATTAGATTTATAAAATGGGATGTCATTGGTCTTTGCGAAGTGAGGCGAATAGGAGAAGAGATACGAGAATATAACGAATACATTTTTTACTTCTACGGTGAAAAACAAGGTATATACGGAATGGGCTTCTTAATAAAAAAATACCTGAAAGACAAAATAGTCAGTTTCCAAGGTGTATCAGATAGAATTGCAGTTATCAATATAAATTTGCCTGATTATAAACAAACATCGTCGATTATCCAAGTCCATGCACCCACAGAAAATGATACGAAGATAGCAAAAGACAAATTTTACAAAGATCTGACAGAATTAATGCAAAAGACGAACAAAAACACAATATTGATGGGAGACTTCAATGCCAAGATAGGCAGCAAAACAAATAAAAATGAGTTTGTCGTAGGTGACTACAGCAGTGGAACAAGAAATGACAACGGACAGAGACTCATAGATTTCTCCTTTGCAAACAATTTTAAAATAATGAACAGCTTCTTCAAAAAAGGAAAAAACAAAAAGTGGACTTGGATGTCGCCGAACGGTAGAGACAGAAATGAAATCGATTTCATTCTGACAAGAGACGATAGGATATTTAGCGACGTCCATGTGGTGAAAAACCTTAATTTCAACACCGATCATAGAATGGTAAGAGGTGTCATACAATGTGAAAATCATAAATTAAGAAAACATATTATCTCATCTACTGAAAACACAATGATAACATTGCCTATACCACAAAATGCGCTAAGTGAACTAAGAATTGCATTAGAAAAAGGCGGAAGAAGCAGAACATTGCAAGAAAATTACGATTTTCTGGAGAAGACACTGATGAATATTAATAAATTGCGTACTAAAAAGGAGAAAAAAGATAAATTAGGAGAAGAAACGATAACATTGATGAACCAGAGGAGCATTATGTTGGAGAAACGAAAAGATAACCGTCAAAACATCGCAAATATTAGCAAAAAAATCCAAGTATCTATACGAAAACACAGAAAAGCGGAGAGACTGAAAGTATTAGGAAAACAAATAGAGACAACAGGTGGAATCAAAAAAGGTTTAAAGCAACTGAAAGAATACACACAATGGATACCTAACATGAAAACCAAAATTAAGAAGAAAAATGAGAAATTGGCGATTAAAAGACTATCAATAGCAAAAGTAGCGACAGATTTCTATAAAAGACTATACACTGAGACAGACAAAATAACATGCACAGAAACGGACAAATACACCGATGAAGAAGAAGAAATACCTGACATACTGGAAACTGAAGTCATAAGAGCTATTAAAACACAAAAAACCGCCAAAGCACCTGGAGACGACAAAATTTCGAACGAGCTACTGAGAGACACTCTAACCGTTATATCAAAACCTGTAACACATCTATTTAATGAAATACTGGCTATTGAAGAAATACCAACTCAATGGACGAAGTCCACTATTGTCCTGTTACATAAAAAAGGAGACAAAAATGAAATAAATAACTACAGACCTATATGTCTAATGTCCAATTTATACAAAGTATTTTCTAAAATAATTCTTAGTCGAATAACGAAACACCTAGAAGAAAACCAACCAAGAGAACAAGCGGGGTTTCGCGCTGACTATTCTACCATCGACCATATACACGTGGTCAAACAGATCATCGAAAAACTTAATGAGTATAGCCAGCACTACTACATGGCATTCGTTGACTACAACAAGGCTTTCGATTCTCTAAGTCATAGCTATATCTGGACGACGCTGAAAAACCAGGGTGTGGAAAGCAAGTACATTAACATAGTAAAACAAATATACAAAAACTCCACAGCGAAGGTTCAACTTGAACAGCAAGGAGAAGAATTTAGTATCCAGAGGGGCGACACCTGGAAACGGTACTGGTCGCTAAAAGAAATTGTTAAAAACGAAGCAATACCTATGTCGTTGAAAAGCAAACTTTATAATACATGCATCCTCCCATGCCTCACATATGGCTGTCAAACTTGGCCTGATACGAAGAAAAACTGTCAAAAACTTATAGTTTGCCAACGCAATATGGAGCAAAGCATGCTTAACATAAGGCTACGTGATAGGTGGACGACGTCAAAAATAAGGAAAAGAACAAAAGTAAGCGATGTCTTACTCAAAATAAAAAGACTGAAATGGAACTGGACAGGTCACATTATGAGAACGGACAAAGAAAAATGGACGAGAGACGTTATGGAATGGTATCCTAGAAATGGAAAGCGACTAAAAGGACGCCAAATCAAGAGATGGGAAGATGATTTACCAAAAGGATGGAGAAGATTAGCTCGGGACAGAGATGAGTGGAAGAAACTAGGGGAGGCCTATGTCGAAGGACAACCTGACCAACAAACTGGTTGCTGAAATTATATTATTACTGTTACGATAGAATTAAGTTACTTTTATTTAGCTATTTTTAATAATTAGTTTATATTTTTAATTTTTTAGTATTTAATTTTAAACATAAAATGTACTGTATTTTGGTCAGAGAATAAAGGCTTTTATTATTATTATTATTATTATATTTTCAGGACCCCAAAAGAACTTTATAACAATATAATAATAAATAGAAGAATCGATAACTTTTCGATTTAGTCAATCACTAGCGTCGAAGTAAAACAAAATGTATTAAGTAAATTGTTCGGTGCATGGTAAATACACGCTGTGACTGAAGGGATAAGGTTTATAATTGATTGTGTAGTACGTAATGTTTTAAGAAATGCGGGTGTGTTTGCGAATGCGTATATCTATTGTTTTTACTGCTCTGCGTGTGTGAACTGTCGACACAGGTCCCCATACATTTTCGGCTAAAGGGCATATCTCCTGTTGTTTCTGTGATCTGAGATGTACCCACATAAATGACAGATTACAAACAAAAGCAAAACCAAATGCTATAATTACGTAGTTCCATCTTCGAAAGTAGCCCTTTTTCAAATTTGATTTTTTTATGATATAACTTTACAATAACTAAGAAGTTTTAATACCTTCATTTAAGGAGTATTACATTGTCTATTAAATACAATTTTTTGCCATAACCTATCATTTTTAGTTTCCGAGATTTTTAACATTCTTTAAGTGACCCGGATTCATTGCTCTCGAGTGTAGGAGTAAATAATGAGTAAAAATTTTTAGCCATGCTCTCGGTTCTTCAACTTCTATGCCAACTTGAATGTCAGTGTCTTTGTACATTGCCATCAGTTAATATCTTTATCAATACACCTTTGCAGCAAGACTTTTCTATCCAGTTTATCATCAGCACCTCTTGGAAGTCGGTCTATGAAACGAACGCCGCCTGCCAGAGGCGTTCTGTAGGTTACCTGAAAGAAAACGAAGGTCTAAGGTACATATAGTTACCTGCAAAAATGCAATGACAATTGAGAAATAAAATCGTGTGAAGCGAGTAACGACGCGACCTAACGTAAACTAGTTATCGAATAAAAATGTTCACAGGAAAATAGACACTAAAGTATCCATGCAATTTTGCAGGTTACTGTACATCAAGCCTGCATTTTCCAAAGAAGGTAGCGTACGCACTACTGGCCAAAAAAAACGTGATTCTGTTTAGTTCGTCAGTTAGAATATCGAAGAATATTGTAAGCGTGTTTTTTGTTTTATCAAATTAATAAAAAATTACGATATAATTATATTGAAGGATAAAACGCGATAGGTTAGATGCCAAAAACGTCGTCTCTTTATTCCCTCGTAATCGAGGGAATAAAGAGACGACAAACACATAACCCTTTTTCTTTGAAGGGTGGGAAATTATCAAATGACTCCTCCCACTCTGGGTGGAGCGGAAGGGAGTGTCAGACTTGTACTGACTAAAAACCACCCATGTTCCATCTTAGCCATTTGTGTCCGGGGTTGTGGTGTCTCTTTCGAACAACCCGCCCCTACAGGGCTTCTTCCATACTTCTATCTATACTAATATTATAAAGAGGGAAGATTTTATATTTTTGCATGTTACGAATAAACTAAAAAACTACTGGACCGCTTTGTAAATTCTTTCTCCGTTGGGAAGGTACACTATCCTTGGGTGACATACGCCCAAATACTCGAACGTCACTCAATTATAAGTAACCCTCAAAACTCCTGCTATCTCTGTCACTCTGCGTTAAAGTAACAAAGACAGCACGAGATTTAAGTGCCACTTAAAATTGAGTGACGTTCGAGTATTTGGGCGTCAGGCTACTTTTAATCCCGGTATTCCCACGGGAACGGGAACTTCGCAGGTGAAACTGCTTGACGTCAGCTAGTGTTACTGAAATATTAAAGACAGTAAAATATACAAGATGATTTTTTAGTCACCGTCCAATTTTTTTCTAGGTGTTAGGTATTATCCACTACCACCATTTTTGAAAAAAAAATCGATACGTAAAATTTTCATATTAAATCATTTTCTCGAAAGAATTATCCGCTCTCCATGAAACGTTAAAACTTTGTGATATGATATCTCAAAACTTTTGTATTGAGTAAATACTAAAAGAAAAAACATGTATTCAATGATTTTCGCGAAAGATTAATATATCAGAATTTGGACGGTGACTAAAAAATCATCTTGTATACATATTTTAACCAGACCTACCCGACTGTTCAAATACTCGACCAGCTCATCCTCAGTCGCAGTACATCCTGGTTGCAGCACAATGAAAGCCACAGGAACTTCTCCGTGCTTCGGATGCGGTTTACCCACTACTCCTGCTTCGCGGACTGAAGGGTGCTGCTGAAGCAACGCTTCGAATTCCGCTGGATGTACCTAGTGTTGAAATTTACTAAAATTAGAAAACCTCTACAAAGCTAAAGTGTAATGTAGAAGACTGGATGCTTCATGGGATATATCGGAAGCTATTCAACATCTGCCTGTAATATTCCCACTGCAGGGACTCAAGTCTCCTCTCTAGGACAGTAATGGGCTATATCCCACACGCGGGCTCAGTACGGTTTGGTAGATAACACATGGCTTCGAATTTTTTGGTTCTAAGACATTCCGGTTTCCTCCAGGAGAGCAGCGGTGATGACATAAGCTATTACTATATGATATTTTTTCAGTCAGTTATTCCATGAATTCTGGGTGGTCTACAATTATAAAGTGACCGTTTATATATCCCTTCCCAAGAAGATATCTGAATTTCTCGTAGCTAACTTAGTTTAATGTTTGTTCCGTATGGTGTCGGACGCAAAGAATAGCACCATCCCATATCTTCCCGTGGGTGTCGTAAGAGGCGACTAAGGGATGTACCAGAGAATGGGCAGCAGCGTTCTCTGTGCTTTTTGTATCGACCGTACTGCGATCGCCATCCCGCCTGCCAAGCGTGGCGATTATGGGAAACCCCCTAAGCAAAAATGACACTTAGGGGAGGCCTATGTCCAGCAGTGGACGTCTTTCGGCTGAAATGAACTTAGTTTAATGACCTGGTGAAGGTTGCGGGGACCCGCTGGATACGAGACGCACGTGACCGGTCAATGTGACGACACTTAGGGGCCTATGTCCAGCAGTGGACGTCTTTTGGCTGAAATGATAATGATGAACTTAGATAAACGAACTCACAGCGATATCATTATACTTGATCATCTCCTTAATCCTATTGACGATGTAGAAATATCCGTCGTCATCATAATAGCCGATATCACCAGTCTTCAGAAAACCTTCCTCGTCCTTACAATCAGGATTCATGTTGTTTAAGTAGGCTGAAAGAAAACAAGAATCAGTCTATCATTATTTCAGCCAAAAGACGTCCACTGCTTAGGGCGAGTTGTTCGAAAGAGATACCGCGGCCTCGGGTACAAAGGGCTAAGAAGGAACATGGGTGGTTTTTAGTCAGTAGAAGTCTGACACTCCCTTATGCTCTGCCCAGGGCGGGAGGAGTCATTTTATGATTTTCCACCGTCCAAAACAAAAAAAAAATCTGCCTCCACTGCTAGACATAGGCCTCGTCCAAGTGTCGCCACATTGACCGGTCCTGTGCGTCTCGCGGGTCCCTGAAACCTTCATCAGGTCATCGGTCCACCTTGTAGGAGGCCTTCCAACGTAACCGCCCTGGTATACATATCTGACATACACATTGTAGAACATGACACCCATCCACATGGCTTGACATATCTGGTATCTGTAATAGGCTGATGATGATGAATGATGACTGGGACACCGGCCTCCACTCTGTAGAAGGGATAGGAAAAAAAATCCAAAACCTCTATGCAGGCTCATAATCAGCCCATAATGTTCCCACTGCAGGGAATCAGGCCTCCTCTCTATGAGAGGGATGGGCTAATAATCCACCACGCGGCCCAGTGCGGGTTAGCAGATATCACATGTCTTTGAATTTTTGGTTCAAAGACATGCCGGTTTCCTCTGATGCGCCTGTCTGGGTTCGAACCCACGACCTACAGCTCTTAAGTCAGGGTCGTCACCACTGGGCCACTAAAATTAAAATTAAAAAAATATAGGTTTATACTACTATTGGGTAAAAAAATATTGAACCAAATTCAGAACCTCCTCCTTTTTTGAAGTCGGTTTTTCACCTACATTGAACAAAAACAGGAAAATTATGGCCTACCTTTCATGACACTTGGACCTTTGATGCAGACCTCTCCTCGTTGGTTAGGTCCCAATGGTTCCCTGGTCTGCAAATCAACCACCTGGATAATAAAATAACGTTCCATTAAGAGACAGAAACCACTCCATCAACACGAAACAACATGTACAGTCACCTGCAAAAATTGCATGAATACTTTAATGTTTATTTTCCTGTAAACGTTTTTAGTCGATAACTAGTTAACGTTAGTTGGCGTCATTTCTCGCTTCACACGATTTTATTTCTGCATTGTCCATGCATTTTTGCAGGTGAGTGTACAGACGCTAACACATCAAGGTACTATACATTAGATTTTCATTTTATCTTCGTTCTTTAGTCTTAGTCTGACAACCAGTCTTATCAAAGAGAATCATATAACCCGGTACTAACTTGGTTGTGGAGGTAAGATAGGCAGTCGTTTCATGTAAAATACTGGTATTCAGCTGCATCCAGTTAGACTGGAAGCGAACCACAACATAGTTGGGAAAAGGCTAGGCAAAACAAAACAAAAAAAAAAAAGAACAAAAAAAATGAAGGCAAAACTTATTTGGGGAGTATGAGGAACAGGGACATCACCGCATACAGTTCCGACTCACCGAGAACTATGCGGACTTATGCGAACTATGCGTTCCGACTCACTGGAACCTTCCACTGGCCTGGCAAGCGCAAAGACTCAACCTGCTTTCGACCTCCGGTCTCGGAGGGGTGTGATGTGGCATCAGCGACATCTATATGCCAATTCCTACATTGCGCTATCAATTTTATCCGTGACATTAGCTTAAATAGAAGATCCTGACTTACATATTAAGCAGGTAGCCTACCAGACATAACACCCGTCTGGTCGGAGGATCCTCCCTTTTCTACGGGGGATGAGCAACTTTACACCCTGTTCCTCATATCCCCCAAACTTACTTTAAGCACAAATCCGAGGCAAGGCGTACCCGTACTGCCTGGTCTAGGTTTCTTGGGAGATTCCTGCTCTTTCAATATGCCGCCAGCTTCACACATTCCGTAGAAGTCGATTACTGATACGTTCGGTAATCTGGAAGAAGAAAATTCTACTTAATATTATAAACGTGAAAGTTTGTAAGTATGTATGTATGGATGGATGGATGGATCGAAGTTTGTTACTCTTTCACGCAAAAACTACTAAACGGATTTGTATAAAATTTGGTACACAGATAGTTTACGACCTGGATTAAAACACATGATAGTTTTTATCCCGATTTTATCTTCCTGTATGATAATTTTATCCACTCAAGTGTCAAAGATGTCACGTGATGTCAAAAATAAACACCCCTCCACTGTCCAAACGACGCCACGGTCCTCGGTTTTATAAGACTTATAATCAGACGATTTTCGTTAATTTCATCATCATCATTTCAGTTTCTTCTTCTTATCGTGTGGGCAGTAAGGTCTAACGACCCCACACACCCTAGTGTCAGAGTTTCTAAACCGCCTCAAGGGCCTCTGACATGGTTTGACGACCGCCATTTGGCGGCCGAGACCACCGGCTTATTCATGCCTGCAATGCCCTAGCCAAACTGAAAACAACTTTACAAAGTATGCGTCCCGTGGGAATCGAACCCACGACCACTGGGTCACAAGGCAAACGCCTAAACCACGACCACGAAGGCAGCGATCATTTCAGCACCATATACGTCTTATAGGTTTTCCTGTAACCTTTATGTGTTTAACTAATTTCTGTATTTTTTTAAGAATTTTAGGCTCAATAGTTTCGGAGAAACAGACAGACACACGAGTGATCCTCTAAGGGTTCCGTGTTTTGCCTTTTGAGGCAAGAGAATGTTTGTTTTTTTTTTTGGTGGGTAGGAAATCATGAAAAACTCCTTCCGCTCTGGGCACAGCGGTGTCAGACTTCTACTGACTAAAAACCCACCTATGTTCCTTCTTAGCCCTTCGTGCCGAGGCTGCGGTATCTCTTTCGAAAAATCCGCAGCCCCGACGGGAGGTTCGGAACCCTAAAAATTTATTTTACCTCTGTTTAATAGCATTTACTGCCTCCTCCCGGATGTAAGTGCCGCCGGATATGAGGTACTCCAACGTGCTGACGTCATAGTTGTCCAATACGGATGACTTGATCAGCTCTGTGATGACCATTGGTGTCATTTGGAGGACTTTTATCTGCAACGAGAATTGGGTATTGACTATTTTTTTTTACTTGTGATTCGGAAACAGCTTAATTAAAAGAGACAAAAGTAAAAAAAAATAGTGTAATATCTTAAAAAATGGCTTAGTCTTAACCGATTTTAAAGGACGTGCTAGACAGAGACAGCGCTACATAGATGTGACGTCATATTGATATACCGCCATAGTTAGTTACGTAGCACAAAATGGCCGTTTCACGCGACAAGGATAGAAAGTGCCCCACCAAAAACTTCTTAAGCGTGTAGCTACTCCATTTTTTGATCGATTTTATTACTTTTTTTACACATCGTATTATTTCTTTAAAATTTAATAAATTTTCGTAAATTTTTGACATTTAATAGAAGTGATTGTTTCGATTCGAGTTTCCAATACGTGTTCTACTACCGGACTACCATACAATATTCTACCTAGAACTCTGCTGTTCTCTTTCATCATCATCCACATAGCCTAGCCCAACTATTTCGGGGTCGGCTTTCAGTCTAACCGGATGCAGCTGATACAAAACTGTCTTAGAACCGAAAAATTCGAAGACATGTGACATCCACTAATCCGCACTGGGCCCGCGTGGTGGATAGCCCATCCCTCTCCTAAAGAGGAGGCCTAGGTGCCTGCAGTGGGAAGTGTGGGAACATTATAGGCTGATGATGATGGTACAAATCTGGCCAGTTCCATCAATTACGCAAAACATTATTGAAAGAACGATCGTACCTTATATTTCTGAGCAGCCGCCAGCATAGCCTTCTCCCCACCGCTGGGATTGTACACTAACGTTGCACAGACCCTCAGACAAGCTAATGCGTACCTTAGGCCGTAGGGAGAGTAGTACTCTCTAGAGTTGTAAATAGGTTCTCCTGTGTACCTAGAAGAAAAAACGATGTCAAGAAAAAACGGGTCTAGAAGACGTTAAGGTTCAGCCGTTCAGGCAATTCCCGTCGGGGCTAGAAGTAACATGCAGGGCTAAGAAGGAACATGGGTGGTTTTTAGTCAATAGAAGTCTGACACTCCCTACCGCTCTGCCCAGAGCGGGAGGAGTCATTTGATGATTTTCCACCCTCAAAAAAAAAAGGTCAGTCAATTGGGTATTTGAATTTTTTTTTTACTTGTGGTTCGGTAACAGTACCTACATAAAAAGATAGACAAAAGTAAAAAAAAAGTGTAAAATTTTAAAAAATGGCTTAGTTTTAACCGATTTAAAAGGACGTGCTAGACAGAGACAGCGCTACATAGATGTGACGTCATAATAACATACCGCCATAGTAACGTAGTACAAATGGCCGTTTCACGCGACAAGGATAAGTATATATAGAAAGTACCCCACCAAAAACTTCTAAAGCATGTAACTACTCCATTTTTGATCGATTTTATTACTTTTTTTATACATCGTATATTATTTCTTTTAGTTTATTTATTTATTTATTTAGTTCTTTAAAATAACATAAAATTTTCGTATATTTTTGACATTTTCAAGTACCCAATTGTGGACTTCGGACACGAACACCTTACAAATACTGAACAATCAACGTTAAAACGACGCATAAATCTGGTTGATGGGTCCGGTTTAAATTAAAGATCCTGCAGTAACGAGGTAGAATGATGACCTCATGATGACCGTGGTAACCCACTGGATGCGGGGAACATAGGACTGGGGATGTTACGACTCCTCGAGGAGTTCTATGTATAGGTCCTCCTAACCGTTTATTCGATCACGGCGTCCAATCTTAGTCGAGATATAGCCATCGGTGGCACCTGTCCACAGGTGTGTGCGCAGGCACAGGTGTACTCTCGTTCCTTTTCTCTCATAGTCCGATGTCCGATGGAACGGCAATCCGACACGACCGGAGAGAGATCAGGCGCAGGACCAACGGCTTGAAGTGCTTTCCAAAACAACTACCAAACTCCGGGCTACTACTGGAAAATTCCTAATGAAAAACTCAATAATACTTTTTGTCCGACCCGGGAATCGAGCCCAGGACCTCATGCAAAGCAGCAACTGCCTCATTGGTCTAGTGGTAGCAAGCGAGTTCTATGTATAAGTAATTGGCGACGTTTTGAAGAAATAATGATGACCACAGGGGTCCTGATAGCCCGTCGGGGCTGTGGATTATCGAAAGGTTAACGCGGCTCCGACACAAGGGCGAAGAAGGAACATGGATTTGGTTTTTAGTCAGTAGAAGTCTGACACTCCCCTTCGCTCTGCTCAAGAGCGGGGGGGGGGGGGGGTTATTCGATGATTTTCCACCCACCAAAAAAAAAAAAAGGGGTCCTGATAGACATAGGTGGTGTCCAGTGATAGAAATAGACTTCTTCTCAAATTACGCCAAAAATACCAGTTTTTTCTGTACATCCAATATGTTTAACAGCTGTTGGTCCATAAAACTATGTGATACGGACACCATAATAATGAAAAGTGACTGATTGCTCGTGCCCTGATGGCTGGCGATAAACGAATGGTATACTACTCGGTCACATTAACTAGACGCTTAATAATGTCCAAAAACAATTAAACATCAACAGAAAACTAGCCAAATTATCGACGCGCGTATCGGTAACAAAGATGCTAACCGTACTGACACTTGCCGGGCGACACTTGCTGAAGGGAATGCGGGGGTAGCGGGTGGGGCCTCGCATTCCAGAGATGATGCGTCAAGTTAATGTGACCGTGGTACAATTAAATATACTCACTCCTCCTCAACAATGGTCTGGGCGTTCAGCAAAAACTCCAAATGCGTGACAGGAATACCTTTCGGTAGACCAGTAGTTCCTGAGGAGTAGAGTATAAAAGCCAAGTCCTCCCATCCATTGACAGGAATTGGTTCGAAGTCCTCTAATCGTGCTGTATCAGTTAGGAACTCCTTGAAGAGTACAGCACCATCTCTTGTCTCGTTCCCGTACAGAATGTAGTGTTGGATGCTCTCGACTTCTTCGAAGGTTGTTTTGTGGGCTTCGTAAGCGGAGACAGAACAGAACATGATTCTTGGTTGAACTATCTTGAGGCGGTGGAGCATAGGAGCTGTGGATGGAGAAAACATGGAATAATTTAGTCAGACCTGATGATATCTCGTCGGGGCTGTTCGGTGGGGCTCCTTGACTCATGAGGATTCTCTCGTGACAGGTCGTAAGTTCAAACCTCGGCACGTACGTTACATTCTGAGTTAAGGTATCTTCTGAACCCATCGGGGCTACGGGTCCCGTCGCGCGACGGGACCCGTTCAGAAAGCTGCGCTATGAGGCCTGCGCGTACTTAACTGAGCGTGTGGTAGCGCCGTCCGTCTTCAGTTTTTTTGTGCGATAAGCTTGCGCAGGCCGGGACTGTGGTTAAGCATGAGCATGTGGTACGCCCATTAGTTAACCCACATGACGACGTCGCGAGCCAAGTCAAAATTCAGATTAGTTTACTTATTCTTATGGCAGAGTACGGTTTACCTTTCGGCTTAGAGTATCTGTGGCTAAAACCACTTACAGCTTCCATAAGTAGGGTCGAATGCAGTAAAGGTAGCCCCTGCACACATGATACCGATGACAGTAGGAGGGTACTCGAAATTCTTCTCACTGCAGATGGAGACTACATCTCCTTTTCTCACGCCCATACGAGTGAGTGAAAGAGCTATATCTGCCGTCATTTGAGCTAGCTCTCCATATGATCTTTGTTCTTCTGTGTCAGCGTTTATCTGAAAACAGAAATGAAGGTCATATCTGTGTAACCTGTGTTCTACAAAAGGATAGGCAGAGTGCCCTAATAGTAAATCCACATTAGTCAGATAATGTTTTAGTCACATGCAAAAGGGGGCAAGCCTATTGACATCAAATTTTCCACTGGTGGCATTCCAGGCCTCCTCTCTATGAGAGGGTATGGGCTATAATGCACCACACGGGACAATTGCGTATTAGAAGATGTCGCATGTCTTACAATTTTTGGTTCTAGGACATGCTGGTTACCTGATTGTTGAATCAAGCAAGTTCTTCATGCAAACCAAGACTTACCAAAGCTGTAATATCCTTGTTCTTAACCATATTATCGTACATTTCTTTGCCAAAATTGAGGTGAGCAGGAACTCTCCCGTTTTCATTCCCATATCTATAAAGACTGTTTTTGAGCATTTTGTTATTGGTGATTTAAGATTCTTTGCTTCCAATCTGCTTGTCGGTCGAACCTGCGGGAACAAAAAATCTTTTTCTATTTAATTAGCTGTTGTAAGCGGCTTCGCCCGCTACAACTCGAAAATTAACCCACGGGAAGATAAAATATATCCTATGTGTTAATCCAGGTTATAAACTATCTGTGTACCAAATTTTATCTAAATCTGTTCAGAAGTTTTCACGTGAAAGAGTAACAAACACCCATCCATCCATACACACATACTCACAAACTTTCGCATTTATAATATTAAGTATAGTTGGTCATCATCGTCTACCTGCTTGTTCTCAACTATGTGTCGGCTAATGGGTCGGCTTCCAGTCTAACCAGATGTAGCTGGATACCCTTCTTACCTTCTGTCTGTCATCATCAAAACTCAAACTCAAATCATTTATTTCAATTAAGCCATTACAGGCACTTTTGAATGTCAGAAGAACAATTCATTTAAAAAAAAAACGAAACTACGAGTGCAATACGTCATTCCGAAAGCCACCACGCCGAACCACACGCCACCGAATGCCCGCAACAACGAACACTGCGTGCACGAAAGCACGCAGCGACGCAAACCGCAACAACGAATGCTCGAGACCCCGAATCACGGAACAACGAATGCACGCCGCAACGTGCAACCGCCGCCCCGAGACCCGGAGCCCCACACACCCGCCACTACGGCACACGCCGCCGCGCGCGCCCGCATCCACAGCACTCGCCGCCGGTAACATCCGGCGCCGCGCAGCCCGACGCAGCAACTCCCGAAACGACGCATTGCACTCCTACGCTACAGTCACAATCACAAGGCATAATAACTTCTGAAAGTACTGTAGTTGCCATCATCATCATCATTCTCCTGACCTTATCCAACTCTATTTGTGGTCGGCGCAACATGTCTTCTTCTTCCACACTTCTCTATTTCTCGTCATCTCAGCAGTCACCTCCTTTCTAGCCATATCATCCTTCACACAGTCCATCCATCGTTTCTTTGACCTTCCTCTACTCTTATAGCCATCCACATTCATACACAACATTTTCCTCATTCCTTTGCATCTCATGTCCATTAGCTACTACGACAACCACACAACTTTTCGTTCACCGGTGCCACTTTCAGACTCCTTCTTTATTAAGTATTTATTCTTTATTTGATCCATTCAGCTTACAAACTAAAGATTCACAATTTATTGGATTCTACCTGAACTAGGAATAAACTTGTATCTCAAGTAAATGGAATTGTGTGAAGAATGATTGAAAGAGAAAGTAGTAAATGTTGTCGTAACGTCTGTGGACGTTGAGTAATGGGCTAGCTCACCGTCCATCTTATGACGATGACAGGCCGTGTCGACGGCGCGTTTGTGCAAGTCCTGTCTGCTGGGACTGCGGGTTGTTCGAAAGAGATACTGCAGCCCCGGACACAAAGGGCTAAGAAGGACCGTCAGTGGTTTTTAGTCAGTAGAAGTCTGACACTCCCTTTCGCTCGGCCCAGCGCGGCAAGAGTCATTTTATGATATCCCAACCTCCAAAAAAATGCCGTGACATCTGACAGCGGAAAATGGAAGAAGAGAACGTGATGTACCGATCCCAAGTAGAATTGGACATGGGCAAAAAGATGATGATTATTATTAACCTTCGGCATGCCTGGTGACTAAAAGTTACACGGTATGCCTGGTGGGTTTATCAGACCCGGATTTTCAACTTGTAAATTCTAAAATATTTTTTGATAAAGAAGTTATTTAAATATACTAATATGTTTACTAGAGGTGTATGTAAGAAAAAAAAATAAAAAAAAATTGCAAATCACCAACTTTTAATAATAAAATGCCAATTAAACTTAAGTAGTGCTTTTAAATCGTTTTAAACTTAGTTACTCTTATACACACTTACCTTTTTAAAAACTAAAGAGATCTCAATCAGACTACATTTTCCAGAGTTCTGGTCCGAAAGGAAATTGCACATTGGAAAACTATACGTACATTCTACTACCACGAGAGTGCGTTCTGATCTCAGGTAGTGGGCTGCGGGTGCCTAGCAATTCATAACGGCCAGCTACTAAGTGCGGTTAGGCGAGAAATTCGAATTTTAAGGAAATACAATGGTTTATGTACACAAGTGGGTCTGACGGACCCTACCAGGCATGCCGAAGGTTAAGAAAAAAAACATAGTTAACACTACAAACCTTTTGATGTTTCAAACACTGATTGACAGAAAATAAGTAAAAATCGTTTTTTTTTTAATCTAGCGATGCGTATCAGTTGTAGACGTCAATCTTAGATAAGATAAGATAAGATAAGTCTTTATTTGCTTTAAACAGTCTTATACAATGTCCACATGTTTAGGTTTACAGAATATCAATTGCATGCAAAATAATAATCATGTCAAAACAATAGTAAATATCAATTAAATCATTCAAATTATTAGATGGATATAATGTTAATGTCAAAGAAATCTTTAATAATAATCATGTCAAAACAATAGTAAATATCAATTAAATCATTCAAATTATTAGATGGATATAATGTTATAAAATGTCAAAGAAATCTTTAATGTCATGGAAATTGTGTCCAATCAGCCACTCAGCTTATTTTTAAATGAATTATAATTATTTATACTTAAAAGTTCTTTCGGAATTTTGTTGAAAATGCGTACACATATCACAAGGCAGCTTTTAGCATACTTGGCTGATTTAGGATTATCCTTCGTTACAAGTCTGTGTGGATCTTTTGTTGGACGAGAGATTATTTCATAGCTTTTCTGAACAATCTCTTATTACTGTAGACAAAGTTACAGATTGCGTAAATGTAAAGTGCAGGAAGTGGTATCAGACCAAGCTTTTTAAAATATGTATAAGTACTGTTCCCCCATAAGATAAGCCCGTAACTTAAAAGAGATTCAATATAATTATGCATGGTATGTAGTAATTGCCGTTTTAACGGTTGTTACGTTCTTTACTTGTCTGAGGGCGTACCTAAGTAAATTTATTAATCCTATTGCATAAATCATCTAAATGTCTATGAGCACACCTAGGAATTTGGTTTGCGTTACTTCTTTTAGTCTGACAATGTCTTGGCGTAAACATTAAATATCTACTAAGAACAACTCACAAGTAAATAGCCAAAATGAATCCTCATTCTATTTATGTACACATAGCACGTAGGTATTTAACGATATTTCTGCTATCAGAATTATGTTTAATCAAAAGCAGTTTATATCTAACATGTTCTATGTGAAGTAATTTTATTTTATCTTAAATTATCTTTTTATTGTTCCAAATATTTTTTTACACAGTATTGTAATAATTTATACAGGGTGATCGGTAATTTGGTAAGTAATAGTATTCTTTAAAATTACTGTCTATACAGGGAGTCTAGCACCATCTCTTTTCCACACTGGAATAAGAATAAAACTAGACTGCTATAAAGGCCCCTCTACACATCGACAGATGCGTCTGCCAGACGTCCGCAGACGTCAACAGATGTGTTCACACCCGCAGATGTGTGGACAGACGCCGGGCGCTCGCTCTCCAAGCCTTTGACACGCCTTTGATGTGGGACAAAACCGACAACAAACGGATTGGCGGCAAACGCATTTGCCGACAGTCAATACCTACCACAGACGACCAAATCACCCCCTCTACATTTCGGCGGATGCATCCGCAGATGACGTCTGCCGATGCGTCTGCCGATGTGTAGAGGGACCATAAGACGTCTCAATACTATAAAAAAAAACTCAAAACCATGAACCAAGAACAATCAGGCACAATCGTTGCTTTTTGGTCACTTACTTACTGAAAGAGGGTAGGTACTATAGTACCATTTTTACCCGACTACGGCAAAGCCAAAGGAGGGTTATGATTTTGACTGGCTATCTGTATGTATGTTTGTATGTATGTATGTATGTATGTATGCATGTGTGTATCTTCATCTGTTCCCTCATAGCTTCTAATCTACTTAACGGAACTCGACATATGAGGTATCGTTAGAACCGTCTTAATTTTCCGCTGAATATAGGGATTTGGCGCCCTCTAGCGGACAAAAAGTAAGGCTTAAAAATAAAAATAAAGATAAATACGCCGTGTTTGGTATCATTTGAAAGGGCCTCACTTGTACATTTCCAAAATATTGTTCAAATTTAAAATCACGCCCTCTAGCGGACATAAAGTCAAGAGTAAAAAAAAAAAGTTGATGTGGCACTCGGAGACTGCCGCGGTAATTTTTTATCAACTTATGCAAATAATTATTTATTTATTTTATTTATGCAGTATTTTTTAAAAAGAATTTAAATAAGCTAGTAAGAAACTCTATGACAGAAAATTTAAAAGAAAAAGTATTGACAGCTTGACAGCCTGACGTAAGTGTCATAACATTGAAAAATATGAAAAATTATTTATTTTATTTTAGATATTTTATGAAAACGAATCGTCTTCTAAGACCGATTCGCAGAATAGTAATGCAAAAACCAATAAAACGTATGATAGATGCGTAATAATAATAAAATGAATGTTTATAGAGTACTCGAGGAGTACTCACTCATTATCTTTCACTATTTTTTCGTGACTTTCTTCATTAATAAATGCACTTTGTTTATTCATATTTAAAACACTTTGTACACAAATTATACGAGCAAAAATATTTTAGAAGGAGAAAGCAGAGAGACAAAACAGAAAAACTTTACACATTTACAACGTGAGGTTATAAATTATTTAATTTGACGACCTCAGTTGCCAACCTTGTTATTTTCCGTAACCATAGCAACCTGGTTGAGTACCTACTGAATCTTAAATTTTTTGTTAGGAAATTTCTGGATTCGCTCTCCACGCTCAAGGCAGAAGCTATGCAATAGCTTAAAAATTAACACCAAAATTGTTTAAATAAAAAAAAGTAAAAAAGTAAAACCCGACTACGACAAAAAAAACGACGCTGAAAAAGTATGAAACAAGATTTTCGGGATAGAACAAAAAGAAAAGCCGTAGTCACACGTTATAGGTACCAACCTAAACACTTTAATAACGTGTGACTACGGCTTTTCTTTTTGTTCTATCCCGAAAATCTTGTTTCATACTTTTTCAGCGTCGTTTTTTTTGTCGTAGTCGGGTTTTACTTTTTTACTTGATACTTTTCTGAATCTGATTTCTAAAAAAAAACGACGCTGAAAAAGTATGAAACAAGGTTTTCAGGATAGAACAAAAAGAAAAGCCGTAGTCACACGTTATAGGTACCAACCTAAACACTTTAATACCGTGTGACTACGGCTTTTCTTTTTGTTCTATCCTGAAAACCTTGTTTCATACTTTTTCAGCGTCGTTTTTTTTTAGAAATCAGATTCAGAAAAGTATCAATTTTAATTCCTGAATAGTGTGGACCCCAAGTTATAGGGATCAAAAATTGTTGCAAATAATTTAAAGATCTTATTTGCAACAATTTTAGTACCTACGAGTATCGCCCGCATCAAAGAATGTAGGTACCCAATCACCCTGTATACAAGTGTAGATAAATACTACGTTATCACACTTTTGACACAGTTTAAATATTTCGATTTGTTTAGATTTAAAAATATTTGTCCGCATGAAATTTGACGACACGGTTGGAGCAGTGGCTAAGCGATTGGTCTGCTGCGCTACGTGTCGCGGGTTCGATCCCCGCACGGAACAAGTATTTGTATGGCCTACAGATAGTTGTTTCGGGTCTGGGCGTGTGTTTGTGTATGTGAGTTTCAATGTTTGTAAACGCACCCACTTTTTTTTTTTTTTTGTGTTTTAATGACCTGGTTACTTGGACCTTTAAGTCAAGTCTTAAACGCACCCACGATACGGGATAATTTCCTAGTGTGGGGCAACGATTAAAAAAAAAAATTAACATAAAAATACTACTAAAATGTCTCAATATAACACAATGTAAGTTTTTAAGGTGACATGGTCACTAACACTATTTTAATACTGAAAACAGGATAACCATAAATGTTCACTTATTGTTTCAAGTTCCCGATATTTCGGCGCTGTTACAAGCACCATGATCACGGATAAACTAAAGTCATTGTTTATGGGCAGAAAAATCGGTCTACCCTTTTTCTTGTTCGTTTTTTGCATTCGGTACCACTACCATTATCACTCACTACACGATTCTGAAAATCGTGTGCTCTTACCATTGATATAAAAACTAAAGATACGGTCGTCCGAACATTTTGCTCGATGCGTTCCCCATACAGAGAAACACTAACGTCATCTATAAGAACTAATCAGGCTGCTCGTAAACGTAACCTTGTATGACCGGCATGGCGTGGTATTATCGAGGTATAAAGAAATTAAATAAAGCTGCTAAATGTTAATAAAAAAAAATTTTAATTTTTAATTTTCATTTTCTTTTAAACTTCGGTTTAGTCAAGACCTATTTGGGACCAAATTCGAGGCGTCATTTCATCATGCGGTCCGCCCAGTCCTTACGCAGTAATATATATGACGAAGGTAGCACAGCTATTTCGGGTTCATCGTTGTCAGAGTCCAGGTTCGGCATGGCGGAGGTACGAAATAATAGTCTCAACACTGATTACAACCGCCTATTTATTTACTTCCGATAACAAATTAACAAAATCTCAAACGATCAAGCCGATGGAAATGGATTCAAGTACGGAAACGCGGTAAGTTCGATACAGGCGGGCAGAACGACCGTTCGCACTCGTGTCTCACCAAAAAGTCCCGTCCCTCAAATCAAACGCGTCTAATGTCAACGTCAACCGACCACTGACCACTGACGTCTGACATATCACAACTGACATTTGACATATGACAACTGACAGCTGTCAAACCAGACCTGCCACGCTCTGTATCGACCTCACCCAAGCTCACTGCTTGACGTTTCCGAGTTTTTCGACAAACGATGATAGATGGCGTTATTCTAAATTGTCAACTCTAAATATTGTGCCTCGGTGTTGAATCTGCGACATAAAAGTCAATGGCTCTTACACATTCGAACGCAAAGTTTATCCGTGATCATGATCATGGATATTATAGGTGTCGATTTTTTATGTTTTTACTCGTTAACCGTTGATTGTAGAAATCAACGGTTAATCGACGCGACAGTAGCACAAATAGACTGTGAGTACCTAAGGAAAGAAAGAAAGAAAGAAAGAAAATAAATTTATTTGACACACGCCACAAGTTCACACAACAAAAAATATAAAAATTAAACTAAAAACTAAACAGAAAAATAATAATATTGTGTGTCTCGCGGCTGCGCCAAATAGGCCCAGTTCAGCATATTGCCGAGCAGCTAGTGCCCGACGCTGGTTTTCAACTGGACCTGAGTAAGTGATGTGACGGACGTTAAACAGTTTTTGTATTTTATGTATTAGGTAGATTAGTGTATGTATCGGTGATTATGTATGTGTGTGTGTGATTATGTGTGTGTTGTGTTTTGTATACAAATAAGAAATATTTAGTAATAAAAAATATATATATATAAATATATAGAAATAAACGAGACTAGGTGCGAGTAAGGCAGTGACTTTTATTGCTTCCCTGCCTACCACACTACCTTACACATCTCGCGACTCATCTAGCGCTGTTACAAGCACCATGGTTCTTGTAACAGCGCTAAAATATCGGGAACTCTAACAAAAAATAAACATGGTAAATATTCCGCTTTCAGTATTAGTAGTACTAGTAATAATATAACTCAATCATGATTCGAAAGACATGTGGCGCCATCTATTATCATATTAACGTTACTGTGGTTTTCCTCGAGATTAAGTAGTATTTTTTTTATTATTAAACGGTTTTATTTAGCTCACCCCGTTTGTTTTATTTATTATTCTTGGGTCAAATTTAGTAATTCAAATTTCACCCTCTTCCTGTCAACCGATTAATCTGAAATTTTGTATACACTTTGGATTTTGGTGACAATACAATTATGTTTATTCATTATCATTATAAATTTAAGATGGCCGCCGCTACAAAATGGCGGATAATTTATGTTTTATTAATCCCATCAATATGGGTATCAAATGAAAGGGCTCAACAAGCAGAATACAATATACTATAAAAAATTGAAATACAAGATGGCGGCCGCTACAAAATGGCGGATAACTTAGGTTTTATCAATCCCATCAAAATGGGTATCAAATGAAAGGTAATGAATTAAATGAATTAAACAGAATGCGAAATAAAAACTAAAAACTAGAAAATAAAAATAGTTAAAAAAACTTTTTAAGTTAAACGGTTTTATGTTAAACATACATTGCAATGTTTAAGATAAATGTACTAAAAACCAAAAAATAATAAAATAGATACAGTCGTGGGAATTATAAACATATGCATAGACTAGACTAAAATAAAACCGTGGGGCACGTCAATTGTCTACAAATTGACGTGCCCCACGGTTTTATTTTAGTCTACTAAACTAGACACGTCCCCATAAAGTCGCCAATGTGACGATAAGGTTTGCGTGGCGCAGGTTATATAAAATAAGACCACGAAACTTGTCAACATAAAAAATATATAATTAATAAAATAAAGTCACCAACTATGGAAAATTTAGATGATATGGCTAGAAAGGAGGTGACTGCTGAGATGACGAGAAATAGGGAAGTATGGAAGAAGAAGACATGTTGCGCCGACCCCAAGTGAATTGGGATAAGGGCAGGAGAATGATGATGAAAGTCACCAACTATGGGTGTGGGTAGGTTTATGGCGCACCCTATTGCGTTTCACTTGTGAGGTGCACGTTACTGCCCTGTTAGCTGGCGTGGCGAATTGGCGATGACCGCAGTGAGGTGCCACGCTGGATGTCAGGGGTGTAGGCCGATAGGTGGTCGCGTCGACCCGAAGTGATGCTCGGCGAGGCCCACGTGGCAAATATGGCCAACGTGGGAAGTCCGTGCCGAACTTTATGGGGACGTTTATGGACTTTTTTTTAGAACTTTTAAAGAGGAACAATTCCTTCATACATATGAAGGAATTGTTCCTCTTTAAAAGTTCTAAAAAAAAGTCCGCGACAGCATATAATCTATCTTTTAAGATTGACTCACTGTTACCTTTTTTACAGTTAAACTGTTAGGTTAAAAAGAATTATTTTTTGCGAAGCTTATTTAACCCATATGGTATTAATCTATATCTAAATAAATGTGTTTGTTAGAAGGAAAATTTAATATAGAATATTTGTGCCCTTTACTCTAAACAGTTTAAAAAAATATCTTAGAAGATATCGCAATGTAAAAATATCCGCGCGGCAAAATATTTCGCGCGTCGCAATGTAGGTACGGGGGGGATTCTGGCTGGCCTCCGGGAAATTCAAATTCAAAATATTTACTGCGTCATAATGTTTACAAGTATAGAGTGTTATAGTATATTTAACAGTAAGAGATACCTATAGTAATTCACAGTTTAATATAATCTAAGCTAATCTAAACCATCTGAACTATTATAATAAAGAGGAAAGATAAGATTTTTTGTTTGTTACGATTTAGCTTAATTTATGTGGGATAGTCGATATCGAGAAAGGTTATAAGCTATATTTATGTGACGCAGACGAAGTTGCGTGGGTCAGCTAGTGTTTAACATAAAACGGTTTAACTTAAAAAGTTTTTTTACCTATTTTTTTAGGTGACGAAAGTTACCCTAAATCTGTTTCTGTACACCATACAACGTTTATACAAAATTTCAGAATGATCGGTTCATTGGTTTAAGCGTGAAAAGGTCACAAACAAACAAACTTGTCGTTGCGGACGCAATGATATTATAAATAAAAAGAGGTAGATATCGCATTAGCACGCACAAATTGTTGAGGACCAACTAAGGCAATTGTTGAAGTTTAGCAACTAGTTATCTCTTTCTATCTTTTAAGTTCCGTATTATCTATCTATCGCTGTCGTAGAACGCAACGATATCTGAAAGCCATTCAGTATGAACATGGCGTATCTTTCTATATGTATGACTGTATTTCGTTACTCCGAAGTTCAATATCATTGGGTTCCCGTGTTTTTACGTAAGAATCGGTTTTGTAGGATCACATTAATAGTTCCACCTAAATTACAAATTGACACTGTTTATTTTTTTTAAAGAAAGATTTAAACTAGATTCCTAGGTGTTGCCAGCGGCTTCGCCCGCTACAACTCGAAAATTATCCCACGGGAAGATAAAATCGGGATAAAAACTATCCTATAAGTGTTAATCCAGGTTATAAACTACTTATCGGTGTACCAAATTTTATCCAAATCCGTTCCGTAGTTTTTGCGTGAAGTAGTAACAAACTTATATAATAATATATCCACTCACAAACTTTCGCCTTTCCCTTTTAATAAAAATATTAGTGGATTCGAGCTTCGATCAATAATGTACTAGATTCCCGATAAGCGCTTCAAAAACGGCCCGAAATATAAGACCACAAACGTATTTGTGGTCTTATTTCAAATCAGTATGGTCCAATCATAGCCAACATTAAGACGTCAAAATACCGCAGTATGCGTTCAAAAACTGCTTAAATAACCACCGTAACACCAAGGTTTTGGAAGGAATATCTTTTCTTCGGTAATTTAATATCATTATTGTGCTTTTTCATAATATTTAAACATAATTAAACTGTAAATACAATTAAATCAGCGAATATTATAATTGTTTGGCCAATGTTTGCTACAACGCACCAACTATTGTATCATGTTCTTGAACAGGGAACGCTAGTTCCGCAATAGAATAAGCACGACATTGTACACAAAATGCTTTTAACCGTATTGCTTAGAGTTTAAGTTTCATTTTAGAATGAATATTTTTGTACTGATGACTTTTTACTTTGGAGCGACATTTAAAATGTTTTGCTTCTAATCTTTCTCCGATGAAAGGGCGTATATAAATATACTTTACAATGATAATTAAACGTTATGTTTAAGTGTTAAGGTTTATAATCATCTGAAGTTGTTGATAATATTGAACTTTTTTCTAAGATGCTATGTAGATGTTTACGTGTGTGCAAACGTGGCCACTTGAGCGACTTAGTTTTGTTCCTGATGCTTAATCTAGTACTATTATTGATCGAAGGATTCGAGGAAATGTCTGTCAACGATGCCTGACAGTCTGTAGTTGTTGGCTCGTTCTTATAGACCTACTCTCAGAATTTTGTTGTTAGTTCTTCATTTTTGAACTAGATGGCGCTGTATTACATTTTGTAGTGCCACTACAATAAAATTACGATATTATTTACCCGTTTGAAGCGACTACAGGAAGCGACCGTCTTTGTTTCCCTAAGTTTTCCTTGACATTTACTTTATTATAGAAATAAACTAAGTTTGTACCCATTATTATTTCATTTTATCCTTAATAAATGATTACGGATGACGCAATATAGTAGGTACGTATTTGTCATCTATTAAAATAATTGAAGACAGCAGATAGGAGTGTTAGATAGACACCACGACACCACCATTGGGGTCGACTTCCAGTGTTGCCGGCTGCAGCTAAATACCGGTATTTTACATGGAGTAACTGCCCATCTAATCTGACCTAAGTCTGACAACTAGTCTTACCAAAGGGTATCACTATTACCCTTCGATCAATAATAGTACTAGATTAAGCATCAGGAACAAAACTAAGTCGCTCAAGTGGCCACGTTTGCACACACGTAAACATCTACATAACATCTTAGAAAAAAGTTCAATATTATTTACAACTTCAGATGATTATAAACCTTAACACTTAAACATAACGTTTAATTATCATTGTAAAGTATATTTATTTAAGCCCTTTCATCGGAGAAAGATTAGAAGCAAAACATTTTAAATGTCGCTCCAAAGTAAAAAGTCATCAGTACAAAAATATTCATTCTAAAATGAAACTTAAACTCTAAGCAATACGGTTAAAAGCATTTTGTGTACAATGTCGTGCTTATTCTATTGCGGAACTAGCGGTCCCTGTTCAAGAACATGATACAATAGTTGGTGCGTTGTAGCAAACATTGGCCAAACAATTATAATAATCGCTGATTTAATTATATTTACAGTTTAATTATGTTTAAATATTATGAAAAAGCACATAATGATATTAAATAACCGAAAAATAGATATTCCTTCCAAAACCTTGGTGTTACGGTGGTTATTTACGCAGTTTTTGAACGCATACTGCGGTATTTTGACGTCTTAATGTTGGCTATGATTGGACCATACTAATTTGAAATAAGACCACAAATACGTTTGTGGTCTTATATTTCGGGCCGTTTTTGAAGCGCCTATCGGGAATCTAGTACATTATTGATCGAAGCTATTACCCAATAATAACTGGCTTGTGGAGGTCAGATAGGCAGTCGCTCCATGTAAAATACTGGTAACTAGGTACCTATTCAGCTGCATTCGGTTAGACTGGAAGCCGACCCCAACATAGTTGGGCAAAAGCTAGGCATATGATGATGAACTGCTTATTGGACCTCCACAACCTCAGGGTACTTTAGTACACTCGAAACACTTAATAAGTATAATAATATTAATAATAATATTCCACAACTATCACACAACGCCATCTAGTCCCAAGCTAAGCAGAGCTTGTGTTATGGGTACTAGACAACTGATAAACATACTTATATATTTCTAAATACATACATATTATAGATAAATTACACCCAGACACAGAACAAATGATCGTGCTCATCACACAAACATTTGTCCTGGGTGGGAATCGAACCCACGACCTCCGGCATAGCAGTTAGGGTCACTAACCACTAGACCAACAGGCCAGTCGAAGTATACATTTTGCATGTGTGGGTGAAGTCATAGTTATATGCACACACACTATTTAAGTAAAACGAGTGAACTCTGTTTTTATTAGTGTGCGTTATGTGCGTATAAAATAAGTCAAAACTGGCCTACCGCCGGCCGACTTTACATCACGCACTCATCGGTAACTTTTATTAATATTGTGTGGGTATACGTATTAAACATACACGGGTAAAAATCCAAGAAACGGGCTCACAGTGAAGGAATATGACCCAACATTTTAGACAAGTCTAACAGAACATCCGTGGCTGAGTGGTGTAAGCGCTTGACATAGTTATTTGTCTACGCTCGGTGCCGTGAGTTCGATCCCCACTGAGGAATTCAACATTACTGTTTTTTACTTTTTGTTTTATAAAATTAAGTTTGTGACCAATAAAAACACTTAAACAAAAAAGTAGAAAGGTAATTTAATAAAAACAATAAAATTATTTCTTTTATTTTTATTATTACATAATTATATAAATTTTTTGTTGGTTAAGGATGGACGTAAATAATTTTGTTGAAATAGGTAGGTGGTATCTCAATTGAATCGAAAGTAAAATTAGCTGGGAGGGAAGTGAATCAACATGTTAGATAGTAAGAAATTATGACAACTTCTATCTGCATAACAATAACATCACTTCACCAGACTTTTAACAATACGAATTGTTGTTTAAAACAGAGGAATACAGCAAGATGTATATGTCGCCGCAAGAATGTCTTTCGGCTAAGATAATTATTCAATCTCATTGATAACCAGCTTATATTGATGAACCTGCCATCTCGTGAGATGCTGGCACAATTATTACAAAGGTTAATAGTGCGACAGTGCCATCTATTGACTTTTCTGCTAAAACCACCACTTAAATAGATGGAATGTAATTAAATGTTCCACAAGTCAAATAGTAATTTATTAAACAGAAGTCTCTAACTAGAACTATAGTTAAAATTAAGATAAGCTAATGTTTTATGAATATTGGGATTTTAATGATTGCCACACTTGGAATGAGGCTGTCTATGAGACGTCATCGCACAATGTGATGATGGCGGCGAATACGGTTTTAATGGTCAATAACTCAATTTATAATCTGAAACTACAACTAAATCAGTTTCTTTAGGTAATTATAAACTAAAAAGTCATAAGATCATTTTGTAGAGCAATTCAATAATAGAAAACCCATTGTCTGTTTTAAATCCTAAATCAACCGGAAATGCTTTGTAACATTTTGTTGTAAAGAAATGAACCTATTAACTAGACATTAACGCCATTGCATTAATAATGGTATTGTTTTATTGTTAAATAATTAATAGAATCAATTGTGAAGTATTTTAGTAATGATTGTTAGTTTTAACTAATTAGGTCATTAATTACTATACTGGTTTTGTGGTACTTCCGCTGGGGACTACAGACGCATGCGACGAAAAGTTGAGAGTGTTGAGACGCTAGAACAAGTTAAGTCGCGCTTAGCGAATAATTGCAATTCAAGTAAATGAAAGTGGTTTTTGATGTGATTAATGTTAATAGTACAAATGATAATTGTAACATGATTTAAAACAGTGTTTAAGGAGTTTCTTTGCCTATTCTTCTCATATAAGACCAACCATGTATTCGAATGGGCGATTCAAACCGCAAAGTTTATAAGTGCCTGTAAATGGAGCAATGTAAATAAACGTTTGGTGTTTGAGTCAAGTAATGTGTGTGATTTCAACTACCCATTTACCTATCAGCCACGAAAAGGAATCTAAGGCGACGACAATATGGCGGAGCCCATTGATATTTAGGAACAGCGTCCCTCCAGAGGGTTTCCCGCCGCGTCATATATAACAAATAAAAATAATGCTAAGTTTTACATTTGTTCACACAAACATGAACATTATGTATATAACAATAAGGTTCACAATCGATAATATTTAAAATAAATTCTACTAATTTAGTTATTACATTCATTATATCTTTCACCACCTTTTCTCCATAATATTTCACGCCCATCCTTATTCAACTTAAAAGTTTTTTCGTCGCTAAAAATCACCACATTGTTCTTCCAATCAAAATTAAAATAATTATGACCTAGCGAACTGCAGTCGGCGTCGTCGATGCGCAGTGGACAGTAAAAGCGTGAACCAGCAGAACGCAGGTGATTTCTCACCGTTTGTAAGCACACATAGTGTGCTGTAGCTGAGACGCGTGTTGGCAATCTGAATGAACTAGCTTTGTGCCTTGCCACGATGTCATGGTGTCGAGCTGATGAATTCGCTTTTGATTTTGGCCCACGTCGAAGATTTTCCACGTCTCCAGAATCCGCATATCGGTGGACCCATAATTGCTCGGTTCTTCTCTGTGAATATAAAACAAAACATTATTTAAAATACCATGTGGCTCTGGTCCGCTGGACATTACTTCAAAACTGCTCGCATTTACAATAGGGCAATAGGGCACTTTATGTGACGGCTAAACACCCTTATTTCAGAATAGGTGACGCTACAGAATCTTAGATAATCGATCGAAAGCGTGTCCAGCCAGCTTGAAAAACCACTTTTCGCTGGTCTCTCAATCTCGGTAACGGAAGTGATTTTGACGACTTTTTGCATATCAACGGGCGTCACATAAATATGTGACAGGCATCAAGCTAAAAGTTTTGTGATACGTACAGTGGTTTAGTAGAAAAATGCAAAAAACTGTGTCCAGCCATCTTGAATTTACGTAAAAAACTTTTGGCTGGCACTTCCGAATCCCACATAACGGGAGCGTTTTCGAATATGGTTCCTTTACTAATACTTGGTGACGCAATGTGTGACAGTAATAACGTTTGATTTATGGCGTCACATGTAAGGGTTTACGAGATATCAATGAAAACTTAATGTATACTTGTGTCCAGCCATCTTGAACTCAGGCTGGCTGGACACATGTATCTCCGCTGCCTGATGATCTACGACCTTCAAAATGTTATCAAAATGTTGTGACGGGGACGATAATGATAACCTGAATTAGTGACGGAGAAACTTTGGGTAGTTTCAAAGATATTGATCATTTAAATTTTCCCATACAAACACTGTAGTAGGGTTACCAATATTGTAGGTTTTATGTAGGACAAAGTATATTTTAAGGTGTTTTCTTTAATGGACGAAAATCCGCGTATTGGTGATACTAATACGAACAACTGTAGATATTTAAATCAATAGAAGACAAAAGTGTAGAGGGGGGGGGGGGGGGGTTTAATGTTATTGATTATTTACGTGCAGATACCCATCTACTCTTTTTAGATAAGTATTGGTGTTTTTTATGATAAGTACGTATGTAGATATTGTGTCAGGATAACAGACTAATGCTCTAAGGTATTTAATGAAAAAATAATGTAATTCACGTTACTTACCAAGGACCTCGTTAAATGAAAACGCACTTAGCAAATATTGCACGTATTCCTTACAAATCTACGGAAGGCTCTAAATACCATTATGTATACTTTACTCTAAACGATTAAACGAAAACGGTTTACGCTGTCACAGCACTCACAGCCTCTGTGTACAAAACAAACTCAGTATCAGTGCATCAGTGTTGCCAACAAGACCGATATAGAATCTGCTAAAATTATGCCAATTGCTTTATAGAAATGCTAAAAAATCTGCTAACATTTTTCAGTGTCAAATGAAACGTAACATAGTTTTAACTTTTTTATTATTTAACAAAATATACTGTACTGTTTTAATCGACTATGATCTCAAATACTCTTTCCATTATCATCAGCATTAGCATCAGGAGCGCCAACAATATACTTAGTAAAGGGATTTTTTTTTCTAAATGGAAATAATTGCTTACGCATTAATGTATTTTATTTTAAAATAATTTTATATGCTAAAAAATATGCTTTATGCTAAACAACTAATAAGTTTGCTAAACAACATGAAAAAATGCTATTCTTATTATTCTTATTCTTTATTGCACACATAAAATAACAAATATAAACACAAATTACAATAATAAAGCTTACTTATGCTAAATTGGCATCACTGAGTGCAATGCACTTTGTTTTTTTTGTTAGTGTTTTTAATTATTATTTAGAAACACATACTTCCCTTTTATCTGCAGGAAAACCTTTTATTCCCACGGAGACATCAAATACAAAGCTGGCGTGGCTTGGCTGCTACCGGCCGATTAGTCGATTAAAAAGAAATCCTATAATTATGTAAAAAATATGGTCACCTCACAATATTAATGGATGTTTGTATGGGAAAATTTAAATGATCAATATCTTTGAAACTACCCAAAGTTTCTCCGTCACTAATTCAGGTTATCATTATCGTCCCCGTCACAACATTTTGATAACATTTTGAAGGTCGTAGATCATCAGGCAGCGAAGATACACGTGTCCAGCCAGCCTGAGTTCAAGATGGCTGGACACAAGTATACATTAAGTTTTCATTGATATCTCGTAAACCCTTACATGTGACGCCATAAATCAAACGTTATTACTGTCACACATTGCGTCACCAAGTATTAAGTAAAGGAACCATATTCGAAAACGCTCCCGTTATGTGGGATTCGGAAGTGCCAGCCAAAAGTTTTTTACGTAAATTCAAGATGGCTGGACACAGTTTTTTGCATTTTTCTACTAAACCACTGTACGTATCACAAAACTTTTAGCTTGATGCCTGTCACATATTTATGTGACGCCCGTTGATATGCAAAAAGTCGTCAAAATCACTTCCGTTACCGAGATTGAGAGACCAGCGAAAAGTGGTTTTTCAAGCTGGCTGGACACGCTTTCGATCGATTATCTAAGATTCTGTAGCGTCACCTATTCTGAAATAAGGGTGTTTAGCCGTCACATAAAGTGCCCTATTGCCCTATTGTAAATGCGAGCCGTTTTGAAGTTTTGTCCAGCCAACCAGAGCCACATAATATAATATAATATAATATAATATTCCACAACTATCACACAACGCCATCTAGTCCCAAGCTAAGCAGAGCTTGTGTTATGGGTACTAGACAACTGATAAACATACTTATATATTTCTAAATACATACATATTATAGATAAATTACACCCAGACACAGAACAAATGATCGTGCTCATCACACAAACATTTGTCCTGGGTGGGAATCGAACCCACGACCTCCGGCATAGCAGTTAGGGTCACTAACCACTAGACCAACAGGCCAGTAATAAAATACCTACTTCTACTAAAATACTTATGATAATAGTTATTTTATAGTAAATAGTAATATTTATGTATACTTACTTAAAAAATAAAATTATAATATGCTTTCATATACTTAACTTACGGTATTTATAATTAATGTTATTTATATACAATAATTATATAAAATACTTTTAAATATATACCTATTATATACCTTATACTGTATATACCTATTAGCAAACAAAATGGCCTATTTTAACAATGGTTAATGCACTTTAGTTAACTTAATGTATACCTATCTATTAAATGATGAAATAATAATAATTTGGTTTATATGTGACTATATATATACCACTAGTATTTGCGTGGCTGCGCGAGCTGCGCGCAGCTCGCGGGGCGTGAAGAGGGGGAGAGGGGGCGCTTTGAAAAATAATTTCGACTAACGCATTGCCCCTTTCAATGAATCTGATATACCTACCTATATACACCTACCTACTACCAACCTACTACCTACCTACCTACTACCTACCTACACCTACCTACTACCAACCTACTACCTACCTACACCTACCTACACCTACCTACTACCACCTACCTACACCTACCTACTACCTACCACCTACCTACACCTACCTACTACCTACCTACACCTACCTGCACCTACCTACTACCTACCTACACCTACCTACTACCTACCTATCACCTACCTACCTAACACCTACCTATCACCTACCTACCTAACACCTACCTACCACCTACCTACCACCTACTTACCACCTACCTACCACCTACCTACCACCTACCTACCACCTACCTACCACCTACCTACCACCTACCTACCACCTACCTACCACCTACCTACCACCTACCTACCACCTACCTACCACCTACCTACCACCTACCTACCACCTACCTACCACCTACCTACCACCTACCTACCACCTACCTACCACCTACCTACCACCTACCTACCACCTACCTACCACCTACCTACCACCTACCTACCACCTACCTACCACCTACCTACCACCTACCTACCACCTACCTACCACCTACCTACCACCTACCTACCACCTACCTACCACCTACCTACCACCTACCTACTACCACTAAATAAACATTGCCCTAAAGTTTGCTTGTCGTCGCCCCTGAGTAACGCTTCACCCACTCAACCTTCGTTACGCTAAGGAGGTCGCCGGCTCGCTTCGCTCGCCACCTCCCCCCTTGGCTCCACTCGGTCTCGCAGGTTCGCTCCACTCAGGACCTACCTACCACCGGAAAGCTATCATGACATTATCCCTACGCTACGGGGGTCGCCGGCTCGCTTCGCTCGCCCGCTCCCCCCTTCGCTTTACCGCTGTACCACCACCGGACAGGTTTCGACGCCTACTATAATATTTGTTCAAACACCTAATGGCTATCTCTAACTGTTATGAAGTTACAGCCCTTTTAATTTTAGGGGAGGTTGGGGAGGGGAGGGTATACAAATTTCAACGCCCCTCAAATAGATTTAGGTAAAAATCAAAAAAAAATTCAGGAGTAAAAAAAGAGGTAAAGAGGGGAGGGTAAAGGGGGGGAGAGGGCGGAGTTTCTAAAAATGATTTCGACTAATGCAATGCCCCTCTATAAGAATCTGAAAAAAAATTCGTTCCAAGTCTCTTAACTTCCGAGATCCGAAAGGGGGGGGTGAAGGGGGGCAAGGGGGTCAAATTTAAATAATGGTTTTTACTTCCCCGAGCCTCCTCTATATGAATCTGAAAAAAAAATCGTTTCAAGTCTCTTAACTTTCGAGATCCACCTAAAAGGGGGGAGAAGGGGGCAAGGGGGTCAAATTTTAAAAATGGATTTTACTTTCCGAGCCTTCTCTATACGAATCCGTAAACAAAACAGAACACGAGTTTTAAAAAAAGGGGTGAAAAGGGGGGGGGGGTGAAGGGAGGTAGAGGGGGGAGCTTTGAAAAATTATTTCGACTAACTCTATGCCCCTTTCAATGAATCTGAAAAAAAAAATGTTCCAAGTCTCTTAACTTCCGAGATCCGCCTAAAGGGGGGGTGAAGGGGGGCAAGGGGGTCAAATTTGAAAAATGGTTTTTACTTCCCCGAGCCTACTCTATACGAATCCCTAAAAAAAAACACGTAAAATCTCTTTATTTCCGAGATCCGCCTAAAGGGGGGGAGAAAGGGGAAAAGGGGGGCCACTTTGAAAAATTACTTTTACTTCCCCGAGCCTCCTCTATACAATTCCCTAAAAAAAAACACGTAAAGTCTCTTTGTTTCCGAGATACGATAGGGAGGGGGGAGAAGGGGGGGGAAAAGGGGGGTTTTGGCAATTTTCCCATACTCACGAGAGTTGCTTGTTTACGAATCTGTCAAAATATACCCACCTCCCCATCCACCATCTGGGAGAACAATTCTGTCAATCAGTGAGTGAGTCAGTCAGTGGTAATTTAGCTTTATATAGTATAATATATCATCATAAACTATAATACATACATACTTCTATTATACACTAAATTAATATTATTTATTTTCAATAATCATATGCATAGGTATAATACAAGTTAAAATACTTTTAGATATGGTTAAATATACATTAGCAAACAAAAATGGGCTAATAAAACAATGATAATGCACTAAAGTTACGTTAATTTTATTTATTCCTAGGTAAACATAAAAGTTATTGATAGTATCTGTTACTTACCTATATATCATTAAGCGCCTTGCAATTTCACTAATAGATAAGGTTTGCTCATGCAAAAGAACGATTTCTGCCTTTTTAACGTTGTTTAATGATGCATGTTTGGATCCACAGAAATAAATTACAAACGAATATATCTAGAGTAATTCTGTGTTATCAATAAATTAAGTAATGCAAATAATCGTGGATTGACCACTAAGACTGCAATTTTTTTATAAATGAAGGTGTTTGAAAACAATTTCATTTTTAAGTTGTCGGTAGTTAGTTTATAAGCAGCCGAAATAAAATGGACTGAGAGTGTCGCATGTCGTAGTTCTCAAACGTTGCAAACTTCATAACTCATCAATGAACGGAATTGAATCGTTAAAGAGTCAACTTTAAATAATGTTTTAACAAAATAATGAATACAAAAAGAAAAACAGCACCCGTTGTTTGATCTTACGACTCCTAGTTCGTTAACCAAAGGTGTTAACTATTGTGCCAAGATTGCTATAGTTGCATTAGCGAAATATTATATCTGATTCAGTGACAAATGAATGATTACTTTATATTGGTATATGGTATTATTTATGTGCCGCACGCACACTAATAAAGACAGAGCTCGCTTGCTTTACTCAGTGTTTGTGTGGCATAACTATTTCACACATGTAAAGTGTAAACTCATTAGCTAGTGTGCGTGATGTATACTTATTAGCTGTGCAGAGTGTACCTTTTGGTGAGACTGCTAGTCTAACTTTCAAGCCACTGACTACCTGTAACGAATGCCATAGATCTTTACAAATAACACTTACATAACTGGCGAAATTGGGTGTACTATGAGGTACAGATTTGCCCAATTCGTATCGTTAGCACATACAGAGGAAACAAGAAATGTAAACAACTATGGGGATTTCCCAAAAGCAATATTTATTTGATATAAATATTTTATAAACAACAAAGTTAATTTTTAAAGTCATTAGACTTAATGATTATTTTAATTTAGCTATTATATGTGCTGTTATTGGCTGTTATACTGTATGAGTCAGAGGCAGTCGTAGATACGGCTAAAGAGTTTTATAAAACTTGTTTGTTGCTCAGATATTAGGGCTAGTTTATACTTGCGATTTTATTTATTTTTTCAAGACTATATTTTTGACCTGGTGAAGGTTGCGGTGACTTGGTGAAGGTTGTGGGGACCCGCTGGATTCGAGACGCACGGGATCGGTCCATGTGGCGATACCTGGGGGAGGCCTATGTCCAGCAGTGGACGTCTTTTGGCTGATGATGATGATAAAATATTTTTGTGAGCTATCGGGGACGGTGCAGGAAAACATCGTGAGGAAATGTTTTAGAACCAAAAAATTCGAAGACATGTGACATCTCCAACTTGCACTGGCCCGCGTGGTGAATTACAGCTCCCTCTATTAGAGAGGAGGCCTGAGTCCCTGCAGTGGGAACATCATAGGCTGATGATGATGAATTATCTGCTATTAGCAAACTAAAGTCGCAGTGGGCAGGGCACATTGCTCACAGAACGGATGACCGATGGGGTCGAAAATTTCTGGAGTGTCAACTGCGAACCTCCCATTAGGTGGACAAAATGACCTGGTGAAGGTTCCGGGGATATGTTGAATGCGAGGCGCACGAGCCCGGTCAATTGTTACGACATTAACCGGCGAAACATTCCCATTGTCCAGCAGTGGGCGGGCATCTTTCAGCTGAAATGGTAATTATGAAAGAAAGAAAGAAGAAATAAAATGCATTTATTTGGCAATTTAGTGGTCAATTGGCTTCTAGCGAGAACGGTCGCGTCATACACGTTCTTGCACAAGTTCGCGCTCGTGTAAAACTGTTGACGCAGCAACATACTCCGGCGCGTCTTGACACGGTCGCCGCGATGACCTACATACCGCCCTAAGTGAATCATGTGTAATTGTGCAAATAAACGATAAGTTATAGTTTTTAATATTATACTACTCAATTATGTCTTCACCAAACAAAATAGTTCTCAAAACTGAACTCGAGCATAAGTTGTACAACAGATACATCGAGGAACAGAATGAGCGCCTCGAACTACAAAAACTAGTGAAAGACCTCAGTGGTCAGATAGAATCTCTGCAACAACAGCTGAAACTCATTCAGGAGCAAAAGAATGTTCCTTCACAGAAGGAACAGTCAACGAACGACAAGCCCCAAAATGCAGTCGAATATGGGACTGACGAGGAGGAACTTGCCCGAGAAACCGAGTGGGTACGACAAAAAAGTAGGAAGAAAAGGAAACTGAACACTTCGCTATCTCCTCCTTCTCAAGGAGGAAACTTAAATGAATCTCAGGCCGGCACGAAACCCGAGAAACCAAAAGAAAAGAGGGCACCACAACCTCCACCAATCATAGTCGAAAACATCAAGAACTACCAACAGTTCTACGACCTTCTTTTGACTAGTCTAAACGGTGATTCATTCATTGTAAAAATGATGAACGGGGAAACGGTTAAAATAAACGCCAAGGATGAAGACTCATATCGAGCGGTATCAAAATTATTGTTGCAAAATAACTGTCTCTGGCACTCGTATGAGAATAAACAGGACAGACCGATACGAGTTATGGTCAAAAACCTGCACTCATCATGTCTGCCGAACAGAATAGTCGAAGAGCTGAATGCTAAAGGTTATAAAATTCAGGATGCCGTAAATAAACTAAGCTGGAGGACTAAGGAACCTCTTAACATGTTTATGTTATCATTCCAAAAAGATGAGAACATAAACAATATCTACGGTATTAAGGCCATATTAGGTTGTAAGGTAGACGTACAGCCTTTAAAAACATCAAATTTAATTCCTCAGTGCAAAAGGTGTCAAGCATATGGCCATACACAAAAATATTGTTCAAAGGAACCAAGGTGTGTGAAGTGCACTGGTAAACACCTCACCAAGGACTGTACAAAATCAGTAGATACAAAACCTAAATGTGTTCACTGTGGCGAGCCTCACCCGGCTAACTATAGAGGATGTATTGTAGCTAAAGAACTACAACAAATGAAAAATAAAGCCTCCAAAAGAAAAGTAGCTACGCCTAACATCCCGGCCTCTGGTGCTGAGAGACAACAACCATCACGTTCTACTCACAGAAAGGTAACAAATAATGTGTCCTTTGCGCAAATGACAAAAGGACCGCAACCACAGTCACAGCCAACGGTGCTCCCAAATTCTGTAAGTACTAATACAGATGAAAATATTAATAAAATTTTAAGCATGTTAACTTCTTTTGACCAAAGGTTGAGGAACATAGAAAGTAAACAATTACCTACTCATTCAAACCAAAAATGAAAAACACACTAAAAATTATGACGTGGAATGCAAACGGACTCCTGAAACACCGAAACGAGTTGCAGGCAGTCTTAACAACAGAGCAAATTGATGTATGCCTCATTTCAGAATCTCATTTTACGAGAGAATCTTTTATTCACATAACAGGCTATAACATTTATCACGCACTGCATCCCAACAACAAAGCGAGTGGTGGCAGTGCCGTCATTATTAAAGATAACATCTACCATTACTTGGAACACAAATGCGAAGAACAATTTGCACAAGGGTGAATTTCAACAAGAGATTTTTATGTATCATTTCGGTGGGATTTTTTTATTTCAATGCAATCTATATATTTTTAGTGACAAATAATACTTTAGTCTATTTTATAACATTGTGCGTGAGTGGACATCAAATATTATCAAAACTTACATAAATATTTAAGGATAAAGTTTTAAGAGTCCACTGAAATTAAAAGTGTCCACCGAAATGATAAAAATTACCACCGAAATGATAAATCCACCGAAATGATACAGCTAAGAACAACCGTGCCCCCAGCCAGGGTTCCGTACTTTGTTAGGTTTGATTTCCACAAATTTTAGATAAACACTGAGACAGGACAGTACACAGTTTTTTTAATATCATCATTAATATACAGATATTACAGTTAGTATTATTACATATATCATTCTTTGAGGTTACAATAACCTCAAAGAATGATATTAATGTAATGTAATGTTTATTATGATATGAATGAATAGTTTCTTTACTTTTATAACCTTTGGTAATTTTTGTGGTTGTTGTTGTGTGAAAATGTTGGAAAACTTTATCGTAAATGCTGGTAACCTTAAATAAATATTTTTGCTTGTTTATGTACTAATACTAATTTACTTGATATATTTTCAAAAGAATCAACGTATCGCGATTAGAAAGCTTAAAGTTTCTGATTAATATGATGGTTGCATTTGTAAGTTATGCCATTAATAGTAATACCTAATGTCTACCTATTGCACTAAGAGAAAAATGCTAGGTATAATTTAGTTAAATTGGTAACGAGAGGAGAATAGTGTTTCTACAGGTATATCAGTAAAACTTCTAAAATTAAATCAACAACAACATCAACTTTGTATTTGACACCAGGATCTCTAAAACTTTATGTTTTTATCATTTCGGAGATACTTTTAATTCCGGTGGACTGTAATTGGTATAACAGTCCACCGAATCCACTGAAATGATAACACTGAGATGATAAAATAGAGGTTAGTTCTACATTTAACTCCGAAAAAAAAATATTTAAAAAATATGAACACTACTCAAACAAAACAGTACTTACTGCGAATTTAATACACAATTTTGAAACAAATTAAACAAATCTAGCACGAGTTATAACAGCCACCGAAATGAAACTATTTTTGTCCCCATATTACTGAAATGATAAACTTACTTTTTTGGCGGGAAACCGCAAGACGTTGGGACCGGTGCGTTCGCGCCGAGAGCTTAAGCCGGACTGATCCGGAGTGAGAAAAGGTGAAAGGGGCGTAACAACGCAATGTTGATGTGGCTATTCTACTAAAACTTACTGTCCTCTGAAATGATAACTTTTTTCCAGACAAAAGTTGACTGCCTGTCAAATCCATGAGAAAGAAGATAAACAAACAAAAATTGTTTTATTTGATCGAATATATTATAATTTAATGATAACAAAATCAATTTAAATCCATATTACGAATGTATTTGCAGGAGAAGGTATGTTATGAGCGGAATTGGGTTCAGGACAGGTCACCGTGATGATAAAATAACACTTTGTAATTTTTTTTTTGGGTATATTAGAGGGTAGATACCAATGATTTTTTTTGCCAAGGTAGAGAAATACTTACGTTGTTGAGAAAAAATATATAAAATTAATAATCAGCACATTGCACTACCGTTCTCAGGTTTGCCGTGTATTTTTTTGCTTGGGCAATTCACCCACAAACTGTAGCTGTTGTGGTCAGAACCAAACACCATGATATTACCATATCAGCTGTATATATTCCACCTAAGTATGCGCTGAAAACAGAGCAGTACAGGAATCTATTGAAAGCTCTAGGAAACACATTCATATTTGGAGGTGACTTTAACGCAAAGAACACACATTGGGGGTCTAGGCTAACTAATACGAAGGGTAAGGAATTGCTATGTGCTATCAGAGAAATCAAGTGCAATGTGATTTCAACGGGCAAACCCACTTACTGGCCTACCGATATTAGAAAAACACCAGATTTGATAGACTTCTTCATTTATAAGAATTTGTCAGCTGCATACCTTAACATAGAAGAAGGATATGATATGCATTCTGATCATTCACCCATTATCTTAACTCTAAGCGAGACAATAATACAAAAAGAAAGCAGTCCAACCTTAGTGAACAAAAACACTGACTGGGAGAGCTTTCAATTTGATTTAGACCACTGTATAGACCTCAAAGTATCCCTCAAAAACAAACAGCAAGTAGATGACGAAGTAGCAAAATTTATTACCGACATCCAACGTTGTGCCTGGCGAAATACACCTGACATGAAAAGAAGAGTTGCAACTCAAAGATATCCACTGGAAATTAGAAATCTAATAGCCATAAAGCGAGTCCAGCGACAAAAGTGGCAACAATTTAGATATCCGCCTGATAAAACTCTGCTAAATAAACTCACAAAAAGGTTAAGTAGAGCAATTCAGGAATTTCACGATGAGACAACAAATGATTACCTTAGTCAACTGTCAAGTAATGGCACATCTGATTACTCACTATGGCAAGCCACTAAAAGCTTAAAAAAGCCTATCAATCACGTTTCACCTATTCAAAAACCAGATGGCGAATGGGCCAAAAATAATGAACAGAAAGCGACTATATTTGCAGAACATCTAGAGCAAACTTTTCAAACGAACAGCGAGGAAAGCTCTGAAAATATAACACTGGACGCGACTCACCATGACAACATAGAAATAAAACTTGTTACTCCAAAAGAAGTTAACAACATTATCAAAAATTTGGCAAAAAGGAAATCTCCGGGATACGACCTAATCACTGGAGAACTCCTACATAATCTGCCACGTAAAGCAATTGTGAAACTTACAACCCTTATCAATGCCACATTTCGGTTAAAACATGTGCCTAGTATGTGGAAAGTTGCTGAAGTTATCATGATTCCTAAACCTGGAAAACCACCTCGAGAAATAACATCATACAGGCCCATATCACTCTTACCAATTATATCCAAATTGTTCGAAAAACTACTACTCAGGCGTTTAAAACCTATTATAGAAGACAGAGAACTGATTCCCAACTACCAATTCGGTTTTAGAGAAAAACACTCCACAATAGACCAAATACATAGGATAACCAATGTTATTGAAAAAACATTAGAAGATAAGAAAGTTTGTTCTACAGTATTTCTAGATGTAGCTCAGGCATTTGATAAGGTATGGCATGGAGGCCTAATATATAAGTTAAGTAAAATGCTCCCAAAACAATTTGTGGATATTTTGGAATCCTATTTAACTGAGAGGACATTTAGAGTGAGACATGAGGATGCTTATTCAGATATCAAACAAATAAAAGCTGGTGTACCGCAAGGAAGTGTTCTTGGACCTATCCTGTACCTATTGTACACCTGCGATATCCCTGAAACCAATAACAGCGTCATTGCTACTTTTGCAGACGACACGGCTATCATGGCTACAGGTGTCACTCACACAGAAGCAGTGGAGAAGGTACAAACTGCCGTTAATGCCATCACCGATTGGACAAAAACATGGAAAATCAAATTAAATGAATCTAAATCGACACATATCGACTTCACAAACCAAAGACCTAATTATACACCAGTATATATTAACAATCGTGTAATACCACACGAAAATACGGCAAAGTACTTGGGCATGACGCTAGACGCAAAACTTCGCTGGAAGGCTCATGTCAAAAAGAAACGCCAGGCGTTAGACCTTCGCTATAAAAATATGTACTGGCTACTTAGCAGACATTCTAACTTGTCAGTGTATAACAAAGTACTTTTATACAAGCAAGTACTCATGCCAGTATGGACATACGGCATTCAACTTTGGGGATGTACAAAACGGACTAACGTTGATATCATACAAAGATTCCAAAATAAGGTACTTCGGGCTGTAGTAAATGCTCCCTGGTACGTCAGAAATGATGACATCCACCGAGACCTTGGAGTGGATCTTGTAACTGAAGTTATAAAAAAACACGCCGAAGCACACGAGCAGAGGCTTCTTCATCATGTGAACGTCGAGGCTATCCAGCTACTTGACACCACAGACATAGTGAGAAGACTAAAAAGAACTAAACCATTTGAGTTAGTTTAGTAAAGTTAGTGTAATGCAGTGCAGTGCAGTGAGTGCTTCGCTACGTTTAAAGAACACGTGAACAAAGTGTCTTTCAACTTAATAGAGACTATAAGAAAAGTGCCAATGGACACATTCTTAATTTTGTATAAGCTTTAGCAAATTAAGTTAAATTTAAATTACTTATTAGCCTCAAGGTCTAGATTGTAATTGTATGAGTAACCGTTTATTAGCGAGTACTTCATAATGAAAAAAAAAAAAAAAAAAAAAAAATTTGGCACATGCCACAAGTACACACTATGTAAAACAAAAAAAAAATAATATAACTACTTAAAGAAAAAAAAAACTTAAAAAACGTTTTAACAAAAATAAAACCGACTTCAAAAAATAAAACCGACTTAAAAAAAAAACACAAAAAAGTGAAAAATAAACTTAAGAAGAAAAATCAGTTTCTGAAGTCGGTGACTTTTGTTTCTTTGATTTCATTTTTTTGCCACCGACTTCAGAAACTGATTTTTCTTCTAAAGTTTATTTTCCCCTTTTTTGTTTTTTTTTTTAAGTCGGTTTTATTTTTTGTTAAAAAGTTTTTATTTTTCACGTTTTAGTGGTTCACATGTTCATGGGTCTTAATGTGGACAATGTAGCTTTTTTTTGAGTTTTGTTGATTTTTCAAAAACCGCTAAGTCCGATTTCGATAAAAAAAATATGGGACCATTTGGGAAGTATACCCTTTCCAACAAAAAAAGAATTTTTCGAATCGGTTAGCAAGCGACGGAGTTATGCTCGAACAAACATAAAAAAAAACAAACATCCGAATTTAGAAGTCGGTTAAAAACTAAAAAAAAAATCGTGCCACTGTGTGCCACACTGTGTAACTACTGCTAATAAAGATATTACCTACTTCGCTTTTTGAGTCGTATTTTCTAGGGTTATAAAGGTATCATACTACCTAGTAATAACTGGGTTGTGGAAGTCTGATAGGCAGTCGCTCCATGTGTTTTGACTGGCCTGTTGGTCTAGTGGTTAGTGACCCTAACTGCTATGCCGGAGGTCGTGGGTTCGATTCCCACCCAGGACAAATGTTTGTGTGATGAGCACGATCATTTGTTCTGTGTCTGGGTGTAATTTATCTATAATATGTATGTATTTAGAAATATATAAGTATGTTTATCAGTTGTCTAGTACCCATAACACAAGCTCTGCTTAGCTTGGGACTAGATGGCGTTGTGTGATAGTTGTGGAATATTATTATTATTATTATGTAAAATACTGGTATTCAGCTACATCCGGGTACACCAGAAGCCAACCCCAACATTGTTGGATAAAGGTTAAGCAGATGACAGGTAAAGCCAGCTTCGGAGAAACATAATTTATATAATTATCCTTCCTTATATTATGGATTTAACCCACCCAAAAAAAAAAGTTGAAATCAGTAATTCAACGAAAATTGCAACAAGTTTAAATTATAAGAAGAAAAAAACACACATACGTTGCCTTTTTAAACACAATCATCTTTACATATACATACATCTTACCTACATATTATTGTTTATATTTTTCCTCTAGTCGCGTTCCGTTCTCGGCATCAGACGGTCGCGTTTCATTCGATTTTTACTTAAAAAAAAAACAAAAGTTTACCTCAAATCTTTGTTAAAAACAAAAAATAAAAACAAGTGTAAATGTGTTTCGAAACATAAGAAACATGTTTTCTAAAGTTTTAATCCTGTTTGTGTATATTTTAGTGAGTGATGCACAGTTTGAAGGTATGTCATCTTTGTTTTGTTTTTATTTTGTGAGGGCATTGACCGTGACCTCTTTGATTTAAATTATGCGGAGAGTAATTTGCATTAGTTATTAAGAGGTTATGTTTGCGTAGAATTAAAGACATCTTGATATTCCTATTATTATCTTTGTGTCCGGGTCGATAAAGTGTTAAGGTTTTCCATCAGAAATTTCTCAGTAGCGTCAATTTCTGACCACCGCCTTCCGAAAGATAAGTCATTTTCCACCTGTTTTTTTAAGTTGTTTTTTTTTTAATTCTCCCCTGTCACGACCTCATTTAGGCAGGTACTCCTTCATCATCATCTGCCTAGCCTTTTCCCAACTATATTGGGGTCGGCTTCCAGTCTAACCGGATGCAGCTGAATACCAGTATTTTACATGGAGCGACTGCCTATCTGACCTCCACAACCCAGTTAATACTAGGTAATACGATACCCTTTGGTAAGACTGCGATGTCAGAATTTCAGGTCACTGACTACCTGTAACGACTGCCAAAGATCTATATATATGGCAGCCGGGACCAACAGCTTAACGTGCTTTCCGAGGCGCGGAGGAAACTCGGTATGTCGGGCGGTCACCCATCCACAGACCGACCTAGGCAAGCACAGCTTTACCTAAAGATCGACCTGATTGGCAGTTCTTATTAATCTTTTTTCATGAAAAATAAACACGATCTAATTTTATTCCACAACAAACGAAACCTAGACTACAGACTAACGGCGAATAGCCGTCTAAAAAGGTCTAGCTGTAATGAACAACTTTTAACTTTGGTTTCATTTTTGTACGAAGACACACACACACAGATTTATACACAGAAGTTTATCATTAATTATGAAGTCATAAACTTCAGTTAATAAGTAGCTATATAAGGTGGAAGCATTGAGGTATAATGTACGTAGGTATAGGTACGCAAAGAATTAAATAGCACCATCCCATATCTTCCCGTGGGTGTCGTAAGAGGCGACTAAGGGATGTACCAGAGAATGGGCAGCAGCGTTCTCTGTGCTTTTTGTATCGACCGTACTGCGATCGCCAACCCGCCTGCCAAGCGTGGCGATTATGGCAAACCCCCCCTAAGCAAAAATTACACTTAGGGGAGGCCTATGTCCAGCAGTGGACGTTTTTCGGCTGAAATGATGATGATGATGATGATGTACGTAGGTAGTACATTATACCTCAATGGTTGGAAGGAGACATTCGACACACTAACGATTACCACGGTATTCAATATCTGAACCATAGGTAGGTACGACATAATTTTTTTATCGGTAATAAGGTATGGAGGGAGAAAGGGTAGGCCTTTGCTCAGCAGAGGGACACCATGTAGGCTAACAAAAAAAACTGGCCAAGTGCGAGTCGGACTCGCACATGAAGGGTTCCGTACCAAAACGGTATGCTATAATAATTTATATACAATTTCTTCTATGGGCCAATGAAACTTGACCTCTAGATTGTATAGGCGCTCATACGATTCAGGGACCAAATTATATTGGTTAAACTGCTGTTTCCATCTGTTGTTTCCATCCAAGTTCAAAATGATTTTCCTAGAAAGTCCTTATAAAGTTCTACTTTTCAGATTTTTTTCATATTTTCTAAACTTATGGTTCAAAAGTTAGAGGGGGGGGGGACGCATTGTTTTTTACTTTTGGAGCGATTATTTCCGAAATTATTGATATTATCAAAAAATGATTCTAGTAAACCCCTATTCATTTTTAAATACCTTTCCAACAATATATCACACGTTAGGGTTGAAATTAAAAAAAAAATCACTTCCCACTTTACATACAGGGGGGCTATCCTAACCTGATCCTAATAAAACATTTTTTTCCAATTTTTATTTTACCACTTTGTCGGCGTGATTGATACACATATTGGTACCAAATTTCAGCTTTCTAGTGCTAACGGTCACAGAGATTAAGCGAGGACGGACGGACGGACAGACAGACATGGCGAAACTATAAGGGTTCCTAGTTGACTACGGAACCCTAAAAATAGAATGTCTGTACGTACATTTTAACCATCTAAGTAGATACATTGTACTTTTATAGGAAACCACTGACTTTTCATTTGTAATCTCCTATGGATTATTTCTATTTATGTCAGTCGTCACAAGGAGTCAGCGACCTGAAAGTCTGAAAACCATTCATAACAAGGGATATCGTATGTTATACCCAGTATTAACTGGATTGTGGAAATCACTACAGGCAGATAGGCAGTTTCCTTGCGTGATCGAATCAGAAATGAGGACATCCGCATGAGAACCAAGGTTACCGACGTAGCCCGAAGAATCGCCAGACTTAAGTGGCAATGGGCAGGGCACATTGCTCGCAGAACGGATGGCCGATGGGGCCGAAAAGTTCTGGAATGGCGACCGCGAACCGGAAGACGTTGCGTTAGAAGGCCTCCCACTAGGTGGACCGATGACCTGGTCAAGGTTGCAGGAACCCGCTGGATGAGAGACGCACGGGACCGGTCAATGTGGCGACGCCTGGGGGAGGCCTATGTCCAGCAGTGGACGTCTTTTGGCTGAAATGATGATGATGAGATAGGCAGTCACTCCAAGTAAAATACTGGTATATAGCGGCATCCGGTAAGATTGGGAGCCGACCCCTACATGGTTGGGAAAAGGCATGGCAGATAGATGGATAATTTCATGGATGGTTTATCAGAATACTCGGTCGTTTGCGTGTCGTTCTACCTTCCATACTGTATGTACCTTAAGCTTTTATTATGAAACTAGCTGACCCGTGCCCACTTCGTTGGGCCAGCGTTCGTAAGAAACGCTTTCATTCGACTGTTTTTTCTCCGACTCACTTTGCAAAACGGACTACCACGTAAAAGCCTTTTTATTTTTCGGTTTTTATATAAACTATGACACTCAGCAATAATGTGGCTTTCTATTGGTGAAAGAATTTTTAAAATCGGTTCAGTAGATCCCGAGATTACCCCTTACAATTTAACAAATATACAAACACACAAACTGTACTTCTTTATAATATTAGTCTTTATCTTTATAATATGAAATAACAATTTGTTTGTAAATTCCTCATCATCATCATCATCATTATTTCAGCCGAAAGACGTCCACTGCTGGACATAGGCCTCCCCCACATTGACCGGTCCCGTGCGTTTCACATCCAGCAAATTCCCGCAACCTTCACCAAGTCATCCGTCCACTCAGTGGAAGGCCTTCCAATGCAACGTCTTCCGGTTCGCCGAAATTCGTCATTATTAAAGTTATAAACGTGAATTTCTGAATAACCCACAAGTAAAAATAAATCGTGTCATCTTTTTGTGGAATCTCTGAGAAGTAAATACCTAAAGAGTACTAAGAAGTTGTCGTTGGACAAACCCATCAGACACAATTAGTATTAATTTGATTTTAATCGAATTCAATAAAATTGGTCATCACAAGACGCACGGTAAATGTAAAAGTTTAATGTTAATACTACAATTACTAAACATAAAAAATAAAAACAAAATAATATTATGGAGTTAAAATAAAGAATAAAAATAACACATTAGTATTATTGTCTTTTATCGATATCTATCGGTCAAATCTGCAAATAACATAACTGCATCACTAATTGAGTAATTTGAAACTACTTTAACTTTCGAAAACGGTATAATAATTAATTATAAGTAGTTGTAGATAAAAGAAGAATACTAACACAGGAACAAAATATGAATGTACATTTTAGTAAAATAATGTTAATTTAAGGGTATTGGGAAATAGGCTTTTTTATTTTTTATAGTTGTAGATAAACCAATCGCTCCAATACAAATATAAATTGTCTGTTTGTAATTACTAAGGCTATACTTAATTTAAAGGAAAAATTCAAACCTTTGAAATTGTTAACTGCATCCGATTCAAAACGGAAAGTTTTATTTTTACAATAATTTCACATGGACAGATAATTATCACGGCTGGGCAACAGTTATTAAATTGATCAACTCTTTTGATTGTTCTTTTCTCTCAAAACGGTGAAGGAAACATCGTGAGGAACCCGGAATTTCCTAGAACCACAAATTCGAAGACATGATTGTGTCATCTACCAACCCGCACTGGGCACGCATGGCGGATTATAGCCCATCCCTCTCCTAGAGAAGTGGCCTGAGTCCCTGCAGTGGGAACATTATAGGCTGATTATGCTTATGATCATTCACTTTCATACGTATGTATGTGGGTTGCAATACCGATTATACTTGTGGATACATCGTGTATACAAGATTATAATATCATGTCAATAATATAATTCCTCTGATAACGACTTTAAGGTCAAAGGGTTAATGTTCATAATCGTTTAATAAACCTAGTATTTCTGAAGTCGAAGATATCATGTTTTTATTCCTCATAATTTGCCTGCCTTTTCTCGACTACGTTGGGGCCGGCTTCCAGTCTAGCCGGATACAGCTGAATACCAGTATTTTATTTGGAGCCACTGCCTGTCTGACCATCTCAACAAGAATGATTTACCCGTATTCTAACAATGTTCTGATTTATTTAAAAGAGTTTCCATGGAGTTTCTTGCCCGTTCTTCTCCATATAGAGATCTATGCTTTGGAATGGGCTACAGTATAATACCCGGCACGGTTCTTGAGCGCTCGGCGGAAGAGTGTTGATCGCTGTGCGCATCGTACACTATATGACAAATTAATAAAACGCACACCCGTTTATTATTTATTGGTCGTGAGGTAAGTGCAGCAGGAGTAAAGAACAAATTCCGAGTGACGGCTATGACGCGATGCGCTACGGGCCAATCACTGCACTTTCCCCGCCCCGCGTCTCACTTCGTACCACCAAAGGGACCCAATAACTCACTTTTGCGTCAGCGCTCAAGAATCGTGCCGATGATAATACTTTCACAGTTTTTACGTCTTGTGATTGAGACTGAAGCTACATTTCATTGTTGTATTTGTTTCGACAAAGGATGGACTGTGTGAAGGATGATATGGCTAGAAAGGAGGTGACTGCTGACATGACGAGAAATAGAGAAGTGTGGAAGATGAAGACATGTTGCGCCGACCCCAAATAAATTGAGATAAGAGCAGGAGAATCATGATTTGTTTCGAGAAAGGGTAAAAACGGGACCCTATTACGAAGATTTCGCTGTCTGTGTTGTAGATTATGTACTGTGGTATCATTTTATATATTTTAACGCTTGCAACACTGTACGGAACTGTCAATCACTGCAATAAAAAGGACTTAGACAAAATGGACGTGTTTATTTTATTTTGACAAAAATCATGAAGATTACGAAGATAAAAGGGTGATTAACTGCTGCTTGTGTCTCCCTCATCTCAACCGCTCAGTCTTAGATCCATCACAGTCTGTCCGTCCGTCTGTTCTCCGTGTGTCTGTCTGTCACCAGGCTGTATCTCAAAGAACCACGATAGCTAGACAGTACGGAATCTTTCGTGCGCGTGTCCGACTCGCATTTGGCCGTTTTTTTTTAAATTGCTTTGATTTTGATTGATTCTGAATAAAATAATATAGGTACCTAATGAAATGATTCGACAAAGTTATTGATCAAGTCAATGACTTCAACTCCTAATAACAGTAGTCTTGTCTGACCTAACTCTGACCTCGTTTCCAATTGAATCAAATCGGCATATCACGTTGCATTTTTGATTACATTCGAGTTTTTGCACACAATTTTATGATTAAAGTCAAAATTTTAAATGTTCATCTTTGAAAACAAGTTTACCAACCGGTTTTCAAATCTGCTGTCAAAATTTGAGTTACCTATCCATTTGTTGTTATAATTGGTTGAGGAAAATTTCAACTACCAAACATTTTTGTTGGCAAAAATGCAGGCATTTACCTTATATATTGTAATTGGTTCTTATAGCACAGGTATCCTCCTAGTTTAAGCACATTTGCTCATGTCTTGTATCTTGCCACTTATAACGAAGTTATAATTTCACGCTGACGAAGGGTCGCGGGTAACAGCAGGTATCATAATTAAAAATTGTATAAAAAAAATTTGAACTCCGCGATTTTGCCCCCAAAATCCGCAATTTTTTATTTTGATAAACCCAGTGTCACTGTTACAGTAAATACGAATCTAACGACACCTCTCAAGCTAAATCCATCGAGCCATTCAGGCTGCAGGGCGTGCCGAACATTTGAATTTGCCAAAAATCCGCCATTTTGTTTTTTTTATTTTGATATCCCCAGTGTCACTCTCACAGTAAATACGAATCTAACAGCACCTCTCAAGCTAAAATCCATCGACCCGTTCAGGCCACAGAGCGTGCCAAACAATTAAACATACATACATACTCTCGAAAAACATAACCCTCTATTGATATTTAAACAAAATCAAATTAAAAGAACTTGGACCACTGATGTAGTATAAATAGGTGTACCTACTAAACACCTCTGGTAGTGTGTAGGTGTCTAACCTGGTGGTTGCCAGAGTTTTTATGCCACCCATGGGCCTCTGATTTGGCTTTAAAAGTCGTCGAGGAATATGTCTAAAAATCTAAAAGAAATCATCGTGACGAAACCAGCAACTAAGCGCCATCACAACTTTTCGTGCCCGATTGCAAATTGATTGCCCGATTCAATTTATTTTTTGAAGCATGTGCTCCTGTATCCGAAAAATCGTCGGCTTGGGTTAGAACTGGAGACCAATTACTACAGTCAGTAACACACACCACTAGGCTATTACAATAAGGTTCTATTTTAGTCGTAGTGATAACACTGTATTCTCTTCTGTTTCAGGTGAAAGATGCATAAAAAGCGGTTCATATGGCGTTTGTAGAAACTTAAACAAATGTCAGAGCGCTATTGATGATATAAGACGAAGGATAAACCCACAGGTAAGGCAATTATAAATACACACATACATAATACACATTTAAAAAAAAAAAAAAATATTATTAGGCACACCAACGAAATATTTACAATGATTGTCACAATTAATCGTACGTCAGTAAGAACTGTGCTGTGTACCTAAATAAATTAATTACAGGCATGCACAACATTCACAATAAAAGGTGAGAACTAAATCTAACATAAACAGTAATTTAAAAACTACTTAATTAATATTACATTGTAAAATCGATAAAAAAAAAGAAACAAACCAAATAGAATATTCAATCAAAAGGATGATGTCATAAAAGATTTATTTATTTATTTATTATTAGGTTAACCAACAGCTTCTGTGTACAACATAATATCTTATAATATATGTCGGATAGTCGATATCGAGAAAGGTTATGAGCTATATTTATGTGACGCAGACGAAGTTGCGTGGGTCAGCTAGTAATATATAAAGATGAACAAAACATAAAAAATAAAATTAAAACAATCATCGTAAGCAGGTAGGTATGTCAAATAGGTAATACTAAAATTAATTGAGATTAAATTAAATTAAAAACACACACATCTACAATCATCAACCTAATCATTTTAGCAGTTATTTATTACTAGTTGTTGCCAGCGGCTTCACCCGCTACAACTCGAAAATTATCCCACGGGAAGATAAAATCGTCCTATGTGTTAATCCAGGTTATAAACTATCTGTGTACCTACCAAATTTTATCCAAATCCGTTATGTAGTTTTTGCGTGAAGAAGTAACAAACATACACACTCACAAACGTTCGCCTTTATAATATTAGTGTGACTAGCTGATGCCCGCGGCTTCGTATGCGTGGATGTCAGTTATCGCGACCAATGTTGGTTATCGCGACCAAAAGTGATCTATTCACCCCCCACTTTCAACCCCTTTCAACCCTAAGTCCAAAAGACGTAGTCTATGTCCTTTTTCAGGCTCTAGACTATCTGTGTACCATATTTCATATAAATCGGTTCAGTAGTTTTGGCGTGAAAGTGCGGCAGACAGACAGAGTTACTTTCGCTTTAAAAAAAAAAAAATTTTTCATTAGCTTACATTAATTGTTTTAACAAGTAAGATCCAAGCTAAAACACCGAGACACACTATTCAGTGTTCTCATTGCACGAATCACTGGCGCAAAATAACTTTGTACGGGTTGCCGGAATTTTAAAACAAACTAATAGTTTTAGTAGTTTATACTGCTGCACATAGGCCTCCCCCAAGTGTCGCCACATTGACCGGTCCCGTGCGTCTCGCATCCAGTGGATACCCGCAACCTTCACCAGGTCATCGGTCTACCTAGTAAGCTCGTGATAAATAAAAAAAATTGGTTCATTGATTGATATACAGGGTGTAAATTAACCCTTCGCACAGCCGTTAACCAAGCATTCTGTACATCAAACTAAGTGCCCTAACGACATTTTTTTGGGGTCAAAAAATCACATTTTACGGTAAAACTCAATGTAGCACTCTTATAACATCGTGCTAGTGGATGCTTTGAATAGTAAACGGGCCATGGAGGTAATTTAAGTAAAGTTAAAACCTGAAAAACTAGTATTTAGAAAAATAGCTGTGTAAAATTTGAAACTTTGACCCCAATATCTCCGTAACTAGGGGGTTCCCAGGTGTGGTCGAACAAGTGCCCTTCGTTTGCGTTACGGGTACTTTTACACCCTTTTTATTGACTCGATTTTTTCCCATTGAGATAGGGAGAAACTACAAAAATTTGCATCCTGCACGTTACCACAAATTATATCCTTTAAGTATCTGGTTATTCACAACACAAATATAGAATACTGGTTATGTTAGCAGGAATGTTACTTATGTGGGAACAGGAGCTGCGAATCAGATTTAGATAATATGGTACTTTGAGGAAAAAGAACCACACAGATTTCAGTAGACCTTTTCAGTCAGTACTTGCAAGCATTTTAGTTAGTTGTCTTGTAGCTTGACTCACAACAGTCATAACTCAAGGACCTCAACGACACGCCCCGTCGGGGTTGTAACACCCGTCGGTCCTGCGAGTTGTTCTCAAGAGATACCGCGGCCTCGACACAAAGGACGAAGAAGGAACATGGGTGTTTTTAGTCAGTAGAAGTCTGACACTCCCTTCCGCTCTGCCCAGAGTGGAAGAGGTTATTTGATGTTTCCCACACTCAAAAAAAATGGCCTCAACGACGATTGTGACAGTATAATTTATTATTAGACTAGCTGATGCCCGCGGCTTCACCCGCGTGGATGTCGTTCAAATTATATACTAAAGCCTTCCTCTTGAATCACTCTATCTATTAAAAAAAAACCGCATCAAAATCCGTTGCGTAGTTTTAAAGATTTAAACATACAGACAAACAAACAGACAAAAATAGCGACTTTGTTTTATACTATGTAAGGATAACTAACTGTAATTATACACTATGGCTTTTTGTCATCTAATAAAGGTGGTCCGCTAAATGTTTCCGACATAAATAACCTCTAGACGCAGTTATTTTTTACGATCAATTAAGATAATAGCAATAACAAAGAAAAATATTATGGACCGCTCTCGCAACAGGGTATTTTTAAATACGTCATGGGTCATAGTTTTTTAATTTTTTTTTTTATTAGCCTACTTTGTGTCCCACTGCTGAGCAAAGGCCTCCCCTTTCTCTTTCCATACATCTCTATCATGGGCGATCTCTGGCCATGTTAGCCCCGCAAACATGATCAGATCGTCACGCCACCTTCGCCGCGGTCGACCTCGACGGCGCTGTCCTTCCTCTGGCGTCCAGTGAGTGACGATCTTTGCCCATCTCTCCGGGTGCATCCGTGCTACGTGGCCTGCCCACTCCCACTTCAGTCTGGCTGTTTTTTCTCCAACATCAGCTATTTTAGTTATGGAGCGCAGGGTGGTGTTTCTAACGCGATCGGTTCGCTTAACACCAATTATGCTGCGCTCCATTGCTCGCTGGCAAATCTTGAGTTTGGACTTCTGTTGTTCAGTAAGTGACCAACTTTGTGCACCGTAGGTTAGGACGGGCAGGATGCACATGTCAACGAGTTTCCTCTTTAATGGCTAAGGCTTTTAAGGCTTCCCTTTATATGTTCCTTCAGGGCCCAGAAAGTCTTCCAGGCATTTTGAACTCGTCTTTCGACTTCCTTGTCTTGCCTGTTTTGGAACGACACTATCTGGCCTAAATAGGTATGCCCGTCTACCGCGACCCTACGTTTCGTGCTGTTGGTCATGATCTGGGTCTTGGATCTATTCATTGAAAGTCCAACCTCAAGACTTGCTGTGCTCAGATCTTGGAGCATTTCTTCGAGTTCTGGAGCTGATGTGGAGAAAAGCACGATGTCATCGGCAAAGCGGAGGTTTGTTAGATGTCGGCCGCTAACATGTATGCCTCGTGACTGCCACGAATCGGGCAGCTTGTTGAAAACCTCCTGCAATGCACTTGTGAACAGCTTGGGTGAGAGTGGATCGCCCTGTTTTACACCTTTTTCTATATTGAAATTTGGACCAGAAATGTGCAACTTGATGTTCGCAGAGCTATTTCGATAAATGGTGTCAATTAAATCAATGTAGGTGTGTGGTACGTTTTGAGATTCCAAGGCATTAATGACTGAGTGGTGGTATATACTGTCAAATGCCTTGGCATAATCCACAAAGGCTAGGTATAGCGGCTTGTTAAATTCGTTGTACTTTTCGATAACTTGGTTTACAGTATGGAGATGGTCTGTTGTGGAGAAATGGGGACGAAATCCTGCCTGCTCGAGGGGTTGGTGAAGATCAAGTGTCGGAGCGATACGGTTTTCTATTACTTTTATGAAAAGTTTGTATAAGTGTGAAATGAGGCTTATGGGTCGGTAGTTTGAAATTTCTGCTTTGTCTCCTTTCTTGTGAAGAAGTATTATGTTCGAGTGGCACAATTCAGAGGGAATTTGGCCAGTATATAATATGGTGTTGAAGAAAGAAGTGATATGAGGGACTAAAACGTTGCGCCATAACTTTAAAACTTCTGTTGTTATTCCGTCTGTTCCAGGGCTTTTGTTGAACTTCATCTCGCGTAGTGCAAGTTGAACCTCGTAGGTACCGATGGGATGAACAGAGTCAGGGCAATAATAGATGAACTGTCGGGGTTGTTTCTGTTGGTCCTGATAAAGATTTTTATAAAACTTTGTTGATATATCAATTATTTTACTTGAGTTGCCATGTTTTGTCCCATTTTCATCTTTTAGATTTGAAATCCATGTTTTCCCCTTCGTAATTCCCTGTTTGGCCGATCTCAAAGAGGTACTGCTTAGTAAAGCTGACTTAATCATCTGGGTATTGCAATCTCTAACGTCTTTTCTTATACTTCGTTTAACTATTTTATCAATTTTATTATACTCTACTCGGTTATTCTTTAATTTTTCTCTGTTCTCTATTAATAGTATAGTGTGATTGCTAAATTTGTTATTATTGCTTCTTGCACATTTAATTTTCTTGGTTGCTGTTGAAATGTTTTCTATGATGCTGTTGTATTGGCTTTGAGGGTTTTGGTTTGGGTCTATTGGTAATGAATTGAATGCATTTTTTAATTCTAAATTGAATTTCTCCATATTACTTATTAGAACATCTTTGTTAAGTTTCTTCACTCGGTTTTTAAAAACTGTTTTACGGTGTGATTTTACATTGAGGACAATCTTCGCACGTACTGGTCTATGATCTGAACTAAATTTAAATGTATTTATAACGCTAACATCTTTTACTATATTATTATGGTCACAAGAGAGTACATAGTCAATTTCATTCATTGTTCTACCATCTGGTGAGATCCAGGTCCATCGACGCTGTGACTTTTTAGGGAAAAAGCTGTTCATTATCCTGAACCCTTGTCCAAATGCAAACTGGATGAGTGCATTTCCTCGATCATTTCTGGTTCCTAAGCCATGAGGACCGAGAATTTCTGGGTTATCTAGGTCTTGTCTAACCCCGATTTTTGCATTAAAGTCACCAGTAATGACGTTCCATGTGCTACGGTTTTCTTCACACGCTTTGTTAAGTATATCATAAAAGTCTTCCAGTTCGTCATCACTGTGTGACGATGTAGGTGCGTAAGCTTGGACAATGGTCAAACTATGTTGTTCGGTTATGTTTAGTTTGAGAACCGCTACCCTCTCCGAATATCCGAGAAACTCCGTGATATGGTCCTTCCACTTTTTAGCCACCAAGAAGCCTACTCCATGTAGACCTTTGGTGGCTCCAAAGTGATAGAATACAGAGTTTTCTCTTTCTTCTGTACCCTCTCCCATTCGCCTCACTTCTGACAATCCTATCACATCCCATTTTATTTCTTTTAAGGCATTTTCTAACTCGAGTAATCGTTCATCTTGCATACGTGTGCGTACATTATACGTTAGAATATTTAGGTTAGTATCGGAATCCATTTTCGTAGCTTGATTTTGTTGACGGAGGATCGATCTCACCCGGGGATTCTTAGCACCCCTTGCTCTGGGAACCCGTTGACTACCGTCATTGTCACGAGATTCTCCAGAGCTGCCGGGCACTTGGGGCCTGAGGTTATGTTGTTCTGTCATGGTTTAAAGAGATTTCAAGGGGGATTTGGACTATAGTCCACCACGCTAGTCCAATGCGGGTTGGTGGACGTTGCGCCAGAGCCTCGTTCGTTGGACAGCAGGGTGCACCACGTGCAGGTGAGGTTGGCTTGAGTCTTTTGAGATGTTAATAGGACTCCTTACACCCCATAGTAATAAAATATAATTATAGAAATAAATATAAATTGAATTAGTATCTCTTTGTAATAATTTGATATATTCTACAGATTTGCAGTGTTTTACATGTTAGCAAATAAATCTAAATGTAAACTTCTAAACTAATATTTTAAGTGCGAAAGCAACTCTGTCTGTCGCGCTTTCACCACAGAATCTGTGCTTTCATGCCAGAACTACAGAACCGATTTAAATGAAATTTGGTACACAGATATTCTAGAGCCTGAGAAAGGACATAAGCTACTTTTTAGTGCGAAAAAACTACTTGTTGTACTACTAACACTTTATGGACCGAAAATTCTGAATTAAATGTTTTGAATTGAAAAAGGGTTGTAAGGGGTTGAAAAGGGGGGACGAAGAGATTACTTTTGGTCGCGATAAGAACCGACATTCACGCGGACGAAGCCTCGAGCATCAGCTAGGTCAAAATAAAAACAAATACACAGTATTAATTTTTGTCTCTCCTTCCGATTGTTTGATCCATGAAAAAAAAAACCCTTGAAATTGTTAACAAAATCAAATTCAAAAGTGAAGTAATATTTTTATAATAGGTAAACTTTACTAAGAACAAAGACATTTGAAAGGAGAAAGGGGAGGTCTTTGTCCAGCATCATTAGGTATTCTCTTGCCCTTATCCCAATTCATTTTTTGCCCGCGCAGCATTATTGCCTTCCTATTCCATACCTCTCTGTTTTTCGTCATCTCATGAGACACCTCCTTTCTTACCATATCACAGCCTTTGTCCAGCAGTGGGACACAATATAGGCTATGAAAAAAAAACACGAGGCAAACGATTGCGGGCTAGTGATTAATAGTTCTATTTTTAACCGACTTCCCAAAAAGGAGGAGGTTCTCAATTCGATTGGTATGTTTTTTTTTCTATGTAGGTATGTACTGTCGCCCACACAAGTGCATGGATACCTTAGGGCCTATTTTTCTGTGAAGGTAGAAATCAAATTTTCGAAAATAACTAATAGATGGCGTTTGGTTTCTGCACAACTGTGATATTAAACTCTTCAATCCCCAGTGTCACTTGTAGGTGGCATAAGTTTTATTTCTGTTTCTACCTGACAGCAATTTTATTTGTAATTCCTACTTAAATAATAATAAGAAATTAAACCTTTAAAGTTTTTACTTTCCGTAATGACAATATCCGGATTACCCGGTGTCACCTGTAGGTGAAATAAAAAGGAGGTAGATTTTTATAACTTAGTCCTAACTAAATGTAATCTATTCTGTTGAGATATAGAAAAAAATGGACTTTGACTTGGGAATAGGTTAGGTAAGTAAGAAGTTAGGAAACACGTATTAGGTTGGATTAAGTGAGAAGTTAAATGATAAAAAAAAAACAAAAGAAACCATATGGAATGTTTTCATTAAGCTAATAAGTGCGCATAGCATTCAAAAATATAATTTTCGAGTTAGTAGCCAGTTAGCAACAGGGATTAACGGAGACAAACAAAAAGACACTATCACACTTTTAGAGGTTTAATTCTTACACTTTATTATTCAAAAACAGACATTTATTATCGTTCAACATTATTATATTATATAAAACTTCTTATTGAGGCCATAGCTTAAGTATTCGTTTCCAAAATCGGAAAGAGGATTGAAGCTTTTATAACCTCAACAAAGACAATCAGGAGACCGGATTATTTCATCACAAGAGTGAAAAGTTAAATGAATTAAATAGGTAGGATAATAGCTATACAATTGCACAAAAACATACGAAAAGGTTCTTGTAATGTAAAATCAAAATCAAAATCAAAATTCATTTATTCAAACTAGGCTGATAATCAGCACTTTTCGAAGGTCAAAATTTACTTTACTTTACTACAGTGAAACTTGGCTAACTGGGACTTGGATAAGTGAGAAACCTCTATAACTGGAACTCATACTGGGGTCCCATGAGACAGATTTGGATATCTGAGACACATTTAACCAGGTTTCACTGTATTTACATTTTTATAAGACAGTCCCCCAAAAACGCCCACCCATCGACACTTCCTAGTGTTTAGCTGGAGAGAAGAAGTGGCGGAACAAACTCCCCAGCACACATCTGTCTGTTAGGTTGGTTAGAAGAACCAGACTCGATACAATAGCAAGGTGTCAGTTAAATTTAAGATTTACTACAGACACAATCAGTAATAAACAAAAGTATATAACAATAAACAATGTAAAAATAAAATAATAAATACATTAACATAACAGTAAACTAATTTTGGAGAAAGAACACAAGTAACAAACATTGTCTTGCGTTCAACTCAGCGACCAACTATTCTTATCATCTAAGTAGTCGTTAATAAAATAGTAAGCTTTTAAACAAAGATTAGATTTAACTTTGGCTTTAAACTCATTAAATGGCAAGTCTAGAAAAGAAGATGGCAGTTTATTATATAATGTAATCCCGAGCCCTACGAATGAATTGTGAACTTTGTGAAAAAAAAAAATTGTTGTGTTTGACTTTTTTTAGTTATTAAAAATACGTAAGTAAATACGTATGTAATAGGTTATAATAACCCGGCCTCCAGTTAATATAAATAATAAGTACTACACAAGTACAAGTACTAAACTTAAGTAATATTGTTTTTAAGTATTATGAAATATAAATCCTGGATCGGCAACACTTATCTATCCCCACACGTTCACTGTAATATGACCAGCATATTGGACACTACATAACCACTTGTTTATCACGTATTATTTCGGCACCACAAACATAAGCGTCCGCGTTCACTGGACTTAAAAGTTTTTTCATCTGTAAAGATGAAAAAACATTACTCAAATCAAACTTAACATGATCCAAAGCGAACTGTAATCTTGCCCTTTTATGGTTTTCTGTGCAGGGCCAGGGTTTCACAACATGCCTCCTATAATGCAGCTCTTCACTTTTAAGAGCACGACGGGCATTGTCAACACTTGAGTCATATAAAGCAGCATAGTCGGTCATCGGCAGGAATCCATTTTCTTCATACTCTCATAACACGATTTGACGCTGTAATGTGTTTATGAGCCGTGGTCTACTAGTTCTTTGATGGTGTTGCAAAGAACCCTCGTCTTAAAATCGTCGTACCAATAGAACAACTGTTTTTCTCTGCAACAATATAACAGAAATATATAATACGCAATAATGATTATTTATTAAGTAGTAGGTATAGTCGTAACTAAAACATATTTTTTTTTGTTATAAAAATTTTGAAATCAAAACTACTTACGTTAATAATATAAGTCGACAAGTTTCGAGTGTCGATAAGTTTTTGCCTTGATTTTGCAAATCAGTTATTTGAGGTCTTGTAACGAAAACAATATTACAACGCGTACTCATTTTGATGAAATAAGTTAATTCACCTAAATTTAAATAAAACTGAGCTAAAAATGAGGTAATCGAAACAAACTTATCGAACAATCAATTGAGCTTAGTCATATTTCATAAATCTTCAATCTAATTATTTCTACTACCTACTAATTTATTTATTAATTCATATTCGACCTACCCTCAAGTTTGAAAACTAAAACATAGATAATTAAAATCAGATAGTTTGAGAATGATAATAATATTCAATTTAAACAAACATAGTAGGTAGTTAGGAATAAATTTATATAATAGAAATAATTCATTATAAATTATTTGAATGTTTAAACAGAAAAAAGAAACTACATAAACATTTTATACAACGTGAGCGCCCTCTAGTTAGTGTAGCATCAACAATATAATCAATGTTGCTAATCGAGTACTTATTTACGCCAGGTGGCGTCATTTCTTGCTTCACACGGTATTTTTTCTGAACTCCCCATGCATTATTGCAGGCGATGGTACACCGATTACGCCGAGATTTATGATCCGATTTACGTGATTCTTTTTTAGTTGGATGCGGAATAGTTGCCATTTGGTCCCATAAAAATTTAACATAGTTTGGTCTAGTACTTTTCATTTAATGATTTTTTTTTTTTAATATGAACATTTTTCGTTTGTGTTTGTGTTTCGTGTGTTCAAATAACTTCGTCGTTTATGAACCAACTAGCTGATGCCCGCGGCTTCACCCGCGTGGATGTCGTTCAAATTATATACTAAAACCTTCCTCTTGAATCACTCTATCTATTAAAAACCGCATCAAAATCCGTTGCGTAGTTTAAAAGATTTAAGCATACAGACAAACAAACAGACAAAAATAGCGACTTTGTTTTATACTATGTAAGGATTTTGATGATTCATTTTTTTATTGGAAAGAAGATATATCAAGGGTGGTATAGGGGAGGTAAGCCTAAAACGGGTACGCTAAGGGACATGTGAAATAAAAAATACTTAGAAACGTAAAATGTACCAAATAGTTTTACTAAAGGAAATGTTTATTTAATATAGTATATAAAAAATTAACAAACATAACCATTCTCTTCAACAATCTTAGAAAAACAGAAATTAGGAGACCCTTCCAAATACCCGTTTTGCCCTTATAGGGGGCCTAAATCAGGTACCTCATCAGGGCATAACGGGTAAAGGCTATATAATGAGAACAATCAACTTATTTTTATAGTTTTACAATATTTATTAACATAAAATCACTTATATTTTCATTTAAGCGTCTTAAATTATTAATCAGACTCATATTCAATCTTATCTTGTTTAAACTATAAATCATCTTTGGCAACAAACAGCTACTAAGAAGAATTTAAAAATAAACTAAAGTACCTATTGTTATTTTTATAGTTTTACAAAATACTTTAACATGAGATCACTTATATTTGCTCATTAAAACTTCCTAAATGATTAATTAGACCCGTATTCATCATAAAACAAAACAAACCAAAAATCTTAATTAAAACCTCATTTCAACCACCCAAACTACTTACATGACCATACTAGGGCAAATCGGGTACATACCCGTTTTACCCCTACCCGTTATGCCCAAACGCATGTTTTTATTTTTAACCGCCATAACCTCAAAACCAAATGCAGGAATACCACAAGTTTTTTTAATTTAGATGCATAATTCCTTACAAAATCACAACACAAAACTTAAGTAAACATAATCCATACAAAATTTTGGAGTATTCACTGTTACCAAAAGTCATTTTTTTTTAGTAAAACCATCAAAAATATTGTTTTCAATCTTACCTTGCAAGCGCTTGCGTCACAGCGGAGAGCCGACTGCCTGTGATTGGCCGACTGTCACGCCACCTCGCTGCACTCGTGCATTCTCACTAATAGACGTAACACGCACACAAACAAGCATACCCGATTTAGGCGGGGTACCCGATTTAGGCTTATCTCCCCTACCATGAAATGGAAACCAGAACCTGGTGATGGGATCCCAGAGAACTCGAGGGCGACCCTCAAATTTCATAGGTTTCTTGGTTGAATGTTAAATACATGCAGTTGTAATATCTTATTCAAATATTTACTATTTGTCTATGATATTACAACTAAAAAAAAATGAATGGTGGCAAAAAAATGCAATCAAACAAACAAATGTCACCGACTTCAGAAGCTGATTTTTCTTCTGAAGTTTATTTTTCACTTTTTGGTGTTTTTGAAGTCGGTTGTTTTTTTTTAAGTCATTCAAATCGCATAATAACCTATTATTTTTTTTATGAATGTTTAGTATTCATAATGGCTACTGACTGTTAGTCACTTGTTTTGTTCATATCATAACACCTTGTCTTACCCGAGGTTAGGCAAAGGTGTATCTAGCAAGTACACCCACATCTATTACATAATACAAATATAAAACAAAGTCGTGTTTGTTACAACACTTATAACTCGAGATCTGCTGGACCAATTTTCATGGTTTTTGATTCGTTGGATTTGTCTCCGCCCCGAATAGCAGAATACATCTTAAAAACAATGAAAAGAAAAAAAAAATAATGAGAAAGTGGTAGGTGGTGGTAGTGGTAGAGTAGTAGGTAGGGTAGTAGGTAGGTAGGGTAGTAGGTAGGTAGGGTAGTAGGTAGGTAGTTAGGGTGGTAGGTAGGTTGGGTAGTAGGTAGTTAGGATAGTAGGTAGTTAGGGTAGTAGGTAGTGTTGTAGGTAGGGTAGTAGTTAGGGTAGTAGGTAGGTACGGTAGTAAAAGTAGGTAGGTAGGGTAGTAGGTAGGTAGGGTATGAAAAAGAGCATTGCAACGCCGGGAACAGCTAGATTTAGTTATTTTTCAGTACCATCTAACAGGAGCTAGCCTATTGCCATCAAGTGGGCACAAATTCAGACTCCATGGCCACTACTGAGAAATTATTAATGGAAAAAAAGTAAAAAACTAAAACCCGACTACGACAAAAAAAAACGACGCTGAAAAAGTATGAAACAAGATTTTCAGGATATAACAAAAAGAAAAGCCGTAGTCACACGGTATTAAAGTGTTTAGGTTGGTACCTATAACGTGTGACTACGGCTTTTCTTTTTGTTCCCTTTCAAATGATACCAAACACGGCGTATTTATCTCCATTTTTATTTTTTAAGCCTTACTTTTTGTCCGCTAGAGGGCGCCAAATCGCTTTTTGTGGCACGTCACGTAGCCTATGTTCAGCGGAAAATTAAGACAGTTCTAACGATACCTTATATGTCTTACATACAAACATAAATACATACATAGCCAGTCAAAATTGTAACCCTCCTTTGGCTTTGCCGTAGTCGGGTAAAAAAACCCAATAACGCGTTTTGGCCGACCCGGAAATCGAACCCACGACCTCATGTTTTACATAAAATGCAGCGAGAGCATTTTATTAGGTACCATTTCATTACCACTGCTCTCAAAATTGGTGATGTTTTCATCGTGTGAAAACATGTCTTGGAAATAAAAAAAAAACGAAGACATGTGACACCTACCAACCCGCACTGGGCCCGCGTGGTGGATTATAGCCCATCCCTCTCCTAGAGAGGAGGCCTGAGTCCCTGCAGCAGGTGTTTCTGTGTGGGTGGGTGTTATAGGCTGATGATGATGATGACATAAAATGTAAAACTGTATCTCTGGCACGGGTCCACGTTACGTTTAAGTACGTACGCATCTGGTATTAGTTGCCCGCATTTACTGTAAGCATTATGAACTGAGTATGAATGTTAATAGATGAAAAGAGAAAGAAAGGCCAAAGAATAGGAGAAGATAACGTGTTGCGCCGACCCCCAGTCGAATAGGACAGGGGTAGGATGATGATCTGCCAACATTGGCTTTCAGGCTTCTTTATCTAATATTTTTTCTATTTCTCCAGATATGCTCGTTCGACAACACAGATCCCATAGTATGCTGCTTGGACGGCAATACTGCTGGGAACCCCGTAGCTACCACCACTAAAAGGTCAGTTCACTCTTATTTTCATCTTCCGAAGTTTTTCCAACTATATTGGAGGCGGATTCCAATGTTTTTGTGGCGAGAGCGACATCTATCTCAACACATGCGAACTAATTGGCAATTCCTACATCGCACTATCAAAGCTATCCGCGACATTAGCCTATATAGAAAATCCCGACTTACGTATATGTCGGGCAGTTAGCCCACCAGACACAACACCCGTCTGGTCGGTGGATACTCTCTTTTCTATGGGGGATGAGGAACTTTGTCGCAGATCACATGGAGCGATTGCCTATCTGACTTCAGCAGGGCGCGATCAGTAATCTCTGGAGTTGATTCCCCTAGTATGTCCCCCACTAATTTAAATGGTAGGTAGATGCAAATATTTGTCTCATCTACCACTTAGGGTTGCGTTTTAGTCGGTCACATTTGCTCCTACCTCTGTCACCACTGATGGCAGTTGAGACTCTTAAGTAGTGGAATCCTCCACCAGTGGTAGCAGACTGGATGATCAAGTAGCTGTAGTGATGTGACCGTCGGGCTGCTAAGTCATGCATAGGTGTCGAGTTTGACCCCAAGACACGCACCTCTCTCTTAGGATGCTTAAAATATATATCTCGACGGCATGTGAACCCATAGAACATGCTCGCAGAACGGATGGCCGATGGGGCCGGAAAGTTCTGGAGTGGCGACCGCGAACCAGAAGACGTTGCGTTGGAAGGCCTCCCACTAGGTGGAACGATGACCTAGTGAAGGTTTCGGGGACCTGCTGGATGCGAGACGACGAATGTGGCGACACCTGGTCTATTGGCTGAAATGATGATGATGATGTAAACTCAAGTCCGAGGCACGTGGGCGGCATTAAAACCATACCATATAATACACATGGGTTAAATGGCAATTATAGAAGAAAAAAATTACAACGCGTGGATGCGTTGAACATTTTTTGCACCAACCTCGGCAAACGACCTTGGAATGATGTTTTTCCTACTCCTCCTCTACTATTAGACCAACTTCGTTGCGGGATCCAAGACCGTTAAATTGTTTCTCTGTTACTTCGTCGAGCTCCATTGCCTCCACGCTTTTCTGGTGGTCATCATTGTTGATCCTGAATCACAGGAGTTAGTGGTTTGGTGTGATGGGCTTTGCAAGCGACCTTGGCTTGAACCGTACACGGCGTACACCTATGAATAAATATTGATAATTTGACGGTATGGTTAACGCAGTGGCTGAGCGATTGGACTGCTGCGCTGCGTGTCGCAGGTTCGATCCCCGCACGGAACAAATATTTGCATGACCTACAGAAAGTTGTTTCGGGTCTGGGTGTTTGGTTTGTGTATGTGAGTTTAAATGTTTGCAAACGCACTTTTAAAACAATATTTAGCCACAATTCCAATCTTTAAATGTCATTGGTCGTAACGTAATAATAGGGTTGTTTCCTGACTAAGAAAACGATGATTCTGTCCGTCTGTTAGCTTATCGAAAAAACTTGGATACGTGTTTTTTGTTTTATCAAATTAATGAATACTGACGAAAATAAAATATGTCAAGGATCATGAGTGATGGGGGCTTGTGACGCTCCTTTCTGGTAAAAATTGTACCAAACTATGACGTCACACCACTTAACTATGACGTCACACCACTTTTCGAAGCACTGTATAGTCTTCATTTTTTGTTTACGTGAAAAAACAAAAAATACGCGTACAATATTTTTTGGAAATCTATCTGACGGACTAATTAGATTTTTTTGTCAACTACCCTATTCCATTCTTTAAATATCAATGGTTGTAACATAATAATTCTCCTCATTTCAGACCATCAGCAACCAGTACCACGGAGTACATACCACCGGTGTACGACTATGAGACTGTGGGCCAAACTGACGGCCAATGTGAAGCTATACCAGAATCATTGACCCTCAAGAAGACTGGACAAAAGGCTTTGGATAGTAAGTCAAAACCAATGTAATTATTCAAATTAGGCTGATAATCTCAGTACTTTTAGAAGGAACGTCATTTACAAGAGACAGTCCTTCAAAACGCCCACCGATTGATAATGCCAAGTGTTTTAGCTGGGAAGAAGTGGCCGAACAAACTCCCCAGCAACACATCTGTCCCTAGGTTAGATTAGTATTATACCAGATTCTGTACAAGTCAGAGTTTCTAAACCACCTCAAGGGCCTCTGACATGGTTTCGCCGGGACCACCGGCTTAATACGTGCCTTCTGAAGCACGGAAACATTAAATTATATTATTACCACATGACAGCAAAAAAAATACTCAAGCAAGCATAAATGGTACAGCCGCTTACACGTGCAATGTAGGCCTTCTCATAGCAATAACTTTAAATAAGTATGACGACACCGTTGGCGCAGTGGTTGAGTGATAAGGCGGCAAGAGTTTCTTAAAATTAATAACCATTTTTGGTCCTGTTCCCTCTTAAGTGACACATCGTCGTTAATTTGTGTGGCATCACCACATTTCACATTGGCAGAAGCATAGTTAGCCCATAATATTACCACAGGTGGGAGTAAGGTCTCCTTTCTATAAGATGAAGACAATTCGAAACAATATTTCCGATAATTTATAAAACAAGTTTAAAAATCTAAAACCCGACTAAGAATAAAATATTGGTTTGTTATTTACATAATACGAGTAAATAACACAGACTAGACCGCGAGAACTGTTTGACCGCAATATAAACGTATATTATTGACTAAAACTATAATATGATATACGTACATATTTATCTAGGTTCCTATTAAACTTTTTTTTAAAACATTTACTATTTACGAAATGCAAGCGAATTGCATTTCGTCAATAGTAAATAGCAATTCGCTTGCATTTCGTAAATAGTAAATGTTTTAAAAAAAAAGTTTAATAGGAACCTAGATAAATATCGTCTGTATCCGAATAACATAATTTTAAGTTGGTAATATGTTCGTATCGCGAATGATTTTGGTATTACGTTTGTATGGAGAATGTTCGTTCACCGTCCCCTTAAGTTAGTGTGTGATGTTGACTTGCTGCACGCGTTGGTGCAAACTGTAAGTGTAGCAAGTACTTGCTTAAATAAATAAATAAATAATAAATAAATAAAACCAGTATAATCTGATCGTTCATTGTGCGAAAAGATCTAGTAAAGTGAGGCCAAGATTAACTGGTTTTGTATAGCTTGATGTGTAGCCGTGTGTACATAAAATTTAAAAAGTTTTGAAAGTTATGCAAGGAAAACTATAACAACTTAATTTTGAGACGAATCTGCCAACTTCTTGTGAATGTGTTCACGAGCTTTTATGCCCGGTTGATGCAATTGACTCGCCCCTTATTTCATACACTTTAAAACATAACTAGCTCAATTTATGTGTAGGTACTATTAGGTGCACTTCTGAAATCTGCCTAGTTCTTTGGGGATTACAGGCGTGACGTTATATTAGGTAAATACTGTGATCGTAAAACCAACTCAAAAAAACCCGAAAAACTAAAAAAAATACTGCTAAGTGAATATTTATGTAAACTTTTAAACAACGTTTACAAATTCTCAGTAAATTGACTAATTTATTTTTTATTTGTTTTTATTATAAATGGGCTTGCTCTTGACTTCAATCTTGCCCTGAGGGCAGAGATGATGTCGACGATGGAACGAGCTTACCCAGAAGAAGCCTGTTTACTCGCGACTTAAATAGATTAGGGTTATATGAACTCGGAAAAACCGACGCAGGCAGGGAATTCCACTCCTTGGCTGTGCGCTTAAATGACTTAGCAAAGCATTTCGTTCGAATGTGTGGAACGTCGACTAGGTTTTATTAGTATTCCTAAAATTGGAAAGGCGTTCTTAGTCATAGCAATTAGTTATAAAAGCAAGGTCAAACTGAACTAGTGGGATAAACCCGAAACAAAAAGGTGAGTAAGAACTATAAATCAATGTAGTTTGACTGCTTCGTTAGTCTAAGTGGTCTATTTATAATACTATACGTCTTCCCTTCAAGTAGCATGATTGAGTCTGAATTTCTGATATATCTATCTATATGAATAAAAAGAGAAGTCCTGACTGACTGACTGACTCATCAACGCCCAGCCCAAACCCTTTTTTTTTTTTTTTTGATGGGTGGAAAATCATCGAATGACCCCCCCCCCCGCTCTTGGGCAGAGCGAAGGGGAGTGTCAGACTTCTACTGACTAAAAACCGAACCCATGTTCCTTCTTTGCTCTTGCGCCGAGGCCACGTAATCTAGTACAAAAATCCGCGGCCCCGACAGGCCAGCCCAAACCCTTAGACCTAGAAAGCTGAAATTTTGCACAGACGTTCCCTTTATAATGTAGACAAGGAATAAGGAAGGATTTTTCGAAATTCAACCCCTAAGGGATTTAAATAGGGGATGAAAGTTTGTATGGAAAATCGTCATTTTCACGCGGGCGAAGCCGCTGGCAAAAGCTAGTCATTAATATCACTCATCATCGGGCTTGCCTTTTACCAACTATTGGTCAGTTTTTAGTCTAGCCTGCCTATCTGACCTCCACAACACAGTTAGTACTTGGTATTGGTAATAAGATATGGGGTAAAAAAGGACGATGCTCAAAAAAGGTTTAGATTGATTGTTTGTTGCCTTGTATGACAATATCAATCCTAGACAGTTCCACTCAAATCTGTGTGGTTAATTCTTGAAAAGATTCTTCTCTGATACTGTAATATATGCATGGTCCTCATTATGACATGACCAATGTCTGATCTTTAAAAGAGACATTGACCTCTGAGTTTGCCTGTAGGGGCTGCAGGCTTTTCGAAAGAGATAACGCGGCCTCGGGCACAAAGGGGTAAGAAGGAACATTGGTGGTTTTTAATCAGTGGAAGTCTGACACTCCCTTCTACTCCGCCCAGAGCGGGATCATTAAGAGAAAATGTGGGCTCTGTCTCTCTCCGTCTATCCGTCTGTCTCTCTCCACTATAGCTGTCTCTCTCCGCCCCCCTGCCCTGAAATCCGTGCGATAAGGACAACTGCAGATCCGACTCAATAGCGACTCAATAAAAGTCATATTTCTAGGTTTGGCTCTCGCCTATTTCCTCCTCCAATATTAAACCAACTTAAAAGATATATTTTAGACAATGAATAAAAAGGATATATACTACGCCGCTATGTTTTTGTTTTTTCGTTAATAGTTGTCAAATTTGTACACTAGTACCTACTCTGTACAAACAGTAAACAGCGATCTAAACTAGCAATTTTGAGCATTTTATTTTGCTTATAAAAATAATTTATCACCTAAAAGGAAAACATAGGGGCATAGAAATAGTTAATATTTATTATTCCGTAAAAAATCATTGCTCCAGGGTCATTAACCAAAAAGAAAACAGGCGAGAGCGTTTGTACGGAGAAAAGATCACCCGCATTTCCTCTAAATTGATGATTTCCCACCCAACAAAAGAAAAAAAAAGCCTTCAGATGAGACCCATTATGAGCGACCACGTTTTGGTGGGTTAGGGGGAAACTGGCCTCTGGTCCGCGGCCCAGATTACACAGAGTGGGAACAGTAGTGGAAAACTCGACCGAATGCGTGGGCCAGAATACCATGGGATAAAATTATCGTAGATAAATCGACCCATTGGGATTTAATTTCATTAAATTGAAAAAAGGTGCGAAATAAAACGTACTTGTATCAAATGTAATCATTGGCAACACAAACTGGTCATAGACATTCGCCTAAGACACTGTGATAAGTTGGACGAGAAGATACCGCGCCACTTTCCGGACGCTGCCCAGTCGAGTCAGATTCGACGTGACGTGTAAAAGAGCTTTATAATTTCAATTTACAAAAATACTTAAGATTAATGATTTAATATCTTTCCAGAATGCATCGAATACCAAGAGAAGTACGTGTACCCTTGCGGCAAGGGGGTAGCTCTGACGGGTGAACTCAGCAGGAGTAACAAGTGCCATCACAACGCTGATGAACTCATCATTGGAGGCACTGACGCGGCGCAGTATGAGTTCCCTCATATGGTGATTGAAGGCTTTATTTAATACTAGCTTTTGCCAGCGGCTTCACCCGCGTGAAAATGACGATTTTCCATACAAACTTTCATCCCCTATTTAACTCCCTTAGGGGTTGAATTTCGAAAAATCCTTCCATAATCCTTGTCTACAAAAGGAAACCTCTGTGCAAAATTTCAGCTCTCTAGGTCCAAGGCTTTGGGCTGGGCGTTGATGAGTCAGTCAGTCAGGACTTCTCTCTTTATTTATAATTAGATAGATAGACTAACTGAGCAGTGCTGGCCCATTGGTTGCGGTTCCGACTGATGGACAGTAAGTCGTGGGTTCGAACCCAGGTAGGCGCTCTGCTCAGCTCTGTAATTACAAGTGTCTTACCTACAATGATTTAAGCACCAGTAATACCGTTAGCGAGTTCAAACGTAGGCAGGCTTATTACTTCATGTAATTAATTTCATCACTGCTGCTCGCAAAACGGTGAAAGAAAATATTTTGAGGAAACCGGCATGTCTTAGAACCAAAAAAATTTAAGATAATAATGTGACATCCACCAACCCGCACTAGTCCCGCGTGGTAGGTTATAATAGCATCCAGAGGGATGGACCTACGAACTGTCACAGACGCAGTTACTATTAAGAAGTGTCAGTTTGTGATCGCCAAGGTTGATTCTTGCTTTCAGGAATTAGTGGTTCGGGAATAACATATTATGGCAGTTTTGTCCCAAGAAAGTAGCACCATTACATTTATTTTTAATTTCCAGGTCTTGATCGGTTATGGAGCAAGCATAGAGGATGTACAGTTTCTCTGTGGCGGAGCTCTGATCAGCGACCGATTTGTGCTGACTGCTGGACACTGCATCTCCAGCAGGGACCTGTGAGTGGAACAACTTTTTCTGCGCGTATTATTTTTTCCATAAGTTTATACTGCGGAGCAGCGGTGGCCCAATGCAATGGTGGTGGCCCCGACTTACGAATAGTAAGTCGTGGGTTCGATCCCAGGCAAGCGCATTACTTTGTGTAATTTATTTCATCACCGCTGCTCTCAAAATGGCGAAGGAAATCATCGTGAGGAAACCGACATGTCATAGAACCAAAAAATTCGAAGACAGTGACATCTACCAATCCGCACTGAGCACACGTGGTGGATTATAGCCCTAGGTCTGAGTCCCTGCAGTGGGAACATTATAGACTGATGATGAAAGTACTAGATAAGTCTTTTTGATCAAAATCTTTTCTAGCAATATTGAAAAGATATTCTGTGAGTTTTTCTTCTCTTATACGAGTAATAAGACCTATTTCTCTATTTCCAGTGGTCCAATAACTTACGTCCTGGTTGGAGCACTCAGCCGAAATGATGTAGCAGACAGATCCAAGATCTACAAGGTGAAGAACATCATCAAACATCCAGAGTACAAGCCTCCTTCTAAATATAATGATATCGCCTTGGTTGAAACTGAGACAACGTGAGTACTGACTTAAATAGAATGGAAGGTGAGGTAGAGAGAACCTCTCATGAACCATTACTAGGAACTTTGATTCGACTCGTCACATGATAGTTTATCACTTAATTTTCTATCATATTGTCTGTTTATTATGTTTCAGGATCGCGCTAGGCGAGTTCGTGGTACCAGCGTGTCTGCCTGCTGGAGATCCTATCAGTGAGGAGAAGGTCCAAGCCACTGGGTGGGGTCTTACCCAGTACAGTGGATCCGTTTCCGATATCCTGCAGAAGGTGGGTAGCAAAAAAAACATCTTTAATAATACATCCGGCTCGAAGGACCAATGATCGCAACGATAGGTCGTGGTGGATAATAAGAGAAAGGAAATAATATTAAAACGGTGATTGGTGTGGTTCTCGAGTGGCGACCACGAACCGGAAGACGCAGCGTTGGTAGGCCTCCCACTAGGTGGACCGATGACTTCGTCAGATTCGCGAGCAACCGGTGGATGCAAGCGGCAGGTTGCCATTCGTTATGGCGTTCTGTGGGGGAGGCCTTTGTCCAGCAGTGGACGTCCTATGGCTGATGATGATGATGATGAGTGACGTGGTGCGGGAGCCCTCACTCGGCCGCGGTGGTCGCCCGTCAACTGACTGACACCCGCTGTCCCCGCACCCCTCATTCACTGCCGCAGGCACGCGATGATTTCGAGAGGAGCAGTCTCAACACTGTCAGTCTAAAGGTTGTCATGGTATTCTAGTAACTGAGTTGAGAAAATCAGATAGGCAGCCCCTAACTCCTTGTATGTCGAATATTTAGGCACAATTAAAAAGCCATTGTGTCTCGCGTGGATTTACGTTCCGGCAGACGAAGGGTTAAAATACTGTGACGGTGAGTAATGGGCTAGCTCGCCGTCCGGCCGTCGTCATGACGGCAACAGACCGTGTCGGCGGCGCGTTCGTGTTCCACGCGCGCCTCAAAGAGATGTCAGCAAGGAGGGGCCCACAAGGGCCGACGCCCGTCGGGGCCGCGGATTTTAGTACTAGATGACGTGGCCTCGGCACAAGGGCAAAGAAGGAACATGGGTTCGGTTTTTAGTCCGTAGAAGTCTGACACTCCCCTTCGCTCTGCCCAAGAGCGGGGGGGGGGGGGGTCATTTGATGATTTTCCACCCACCAAAAAAAAAAAAATACTGGTATTCAGCTGCAACGGGTTAGACTGGAAGCTGACCCCAACATAGTTTGGAAAAGGCTATACAGATATTGAGTTGATGCTGGTCACTTTGTGAAGACCCACAGTATCATTAAATATGTTTATTTTGCAAATAGGTTTAAACAAACACTTTTACAAGTAACTTTTTTGAAACAAGATGGGGCCAGTGTTTCCTACCTGACTACTTTAAGAGCGTAGACGGGCTGCATTTTTCCATACAAATGTATTCCCCTATTCTCTTCCTGGATAATGCCTCTAGAGTAATCGTTTTTATTTATAAAAATCCAGGTCTATTGAAGGCATGCCCCTGTCATTTTTTTTTTATCAAAAAATTTATTACAAAAATAAATATGACTTACCAAAAACCTAAAAAAATACCCCATTTTTACCTTTAATCAGATGACTACCAAAGAAAATTGAAAAGTTTTTAAAATAAAAAAAAGTAATAGGGGCATAGATCTATTCTTCCTTTAAATTTTGATACCAAATATAATTTAATTGGCTTAGGTTTCGAGGAGAAAACAGGAGAATACGAAACGTCGATCGGTCAAGGTTTTTTATAGGTAAAATCGTTCTGAGCTGCAGTTGTCTCTATCGCACTCACATATTGATACCGCCCGGTTGCTAGAGCGCAGCGCGACGGCAATAGTTTCTTCAAATACCTATTTTTCAATTCCCGCGCAGCCCGTCTATGCTCTTAAGAAGTAACATCCTTAACAAACTCAGAGGTCATAGTCTCTTTTATAGTCCAGACATAATCTTGTTATACACACAATCATGATGCCTATGCAGGTTAGTCTGAGATGGTCTTTTGAAGAAAGCAACACACAGATTTGAGTAGACCCGTCTAGTTAGTGTAAGCATTAGTTTATCATAAACGGACATAATTATTAAATAATTTATATCTCTCTTCTGTTTTAGGTGGTCCTCCACAAGTTCTCCACAGCGGAATGTAGTCAGAAATACCCAGTGAATCGTCTGATGAAGCAAGGGTTTGATGCACAATCCCAGACTTGCTATGGAGACAAACAGGTTTCGAAGGATACTTGCCAGGTAATGCAATATACTTATACTACTGTCACTTGCATTTTTCTTAAACAGCGTCGAATTTTGACTTTATTTGACTACCCTGATGGTCTCGGGTTTTCCCGGGTCAGGCAAAAAGTAGTATTAGGTTTTTCCATTACTAATTTCTCAGTAGGTAGTTGCCCGGAGTTTGGAAGTAGGCGAAATGATACCCCCGTTCGAAAGCACGACGTGTCGCCGTTGGTTCCACTCATGATCGCTCTTCGGTCAACGTGTCGTATTGCCGTCCTATCAGACAATGAGAGTAAAAAAGAACAGAGAATGCACTTATGTCTGCGCATACTCTTTCATCTCTGCTACGATAGACCACCGTGACCAAATACGGTCAGGAGGACCAAATATTTTGATTTAGAACTTTTAAACTGTGTCATTATTGTATGGTCTCAAAAAGCTGCTGTGTGTGGGTACAAAATATCTATCTATATAAATAAAAAGAGAAGTCCTGACTGACTGACTGACTGACTGACTGACTGACTCATCAACGCCCAGCCCAAACCCTTGGACCTAGAAAGCTGAAATTTTGCACAGTGGTTCCCTTTATAATGTAGACAAGGAATAAGGAAGGATTTTTTGAAATTCAACCCCTAAGGAAGTTAAATAGGGGATGAAAGTTTGTATGGAAAATCGTCATTTTCACGCGGGCGAAGCCGCTGGCAAAAGCTAGTCTTACACTATACTTAATGTTCATCGGTTTACAGTCTTGGACTTACACAGTCGCCTACTATTGGTTAACTAAACTGTGGTTTTTAATTTGAGAGAGTAAATTGACACTTGGAAATGTCAAACTTCCATATATTTACAACAACATTGTATGGAAGTTTTTATTATCTAACATTATATTCATATTTTTACTTTATTGTGCACACTTGCTTTTCCAACTCACTGGACATTGGCAGAATAGTCGACATCGGCTTTAATTGCCATCAAACAAAAATAGAATAGAATAGACATTTTCAAGTGTCAATTTACTCAAATTAAAAACCACACAGTAAGCATTCACAAAAATAAGTGATAACATAAAATCTATATAAATAAAATAAAATTGACGGCACGGTTGGCGCAGTGGCTGAGAGATTGGACTGCTGCGCTGCGTGTCGCGGGTTCGATCCCCGCACGTAACAAATATTTATGTAGCCTACAGATAGTTGTTTCGGGTCTGGGTGTGTTTGTGTATGTGAGTTTAAATGTTTGTAAACGCGTACAGGAGAAATTCCTAGTGTGGGACAAAGTTTAAAAAAAAAGAGAAGTCCTGACTGACTGACTCATCAACGCCCAGCCCAAACGCTTGGACCTAGAAAGCTGAAATTTTGCACAGAGGTTGCCTTTATAATGTAGACAAGGAATAAGGAATGATTTTTAAAAAAATCAATCCCTAGGGGAATTAAATAGGATGGAGGATGAAAGTTTGTATGGAAAATCGTAATTTTCACGCGAAGCCGCTGGCAAAAGCTAGTTAAATAAAAAATTAAAAGCATCAGTCTTTGACATTCTGTATCTTTATTTCCAGGGCGACAGCGGCGGCCCCATCCAGGTCAAGAACACAAGAATCTCCTGCATGTACAATGTAGTAGGAGTGACGTCATTCGGCAAGGCCTGTGGCTTCATCGGAGAACCTGGCATCTACACCAGGGTCCTCCACTATGTGCCCTGGATTGAGAGCATCGTGTGGCCTAACTAGTCGTAGACATCATCTGTAGTTTATTGACAAAAGCCTCTCTATAATAATATAATATGTATGCTACCTGTGCCATTAAAAATTATTTAGAAAATGGGGCGGCATTTTTTGGACGTGTGGTGAAAATTGGAACTAGAGCAGCCATTTTGTTTAGCCGTTATTTTCAAATTAGTTTCATAATGGCGTGGAATAATGTACCTACTCTATTATTTTGTTTTTAGGAAATATTGAAAACTTTTTACTTTCGCATTATTAGTAGATTTAATTAGATCAGAGACCTCGATGTTTTACAATGTCACCACATTATTAGATTTTATGTAACCGTGCGAATAAACTCAGTTAAAACATGAACAAAACAATTTGCCATTGTTTAGTTATAAGTTTTGTATTTCCTTTTTTTTTGGTTTTATTTTATTACTTATATTTTTATACTGTGTGCATTTGTGGCATATACCGAATAAATGTATTATCTCTCTTTGTTTTTTTCCCTGCCTATTATTATTTCCCCTATTTATTTCCATACTTTCATGATTTTCATAATATTTCTTAAAAAAAACATACAATAACAAAAAAACTGTAATCCACCGGTATCGGAAAGAGGGTTCAACCTACCCGCGGTCAGGGCTACGGAGAAAGTAACCTGTTCATAACACGAGTCGTCTCTAGGAGTACCGCTTTCTATATGAACTAGATCATCTCATCATCTTCGACAGTCTCACGGGTAGTCAAAAATCCGAAACTATAACTTGCCAAGGGGACGTTTTAACTAAAATAACCTTTACGGTTTATAACTAACAACAGCGTCAACTATTATTTGGTTTTCACATCAGGAATTTCTCAGTCGTATTTAAAGTATCCGTCTGAGTCCATCAATTGGACACTCAGCAGCACCATATCTTCTGCATAACTTATACTATTAACAATCTTACCATCAATAGAGCTTTCGATACCTGCAGAGCTCCTCAATCAAATTGTTGAAGTATGAACTGAAGAGCGCCGGGGATGTATAACCTCCCTGTCTCACACCACATTCCAACTCATATGCCACACACAAAACACCCGGCCATATGACTTGGTTGATTTGGAGGTCATACCAGTAGTCTAAGAGCTTAATGAACTCATTCGGAGGACCTTGCTCACGAAATTTCAACCATAGAAAATTATAATCAACCAGGTCAAATGCCTTGGAGAAGTCCAAGAAAGCTGAAAGACAGGTGTTTCTTTCTTCTTTTTCAGTACAGTAATGCTCATCATCGGCAGTTGGGTTGCTGGGAAGTAATTCGTAATTTCCGCCACTTCATTTCTTCTGCTGAACACTTGGAACTGGAGAAGGCAGGGCGATTTGTGGGACTGTCAGTAGTTTTGACGTTAAAAACGGGCTGTTTCTCAGCCTAGTTTGAATAACAATAACGTCACATCTATAAACCCTGAAGGGGTTCGCTTAGAAATGTCCCTGTAGTACACTATAAATGACCAGTTTTCATTAAGTGCCATGTAATGGGAGGCAAGCCTATAGGCAGATTTTGCAGCAGTCTAAAAACCCATTAACATTTGGCCCGACCTGGAAACCGAATCCAGGACCTGTTCAGCAATCGTGTTTGCTTTTACATTTTGTGATTTGTGATGCGAGTTCAAGTGTAATTCTTAGAAAAAAGATGATTCAGTATGTTTGGAACGTTGCATAAATGATTGAATAATCCGAAATTCTTTGCTAACTCGCGAGTGAATTACAAAATATCGACATTATGATTCACATTGACACAACATTTTAATTATAAGATGAAAAAAAATATCAGAAGTCGCATGATATAGCTAAACAAATAAATGAATTTGAAGTGTATGTTTGTAAATTCAAAATATATAAAAGCCTTAATGACAATTGCCTTAAAGAAACCGAAAGGCACCCAGTTTCTCCCCGTTATTGTATCACCTTCTAGTTGCAGAGATATTGGAGGTCAAAGTTCTAAATTCTTCACAAGTCTCTAATACTACCTATTTTAAACATTCACCAGCACAATTTTTTGAGTGCAGCTAAATATAAGTATTGCAAAGCGACCTCCACCAACCCATTCTATTTGGGGTCGGCGCAACACGTTTTCTTCTTCAATTCTTCTCTGTTAGACGTCACGGTGGCATTTACTCTTTTCTCATTCATATCATTTCTCACACAATCCATTCATGTTTTCTTTGGCTGTTCTCTCTCTCTTTCCATCAATACTTATATCCATCACTAAATCGCGCCAATGTGTCAAATCTCCACTGAAATTGATTGCCGTAGCTGACGGTCAAGAAGGCAATTATTTATTACACAAACATAAAGATAACTATTAAATTATTTATTTTGAATTCATTAACAAATCAGCAATTATTGATCTAATAATACTGGTAGACTTTCCTTGTCGAGATTTCTTAGCGCGGGTGGTGTCATTAAAATTATTTTCGGGGAATCGAATTGCAGCACTCGATTCTTTCAGTGGCTGTTCTTCTGTAAGAGGGTCTTCTGTAAGGGGTCCTTCTGTAGGGGGGTCTCGTATAGGGGGCCTTCGAGATGAAACCCCTATTATAAATGCAAGAGGACCACCAATGAGGTCTGGTTGGAACTTCTTCGGAGGAGGCTCTACAATATACTCCCAAACAGGCCTTGGGTTTTCTGCAAAAAAAGATTTAGCGTTGTAGAATAACAGTAAAATATAGTCCCCGACACGTAACTTGGCAAGGTTTCGAAATTCGAATTCAAAGTTCGCGCATCGTACACTTTGTGCCACAAAAAGTGGTCACTTTTATTGCTTGTCATTATTCTATGGTTATTGACATAATTTATTTTTAATAATGAAGTTAAAGAAAGGAGAAAACTTTGTGACCTATATTAGGTGTTTTAAATAAAAATATGCATTTAAAAGTAAAACAAAATGTAAAACAACAAAAATTAAATTTAAAACAATAACAAAAACTAAATTTAAAACAAAAACAACAAAAACTAAATTTAAAACAACTAACAAAAACTAAATTTAAAAACACAACGACAACTCAAATTCGTAACAAAAAGAAATAACAAAAAATCGGTTGTCTGTAAAATGTTGAACGTGACAACGTCCTAAGAAAATAAAACAAAACAATTGACACGCCGTTGCTATGGAAAAGAAAATAAAACAAAACAATTGACAGGCCGTTGCTATGGAACGCCTCAAAGCGAGGTAACGCGGTATGACGTCATCTTTTTCGTGCGTGCAGCCGGCCATCAATTTATTTACAAGACGTTATCACGTCAAAAACAACACAACTTTCGTGCACCGCAAGTGTAATCGGGAGCGAAAGGAACGTATGCATTTGAATGCACCAATCACAAGCGCGGATGACGCTACCTCATACCCCGCGCCCCGCGCCATCGCCAAAGAGACCTAAAAAATGACTTTTGCGTAACTAACGACTCTTGCCAAGTTACGTGTCGGGGACTATACTACGTTTGGTTGTCAATGCCATGGAGTTCCTTGCCGGTTCTTCTCCATAGAAATCGACCAACCCGAACCGTGCACCTTTTTGTCGACGTAGGTCCATGTAGGCCCATGTAGGTCTATGTAAAATAAAATATTTTGAATGATTGGGGATATAATAATAATAATAATATTCCACAACTATCACACAACGCCATCTAGTCCCAAGCTAAGCAGAGCTTGTGTTATGGGTACTAGACAACTGATAAACATACTTATATATTTCTAAATACATACATATTATAGATAAATTACACCCAGACACAGAACAAATGATCGTGCTCATCACACAAACATTTGTCCTGGGTGGGAATCGAACCCACGACCTCCGGCATAGCAGTCAGGGTCACTAACCACTAGACCAACAGGCCAGTCCTCATCATATTACCCAGTACAAAATAGATTAGAGAGGTCAGATAAGCATTCGCTCCATGTAAAATACAGGTATTCAGCTGTACAGAATCCTTGTCGGCTTTGTAAAGAGTCCGTTTACAGCCAGTAGATACATGTGATGGTGACCTATCGCAATTTAAATCAATCAATCAAAATATTCTATTTCACATAAGCACGTATGAAACGTCAGTGAGCGGGTAGAGATGAGGGGTCTCTTACGGAGAAAAAACAGTTAGAAACTCCATGGTATACGAGTATAGGAACATAGGGAACTCATGAATCTTTATAATTCATTGGTTTTACATCGATCATTTGTTCTGTGTCTGGGTGTAATTTATCTATAATATGTATGTATTTAGAAATATATAAGTACGTTTATCAGTTGTCTAGTACCCATAACACAAGCTCTGCTTAGCTTGGGACTAGATGGCGTTGTGTGATAGTTGTGGAATATTATTATTATTATTATTATTATCTACCAATCCGCACTGGGCCCACGTCGTGGATTATAGCCCATCCCTCTCCTAGAGAGGAGGCCTGAGTCCCTGCAGTGGGGAAATTATAAGATGATGAAGATGTTCAATTCTTGCATATTCTGATGAAGAATGGACCGTTAGAGTCGCGGACTCGCGGGCAACCGGTGGATGCAAGCGGCAGGCTGCCGTTCGTTATGGCGTTCTATGGGGGAGGCCTTTGTTCGACAGTGGACGTCTTCTGGCTGATGAGAATGTTGATGATGTTCAATTCCACACTTACCTACTTTAAGTTCTGGTTTCAGAGGTCGTTGTGATGTGGGTAGAGATACGAGAATATTAGACGCAGGACTGTATGGCGGGCTGTTGTATTCGGTGTATTTTCGATCCTCTCTGTCTGTTTTTTTCACTGTACCGTTTTTTGTTACTGAAAATAACGAAATAATTTGTTTCTTCATTAAATAGGTTGAAATTGTTGACGTGGCTCAAAAGGCTGCCTGCCTTACTTAAATGGGACTGGGCAGAACATGTCTGTCGTATGCCGAACGAACTGTGGACCCGTATAGCTCAGGATTAGTGCCCTGAAACAGTGACACGGGGTCACGGTCGCGGCAGACCACGAACTGGATGTCTTCCTTGAGAATTGGGAAGAAGTTGCACGGAATCGTGATCGTTGAAAGGAATGGAGGGACGCCTTTGCCCTGCAGTGGGACAATATGGGTTAGCCATGTTAACTATAATAATAATAAATAGGTAGGTACTAAATATATGACTATACTAAGGGGCATCGAAAAACTCCTCCTCAATGCTGTCAGCAGGTAAAGTGCACAAGAAATAAATAAATCTTTAATCAGAAAATACAATTCAAACTAAAAATGTATACGAACTACAAGTTAGAGAAGAGAAACTGTAACTAACTCAGAGGCCACAGTCTACTCTAAAGTTTATGTAAGAATTTTAAAATAATAGTACATTATGGTACAAGTGTGTAATGTTGGTGATTACCGCCGAGGCGCCATTGAGACCCGAGCCGTCAGGTGAGGGTCTTAAGATAGCCGAGGACGGTAATCATCAATACACACGTGTATCATACGACGTTTTTCAACACACTTGTGAAGAAAATACTACTAAAAAGTCATCTTCAACAGTTAAAGCGAGTTCTGATTTTTTTTTCACAATAGCGGGAAAAAATTATCGGTTTTCCTATGCGCGCGCATCTACAGTTCGACCAACTTATCTGTGCAGGCGGGAAAACACGGAACTAAAATAAATGTACTTAGTAAGTTTGACGTAGCGATGCATTTTTCTTGACCAGTGGCGCCACCACGAAATTCAAACTTAAAATGGTCATACTACTGTAACAATGGCGATCGACCATAGACTAAAATAATGAGGTTTATTTATTTAAAAAAAAAGTTATATTTATTACAAAAGTTAAATTATTTGAGTGAAAGTTTCATTTATTAAAAACGTACAAGTTAAAGTTATCTATTTAAATTCAAAGTTGCATGAAATGAGCAAGCACTAGGTACTTACATTAATTTATTTTTACTATTGAACACGATCTTTTTTGTATCGAAACTTTTTTAAGAACATAGCAATCTCAACCAATAAAATTAAAAAAAAAAACGGTATTACCCGGTTAAATTGAAAATGCTCTGTTTACTCGCATACAATTTGCAGTAAGGTACTAACTTAACTTTGTAGTGATAATTCTATTATGCACTAGTGTATAATATTATTATGCACGTGTGAGTTATAGTTCGGTTTATGGCCCTAAGAACGATGCAATAAGGCTCACTTTACGAGCAAGTGTGTTGAAAAAAAATATTAATTATCTTGGTCAAGTTTAACGATTTTATCAGAGATGCTTGACGCTGTTTATTGCATAATGTTTTAAATTGCTTGCATTCTTAGGCATAGTTAAGATTTTTTCCCCGGTTTATGGTAATTAGGCTCGTCGAAATGTGAGTGAAGTTACCTCTGCCTAGCTCTTCGGGGATTACAGTATTTTTTTGTTTATTTTTAGGAATTTTGTTTCTAAAGCCAAAGAAATAGTACATTACTGCAGAATCCAGTAAGTAAGCCTTCCTGGCCAAGTATGAGTTAACCGGACCGAACCGCAGGTGAGGTCTGGTTATATACGAGGCCAGGATGGCTTTCTTACTGGTTGAGGTTTGTATAATGCTTTTCTCAAAAATTAAAGAAAGTTTAACAACAAATTCGTTTAATTAATATTGAAGGTTACATTCATATGTGAAAAACACAATAGCACTTTTTGGCCGACCCGGGAATCGAACCCAGGACCTCACGCTCTGCAGTCGAGCTTGCGACCACTAGACCAACGAGGCAGTTTAGGAAACAACTTTAGAAAAAACTTTTTAATAAACTGAAATTACTAAATACAATCATAAAATCCCACACTATAACTTCTACAACATTACTAAGTACAAAACGCAACGTATAAAATGGCTGTTTATGGTTCCAAAAATATATGTATCTCATAAAATGTCATACCAAAAAGAGAGATAGATATATATTTGGAACCTCCCTTCTATAACCATGTTATAATGGCTAAACTCTAATCTGTGTCTGGTACTATGTTTTTTTTTCTAAACAGATCTAAAGAGGATGACCTAGTGTCCAGTAAGTAAATTACATACTTACTTACTGGACAGTAGGAGATTCCAAGTTTAAAATCTCGCTTCTTACTGGACAGTTGTGAATAAGTCTCCGGTAAAGTTCACTTTCTGGATACTTTTTAGAGATGTTATGGCAACATTACATACCATTTTTGAGAAAAAACAATTTTCTGTCTTTTGTTTCTTTCTTATGTTTTGTAAATATTAGTTTTCTCAAAAATGGTATGTAATGTTGCCATAACATCTCTAAAAAGTATCCAGAAAGTGAACTTTACCGGAGACTTATTCACAACTGTCCAGTAAGAAGCGAGATTTTAAACTTGGAATCTCCTACTGTCCAGTAAGTAAGTATGTAATTTACTTACTGGACACTAGGTCATCCTCTTTAGATCTGTTTAGAAAAAAAAAACATAGTACCAGACACAGATTAGAGTTTAGCCATTATAACATGGTTATAGAACTAGAGAAGCTATTTCAAACAAAAAATGTGCGCGCACTTGATGACAGCGGGGCAGGCGGGGGGTGTCATGTTCTCATAGATTACTATCAATACGTGCAGATGCGACATAATGTTATTATTCTGCCTACTTGATATTGTACGTATGTACTTAGAAAATAAATAAAAATTTACTTAAACTGTAACAATAATTTTTATTTTATTTGTGATTGAATGTTGATGGCTGATTCACTAAATGTTGATTCAAATTTGCAAATACTTCTTTCCTAATTAAATGCTTTACGGTGTTTACGGACATATAACTAAAATCACATTTCAGGACAAGACCACTTTGCCGTATTAAATTACGTAGGTACCTATGATAGATGTGTGAAGTGGAAGTTTAGTATCATCAAACTATCAATGCAATCTTCACATTTTAACTTTTTTATTAATTGTCTTGATACATAAGCAAATATTATACAACCTACTATCAATTTTGACTCGCATGTAGAGGATTCGTGGCCAAGCATTGAATACGTCGATAGTGTCTGGTCTGAGCATTTTATTCTTTGACATTCACGTAAAAATGGCAACCGCGATGACATATTGCAATGGAAAAAATATAATTAAATTATGTGTGTTTTAAAGATAATAGTTATATTTTCTGGTGAAAAGTCACTCCTTGACTTTTACTTATATTTATTGAATTATTTCTACAGTATCTAAATGCACACGAAGGCATAATTTAGACAAGAAAACTTTACTCAAACATGTCATGTCGCAGCAACCGCTCGGCATAGACTAAATGAGGTTCAGTGCACGAACCGAAACGTGTGTTACAAAAAATCTAGTTGAGGCGTCTCCTCTTATAGAAGGGAGGTTCCAAATATATATCTATCTCTCTTTTTGGTATGACATTTTATGAGATACATATATTTTTGGAACCTTAAACAGCCATTTTATACGTTGCGTTTTGTACTTAGTAATGTTGTAGAAGTATAGTGTGGGATTTTATGATTGTATTAGTAATTTCAGTTTATTAAAAAGTTTTTTCTAAAGTTGTTTCCTAAACTGCCTCGTTGGTCTAGTGGTCGCAAGCTCGACTGCAGAGCGTGAGGTCCTGGGTTCGATTCCCGGGTCGGCCAAAAAGTGCTATTGTGTTTTTCACATATGAATGTAACCTTCAATATTAATTAAACGAATTTGTTGTTAAACTTTCTTTAATTTTTGAGAAAAGCATTATACAAACCTCAACCAGTAAGAAAGCCATCCTGGCCTCGTATATAACCAGACCTCACCTGCGGTTCGGTCCGGTTAACTCATACTTGGCCAGGAAGGCTTACTTACTGGATTCTGCAGTAATGTACTATTTCCAATAAAAGGTGTGTAAAAATTATGATCCATGGAACTTCGTGGTAAACAAATTCCTTGGCACACACAGCTTGTGTTATAAAGAAAACATTCGACCAGCACCAAATAAAATATCCCACAAAAATACTTACCGAAGCTTAGATCCTTTTTACCAAAACCAAGTCTATCACCACAATCGTCTTTATCGTGTTCCTGAGGCTGTTCATGTAGACCACTGAGCTGTTCCACCTGTCTCTGAGGTCTACTGGGTCCAAGTAGGTCGTATATAAGATCTAAAGTTCGAGGATTCCGGATATTCCAACTGTCTGGAACGTCGCCAGCTTCTTGAGGAGAAGAGGAGAATTTGGGCTGTCGTAAACGTGGAGAAATCTTGGATGTGGGGCACAGGAATGGTCTCACTGTTATGGCTTCTGATTCAGTTAGAATTGAGTATACCTGTGTAGTTAATGGGCGAAAGATTATTGGATATAATAATAATAATAATATTCCACAACTATCACACAACGCCATCTAGTCCCAAGCTTAGCCGCTAAGCTATATCCGTACCTACATTATACAAATCATCATAGGACTGTATGGTATATAACTATGTCAGTTTCCATTGTAGGTCAGTCGAGTCAAGGCTTTGATTACTGGGTCGGGTTGGTTTTTTTTTGTTAATTTGAAATGGGCTTACTCTTGACCTCAATCTTAATGAGGTCGACGATGGAACGAGCTTACCCAGCCTTTATAGATTGAGATTATTATGAACTCGGGAAAACCGACGAAGGCTAGTTCCACTCCTTGACTGTGCACATAATAAAAGATTAGCAAGGCGCTTCGTTCGAATGTTTGGAACGTCGATAAAGTATGGGTGATAACCTGCAGTACGTCTAGTCTCCCGATGGAAGAAGGGAGATGGTGAAATCTGCTCGTGGAGCTCCTGCGCCTCCTGTTATTGGATTCTTCCATCTGAATTTTTGCACTAGTAGCCGGAGTTTTAAGATGGCGGCACTTTTTCTTTCCCCACTCTCTTATTCCAATGGAATGGCAATCTAATGCGACCGGAGAGAGATGAGGCACAAGACTGTTTAAAACGAAAGATCATCATAATCTTTATAATACCTACTATGTAGAGTCAGCTTCTAATCTAACCGGATGCAACTGAATACAAGTATTTTGCATGGAGCTATTTGACTCCCACAACCCAGTTAATACTGGGTAATATGATACCCCTTGCTAAGGCTAAGGATGGTTGCCAAACTTTCAAGCCACGGACTACCTGGAACGACGGTTATATATAGCACTAGAAATCCTCAGGGACCAAACGGTTTGTTTTTAATGGGACAAGCCACACTATTCCCAAACCACTGTAACTCCTGTTAGCCAGAATCAACAGTGGCGACCACAAGAAAAGCGCCGAGACAATGAAGCCCGACGAAGGCCCAGAGAAGCGATTTAACTGTCTTGGATCCCGCAACGAAATTAATCAGAAAAGAATAGCGGAGGAGTAGGAAAAAAACATAATTTCAACCAAACGATTACCAAACGGCTTAGCGTGTTTTGTGAGACACTGATGAAAGTCGGTATTTAAAGTTGGTCACCCATCTGCGGACCAACCTAGGCAAGCACAGCTTAACCTAAAGATCGACTCAGTTGCTGTTATTATTTAGCTACGGGCTTCTCCTCTGTTTTCCGAAAGATACGTAGGCACCATATTGTTAGATTCCACATTCCGGGCAGTTACCCAATAACACTTTGCCCCCGCCCAGGATTCAATTCAGGACCCCACGTTTCACATTCACACAAACACACATTCGTCATCAATAACACACAACACGTACCTACCGTTATAAAAATAAAGACTTTTTGTCTCACTGCATCCGTATCTGAATATATTTTAATTATTTTTTTAGCACAGTTTTCGCTTATACAATCCGACTCTTAGCGAAGTGTTACACGGACTGTTTTGTTACATCAACATTAGGATTCTCCCACGAAAGTGAAATGAATGCTATTAATGATTATTAGGCAATGTCTTAATAGGGGATCGGACTGACTCAAAAAAATATGATTCTGTTTATTCCGTCAGTTACTTAGATTATCGAAAAATATTGGTTACGTGTTTTTTTTTCATCAAATTAATACAAATTGACGAATATTAATGCGTCGTGAGTGTCGTGACGTCACTTGTAGGTAAAATATGTACTGTACTCGTAACGTTTTCGAGGAGTTCACGAGTTTTCGAAGCACTGTATCGTCTTTATTTTTTATTTACGTGAAAAAAGAAAAAATATAAAATTTGTGTTCAATATTTTTTGGAAATCTATCTCACGGACTAATTAGCTTTTTTTTGTCCGATCCCCTATTACCTATACGAATTATATGCATCCGAATCCGAATTTTGTGCTTAACCAACATTGTGAATGGGCCGACCGGCTTTCATTGTTTTAAAGGAATTCCAAGACGATTCAATTCGATATTTTTTGTTTGTGTTTCTTCAACTTTCTTCCGCACCAGAAGGGTGCAAACATTGCTAACGGGACCCTATTACTAAGGGTCCGTACACCCAAACTGGCTCGGTGAGAGGAGCAGATTAATCACGTTTAAAACAGATTTTTCAATCATTGTAATAAGATTTATTTTTACATTGTCACTACGCGTTAGGTTTGCTGTCAAGAATCCTCAATAACAAAAGAAGTGACATATAAAAATATATCTATAATCTGCTCACCTCTCCTAGCTGGTTTGTGTGTATGGACCCTAAGTCCCTATTAGGTCTAAGTAGGTACTCCACGGTCTACTCGTCTGACATAGGGTTGTAATTTTTTTTAAGTTTAATAGAAAGAAAAACGTTTTATTAATTTGGAACCACACTGGGCAAACAATGTACAAAAAATATCTATCAAAAATGAAAACAAGAAAGGACATTATTAGCATTTAAACATTTTTATTTGTATGAGCGATGTCAAAAAAACACTCCTGTGGTAAAAAACCTGACAACCTGAAAAAAAATTCGGTACTGGGATCGAAAATGGCCACTTTCGCAGATCATAATAGGATCATAATTTATGAATTATTGTGTTAAAATTCGTAAAATGGACCTTTCCTAATAATTATGAGCATTTTAGACCCCTAGCTGGTGGGACTGACGCTATTTTATAATTTATTACTCAAACGTGTAATTGTATTTCACTGTAGATGACTACAGTGAAAAGCATACAGCATACATTTGAATTATATTCAAAGGAAAACATTCTTCGCAGAAAATCTTAACACTTCCTATCAGAAATGTGCGTAAAACTAACAACGCCATCTATCGAGGACAATGGTAAACAATAATTCATAAATTACCAACTTTCACACTCAACCATGTAGCAAGACAGTAGGGTTCATTGACGTCAAAACTGTGAACACTGCCATCTATCGGTTGGAACTAGAACTAGTTGAGGAAAGTACCCGAAATAGTTGTCCTTTTAGTGAAACGAGATGGCGCTGGTGGTAACTAATTTAAAATAGTGAAATGCACTTTTCAACAATTCAATACGTCATAATATAGTATTATATTATCTGTGATAATAATGAAAGGTTCATTCATGATTTGATTATTTTTTTTAACCGACTTCAAAAAGGAGGAGGTTATCAATTCGTCGGATCTTTTTTTTATTTTTTTTCCCGGATTACTCGAAGATGGCTGGACCGATATGGATAATATTTTTTTTTTGAAAGGGTACTGTATACTTCCCAGATGGCCCCATAATCAAAATGATCATCAAGTCAGGATCTAATGACTGGATCCTGGAGAAATAGAGAGAACTCTTCCAATTTTATAGGCTCACTTGAAGCGATTTGGGTAATTTTTGGAAGAGTAGGTACTTTCTCGGAGTGGTTCCATTTCAATTTGGTGAAGATCTGATGAAGAATTTCGGAGATAGGTAACGGGACACTTGGACTGGGATTGCTGAAATTTCATGCCTGTCTATTGTTTACACCAGTTCATAACATAACATCACGCCGGTACGTTGTGAAGGGGTAAGCACATGTGAACCACTAAAAAGTGAAAAATAAAAACTTTTTAACAAAAAATAAAACCGACTTCGACAAAAACTAAAACACAAAAAAGTGAAAAATAAACTTTAGAAGAAAAATCAGCTTTTGAAGTCGGTGGCACCCGTCGAGGCTGTGGATTATCGAAAGGATAACGCGGCTCCGACACAAGGGCGAAGAAGGAACATGGGTTTGGTTTTTAGTCAGTAGAAGTCTGACACTCCCCTTCGCTCTGCCCAAGAGCGGGGGGGGGGGGGGGGGTTATTCGATGATTTTCCACCCAACAAAAAACTAAATCATCAAACAAGCAAAAGTCACCGTCTTTGACTTTAGTCACTGACGGTTTTTTTTTTTGTTAAAAAGTTTTTTTTCCACTATAATTATTCATTTTAATAACATAACATAACATCACGCTTGTAAACCCCGACGGGTCGATGTCCGCACATCTCCTCTCCGCTCCGTTCGTCTCCGCTTTGGTGGAGTCCAGGCCTCTATCTAGGCATGTCAAAGGCTGAACTCTACCGAAGCGGAGACGAGCCGAGAGTCGAAGAGAGCAGGTCGACGGAGCCCCGCTGGGCGCGGCTCCTATTTCTGTCTGCAGGGTTTATAGGTACCTAACTTACCGAACCTCGGGGTGCCCCTGACGTCGACCGTCAGCAGGCCAACGTTCTTCCTTCACTATTGCGTATAGTAAGCACTAGTTGAGCCGTGAAACTAGGTGAAACTATGTAGTTTGTCCTAAAATCGGGTTTGGCCGGTAACACAATATAATTACATAAATTCATTTAAGTTTTCGAAGTGGGTAGGCAGAAACTACTACAGTGGCTGAGCGAATCACTGCTGAAACCGCGACATTCATCGCGGTTTCGATCCCCTCACGGATCAATTATTGTTGTGGTCTACAGATAGTGGTTCTGTGTCTGGTTGTTTGTGTATAATTATTTGAATTTAAACGGTTGTTCACTAGAGTAGTGTAAATTTTTTCAACAAAAACGGTTGATTCTAAGCTTTTTTAGAGGGCTAAAATACTCGGCAGTAGCAAAAGGCTATCAATGATTATAACCAAAACGTTTTAAACGCACACAAGCCAACAACTAGTACACAATGCACATCATAAAAACTTCCACTTTTTCATTTTCCCATAGTAAATATGGACGGGAGTGCAAACGACTTTTGACAGATGGTCGCCATTTTGATAAAATTTATAGCCGTCGAATAAATAAAAGCTATAAAAGCGACGTATTTCGCATGCACGGTGAAAAGTTAAATTAATATTGTGGAAAATGCAAGCGTGGTGTATTGGTTTTGATGGTAAAATCATAAATAAGTAGGTGTTGTCTAAATTTTGAAAGAGAAAGGTATCGCATTGTAATTTTACATACCTAGCTGTTACCCAATAAAATTTTAAAGAAAACTGTTATTTCAGTCTTTTTTTCGAACTTTAATGTTAGTGGTTCATTGGTAAAATAATTAGACCGTATTTTCCGAAAGGGTATGCAGAAGTGTATATTATTACGACTATATATTTTGCTAAAGATGCTGTCACTTTTTTTATCAACTTTGTCGTTGGATGATTGGGGACAGTTTTGGGTAACTTGGTGTCCTGGCGTCTGTACATCGGGGGCAAGGTGGATGTTATTTAACTGTCGTCAAATCAGAAATATCGAAACTACTGCTGATTGCATTACCTATATACTTGAACAATCAACAGACCTTTGCAAATTTTTGAAATTATGTTTTTCTTACTCCGCTATTATTTTCTGATTAATTTCGTTGCGGGATCCAAGACAGTTAAATCGTTTCTCTGGGACTTCGTCGAGCTTCATTGTCTCGGCGCTTTTCTTGTGGTGGTGGAGATTCTGGCTAACAGGAGTTACAGTGGTTTGGGAATAGCGTGGCGGGCTTGTCCCAAAAAAAATACCTTTGCCAAAATTAAGAATCGAACGTAGGGCCTTATTTAGGAATTAGCCTTTGCTACTAAGTACAATTATCATTCACATAAAAAGTTTGCATCGGTAGTTTTTATAAATTATCTCGATAAATGATACATTTTGATTTTGTAAGGAAATGTATCAGTTTTGTAGGAGTAAATGATTATTTGTCGTAATAAATTCTATGTTGAGGAGTTCAGAATGATGTAGTAAATACCTGGTGGCGTCGTGGCTATTGTAGGTCTGTGTCTCTTCCATCTTTACTTCTATACTTTAAAATTATAAAGAGGTAAAGTTTGTGTATTTGTTAAATTGTAAGGGGTAATCTCGGGATCTACTGAACCGATTTTAAAAATTCTTTCACCAATAGAAAGCCACATTATTGCTGAGTGTCATAGGCTTTTTATCCCTGTATTCCCACGGGAACGGGATCTACGCGGGTGAAACCGCGGGACGTCAGCTAGTAGTGTATAAATTGTGAACCATCAACGTAGTATGTTTTCAGGTAGCATTGTATGAAAATCTGAATAATGCTCTCTGTGTGTGACACAGATATATTTTCACATTGTATTTAAAGTAGTGGCTGAATGTGGAGCAATTTGCTTTATGTGGCAGTGGCTGTGGTTTGTTTGAACAGAAACAAAGTATTTACATAAAGCAGTGGTGGCCCAGTGGTGCTGGCCCCGACTAACGAACAATAAGTCGTGGGTTCGAACCCAGCCATGCGCATTACTCGTGTTATTTATTGACAACTACAAATTCGCACTGGGCACGAGTGATAGATCATAGCCCATAGAGAGGAGGTCTGAGTCCCTGCAGTGGGAACATTATAGGCTGATGATGACATAAAAAAACATAAACTTTCCTTTCTGATAGAATTCCACGTTGGTTTTGGTGGTCGCAAGAGCGACTGCTGATCAGGAGGTCCTGGCTTTGATTCCCGAGTAGGGAAAATTGTTATTGACATTATTAAGGAATTTCTTAGTGGCAGCCACGGAGTCTGCATTTGTGCCCGGTTTATGGCAATAGACTCACCCCCTATAACACGGGACTTAAGCATTTTATAACTGACGATATGTTTTTTTTTTATTATTATATATATGGGCTTGCTCTTGACTTCAATCTTGCCCTAAGGGCAGAGATGATGTCGACGATGGAACGAGCTTACCCAGTAAAAGCCTGTTTACTCGCGACTTAAACAGATTAGGGTTACATGAACTCGGAAAAACCGACGCAGGCAGGGAATTCCACTCCTTGGCTGTGCGCATAATAAAGGACCCAGCAAAGCGCTTCGTTCGAATGTGTGGAATGTCGACTAGGTATCGGTGATACCCTGCAGTACGTCTAGTCTCCCGATGGAAGAAGGGAGATGGTGGGATCAGCTCGTGGAGCTCTTGCGCACACTCTCCGAAGTACAGTCTGTAGAAGACCGACAGACATGCGACTTTGCGACGGTGGGCCAGGCTATGTAGCTTGATAACCAGTTTATCGTCACCAATTAGCCTCCTCAATTAGCCTGACGATATGTATGTACATTTGTAGTAATAGGTAAGTACCCGTCTTCCTAACCCTATTTTTTTTTGGTTGGTGGAAAGTCATCAAATATGGGGCTGCCGCTCTTGGGCAGAGCGAAAGGGGGTGTCAAACTTTTACTGACTATAAATACCACCCATTTTCCTTCTTGGCTCTTTATTTCAGGCCGCGTTATCTTAGGTTGCCAGTGGCCTGATAGTTTGACAACAATTTTAGCAAGGGATACCGTGAACAAGAGCAGCGGTGGTCCAGTGATGGAGGCTCTGACTTACAAACAGTAAGTCGTAGATTCGAACCGTGGCAAGGCGCGTTACTTTGTGTAATTTATTTCTTTACCACCGCTCTCAAAAACGTTAAATAAAAACATTGTGAGAAAACCGGCATGTCTTAGAACCAAAAATAAGAAGACTAACACATGACTTCTACCAACTGCACTAAGCCCGCGTGGTGGATTAAGAGCCCATTCCCTCTCCAGAGAGATTCAGTCTCTAGAGAGAGAGGCCTGTGTCCCAGCAGTGAAAGAAAGAAACAAAGAACGAAAACATATTTATTTAGTGGGTGGGCGTTTTGGGGGAATGTCTTATAAAAATGTAAATACAGTGAAACCTGGTTAAATGTGTCTCAGATATCCAAATCTGTCTCATGGGACCCCAGTATGAGTTCCAGTTATAGAGGTTTCTCACTTATCCAAGTCCCAGTTAACCAAGTTTCACTGTAGTAAAGTAAAGTAAATTTTGACCTTCGAAAAGTGCTGATTATCAGCCTAGTTTGAATAAATGAATTTTGATTTTGATTTTAGTACATGCCACAAGTGCACACAACAAAAAATAAAAATAAAAAGAAATTGAAAAAAAAACAGAACAAAAAAAAAAGTGCAGTGCGAACATTAATAGGCTGATGATGAAGTGACTCCGTATTATTTATTACTAACTTTGTTGTGGAGGTCAGATAGGCAGTCGCTCCATGTAAAATACTGGCATTCAGCTGCATCCGGTTAGACTGGAAGCCGACCCCAATATAGTTGGGAAAAGGGTTATCAGATCATGATGAAGGCCCTCTGCGCCCGTCGGGGTTGCGGATTATCGAAAGAGATGACGTGGCCTCGGCACAAGGGCGAAGAAGGAACATGGGTTGGTTTTTAGTCAGTCTGACACTCCCCTTCGCTCTGCCCAAGGGCGGGGGGTAATTTTCCACCCACCAAAAAAAAAAGGTCCCTCTGTAAATGACTGAACCCCATGAATAGATTTCAAACGTAGGTACCTATGTACTAAAACTGCCCCGCTGATCTCGTGGTCGGAAGCGCGACTTCAGTGCGTGGGGTGCTGGGTTTGATTGAATCCCGGGTCGGACAAAATGCACCTGTGTCTGCAAACACACTTGAGAACTATAAAACGGCTTATTCCAAGACATTCAATGCAGTAATATGAACTGAGACGGTTGTTTTGACGATTTTAATCATAATTATTACTCTGTAAAGTCACATTAAACACCTTTGATTTCCCGTTACGAGAATAGAAGCGCCCTCTCATGTTTTAGTCTCTCCTTCCACGGCAAAATATTAAAAATGCTCACCCATCCCTTAACTGACCTCAGCAATGCCCATTTAACCACTAAGCCACTCAACGAAAAACATCAAACACCAAAAACCTAGGAACTCTACTCACCCTTCAACTCACAAATCCTGTACTTGCATCTCTTTCTCACCTCATACACTTATATCTTGTTATCTCTTTGTATGTTTGGGTGTGTGAGTGACGCCCTTGTGTGTGTATATGAGGCGTGTGAAAGCTTTGTCTATGTGTGAGTGAGACAGGTAGTAAGGAGAGTGTTGGTAGGGGGGAAATTCTCCCTGGATTGTGGGTAATTTGGGGTCGAGTGAGGAGAGTTTGTTTTTTGGCGTGTGAGTTAAAATGTTTGGAATTATTGAGTTTTTGTATTGTTTAGGTGATAAATTTGCAATAATTTAAGCTTTAATAAATAGTAGTATAAAGTTTGTAGTTTGTTTGTTTGTAGTTTTTAAAAAACAAATTATGATGAAACGTTTTCTTTTTTCTCAATTTTCTATAGGTATTATTTTTTGTGTGATAAATGCGTGTTAAATAGATAAGATAAAAACAAGTTTTACTCTTCTTATATTTTCTATTTCGGTTGCGTGGTATTTTTTTAGCATAAATGTAGAGATAATTTTAGAAAACAGAATAAAAAAAGGAATTTTGTAATAAATTCCTGAAGTTTTACAGGCGTAATCTGAAAATACAAAAGTAATTATTAGTTCTACGCCTTGGTATAGTGGTCCCAAGTTCGAATGCCGAGCATGGGGTCCTGGGTTCGATTCCCCAGATAGAGCAGAGTGTTTTTCATCAGGAATTTCTCAGCAGTCACGGAGTCTGGATTTATGCTCGGTTGATCGCGCTCTATAACATGGGATTTTATCATCATCATCATCATTTTAGCCGAAAGACGTCCACTGCTGGACATAGGTGTTTGAATATGGAACGCAAACAAATGTAGTTGTTGTCAATCTGACTCTAGAATTTGTAACCGTTTTTTCTCTTGTATCCAATAAACTATTTTAATAAATAAATTACGTTTATTACCACAACCACACATTATAAATTCTAACTTGGTAGCAGAGCATGGTTACGATCCACGGACCTCTAGAACTTATACATTCTGACTTATGTGGCCCGATGGAAAATTAATCATTTGGAGAGGAATCAACCACTGCGAGTTCTGTCCCGCTAGAAAGAACAAACTGAGGCAGTCAGATACACACTCAGGAGTCGTCCACATATGTACCTGTGATATTCAAGAAGGACTCAGGTACACAGTTGTGTATTTCTGAAGACTCAAGTGAGTATGAAACTAATACTGGAGAACTAGATGAAACTTATTGTCCTCCGCGTCATTTGAAACAAGATTACAACAGTAATGTAACATAAATTAATAAAAAAAAAAATTAATATAAATTCTAACAATAGTCCTCCCCTAAGTGTCGCCACATTGACCGGTCCCGTGCGTCTCGCATCCAGCGGGTCCCCGCAACCTTCACCAAGTCATCGGTCCACCAAGTGGGAGGCCTTCCAACGCAACGTCTTCCGGTTCGCGGTCGCCACTCCAGAACTTTCACTTGAGAACTTGGGATTGAAACATACCTAATTGGCATAATGTGGGTGCACTATTAGGTACACCTAACCATAAGGTAACCAAATCATCAAAATTAAATGACTCCTCCCACTCTGGACTGAGCAGAAGAGAGTGTCAGACTTCTACTGATTAAAAACCACCCATGTTCCTCGTTAGCCCTTTGTGTTCCGAAGCCACGGTATCTCTTTCGAACAACCAGCAGCCCCGGTAAGACCACACGTTCCTTTAGTAGGGTAAGCCCAGTGCTTTTCCCGGGAGCTTTAGATTCCTACCACGACAACACAGATGAACCACGCTTGCTCGCTCAAATTCAGTCTACGTTCACCCTCGGTGCGAGCTCGACGCGAGTGTTGTGTATCAAATCTGTGTACTTTTGTGTACTCTATCAATTTACCGTGTACTGCAGTGTTTTGTGTATTTTTGTGTGTTTTTACTGGCCATTTTCTCTTAAAAAAGGTAAGTTTTTAAATGGTTTTAAAAAATAGGGTGAAAGGCACAGTTGATGGTTGTCCGTAATTGTTTTTTGAGAATTTCGTGTCTTGATTCTGAATGTTAAGGAATTTTATTTAATTTTATTTGTTTGATTATAAACAAGTTTTTGGAAAGTATTACGTGAATCAAATAGTTTTAAAACAATTAGTTACTTAGTTACTACGTAAAACATGTTTTGGTATTACATTCGTCGAACGTTTGGTGTCAAATTCCTTGGTGTTTTCATATATTTGAGCCATTCTAGTACCCGTACGACTTGTTGGTACCACTCTTACTAATTCAATGTTCACGTATTACTTAAATAACTTTAAATATGAGCTTTTATTGCGGTTTTACTCGTGTTTTTGTTATTTTTTTGTTGTGTTTACTATTATTTTTTGTTTGTTATACTCTAAGAATGTTGTTAGTTGTTTTTGCAAGCGGTTGTATATAAACATAGTAGTTATGTTGCTATTTTTTTTTGCAATTAGTCACTACATCATTAAGTATTTTTAATTATTAGTTACTGGACATCTAATTCGAAATTAATTTTAAGTACAAGCCATACAATGTTTTTTTGAATATCGTTAAAGAAGTATCAGAAGGCAGAAAGTCGTATTCTTATAAATACCGCAGCATTCTTTGGACCCCTAACAACAGAATTGATTCCCAGATCCGGTAAGTAATTTGGTTCAAGTTTATTTTCCTTTTAAAATGAATGGGCGCACAATACGAAGCCATACTATGTATTTCTGTTTATTACGCAAGAGAAGAAACGATAAATTTTATTAAATTATGTGTAAAAGTAATCAAAGTATATCACATACCAAAAAAAAATGCCTTTAGCTAACAACAAACTATAAAAAGGAATCGAAAAACTCCTCAACGCTATCACCTCGTAATATCAAGAGACTGGCAGCGTTGCCACGATGTATGGCAATACTAATCCTCTGATCTAAGGGCCACCACAATAAGTCACAAGAAGCGTCAACAAGGCGTTTCGAAGTTTTCCTAAAAGGCTATTAGCACTGGGACCCCAGTACCTTCAGTGGCAGTGGGTAATACATATTGCTCGCAGAACGGATGGCCGATGGGGCTGAAAAGTTCTGGAGTGGCGACCGCGAACCGGAAGACATTACGTTGGAAGGCCTCTCACCAGGTGGACCGATGACTGATGAAGGTTGCGGGAATCCGCTGGATGCGAGGCGAACAGGACCGGTCAATGTGGCGACACTTGGGGGAGGTTTATTTCCAGCAGTGGACGTCTTTCGGCTGAAATGATGAGGAATGATCACTCGGTCCCCATGAATCATAATCATTTATTTGTTAAACAAGACATATTGAATGCTAACAATCAAGTCGTTGAATCATAACAAAATACAAGTAACTCTGCCAGTAATAATCATCTTCAGAACACTTCAATATTGCTAAACTCTACATTATTAATAACAGCATAATTATGTATATGAATCCTCCTGTTTTTGGATTCAGTCCAAATACTGTTCATATCATTATCTTTAACGAAACGTCTGGGACCTGGGAAGATAATAATATAGTCTCCTCGAAGAACAATAATTTCTGTCGTCTGTGTTATTAAATATTTGTAGAATACTGTCTGGAGATAGACCGTGAAAAACGGCAAGAAAATCGTTGAGATAAACTGTAGTCTCAATCTTTGCTCTTGAATGTTAGAAGAAAACTTTTGAAAGAAAGTCGTTGATCACTTTCGTAATATTATCTGCATCATCATCATTCTCTTGACCTTTATATCCTAATTCATTCGGGGTCTTCACAGCATGTCTTCTTGTTCCATACTTCTATCACTCGTAATCTCATTAGACATCATACCACACTCACGGCATTTTCCTCATTCCTCCGCATCACATGCCCATACCACGACAACCACACAACTTTTCAGTCACCGGCGCCACTTTCAGAAATTATGATCCACAGTTACGAAATAATATATCCAGTTCTTCTACTTTCGTAACAATGTTGGGACTTAACATTTCTTGGGCCCAGTCTGTTATTGGACATCTGCATCGAATTGTATATTCCTAAAATATGTGGATATACTCGTATGAATTACTTTAGACGTTCTACTAATGGGCAATGGTCTGGTACTCTGGTTACATTTGCAGTGAGTGTTAGAAAAATCTTTTAATCCTCTATTTTACTTGATTGCATCCAAGACTTAAATCTAATTCAAAGTAAGCCAACTTAGCTAAGCAAAGATAAGTCGTCCACTGACTAAAGCCACTCTTCCGAAATCAGCTGAACCCTCCGAAAAAATACACAAGGAATTTATATATCCTCTTTAAACCTTTTAAAAGCTTGCCTCTAATGCTGTTTTTTCTTCTAAAACGGTTTCGTCTCCCCAAAAATACTTAGACACAGCTGTGAATTGCGCTAGCCTTAAAACAAAAGGAAAGCTGAATTGATTCGAACGGAGTCTGGCTTTTGTTTTTATTCTAAACCCATTTTTTTCACGACACGAGAATTTTTGGCGACGGCGATTTGAATGGGTGGTCTGCAGAAAAAAGATGGTTGCAATGCAGGATACAGAATTTAGGTGACAGTTTTTTTCAATGAGATATTTTTTTTAAACCACACAGAGTAGTGTTACTTAAAATTGAGGAAAAATGTTGAGTGTGAATGTAGATGGCTATAAGAGTTGAGGAAGACCACAAAAGCGATGGGTGGACTGTGTGAAGGATGATTTTGCTAGGAAGAAGGTGACTGCTGAGATGTCGAGCAATAGAGACGAGAGTATAGAAGAACATGCTGCGCCTACAAATAAATTGCGAAAAGGGCACGAGAATCAGGATGATTAGTAGTGTTACTGTAAATTTTAGTGCACCATGGACAGTCAGGCCCACTCCCATAATGCTGGCAAGTATTTTAAGCTATTGCATAGCTTCTATCGCGGGCCTTGAGCGTGGAGAGCGAATCCACAAATTCCCTAACGAAAATATTCAGGATTCAGTATTCAACCAGGTTGCTATGGTTACGGAAAATAACAAGATTGTCAACTGAGGTTGTCAAATTAAATAATTAATTATTTGCTGTTGATAAAAATGCTATGCAATAGCTTTACCGCGGCAGTCTCCGAGTGCCACTTTTTTTTTTCTTAGTCTTTTTGTGTTCCGTTGCTGCGCCTCCCCCTTTCATCTTCCGAACTAATCTGTTTTGTGCAATATCTGGCCACATTTGCTCCCGACCATGATCAGACCGTCACACCACGTTACCAGGTCACTCCCACTTTACCTTGGCTGTTTTAATTCCAACATCAGCTACTTGAGTTATGGAGCGCAGGGCAATTGTTCTAACGCGATCGCTTGGCACCTATACCACCGCTGGCAAATCTCTATTGCTTACATTCTCCTCTCCTAATCTCAATTTATTTGTAGTCGGCGCAGCACATGTCTGCTTCTTCCATGCTTCTCAATTACTGGTTACCTCAGCAGTGTCCTCCTATCTAGCCATATCATCCTTCACACACTCGATCCATCCTCTAATTGTATCCAAAAAATCCAGCATACCATTCCGGGTCGTTAGTTCAGAACGAAAAAAAACTATCAAAACTATTTTCATTATAACATTAACATCTGACAATGAGATGCAGTAGGCAGGTTGACGTAGGTTGATGTAACCCGGTAACAGTAACCAGTTTCTGTCATTGAGTATTTAGATTAGCTGATATACTCGTAGTTAGTATTTTTAACCGATCTCTTACAAAGGAGGAGGGTTTGTATTCGGTTGATATCTTTTCTTTTGTAGATTCACTGGTTTCTTCTTGATTCTTATTTCATTGACTGGCCTGTTGGTCTAGTGGTTAGTGACCCTAACTGCTATGCCGGAGGTCGTGGGTTCGATTCCCACCCAGGACAAATGTTTGTGTGATGAGCACGATCATTTGTTCTGTGTCTGGGTGTAATTTATCTATAATATGTATGTATTTAGAAATATATAAGTATGTTTATCAGTTGTCTAGTACCCATAACACAAGCTCTGCTTAGCTTGGGACTAGATGGCGTTGTGTGATAGTTGTGGAATATTATTATTATTATTATTATTATTATTATTACATGAAGAGTTACTTGCGTAGTAGTTCCAAAGAAACTGTATGAGTTTTATATGAGTTAACTTCGCAAAAAACGTACTTTATCTACTTGGTCGATTTTCAACTGAAAAGGTAAAATAACAAAAACGCTCTGCAAAATTTACAACCGTTGCTGAAACAAAAACACGAAAAGATGCAAAATAGCTCTAGTTTCTGAAATCAGTGTCAAGAAAAGTGAATAAAACAAACAAGAGCTTTACTATTAATGTGAAAAGCAAAGTTATATTTAGAGAATGAATCGATACTAAGTTAATGGTAGCTGACGATCAATGAATCGTCTTGAATGAGTAACAGTTATTTACACAAACTGTAATGGACAGGAAACCTAATGCGAAACTCAGATTAACTGGCAAAACTCCACTAACTAAACAAAACTACAAATTCATTCAAACTACAATAGCATAATATGTCCGCAGCTTCACTCGCATGGAGTTTAGTAATTGATGAAAGTATCTTATTATATGTGTTAATCACGCTATAAACTAGCTTTGTGCCAAAATTTAACTAAATTCGTTCAGTAGTTTTTGCGCTAGAGCGTAACAAACAAAAAATATCTTGCTACAAATTTTAATGAGCAAGTTTGTGTAGAATCAGAAACTTGCGCATTTTTAACAATTTATTTTCAAAATTATTGTGTAGCAGATTATGATTTTTTCGACTGTTGGTAGTGAAGTTACTCGAAACTTTAGTTTTTCTCTAAAATATATTACTTTTCATAATTTAACGCCAGATTATATAATTATTTTGTAATTTCGTCGAAAATCGACAAACATCAGAATGATAAAAACAAAATAAATAACCTTTGGCGTTCTCCAAAATAAATCAAGTTTTACCGAACAAAAAACAAACGAAAACCGAATTTATAAAAGCCGAGTCTAGATTTCATATGCGATTAATAACTGGCGAAATATGGGTGCGTCTACCCTACGGGGAATACAAGCACGGTAGGTATTACTTACTTTGTATATTACGGCTAAAAATCGATGTTTGTATGTGTCACGACTGGCGTAAAATGACACGTAAGTAATAACCGAACAGGACTGGGAATTTATTTCATCACCACTGCTGTCAAATTAAACGGTGAAGGAAAATATCGTGAGGAAACTGGCATGTCTTAGAACCGAAAAAAATCGAAGACATGTGACATCTACCAACCCGCACTAGGTCCGCGTGGTGGATTATTATAGCACATCCCTCTCCTAGAGAGGAGGCCTGAGTCCCTGCAGTGGGAACATTATAGGCTGATGATGATGATGATCATTTTCATGGTCACAGACGCAGTCACTATTATGAATTGTCACTTTGTGAACATTTTCACGGTCACAAACAGATAATAACAGCGCCTCGTATCAATATTCAGGTTAAGCCGCGCTTTCCTAGGTTGGTTTATGGATGGGTTACCGCCTATTACATACCGAGTTTCCTCTTTGCCTCGGGAACCACGTTAAGCCGTTGGTCTCTGCTGTCATTTGCGATCTTTGGCAGTCGTCAGTCTGACAACTAGTCTTACCAACAGGTATCATACAATACAACCCAGATAGACAGAGAACAGACCAAGGAGTGGAACACCCTGCCTGCGTCGGTTTTCCTGAGTTCATATAACCCCAATCTATTTAAGTCGCGAGTAAATAGGCTTCTTCTGGGTAAGCTTGTTCCATCGTCGACCTCATCTCTGCCCTTAGGGCAAGATTGAGGTCAAGAGTAAGCCCATATAAAAAAAAAAGACACAGCCCCAGCATAGTTGGTAAAACCCTAGACTGATGATGATGTGACATATATATCAACCCGCACTAGGCCCGCGTAGTGGATTACAGCCCACTCCTTCACGTTATAAGGAGGCCTGTATCCGAGCAGTGGGAACATTACAGGCTGATTATGTTACATTATAAAAGCATTTGTAAAGGACTCTGTTTAGATCACAGGTCAAAAACATCAAATGCATTTAAATTAGCATCGGCGCTAATGCCGGGAAATTAACCTTTTGACCGCAATGCGTTGATATCATTATCCCAACCTTCATTTTTAACTTGTGTTTAATTTATCTAAGGTTGACTGCGGTATATACTCAGAGATATTTTATGATTACTGAAGCCAACTCTTAGTAAAGATTTGACGTACTTTTGTTTGACAAAACTGTCAAAACCTTTACTTAGTGATGGCCTAAGTAATCATTAAACCTCTCTGAGTGCGCAGTGAGACCTATTAACGTTACTAAGCACGCATTTTAGGTAAGCGTTAGTTTTGTTTGTCAAACTGCAAGATAGAGGCTAGAACATTTCTGTCGTGGCTGCGGGTTGTTCGAAAGAGATACCGCGACCTCGAACACAAAGGGCTAAGAAGGAACATGGGTGGTTTTTAGACAGTAGAAGTCTGACACTCCCTACCGCTCTGCCCAAGAGCGGGAGACCCCTCCCGCTCTTGGGCAGAGCGGTAGGGAGTGGTAGGGAGCTCTGCCCAAGAGCGGGAGGGGTTATTTGATGATTTCCTAGCCACTAAAAAAAGGACCTAGAATGATATTCATGATATTGCGCTCATTAGCACTGTGCCCCTGTAATATTGCCCATGGAATATTACAAAGCTGACTAAGACAAGCGCAGGGCTTAACCCAAAAATCGAACCGAGCTGCTTTAATTAAACTTAAAACAATGCTGAAATATTGAAAGCTCAAAACAAATACTTATGAGCATGGTAAATATCACATTTTGAGCTATAATGATACCTATTCTTCAATTTACCATCTTATCTTATTGTTCAGTAGTAATCTTCCGCATTCCAGCGATTAATTACAATTCGTTCTCCCTCTAATTTGGCTTTTAATTAATTTCGTTGCGGATTCTAAAGTAATGAGCTTCAATTTATGTGTTCAACTTTCGCGTCAGAGGCTTATTGAAATTGATGATACCGAGGGATTAAGTTACGAATTATTATTTGTTTTCTAAATTTTTTGTTTTTCGTAAATGAGAATGGTTGTAACACCGTTAGTATAATCGATCACTGATCATCACCCATTATAAACCGACCTTCAAAAAGTTCGTTAAACTGTTGGTCCAATGACTCGAAAGTCTGTCAACCAATCTTACCAAGGAATATTGTATATATCATTATCATCAACAGCCTATTAATGTTCCCACTGCTGGGACACAGGCCTCCTCTCTTTGAGAGGGAAATGGGCTATAATCTACCACGCGGGCCCAGTGCGGATTGGTAGATGTCACATGTCTTCGAATGTTTTGGTTCTAAGACATGCCGGTTTCCTCAAGATGTTTTCCTTCACCGTCTTGAGAGCAGAGGTGATGAAATAAATTACACAAAGTAATGTGCCTGCCTGGGTTCGAATCTACGACCTACTGTTCGTAAGTCGGGGCCGCCACCACTGGGCCACCGCTGCTCCTCTATTAATATTCCACCACAACCCACAACCACCACAACCTTATAGTGAGTGCTGGTTAATAACCCAGCACTAACTAGGTTGTGGAGATCAGATAGGCAGTCGCTCCATGTAAAATACTGGTATTCAGCTGCAATCGGTTAAAAGTCAAAAAGTCAAAAGTCAAAAATATTTATTTCAAGTAGGCCAGTAACAGGCACTTTTGAATAGTCGAATTAAACTAACTGCGGCATTCAGAGATATCCAACGATTACTCAAGCCGCCACCCAGCAAAGGCCTGACATAGTGTTGTATGACAAAACTGCCAAAAACCCTTACCAAGCGACGGCCCAAACAACCACTGAAGCTCTCCGAGTGCGGCAGTAAACTACTGAACTCCTGAAGCTAAATAAACTAAGCTACAGTCCCAGTCACAAGGCATAATAACTCGTGAGTGTACTGTAGTTGCCAATTCCAAAGCGTTGGTCTCATGAGAAGAATGGCAAGAAACTTCATGGACACTCTTTTAAAATCGTTTGGGTTTACAATATGTTCAAGGTACAAACATAATCTTGGTTTATTACACACATGAAGACTATGCAGATTAGTGTTTGAGATGGTCTTTTGAAGAAAGCACCACACAGATTTGAGTGGACCCGTCCAGTCAGTGCAAGCATTTGTCAGTTATCGTGGAGCTCGACTTATAACTTATAACTCAAGGAGCTCAACGTCACGACGAACAATACCAAAGAAAGGACATTTGGGTGGGTCGCTTAAAGTACTTTTTAGACTGATATAGGACATATGTAGGATAGGATAGGGTCGACACCCCAACATAGTTGGGAAAATGCTACTTAGATGATGATTACGGATAGCCGGAAGTTATTGCGGATGACTTTTGTGAGCCGACAAAACGATCTACCCTTTTCCGTATAGGTTTTTTGTATAGTGAACTGGAAGTCAACGTGAAAGGCCTTTTTTTGGAGTGTGGGAAATTATTAAAGGCTTGTGTTTAAACGCCTACTAGAAAAGAACCTATTTTACTACCAAAAAAAATCGAAATGCCGGCGAAAATGGATTAATGCTCACCAAATTGTGTTTCTTATAGTATTGTAGGAATGAACCTATTTTCCTTTTTATTCTATACCATAAAGATTTATAAACGCCTTTAAAGTTAACTGCAGACCAAATATTTTATATTATCACTAAAAAGATGTCACCAATATTGTATTTCACGACTTTCAATTTATCTCCATGACGCGCGCTCGCTTCGCTCGCATATTAAATAACACTAATATCTTCTGTCCCCGAAGTGCCGGGCCTCCGCCGGCCTCCTTCGTCGGCCTACGGCCCGGTGCCCATGCCGCCCATAAAGGATACTGTCGCAAGACGATCGTATTATAATTTTGGTTAATTGATTTGGTGAGCATTTATCCATTTTGGTAGGCAAAAAGAATATAAATACAACACGTACAATTATTCAGACGAGTGTCTAATTATTTTGGAACTTAAAACGTTGTTCTTTAGGCACCTCAGTATAGAGTGTGTTTATTTTATTTGAAGTTATAATATTTTATTTAGTACTTTACTGTACTTTAATCTAGGGTCTAAAAATCTTTTTTGGTGAGCATTTATATTGTAGCCATTATTAAATGACTCCTCCCGCTCTAGGCAGAGTGGTAGGGAGTGTTAGACTTCTGCTGACTAAAAACCACCCATATTCCTTCTTAGCCCCTTGTGTCAAGGCCGCGGTATCTCTTTCGAATAACCCGCAGCATTACGGATAGCCTAAAGTTATTGCGATTGAGTTTTATGAGCTGACAAAACGATCTACCTTTTTCCTTATAGGTTTTTTGTGTAATGAACTGGAAGTTAATGTGAGAGGCCTTTAAAATTACCCAATACTGGAATAACGCAGGCTTACATTATTGGTATGTTTGTTTTGGCCGCGAATCATATTATAACATCTAACCTAAAAACGATTAAAATTTAAACTCGGGGTACTCGGGTCCATTTTATAAGAATACATTTTGGTACTGAAGAACATTGAAAAACTGGCCAAGTGCGAGGCGGACTCGCGCACCGAGGGTTCCGTACAGAGTAGTAAGTTTAAATTATTTAAAAAATATCATATAACCGTACCAAATTTCAATATGCTGAGTTCACGGGACGTACCCTGTAGGGGTCCATATTGGCTCACCTAAAGTTCTTTATCCGAAATTGTTCTTCCTAATGATTTGTAATCCGAATGATCACTCTTCCTAAAATTTTTCATCCTAAAGTTTTCATTCATACTATTTGTAGTGCTACCGACGATGTTCATAACACTCATGTTTCCGAAAATTGGAATTCATAATATCATTAGTGTAAATATATTTAAACTCCTACTGTTTTTTATCCTAACGCTTTTATTCCTAAACATAATTACCATAATATTTTCACTCATACAACTGTTTAGAGTGATTAAAGGTCGTTTCAATGATTTTTGTCTTGAAATAAAATAAATGAATGAAATTCAGGTCACAGTGAAAGTGTCTTGGGGGCACTATGAAAAAAATACTTAGAAAAATTTCGGGACCAATTTCGAGGTAGCGCTCGCCGGCCGCTGCCGCGGCACCGCTCGCTTCGCTCGCTCGGCTCGCGCGTATTTGGTCACAGTTCTAACCTAACCTAACCTATGGATATCTTTGCATATATAAGGTCCCATTAAAATAGGTGGACAAATTTTAACACAGCGTTTAGTAAGCCTAACTAAAGACATATTATTTTAAACAAAAAAAAAAAACACTATATAAAGTGATTTTATTTTGACTTAAAATACTAAATTGCCGGCACTCTAGAACAGACTCATCCTATAAAAGTAGGTATTTTAATGTCTTTTTCTTATATTTTTTTTTACTTTTGTCCTTATTTTAGCGGTCTGAATGATTTCTAAAATTTTGTCCACCTATTTTAATGGGACCTTAAAAAGTAATATAAACAAAAAAAAATATGACTTTGAATAATAGTGTAAAAGATGGTTATGTTGAGAAAATATAGGAAAACAATTAATAATAGTGTAATAGATGTTTATTGCTACTGACATTATGAAGTTGAATGCTTCGGAATTCAAACATTAGAGACAGAGAAGTTAGGAATTGCGATTGTTAGGGTGAAAAATGTTAGGAAGAACATTTTCGGATTTCCAATTATCGGAGTTGAAATTTTAGGTGAACTTTGGCGCACCCACCCTGTAGGTTTTGATTCCCTTGCGAGTGTCGCTTTTAAGCAATGCGGAAGGTAATTACTAACCAACATGATATGAATTGCATTGTAGTAATAAGTACTTTTCTGAAAAGTGATAAAGAATCTGATAATCTTTTGTTTTTATTTCGTCCTAGTCTGATTACTATCTGACAAGCGAGATAAGATAGGTCATTCAACTCTTAAAAATCTGTTACTAGTCCCGTAGAAAAAAAAGTCTTTTTTGTTGTTATAGCGGAAACAGAAATACATCATCAGAATCTGTGAAAACTTGTAACTGCTTAGCTACCACGGTTCGTGGGATTCATACTGATTCCTGGTGACTAACGGACAGTGGACTCTTAGTTTTAGGGTCTGGTATTTACCCTTTGGTTACGGACCCCTAAAAAACCTTAAAAATAACTGTTGAAATAAGATAAGTATAATCTGCATTATCATTCGGGAATTCCTGGCGTGATGTTTTAAAAGTACTATAAAGCTAATAACTGCCATTTATTGGGCTCATAGCTAGTCAGAATAGTGAAAGTCTGACAACCAGCCTTGCCTAAGGGATCGTGTGTCGATCACAGTTACTTTAATAGGTAACTGGGTTGTGTAGGTCAGATCGACAAAAGGTGGCAACATGTAAAATATTAGTATTCAGCTGCATTTCGTTATACTGGAAGCCGACGTCAAAATCATCATTTCAGCCTTTTCTCAACTATGTAGGGATTGTGGGGGTCAGCTAAGTCAGTTTCCAGTCTTACCGGATACAGATGAATATCAGTAACAACTAATACTATAATATATCAGACTCCGGACCCAGGTTGGTCAATGGAACAATGGGGCATTTAATATCGTGCCCTGCGTGTCCTTTTTATTTTTATTTGGGACAAGCCCGCCACACTATTCCCAAACCACTGTAACTCCTGTTAGCCAGAATCAACAGTGGCGACCACAAGAAAAGCGCCGAGACAATGAAGCTCAACGAAGTCCCAGAGAAGCGATTTAACTGTCTTGGATCCCGCAACGAAATTAATCAGAAAAGAATAGCGGAGGAGTAGGAAAAAAACATAATTTCCACTTCCCTCCATATCAGCAGGAGACAGAAAAGAACTTGGCCAATAGGCACACAGGGACGTATACAACTGAGATAAGCCCAGTTGCCTAGCACCACGGATATTATTGTCATTAATATTGCTGGGTCCTAAGTTGTGAGCTGATATTTGATTCCAATAATAGGTATGACAAAAATGCTTGAACGCACGGAAATTTGTTCTAGTTTCTACAAGGTCCGTATAGTAAAGAACTCCGGATGTAACCTGTACACTATTTAACATAATATTACGTTCATTCTGCCAAAGACTACACTCCCATAAACTGAGCCCTGCGTGTCCTGCTGACTGTTCACTACAGGAACTTATGGTCGCTACCGAAAGCGCCAAACTAGTAGCCCAATTCTGGGCCGACACAATTTAGATTGCCATCGACACGCTAAGAAGGAGAAGAAGTAACAACTGTGAAAGATGTAGTGACAACCGGGTCCACATGATTAACGTGCTTTTCCGAATCATGGAGACAACTTGGTATATAATGGGTGATCGGGGGGTCTTAACGGCCACTTTGGCAGTTCATAATAGGAATTGCGTCAAAAAGCGTAAATGACCTTTCATTATAGTAACAGCGTCTGGGACCATTAAGGAAAATTATAGATCATAGGTAAGTAATAATAGGAAAACAATATGAATTGCGTTAAATTCGTAAAATGGTCACAGACGCAGTTACTATTTTGAAAGGTCAATTCATATTCTGATCTGCTAAAGTGGCCATTTTAGACCCCCAGTATACACACGTAACAACCTAGGCAACAGCACATAGCAACCTATTTTATAAAAAAAAAACTGGCCAAATGCAACTCGGCCTTGCATATGAAGGGTTCCGTACCATTATAGTGTTAATGAGAGATTTTCCATGTTATTTTAGCACCATGGACTTCTTATAAGTTCCCCTGTAATCTATAAGTGTTGAACTAATTTCTGTATTCTTTTCAAAATTTAGATTGCTTAGAAGTTTCGGAGATAAGGGGGGGGGGGGGTTGGATAGACAGACAGAATAAGGGTTCCGTTTTTTCCTTTTGAGGTACGGAACCCTAAAAATCAAACACGTGAAAATAAGAAAAGAAATGCAGGATATCTCCAATATTGACCACATAACTGCACCAACATTATCTTAGAGGTCCTCCTAACATTAAATAGAAATAATATTGACATTCAAAGACAAATCTTTTCCCTCGATTCACACTCTAGTGTGAAATAGCAAATTTTACAATCTAGACAAATATGTACTCTATAATATTTGTCGTTCGACTCCAGCCAAACAGGACTTATGCATAAGTCCTGTTTGTATATAGACTCATGAGTCTATGTACACTATTTAGTGTTCCCATGGATTTGTGAATATTCTAGAGAGTTTTAAGAGCTTTAGTTTAAAACTTGATTTGAGTAAAGATTTGTTAGAAGGATGTGAAGTTGCTTTCTTCCTGAGCATGAGGTCATGTGTTTGACTCCCCGGGTCGGGATAAAATTGCTTTTGGGTTTTTCTATTCGAACTCGGTAGTAGCCCGGAGTTTGGATGTTGGCGGTATGATGCCTCAGTGCTTTCGTGTTGCCGTTAGTCCTACGCTTTATCTCATCATGTGGGATAGCAGATAGCAGTCCCATCGGACTATGAAAGTAAAGAAACAGAGAGTTCACCTATGTGCGCGCACACTCTTGTGCACTATATCTCCCGCGCCGATAGCTAATCTACGCTATGATTGACCGCAGTGATCGAAAACTGCCATGACTTATTTTCATACCATAGATACGGCAACCAAATCTTCTTTGCGTGTCGATAAGCTCAAATTATTGTGTTCGACCAGTACCTATGTAGACACCTGCACAGCTCTATCATTTGCTTCGAGTAAATCCTGAAAGGTGCAAGTGTTGTGCAGGATATACGCCACCTCAGAAACGACTTCAGAAACTGATTTTTCTTCTAAAGTTTATTTTGCACTTTTACGTTTTTTTTTTTGAAGTCGGTTTTATTTTTTGTTAAAAAGTTTTTATTTTTCACTTTTTAGTGGTTGACATGTTCATGGGTCAATGTGGACAATGTAGTTTTTTTTTGAGTTTTGTTGATTTTTCAAAAACTGCTTGTCCGATTTCGATAAAAAAATTATGGGACCATTTGGGAAGAACAAAACAAAAAAAGAATTTTTCAAATCGGTTAGCAAGTGACGGAGTTATGCCCGAACAAACATATAAAAAAATACAAGCATCCGAATTGAGAACCTCCTTCTTTTTTTAGAAGTCGGTTAAAAAACAGAAATATCGAACATACTGTATCCAAAAAATATACAGCTGAACTTGGCCTCCTTTCATAAAATCGGTTAAAAAAAGAAGTCTACGAGTATTTTACAAATATTATCTATATAAATAAAAAGAGAAGTCCTGACTGACTGACTGACTGACTCATCAACGCCCAGCCCAAACCCTTGGACCTAGAAAGCTGAGCACAGAGGTTCCCTTTATAATGTAGACAAGGAATAAGGAAGGATTTTTCGAAATTCAACCCCTAAGGGAGTTAAATAGGGGATGAAAGTTTGTATGGAAAATCGTTATTTTCACGCGGGCGAAGCCGCTGGCAAAAGCTAGTCCTGTATAAAGGTTCAAGTGCCAAAAAAGGTGAATGTAACTGAGCTGCATAAAAACATAAAACGATATTTAACTGCAACTGAATCGCGTTCCCCTTTACCCTTTATAACATAATGAATATGACCCAAAAAGTACTTTGTAACAACGCAATATAATACACTAATAATAAAACAAGGAATTTACATCGTAAAATTCGCCGTATTGCGTCAATAATAGTAGGGTCACATGGTCCCGTTCGGGGCTGTGGGTTGTTCGAAAGAGATACCGCGACCTCGATACAAAGGCCTAAGCAGGAACATGGGTGGTTTTTAGTCAGTAGAAGTCTGACACTCCCTACCGCTCTGCCCAGAATGCATTTGATGATGTCCCAACATCCGAAAAAAAACGCCTTCGTATAGAACCCTAAAAAAAGATTCTCTTTTTGTCAGCATTATCATCTACTCCGCTTTTTCCCAACTATGTTGGGTTCGGCTTCCAGTCTGACCAAATGCAGCTGAATACCAGGGGTTCTAATACGGCCGCTTTAGCAGATCATAATATGAATTGCGTTTAAAAGCGTAAAAAGGACCTTTCATAATAGTAACTGCGTCTGTGATCATTTAGGGAAATAAATCATAATAGGAAAATTATATGAATTGCGTTAAAATTTGTAAGTTAATGGTCCATTTTACGCTTTTTAACGCAATTCATATTATGATCTGCTTAAGTGACCATTTTAGAACCCCTGTTTTTACATGAAGCGGCTTCCGGACAGCCTAAGCCTAGCAAATTGTATCATATTAAAGATTAATAATATGATACAATTTGCTAAGACAATTCATTCGCATTTTGTCAGTATTCAAAACATTAAATTATTAATCTAAGATCAATAACAAGAACGAATCAAGGCCATAATTCTACATTACGATAAAAATGACATGCAATAAATAAAGCTTTAATTAAAAATTGTCTCGGACACTAACTGGGTGTGTCACCCTATCAATTTATTTACTAAGAATGATTATGATTACACAAACATTTTACTAATTGTTTCCGCTGGTGCTTTTTAATCACTTGTTATGGCTTATCACGCTATTATTGTTTTGAGAGGAAGGCAGAAATTACACTGACAGTCAAGCATAATCTGCCGATAATGTACCCATTGTTGGGACTCCAGGCCTCCTTTCTATACCTAACAGCGAATGGGCTATAATCCAGTACAGCATGCCATGCTATATTTTACATGGAGTGATTGCCTGTCTGACATCCACATCCCACTTTGTACTAGGTAGGTAATACCCTTGGTTTTTTTTTTTTTAAATGGGCTTGCTCTTGACTTTAATCTTGCCCTAAGGGCAGAGATGATATCGACGATGGAACGAGCTTACCCAGAAGAAGCCTGTTTACTCGCGAAGTCGCGACTTAAACAGATTAGGGTTATATGAACTCGGAAAAACCGACGCAGGCAGGGAATTCCACTCCTTGGCTGTGCGCATTATAAAGGACTTAGCAAAGCGCTTCGTTCGAATGTGTGGAACGTCGACTAGGTATCGGTGATAACCTGCAGTACGTCTAGTCTCCCGATGGAAGAAGGGAGATGGTGGAATCAGCTCGTGGAGCTCCTGCGCACACTCTCCGAAGTGCAGTCTGAAGAAGATCGACAGACATGCCTTTGCGACGGTGGGCCAGGCTATGTAGCTTGACAACCATGCAGCTTATCGTCACCAATTAGCCTCTTGGCTCTGCGCTCTACAGAGTCAGTCAGTCAGAGTGTGGCAAGACGGATTATCAGACTTTCGGGTCACTACCTGTGCAGACTGTCAGGGATCTACAATTAACGAGAATCAAGTCACGGAGGAAACTTTGTATGTAATGGACGGTCTCCCATCTGCAGACCAACATAGGCAAGCCCGGCTTAACATAAAAATAGGCCTGAGAGTCTGTTATATTATTTAGCTACCAGCTTATGATAGATACTAGCTGATTTTTATCTTTACATTATTATGCTTCAAGTTTTGCGCTATCATGGTAAAAGTCAAACCTGAATATAAAAAGCTTTATAAATCTTATTCGAAGCGTCAAATACTTTGCGTCTAGACAGGAAAACTCTGTGGTTCGCGATCGAACTCAATTTCCTCTCAGAATGAGGGTTTCGCTTTACAAAATTGTACTGATGTGCTATGGGATCGAATATAAATATCATTTCAAGTATATTTTAAATAAGATAATGCTTGCGATTTTGAAGTCAGGAATAGGGGATCGGACTGACTCAAAAAAATATGATTCTGTTTAGTCCGTCAGTTAGATTATCGAAAAATATTGGATACGTGTTTTTTGTTTTGTCAAAACTATAAAAAATGACGAATAGAAGATAAAACGCGTCAAAGATCATGGAGTGGGACTTGAAACGTCACTTGAAGGTACAAAATGTACTATCATAATATATGAAGTCACACGAGTTTTCGAAGCACTGTATCGTCTTCATCTTTTGTTTACGTGAAAAAAGAAAAAACATGTGGTCAATATTTTTTGGAAATCTATTTGACGGACTAAAACTATCAGATAAAATAAAAAACGAAACAATAAGAAAGAAAACTAAAGTAACTGACATACTCGAAAAAATTAGGAATTTAAAATGGAAATGGGCGGGCCATGTGTATAGGATGACCAACGACAGATGGACCAAGAAACTCACAGAATGGTTACCAAGAGAAGGGCAAAGAAGTAGAGGTAGACCGAAAAAACGATGGGAGGACATATTTAAGGAAAGATGTGGACCAGACTGGAGAAGACAGACTAGGGACAGAGACAACTGGAGGAAGCTGGGGGAGGCCTACGCCAAAGAGGCGACTTCCACAATTTTATTAAAGACAAATAAATAATAATTATAATTCTTAATGCACGAATGTGATAATTTATATTTTAATCAATAATAATAATAATTTATGCATGGAAATGATTATTTATAATTTTTTATTCAATAATGATATTAATAATTATTATAAAACTAAATTTATTAATTAATTGTGATTATTTATTTTACAAGATCTATTTAAATAATTGTTAGATTGTGGTAGAATAAAGGCTATTTTTATTTATTTTATTTTATTTTTATTATTTGACGGACTAATTAGTTTTTTTTTGTCCGATCCCCTATTATCCGACGGAAACGTAGTTCCAGGATAAAAAGTAGCCTATAGCCTAAATCCAGGTCATGATTTAACAGTCAGATCATTATCATCAACCTGCCTTTTCCTTATAATGTTGGGGTCGGCTTCCAGTCTAACCGGATGCTGCTGATTAACAGTATTTTACTGCCTATCTGACCTCCACAACCTAGTTAGTACTGAGTAAAATGATACCCCTTTCACTTTCGGGTCGGTATATTATGGGTAGTCTAGTCTAGTCTAGTCATCCACAGACCGATCTAGAAGGGCGTGTTTTAACCTGAAGATTGATACGAGTGGCTGCTAACTATGTGTTCCACATTTCATCGAAATTTGTTCACCCGCTGCGCCTAAAAAACTTACAAACAGATACAAAAAGCGTAAAGGTACAAGTTGGTGGCCGACTGCACGCAGCAGCAGCAGACGACATGTCGTCGCTTCGTGTCGTCACGACACGTCGTGGCGTCATGTCGCTGCAGTCATGATTTCGAACCCGACTGCAGACGGCAACTGCAGATGGCATCCAGTTGGTGTAAACTGAACACACAGGTTCCGATACATTTTCGGCTAAAGGACATATCTCTTGTTGTTTCTGTTATCTATGGGAACTACTGATCTGCGGTCAGACGACACGTGCGTCTGCCGCTTGACGACGCGTCGCTAGCTTCATGTCGCTAACTACGGAGGGAATTTCATAGAAATACGTAGAAACCAGTCGTATCGCCGCGACACGTCGTCTGCTGCTGCTTCGTGTCGCCCGCTACCAACTTGTACCTTTAAGCTGTCATTTGTAGACCTTGGACAATCGTTACAAACAGTCAGTGCCACGAAAGTCTGACAACCAGTCTCACAAAATATTACACAGTACTAACCTTCGGCATGCCTGTTAGGGTCCGTCAGACCCACCTGTATACATATACCATTGTATTTCCTTCAAATTCGAATTTCTCCCCTAACCGCACTTAGTAGCTGGCCGTTATGGGCCTACTACACGCTCAAGCTTCACCACACTTTTCGTTCACACTTCACAGTACATCGCGCGTATGGTTGGTAAAACTGTATGGCATGTATTTAAACCGTTATCTGTATATTCCCTTTTTTCGAACAAAATATTTTAAAGTTACACCAAAAATACTGACTTGCACACAAATTATGCACACTAAAGAAATCAAATTTAGTATCCTTTTTAATGGCATTTGCAGAACTCTTTTACTGAACGAATAACTATTATCAAAATAGTATATCTAATAATTATTTAGTCTAACAAACATTTTAAAACTTTTTTAAGGAAAACCTACACCTGATTTACTCCATGACGCGCGCTCGCTTCGCTCGCATATTAAATAACACTAATATCTTCTGTCCCCGAAGTGCCGGGCCTCCGCCGGCCTCCTTCGTCGGCCTACGGCCCGGTGCCCATGCCGCCCGTAAAGGACACTATCGCGAGACGGTCGTACTAGATATCAGTTTTAGAAATTCCGTAGTAAGATTGTACAATTTAGAGTGCAAGTTAGTATTTTTGATAAGCAATTAGTATTTTTGTTTTACAAATCATATATCCGATGTACTAACTACATTTTTGGTGTGAATTCGATAAAAAATGTCATCTCGTTTTGTGTGATTTTTTAGACTTTTTTGTAGGACATGTTTAGTTAATCAATTGGTTTTTTTGCACAGCATTCATTTTTCTGGTATGCATTCAGTTAATTAGTGGAGTTACCTAGTGTGCTGAAAAATTAAACAGATGTGCATTTAAATATAACCCAAACTGTATTACCATTACAAACCACATGCGCGATGTACTGTGTGCACCGTGTAATCGCGCAGGCAAGACTGTGGGGAAGTGTGAGCGTGTGGTAGGCGCATTATGCATTGCTAGGCTCCCATAGCCTGCTACCTGAGACTAGAGCGCACTCTCGTGGTAGTAGGACATGCGTATAGTTTTCCAATTTTCGAACCAGAGCTCTGGAAAATGTTTATAGAAGTGATGAAGGCTGAATATTCTTTAGTTATTTATAAGTACATAGAAGTGCCGTTTATGTTTATATAGTCTGATTGAGATCTCTTTAGTTTTTAATGAGTAAAGTGCGTATAACAGTAACGAAGTTTAAAAACATTTTTAACACTACTTAAGTTTAATTGGCATTTAAATTATTAAAAGTTGTTGATTTGCAATATTTTTTTATTTTATTTTCTAATATACACCCATAGTAAACATATTAGTACATTTAAATAACTTATTTATCAATAAATATTTTAGAAGTTTAAAATACGGGTCTGATAAACCCACCAGGCATACCATCATACCGTGTAACTTTTCGCCACTGCAGGCATGCTGAAGGCTAACTGGGTTGTGGAGGTCAGATAGGCAGTCGCTCCATGTAAAATACTGGTATTCAGCTGCATCCGTTTAGACTTAAATTCGACCTAATACTGGAGAAAAGCTTCATAAATGATGATCGTACAATTACATGGTAATTTCATATCTATATGACTAACTCAAACACGTCAATTTTTTGATCCGTGGGAATATAAATATTGATTCATAAACTTGACTTGAATAAATCAAATATTGGCTTCTTATCTCAGGTAAATAGGTGTCAAGATAATTTGAGCTTTAGAAGGTTAACGATAAAGTGGATTTAACTAGAATTTTAAGATAACCTGTAACCTAGTGGAATTTAGGATTATCTTCATCATCATTTCAGACGAAAACCGTCCACTATCACACTTCACACTATTATTACAAAGGCGAAAATGTGTGAGTGCGTATGTTTGTTACTTCAACACGCAAAAACTCCTGAACAGATTTAGATGAAATTTTGTACACAGATAGTTTATAACCTGGATTAATAGATAGAATAGTTTTCATCCCGATTTTATCTTCCCGTGGGATAATTTTCGAGTTGTAGCGGGTGAAGCCGCTGGCAACAGCTAGTTGGATATAATCCTCACCCAAGTGTCGCCATATTGACCGGTCCCGTGGGTCTCGAATCTAAGGGATCCCCACAACCTGAGCCCCCCTATGTTTCCTACACCTCCGCTATTTTTTTTCTGATTAATTTCGTTGCGGGATCCAAGACAGTTAAATTGTTTCTCTGGGACTTCTTCGAGTTTCTTTGTCTCGACGCTTTTCTTGTGGTCGCCACTGTTGATTCTGGCTTTCAGAAGTAATAGTGGTTAGATAATAGTGTGGTGGGCTTGCCCTAAAGAAAAACCTGTAACCTAAAGTTTGTGAAAAATACTTCTGGCTTCCTATTGCCGTCAATATTTTCATCGGAGGACCGAAAATAAATCAAAACTTTTCTCGCGATACGGTCCTCATTCCTATAATCTACACAAACCATTACGGCTATAATCCACAAAGGTTTAGACAGAGTACCCACACTTCACCAGTAACGTTCACAATACCATACGTTTAATTCAATTTAAGTACCGACACAGGACTCGAACTGACAACAAGGCAGACGCACGCACCCCGTCTATCGACTCGTAATTATGCAGATTGTATGCACATCACTATTTGAACACGCTATCGGTTCGGTGCAGTGTTGCTGCTCGAGGGATAGGGATGGGACACGGTTGTGTGTTGTAGTTGTCGATATATTATTAATTGTATTTTGTTTTTCGTAATGGTATTGATATCGGTTCATGCATGTTGCCTGGCAGCTTTTTTTTTTCTATATGGCATCTCGCAGAGCAGCGGTGGCCCAGTGGTGGCGACCCCGACTAAGGCCAGCGGTGGGCCGGTTGCCCATTGGTGGTGGCCCCGACTTACGAACAGTAAGTCCTGGGTTTGAACTCAGACAGGCATTACTTTGTGTAATTTATTTCATCACCGCTGCTCTCAAAACGGTGAAGGAAAACATCGTGAGGAAACTGGCATATATTAGAACCAAAAAATTCTAAGACATGTGATATCTACCAACCCGTACTGGGCACGCGTGGTGGATTATAGGTATAGCCGATCCCTCTCATAGAGACTGAGTCCCTGAAGTGGGAACGTTATAGGCTGATGATGATGATATTTTTTAGGCTTTGTAGGTATATGCATGTAGAAGTGCACTGAGAAATCCATTTGAATAAAGTCACACCTCGAGCAGATCTACCTATCTTTTATCACTAGTTGTGAGGAGCTCTTAAATACCTGTGTAAGTACTGTGAACTTTTATAATAAACTGGTAAATGTTATGCTGTAGATTTTATTCTGTGCTTATTTTGATGTTTTGAACCTAGTAAATAAATCATGCTTAAATCTGTTCAAATAGAAGCTTTTATTTACCTTTTGCTCTGGTTTCTCCTACATAGTATTAAGATTTGCATTTAGATGGATAGGTACTGAAAATGTTTACAGCTTTTTGACAATAACATAAATTCTATGAATACATTATAGTCAACCTCTATGCACGATCATAAAATGACAATAAGGGGTACCTAGTCAGTGGTTTAAAGTATCTCATTTGATAATTCATTAAATATGCAGTTTTTATTTTGCACTCATAATTAGGATAAGGCGATTTTCCTGATTATTATCTTACTACCACTTTGCTCGCGACTTTGCCCGCAAAAAAATTGATAAGTGAGTATAAATAAATATAACATAAATAACCTAGGACACCCAAGAATAATGCAACTTAAACCAATGAAATATTTTTTTGAATTTGATCTTTACTTCCGGAGATCACATAAAAAATACAACCATACAAACAAATTTTACCTCGTTATAATCTCAAAAATATTAGCACGAAATTTTTTTCAGATATTTTTTTTCATTATTAGCTTAGCTTGACTACATTGACCAAAACTATCGATACATTCTTCCCCGCCAATTCTTATCGACTTAATCCCCTCCCTATGCCCCTCTCCGTATAATTAGCCACTATCTACTAACACACTGCGAGTTTGTTTGTCCGTTGAGATGAATTTGCTCATATAAATCACTTTGCCTATCTCATAGACCTGACTGTCACAGAAATGGATGAGGAAATTGGAATGATAAGATTAGATATTTGGAAAAGAAAGTGGAAGTAGAAAGAAATTGTATTTATTGAAAAAGATTCATTGTAATGTCATTTTGAAGACGATTTCTGCCAGACCGGACTGCCTCTTCCAAACACTGGATGGGACCACTCATAGCCTCATAGGTCACAGGTATTATCAGCCTTTCTCACCGGATCGTCGTATTTTCGTTTCGTTTTCGTACCGATTATGTGCAGAATTAGGGGATCGGACTGGGTCAAAATAATATGATTCTGTTTAGTCCGTAAGTTAGATTATCGAAAAATATTGAATACGTGTTTTTTTGTATTATCAAATCAATAAAAAATTACGAAGATAAAACGCGTCAAATATCTTGGAGTGGGGCTTGAAACGTCACTTGTGTCGCCAAAATGTACTATCATATGACGTCACACGAGTTTTCGAAGCACTGTATCTTCTTCATTTTAAGTTTACGTGAAAAAAGAAAAAATACGTGTCCAATAATTTTTGGAAATCTATCTGACGGACTAATTAGTTTTTTTTTTGTCCGATCCCCTATTGAGAGCTTCCTCACTGAGTAGATTCGGTACAGATTCTTAATCACTGGTCTCTGTACTGAGTACCATTCGATTATAAGACGACATATTGCCGAGGCGGCACTATGGAAAATGACAAGAATCGTAGCCGTTGTGTCTTCTGGACACTTACTGGCTCGGTTTATTACAGAACGAAAACGACACTGGTAAAACGTAAACGCGCCGATCCGGTGAGGAAGGTGCCTTACTCCTTCCGCAAAACCTATTTTCGTAGAGTACAGTGATCCCAGGCAAGCGTATTACTTTGTGTAAGTACCTAATTGATTTCATCGCCGCTGCTCTCAAAACGGTGAAGCAAAACATCGTGAGGAAACCGACATGTCTTAGAACCAAAAAAATCGAAGACATGTGACATCTACCAATCCACACTGGGCCCGCGTGGTAGATTATAACCCATCCCTCTCCTAGAGATAAGGCCTGCCATGAGTCCCTGCAGTGGGAGCATTATAGGCTGATGATGATGATGACATTGAAGTACATTATGCTTGGTTGACGGCTTTATGAAGGGTTCATTAACACCTTGTATTATGTACTCATTAATTGGGCAAGTCCAGCATTGAATCAACCAAAAGCTTAACTAATTATCCTATAATACATAATATTAATAATCAAGTACCTACCTAATTTATGACAAAAATATTGATATAAAGTAAAAACATTACAAAATCATTATACAAGCGTCAATGGGCCGTTAGATTTAAATATTTTAATTGAATTTGTGTTTATGACGGCTTGTTAGTTTGAATATCATCACGACTATTATTATTTATGATATGGGCAGAACTTCTAATAGAAATATAATCTTTATCGGTCTTTTTTGGTGGATTCAATTAGCGGGATTATTTAATTTCATTGATTAAAATGTCTATGAAGAAATATAGAGTCTTAATTTACTTTTTAGTAAGTGTTCCCAGACTAAAAAAACAGTTAATTAAAATAAATATTATCATCTGCCTGGCTTTTTCCAATTGTGTTAGGGTCGGCTACCAGTCTAACCGAATTTTGCTGAATACCTACCAGTATTTTACATAAAATCTACCTGACTTCCGCATACGATACCCCTTGGTAAGATCAGTTGTCAGACTTACAATCTTCTGACTGCCTGTAACAACTGTCAAAGAATTAATATGACAGTTGGGACCAACGGCTTTTATCTATGTAATTATTATTTTTTTGTTTGTTTCAGTCCAGTACTAACCCCACAAGCTCTACATAAAGATCAATGTATCGTCGAAGACTTTTAAAATTTCCTTTCTGGTTTTTTTTTTTTAATACATACTTGCCGTTCCAATTCACTTTTGACATTGGCAGAATGGTCGACATCGGCTTTGCTTGCCATCAACTAAAAATAGAATAGAATAGACGTGAAGCGGACACAGTTTTATAATAACACTAGCTTTTGCCAGTGCCTTCCAGTGGATTTTCCATACAAACTTACATCCCCTATTTAACTACCTTAGGGGTTGAATTTCGAAAAATCCTTCCTTATTCCTTGTCTACATTATAAAGGGAACCTCTGTGCAAATTTTCAGCTTTCTAGGTCCAAGGGTTTGGGCTGGGCGTTGATGAGTCAGTCAGTCAGTCATTCAGGACTTCTCTTTTTATTTATATAGATAGATTGGTTTCGGCTAGAGATGAGCCGTTGCCGGCAAAATTGGCAAAATTCCCGGGAATATTGCCGGGAGTGGGAATATTTGCAGAGTATTTGTTAATTATAAGTCAAATTAAGTACGGAAACTATGTAATACACTTATAATTAGCATTAATAGGCCTTAATCTACCTTGACCGGCAACTTTGGCAATATTTCCAATGCTGCTGGCAATTTTGGTATTTTCCCAATATTCCCACCAGGCACATCACTAGTCTTGGCTATCGTTCGTAGATCTGTGAGAGTCATTGCAGGTAGTCAGTAGCCCAAAAGTTTGACAACTATTACTATACTGTATTATCCGGTATTATGTGGGTTGTGGAGGTCAGATAGGCAATCACTTCATAAGAAATATTGGTATGTCCTTTACATAGAACTCGGTGTTGGCTGAAGGTTTTCCATGCATATTTAAAACTGTCGCACATAATCTATCGCAGGCTAAACCATGCGCAATGACTGCTTCGTTGGTCTAGTAGTCGAAGAGGTCCTGGGTTCGATTCACAGTTCAGGCAAAGTGTTCTTGTGTTTTTCTGTCAAGAATTTATCAGTAGCAGACACGTAGTCTGTGGTGGCAACTGGCTGGCCCCCTATTACATGGCACTTAAACAATAACTGGCGAAATGTGTTTGCACTATTAGGTACACCTCTGCCTAACTCTTTGGGGATTACAGGCGTGATGTTATGTTACAGTACGATCAAATTATCTTGACAGGTCTGAACATAGGCTCTGCGAACTTTTACGCATGTAAACTTGTGAAGAAAACTGTTATTGCCAGATAAACCAATACTTATACTATCAGAAAATATCTATTATATACAGTGAGAAATACAAATAAAATAAATATCAAAACACTTTTAGACATTAGTTGTAACAAAATAACCTGCACGAAGTTCGGACCTGCCAAGATAATTTGATTGCACTGTACGTATCCACAGAATGGATGAGTGAATCCACAGGCAAAACCTAGTTAAACAAATCTAGATCAGTATTCATCACACCCCGTGTATTAAAAAGATTGTGAACTTACATACAAATCGTTTGTTTAGTATAAAAATAAGATAAAAAACCTTTTTACTGCCATTCTGATGGGAGTGACTGAGTCTCATTTAAATATTATAATTAAATATCTGTTTTTATGATATGCCTTGTTAGTAATATATACTCTGCGCTATGATTTGAGGGATTGGGAGGGGCTTGTGGTCGTTCGTTTAAGGTTAAGCTGCTGACGAGGTCGGTCCTGAGATGGGTGCCCGGAAAACTAAGTCTTTTTTAATGCAATGTAATTTAAAAATGAAACTGTGGCGGCATCAAATTACGAACAGTGAGTCGTGGGTTCGAATCCAGGCTGGCGCATTACTTTGTGTAATTTATTTCATCACCATAAAACGGTGAAGGAAACCGGCATGTCTTAGAACCAAAAAATCGAAGACATGTGGAATCTACCAATCCGCACTGGGCACGCTTGGTGGATTATAGCCTATCCGTCTCCTAGAGAGGAGGCCTGAGTCCCTGCAGTGAGAACATTACAGGCTGGTGATGATGATGAAAATCTACTATTATTGAACGTCGTTAAAACACAATCATTTATTCTCATTGTGTTAGTTTTGTTGTAAGCTTTCGGGTCACAACTAACTTCATAAGCACGGGAAAAAGTACACACAGTCTGTGTGGCTAAATTATTGACATACTTTCACATTTACATAATATCACGCTTGTGCCCAGAAGAGATTGGTAGATGTGTAACTAACAGTGGACCCACATTTCGCCAGTTATGTTTTAGTATAGGCAGCGAGCGTATTACCATTAACCTGGCGCAAATCCAGTCTTCGTAGCTGTTACCGAGGAATTCTTGATGGAAAAATTCAATAACAATTTGCCTGTCCCAAGGATCTAGGACTTTTATGCCATTCGCGATTGTGTCCACTACATCAACAACGCAGCCTTTCACACTTGTATGCGAATACAGGCTAAAAATCAACAACTAACAGCCGGGACCATCGAAACGTGCTTTCCAAGGCACGATGGAAACTTGGTACGTAGATAATGGTGTGGTCACTTACCCATGGAGTTCCTTGCCCGTTCTTCTCCATAGATCTACGCTAAGGAATGGGCAACTACACTACTTTCACAAGTTATTATGCCTTGTGACTGTAGCTTTGTTTAAAGTTTTTCTGACATTTATGCCTGTAGCACACCTCCGCTGCGAAACAACAATTGCGAATACGCTGCGCGAGTTTCGCTGTACAAGCAACAGTACTACGGTCAACGGGCGGTGATGTAGATGGCTCCTGTTCAAATGAGCGAAATCGTGTTAGAAAGAGACAACATCATAGTCAGTTTCGTACGTTAGAGCAGGGAATTTCGTTCCTGTTTCGCCGCCAAAGAACTTATAACTCACAGCGAAACTATTGCGGTTTCGCCCTTTGAGTTTCGCAGCGGAGGTGTGCTACAGGCATCAAAAGTGCTTGTAATGGTAAAAGAAAGAAAGAAAAAACATTTATTGTCGCAGAAATATAAGTTAAAATAAAAGCAGTAAACACACAACTCACAACTAATAATATGATGAATGGTTTCATTGAAATAAATTGCTTTGAGTTTGACTTTGAGTCCCACGGACCAACCTAGGAAGATAAGATAAGATGATAGACCTGAGTGACTGAATGATCAAGAGTTAAAAATGTGGGTGGCAGAGATCTCTTGTTGGTCGCTTTGCCCGACCCGATATCATACACCATTAGACCGACCACAAATAAATTAGAATAAAGGCAAAAGAATGATATGTGACCAAACGAAATAGAAAAACAAAAAGCACTCTTTTTTTTTTCAAAAGCCACGACTGCCCACCATTTTAGTAAAAAATGAACTCAAAATGTCAGTCGTGGTATAGTCATTAGTGTACAGTGTTGTCAGATGACAAAATAAAAGCAAAAAAAGAAGCGAGTTTAGTGTGGAACTGTCGTGTCGTGTTAATGCGACTGACACGAACGCTTATTGGCTCGAGAGTTAGCTAGTGATGTGTGGAGTATCGATAGTTTTTGGGTTTTTTTATTGGATTTTGGTTTTGTTATAAACGTTGTGGAATAGTTTAATTAAATTAGTGAATCTTCTTTAATATTTAATAAAAGCTATTGTTAGCCAAGCAACAATTTAGCCAACCAAGCAACAGTTTCTGCTATTTATCAGTTACTACTCAACGCGCTTTACTGGAGCTTATTCGGAGTGCTGATAAAAAACCTAAATACGATTCAAACATTCTACCTTTTTTCTACATTTTAAATAGAATAACTGAAGTAACCCTACCCCTATACCACCCCTACCTACTCCTATTTTCCACGGGGGTAGGCAGAAAACACTCACCGCCACCTGCCTTTTGCCTCGTCCACCTTCATACATCTGGTAATACATGGACACAGGTAGCGAGTAATTACAGAAGGAAATCTTTCTGAAGAACCTCACCTATATTATGGTCAGTCTCTCTAAAGTGCCCTCTCCCGGCGTTGCCACTCACTTTTGCCTAAATAGCTTTTGTTAGTCATCTTTATTTATTTATTTAAACTTTTCGCACACAAAAAAAAGGTACAAAGGCGGACTTGCCTTAGGCATTCTCTACCAGTCAACCAAGGGTGGTGTAGAAATTAGATGGCAGGTGTGTAAAAAATAATATTCAAGTATATCATACCTAATGATTTATAAATATTGTTGGCTCAAAGTCACGCCATCAGCCAGTAGCCGTCCGGTTAGCGTACGGTCGACGTGCGGCAACCGACAGAAGTTCATAAAACGAGGCGAGCGGCGTTGCAACGGTCACTTTTTGCTTGGACGGCGCTCGGAAAGGACTTGCTACCCGACTATTATCGTGTTCTTCGCTATTTTTGGTTTATGTTTTTGCTCGTGTACTGATTATTCCATTTTGCTAGTGCTATTTCTATTTGATTATTCTTTAAAATGTTTGTCGTGATATTTTTGTAAAAGTGTAATTTACAAGATATTAAACATTGTTTATTTTGTTCACGTATTTCACTTCTGATTCCTAATAATATAATATACAAATAGTTACATAAATAGATTATAAACATATAATACCCATATATAAATATGTATATACCCTTATATCTTTCATTCAATAACTCCATCACTAAAACCATCTAAACATACTCTTAATAACTGACGTTAAGGAAAGTTGATGATTCCCACTCTCAAACTTGTGTACAAGGCAGACCCAATCTATCTTCTATCTATATATCTGTATATATATTAAAAGGCAAAGCTGATTGACTGAGGATCAACGAACAGGCCAAACGGCCAAACCTACTTCGCAAAACTGAAAACTTACTTCGCACACGTATTCCTCTTACGATGTAGGCCACTAAAGAAGGATTTTTCAAAATTCAGCTTCCAAGGGGGTGAAATAGGGGATAACATTTTCTATGGAAAATGTATTTTTTTCATTTTTCCGACATCCACGCGGGCGAAGCCGCGGACATAAGCTAGTATCTAATAGTTCTCAAATTCTCAAGCACATCTGTAGCCGTCACAGATATCCGTGGTATGGCCACTCGTACTGCAAGTTTTAAACTGCGTGTGGTCGCGTGTTAATTGTTTTTAATTACAATTGGACTCTTCTAGCTCGGGAGTAACGGGATAAATTGATGGGTTAACTAGGATATTAGTATTGTGTTGTGTGTACGGAAGTGTTTCAGATAAATTGGATGATATAATGTTTCAATTGTACAGATGCTAGGACATCAAGCTACCCAAAACTATCGAATTTTCCCAAACAACCTTGAACCTAATGCTTTAGCGATAAAGTTCAAAATCTATTAAAGAAATTTGACAGATTTTAGTATCAATATGTTTTTTTTTGGTTGCCTATATCGTATCCCACTGGTAACCAAAAGCTTCCCATTTCTCCTTCCATACCACTCTATCTTGTGCGATCTCTGGCCATCTTAACTCTGCAAACATGATCAGACCGCCACGCCGCCTTTACTACAGATGACCCCGACGGCAATAAAAAATAACAAAAAAATGACCTCCACAAAATTATAATTCAACAAAATACCCATAGTTTCAATACTAAACATCAGAGTTTAACGCATTTGTCCCTCCATCCAAACTAACTGCAAATCAGTTAATCAGTCTTTATCTGAGTCCAACGGATGAAGAACATAAAAAGAGGTTTTCTATCGACATTGTCCTATCACTAGCACTACAAATATTGACGTATCGATCGTCCACTAGAGTGCGTCGAACATCACAATTCGGGCCCGAAGTGTAGAAAGCTAATAACTGATGAAGATTGTTCCACTGTGTGGCGTTCACAGTAATGCTGTCACTACATGAACAAACGATTCTGGATTAAGACTGTAATTATAATTATCCAGTTTTCGTTTAATTTTATCTTCATTACATAATATAAAACAAAGATATAAATATTGATGGATAGAGAGGGAGAGGAAGGCCAAAGAATAGATGGATGGATTGTGTTAGGAATGATATGAATGAGACAGGCGTTAAAGCCACCTTGACGTCTAACAGGGAAGAATGGAAGGAGAAAACGTGTTGGGCCGACCCCAAATAGAATGGGTTAAGGGCAAGAAGATGACGATGATTACTTAATAATAATATAAAACAAAGTCGCTCTCGCTGTTTGTACGCTTACTACGCAACAGATAGGAAATGGAGTTTTTAGTATTAGATAGAGTGATTCAAGAGGAAGGTTTATGGTTCATGTACAAATACTGGTATTTAAATGCATCAGAATTCCGGATAGATTGGAAGCAGACACCTACATAGTTGGGAAAAGGCTAGACGATGATGATCACTACGATGAAATATATAGGAAAATTCACATTCCACCTTTATAAAGAAGAAACAAAAGCTCTTTTCGATTAGAAATAGATTTCTCATTACAGCCTTATAAATAGTTGAACACATAGAACCTCTGACAAAGACCCATTTTACGTAGAAACGTGGCTTCAAACCCAATTAATTTCGACACATGAATAAAAAATCTATTCAGTGGCGGCGGAGGAAATCGATACGTTGTCGTCAAGTCTATTTGACGTTACGTTAAATAGACTGTGGGTATGTAGATGTAGCCTTCAGCCTTGACGTTTTTATGAGGATTGATAGGAAGAGTCTTATCCATGCTATTTGTAACAGACTGTGCTTGTCTTCCGAAACGTGGTCGCTCACAATGGGCTGCATCAGAAAGCTCAAAGTCACCCAAAGTGCAATGAAGAGGGCTATTCTCGGAGTTTCCTTGCGTGATCGAATCAGAAATGAGGACATCCGCATGAGAACCAAGGTTACTCAAAACGGCAAAAAACGGCGGCAAACGGCTACTGACGTAGTTCGAAGAATCGCCAGACTTAAGTGGCAATGGGCAGTGCACATTGCTCGCAGAACGGATGGCCGATGGGGCCGAAAAGTTCTGGAGTGGCGACTGCGAACCGGAAGACCTTGCGTTGGAAGACCTCAACCTGGTGAAGGTTGTGGGGACCCGCTGGATGAGAGACGCAAGGGACCATTCAATGTGGTGACACCTGGGGGAGGCCTATGTCCAGCAGTGGACGTCTTTTGGCTGAAATGATGATAATGATGATGATGTGCTTGTCTTCTGTTCACTTTTCATCTGCCTGGCCTTATCCATCTGCTTATCTATCTGCTTATCTATCTGACCTTATTCCAGTCTTACCGGTTGTAGCTAAATAGCAGTATTTTACATAAAGCTTCAGCCTGTCTGACCACCAAAACCCAGTAGTGTTAGGTAATACGATACCCCCTAACACTGTTTGTCAGACTTTCGGAACACTGAATATGCAACGACTGCCAAAGATCTACAATAGACGTGCTTTCAGTGCCATGCAGGGTACTCAGACTTTAATGGATCCATTTGCTAGTGGCTGTATTGACTTTTCATTGAAAAGTATTTTAAAAAAAACGCAAGCAACGTAAAAAAAATATTGATTTTCGCTGGCTAACCTTACGCTTCCACCTTAACTACAATCCATCTTTTTTACTCGTATTACTCCAAATACAAAATACCAGAGATCAATCTCTTTTCTCTCCTAAATAAAAGACCCGTGTGAACTCCTCCATCAGAATCAAACGCAATGTAATACGCTTGCACATCGACAAGTCGCTCCACTGTTTACAAATGACATGACAGTGAATACTGTCAATATTGACACCTTAGGGATGGGACATGTGTCGATAGGCGGTTTTATCGATACAGTTTCTTTTTGTAAAAATATGTAAATTGTTAGGAAAGAAAGAAATATTTTATAGTAAAAGTAAAGATTATTGAAAATAGTATAATTCATTGATTTGGTCGTTGAAAGGTAGGATGAGCTCAAGGCGACTTTCAAAAGGTACAATGCTGATGTGTGTGGAATCGCTGAAAAGTTGGTTGTACACTAAACTTATTGGTGGTGATGTTTTTCAGCAGATCAAGTACGTAGTATACGCAACCAGCATTTAAAGTACAAGGAAGTGTTTAAAGTCCTTAGCAGGTGGTATTTAGTAGGGTTTGCCTATCCTCAAGGGATGATGTGTAAATGAAAAGATTCGTTTGAAAACCGCGTCGGGCACTACCCGCATTTTGCTGAATTGGGCCCTTTTTGGCGCAGCCGTGAGGCACACAGTGGCACGATTTGTTTAGTTTTAAGTTATTTTTTCTTAATATTATTTTTTGTTTTACATTGTGTGTACTTGTGGCATGTGCCAAATAAATGCATTTTCTTTTTTTCGTTTTGTTTACCAAGAACACAACATCTCATAAAGGAGTTTTGGGTATAGATACAGTTCACATCTATGCCAACGTTTAGTAGATTTTGTTGGTCGATTAAACAACTAATGGTCTGTTAAGTGAGCAGCGTCTTTGTGAAAGACGTCAGCCGTCACCCAAAGACTGCTTGATTATTAACGTGAAAATTATTCACAGATTTTTTTCCTTGAATCTTTTTTTTTTGGTACAATCCCGCCACATAAATCCAAAACCACTACAAGTCCCGAAAGCCAGAATCAACAGTGGCGACCTCCAGAAAAGCGCCGAGACAATGAAGTTCCAGAGGAAACGAAATTTATCATAAAAAAATAACGGAGGAGTAGGAAAAGAACATTTTATTAACTAAAACCAACCCATCTTCCTTCTTAGCCCTTTGTGTTCTAGGTCCGCGGTATCTCTTTCGAATAGTCCCACTGCCTCGGAGTATTACTCGAGATTATAATTTTTCAGTGTTAGAAGAGTGACATGTTTTACTAATAATTGTTTTCTGTTCGTTTCAGGTAAGATTTCAGCTGTTCTTGCACCACGTGTGAGACAAACCAAGGAGTGTTTAGTAGTATGTTCGACGACTAATCAAGTTAAACTAAACCAAATTAACCTGATCGCTCATTGCACGGGAATTGCATACAAAGCGAGGTCATGCTATTTGGGAAATCAGGGCCCCGAGTCTGCTATTCAATAGTGTCAGAATGGTCTATCATTGATCTCATAATTGTTGATTTCGACAAGTAGACGACAAGCCAAAAAGTACCTTATGTCGTGTCATCAATCAACAATTATGAGATCAATGATAGACCATTCTGACACTACTGAATAGCAGACTCGGGGCCCAGGTCATTCATCAGGTTGGAAAATCGATAAATAACTCCCGCTCTGGGCAGAGCGGTAGGGTAGACTTTTACCCTTAAAACCACCTATGTTCCTTCTTAGCCCGTTGTGTCGAGGCCGCGGTATCTCTTTCGAACAACCCGCAGGCCGAAATCGAGGCCTGACTTGGCACTCCGATAGCACTGCACTGTCACTGCTATTCCCAAATCCATTGCTTCACAATATGTTTCGGAAATGCGTCAGTTCAACCACGTTCAACAATGTTAGTTGCGCAATTAATGTTAATATTATTTGCGTAAGTGTGTAACGCAATTCATGTTGTGATTTAAAAAACAGTCAATCAAATCTTCCGCCATGAATTTTGAAAACAAATGTTGGTAGGACCTACATTAAATAGGGGATCGGACTGGGTCAAAATATGTAATATGATTCTGTTTAGTCAGTAAGTTAGATTATCGAAAAATATTGAATACATGTTTTTTGTTTTATCAAATCAATAAAAAATGACGAAGATAAAACGCGTCAAAGATCTTGGAGTGGGGCTTGAAACGTCACTTGTGTCGTCAAAATGTACTATCATAAATGACGTCACACGAGTTTTCGAAGCACTGTATCGTCTTCATTATAAGTTTACGTGAAAAAATAAAAAATACGTGTCCAATAATTTTTGGAAATCTATCTGACGGACTAATTAGTTTTTTTTTGTCCGATCCCCTATTGTAGCTACTTGGTTCTTCTCTATCTTTTACCCAAGTTTATTTCTACTCTTATAAGGCGATACTAGTACAACGACTACCTCGTTAGGTCTAGTTGTCGCAAGCGCGACTGCCGTGTATGGGTTCTCGGGTCGGGAAAAGTGTTATGAGTTTTCCCATCAGAAACTTCTCAGTCAGCCAGGGAGTTTGTATTCGTGCCCGGTTGGTGGTCGTTCATGGTCGTGGTGGTTGGTGGTGGGTGTGTTTACTGCTTTTTATTGTATCATAATTCTGCGACAATAAATACTTTTTCTTTCTTTCTTTCTCTAACTCCTTAAAACTATGTTTACATTTTAAACTCAAAATCACTTTAAATTCTTATATTGTTTGATCATGCATGCACAATCTGTAGTTCTTTGAGGTACCACAACGTAACTATGAAACCTAAAGCCACCTTTTCACTATGGGATGTAATATTCCTTCAAATGACCTCTAAATATCGCTCGCATACATTTTGTAGTTTTGATGTAATATAGGTACATTACAGCACAGTGTGAACGGTCACGTACAAAATGTAGGCGAGCGATATTTAGAGGTCATTTAAAGGAATATTACATCCCATAGTGAAAAGGCGGCTTTACTGTATCACTTAAAATCACACCCATTATAATTATACCATGACTTTAGCACTTTTAGCCTTTCAAACTTTTTACCAAGAAACTAGTCTTGAATCTAAAACAATACTACAGTAACATCGATATAGTAAACAGTAAATCATAGTGATAATTATTGTACTCCTGTTTACATTTCTCACGACAATGTGTGACCTATTAACAGCAGGTCGTGATGTTAGGCTGCGGTCAGACGGACGACTTTGCGACTTGCGACTGACTTGTTTTGTTCAAACTTTATGACGGCCTCGGCTCAGAAGTTATTCTTGAGAGTTACATGAACTTGGAGGGTTGTAATGATGATTTTGATGATTATAATTCTGTAACTGCATACGTTTTACAGCCGCGAATCATATTTTCACTAACATACAACCTAGCACTGGCCTGCAAATTGCTAAAAACGTAAGAAAATTTGAATTTCGCGGGCTACCCTGGAACATCAGCCTTAAGTCTTTCCTTAGAGAGTTCGCCAGTGAGCGGGAGGGGTACACACTTCAGGAAACTGTACTGTATCCCAAGTAGACTACTTACTTCTGCCTTCATTTTTATTTTTTTGTGGATGAGAAATCATAAAACGACCCCTTGTGACTTAAACCCAATGTTGCTCCAGGGCCGCGGTATATCTTTCGAACCGTCCCGAAGCCCCGGCAGGCATCGGCCCTTGCCCTTTCATTTTGCTGACATCTCTTTGAGGCACGCGTGGAACACGAACGCGCCGTGGACTCAGCACAGACCTCTGCCTTTCATCTCCCCCTTGTGATGTTATGTAATAGGGGATCGGACAAAAAAAACTAATTAGTCCGTCAGATAGATTTCCAAAAATTATTGGACACGTATTTTTTCTTTTTTCACGTAAACTTAAAATGAAGACGATACAGTGCTTCGAAAACTCGTGTGACGTCATATTGCAGTACATTTTTAACGGCCAGTGACGTCACAACCCCCACTCATAATCTTTGACGCGTTTAATGTTAGTAAATTTTTATTAATTTGATAAAACAAAAAACACATAATATCCAATATTTCTCGATAATCTCACTGATGGACTAAACAGATTTTTATATTTTTTTAGGAAACATCCCTATTCAGTTGCAAAATCGCGCGTGTGAACTAAACTTTAATTAAAACGTATGTCCCAATGATAAGCTTCGCTCCAAGCACACATTACTCACTAATTGATTGCACTCATTAATTAATTATACGCATACTATCACGACCACTTATTTCTGGTATAGGCAGATATGTCATTGTAAAATAGCTTCCACGATTATTATTATATTACTACATACATTACATAGAGTCATTGATTAATTGATGAACAAATTACACATCTAACCTAAGGGCGTGGGCACACGATGCGTTGCGGCGCCGCACCGCAAAGATTCCGACGAATCGGCCTTCAATTTCACTGGTCGTGTGCCCGCCGATTGGTCGAAATCGCGCCGCACCGCCGCCGCAACGCATCGTGTGCCCCCCGCTCTGACAGACAGATGTGTGCTGGGGAGTTTGTTCCGCCACTTCTTCTTTCCAGCTAAAACATTAGGAAGTGTCGAAGGGTGGGCGTTTTGGGGGAATGTCTCTGTGAGGTACGAGCCTCGGCCTAGGGCGTCACTGGGGATGCCAGCAAAGGGACAGGCTGAATCTGAGTGAGATCATTATTTAGGCACTGGTTTAAAATTACTACTGGATAACTAACTAATATCTAATAATATTGTAGTATCTAATAACAGCGTCACGGGATCCACCCAGGAGAGTTACGGCTAAACGCAATCCTATTTCTTAAAAAAGATTCCGAAATAAACGAGTGTGACTGTCTCTTGTTCGTGCGATGTTCGCTTTGGTTAGAACACAGGGTCAAGCCCCAAGAATGTAACAATTATCCAAACGATGCAGCAATCAAAATATATTGCAATAAAAATCAGTCACACTGTTCGACCTGAGAATCGAACCCGCACTGTTAATCAGGTCAACGAATGTCTTGCAGGCAATCAATAGAATATAAACAACGCATCTTGTATTTAAACGTCAAATAAATTATGTTTTTATGATTTGTATTATTTCACAAGACCTCTCAAGCGCCGCGCGCAATAACGGGCCCCCCTCCCTCACGCACCGCCTGGTTACGTCATCGCATGAGTCATCGGACCTTGCTCACTAAAACGCTTATCGCTCGAGTTCTGTTATCTCTTATCTCAAACGGTAAACAGTTTCGTGTTTCTGAAGAGCTAGACGATGTATTATTATATAAACAACTCTTTTATAGCTTATTTAGAATTATAAATATCGTATAGTTAGGACAGAACTCGCCGCCACACGACTTGTTGCGTATCTTATTTTGTTTTGGTAAAACTACTGAATCAATTTACACGAAACTTTAGAACTAATATAACAAATGTACAAGTAATACGGTGACAGTGTTTTTTTAGGAGACCTACATACATTATTCTAATAAGATTTTAACTCAACTCCCTCACGGACCGCCTAGTTACGTCATCGCATGCGTCATCTGACCTTGCTCACTAAAACGCTTAATGCTCGAGTTTTATTATCTCTTATCTCAAACGGTAAACAGTTTCTTGTTTCTGAAGAGCTAGACGATGTATTTATTATATAAACAACTCTTATTTTAAAAGACGTATATTGTCATCCCACAGACGACCGGATTTAGGACAGAACTCGCCGCCACTCGACTTGTTGCGTATCTTATTTTGTTTTGGTAAAACTACTGAATCAATTTACACGAAACTTTAGAACTAATATAACAAATGTACAAGTAATCTAATGATAGTGTTTTTTTAGGAGACCTACATACATTATTCTAATAAGATTCCAACTCAAAATTCTTATAATATTCTTATTGGCGAACTGTCATTTTAGAATTGCGAAATAACCTTGAAATATAAATAAATACGAAATTATTTGCTTCGAATACACGATATAATGAATTATCACTATATTTTATGTTGATAATAATGTTTCCAAGACCATATTTCAATGAAAAGGAGTCAAATTCATATTTTCAATTCGCTCATTCAATGACGACGACGAAATCTTTGTTATGATATTTTGTTGGCTCGAAAACTAATTTTGGGATATGAATTGCCAAGCAAATTATTATCTACAAAGTTGCAATAGGGACTTCTAAACTAATAAACATTTACTTACCAACGTTTCACAAACAAAATCATACACAAAACACAAAAACACTACGACACCCACACTTTACCACACCGTTTTTTGCATCAACTGTCAAACGTCACTATGGCACCTCTCAATATTTTTTTAAAAGTGTTCCAGGTTTATGTTTAGTAATTTATTGGTGCCATACGCAGCTCTAGCTAGTTACCCTTTGGCACAAATTTTGCCAGACAATTTAGAGCCATATTTTAGGTAAAAATAAGGTTTGAATTTGCTGCGCCCGACTGGAACGACGTCGTTCCAGCGGGTCTCAACGGAATTTTCTTAGTGGAACGACGTCGTTCCAGTCGGGCCTGAACGGTTAAACTATTTGATGCCACGCCTAGATTTTGATTAAATATTTTGTAACTTATAAAGATTATGATTTTAATATCTTGGGATCCGTTAGTTTTACAAGTCAATAACTATATAAAGTGTCTGTTTGTAATGCAAACTAGCAGATTTGTAAGTAAACTAGCTTCTGCCAGCGGCTTCGCCCGCGTAAAAATGACAATTTTCAATACAAACTTTCATCCCTTATTTAACTCCCTTAGGGGTTGAATTTCGAAAAATCCTTCCTTATTCCTTGTCTACATTATAAAGGGAACCTCTGTGCAAAATTTCAGCTTTCTAGGTCCAAGGGTTTGGGCTGGGCGTTGATGAGTCAGTCAGTCAGTCAAGACTTCTCTTTTTATTTATAAAGTAAATACATTTTGAATCTATGTACACACGGCTACACATCAAGCTATACATTTCCAGTTTACGCTGATCTCGTACTGTACGGAAATCCTATACAATGCGAGACCAGCTTATACTGGAAATGTATAGCTTGATGTGTAGCCGTGTGTACGATACGAACGATACGTCTGCTGTCTGTGACTGTTCCGGTTTAACTCCGATATGTCTGGACCAATTTTGATGAGACTTATCATCATAATCTTCATCTTCCTGCCCTTATCCCATGTCATTTGGGGTCGGCGCAACACGTTTTTTCTTTCCATTCTGCCCTGTTAGTCGTCACGTTATCATTTATTCCTTTTTCCTTCATATCACTCCTCAGTTCCTCACACACTCCATCCATCTTTTCTTTGGTCTACCTCTCCCTTTCCATCCCATCCATATTTATATTCATCACATTTTAAAGAGTCGTAAATCTCTTCTTAAACACAGGAAGCTCAACCCGTTCCGTTGAAAAAAATTACCTTATAGGTAAAACACACAACCTCTTTCGGTCAGCACTTGGGTAAGAGTACGATGATCGTAAAGAACTCAATGAGACTGGAATTGAGATATTTATTCACAACTTTGTTACCTTACTTGGGTTGTTAAGGAGAAGCGCTTACCTATTTATAATTAGTATCATCTTTTTATCAAGTCAAAAGCCTTTTTCCCGCTCTTGGGCAGAGAGAAAGGTAGTGTCAGACTTCTACTGACTAAAACCACCAATGTTCCTTCTTAGCCTTTTGTGCCGCGGTATCTCTTTCGAACAAGCCGCGGCCCCGACGGGGAATGATTAGCCCTTCATCGAGATTTTGCGAGTCTATACCATAGGATTTATTTTCTTGCATCAGCAAGAAGTTTCAGAATAGATCGTATCCTGATAGTTGAGTGACAATAAATCATATCCTGGGCAGTCAATTTCGCTGTTCGTCGACAATTTTGAGGGTAAAGACAAGAGACATGCATCTGCCTATCCTTTTCCCGACTGTATTGAAGTCGGCTTTACAGTCTTACTGAAAGCAGCTGAATACTAGTAACCCATTCAAATTCTTCTATGGTCGATTCACACCGCGGTCCGAAACAGTATATTCCTACGAGTAAGAGCTCTTCGGCGTTTCACACCGCGGTCCGAACCACTCGTGGTGTGAAACGACGAAACACCCTACTTCACATGGAGCGACTGCCTTTCTGACTGGAGACTGGTTGTCACTTTCGTGCCACACGATGACAGCCGAGACCAACAGCTTGACTAGGAAGCACGGAAGGCACTCAGTGCGTAGTGGGTGGTCATCCACTGATCAATCTGTGCAAGAATGACAGCCAAATATTTAACTAGGAAGAGGTGGCATGACGTTGGTGCCTTGGAAGGTGGGTAGGCCTTTGGTGTGGGATGCAACTTGTGTCGACACCCTTGCGCCATCTCACGTTGCAAACACGGCGGGCTGTGCGGGAGCTGCTGCTGCAGCTGCTGAGTCCCTCAAGCGGCGCAAATACTGTAACCTCATTGGTAATTATAGTTTTGAGCCGTTTGGGGTCGAAACGCTCGGGTCATGGGGACCGAGTGCACGTGTCCTTTTCAAGGAAATCTCGCGCCGTCTAGTTGACACTTCGCGCGACCAGAGGGCTGGCTCTTTCTTTGGTCAAAGGATAGCCATTCAACGTGGTGCTGCCAGTCTTCTGGGCACGTTCCCGGTTGTCAGCGATGCGGAGAAGTACACTAGGACGCCTAAGTGTCTTATTTGGTCTTTGTATATAATTATGTTAGTATTAACTTTTAGTTTAAATTTTTGCAACTAGGAAGAAGCTCTTCTCAACATAATTATGTAGTTCGGAAAAGGCACAGGCAAGCAGGTGATGAAAGCAAAAGGCGGTGGCTTTACAGATAATAATCTCACATCAAAAATAGCCATTCAACTGTAATTCCCTCCGCCTTAACATAACGTGTTTATCCGTTCGCGCCCACACGTCTCCTAAACTGCATGTTGTGTTGTCAGCTCATTGTGAGTGTATGTCCGTATGTGCGTGAATTCCTCCGTAACTGACATGAATCGAGGGTTTTATGGCTTAATATAAATGTTTGCCTTTTTTAACCGTTGTTGTTGCGAAAGGAAAATGATGGCTTTATTTAAAAAGGGAGATCCTGTGTAACATCATGTTTTTAATTCTCGAAAGGTTACGCAGAAGTTTACCAAATAGTAAACTTACATTTCGTCCGTAATATTGAAGTCGACTCCGTAGCAGCTACTGGTAAATTCGTAATGGAAAAACACATTAAAACTTTTTTTTTTTGGTGGTTGGAAAATCATCGAATAACCCCCCCCCCCCCCCCCCGCTCTTGGGCAGAGCGAAGGGGAGTGTCAGACCCATGTTCCTTCTTCGCCCTTGTGTCGGAGCCGCGGTAACCTTTCGATATCCACAGCCCCGACGGGCGTCGGCCCTTGCGGGCCCCTTCCATATTGCTGACATCTCTTTGAGGCGCGCGTGGAACACGTACGCGCCGCCGACACGGTCTGTTGCCGTCATGACGACGGCCGGACGGCGAGCTAGCCCGTTACTCACCGTCCACAGGCCCGCGTCTACGGTGGCCGGAGGTCATCGCGTGACCCCCCCATTAACGACGAAAATTTTATCAGCCTAGCTAGGCTAATGTTTTTGAGCTCCTTGGGTTACGAGTCGAATTAGGTACATGATAACTGACAAATGCTGGCAATTACTGAACAGGTGCACTCAAATCTGTTTGGTTCTTTCTTGAAACGACCATCTCAGACAATATAATCTGCATAATTCTTATGTGTCTTGACCAATGTCTGAACTTTAAGGTTGAACAAGCCAGTCATTCTTCCATACAAACTTACGAAGGTGATTACTCCTCTGTTTGACGGTGTAGGTTCAAAATTAAAAATTGTATCTACTGGTCTTATCATTATCTAGGTCTGTATGGAAGCAGAATTGGAAAAAAAATATTGATTTGGAAGTTATGAACGTCAAAACTTTCATATTTTAGCACTGATTTTAACTCATCTTTGGGCGTAAATAAGTAACGTATATAGTATGAAAAAGAAAAAAGTAAAATCATACGGACATAGATTAGTTATTAAAAAATTTAAATAATTAGATTTTGAACAGATACATTCAATAGATTTTTCATGAAACCAAATATACCAAAGGTCTGCATAGAAAATTTCGCGCGCCCGTTTTAGTTGTGTCTCTTTCGCTCTATGCATTTCGCTCGTGATGTCGGATGAAATAGCATGCATTTTAGCCCCGCCCACCAACTAGTTCGTGCCGTTGGCTTGTTTACCCTTAAGAGTGACAGTTACCTCTGAGTTTGCTTAGGCTGTTTCTTCTCAGAGTAGTCAGGTACGAAACACCAGCACTATCTAGATTTAAAACATAATAATGATATTGTGACGTGTGTTATTAATAAATAAAATATGATTTAGTGTGTGGGCATAACTTAAAAGCTTATTTTGGTGAACTTCCTACTGTTATAATAGCGTTAAACATTTTTATATTCTTAGTAAATTGATCAAATATACAACAAAGCAGTCTGCAAATAGATTTGAATACTTAGTTGAGAATCGTTCTTTCTGTAAGCAAAATGGTAAAACGCCCACTCTTCTCCGTTATTTATAAGCCTATCAAAGATTTCCATTTAAACCCAGAAAGGAAAAATAATTCTAAAAATAAATAAAACAAACTTTCCGCTGTTGACGGAAAACACCTTTTGAAAGATCTCAAAGACAGATTTAGGACATAGAGTAGGAAGGAATGGAGTTATCATTGACACGTTTTGTAATAGGGTATTTCACCAAAAAAATCTAATTAGTCCGTCAGATAGATTTCCAAAAAATAATGGACACGTATTTTTTTCTTTTTTCACGTAAACAAAAGATGAAGACGATACAGTGCTTCGAAAACTCGTGCAAAGTCGTGTGACGTCACAAGTTTAGTACTTTTTTACTCACAGAGTGACGTCAAAACCCCCCACTCATGATCTTTGACACGTTTCATTTTCGACAATTTTTATTAATTTGAGAAAACAAAAAACACGTGTCCAATATTTTTAGATAATCTAACAGACGGACTAATAAGATTTTTTTGGTGAAATACCCTATTCTATGGATGGATGAAGATGAAGAGATCTATTGAGTAGGTATAAACGGTAACACTGATGCAGTTTTTCGTACAGTTACGATGTACACAGATTTATTCCGAAACCGAATTAATAAACAAAATTCTTTAGACAGGTAGACAAATTGTTACATAAGTATCACTCATTGTAAAGTGGCATAGTAAAGAGATTATTCAAAAAAAGTGGGCGAATTGTGGTTTATAATAAGTAACTTTTAACTAACGTTGAAGTTACAATTAGTAATAAATAAATAAATAAAAATAAAAATAGCTTTATTTTCCTTCTACAATTTTGACATAGGTTAGTGGTTAGTGTTACAAGTTTGACTTATTTAATGTTAGTAATGTTATGTTTCTTGATTTCTATTTACAGTTATTTGATATTTTATGTACAAGGACCGCTAGCAATAGCGGTGAAAGCCTCCTCCATTCGTTTCCATGCTGTTCTATCTCTAGCTGCTCTACTCCAAGTTTTGCCTACTACTTTTATAATATCGTCGCTCCATCTCATTTGTGGTCGACCTTGTCTGCGCTTTTTGTTCAGTGGGTACCAGTTAGTGTTACAATTAGTATAGTAACTTAATTTTTAACCGACTTCAAAAAGGAGAAAGTTCTATCGATATGTACCTATTTGTCACTTACTAGTTAGGTTAAAGTATTTATTCAATTCATTGGGTGATCCGAACTTAGCTTATCGCCAAAATTGAAATAAATATACTAAAGGAACGATATAAAGACGCCAGCACAAACCCCGGAACTGTAAGTTTTGAACTGTATTTTTTCCAATATAAATGTTCAACCTAATGTAGCGGTTATATTGAAATCTATTGAAAAAAATTGACATGTTAAAGTGTGCTGGCGTCGGTACTTCTAAAAATCGTTTAAATCTATTTTTAATTAATTTCCTCGATTCGGGCTATTCTAAATTACGCTGTCAAACACCACACATCCGCCATCTTTGATTCAGTGCCTTCCATTTTTGTTTCCTCACCGTCCTAACCTAAAACGCAAAGTTGACAGACAAACGGAAACGAAAACGGACTGGTGTTTATTTTGGCATTAATTTTAAAAGTCCGCGTTGATTGAGAAATTCTTTCATTGATTATTCTTTCTTGCTTGAAGGGAATTGAAATGTGATGGAATAATTTTCGTGGCTGTCTGTTGGTTTTTCGGATAGTCTTGGAAAAAGATGGATGAATAACTCAGATAGAATTGGTATTTATAACAGTGCTTCGGTCTGTTTTTCCGACATAACAGCCTATGGCAATGCATCATCGTCATCATCAACTTAGTGCCCTTTTCCCATGTTACTTGGGGTCGGCACAACATGTTTCTTTGCTAGACTCATGTTAGGGCTATTAAGACCATTTCAGGCATTTTTGAATGTCAGAAAACAACAAAAAGAGAAGCTACAGGCACAAGGCATAATAATAACTTGTGAAGTTGCTCATTCCAAAGCGTATAGATATCTATAGAAGAATGAGCAAGAAACTCCATGGAAACGCATCAAAATGTTGTTACAAAATCAGGTTATCGATTAAAGTTTGAGTTTTACTAATTGGCATTATACTTTGCTTAGAGTGTTTCTGACTACTCTTAACGAATGACATAAAAGTCTGATGTAGGTACAGAACGCTTTGTTGACGGCTTGTGAAGGATGCTTTTACACCCTGTCTAAACATCAGTGTCGCATTAACGGTTTGTAGCAATAAATTGCATAGTGTCAAACTACTGTCTCATAAGCATTTGTCGCACTAGCGTGATCTCAACCTTTAGTTTGTAGCACAAGCGTCCATTTGAACTAGGTACAGTGAGTCGCGCCTCCGCGCTCCGTCGACATCACGTAGATAGGTATTCGTAAATTGCCGGATTAACACCCCCTCCAAACACGGAGGGGTAGCTGTGTGCCCAGCTGTTACTTACCCAAGAATTAAAAGCGAATTGTAGTTTAATCACTGCACTAGATCCTTGTGCAACTTTGTTTACATTAGTTAGAGAAACTTTACAGACTTCGGTGACATAGTAATGTACTTACTTAATTTAGAAATCTGTTTTTGATTTTTTAGATGCCTCTAGCCTCGTTACTCGACTTCGGCGAAGAAAAAAAAATCAGGGTTATTATGATTGTATACTTACTCAAAACTGTGGTTTGGAAAGTAATTTTGGTTCCAATTTCTTGATAAGTCGGCACTGTATAACGCGAAATTCTGCGACTCACGACTCACAAAGTTACGCTCGTTTGGCTTTAAAATTTACGTAGATCGTAACGTTTTTAAACTCTAGGAATTTCTCCTGAATCTTCTACATCGTGGGTGCGTTTACAAAAATGTAATCTCGCAAACATGCAGACCCGGAACAACTATACTTATCTATCTATCTATCTATATTATATAAATAAAAAGAGAAGTCCTGACTGACTGACTGACTGACTGACTGACTCATCAATGCCCAGCCCAAACTCTTGGACCTAGAAAGCTGAAATTTTGCACAGAGGTTCCCTTTATAGTGTAGACAAGGAATAAGGAAGGATTTTTCGAAATTCAACCCCTAAGGGATTTAAATAGGGGATGAAAGTTTGTATGGAAAATCGTCATTTTCACGCGGGCGAAGCCGCTGGCAAAAGCTAGTTAACTATATTCATCATTCATTCGGGATCCTCCAGTTTGCATCACTCAAGGCCCTTTCGCTCTTGACCATTTCTTCTTATTAATCAACAAATAACTGGCAATCGTTATGAGAAAATCAGCTATAAAACAAACACTACGATTAAACAAAGCTGCTTAAACTAATAATTGATTATGATAATGAGTACTAATCAAATTATCACTACAGTGCTATGTTTAGTTTAGGTACCTACTTGTTAGTTCCCTAGAGAACTCTATTGCATAACACATAACATCACGCCCGTAATCCCCAAAGAGTTAGGTAGAGGTTTACAGCAGCAGTGGGTTGTTCGAAAGAGATACCCACTGCCTCGGCACAAAGGGCTAAGAAGGAACATGGGTGGTTTTTAGCCAGTAGAAGTCTGACACTCCCTATTGCTCTGCCCAAGAGCGGGAGTGGTTATTTGATGATTTCCCACCTCCCAAAGAGGTGATTAAGGTGTTTACTGGTCGCAAGCGTGACTGATGAGTAGGTACGAGGTCCCGGAATCGATTCCCGGGTAGGGCAAAGTGTTATTGGATTTTTCTAGGGTACCCATTTCTAGGCTTGAAAATCTCTTAAAGAAAACTCCCAATGTTCGTTAGATATCAAACTTTGAATATCGATCAAATCAAATCAAATCATTTAAATCAAATCAAATCATTTTTATTTGTTAACACAGGTAAACATACAGGTCTTGAGTTTGGTGAACAGAGCGCTATGTTATGCCAGGAGGCGTACAAATATGGTGTGCATCTAGCTCAAATATTAAGAAATTACAAGAGGTTGTTTGAAAATCATGCATAATTAAAATATGTTAATAAATTATAACAATTACATAATATTATTTAAAAAAAATTGTGTGATGTCAGGAGGAGTTGTTTAATTACAAATGTCAAGAAAATAAATGAACGCACGTTCAATTAATGACCGGATCAGACATACTAATTCTTTGAAAGGGACCCTTTGGACATTATTCAGGGTAGTATCGGTAAAATTATAGGCACAAATAATAAGAGGTCACCTACGGTCTCCTATCATACCCTATATCTTCCCAAAGGTCGGGTTCCATGTAACATAACTCAATTACAGGGGCGATAACTACCCCACGGGGTAATTGCAACCCCCGTGGGGTAGTATCGATCCCATCAATTAAGATCTAATGCAAATATGTTGCGCAAAGGGTGTGTGTGACGGTATGTAAGGGTTTTGTTCGGTAGCTAGTCCAAGGGGGTCAGTAGAGGTGTAGGTTTTGAACTTAAATACTGAGTTTAGTATTCATAGTATCGATCTACCTATGTCTAATGTTTACTAACGATCCTATTATGAATTTTCTACTGCTCTACTATTATTTTCTTTAATTTTGTTGCGGGATCCAAGACAATTCAATTGTTTCTCTTTGACTTCGTCGAGCTTCAGACCACCACCACTGTAGATTCCGGTTTTCAGGAGTTGCAATAGTTTGGAATATTGTAGCGTGCTAACGATCTTATAATAAAACTAGCTGACCCACGCAACTTCGTCTGCGTCACATAAATATAGCTTATAACCTTTCTCGATATCGACTATCCGACATAAACAAAAAATCTTATCTTTCCTCTTCATTATAATAGTTCAGATGGTTTAGATTAGCTTAGATTATATTAAAATGTGAATTACTATAGGTATCTCTTACTGTTAAATATACTATAACACTATACTTGTAAACATTATGATGCAGTAAATATTTTGAATTTGAATTTCCCGGATGCCAGCCAGAATGCCCCGTACCTACATTGCGACGCGCGAAATATTTTGCCGCGCGGATATTTTTACATTGCGATATCTTCTAAGATATTTGTTTAAACTGTATAGAGTAAAGGGCACAAATATTCTATATTAAATTTTCGTTCTAACAAACACATTTATTTAGATATAGATCAATACCATATGGGTTAAATAAGCTTCGCAAAAAATAATTCTTTTTAACCTAACAGTTTAACTGTAAGAAAAGGTTACAGTGAGTCAATCTTAAAAGATAGATATATGCTGTCGCGGACTTTTTTTTAGAACTTTTAAAGAGAAACAATTCCTTCATGCATGATATTAGCGTAACTTAAACCGTTTTCGCAGCGCACGCAGCGGAAGCTCTCAAAAAGGAAATACCTTTTCCCGTTTTTGTAACATTTTTCATTTATGCTCCGCTCCTATTAGCCGTAGCGTGATGTTATATAGCCTATAGCCTTCCTCGATAAATGGACTATCCAACACAAAAAGAATTTTTCAATTCCAACCAGCAGTTTCTGAGTTTACCGCGTTCAAACAAACAAACAAACAAACAAACAAACAAACTCTTCAGCTTTATAATATTAGTATAGATATTAAGACATCACTCCTTAAGTCTTCGAAGGTTTAGACAGAGATACCATAATAAAGCTCACTTACATTAGCTGGTTCTTTTTAAATACCATGTTTTAAGACTCTTTTTCCAAAGGTTTTTTTTCCTATTTTATGGGTACGAACGGTCTCATTTTACTAGGACCATGCACTTACGTCTACTCGCCCAAAATATTTCAAAAAACTAGCTGTTGCCAGCGGCTTCGCCCGCTACAACTCGAAAATTATCCCACGGGAAGATAAAATCGGGATAAAAACTATCCTATGTGTTAATCCAGGCTATAAACTATCTGTGTACTAAATTTTATCCAAATCTTTTCAGTAGTTTTTTGCGTGAAAGAGTAACAAACATACATCCATCTATCCATCCATACATACGTTTATAATATTAGTAGGATAACAATACATTCTAAAGCTCGACAATCACATGAAATATTCCTGTAAAAAATACAAATAAAACGGGTTCCGTCTAACAAAGAGGTCACCACTACGCCAATCAAGGATTATGCAAAACTACTACTAAAAGTAAAACGCCAGCGGTCATCCCTCTCTGATCCCTTGACCATCCCCTAACCATCCCCTATTGTGAATGAACGCACACGTCGTGTAGGGTGACCGTGGTTTGGTAAAAGGGTGGACAAGATTTGTGAAAACGTCGGACTAGACTTTCAACAACGCACTCTTTTATTTTTAAATCTAACTTTGAAAAATAACAGTACGAATGCTTTCATACATTTGATAATGTATTTCGCTTAGTTGACGGGTTGTGTTTAAAGAAGTTTAGGCCCATAAAAAACAATGCAATGCCAGCGACTTACTTTCTTTGTAATTTGTGGGATAGTCCAGATTGAGTCCAAGGCGCATTTGCACCTGTGGCAGAAACCAATCCTGTATACGATACATAACAACTTTTCAGATATGTACAATTAAAGTTTTCAGCAATTATTATAAGGTGGTTACAAAACTTTCGTTTGTATAGTAGAAATGAGAAAAGTTTAGCCCGCCTTAATGAATATGTACAAAAAAACGCGACATGTGTGGTCGTTTTTATCTTAGTGGCCAAACATTTAAAAACTAATTACAAACCCATAAAAAACAACTTTTAAAACAAAAAAAAACGAAACTGTCTTCTTTAATATGATTGAAAGGGTATGTTTTATGGTCACCCCTTGCTTACCCTAATCTTTTTTGCTGGGGCTCATAAAACCGTGGCTGCAATTTGCCAAGCGCGCCCCCTGGTGGCACTCGGTTTTTATTATTAAATAGTATTCATAATTTTGTTTTTTAAGTGATTAGATATTCAAATAAGTTTTTTGTTTGTTGGACTTTTTTATTATTCATAACTTATAAGGTTGCCTGTGTTTTTTTTTAATAATTAACCGTCAAATAGGGATGTTTCCTGACTAAAAAAAAATATGATTCTGTTTAGTCCGCCAGTTAGATAATCGAAAAATATTAGATACGTGTTTTTGTTTTACCAAATTAATAAAATTTTACGAAAATAAAACGTGTCAAAGTTAAGCTTTATTAAAGTTATCGGCAGTTCAGTTTTAGTAACTGCTCATTTGTAAATTGAGCAGAGTGAAGAAACTGAAAGGCTGGACCATACCTGGGAATCTTTTAGTTACGGAGATATTGTACTTCAGTGCCTAGACGTGAATAAGGCTAGCGAGCGGTCCGGACGGTATACCAGCAAGGGTCTTAAAGAACTGTGCGCCTGAGTTGTCTCCTGTGTTGACACGCTTGTACCGCCTCTCTCTCAAAACTAGAACGGTGCCGGACTCCTGGAAGGTCGCTAATGTTCAACCAGTACCCAAGAAGGGTAGTCGTGCCGACCCTAGTAACTATCGACCAATCGCCATCACCTCCATACTTTGTAAAGTAATGGAAAAGGTACTTAACGGTAAGTTGCTGGCGCACCTTGAAGCGAACGACCTGCTCAGTGAGCGTCAGTATAGCTTTCGCCGGGGACGGTCAACTGGGGATCTTCTGGTGTTTGCTACGCACTGCTGGGGCGAAGCCATCGAGAAACACGGCGAGGCCCTTGCCGTATCGCTGGACATCTCGAAGGCATTCGACAGGGTTTGGCACGCAAGTCTGTTGAGCAAACTTCCGGCATACGGTATTCCCGCTGACTTTTGCTGCTGGATATCTGACTTCCTGAGTGAACGGTCGATCCGAGTGGTCATTGATGGCTGCTCCTCTGACCTTGTAGCTATTGATAGTTCCTCAGGGGTCAGTTCTCTCCGCGACACTTTTCCTGCTGCACATCAACGACCTCCTTGTTCCTGGTATTGTTGGGTACGCAGACGACAGCACTGTCATGGAGAGTTACACATCCAGCGCAAAAGCCGGTGGTGATGAAATACGTTCGTTGAGAGAGGGGATGGTAGAGATAATTCAGCCTTAAGTCTTGTCTCCAAGTGGGGTGACGACAATCTGGTTGATTTCAACGCCACCAAAACGCAAGTGTGTCTGTTCACTGCTAAAAAGAGTCCGTTCAATCTGGCCCCCACTTTCCGGAGTGCGTCTGTACAAGTTACTGACAGTCTCGAGCTTCTTGGCACGAAGCTGAGTGCAAATCTGAACTTCGGCGCCTACATCGAGTCGAAAGCTCAAACTGCGGCAAAAGAGCTGGGTATCCTAAACAGGGTCAAGCGGTACTTCAAGCCTGGACAGCTATAAATAGTATTAAGCTCAAGCCCGGTCCGGCATGGAGTACTGCTGTCACCTTTGGGATGGCTCAGCCAAATACCAACTTACCACACTCGACTCAGTAGAACGCAGAGCCAGGAGGCTGATTGGTGACGCCAAGCTGGTTGCCAAGCTACATAGCCTGGCCCACCGCCGCAAAGTTGCATGTCTGTCGGTCTTCTACAGACTGTACTTCGGAGAGTGTGCGCAAGAGCTCCACGAGCTTATTCCACCATCTCCCTTCTTCCATCGAGACACTAGGCGTACTGCAGGTTATCACCCATACCTTATCGATGTTCCACACATTCGTACGAAGCGTTTTGCTAAGACTTTCATTATTCGTACAGCCAAGGAGTGGAACACCCTGCCTGCGTCGGTTTTCCCGAGTTCATATAACCCCAATCTATTTAAGTCGCGAGTAAATAGGCTTCTTCTGGGTAAGCTCGTTCCATCGTCGACCTCATCTCTGCCCTTAGGGCAAGATTGAGGTCAAGAGTAAGCCCATATTAAATAAAAAAAAAAAAAATTGGCTCATGGCTGTCAAAAATCAATTTTTTTCACAAGTTTTTTTTTGTTGTTTTAACATAAGTTTTTTTAATGTTAAGACTTAATTTAAATAAAATTAGTACCTTCATGAACCTCGTACCTAATATTCAATGCATTTATCAAAATATTGTCAACTCAAAGAGTTCGTTACATTGATGTGCGGGACAGTGATAAATAGTGCAGTGTTACATAGACGTTAGTGACGATACGTAAATGTTGTGATATTATTTGAATAGCGTTAGAATTAGTTTATTACGATGTTTATAAGTGTTTTTAAGATAGCATTAGCTCTACTTACGCCCATCAGGCTTGATGTTATAAGTGATTTACATTCCTGCCGCCTAGCGGCGCTAGTGTACTCCAGTTTTTATAGTAAAGGCATAATCTTAAGTTGTGCATTCCTGCCGCCTAGCGGCGCTAGTGTTTAGGTTCACAGTTCACGAAGCTTAGCTACTGCGTTGCGTTACTTTAACGAGAACCGTTTCAGTAATTTTGTAATTTTAAGGTGTAAATCAAGGTTTTTTGTATAGTTTTTGTGTTTATTATGTAATATAAGTTAGTCCTAAGATTAGGAAAATATGTTATATATTGTAAGGGATGTTTTACCACTAAAAATAGCATACTAAAATTTCCCGCGCAGAAATAGTAATTTTTCGGCGCCAAATTGTATATAGAGGCCATTACGCATGCGCAAACACTTAATTATGATTGGCCAGCGCCTTAGAAATTTGTATATAAAAATGGTAACATTTTGGTTGTAAATTCATTCCGAATCCAGCTACTACTTCAGTAAGAAACTCTCCTAATAAAAAGAAGAAACTACAAGCAACCAGTGGTCTTATTCCCCACCAACCCAGTGCACAAGTGTGCCCAGTCTGCACAATTGATTTCTGCTACAAACCGTGATTTTTCGCCAAAAAAAATGTTTTCCGTATCGCTATTTCTAACTTTCTTTTTAACTGTGTCTGTGTGCATTATTTGGATAAATAAGCAATTTATAGTTATAATTTTTTGCGTAGAGTTACGTTGAAAAAGCTATTTCAGATACGTAATGGCATTAGGCTCAGCGAAGGCATTAGGCTTAGCGAAGGGGAGTGTCAGACTTCTACTGACTAAAAACCAAACTCATGTTCCTTCTTTGCCCTTGTGCAGAGGCCACGTCATCTCGTTCTATAATCCGCGGCCACACTAACCACATCTCTGTCTAACCTATCAACGACTACCGCCCCGATATATACGATACTTCCATACTTCATACACACCTAACCTTACCGTCCTCAATTGAGAGGTCAACCTGTCGGTGCTACGGGTTGTCCGAAAGAGATACCGCGGCCTCGACACATGGGCTAAGAAGGAACATGGGTGGTTTTTAGTCAGTAGAAGTCTGATACTCCCTACCACTCTGCCCCTTTTTTATGGGAGTGTAGTCTTTGGCAGAATGAACGTAATATTATGTTAATTATTGTACAGGTTACATCCGGAGTTATTTACTATACGGACCTTGTAGAAACTAGAACAAATTTCCGTGCGTTCAAGCATTTTTGTCATACCTATTATTGGAATCAAATATAACAGCTCACAACTTAGGACCCAGTAATATTAATGACAATAATATCCGTGGTGCTAGGCAACTGGGCTTATCTCAGTTGTATACGTCCCTGTGTGCCTATTGGCCTTGTTCTGTTCTGTCTCCTGCTGATATGGAGGGAAGTGGAAATTATGTTTTTTCCTACTCCTCCGCTATTCTTTTCTGATTAATTTCGTTGCGGGATCCAAGACAGTTAAATCGCTTCTCTGGGACTTCGTCGAGCTTCATTGTCTCTGCGCTTTTCTTGTGGTCGCCACTGTTGATTCTGGCTAACAGGAGTTACAGTGGTTTGGAAATAGTGTGGCGGGCTTGTCCCATACCACTCTGCCCAGAGTGGGGAAAGTCATTCGATGATGACCCACAAGCCAAAAAAAACACTTTGTAGATACGTAATGGCATTAGGCTCTCCCCAATGACATGGAGCTAAGACACTACTGGCGAAACTTGTGTTAGGGTTTGTGAATTTAGAATTTGTTATTTGATTATTTTAGTTCATATTCACATTTATAAAGCTTTTATTTTAATATTTACACTGGCAACTTTATCTTGCTATGTGAGTTGTGGTCGCTCTGTGGTCGGCTGAAGAAAAAGTATATTTATCTATGGGCTGACGGAACGTTTTTGGCAGGTTGCTCTCTTGACTCTCTGGGGTTCTCAGGACTCGACGCGATAAGTTGTGGAACAATATAAGTACTTTGTAATAACTATTGATTTGTATGAGCCGTTCTAGAAATATAAGACTGTTCCAAATATACATCATTGCATCGTTATTTGACTACACACCGTTCCCGTAAGGCTTCCCCACACTTGTGTGCAGCTACACTAACCACACCGCTGCCTAACCTTTCAACGATAATCATCGTGATACTACGATACTATACTTCATACAATACAGAGTACCTTACCGTCCTCAATTGAGAGGTCAATGGCCCCATTTTAATAAAATTTCATAATTGAGTCATCTCGACTCGTTGGGGTGAACACCATACAATGGGATCTCTTGGGACCGAAGGATTGGATCAAGGGACTGAATTCCATGGTACCTTTAGTATGGGAGATGTGGGTATGTACTTACTGTATCGATGGGAGTGCTGTTCGTTTGGTATATTATTTCTTTTATTTATATTAAAAAAAAACATCCATTGGATATAAAAAATGTAGCTCCAGGTATCGAGAATAGGGTCCAATTAAGCTACCGACGGCCAGGGCTCCAGAGAAAGGAACTGCTACTGCTGTGTCCAAGAGTCCTACCGATATCTGTATCAAACCTTCGATCCAGCTGCCCAACGAGAGCCTCCTCAGGTGTTGGTTGTGGTTTTTGTCAATTAGGCCATCGGCGGATACGACTATCGGCATAATGATCGCCGAGTCCACATCCCATATGTCGACATATGTTTTTTTTTGGGGTTTTTATACAGAGCAGATGTAAATGCCAGTCCCATCGGTCCTTATATTATAAGCCAAAAATCAAAAATCCGACAAAATATGCTAGAACATGCAAACTTCCAACACATTAAAATCATCATCACACCTTGTTTGTTTCAAATACATAGGTATAATTATTATTATACAAGTAGCAACTGTTGTTGTTATTGTTCATTGCACTTTTGTAATATCATCAACAGTTTCAATTCTTATGACCTTGCGTTGTTATTAATTAAGGCTACAATTTAAATGCTCATCAAAAAAGATTTTTAGACCCTAGGCTAAAGTACAGTAAAGTACCTAATAAAATATTTTAACTTCAAATAAAATAAACCCACCATAAACCGAGGTGCCTAAAGAAAAACGTTTTAAGTTCCAAAATAATTAGACACTCATCAGAATAATTGTACGTGTTGTATTTATATTCTTTTTGCCTACCAAAATGGATTAATGCTCACCAAATCAATTAACCAAAATTATAATACGACCGTCTCGCGACAGTATCCTTTATGGGCGGCATGGGCACCGGGCCGTAGGCCGACGAAGGAGGCCGGCGGAGGCCCGGCACTTTGGGGACAGAAGATATTAGTGTTATTTAATATGCGAGCGAAGCGAGCGCGCGTCATGGAGATAAATTGAAAGTCGTGAAATACAATATTGGTGACATCTATTTAGTGATAATATATAATATTTGGTCTGCAGTTAACTTTAAAGGCGTTTATAAATCTTTATGGTATAGAATAAAAAGGAAAATAGGTTCATTCCTACAATACTTTAGGAAACACAATTTGGTGAGCATTAATCCATTTTGGCCGGCATTTCGAATTTTTTTGGTAGTAAAATAGGTTCTTTTCTGGTAGGCGTTTAAACACAAGCCATTAATTAATCGATATAACATAACATCACGACAATAAACTCCGAAAAGTTAGGCATAGGTGCACTCGATTCCCGTCGGGGCTGTGGTTTGTCGAAAGGTTAACGCGGCTCCGACACATGGGCGAAGAACGAACATGGGTTTGGTTTTTAGTCAGTAGAAGTCTGACACTCCCCTTCGCTCTGCCCAAGAGCGGGGGGGCCCCGGGTTATTCGATGATTTTCCACCCACCAAAAAAAAAAAAAATGTGCACTCGATTAATACACCCACATGTCACTAGTAAAGTATAGGTCCCATGAAATAGGGGGTGTGCTTATTGCCATCAATCGGGCACAAATCCAGACCCCGTGGCTTCTACTGAGAAATTCCTGAATGAAAACCACGTAACACTTTGCCCGACCTGAGAATCGAACCCAACACAGCAGTCGGCCTTGTGACCACTAGACCAACGATGTAGTTAAGCCTAATAACATCAGCAAATACTTAACTATCGAATTCAGCATATATACGGGACTCTGAGATCTATTTCACTAGACTCAGCCGCACAACTGTGATGTTCGTAGAATGTTCGTAGTGGACTGTATGATTTTTACGTGGATAAGGAAACACAACGAGACCAAACTGTGGCCTCTACACAAGTACTAAGTCTTCTTAGGTCTTCACTTAGGACCAGAATGTGTGGGACTTATATCACTGTATGTAGCACAATAAAACACTGTTTTATATACAATAAAGAAATAAAAGGTTTATTTGACTCACTTAGTACTTATTTACACTTGAAAGTATTACTAGTAGGAGAGATCACTGTCGACTGTGTTTTCAGTACAAATCCTTGCCTCCTATATCCTTTTACATCATGATTCAAGTAGTGGCAAAATGTTTAAAATCTCTTTTATAGATATCCAACAGAAATTCTAGATTTAAGGCAACCTGCGTGCCAGATTCTTATTGGTTAAAATTAAGGCATTCTTATTGGACTAGAATTCAGCCTTTGAAATTGCCCAATCAAAAACATTATTAAACTTTTACGAGTGGAATTTTCCATAACTTTTGTACCTATTTATTTATTTATTTAAACTTCATGTACAATAGTGGTACATAGGCGGACTTAATGCCACAAGGCATTCTCTACCAGTCAACCTTAGGGTCAAATAAGACAGCACTGTGGTAGAGTACAAAAAAATAATAATAATAAGGAGACAACTATTTTGTTATATAAATTGATTTACATAAATAGGTACATACTAATACATATTATTATAGATACAAACAGAATATAGTAAACTAATATATATTATAATACATACAAAACAGTCTAAGAGATTTGATTATTAGCAATTTAGTCCGATTTTAAGAAGTACTTCCGAACTGCTCTTTTGAAAGCCATTTTGCTTTCGGCCTTTTTAATCCCAAGCGGTAGCGCGTTCCAAAGCTTTATAGTTGAGACAGCGTATGAAGAGGACATAAAGCCAGTACGGTGTGAGGGAATTTCAAGCAATAGGTTCTTGGACGCTCGAAGGTTACGACTGTGTGAACTGCCCAGCACATTGAAATATTTTATTAGGTAATTGGGAGCACATGGATCCTTTAAAATGGTGAAGAGCGTGCAAAGAGATCTGAGGGATCTTCTGAGCCGGATAGGCAGCCATTTAAGCTGAGAACGGTATGCAGAGATGTGGTCGTATTTACGAAGGCCAAAAATGAACCGAATGCAATTATTAAGGAGACGATCCAATTTATTGAGAAGTTCTTGGGAAAGATCAGAGTAACAAACATCAGCATAGTCGATGATGGGGAGCACAAGGGACTGGACCAAAGTTATTTTAATGCTGGATGGTAGAAAATGTTTGAATCTATAGAGAGACCGCAGCGAGTATGTGACTTTTTGGCTAACCTGAGCTACCTGTTTATTCCAGCTAAGTGTCTCGTCAATGTGCAGGCCCAAGTCTTTTACGTGAGGTGAGAGAGGAATCACATTATTGTCGAACATAAGCGGCATTAGTTGGCTAGTATCTAAATTTCTCAGATAGTAGGAACTACCTAAGAGGATGGCCTGACATTTCCCGACATTGACAGCAACCCCGAACTTGCCGGACCATTCACCGATAATCTGAAGGTCAGCATTGAGTAATGTGATGCAGCTGTCAAGGTTGGCAATGTCAGACTGAGCATAAAGTTGCAGGTCGTCAGCGTATAGATGGTAAGAGCATTTGAGGACAGTAGTAATGGAGTTTATAAATAACGAAAATAAGAGAGGAGAAAGTATACCGCCTTGTGGAACACCAGCTACCAGGTCGCACCAGTCGGAGTAAACCTGATCAGCACGCACCGCCTGCTGGCGTCCACGAAGATATGATGAAAACCACTCACGTGACAACGAAGAGACCCCAATTTGAGACAGTATTGCCAGGAGAATATCATGGTCAACGGTATTCTTGACAGACTTTGAAACACAAAGTCGTTATGTAAAACTTACGTAATACACTTATATAACTTAAAGAATCGAAGTTAGACTAATTTTAGGGTTCTGTTTACATTACAATTGGCTAACTAGTACTATCTATTCTTAAGTTATGTTACACAATCTTTACAAAGCTTTAGTTATTGAATGATCTTATATACTTCTTATATACTTCTTATATACTTATCCTAGCTTATCCTAGGTATTCAAAACAAAGCTATTCTACTTAATCTACTTATTATTAACATATTACAGATTAAGTTTTAGGAGTTCGGCGTCCGTAACATTCCTCCCCCCGGCGCAGCTCGCGTAGCCTCTTCTTTCATCCTTAGGACGACGAGCTTGCTCACTGGGCGTCGGAAGATGCCGGTTCTGGTCCGCACCTCGACGACTCGAATGCTGCCATCTGGTCCTGGGTGTGTTCGTTCGACGATTCCCATCGGCCAGGTGTTCCGGGGCAGCGTGTTGTCGACCACGAGGACCACATCTCCAGCTTGCAGGGGACGTGCGTCGTTCTTGGGTTCCCCGCGTGGTACCAGTGTTGGCAGGTACTCTCGCAGCCAGCGCTTCCAAAAATGGTCGGCAAGCGCTTGACTGGCTCGCCACGTTCTTCGGTCAGCTTCGTCACAGGGTCTCGTTGCTGGTAGGCCATTAGATGATCCCAAAAGAAAGTGGTTGGGAGTCAGAGCCTCTGGATCGTTGGGGTCCACGCTGACATGTGTTAGAGGTCGTGCATTAATGCAGAACTCAGCTTCGGTGAGAAGTGTGCTGAGAACTTCTTCAGCTGGTGCCTTCTCTTGCAGCGTCACCTTGAGGGCTGTCTTGACGGATCGTACCATTCTCTCCCATGCGCCACCCTGATTGGGCGCTCCTGGAGGTATAAAACGCCATTCCATGCGATGCTTCAGTCCCTCGTCGTTCAGAGCTGGCAGCCACTCTGTGTATGCGTTGCGTAATTCTTGATCAGCTCCACGGAAGTTGGTACCGTTGTCTGAATACATCAGCTGCGGCCATCCTCTGCGCGCAGCCATTCTTCTTAGCGCCATGATTGCAGAGTCTGTTGATAGGGATGCCACGATTTCAATGTGCACGGCGCGGCAGGTGAGGCATGTGAATAGTGCCCCCCACCTCTTTTCTCTGCGACGGCCCACTTTGACCATCATAGGTCCGAAATAATCCACCCCGCAGTTGGTAAACGGGCGGTGGAAAGGATCTAATCGGGCATGCGGCAGGTCTCCTGTTGCCGGTGTCTTGGGTGTTCCCTTCAGCCTCTTGCATAAGGTGCAGTTTCTTTCAATCGTGCGCACGGTGGGTCGTAAGTGGATGACCCAATAGCGCTGCCGTAGGTCGTTCGTCACGCGTTCTCTGTTGGCGTGTCCCGCAGCGCAGTGTTCCCGTTGCACGATGAGCTTGGTCAGTGGATGTCGACCATCCATGATGATGGGCTGCTTCGTCTCCGTTGGTGCTGAGGAAGCTTCGATTCGGCCTCGCACCCTTAAGAGTCCATCCTTCAGAATAGGATCAAGGCGATATAGCTTGCTTGCCTTTGACAGTGGTTGAGCTGTCTGAATCCTCTTTATATCTTCTTCAAAGCTATCTTCTTGGGCACGTCGGATAAGTTCAACCTCGGCGCGCTCGATGTGTCGATGTTCCATGTTGGTTGCCTTTCGTCGACAGATGTCAATGAAGGCGAGAGCTCGTGCTGTGGCTCTTACCAGTACTTCATATTTTGAGAAGCGGGCGGCTTCTGGTAGCCAGCTTCCTCTCTTGACTTTTTCTGTTATGTGCAGAACTTCGTTGTCTTCCTCTTCTGATGTTGACATAGTAGGCCACTACTCTTCCGGTTGGTAAAGGAAGGCAGGCCCTTGGAACCATCGATCCGTTGTGCTCAGTGGAGTGTTACTGAGCCTTGTTGCGTCGTCTGCCACGTTCTGTTCTGTGGGCAGCCAGCGCCATTCCTCCTTTTTTGTACGTTCGGCGATCTCACCCAATCTGTGTGCGACGAATGGAGTGTATCGTCGCATGTCGTGGTGAATCCAATGGACCACGGTGGATGAGTCGGTCCAATAGGTCGTTCGACCGATCTTCACTCTGTGTTCTTGTTTTATCGTACCGGCGAGTCTTGCCCCGATAACAGCTGCTTGCAATTCGAGCCGAGGTATGGTCTGTGTTTGCTTCGGCGCCACCTTAGCTTTGGCGGCTACCAATACCACGGTGATGCTCCCGTCGCTGCCTGTGATCCTCCAGTAAGCTACAGTTGCATAAGCTTGTTCGCTGGCGTCACATAGCACGTGAAGCTCGATTCTTTTTTGTTTTCTTGTTATGTAGCAGCGTGGCAATCTGATCTCAGCAATCTCAGTTAATTGTGACAACCAAGATGCGAAGAGCTCGTTTTCTTCTGCCGGTATCTGTTCGTCCCACGTAGTCTGGAGGCGCCATAAGCTCTGAAGTATTATTTTAGAGCGGATAGTGTAGTGGCTCAGCAAACCGAGTGGGTCATAGATTGACATCACGGCGCTGAGGGCTTCACGCTTGGTCGGTGCGCGAGTTCTGTCTCGTACCTCCGCTGGTACTCGGTTCATTGATGTATTGAACCCGAGTTCATCTCGTTCTGCGCTCCAGAATAAACCGAGGATCTTGCTCTCTGGTTGCTCTCCCCCCAGTTGTGTGGGTGTAGTGGCGTGCAGCTCAGGAGGTATGTCACGCAGCACAGTCTTATCGCTGGCGTTCCATCCCCGCAGTGTGAAGTTGGCAATGGCGTGTACAGTTCTGATTTCTTCTACTGCCTTCCAAGCTTCCATTGGGTCGTCATAGCTTGCCACTAGATCATCCATATAATGGTTTTCTTTTATTGCCGCTAGCGCTCGTGGGAACTCCTGCCCGTAAATGTCTGCGTTGTGGTTGCGAACATAATGGGCCATGAACGGGGAGCTCGCTGCGCCGAAGATCATACTTCTCATTTTATATTTGAGTGGAGATGATTCTCTTTCTTCACCTCGCCACAGGAACTGTTGTGCTGGTTGATCTTCTTCTCTTATGCGGACTCTTAGGAACATTTCTTGAATGTCTGCAGTTATAGCTACCGCCTTTTCTCTGAACCGAAATAGGATTCCCGGTAGTGATAACAATAGGTCTGGTCCCTCTAGCAGTTCGTCATTCAAACATATTCCGTGGCTTCGTGCTGCTGCGTCAAATACCAGTCTCCACTTGCCGGGCTTGTTCGGGTTTTGTACGGCAAAGTGTGGTAAGTACCAGCACACTGGGCTCTCACGTTCCGAGCCGTCACATAATACAGCGTAACCTTTTTGTAGTAGGTTGTTGATTTGGTCGGAATATTCTTTGGCGAACTTGGGATCGGTGTCCATCTTCTTTTCTATAGTTGTAAGACGACGGAGTGCTTGATTATAGCTGGGTGGCATGACAGTGTTGTCTGCCCGCCATGGTAGCCCCACTTCGTAACCGGTTTCGGTTTTCCTCGTTGTCGCTTCGACGATTTGAATGGCGCGCTGATCTGCTTCTCTTATTCGTGGCTTTCCTTCTATACAGAGAGCCTCTATCTTGAAATGAGCTTCAACCGAGTGGTGTAATTCCTGATTGCTAACACTTTGTTCTCTCGGTCTGGCTCGTACACGTGCAGTACACTGCCCTCTTGCATGATCGCGCTGCGTGGTGCGGTTCCGTGCACCACCCATCCCAACTTAGTCTTCGAGGCGGCTGGTTCGTTCGGGCCACCGGTCCTGAGCTCCCTTGAGACGATACACTCCCAGTGGTCAGTCCCCACTAGAAGCCCGGGGCGTGCTTGTTCGTAGCACACCTCGTCCTTGGGAAGGTCTCTCAGGTGTTCGTACAGAAGAATACTGTCAGAGATTGTCTGCTTGTGTAGTTGCAGGTCTCTTATCGTTCTTGCTTTAACTCTGTATTCTTCTGTTTCTTTCGTCCCTCTGACATTAATTGTGACAAGCTGGCTCTTAGTCTCTTGTTGTGACATGTTGACGCCGTTTAGGTGTAGCGGTTGAGACGGCCCCTCTGCTCCGATGCTGGTTGCTAACTCTTCATCTATAAGAGTGATGGTTGCTCCTTCGTCTAGAAGTGCGTAGGTCTGCACCTCCCCCCGTGGTCCGGACACGATGATAGGACACATCTTTAGTAGTACTGTCCTTTGCCCCACAGTTGGTCGTGGTGTCACAGACAGGACGGCTTCTTCTTTAGGTGCCTCTGCTGGCTTGTTGGTATCTTCTTTTTTCACCTCCTTTCGTGGTGATGGTTGATGCAGTGTCGTATGATGTGGTCGACGACACTGATTCACGCCGCAGGACTTAGCTTTGCACCCGATGCGTCGGTGTTTACTTTGGACGCACTTGAAGCAAATCCCTTTTTCTTTAAGGAATTCCCAGCGTTGTTCTGTAGTAAGTGCCTTGTATTTAGGGCACTGGAGTAAGGTGTGTGCTTGTTCACACCCTGATGGGCATGGCATCTTCTCTTCTTCCGCTGTGGTGTTGTAGACAGTCGCCTTTTTCTTTAATGTTACGGCGGGTCGTGTCTCTTTCTTCTGACTTGCGGCGCTCGTAGACGGGGCATAGGTGTATCTTAATGCCCTATCTGCCTCCCTCATAAGGAAGTGGGAAATCATGACGATCTCTGGTTCGGTCGTCCCTTCATTGTCGTAAGCGTAGTCACACCAGCGAGAGCGGAGATGTGGACTTAGTTTTTCCAACACCTCTCTTGTCAGAAGGGGATTAAATAGATAACCCTTTTTATCTATTGTCTTCAGTACACAGATTATATTCTGTAATTTCACTGCGAAGCTGTTGAGGTCGGCTGCCGATGCTCCAGGTCTTGGGAGTTTCTTTAGATCGTCGAGCGCCCGATCGATGATAATTTCAGGTCGCCCGAAACATTGTTCTAATGTCTTCATAATAACATCTGGGTCTGTGGCTGTGTGTAGTACCTAGTGCGGCCACAGCATCCCGAGCTTCTCCCTTTAGGCAGCTCCTCAGTCTGTGTATGTTCTCAGCTGCAGGAATCTGGTACATGCTTGTTGAATCACGAACAGCTGCTTTGAAGGGCAGCCATTCAGTAGCGGCTCCAGTGAATGTAGGCAGGTCTATATAACGTGGACGGGGTCTGGCCATCCTCTCCAGTGTGTTGGCTAACTGTTCAATGCTGTTCCTCGCCCTGGTTGGAGTTGGCGATCTTGGTCTGGGCGTCTCGAACCTGATCTGTCTGGGTTCCTCTCGTGTACCCTTTGCTGCCTCCTCCCCCCGTGTGTCGGGCTGGTTTGTTCGTAGCCACTCGTCTACCTTAAGATGATGTTGTTCGTCGGGTAGAGGGTCATTGTTTACACTTTCTTCATCATTGAGCACAGACACTTCCACAGCCAACCTCTTCTTTACTAGGTCGGCTTCCATCTCAAGTTGCTTCTTATGTAGAATGGCTAACTTCTCTGCCGCGTTGAGCTCAGCTACTCTTAGTCGCGTAGTAATGCTTGTGTTAGATCGGTGCGACCGTAGTGATCTTGTTGGTGACCTCGCTCGTTGTTGAGTAGTGGTCACTGTAGTTCTGACCCCGGAGGGCCCAGCTGTACTTGTCTCCGCAAGCCTTGAAAAGGGTGAGGCAGGCGGGTCTAATGACAGTCGTCGTAATCTTTCAACTTCAATTTGTTGTTCTTCTTGACGACGTGCAGCTTCTTTAAGACGTCGCTGTTCTTCTAATTCAGCTACGTCTGACTGGCTTCTTGTGATAACCATCTTGTTAAGCTGTGCCTGAGGTTAGCACACTTAAACTTAACGTTCGATTGACACGCAAGTGTTAGGGTACAAGCGGTCAATACTGCCTATATGACTTAGGCGCAGGCACGTAGTTGCAGGCGCACGCAGAGTCTGCCTAGGTAGTTTAGGCACAGACACGTAGTTGCAGGCACGCAGTGGAGTCTGCCTAGGTAATTTAGGCACAGACACGTAGTTGTAGTCACGTAGTGGAGTCTGCCTAGATAACTAGGCACAGGCACGTAGTTGTAGGCTGCCTAGGTAACCTAGGCACTCTAGGTTCTGCCTAGGTAGCTATGGCACTAGATCTTTTCACCCAATTTATATTGGGCACACTTTTTATTCACTGGTTCACTACGTACTGTTTACTTTTTAATACCGACACGCACTTTTGTTATTTACTTTTATACTACGAGGCGCACTATACATCTATCTTTCAAGATAAGTTCACTGACTTGCACTGCTTATGTTCGTTTTATAGAGCGGACACTGGCACACGTTCCAGCTTAGTGAAACTTCCGTCTATGTACACAATAATAACGCGCACTATTTACTTTGTTTATAAGCGGACACTAGCACACGTTCCGGCTAAGTGATTCCTCCGTTTATATACACTTGAAGAGCACTATGTACTTTCACTTTAAATAGTCCATCTACGCTTATTACTTGTTTACACGATAGGCGGATACCGACACTTCCGTCTATATACTTAGTGACGCACTATATACTTGTTATCTATCTAGATAACTCACTGATGTATTACTTCCTTCGCTAGATAGGCGGATACCGGCCTACGTTCTGGCTCGGCGACACTTCCGTCTATATACCGTGTTAGCGACGATACGTAAATACACTGATAACGCGCACTTCACTTTTTATCTAGTTTATAGATAAACACCGATGTTGTACATAGCAGGCACGGACACGCACTTAATAGTTTATTGCCTGACGGCTATGTACTCACGTTTTAACGCACTGTATGATCTGCCTTTGATACAGTTACCGGGCGCACTTTTCGGCACGGCGACTATCTAAATATCTAGGCACAGGCGTTAGGATCTGAACGGCGACACTACTTAAACTCTGGCCGTCGTTTCCTGAGATCCTTTTGACAGCCGACTCACTCCTACTTTACCACTGAATTTAACACTGAATTTAATACTTTGCAACTTTTAAAACTTTAAAACTGTATAAATTCACTTTATAAAAACACGTAAGTACTAGCAATGTTCACTTATCCGGCTCGAAGGACCAGAATATACGGGACTCTGAGATCTATTTCACTAGACTCAGCCGCACAACTGTGATGTTCGTAGAATGTTCGTAGTGGACTGTATGATTTTTACGTGGATAAGGAAACACAACAAGACCAAACTGTGGCCTCTACACAAGTACTAAGTCTTCTTAGGTCTTCACTTAGGACCAGAATGTGTGGGACTTATATCACTGTATGTAGCACAATAAAACACTGTTTTATATACAATAAAGAAATAAAAGGTTTATTTGACTCACTTAGTACTTATTTACACTTGAAAGTATTACTAGTAGGAGAGATCACTGTCGACTGTGTTTTCAGTACAAATCCTTGCCTCCTATATCCTTTTACATCATGATTCAAGTAGTGGCAAAATGTTTAAAATCTCTTTTATAGATATCCAACAGAAATTCTAGATTTAAGGCAACCTGCGTGCCAGATTCTTATTGGTTAAAATTAAGGCATTCTTATTGGACTAGAATTCAGCCTTTGAAATTGCCCAATCAAAAACATTATTAAACTTTTACGAGTGGAATTTTCCATAACTTTTGTACCTATTCTTGACAGACTTTGAAACACATAAAGTCGTTATGTAAAACTTACGTAATACACTTATATAACTTAAAGAATCGAAGTTAGACTAATTTTAGGGTTCTGTTTACATTACAATTGGCTAACTAGTACTATCTATTCTTAAGTTATGTTACACAATCTTTACAAAGCTTTAGTTATTGAATGATCTTATATACTTCTTATATACCTTGCCTTGAGGTCCTTAAATTTTTCACGTCTATTAAGTCTAGGGCTGTTGGCTGTGATGGAATCGGCAGAACTATGTTATCTTTCATGACTGAATCCTTAATTCCTATTATTACTCACATAATAAATTTTTCCCTCTACACTGGTGTGTTTCCAGCGCTGTGGCGTAAAGCCTACATTATCCCTCTTCCAAAAATTTCCAGTCCCACTTTGCCCAATCACTACAGACCAATCTCCATTCTCCCTTTCCTGTCTAAAATCCTTGAAGCGGTTGCTCTTAAGCAATTATCCTCTCACGTCCTCAAAAATAGCCTGTTATCCGAATTTCAATCTGGTTTTCGGCCTGGTCACAGCACGGCCACAGCCCTACTTAAAGTTACAGATGATATTAGGGATGGCTTGGAGAATTCGAGGGTTACGGTGTTGGTTTTAATAGATTTTTCCAACGCTTTTAACACCGTTGACCATGATATCCTCCTGGCCATACTGTCTCAGATTGGGGCCTCATCGTTGTCACGTGAATGGTTCTCATCGTATCTTCGTGGTCGCCAGCAAGCGGTGCGTGCTGATCAGGTTTACTCTGACTGGTGCGATCTGGTAGCTGGTGTTCCACAAGGCGGTATACTCTCTCCTCTCTTATTTTCATTATTTATAAACTCAATTACTACTATTCTCAAGTGCTCTTATCATCTATACGCTGACGACCTGCAACTTTACGCTCAATCCGACATTGCCAACCTTGACCATTGCATTTCATTACTCAATACTGATCTTCAAACTATCAGAGACTGGTCCAGTAAATTTGGGGTTGCTGTCAACGTCGGAAAGTGCCAGGCCATTCTCGTAGGTAGTTCGTACTACCTGAGAAATTTAGATACTAGCCAACTGATACCGCTTATGTTCGACAGCTTTGTGATCCCTCTCTCGCCACACGTTAAAGACTTAGGCCTGCACATTGACGACACACTTAGTTGGAACAAGCAGGTGGCTCAGGTTAGCCAGAAAGTCACATACTCACTGCGGTCTCTCTATAGATTCAAACATTTTCTACCATCTAGCACTAAAATAACTTTGGTCCAGTCACTGGTGATTCCCATTATAGACTATGCTGATGTTTGTTACTCTGATCTCTCCCAAGAACTTTTAAACAAATTGGATCGTCTTCTCAATAATTGCATTAGGTTTATTTTTGGCCTTCGTAAATACGATCACATCTCTTCATACCGTTCTCAGCTTAAATGGCTGCCTATCCGACTCAGAAGATCCCTCAGATCTCTTTGCACGCTTTTCACTATTTTAAAGGATCCATGTACTCCCGATTATTTAAAAAAATACTTCAAAGTGTTGGGCAGTTCACACAGTCGTAACCTTCGAGCGTCTAACAACCTACTCCTTGAAATTCCTTCACACCGTACTGGTTTCATGTCATCTTCTTACGCTGTCTCAGCCATAAAACTCTGGAACGCGCTACCCCTTGGCATTAAAAAAGCGGAAAGCAAAATGGCTTTCAAAAGAGCTGTGCGGAAGCATTTCTTAAAATCGGACTGAATTACTCATAATGTGGTAGTCATGATAATTATTGTTTGGTTTCTCATTTTGTGAACTATTTGTATGTATTATAATATATATTAGTTTATTTATTTCCATCTTTATATATATGTATTAGTATGTACGATTTATATATGTATATTAATTTATGTTACAAAAAGTATTCTCTTAATTTATTTATTTTTGTACTCTACCACAATGATGTCCTGTTTGACCCTAAGGTTGACTGGTAGAGAATGCCTTGTGGCATTAAGTCCGCCTATGTACCACGTTTGTGCATGAAGTTTAAATAAATAAATAAATAAATAAATATACTTATCCTAGCTTATCCTAGGTATTCAAAACAAAGCTATTCTACTTAATCTACTTATTATTAACATATTACAGATTAAGTTTTAGGAGTTCGGCGTCCGTAACAGCATAAGTATATCATATTTCATGCATATTAAATTACCTAACATAATGCCAATCAAATAACCTCATTAAAGAAATAACATAAAAAATTATTCATTAGATTTACATTTATAAATCAAACTACGTTTTAATGATGTTACAAAATATTTATGAATTCATTGATAACGGACTTACGTTTGTCTTCAAAATATAAATATGTACATAATTATGTGTGTAATATATGTGCTAGATTTTTTATGTTTTTTTTTCATGAAAAGATCCAAAGTCAAAGTCTTCACTTTGATTTAGACACGGACTTAGGCTATGGCTCTTTGATTTGCTGTTCTGAGATCTTTAAGTTTTGCCTTACCGTGTCAACGGCTTACAAATATTTAAATAATATTAAAATTAATGACAAGAGAATATTGTTTTTGTTAAAAGGTAATCAGGTAGGCAGCTATCTATCTTAAATTATTTATTTCTAGGTATCTATTAAGTATTAATTGTTTAGTAAAAAAACAACTTACAAATTGTTTAATAAAGCCTCCGGAGCAATACGTATTCTCAGCAGCCAGATAAAAAATAAATAATTTCGGATGATTTTATCCTCATGAGTTTGGTCCGCTTAATATGCTGCCGAAATTGCAGAAAAAGGTTTCCATAAAGTATTTGAATCTGATTTCAAAGACGAAGACCCCCATGGTGCCTTGGGATGGCGCTACTCCTTTATAAAATTAAAATTGTTATATTGTTTATTGCTATGATTGCTGCTAATCAATGTTTTATAGAGTACCTAGTATAATCGTTATCGACCTAACTGACGGACTAATGTTTTTAAATCCTTACTCTTTCACGCCAAAACTACTGAATGGATTTGGATAAAATTTAGCACATAGATAGTTTACAATCTGGATTAACATTTAAGATACTTTTTATCCCGTTATATTACGATCCCGTGAGACCATGACCTCTACGCGGGTGAAGTTGCAGGCATAAACTAGTGTAATGTAAAAATGTAAGCCTTTGGATAAGGATATTTTTTATCCCATTTTTAGTCACACTTTTTACCCTTGGGGACAGGCAGAAACCACGGCACGTCACCAACTACGAACGATTTTTTTTAGCGATGTCATATTCAGCAATAAATAATAATTTGAATAAAAAACATTAAAAAAAGATCCTTAACAGTCACTGTAATTAAGATTATTTTCAAAGATATCCAGAATAATATTAAAATCAATAGTTATATTACCAAAAACACAATTTCCAATATTAAAACTAAAACAGGAAAGGTTAATATTACCTGAGGTCCCAATGACGTTCCAAGGCGCCGATGATAGATGACACTCGATATAATCTGTAGCGGTTATATAACATAACATAACATTTTTTGAAGCCACAGACCCATTGGGCCAGGTCCCGAAATGACCCTTTTTTGTACGTTTCCAATTTCATAATCCATGTGGTATTTTAGAAGGCTGTCAAGTGTGATTTTTGGTTTTAAAATTGGGTTCCGTACGTCAAATCGGAGGTGAACATTACGAAGGATTTCTTGGTTATTGCTATGCTCCATAATATTATCATCATCATCCACAGCCCGACTTCACCAACTGCTGCGTATATGCCTCTCTTTAGGTTTGCCAAGCTCCACGCTCTTGAGCCAGTCTCATCCAGGATATTCTCGCAATGGCAACAATGTCGTCTGCCCAATCCACCGCCGGACGATGAACAATTCCCTTTCCATTCCTGTGACATCACTCGATCACAACTTTACGCCACCTGCCATCACCACACCGTGCTAGGTGTCCTTGTGACATTGTGAAAAATCCTTTGGTGTAAACCTACAAAATTCCGATTCGATTCCATCATTCATTTATAGATGAGGCCGCCGGTGTTTTGTACTTGACTAGTCTGAGAAGAAACAAACTCTCTTTTATCTTGGTCAATTCACATAATTAAGGACTATGCAGATTTTCTGAGATGGTCTTTTGAAGAAGCAACCACACAGATGATAATAAAATACTAAGTACATAAATTCAAGTCATTTTGTGTCAAATATTGATCACGAACCTAACAGCGCAGTGCACAAATTTTCTAAAGCTACGGAACCCAAAAAATACTAACGAAGAACACAATGCTGATATCATTAGGTCGTTTCGTCTTGCACATGATCGATTTTAGTCACACAATGACACAGACATACCGACATGTTTGATCCTTACATAGTATAAAACAAAGTCGCTATTTTTGTCTGTTTGTTTGTCTGTATGCTTAAATCTTTAAAACTACGCAACGGATTTTGATGCGGTTTTTTTTAATAGATAGAGTGATTCAAGAGGAAGGTTTAAGTATATAATTTGAACGACATCCACGCGGGTGAAGCTGCGGGCATCAGCTAGTGTAGTATAAAATGTAGGCCTGTAGACATACATGGTACAGATTATGTACAACCAGTCTTACCAATTCGTATCGTATAACCCAGTACTAACTAGGTTGTGGAGGTCAGACAGGCAGTCGCTATATGTAAAATACTGGTATTCAGCTGCATCCAGTTAGACTGGAAGCGAACCACAACATAGTTGGGAAAAAGGCTGTAACAAAATTAGGTTTAGTAAAATTAGGTGTAGATTCTTTATTTCTATTTCTATTTATCTTCGGGGACGCCGGCAGACACCAGACGGGCGATCAGTCCTTTCGTTGTGGATTATTTCGCCCAGTTCCCCATTTTGGTGGATCCCCTTCATGGGTTACTGGTGGTCGGCATCGCGAATCTTCCTGTTGCCTTGCAGAAGCTCACCAGTTGTTCGGTAGAGATTTCTGCGAGCTTCTCTTCATTAATCTCATCTGTTCCTAGGATTTCCCATCTGAGTGGCTCATACATTGTGCATTCCGCCACAAGGTGGAAACTTGTTTCTTCTGCTTCTCCACATGCTGGGCATATGGGATCTTCCTTTACTTTCATAATCGTCAGGTGTCTATTGAGTCCACAGTGTCCTGTTGCGATGCCTACTACTAGTCTTATGTTTCCCCTGCTCATTCTGAGTAGCTTGTGCTAGATTCTTTATTTAATTTTTGGTGTTGGAAATCATCACATGACTCCTCCCGTTCTGAGCGGATCGGAATGGAGTGTCATACCTCTGCTGACTAAAAACCGCCGGTGTTCCTTCTTAGCTCTTTGTGTCCGGGGCCGCGGCCCCGGCAAGCGTCGGCTCTTGGGCGCGTGGAACACGAACGCCCCGTCTCGACACGGCGTGTCATCGTCATAAGAAGGACTAACGGTGAGCTAGCCCATTGCTCACCGTCCACACGCCCAGGTGTAGATACCTTCTTGAAGTCCAGCGTCAGACAGCATCACCTGTCTGACATGAATGCTGAAATGAACCTTTTTATCGCAGCCGTGAGGCACACAGCACATAGGTCCCTACTAAGTTTTTCCATTTTTGTAATTTTTTTTTAATATTATTGTGTGTGTGCTTGATGTACTGACGTCAAATAAACATTTTTTCTTTCTTTCTTTCTTTTAAATCATCATCCACCTAACTTTTTCCCATTTGTGTTGAGGTCGGCTTCCAGTCTAACTGGACGCAGTTGAATACCCGTATTTTACATGGAGCGACTGCCTAACTGACCTCCACCAACCCAATTAATTGGGTAATGTGACACCTCTTAGTAAGACAGGTTATTGGGTTTTTCCACCAGCCACGACGACTGGATTTATGCCAGGTCGATGGAAATAGGCTCGCTCCCTATGTTACATGCACATAAACATATTTCTTTCTTTCTTTTTTTTTTTTTAAACCAAAAAAAAAGGTAAGTATAAAAGTTTGTAATCTTCATTTTTTTTTTATCTTGTCCTTTTTTTGTATCTCCATACCTAAATAAATAATGGGTGAAATTAGGGTCTGCCTAACCCTTCGGGTATTACATGTTATTGTAATAGGTATCCTATTTTAGTGTAGATGGCCTTATTCCCACGTGTTTAGTACAGACCTACATACTACCGAACTCACTGAAAACCTGCCAATTTTCACCCTTAAAACCTAACTAATAAGGTTCAAAATAGGTCCCTAGTCGGTAACTGTACATACATACTAAGGTCTAAAGTTATCATGAATAGTTTAAACATTAGAATAATATTATGATTTATCTACTCATGTACAATGCTGTGTTAATTTTGCGGAATGATTTGTTTGACACAATGCCAATTGCTTGTTTTAGAGCTGCGACACAATATTATCGATGTTTTTAGAGTTAAACATCATCAGATGATGATGATCATGACCTTTCCTCACTGGTTCAGGCCGTGGTTATCAATAACAACATAAATCTGGATTATAATGGGTGTAACAATACCCACGAGGCCACGACGAAGGTGCTTATTCTCTCCATTATTGCGTTTTCTTTTTTGTCCTGGATCATAGCTGGGAACCTTCCAGTTGTGAAGATCATCATCATCATCATCATCAGCCATAAGACGTCCACTGTTGGAAAAAAGCCTCCCCCATTTATAGATCAGATAGTTCGTTATGGCGTTAGTTGTGGAGATTTTTGAGGTCAAAGTTCCAAATGTTTTCATAATCAACAATTTTTTTTAAACTTTTTTTGGAGATTATAAATTTTCTTTAAATACATCGAAGACCCGATTATTCAATGCATTCATCTGCACAATGTTTATGTGCTACATTGAGTTTTACGGTAAAGACTGATTTAACACCCCAAAAAGAAAGCCGTTTCCGAGCAATAACTTTTGAATTGATTTAGGTACTCAATATTCACATCACTAATATTATAAATGCGAAAGTTTGTGAGTGTGTGAGTGTGTGTGTGTATATTTGTCACTTCTTCACGCAAAAACTACTAACCGGATTTGGATTAAATTTGGTACACAGATAACTTATAACCTGGATTAACACATAGGATAGTTTTTATCCCGATTTTATGTTCCCGTGGGATAATTTTCATGTTGCAGCGGGTGAAAACGCTGGCAACAGCTGGCAGTCTTTACATAACTTTGATGAACAGAATGCTTGGTTGAAGGTTTCGTGAAGGGTACGTTTACACCCTGTACCCTGTACTCTGCTTATGAAGTGAAATTCGCTAAGGTGCAACTGTACATTTAAATATTCACTGATTCAGACCGTAATTACCAATAACCCAAGCTAATAACCAGCTCCAGATATACATAACATTACCCCTCTTGTTGCCGCAGGTTCATGCAGAGGTTTACCTACAAACAATAATTTCGCCAGTTACGTCCCATGTAATAAAAGGCTTTGGGTGAGTCTATTTCCAGTACTAACCTATAAAAATCTCGGTAATTCCGTGTATGCCTAGAATTCTGCCGGTCCCTATAAGGCAAGAGGTCGTAATAATAAACTAACTAGCCGTGACTGTAGAGATAACATCTCTAGATCAAGTTACAGGCAGGGGTGGGCAACGTTTTGGTTACAAAGTGATTTTTACATGAGATTTGTTTTTGTACATCTTTTTAGGGTTCCGTACCTTATAAGGAAAAAACGGAACCCTTATAGAATCACTCGTGTGTCTGTCTGTCTATCCAACCATTCAAAAATTTTAGGCTCAGTAGTTTCAGAGATAAGGGGGGGGGGGGGGGGCCTTATCTCTGAAACTACTGAGCCTAAAATTTTGAAAAATATACAAAGATTAGTTCAACATTTATTACAAGTATTACAACACTTAGATTACATTAAAACCTATATCTATCTTTCTAATATATAAAAGAAAGTCGTTATAGTTACACTATTTATAACTCAAGAACGGCTGGACGGATTTAGCTGAAAATTGGTAGGGAGGTAGCTAAGAACCAAGAGAAGGACATAGGATACTTTTTATGATATATATATATATATTTTTTTGCCTCTAAGGCGGAGGCGGAACAAAGTTCGCGGGGTCAGCTAGTTAATAATAAATCTATGGTGCTAATAAAACATGGAAAATATCTCAATATCTACTACAATGGTACGGAACCCTTCATGTGCAAATCCGACTTGCACTTGAACGGTTTTTTGTAAGAAGTTTGGTACACTTGAATGATTTCAAAGTATTGAACTAAACCGTTGAAATAGTAGCACGTTAATCCTATAATTGGTTTTCTTGGTCCTTTCTAGCATAAACTCAGAGAGACTCTTGTCAGTCACAAGAACACGGTTTAAAAAAGAAAACAAAACTACCATTTTTTTGTTGTTGTTTGATTACCTCTGTATGTGTCTATAACCACTTTGCTCGACAGTTACTTGTTTAAATTAAACATGTTCAGTGAAGGTTTTATTTCGAAGCCATTTTTGAAATTCGGTTTTATTTTCACAATCAAACGAAGGAATTCTTAAAAAAAAATTCGTTCTGAATTACAAGCATCTTCCTGCCCCCGCCCCTTGTTACTTGGGGTCGGAGCCACATGTTTTTTTCTTCATTTTCTCTTTTTTCTTTCAAATTCCTCACACCGTCCATCCATCGTTTCTTTGTTCTTCTCAATCTCCATTCATCAACTTTTAAATTCACCACTGTTTTAGTTACTTGCGATTTTCAATTACGAGTGAACCTGAGTATCACTTTCTCTGCCATTTTCGTAATATTAATTTCTTCGTTTGCTTGAAATTGCCAATTTATTTATTTATTATAGCGACGACTCGAAGGCGGGTTGTCGACACACAAACAAGTTATTGTTCGACCCATATGCTGGGTGTTTGACAACGAAAGTCATATATCACTAAACTTGTCCCCAAAATGTTGCGTGCCCCTGCAGCCTCCACAGATAGTATCACCAGTTCGTTAGGCACAACCATTAGGCACATACGATCAGATGCATTGTGAGTATAGTGATGTGTTTTAGGGATTATTATATTAGAAAGAAGATATTTAATGATATGACGAGAAATATAGAAGTATGGAAGAAAAAGGTATGCTGCGCTGACTACAAATTAATTGGAATCAAGAGAATGATGATATGGTATTAGAAGAGGAGCCCTTGGATTGATCTTAAAGATTAAGCGGCTCTTGTCATTCATTCATTCTTCTCATGAGACCAACGCTTTGGAATGGGCAACTACAGTACATCATCAACAGCCTATTAATGTTCCCACTGCTGGGACACAGGCCTCCTCTCATTTGAGAGGGAATGGGCTATAATCTACCATGCGGGCCCAGAGCGGATTGGTAGATGTCACATTTCTTCGAATTTTTTGGTTCTAAGACATGCCGGTTTCCTCACGATGTTTTCCTTCACCGTTTTGAGAGCAGCGGTGATGAAATAAATTACACAAAGTAATGTGCCTGCCTGGGTTCGAACCCACGACCTACTGTTCGTAAGTCGGGGCCGCCACCACTGGGCCACCGCTGCTCTACACTACTACAGTACACTCACGAGTTATTATGCCTTGTGACTGGGACTGTAGCTTAGTTTATTTAGCTTCATTAGTTTAGTAGTTTACTGCCGCACTCGGAGAGCTTCAGTGGTTGCTTGGGCCGTCGCTTGGTAAAGGTTTTGGCAGTTTTGTCATACAAAACTATGTCAGGCCTTTGCTGCAGGGTGGCGGCTTGAGTAATCGTTGGATATCTCTGAGTGCCGCAGTTAGTATAATTCGACTATTCAAACGTGCCTGTAACTGGCCTACTTGAAATAAATATTTTGATTTTGATTTTTTAATTTTGCCAAGGTCTGTCAGAGGCAGGTTATACTCTTCGGTCTTAGCGTATGTATGTGGTCTACGGTACCGTACTGAAGCCTTTTCGGAATCCGGCTTGTTCGGGAGGCTGGAAATCGTCGAACCTGCGTGCGAGACGATTCGTGATGACTCTTGAAAACAACTTGTAGAGATGGCTTAGAAGTGAGATGGGCCTATAGTTCTTCAACCGGGCATTGTCACCCTTTTTGAAGAAGAGCACCACCACACCCCTGCACCAAGCCTGTGGCGTTTTCCCCTCGAGTATGACGGAATCAAGCAACTTCTGAAGGGCCTTAAGGACCGGTTTGCCACCCGCCTTCAGTAGTTCGGCCGTAATTCCATCATCACCCGGCGCCTTGTTGTTTTTAAGCTGTTTCAGAGCCATCCTAATCTCGTACAGGCTGACATCCGGGATGTCTTCGGTATAGTGTCGGGTCAGTCTAGCTCTGGGGTTTTTCGCTAGATTTTCGACGGGTTGACTAGTTGACGTGTACAGCTGCCCATAAAAACTCTCGATCTTACATACCGAGATCGATTATTACATACCGAGAGAGAAAGTATATTAAGCTGTAGACCCGGTTATCATTTGAACATCTTTGACAGTTTTTACAGGTAGTCAGTGTCAACCAGCTACTGAGAAATACTGAATGGAAAAACCCAATATACTTACAAAGTTTCCCCACCCGGGACCGAATGGACCTCATGCTCAGGAGTCGCTCTTGCGAATACTCGACCAACCAAGGCATATCAACAGTGCATAGCATTACTTTTGCAAACTGTTAAGTATTGTTAGAAATTCCTCCGTTGCAGCAATGTTTTGGTGTTAGAATGTCGTTTGCTAGTATAAATTATAGTACAAACGTACATTTTTCTATTTTAAAAACACCCTAGAAGTAAGTATTGTATTTATTAGTCTCACACTGGACAAAACAAAATGATTAACAAAGAACCAAAAAATATATAAAGCAAGCATAAGAATAGTTTAAAAATAAGACTTACATTGAACTAAAATTGACAGTCTCTTGGGCACATTACCAAGTGACAGCGTTGAGGAAAAGTTTTTAGATGCCCTTTTGCCATAATGGATCATTGATGTCTGATTTTGAATAAATTATTATTATTATTATTATTTATGGTTACTTTGTTAGTTTATTTAATAGTTTTAAATTAATAATGTATTTAGTTACTATAACTAATATATAAAAAACACATTAAATTGACTGAAACCTAAAGCCAAAATTTTCCCAAAAAAACACAAAATATTTATAACCAAACCATCTAATGCCGTCATGCTCCACACATTCTATAAATATCGACAAATATCTAACAAAGGAAACATTACTTGAAACAACACTAAATTCATCGACAAAGGCACATCCCTAGCTGTTAACTGATTTACTGGCATTCATTGCATTCCTCAACTATATCGCCATCTCGCTCTGACATTAGTTTTAATAGGTTTGTAAGAAAAAGACGGGTAGTGTGAGATTTTTGTAATACTACAAGTAGTTTAAATGTTTGGGGTGTATGTTTACGTTTATAAGAAAGGTAAGTAGTAGTTTGAATAACATGTGTACACATTAAGGTGTAAACTAACGCTATGGGTTGTTCGAAAGAGATACCGCGGCCTGGACATAATGGGCTAAGAAGGAACATGGGTGGTTTTTAGTCAGTAGAAGTTTGACACTCCCTTTCGCCTTGCCCAGAGGGTTATTTGATAATTTCCAACCGACCAATAAAAAATGTGTAAATGGTCCCTTCATGAAACAAGTTTAAATCTAGCCATTGTTTGCCCCACTGCTGAGCAAAAGCCTTCCCTTGCTACTAACATACCCATTGATATAAAAACTAAAGATACGGTCGTCCGAACATTTTGCTCGATGCGTTTCCCATACAGAGAAACACTAACGTCATCTATAAGAACTAATCAGGCTGCTCGTAAACGTAACCTTGTATGAGCGGCGTGGCGTGGTATTATCGAGGTACCTATAAAGAAATTAAATAAAGCTTTCATTAAAATGTTAATAAAAAAAATGTTAAATTTTAATTTTTCATTTTAATTTTCTTTTAAACTTCGGTTTAGTCAAGACCTATTTGGGACCAAATTCGAGGCGTCATTTTATCATGCGGTCCGCCCAGTCCTTACGCAGTAATATATAAGTCAATGAACATACCCCACGGTTTTAAAAACTATTATGAAAATATTACTTTCCTATTTGAATCTTATTATTTTCTTTTTCACGGAACCCTATTTTTATCTCTAAAAGAAGTAGCTTAAGCTATTCCTTGTAATATCAGCTATCTTGCAGTAAAAATCTCATTGTAATCGATCCAACCGTTTCGTAGATTAACCGGGACAAACAGGAAGATGGAGAAAAGATCCAAAATATTGTTTTCTGCCATGAGTACCGTAAATAGTTTCATATATTTATGAAGTCAGTTAAAAACCTGTTATATTGAAATCACAAACAGACACATCAATTATATTCATTGTGGATATGAAGATCGTCGCAGTATGCCTTCTTCTTACACATTTGCATCTCAGTAATAGTCACCCGCAGATATCGGATATTGTAAATATTTTTGCATAACTCAAGATTCAATCATGACGACTCACGTAAATAAAGAGTTCCATTGAAATCGCTACATCCGTTTCTGAGAAATTACCTGACAAAGGAACGTAGCCTGTACTAACGAATGGTTGAAATTCCTGCGGGGAAGTAAGTATACATTGCGACATCGAGCCTCTGTGTGAACAATTATTATTAGGAGCACTTCTGCCTAAGCCTTCAGGAGTTAAAGGCGCTATGTGGGATTTATGATAATATAAAATAGTATTAGTAAATATAGATTTGTTAAGAAAATAGTATTAATAGACTTTCACAAGTTATTATGCTTTGTGAACTTGTGACTGTGACTGTAGCTTTGCTTTCTTTGTTTTTCTGACATTCAAAAGTGCCTGTAATGGTCTAATTGAAATAAATGCTTTGAGTTTTAGAAGTAGTAATTTCAAATATTAGAACGAAGTCACAGGCAAATCTAGTTGTTACTTAAATCATATAGATCTGAAATAGTGGTCTTAATGTGAAGCGGAGGAATGATGAAAAATGTCGAGTACATGAAAATTTTGAGTATCAATGGGGATGAGTATAAAGAGTAAAGATAGACCAGAGGAACGATGGATGGATTGTGTTAAGAATGATATGACAAGAAAGGAGGTGTCTCATGAGATGACGAGAAACAGAGAAGTATAAAGAGAAGACATGTTGAAGAAGAAGACATGTTGCGCCGACCCCAAATAAATTGGAATACGGGCAGGAGAATGATGATGAAAGGAAAAGTATCTGAAAAAAAAAAAAAAAGTTTCCGGAGAAAACTTCCAGTGGAATAGAATACAGAATAAGGAGCTGAATGCGCCAAAACTAAAACAGCCTTTCAACACGACCCAATAATCTACTTACCACTTAAACCCTAATCAAGGATATCCTCCAATTAATCTAAGCTTTAGTTCATGTTTATGTTACTAAATACTTCACTAAACCAGGTTAACTCCTGCCACTGATAGCTTTAACTGATAGCAGTGATATCGGAGACTCGGTCACAGCTGCTGAACTGAATTAGTAATTAGCTGGCTTATGTTTTAATTTATGGCTACTAGCTTTTGACAAAGGTTGGGTCGTGTGATTTCTGGAATTTCGTTACCTACTTCAAGATGTCTGATGCGTTTACCGGTTTACCCAACTTCTTCATGTCGATGATTCCTTTTGTTATTTTATTTTATTAAATTAAATTTCTTTCGACCATAACTAAGCTTTGATGGCGTTGGTAGTGGCTTCGGACAGTTCCTTAAAGTGCAGGTATAGAGTTGCACAGAGAGCAGGAATAAGTTGTTCCTGCAACTGCCCACATGGTTTCAAAGTCAGTTTAGAATCTTCCATGTGGGACATGGCAATTGTTGACTCGCGGAAGCTTTGCTACAGGCTTAGGGCTCTTTAGTAAATTGATCCCACTGAGGCGGGACCCGTGGTACCAATCGACTTAAGGATAAGCATGATGGCTTGCAGGAGTCAGTGGTTTGGGAATAGTGTGGCGGGCTGGAATGATGAGCGATGAGCTGGAAGGTACTGTTTGAGGTTTTTATGTGGCGGTTACCAAACAGCAAAAATTAGGAACCTGCGTAACAAACTTTCATTCCCAGTTCAGGTGAAAGTGCCAGAATAACCCATGAAATTTGACTTCCAGTCTAATCTGGTATTGCTGAGTACCAGTTTTTTACATAGAGCGACTAATTGAATACTCAGTCACCTGATCCGCGACTTTACTGACTGTCCAAGTGTACAAACGTTCATTCTGATTAACTCAAGAAGGCTTACGGATTTTTGGGAATTAAATCCCAAAAAAACTCTTTACGCTACAGTGTGTAGTTCATGTTTCTCCTGAGGTGTTTTAGTAATATGATAATATCTACAACAAATATCATGTTCCACCGTCAGTCTCTAATACCGGCACGGTATTAGAGACAATCTCCATCAATCAAAAAATCATAAAATATGTAACATACAAAATTAACCACAACTCACTAATAGCACACATTCCTGCTGACCCCTTCGTTACAACAAGCCTTATCATCGTGTCAGTGTGAAGACAGCCTGTTCAAACATGTCAAGTCATTCACAAGATTATGTGGGTAAGGGTGATGCTCTATCACGGGCCGCAGCTAAGCTGAGCAAGTGAAAGCTTAGCTCTGTATAAAAATGTACAGACGTCAGCTAATTAAACTACCCGAACACCGATCAACCTTGAACCTAATTAAAGCTTAAGATATAAAGTTGAATAAATAAATGTAATAAAAAAAAAGATTGTAGCACCTTGATGTGTCGGTAGTTTTATCGATTGGTTAAGGGCTACATGGACAAGTAACACGCGAGATTCAATAACTACTTAAGAGAAAACAAATAAAGAAAATTGGCCATAGATAAAACTGAACAAAGTTCATAGAGAATACAAACACCACACACTGCAAATTTGAACGATTTTGTTACCAAGGAGTATCGTATTAAACAGGAAATGGGTGACAGACCCATCATAATTCTGGTAATTCAAGTGCATCCGGATAGACTGGCAGCCTACCAAAAAGTCGTGAAACGGTTATGCTACGCACCGATAAATCAGTGGCAAATAAAATGAACTGCAAAACGAATGTAGGGAACCTCTTTGCATATCCTACGTAGCAGTGGACGATCGACCTTATAATATGACGCCTCCAGATATACATTGCAAGAATGATGACGGCAGGAAAAAATATGGTTCGAATGACTGCCTCCATTCCGGAACGTTGTAACAATGTGAATGATTTCATTAATAAGCTCATTGTAACTTTGAGGAGCATGTGCATCTGTGCATCTGTGACTTAAACTTAACTGACGAAATGTAGATGTACTATTAGGCTCTTCCCAGTTCCCGCATAATAGACGTGATATTATAATTATTAGCCTATATTTTCTTCCTCATCATCATCAGCCTATCATGTTCCCACTGCAGGGACTCAGGCCTCCTCTCTAGAAGAGGGATGGGCTATAATCCACCACGCGGGCCCAGTGCGGGTTGGTAGATGTCACATGTCTTCGAATTTTTTGGTTCGAAGACATGTCGGTTTCCTCACGATGTTTTCCTTCACAGTTTTGAGAGTAGTGGTGATGAAATAAATTACACAAAGTAATGCACCTGCCGCATGCCGGTTCGAATCCACGACTTACTGTTCGTAAGTCGGGGCCGCCACCACTGGGTCACCGCTGCCCCAGTAAATTGAAACATTGCAATTTGCAGCACAACTAGTCCACAATAATAACCACTCATCAAATCTTCAACATCACATACATTTCATAACACTGCCACAACTCTCTCGCCACACATACACTTACGTGCACCGTACGACTGCCCAACATTACCTGACCCCTCATATAATGAAGTGGAGTTAGAAGATGGGGCCAGGTAATGCTGGCTGCACTGACAGTACGACGGCAATGCATCACATCTCACTAAGTACAGTCATTGCCCAGTATTACCTGACTCCTAATACAATGAAGTGGTGTGAGAAGAGGAGGTCAAGTTATGCTGGCTACACTGACAGTACGACGGCAATGCATCACATCTCACAAGTACAGTCACTGCCCAGTATTAACTGACTCCTCATACAATGAAGTTGTGTGAGGAGACAGGGTCAGGTTATGCTAGCTGTACTGACTATGAAGGCAATGCATCACAGCTGTCACTTATCAGTGATGCTGTGATATCAGATGATAAATCGACGCGCTATACAACGCGGAGGATGCCACTGATAAACGGAGATTTTAAAATTATGGCTGGAGATGTTTTGGTAGAGGTCGTGGCTAAATAAACTGGACTAAATAAATCTTAACATATCATCTGACAAAAACATAATAGGGAGAGTGCTTCAATGGCCTATCGGTGGCGGCCCCGACTAACTTATAAACACTAAGTCGTGGTTGGAAGTTCGAACCCAGGCAGGCGCACTTACCATAAATTACGTGAGATGATTTTTTAAATTTTCTGTCCCTCCCTACCCCCCTGGTGAGATGTCGTGAGATTTTATTAAACCCCCTCCCCCATCCCCCAATCTCACGTGAGATTTTTCAATGTGGGGTTTCTTACGTAAACGCGTTGGATTGTTATTGTTTTTTTTTTTTTTTTTACAGACATGGCCCGCCCAATCCCACTTCAAGCCAGCAGTCTTTTTTCCCACATCAGCGATTCCAGTTTTTGAGCGTATTGTGGTATTGCGGATTCTATCGCTGAGCTTTATACCCAATACGCTTCGTTCCATCGCCCTTTGGCAAACCTTGAGTTTGGACTTTTGTGACTCGGTCAGGGACCAAGTTTGAGCACCGTAGGTTAGTTATTAGATACTAGTTATACACCGTAGGATTGTTATTGTAAAAAGAAAAAAAAATTGCTTCGGGCTTTTATTTACGACTAGTTAAGACTAGATCAATATTGCTGAGTGTTTAATTATAAGTGTAATGAAGCATGTACACACGGCTACACATCAAGCTATACATTACCAGTATAAGCTGGTCTCGCATTGTATAGGATTTCCGTACAATGCTAGATCAGCGTAAACTGGAAATGTATAGCGTGATGTGTAGCCGTGTGTACAATCTGGATTAAATGGACCAAAATAGTTTTTTTATTTTGTTTCAATCAGAAAAAAAATTGTGTGATATTTGCCGAGACCCCCCTCTCTCCAACGTAAGATTAGATGAGATTTGACTCGACCCCCTCCCCCCCTTAAACACCTCACGTAATTTATGGACGCCCCCTTATCTAGAATTTGTGAACTAATAGACCAACTTTATCCCATTTCAAAAGTACCTTTTCTTTGGAGTATCTTGCCGGTTTTTCTCCTTAGGAATCAACCAATGCACCGAACCGTGCACCTTTTTGTCGACGTTTTACAAGTACCCATGTAGGCCTATGTGAAATAAAATATTTTGATTTAGATTGTGAAAATGCTTCTCAAGTCTTTGTACCACTCAAGTTGAAGCAGCCGGTCAGTTCCAGTGGTATAACTAAATAATTATGTACCTACATTATTTGACTTTTATAAAGTTCATACAACGGCAGCTATAAATTATTTTTTTATTATCCTTGGCTTATATCACGATGTCCGATTACATGATAAATTATAAAAGATGTTTATTTTGCAAATAGGTTTTGACAAACAGTTTCACAAGCCACTAAGGTCCTGACATAATCTTGGTACACGCACATGATATTTATGATGAATAGCCACTGCTTACCAAATTAATTAAAAACGTGGTAAAGAATTTTTAACGAGAACTAAATCGTAGGTGGTATTTCTTTCTTTATCATTGTGATTAGTGCCTAACCTGGTATCAAAGCGTTTATGCCGCCGAAGGGCCTTTTCCTTTGCTTTACATGTCATCGTGAAATCTTGTTTCCTCACGATGTTTACCGTCACCAAAGTTATGCAATACGCACGTGAATTCGAAAAATCAGAAGTGCGTGTCTTGAGTTCGAACTCCAGACCTATGCGAGACGTGCGAGACCGTATCGACGCGACGGTGACACCACCTAGGACCTAGACTGTCACTGTTTTTATTAGGGTTCTGTAGCATTGGCAAAAAATTGAACCCTTATTATAGATTCGTCAATCTGTCTGTCCATTCGTATGTCACAGCCACTTTATTCGGAAACTATTTAGACTATACAGTTGAAACTTGGTAGGTAGATGTATTCTGTGAACCGCTTTTCGTTTTTTTTTATCGATCTTTAGCAGTTCGTAAAATAGGCCCTTAAGGTTGCACAAGCCAGTCATTCTTCCATACAAACGTAGTATGGTGATTACTCCTCTGCTTGACGGTGTAGGTTCAAAATTACGAAAATGAAAAAAGTGAAACCATACAGGCATAGATTAGTTATTAAAGAATTCAAATAATTTTATTTTGAACAGATACATTCAATGGATTTTTCATGATATCCATACTACCAAAGGTCTGCATAGAAACAATCGCGCGCCCGTTCTAGTTGTGTCTCTTTCGCTCTATGCATTTCGCTAGTGATGTCGGATGATATAGCATGCATTTTAGCCCCGCCCACCAACTAGTTCGTGCCGTTGGCCATGTTTACCCTTAAAGTATTTAATTAAACATTTTCTACTACTAGGTACTTCACATTCATATAGACACACACCTACATTTTTTTCAATCGATACTCAGAGTTTTCGTCCCAACTAGAACAGACTTCAATACACATAACATAACACCTATAATCAAATACACCCATGCTTAAGTCCCATGTAATAGGGGGCTACCCTATTGCCATCAACCGGACACAAAACTGGACTCCGTGTCTGCTACTGAGAGGAAAAGTCAATAAAATTTCAACGTTCATTAAATAATAATTATTCAATGTCAAAGATTAATTTGCAAATAAATATGGTTACAAAGGTTCTTAGAATAGTTGTACAAGTGGCTCAATCATAATACAATGACATGAATAGGCCTTTATTGTCCCAGTGCAGGGCAAAGACCACCCTTCCCTCCTTCCACATTTATTTTCACGATCTAATGCGACTATATGCCAATCCTTTGAGAAAGAGTCCAGCTCATCCCGCCATCTTTAAATAAAACCTTAGACTAATTTAATCTCGTACAAGAATCAAACCAACCACCGCTGGACCACAGCTACTAACGAAGCATACATAGTCACATAATATAATTAGTGTCCCAGCTTGCAAGCGCGTAAATTACTTCATTGAATCTATGTCCCAGCATCCAATTCATTTAGCTGTACTGGCAAGGGGAACAGTGGTTGCATTTACTGGAGAATAATCACCTACATACAAGGAAAACATCGTGAGGAAACCGGCATGTCTTAGAACCAAAAAATTCGAAGACATGTGACTTCTACCAACCCGCACTGGGCCCGCGTGGTGGATTATAGCCCATCCCTCTCCTAGAGAGGAGGCCTCAGTCCTTGCAATGGGAACATTATAGGCAGATGATGAGGACACTTCTACCTATATCTTTCGAGGATTACAAGCAAAATGTTATGTTATATATTTTTCACTAAAGAAATTAAATGTTTTCCTGTAACATGAACCCCTGTGCGGCTCGTTCAGGAATTGAGTTTCAACTCTCTCTAGCGACTAAACAATGCCTTCCTTTGTACTACAGTTTCAAATGTCTGTTGTCTGCTAGTTACAAAAATATTGTATACACGGTGACATAACAAGCTATACATTTCCAGTATAATATGGTTTTGCTTTGTATCATCATCATAATCAGCCTATAATGTTCCCACTGCAGGGACTCAGGCCTTCTCTCTAGGAGAGGGATGGGCTATATTCCAACACGCGGGCCCAGTGCGGGTAGGTAGATGTCACATGTCTTGTTTGGTTCTAAGACATGCCGGTTTCCTCACGATGTTTTCGTTCACCGCTTTGAAAGCACTGGTGATGAAATAAGCTTCGCTCGTTTGGATGTCAGGACTAGACAAATTGTATACCTACCAGTATCCATTGGTAAAACAGCGTGAAAATCGGTGCAGTAGTTTTTAACTTTATCGCGAACAGACGCAGCGTAGGACTTTGTTTTGTAATATGTAAGTAGTGATAGTGATGTAATTAAAAGATTTTATAAATAGATTCTGGTTCCAAAACAGTTGAATAACTTTTCCTAGGCAACTCAAACTTCTATATCTCGGCACTTTAGCTGAAACCACAGCCCCATTAAAACTATCCTACCTGCCACTTTATCTCCACAACTGTACCCTGGAGTCGCGTGTCGCCCGTCGATCTTACTTAATCTCCCCTCGTCCCCTCGCAATTGTGTGTCAGTTCGCGGACAGTGGCCAGTGCCTGGACTTGCGGAGTATGGATTTATGATCATAGTGGCATTTGTCGCAGTGGCTAAAACATCGTGAGGAAACCGGCATGTCTTAGACCCAAAAATTCGAACCCGCCTTAGACCCGCGTGATGGATTATAGCCCATCCCTCTCCTAGAGAGGAGGCCTGAGTTCCAGCACTGAGAACATTATAGGCTGATGATGATGGAGTGCCTCGGCTTCAGTAAAAAGATCTTTGGCAGTCCTCAGTGTTCTGAAAAATTTGACAACCAGTCAGGAACGAAAAATCTCGTTTTATGGTAGGACTCAAAGTAACGCATTCAAAATATTGTGCTGATGGATGCGTTAAGCGTTAAGTACTACGGGGCCTTGAAGGTATATAAAGAAAAATTATAACAAAAAAAAACTTTACAAAAAGTTTAAACTTTAACCCCCAATATAAATATTATAAGGTTCCCAGGGTTGTGGAACAACCGGGATCTTAATCTCTGTTCAGTTTATGGCAAAAACGTCATCTTCAACCTTCGCAAACTCATTCTGGGAGTATAAAATTGAAGGCTCTTTCATTTCAGTGATAGAGCTCTTTCTAAAAAAGTTACGTCTGAGAAATACCTCGAAAGTTTCACCACCCAGTTAAATATCTTGCTGTGTTCTTTAAAATAAGTCAAGTGCCCAGTCTTTAGCCCCATCCGACAACAAAAGAAAACAGTAGCTTTCACCGTCCTCACCCAGTTTCTATTCAACATTGTATACATACAGACAAACACTCAGACATACAGACGGGCAGAAAGCCTTTGGAATTTAATTAAAACATCACGTTTTTGACAGGTACCCGCTGAGCTCATTTAGAGTTCCGTACGAGGAGTACCCTTAAGACTTTGGTCCTACTGCTAGCGACTAGCGATTGACTATTGCGTTTCGTTCGAGAAACGTACAAAAGATTTTAGGTACCACATGAGTAAAAGAGATACATGTATAGTTGATCACTGAGGCACTATTGCAACAAACAAAATGAAACACACACATGGAAACACACATCTACAGACATACATACACACATATACATACACACCCAGGAGCAAACACACACATTCATACACGCACACACACATACAAATGTATATACACACAAACATACTGTTTATATCTAAGGTTCTGAATGAATCCCGTCGGGGTTGTGCTTTGTCGAAAGGTTAACGCGGCTCCGACACAAGGGCGAAGAAGGAACATGGGTTTGGTTTTTAGTCAGTAGAAGTCTGACACTGCCCTTCGCTCTGCCCAAGAGCGGGGGGGGGTTATTCGATGATTTTCCACCCACCAAAAAAAAAAAAAGGTTCTGAATGAATTCTATTGCTGTGGAAGAGCGGAGTCTCCTAACACAGGCATTACTTGCTTTTAGTTGCTACGTCTACTAAATATAGCATAATCTGCCCATAATTTCCCACTGCTGGGACTCCAGGTCTCCCCTCTATAAGATGGAATGGACTGTAATCTACCACGCAGGCCCAGTGCGCGTTGGTAGTTGGTAGATCAGATGTCTTAAAAATTTTGGTTCTAGGACTTATTTCCTCACTACGTTTTCCTCCACCGTTTTGAGAGCCTGCCCTGTTTTAAACTCTCGATACCATCCTTTACTACCATTTTTTTTTTCTCATATTGTACGTGTATTTTTCATTTGTTTAATGAATACATAGCTTAAGACTCTGGGCTCTCTCTCGCTTCTCGCAAATGTCTAATCGCTATCAGTAGGACCAGTGCTTAAATCATTGTGTATGTAGGTAAGGCACTTGTAATTACTGAGCTGTCAAGGTGAATTAATTCTACGCGTGTCTGAACGCTTTTTACGTTATTTAAAATTGCGATAATTAATGCCTTTTCTCGTTATTTGTATATGGTAGGTAAAACAGAGGGGTGTTATGAATTTTGGGAGTAATATTTGGGACACAAGGGACCTGCCTTTTAGCCCTACAATTACTGTTTACGGATGTTTTTTGTACATTATTTCTTAAATCTAACTTCTTCTTTTCGTTTCGAATAATTACTTCCATGTTATACGGTTTGGGCCCAGTAGGCAGCCACGTTTATTGCAGCGGCAGAGGCGCTGTTCAGTTCGCCAAGGGTGCATGTATACGGACATCTGGGACACTCCAGCAGGTGAGGCATTGTTTGGTCCGGAGCGCCGCACTCGCACTCGGTGTTGGAGGAACCAATGATGCCCCACTTTGCCAGATTATGTTTGCAGCGGCCCACTTGGGTGCGCAATCTATTTAGGGCTTTCCAGATGGGCCACTGCAGTTCACTGCCGGGACCCAGGTGCTCTTGGGGCTTCAAGAAGTAATAAACTCTAATTATTTGAAGTGTTAAGTAATAACAAATCTTAAAAAGCAAAAACGTATTTAGTTCTATCCATATAATTATTGAGGGGCAACGTTAAAAAAAAAAAAAAAATACAGGGAGTAGAGAGTTTCCCTTCATATCATTCCTCACACAATCAATCTATCTTGTCCAGGGTTGGAAAAAAAACAGTTTTTTTTACATTTTATAAAACAAACAGTTTAAAATGTTTTAAACAGGTGTTTTTTTTTGTTTTTTTTTTTCCTAAGTTAGTTATCATCCATTTTTAATTGATTAAGCCTGATATATTTCACTTATATACTATTTTAAAAACTGCATGACAAAAATTTATCATAATTCAATACATTCTGTGTGCTCCTACGTTCATTATTAGTAGGGAAATCTCCTAAAATTTTCTTAAAATAAGGGGAATACCCAAAACATATTTTAAATAATCACGTTCACGAATTACGGAAGTTCTGGGAATTCCCCGGAGGACTTTACCGATGGAGAACGAGAAAGCTGCAAAACTTGTCACAGTTTTTAAATACCTAAATAAAAAATAATAAATGTTGTCTAATCTGCTAACGAACAAATATGATTGTACGTGGTCGTTTTATAATAAAAATTGTTAACTATTTCTTGATTAGGGATTTTAAATATTAAAAACTGTATAAATGTCAAGTTAAAAAGCCACTTTAATAAAAATTGTTTAAGTTGATTAAATAAAGGAAATAAGGAAAAAAATAACTACTTAGTATTCATTTATTTTTGCAATTAAACAATGTTTGCAAACACCTAATAAAAAACTATGTTTTATTTGAAACTGTTTTAAACACTGTTTAAAACACATGTTTTAAACAACTTGTTTTAAACATGCCAACCCTGATCTTGTCTTTGGTCTTCACCTACCTCTCCATCTATCATTATTTTACTCTAAAAACACACAACATAACCTCACGCATGTAATCCCCGAAGGGTTAGGCACAGGTGTATCATATAGTACACACACAGTTATGCTTAAGTCCCAAGTAATATGGGGCGAGCCTATTGCCATCAAACTGATAAATTCCTGATGGACAAAGCTCAAAAAGCTCTAAAATTCAATACAAAAATTCCATCACCACTGCTACTCTCTTTTCCTTAAAAGGCGTGAACACAAAAACACCAACACAACCACGACGGAACCCATTCTATTTATTTCAACAACCTAACTAACACAACACCATTCTTCGAGGTGTCAAACTATGACAAAAGAGTTTTGACGTTTCAATTGTATGCTTTTTTTTATAAGCCGCCTGAGGTAGTCGGCCATTCAGTCTTTTTAATTAAAGGTGAAAAAAAAATATGATTTATGAGTCGGTTTGAGTTTCGGCGAAATTCAATGGGTATTTGGTCAATTTGGGAGCTTCTTGTAATAGAAATTATATTTATTAATACAGTTAAAAGCAGCGGTAGCCCTGTGGTGGCGGCCCCGACTTACGAGCAGTAAGTCATGGGTTCGAACCCAGACAGGCACATTACTTTGTGTAATTTATTTCATCAGCACTGCTCTCAAAACAGTAAAGGAAAACATCGTGTGGAAACTACATCCTTGAACCAAAAATTCGAAAACATGTGACATCTAGCAACTCGCACTGGGCTCTCGTGGTGGATAATAGCCCATTTCCTCTCATAGAGACTCTCATAGGCATGTGTGCCAGCAGTGGGAACACCATAGACTGATTTTGCTATTTTTTTTTTCTTTGGGACAAGCCCGCCACACTATTCCCTCCCCACTGTAACTCCTGTTAGCCAGAATCAACAGTGGCGACCACAAGAAAAGCGCCGAGACAATGAAGCTCGACGAAGTCCCAGAGAAGTGATTTAACTGTCTTGGATCCCGCAACGAAATTAATCAGAAAATAATAGCGGAGGAGTAGGGAAAAAAAACATGATTTCCACTGATTATGCTTACGTTATGCCCCCTGGAGAAGCTTGTAGTTAAGTAATAACAGGCACCCGGATCAATCTTTAGGTTTGTCTGTGGCTGAGTGACCATCATCCATCACATACAGAGTGTCCTCCGTGTCTCCGAAAACACACTAAGCCGTTGGTCTGAAAAATGTGAAACTTTATACAATTACCAGCATTGGAATATATTGGGCAACGTGCCGAGAAGCTCATTGACAACGACTCCCTTGTCAAAACTACGCTCTAAAGCCTTTTTTCTTTGGAGTATGGGAAATCATCAAATACCCCCATGTCATACTTCTACTGACTAAAAACCACCCATGTTCTTTCTTAGCCCTTTTTGTCCTTGGCCGCGTCTCTTTTGAACAACGCGCACCCCCGGTAGTTCTAATAGTCCAAGATCCCAGGGCCGCCAGACGTCACGTATTTTCTGACGAAGGAACTGTGGGCGATTGAGTAGTGTTAGTATGAACTAAGAACACACTACTACCAGCTAGCTTGCTTGGACGGCCAATTTTCAGGTATCAGGTCATCAAAGTACATACAAAAATTACTTACTTCACGTATTTTCTCCAAGCTGATTTTTACGTAATATTTTAGGCAATATCCTTAAAAATAAATCGCAAATACTCCCAGACACTTTCCGTCGGCCGTATTGCTTAACAGACGCTTTAAAGAATACATAAACTCCTTATGTTTTAATACTTAAAGCTAATTGATCGGGTTATTGCCATGCTATATTGGGCAGGCGCTCCAACATGCACCTGAGTGGTCAAAGCAACGTTATCAACAAAATTCTGAAGACACAGGCAATGGACAGATCCTGTTGAATGCCCACCGAATGAGTCCAGTGGAGGTCTGTATGTCAGCCACACGAGCGATGCCATGCGTTCTCGGGTAAACAGTCACAATACGTTTAAGTCTAAACTTTTTGGGAACTTTAAAGCGTCCGATAGGCAAAACGGCCGCTAGGAAGTGTCTGGGAGTGTTGGCAACTTATTTTTAAGGATATTGCCTACAATATACGTAAAAATCAGCTGTCAGAAAATACGTGAAGTTAGTAATGTTTTTATGTACCTAACTTGATAGCCTGATACCTGAAAATTGGCCGTCTAAGCAAGCTAGCTGGTAGTCGTGCGTTCTTAGTTCATACTAACACTACTAAATCGTCCACATTTCCTTCGTCTGAAAATACGTGACGTCTGGCGGCCCTGGGATCTTACTCTATAAAGCCTTGAACCGAAAGTTGTCAGCATAACGGTTTTTTATCGATTACATTTCGGGGAATTGTGCTTTGAAATTACACTATCTAATTCCCCCATCCATATCTATATCGGACGAGTAGATTGCCATGTTAAATGGCAAATTATTATTTGACCAAAGAAAGAGCCAGCCCGGGTCACGTAAAGTGTCGACCTGTCGGCCAGAGATTTCCTTAAGGCGAGGTTGCAGTACAGACTGTTTTTTGCTTCTTGGAGAAAAATTATAAAGAAATGATACAATATGTTTTCAACATTTACTTCAGAATAAAAAGTTCTATCTATTGATATAACTTTTATATAAATTCATGATGAAATGTCTTAGCAGTACATGTTTGAAATTGTGATTTAGAGTCATGTTTGATAAAAAAAAGTATCGAGCCGATCATTTTAAATCGCGTTTCTATCTTTACGATTTACTAAATAGTATGTTCAATTTTTATATCCCATATCTTCCCGTGGGTGTCGTAAGAGGCGACGTTCTCTGTGCTTTTTGTATCGACCGTACTGCGATCGCCAACCCGCCTGCCAAGCGTGGCGATTATGGCAAACCCCCCCTAAGCAAAAATTACACTTAGGGGAGGCCTATGTCCAGCAGTGGACGTCTTTCGGCTGAAATGATGATGATGATGATGTTCAATTTTTATGTAATGATTTTTATTTATTAAAAAGCTCATATTTAGTTCGATTTTCATAGGTTCAAAAATCTTAAAAAGTACTGCAACCCCGCCTTAAAAAGGAGACGCACATTCGGACCCCATGACCCGCCTCTGTTATTTTAAGTTGCATTGATTTTATTTTCCCATTCGCCAAGGTATTCATAATTATGATGAAGGATGAGCAACTTCAGACTAACTTTCCCTGTCAACAGTCTTTCTGAATTCGAACGACTAACAACTCACAACCCGTGTCTGCTACTATACTACCTACCCTACCCATAGCTAACACAGACAGCCATTACTCAAACACGACCATGTCTATAATGCAATGAGCCATAAATCTATCGCTGCATAGTTCCCGCTAACTTGGGAACTTCTGAGTCATGCAATAGAGCTAAAAGCTGGTAACGATCGATTGATTAGGCGTTAGCCAAACTTATTGAAGTACCTACCTAGCTGTGCTGTGAGATTGGAGTAATAATTTTATTATCAGGCTATATGGAAGCCCATAGATAAAATACGTAATAATATTTGCTACAATAATAAACGTCTACATATTAAAAACCTTATACTACACTATAACTATAAACGTAACGTTGTCGGTGTCTTGTTTCGGTGCGTGATACGTACGTTTTTAACTGACTTCAAAAAGGAGGAGGTCATCAATTCGTCAGATTTTTTATTTTTAGAAAAGCTGGTTGTCAGACTTGCAGGCCAGGTGGTCCGAATTCACGGTCCAACCTAGGCAAGCGTAGCTTAACCTAAAGATCGAACAGAGCGAATGTCATAATTAGCCTCGAGTTCCTCTTATTTAAGCTAGTCTATGTTGTGTAACTATTGAAACAATGAAAAATTCTAACAAAAACGGACAAATTTTTGCAGTGACTTATGAGGCACTTCCCGATTACCTAGGAAACTATAACTTTTGCAATCGATTTAAGTCGCCGTCAGTTTTGATAAAATGAACAATATTTTAAATTTTAACGCTTGAAAAATCTTTTTTATTCCGTTCCAACCGGGTGTCTACATTTTTATAACACACCTCTCTATTTTTTGCCAAGAATGCGCACAGAATTCACACAACGTCTTTCTCCAAATTGGCCATGAAGTTCCACACCTACTAAATCCGATTAAACGTTTATTTTTAACCGAATAATGTTCGGAAGACGATTATCTTGAACGGGGCCGATTAGCCACCCATCCGATCAGCCGGGTATAATTGGGACGAGTTTAGCGCAAATCGATTCAAGAGTTTGAACACTTCAAGTGGCAGACATCTTTGTTTGGAACGATTTTGTAATTATTTTCAATTAAATATTGTACTTTCTTAACCAGTCTTAGAACTGAGTCATGAAAACGGTATGTAGAAATAACAGATTCATAACATCACGTATGTAATCCCCGAAGGGATAGACAGAGGTGTAGGTACCTGTTAGTACACCCACATAATATGCCAGTTATGATTAAGTCCCTCGTAATAGAGTGCGAGACTATTTCCATCAACCGGGCTCGAATAAGGACCGTGGCTACTACGAGTACTAAGAAATTTCACAAGCGACGAACAATATTAAAATTTTGCCAGCCAGACGGTAAAGGAGGTGACTGAAAAATCCGACATTTGAATAGACTTGATCAGACACTACAAGCAGTGACAGACCTACTGCTGGGACAGGACTTTTCTCTACTATATCAGTGCGAGTTAGTAAATTCCTCATATCATTGAATTTTTAGTTCTATAAAGGACTTATTGGTTTCCTCACGCTGCTTTCCTTCACCGTTTATGAAATAGGTAAACAGTGTTGATGAAATAAATTACATTAAGTAATGCGCCTGCCTGGGTCGAACCCACGACTTACCCGCTCGTCAGTCAGGGTCACACTATTGGGCCACCGCTACTCTCGCATTTCGGCTTGCAGTCTGCATAAACTAGAGCATATATCAAGCGAAGCCAGAGGTCACACGTAGTATAATTTTAGCTCCCATGTGCATTACAAGCAGGCTCCATTAGAGAGAGCAATGATAATATTAAGTGCACGACTTTCTAGGGTTGGTACCAATGAGAAATTGTCCTTTTAAAACACAATTTTCATAACATGATGTTAAACAAATGATGTTTAAATCGCTAACAGGCTTTTATCATTTAAAAAAAGAACGACGCTGAAAAAGTATGAAATAAGATTTTCAGGATAGAACAAAAAGAAAAGCCGTAGTCACACGGTATTAAAGTGTTTAGGTTGGTACCTATAACGTGTTACTACGCGGCTTTTCTTTTTGTTCTATCCTGAAAACCTTATTTCATACTTTTTCAGCGTCGTTTTTTTTGTCGTAGTTGGGTTTTCGTAGGGTTTTAGTTTTTTACTTATTTTTATTTAAACAATTTTTGTGTTAATTTTTTTTTTGTACTCTTGACTTTTTGTCCGCTAGAGGGCGTGATTTTTATTTTGGAAATGTACAAGTGAGGCCCTTTCAAATGATACCAAACACGGCGTATTTATCTCCATTTTTATTTTTTATGCCTTACTTTTTGTCCGCTAGAGGGCGCCAAATCGCTTTTTGTGACACGTCACGTAGCCTTTGTTTAGCGGAAAAATAAGACGGTTCTAACGATACCTCATATGTCGAGTTCCGATAAGTAGATTAGAAGCTATGAGGGACAGATGAAGATACTCACATACATACCCTCCTTTGGCTTTTCCGTAGTCGGGTAAAACTAAGTAGTTGAAGCCAGTGTTTCCCACCTGACTGCTCTCAGAAGCAATAGCTGAAACAAACTCGTTTCTTTTAAGGTCCAGACATAATCTTAGTCAACTCACATGGAGACTATGCAGATTGTCTGAGATGGTCTATTGAAGCAAGCACCACACAGATTTGGGTGAACTTGTCGAGTGCAAGCTTTTGTCAGTTATCGTGTTATGAAGATGGGGTTTGAGTTAGACTTAGTAGAGATAATATCGACGCAAGAAAGCAATCTTGTAGTATCTCGAAAAGTTGAACTTTACACCAGAGCCAAAAAACTATTTCAAAAATTAATTCATAACTCGTAAACTAGCTGAATCAGAGTGGTCATTTTTGGAACACTTATTTCTTATAATGAAATTTATCAGATGGCAATAATGATGACATTCTCAAGTTAGTCTAACATGCGTTTTATACTAGTTACAGCAATTGGTATTTCAATATGAAGCAGCAATTTTGCGGTATCTTGGTAGTCGTAACATACGGCACAAGCCGTATACATTACAACTACCAAGATACAGCAATAGGCAAGCGAAATAGGTTTAAAATTTAAAAAAATACTTGTAGCGTTTTTGATGTATCTATGTATAACTTAATAATAGTTGATTTTATGGTATTTACAGCATTTTGAAGTATCTTTTGTTAAAAAAAGTCAACGACGTATCAAAAAAAAACACATCGTAGGAAAACGTTGATCAGACCGTCTGACGCAGTATTTTTTTCTTATTTCAATGATGCAATAAAAAAAAAATGCAATTTTTCGAGATACGACAAAATCGCTTTCCAGCGTCGATATCCAAAAAAATCCTGTAATCCCCGAAGGAATAGGCAGAGGTGTACGTAATAGTACACCCTTATTTCGCCAGTTATTTTTAAGTATCTTGACAAGGGGTGACTCTATTGCCATCCGGACACAAATACAGACTCCGTGACAGTTAAGGCGGGGTTGCAGTACTTTTTAAGATTTTTGAACCTATAAAAATCGAACTAAATACGAGTTTTTTAATAAATAAAAATCATTACATAAAAATTGAACATACTCTCTAGTAAATCGTAAAGATAGAAACGCGATTTAGAATGATCGGCTCGATACTTTTTTTTATCAAACATGACTCTAGATCACAATTTCAAACGTGTACTGCTAAGACTTTTCATCATGAATTTATATAAAAGTTATATCAATAGATAGAACTTTTTATTCTGAAGTGAATGATGAAAACATATTGTATAATTTCTTCAAGTTTTTCTCCAAGAAGCAAAAAACAGTCAAAATTTAGGCATTACATCGCTCGCGCGGCAGGGCGGGGGGTGAGGTCGTGCGTACATAAAAACAAAGTACTGCAACCTCGCCTTAATGAGTATTTTTCTGAAAAACCCAATGACAATCTGCCCGAACTAGAAATCGAAGGCAAGACCTCATACTGCTGTTGTGGCTGCAGATGGTCCGTCGGTGCTGCGGGTTGTTCGAAAGAGATACCGCGGCCCGGACACAAAGGGCTAAGAAGAAACATGGGTGGTTTTTAGTCAGTAGAAGTCTGACACTCCCTGCAGCTCCGCTCAGAGATAGAGGAGTCATTTGATGATTTCCCACCGTCCCAAAAACAAAAAAAATGCCCAACATGTGTTTCGAACCCAAAACCTATGCTCAACAGTAGCGTTTACAAAAGTGTCTGTCTGTCTGTTCGCGATAAACTCAAAAACTACTCCACCAATTTTCATGCTGTTTCCACCAATGGATAGAGTGGTTATCGGGGAAATTTTTAGTATATAATTAACCGACATCAATGCGGGCGAAGTCGCGGGCACCAGCTAGTCCTTACATAGTATAAAACAAAGTCGCTATTTTTGTCTGTTTGTTTGTCTGTATGCTTAAATCTTTAAAACTACGCAACGGATTTTGATGCGGTTTTTTTTAATAGATAGAGTGATTCAAGAGGAAGGTTTTAGTATATAATTTTTTACGACATCCACGCGGGTGAAGCCGCGGGCATCAGCTAGTTAAATATATTTTTCTTAGAAACAATATTTTCCGTGACAGCCCTAGAGTAATATCTTGGGAACTCAACGTTTTTATCATTATGACTTGTATGATGGGTGCTGGGCATCATTAAAGGGTATCAGACGCGTATCTAGTGCAAAGCTTTTAAGTTTACGGGTGTAAGCAGAGGAGGAGGTGTCAGGGATAATGTTTTTCTTTTCTAGTTCAATTATTTCGCTGTTGATAAGTTATATGTGAAGATTTCTTTGTAAATATAAGGTCCCATTAAAATAGGTGTCGGACGTATGGTGGTGTGTTCCGTATGGTGTCGGACGAAAAAGAATAGCACCATCCCCTATCTTCCCGTGGGTGTCGTAAGAGGCGACTAAGGGATGTACCAGAGAATGGGCAGCAGCGTTCTCTGTGCTTTTTGTATCGACCGTACTGCAATCGCCAACCCGCCTGCCAAGCGTGGCGATTATGGCAAACCCCCCCTAAGCAAAAATTACACTTAGGGGAGGCCTATGTCCAGCAGTGGACGTCTTTCGGCTGAAATGATGATGATGATGATGATTAAAATAGGTGGACAAATTTTAACACAGCGTTCAGTATGTCTATCCAAAGATATCTAAACAAAAAAAAACACTAAATAAAGTATTTTTTTTTTACTTAAAATAATACATTGCCGGCACTCTAGAACAAACTCATCCTCTATAAGTAGGTACTTAAATGCGTTTTTCTTATTATTATTTTTTATCATCGTCCTTATTTTGGTGGTCTGAATGATTTCAAAAATTTTGTCCACCTATTTTAATGGGACCTTAAATAAGTTTTTAAAACTCATTCACACCGAAAATGGGATATTTACCATGTTTAGATACTATACGTTATGTGTTAACAAAACAAACAAAATCCCGATAGTCATCATCTGTCAAACATTTTCCCAACTATGTTTGGATCGGCTTCTACTCTAATTGAATGCAGTGTTTTCAAATACCTAACTGACCTCCACGGCCCAGGTGCTGGGAAATACGATACCCCTCGAAAATACTGGTTGTCAGAAATACAGTCTCCTAACTCTATCCATAACGTTTTTTATTTGTGGACGAAGAAAGGTAATCTAACATGGTAACATAACATAACATCACGCCTGTTTTCTCCGAAGGGTTAAGCAGAGGCTTACCCCATTTCGCCAGTTACGTTCCATGTAATAGGAGAAGAGCTTATTGCCAACAACTGGGTAAGAACCCAGACTGCGTGGCTACTACTGTAAAATTATTGATGAAAAACCCAATAACACTTTGCTCGACTCGGGAATCGAACCTAGCACCTCATGCTCAGCAATCGCGCTTGCAACCACTAGACCACTGAGGCAGTCAATAAACAATTTGACACATGACTGAATTTAAATGCCGTTTCAAAACTCTTTTATTTTTCTAAGTGCTTTCCGATTTAACAACTTTTAAAAGACCCATTGAAAATAAATAATAGTTCACACTACAAATCTTTGTAAGACAATAGCTGGATTGTGTGATTGAGGGAGCGGGTTCGATTCCCGGGTCGTTTAAGTGTGAATGTGAAGCTACTGGTACTTGTACCTTTTGTAGTCTTGAATGCTGGTTTAAAAGGGGTGAGAATTACCCTTTTGCATATTCTCACATTGGTGGTACTAATCATCATCTGCCTACCCCTGAAGATTGATCATAGGGACGCAATGAATGGAAGACACGTGTTTTGTCGACCCCAAGTTACATGGGCCAAGGGTGCGTCATCGGGGCTGTGGGTTGTTCACAAGAGATTCCGCGGCCTCGACATGAAGGGCTAAGAAGGAACATAGCTGGTTTTTAGCCAGTAGAAGTCTGACCCTTTCGCTCTGTCTCCTGCTGATATGGAGGGAAGTGGAAACTATGTTTTTTCCTACTCCTCCGCTATTCTTTTCAGATTAATTTCGTTGCGGGATCCAAGACAGTTAAATCGCTTCTCTGGGACTTCGTCGAGCTTCATTGTCTCGGCGCTTTTCTTGATTCTGGCTAACAGGAGTTACAGTGGTTTGGGAATAGTGTGGCGGGCTTGACCCTTTCGCTCTGCCCAAGAGCGGGAGGGGTTATTTGATGATTTTCCAAACCCCAAATAAAAAAAAAAGGTCAGGACAATGATGATTTCAAGCGACTTCATATCTGACCATGAAACCTCCAGAAAGACTGGTTGTTGGACTAGAGGTTTTGACTCCCGTAACAATTTCAAAAATCTATTATCTATCTTCTATACATATAATAAAACAGTAAAAAAACTGTGTCTGTACATTGAATTTATTGAAAAAAAAATAATTGAGGGGGGTTAAGGAACAGTAATAGAGCACGAATCCAAAAAAAAAATCTGTCTGTTTGTCTGTGTGTCTGTTTGTTTGTACACGCTAATCTTCGGAACTACTTGACGGATTTGAATGATTATTTTTTTTGTTGTATAGGTATTAAGTCTGGGCAACATATAGGCTATAATTTATCTTGGAAACTTGAACACCTGATGCAGAACCGCAACAGACCAGCTAAACTATAAAAGAAACAAAAATGGTACCATATCAAAAATTGTTCCACGTGATGAGCATTATTAATATATATATTTTTATTATTATTTTTTCTTTCTTTTCATTTTTTTTTGCGTACGAAGTCGCGGGCAGAAGCTAGTTTACAAATAACACCCGTGATCAAATGACCTCAAAGGAGATCAAGAGGCATGGATAGGGGTCTATTTGGAATAGATGATCATCCACAAGAAACCGACCTCAGGAAGCGTCCCCTGTGATCATTCCGTGTGGCTTTTTGACTAGCTACTAGCTAGTACTACGTTTTTTTTTTTATCCTACTCCTCCGCTATTCTTTTCTGATTAATTTCGTTGCGGGATCCAAGACAGTTAAATCGCTTCTCTGGGACTTCGTCGAGCTTCATTGTCTCAGCGCTTTTCTTGTGGTCGCCACTGTTGATTCTGGCTAACAGGAGTTACAGTGGTTTGGGAATAGTGTGGCGGACTTGTCCCATAGCTACTAGTACTAGTTTGAAAAGGCTTGAATTTTCTTTAAAAATATGAGAAAGAAAACTTATCCTGTGATTCATCATCAACATAAACATTCCCCTCCTGACCTTATCCCATTTTATTTGTGGTCTGCGCAATATCGCACATCCTCTAAAAAACTGTCATAACACAAACAAAATGATGAACACAGATAAAAACACAGTCTTATTACGTTTTTCATTTTCTACCAATCATAAAAACCGCCATAATTGTAGTGTGAAAACAAGCTACTAGATGGAGCTAGTGTCTGTTTTTTACGGAGCGAGAACGCGCGCTCCCTCCTCCATAAAAGTGACGTATCAGAGCTTGTGTCGTGTGAACGTGTGCCAGTGCTCTAAAAAATCGCCATAAACTGTCTTGTAACAATATTTTAGGTAAGTTTCTTCGCATTACTTGCTAATTTAGTAGTGAAAACTATAGTATTACAATATGATACTGTTTTTTCGATCCTAATTTGAAAAGATGATATTTTTAAACTGTAAAAAAGTGTCATATCATAGGTTATAACACTATTTCAATCATTGTAATCTGTGTTGTGGCACTTTTCCACATTATTTTTGCAAAAAAATTCTGACGAATGTTTACAAAAACAGGCTTGCTGAAATCTCTACCGAACAACTGGTGAGCTTCTGCAAGGCAACAGGAAGATTCGCGATGCCAACCATCAGTAACCCATGAAGGGGATCCACCAAAATGGGGAACTGGGCGAAATAATCCACAACGAAAGGACTGATCGCCCGCCTGGTGCCTGCAATCTGCAATCCTGAATCACTTTTAAAACTTCTGAAAAATAAAAGTTTTAAAAGTGATTCAGGGTGAATTTAAGAAAATATTCTTTAAATATTCTTAAAAAGATATTGATTTTAAAGAAGTGGAAATCACAAGAAAACAGTTAATCCCAAAAAAATATTAATAAACTATATTATTTGAGTTACAATGTGTTTCATTTCATAAAATATTTTACAATATTTTTTTTTTTTTTTTTTTTTTTTTCATTATGAAGTACTCGCTAATAAACGGTTACTCATACAATTACAATCTAGACCTTGAGGCTAATAAGTAATTTAAATTTAACTTAATTTGCTAAAGCTTATACAAAATTAAGAATGTGTCCATTGGCACTTTTCTTATAGTCTCTATTAAGTTGAAAGACACTTTGTTCACGTGTTCTTTAAACGTAGCGAAGCACTCACTGCACTGCACTGCATTACACTAACTTTACTAAACTAACTCAAATGGTTTAGTTCTTTTTAGTCTTCTCACTATGTCTGTGGTGTCAAGTAGCTGGATAGCCTCGACGTTCACATGATGAAGAAGCCTCTGCTCGTGTGCTTCGGCGTGTTTTTTTATAACTTCAGTTACAAGATCCACTCCAAGGTCTCGGTGGATGTCATCATTTCTGACGTACCAGGGAGCATTTACTATAGCCCGAAGTACCTTATTTTGGAATCTTTGTATGATATCAACGTTAGTCCGTTTTGTACATCCCCAAAGTTGAATGCCGTATGTCCATACTGGCATGAGTACTTGCTTGTATAAAAGTACTTTGTTATACACTGACAAGTTAGAATGTCTGCTAAGTAGCCAGTACATATTTTTATAGCGAAGGTCTAACGCCTGGCGTTTCTTTTTGACATGAGCCTTCCAGCGAAGTTTTGCGTCTAGCGTCATGCCCAAGTACTTTGCCGTATTTTCGTGTGGTATTACACGATTGTTAATATATACTGGTGTATAATTAGGTCTTTGGTTTGTGAAGTCGACATGTGTCGATTTAGATTCATTTAATTTGATTTTCCATGTTTTTGTCCAATCGGTGATGGCATTAACGGCAGTTTGTACCTTCTCCACTGCTTCTGTGTGAGTGACACCTGTAGCCATGATAGCCGTGTCGTCTGCAAAAGTAGCAATGACGCTGTTATTGGTTTCAGGGATATCGCAGGTGTACAATAGGTACAGGATAGGTCCAAGAACACTTCCTTGCGGTACACCAGCTTTTATTTGTTTGATATCTGAATAAGCATCCTCATGTCTCACTCTAAATGTCCTCTCAGTTAAATAGGATTCCAAAATATCCACAAATTGTTTTGGGAGCATTTTACTTAACTTATATATTAGGCCTCCATGCCATACCTTATCAAATGCCTGAGCTACATCTAGAAATACTGTAGAACAAACTTTCTTATCTTCTAATGTTTTTTCAATAACATTGGTTATCCTATGTATTTGGTCTATTGTGGAGTGTTTTTCTCTAAAACCGAATTGGTAGTTGGGAATCAGTTCTCTGTCTTCTATAATAGGTTTTAAACGCCTGAGTAGTAGTTTTTCGAACAATTTGGATATAATTGGTAAGAGTGATATGGGCCTGTATGATGTTATTTCTCGAGGTGGTTTTCCAGGTTTAGGAATCATGATAACTTCAGCAACTTTCCACATACTAGGCACATGTTTTAACCGAAATGTGGCATTGATAAGGGTTGTAAGTTTCACAATTGCTTTACGTGGCAGATTATGTAGGAGTTCTCCAGTGATTAGGTCGTATCCCGGAGATTTCCTTTTTGCCAAATTTTTGATAATGTTGTTAACTTCTTTTGGAGTAACAAGTTTTATTTCTATGTTGTCATGGTGAGTCGCGTCCAGTGTTATATTTTCAGAGCTTTCCTCGCTGTTCGTTTGAAAAGTTTGCTCTAGATGTTCTGCAAATATAGTCGCTTTCTGTTCATTATTTTTGGCCCATTCGCCATCTGGTTTTTGAATAGGTGAAACGTGATTGATAGGCTTTTTTAAGCTTTTAGTGGCTTGCCATAGTGAGTAATCAGATGTGCCATTACTTGACAGTTGACTAAGGTAATCATTTGTTGTCTCATCGTGAAATTCCTGAATTGCTCTACTTAACCTTTTTGTGAGTTTATTTAGCAGAGTTTTATCAGGCGGATATCTAAATTGTTGCCACTTTTGTCGCTGGACTCGCTTTATGGCTATTAGATTTCTAATTTCCAGTGGATATCTTTGAGTTGCAACTCTTCTTTTCATGTCAGGTGTATTTCGCCAGGCACAACGTTGGATGTCGGTAATAAATTTTGCTACTTCGTCATCTACTTGCTGTTTGTTTTTGAGGGATACTTTGAGGTCTATACAGTGGTCTAAATCAAATTGAAAGCTCTCCCAGTCAGTGTTTTTGTTCACTAAGGTTTTACAATATAATGTAAAAAAGTGTCACATTTTGGGTATTTTTTCAGTTTTTTTTTAATTTTAAAAATTCTATTTATTTCAAAAATATATTTTTATATTCTGCAAAGAGCTTGTTAAATCCTCTGTTGATTAAAACAGTAAAAAGCTATAAATCTGTAACCTGAAAGTCACATTAACATTAGTTTATTGGAAAATAATTAAAACCGCCTTTTTCTCAAAACTTGGTTTTGGCGTGTTACGACAGTTTTTTAGAGGATGTGCGATATGTCTTCTTCTTCCCTACTTCCCTATTTCTCGTCATGTCAGCAGACACCTCCTTTCCAGCCATATCATCCTTAGGTATTCAATAGAACACCCATTTATCACCAATCTTATTTAATAGGAGTCGAGCTTATTGCCATCAACCTAACAAGATGCTACTGGGAAAATCTTAACGAATAAAAAGAAAAGAAAGAAAAAAATGTTTATTACAAGCACACACACAATAATATAAAAAAAAAAATTACAAAAATGGAAAAACATAGTAGGTACCACATAGGTACCTACTATGTTTTTCTATTTTTGTAAATTTTTTTGCTGTGTGCCTCACGGCTGCGCCAAAAAGGTTCATTTCAGCATTCATGCCAGACAGGTGATGCTGTCTGACGCTGGTCTTCCAATGAACCTTGAGGAAGTAAGTGACAGACAGAAAACAGTTTCAAACATATTATGATTATATAAATAAAGTAAATAAATGGTTACAATAAATAAATATCGAGTAAGTTTAAGAAAATGTGTATTTATGTACGAGTTCTGATAAAAAAGAAAAAAGTAAGCAAATATATTTTTGTGTAAGAAAGTAATAATACTGGTAACAATAAATAAATACAGAGATAAGCCAAATAAACACTTTGCCCGACATGGAAATCGAACCGTGAACCTCATACACTGCAATAGCTCTTTATACCACAATACCAAGAAAACCCATATGATTAATAACATCCTTACAAATTAACCCATGAGCATAGCTTCTGCCTACCACTTAAAAAGTAAGCATAAAGTCAAATGAACCGAGGTCGGTTCAATTGTACGGCATCGGAATTAAATTTATGAGTTCGATACCCCGGAGATGCATTCAAGTTATTGGTCGCAAGTAATTGCTTGAAAGTTACAGTTTATTGATTTTAAATTATTGGTTTTTTGTTTGGATAGATTTGAAGGTGTGTCTTTTTGTATTGTTCGGGTTTTAAGCTGATTGGATTTCACGGGATAAGCTCCAGTTCGCCGAAATGTTGGATTAGCATTTGTATTTTGAATAATATTTTGCAATATCTTCTTACGAAGTCAAACCAGGCCCCCTACTATGACGTCTTAAAACAGTCCTAACTTAATCTTATTCTAGTGTGGATACGTGACAGATCTATACAGGGTGTCTAGCGCCATCTCTCCTCCACACTGGATTAAGAATAAGTTAGGACTGTTTTAAGACGTCATAGTAGGGCCCCTGGTTTTTCTAACGTTCTAAAATTGACATCTAATTACCTGGGTGATTCATCATCACTTGCCTACGTTGAAGAAGGTAATCAGTCCTACCAAGGGCTATTACACTGTACTAGCTGGATTGTGGAGGTCAGATAGGCAGTCGCTCTGTGCAAAATCATCATCATCATCATCATTTCAGCCAAAAGACGTCCACTGCTGGACATAGGCCTCCCCCAGGCGTCGCCACATTGACCGGTCGCGTGCGTCTCTCATCCAGCGGGTTCCTGCAACCTTGACCAGGTCATCGGTCCACCTAGTGGGAGGCCTTCCAACGCAACGTCTTCCGGTTCGCGGTCGCCATTCTAGAACTTTTCGGCCCCATCGGCCATCCGTTCTGCGAGCAATGTGCCCTGCCCATTGCCACTTAAGTCTGGCGATTCTTCGGGCTACGTCGGTAACCTTGGTTCTCATGCGGATGTCCTCATTTCTGATTCGATCACGCAAGGAAACTACTGCAAAATACTTACTGATAATCAGCTACTTCCTGTTAGACTGGAAGTTGACCCCAACTTAATTAGAAAAAGGCTTTGGGATTGTTTTTATTTTTTTATGTGGTAAAAAGAGTCCCATCGGTATACATTTTATAAACTTTGCTTTGGTACTTCATGATCATGAGATCCTCTAAAATATGCACTGTTCTCTTCTTCGTCTATGTGAATGATAACTTCTAAGTGCTAATTACTTTTAGTTTTTGGGGTTTTTGGGGTTGGTGGGATCTACCTCCTAGTGGTCTACCCCGGGCAACGGAATCGCTGACTTTTGTTAGCGGTTACGGCTGAATGATCCCAACACTGGTGGAAGGGCCTGCAAAGGTCCGCCTGGCTAGTTACCACCCTCCCGCCGAAGTCCGGCGCCAAACAGTTCGCTGTGTTCCGTTGGTGCGCGGGAGAGCCAGTGCTACTGGGAAGGCTCGCTCCATCGTAGACCTCATCCTTGCTCAGGCAAGCCTCGAGGTCAAGAGCTGACCCATCTTAAATAAAAAAAGTTTCAATTATGAATTCATACTTTTGTAAATAAAAAGAATCCTCTGATTATTTTGCTCTAAATTATTTTGCTAAGTTTTTACAAACACTTTCGCAAGTCACTTTTTTTTAAAGCTAGATGGGACCGGTGCTTCGTACCTGACTACTCTGAGATGAAACATTCGTTTTTTTTTTGGTAATGTCAGTCGCAGTTCAGTTTATGCGACTGGCTTCTGCTTAACCGGACAAATAGTTGAGTTTAAGGCCTCCAGCCAGGGGCAAGAAGCATCCGAAACAAACTCAGTCTCATATAAGGGTCATTCTCGAGAGTTACATGAACTTGGAGGGTTGTAATGATGATTTTGATGATTATAATTCTATAACTGCATACGTCTTACAGCCGCGAATCATATTTTCACTAACATACAACCTAGCACTGGCCTGCAAATCGCTAAAAACGTAAGAAAATTTGAATTTCACATCTTGGTATACACATAAATGAAGACTATGCTAATTATGGTCTGAGGCGGTTATGTGATTGTCTTCAAAGATGCTGGACATAGACAAATATCTACAAAATGATACCAAACCACGTAACTAACGAACTTCTCCCTCTTTCCAGGTCCCTAAAATGACGTAAGCACCATACTCCCCGCACCGCTGTACCGGCGCCTAGCCGCGATGTCTGCCTACCTCCGCCTGCTGCTAGTGTGCGGCGCGATGCTGGCGGCGGCTACTTTGACGCGCGCCGCGTGCCCGTGGGCGTGCTCGTGCAGGGCTGCGGCGGCTGATTGCGCACACAGGGGGCTGCTGCACGTGCCTAAGAGACTGCCTACTGATTCGTTGAGACTGTAAGTACTTATATTATTCATTTAGGTTATATGCACTGTTAATTAGCGAATAATACTCGAACTATAACGTATTGTGTACCTACCTACTGCTCTTCTTTAGTACTGTAATTTATTGCACTATTTCACATTGTAAAGGACATCTCCAGACCCGCGGACGGTATACGAGAAGGGTTGATTGTCCGGTCAACCCTTCCCATTATAATATTCAGAAAATTGTTGCTAATGACAAAGCGTCAAAATTATCAAAATAATGAAGCATCAAAATTATCATAATAAGTATATAAGTAGGCCTCTTGACCGTTTTCGGCCACGGCGATTTTTTCCTGAGAATGTCATCTAGCAATTCAACCTAGAAGGTTGTCGACTGCTTAACCGCGGCGGACTATTCTTTGCCTTGAGTGTAAGGCTTTTAGCCAGCCTTTAAATATTGACAAAATATGTCGAAGCCATATTGTCCTTTTGACTGTTTTCGGTCAATCATAGCAGAAAATAGCCATCGGCACGGGAGATGTTATAGAACACAAGTCCTTGCGCAAACACAGGTGGACTCTCTGTTCCATAACTCTCATAGTCTGATGGGATCGACATGATTGGAGAGAGTTCAGACGCAGGACCAACAACAACACTTAGATTAGACAGGTCGATATAATTGACGCCAGACGATCATTAAGTGTCACTGCTCCTTGAGATTATTATGGCCTAATGACTATCTATGTATTAAAAAGAATTGTACATCCTAGCCATTGACATTTAAATAAACTTTATGAACTTAGCAATTACTTATAGTGCTTTACAATATTTTGTTTCGGTCCTGCTTTTGATCTCAAACATGACATGACTCAACAGATTTTCTATATCATTCCTTCTGATGGTCTATCTACAGTATCTCAGTATCCAAAACCCCACTGCAAACAGTAGCGTAAACTGCTTCAAAATAAACAAAAAATACCAAGATTTTTTATCGCAAATACCAGCAAAATTGTATTGACGTCTAACGGAAAGTTGCTCCCAAATATTGATATAATACGAAAAACCATGAAAACTATCTAAATTACCTATAAACACCCCATAGCATTTATGGGGGTGAGAAACCTCATTGTAATATACCCTTATATTATAGGAAAACCTTCCGATATTTTCTTTTGGGAAAAGAAACGCGGGGAGTTATTGTAGACTGTTGAGAAATTAGAGGTGACGTTTTTATTTTGTTACTAGCTGTTACCCGCGACTTTTGTCCACGTGAAGTCATTATATTTTATAATAACTTCACGCGGAAAAAAGTCGCGGGTAAATAAAAATACCTATTACTTTTCTATTTGAACACGATTTTGTTAATAATTTTAAAGGTTTTAATTTTTTTCATGGAACCCTATTCTTTTTTCTAATATCACTACACATTGTAAAGCAAAGTCCTTCGCCGCGTCTGTTTGTCTGTTCGCGATAAACTCTAAAACTGCTGCACCGATTTTCATATTGTCTTCAACAATGGATAGTGGTTCTCGAGGAAGGTTTTAGTATTAAATATCCACGCGGGTGAAGTCGCGGGCATCAGCTTGTCTAAAAAACATTAGCTCTTTATAACATTACTCAATACTCAATAGCTAGGTATACTAGCTAGGTATGATCTTCCAGTGAAGGTTCCGTCAAAATCCACCGTTTAGGAAATAAGCCGAAACAAACAGACACACATTTTTTTATAAATGTGTGTGTGTTTTTTTAAAACAGTTACTTTGCTACCACTAAATCATCATCCATGCCTTTGAAGACACCAAAATACACATTTAATCATGCCAAAAACAGCACTAGACTCATTGTTTGTTGCTGACTGTCCTAAAAATGTTTCAGGGTATCCGATCAGATTATAATCTTTTACGGGGGATCAGACCGGAATAGAAAATCTATATAATCTATATAAATAAAAAGAGAAATCCTGACTGACTGACTGACTCATCAGCGCCCAGCCCAAATCCTTGGACCTAGAAAGCTGAAATTTTGTACAGAGGTTCCCTTTATAATGTAGACAAGGAACAAGGAAGGATTTTTTGAAATTCAACCCCTAAGGGATTTAAATAGGGGATGAAAGTTTGTATGGAAAATCGACATTTACACGCGGGCGAAGCCGCTGGCAAAAGCTAGTTTATAATAAAACGGATCCCCTAGGGTATCAGTTTTTGGGGATCCAAACGGAATAACTCGATTCAACAAATCTTAAAATTCAGTCACACTAAAATAAACCACCCATAAAAATCAGATATCATTTTCCATTGTCCATTCTTCTTCAATAGATATTTTAAAATGCATGATTTTTATGCTAACAAAAGCGCTTGGTTCTCTGAATAATTTTCTCTTTTATCTGCGAGATTCACTTCTGTTCTGAAATAAGACGGGAATTGTCTTCTCTAGCGATTCATAATTCTACAAACTATTGGTCGGTAGGGGAGATAGGACGGTCGGGTAGACAAGTGTTTATTAAAGGTTTTTTTTTTGGTGTTGGTATTTTTTTATGTGGTTTGGAAATATAAGGGAGGTGTTTTATTTTTCATTTTGTTTGCAAATGGAAAACAAAATTGGACTTTTTACTGTAGGTGCTACAGCGCAACATTTATTTTATTTATTTATTTAATATAGGTTCACCAACAGCTTCTATATATAAGTACATAGGTTTTACAGTCTCAGGATTACACAGTAGGCTTACAACATTAACGTAAACAAATGTTGAAATCTGTTTTTCTCTGTCTGAAAGAAAATCTGTATTACTTTATGCTATCTTCAAATCTTTTATTTCACCTAATAATATGTTGAATGTGAATGGTAATGCTCAGATAAACCAAAACAGACTTTATATTTGTGTTTCTTTTGACGCCGAATAAACTAGTAAATTAAAAACAAACTGTAATTCAAACAAACATGGTGTCAAAAATAATTTCATGAGTATTCATATAAAATCGCGGTAAAAATAAAAAAATAAATAAACAAGTAACACCGGGCAAAAATTATTGCGTTTTTGCTGGAACAAAAAACTGTTTTAAATCCTAGCAGTCAATAGCACACTGAGAACGTTGTGCACGGAATATTTCTATTTCAAGGGACATGGAGTATTCACAGTAAAGTAATATAATTAAAAAGCTGTATTTCAAATAAAATATTTGATATAATTGAAACATTGACTCTTTGGAGGTTCTGACCACAACAAGAAGCCACGAGCAAAAATTAGCAATATACAGTGAGATCGTGAGACATGTAAAAGCATTTTTTTTGTGTATCTCACGTTTTTTTTTGGTCTTCTTTTATATGTTGTGTGACTTGTGGCATGTTCCAAATAAAACGTGTTTACTTTCTTTCTTTTTCTTTAACTTAAAATTATTAATCGTTTGAACCCATTGATATAATTAAACCCTAGATGCACAGTCTCGAACAAAACAAACAGACGAAGCTGTCGCCAAACACTCACCAATACACGCACTACTACATGTAGTTATCGTCACTATAAACATATTTTTTTTTGGCAAATTCAACCTTACGCAGATTCCTTTTACAATGCAGTTATAAAAAGCAATATAAAAAGTATTTTGTACGACCGTGCATAGACGCGAGCGACGCGAGACTATTTGAAATGAGTTCATTGTGAACTCATTTTAAGCGGACGGTTTTGAGACGCGGAGTGTGTATCTTGGGTTTCTTGGGTTTTTTTGGGTTCAATGTTTGAACCACTTCTCTCTCCGCCTGTACGTAAGGGAGGGTTCATATTAGCATCATATTGGTCGGAACAGCACGTGCCGACAATGTCTTCATATGTGCGCAGGCCTGTAATATTATGTTCTTTTTGTATACAAATATGTAGATATTGATTTAAACTGGTGAGGTGTTGAAGAATTATTGAAAAGAAGAATTTTAAGCTTTAAAATTAAAGCTTCAGTCTTTTGTATTGGTGATCCTTCAGAAAGCTGTCAAAGCTGTCAACATAGCTCACAGAATAAGCAATTTCATATAAACTCACGCCCTTTTCCCATGGGTGTAGGCAGTAACCACAGAACTCCACCTGCGACGATCCTTTTGCCTCGTCCACATTCATACATCATATTAAGGGGCCATCCATTAATCACGTGATGTTTTTTTTGGCATTTTTTGACGCTTATCGGTTGAGTATCGCGCGCTTGCCGAAAAAATAAGAAACTACACACACACAAACACACACTAATACTTTACCCCTCCTCCCCCCTTGTGATATTTCGTGATTTTTTATGGACCCCCCCCCCCCCCCCCCTTTCGAGCCTCACGTGATTAATGGACAGCCCCTAACTTTAAATAAGCAAGTTGAAGTAGTAAAAAGCCACCTCAACCGTAGAACCGATTCGATGTCCGTTAGGACTTAAGATAGGCGCGAATCGGTAAGCTAGAGCCACGAACCACGATCTTTGCTAATTGGCTGAAATTGGATGAAAGTGGTCGCGAATTGAGTTGAATAGAGTATTGGCGGTTGAATACCAGTAGTATTTTACATGGAGCCTACCTGACCTCCACAACCAACTTAGTACTAAGTAATACTCCTGTACTAATAGGGGTATTATATTATTAATAACAAAGGGTAATGCCCGATAATCTCGAGTCTCGAGCATTCGTTGTTGCCGTTTGCGTCGCTGCGTGCTTTCGTGCTCGCAGTGTTCGTTGTTGCGGGCATTCGGTGGCGTGTGGTTCGGCGTGGTGGCTTTCGGAATGACGTATTGCACTCGTAGTTTCGTTCTTCTTCCGTCCTTCTGACATTCAAAAGTGCCTGTAATGGCTTAATTGACATAAAATATTTGAGTTTGAGTTTTGAGTTGAGTAATACCCTCGGTAAGACTTTAAGGCCACTGACTCTGTCATTTGTAGACGGCTTAACGTGGTGTCCGAGGCTCGGAGGAGACTTATGCCCGGTTTCTGAGGCACTTTATCTGTGGTTTATCTATTCAAATGTACGCATATGAATAGATAAACCACAGATAAAGTGCCTCAGAAACCGGGCATTACTAGTGGTTTTATATCGGTCGATAATAATAGGGTAGTAAGTTGACTGACAAAAAAAAATATGATTCTGTTTAGTCCGTCTACGTCTGTTAGGTTATCGAAAAATATTAACGTGTTTTTTGTTTTAGGTATCAAATTAATAAAAATTACGAAAATAAAACGTGTCAAAGATACAACGTGTGAAAATAAAACGTGTCTTTCTGGTAAAAAAAAGTACCAAACTGTGACGTCGCGCGACTTTTCGAAACACTGTAGTACTGCACTGTACTGTCTTCATTTATTGTTACCTTGAAAAAAGAAAAAATACGTGTCCAATATTTTTCGGAAATCTACCTGACGGACTAATTAGACTTTTTTTGTTAACTACCATTTTGTATGGTGGTGCGTAGTTAGTGTCATTTCGCAAATATATCAGTATGTCGTTGACCCATGTATTTCATAGGCGTTAAATTGTGTAATCGGTGTTCGCCCATCCACAGACCAACCATAAGACAAGCATGTCTAATCCTAAAGATCGACACGAGCTCCTGTTAATCCATGGGACTTAAAAATAACAAACGAAATTTGTATGTAGTCTACGTCTTTACCGAACCCTTTGAAAGCAGCATGCGTGATGATATATTATCGTAAAAGCAAATAAACCAGTTTGTAACACCATTATCTAACCTTTTTCGAAGCACTGCGACAATTTCTTTTGACTTTGTTCTTTCTAAATAAAAAGAAAATACATATTCATATATTTGTAAAGCGTTTTCCCTAAATTGCACAAAGGACATAGAGAGGGCGCCACCGTCGCTACTTCCTGCTATAATAAAAAGGAAAAATTTACATTTCCGCTTCTGTCCGTGCATATGCAAAGTAATGTTAAAATAAAAGAAAGGCTTTTTAGGGTATTTTTTTTGTTTATTTCTTTTTTATTCGTGTCGTAAATGTGGTGGTTATTTATATGGTAGTACTAGGTTCGATTCCCGGTTTGGGTAAAAACGCTCCCTGTTACTTGTGACATTAAGTACACCGCTCGATCGGGCACAAATCCAGACTCCGTGGCTGCTATTAAAAAAATCGTGATGAAATTACCCACAAACAATTTGTTCGACCCGGGAATCGGACCTAGAACCATAAGCTCAGCAGTGCAAATAGGCAACCACTCCACGGAATCCTAGCAAAGGTGAGACAGTATTTGACACCGAAACAGCTGCTCAACTTATATCAAGCGCAAGTCCGATCGTGTGTGGAGTACTGCTCTCATCTCTGGGATGGATCCGCTAAATACCAGCTTGATGCGCTAGAGTCAATTGAGAAACGAGCCAAGAGGCTCATCGGCAATGACGCGCTTGTCAAGTCAAAGCTCCAGAGCCTTGAACATCGGCGACGAGTAGCTAGCCTTTCGGTTTTCTATCGGTTACATTTCGGAGAGTGTGCGAGGTAATTGCACGATCTAATTCCGCCAAGCCCGTTCCATCATCGGACTACAAGACGTACGGCGATGCGCCACCGTTATATGGTGGACATCCCACCCATACGCACTAAACGGTTTGGGAATACTTTCATTGTGCGTACAGCTAAGGAGTGGAATTCCCTGCCAGAGTCTGTATTTCCTGATAGCTATAACCTAGGGGTCTTTAAGTCAAGAGTGAATAGGTTACTTCTAGGTAAGCGTGCTCCATCGTCGACCGCATCATCACTTTCCATCAGGTGAGATAGTGGTCAAACGCGAACCTATCAATAATAAAAAATAAAAAAAGTAAACCAACAAAGCAGTACACAGTACTTACCCCAAGAAAAAATAAAATGAACAAGAAAATTGTCTGTTAAATCAAAGCGAGTACTGCCATCTCAGCTTACTGCTTACCGTACTGTGATATACAGTGTTGTGTAGTATTGTACAGTCGCGTGCAAAGAGAAGGGGACACTTGGAGAAAATGAATAATGAATTTCTCGTAAAGAAATATATAAGGTCCCATTAAAATAGGTGGACAAATTTTAACACAGCGCGGCGTTCAGTAGGTCTAACCAAAGAAATCTAAACAAATAAAACATTAATTAAAGTGATTATTATTGACAAAAAATAATAAATTGCCGGCACTCTAGAACAAACACATCCTTTAGGAGTAGTTACTTAAATGCGTTTTTCTTATTATTTTTTTTACCATCGTCCTTATTTTGGTGGTCTGAATGATTTCTGAAATTTTGTCCACCTATTTTAATGGGACCTTATATTTAAGGATACTAGATAGAGGTAGACTTAGACTATTGAGATGGATGTGTGGACTGGACTGACAAGTATTTTTATTTATTTTATTTATTAGGGAAAACAAACAATTACACATTAAGACTTACATAGAAACATAGGATACAGAAATAATACAAATGTGAAATCAACCACGTTTTCCACAGATACGTAATGAGACAATTTGGTAAATTTAACACTAGCGTTGTAAACAATAAAAAGAGGAACATAACATAAAAATAAACCACATATATCGTATCAACAAAGCATAAAACTGCAACAGTGCCGCAGAAGTGTTAATACCGTGTCACGTTAATTTTTCAAAATGCTAAGTAAACTTAGTCGAAACTTTCTATGTGGTAAAGCAAACAGATCCAAACTAGAGAAGTTCTTATTAAAATTGACAGCAATGCGACGAAGAGTGTAGTGTTTAAGTATGGATAAAGAACAAAAAAGTTGAACTGAAGTCGTCTATCTTGGAATGGACATTTGTAATAAGGAGGGCTGAAACGCATGCCTCCAAAAAAGTGATGGATGGAGAGTGAGAAGAAGGGCTAAGAAAAGATGGATGGATTGTGTGGGGAATGATATGAGACAAAAAAAACACAAAAAAGTGAAAAATAAACTTTAGAAAAAAAATCAGTTTCCTAAGTCGGTGACTTTTGTTTCTTTGATTTCATTTTTTTGCCACCGACTTCAGAAACAGATTTTTCTTCTTAAGTTAATTTTTCACTTTTTTGTGTTTTTTTTAGAAGTCGGTTTTATTTTTTGTTTAAAAGTTTTTATTTTTCAGTTTTTAGTGGTTCACATGTTCATGGGTCTTAATGTGGACAATGTAACTTTTTTTTTGAGTTTTGTTGATTTTTCAAAAACTGCTTGTCCGATTTCGATAAAAAAAAATATGGGACCATTTGGGAAGTATACCCTGTCCAACAAAAAAAGAATTTTTCAAATCGGTTATCAAGCGACGGAGTTATGCCCGAACAAACATAAAAAAAACAAACATCCGAATTGAGAACCTCCTTCTTTTTTTAGAAGTCGGTTAAAAAGAGTAAATGACGCTGTGACTTCTGACAAATATCCATGACCAAATGAGGGTGTACTATGAGGCCTTTGCGTAACCTTTCGGGGATTATAGGCTTGATTTTATATTTTGTTTAGTAATTGAGTTTTTTTTTTGTAATGGTTTTAATTTATTGTAATTTTTTTCAGAATTTTAAGCCCAGTAGTTTCGAAGATAAGAGGGGGGAATGGTCAGACAGACAGACACACGAGTGATCCTATAAGGGTTCCGTTTTTTCTTTTTGAGGTACAGAACCCTAAAAATGTTAATTGACTTCTCTCTCTCTGAAACCAGACAAGGAAAACTTCATTCAAACTAAGCTTCGAATAGGAACACAATATATACCTGCTCATGACAGTACATCGAGAAGTTCAATGAGGATCATTTGCAGGATTCCTTCCAAGCGTTTTATGAACGTAGGGTGCCGCGGGCGAATAGGGGGACCGTGTTCGAGGGTGACGGTGGGACTGTCTTGATATGGATTTGTGGGAAGGAAATGTGTAGTTCAAAGCTTTTACCTAAGAAAAGAAAAATATTTGTTTGTCCCAGAAACATAACGAGTATTCAAACAGACACACAGGATAAAAATACACAAACAAGCCACCTACCTACTAAAACCTAGTTAATTTATTTGAAAATTCATTATCAGCCTGCCTTTTCCCAAACTTTTTGGGATTAGGTTCCAGTGTCATCATCATCATCATTTCAGCCAAAAGACGTCCACTGCTGGACATAGGCCTCCCCCAGGTGTCGCCACATTGACCGGTCCCGTGCGTCTCTCATCCAGCGGGTTCCTGCAACCTTGACCAGGTCATCGGTTCCAGTGTACCTGGATACAACTGAACACTAGTAAACGTCATCTTTTTGCCTTTTCCTAGCTAAACTAACTAAGAATTATATAGACAGGATGAAAAAGAAAAAAATAAAAAAGGTAGCACTCCGGGAGTGCCGCAGAAGTGAAAACTTCAATATTAACTTTCAAACTCGCGTCAGGGTCACGTGATGCTGATCGAAAAATCGTAAGATTTTTCGATCATCATCAGATAAGTTTTTACCCATACAAAAAAAAGTGCTCAGCGCCGCTAAAGAAGTTTTCACTTCAATAAAAAAAGTACGACGTGCATTCAATTTTAAATCGCCATTGTCGCATTGCTAACGTATTATTTGGACTTTCTTTTCTTCCCACACTTACCCTACTGTATGGTCATCCTACCCTCTAGCCAGAGGCATCGTCTCCTCATCTTCAATGAACATTTCCGCTCGATAGCTCCTCTCTATTACATCTCCAAGAAAACTCCTCTAAACTGAGCACTATACTCAAATTATTGTGGTTTAGAACCACTTCGCTGTGAGGGGCTCGTGCTTGATAATAACCGCCACATCTTTGAGGTTAAGCAACTCTGGCCGAGGTCGGTTTGTGGATGACCGCTTATTATATACGGAGTTACATGTTTTAGTTTATTATGTTTTTCCTACTCCCCCGCTATTCTGTTCTGATTAATTTCGTTGCGGGATCCAAGACAGTTAAACCACTTCTCTGGGACTTCGTCGAGCTTCATTGTCTCGGCGCTTTTCTTGTGGTCGCCACTGTTGATTCTGGCTAACAGGAGTTACAGTGGTTTGGGAATAGTGTGGCGGGCTTGTCCCAATAAAAGACTGAGTTCTTTAAGTACCTTGGAGAGCATGTGAAGCCGTTTGTCCCGGCTGTCATTTATATAGATCTTTGTCAGTCGTCGCCGTCGTCACAGAGTCAGAAACCTGGAAATCTGGCAACCATTCTTACTAATGGATGTCGTGGTATCAGATTACTGGGTTGTGGAGGTCAGATAGGCAGTCACTCCATGTAAAATACTGGTATTTAGCTGCATCCAGTTAGACTGGAAGCATGACCTCAACATACCTGATGAAAAGACCATAAGCTCTTCCATATCCTTCAGAAAAGTTCCTTTTTAGGGTTCCGTAGTCAACTAGGAACCCTTATAGTTTCACCATGTCTGTCTGTCCGTCCGTCCGTCCTCGCTTAATCTCTGTGACCGTTAGCACTAGAAAGCTGAAATTTGATACCAATATGTGTATCAATCACGCCGACAAAGTGGTAAAATAAAAATTGGAAAAAAATGTTTTATTAGGGTAGCCCCCCTATATGTAAAGTGGGAAGTATTTTTTTTTAATTTCAACCCTAACGTGTGATATATTGTTGGAAAGGCATTTAAAAATTAACAAGGGTTTATTAAAATCATTTTTTGATAATGTCAATAATTTCGGAAATAATCGCTCCAAAAGTAAAAAAAACAATAAAGACCCCGCTCTAACTTTTGAACCATAAGTTTCGAAAATATGAAAAAAATCTGAAAAGTAGAACTTCATAAGGACTTTCTAGGAAAATTATTTAGAAAGTGAAAAAAATATATATATATATCTATATAAAAAAACATAATGGATACCTTTAAAGTCATAAGTTCCCGAACACTTATTGTGACGGACGGGAAACTACGGAACCCTACACTGAGCGTGGCCCGACACGCTCTTGGCCGGTTTTTTTTTTGGATACGGGAAATCATCAAATGACTCCTCCCGCTCTGGGCGGAGCGGTAGGGAGTGTCAGACTTCTACTGACTAAAAACCACCCATTGTTCTTCTTAGCCGTTTGTGTCGAGGCCGCGGTATCTCTGTCGAAAAACCCACAGCCCTGACGGGAACAGTGAATTATACTCAACTTACCGTGGTTTAGAAGAAATTGGCTTTGCCCGCGGGTGCTTTTAAAATGGATGAAATTGATGTAGTGTCTTGTGGTCAAAGTAAATGGTTTGTAATACCGCATAGATGCTCTTGGTCGGGTTATTGTGTGTGTGTGATTATTAGATATCGGATTTCAAGCACATTCTCATGTGTACACGTGCATGTTTGCATAATGTATTTGCAAATTACGGCCGTGTTTTGAAGAACTTGCATAATTTAGCCAAGATCGGTATATCATTGGGACAGTAATAGGTTTTCAAATATACATAATATCGGCTAGAAAATGTAGTAAAAAATAATATAAATAACTGAAAATGATAACAATAACAACAAAACTACAACAACAATAACTTACTTCAGTTTTATATTGCATATTTTGACAGTTTTGTTGTATGATACATATTTCAACTATTCGATACATATAATACCTATAATTTGTATGGTAATTTAATTTATAGATATATCTTTGACAAGAAAATACAATTATGGAAGAGATCGTGATTAAGCAACTGATTAAAAATTGCAGCGCAACCCCACTGACATATTTCATACAACCAAACAAAAAGATGATTTTTTATGACACACTTTTGTGAAATGTCTAAAATTCAAAAATAACGTCCCGTATTTATTCAGATTTTGCTCTCAAGAAGTAATAACAATAAATCTATGACCTAAAGCTACACAGCGTTTTTAAATTGAAAAGAAAAGGCACACATCTTTTCATGATTACCTATTACAGAACCATCTTATCGCCCCTGCCGTCCCTCTTTTGACAAAGTGCGCAATAATACAGTATTTGGCGAAACGTTTCCGAATGATAATTGTTATTAATGTTTAGAGGGTGAGCAGGGAAGGTCCATAATGTAGTATTTATTTTAGGTTTGGGAATAAAATTGTACCCTGTTGTAATGTGGTTTTGAACTGTTCCCACGTATTGGGTACATCATTCTGGAGTTCAGGACTCACCCTTCCTCATTTAGAAAATTTATCATCAGTAATTAAATAAACTATGTTCCATGCATTTCAGTTTTGTAGGATACAGCTGTTTTTATTCACTTTGTAATTGTAGGTAATCTTATGCCCTAGCCCTAAAAAAGCCTCTTTAGCAAATTCAAATGGTCACCGACTGACGCAGTTAATAATAATATTATGCATTTTTAGATACAACAGTTTACATATCAGTCATAATAATATATTGTAACGTAATTCATATTATTATGCTATTAGGATTGCTGCTGTAGTGGCCTTTATAGGACCCCAAGACTTAGGTATGCCCAACATTCACAATTACCTTTAACTATTAGAACAACGAGGCAGTCACCAAAAAAGTTTTTTTGTTTGGGATTAATCTGCGATTCCATTTTCAAAACACTGTAACTCCTGAAAGCCACAACCTACAGTGTGGCGACCACCAGCAAAGCGCCAAAACACTGAAGCTCGACGATGTCCCAGAGAAGCAATAGGGGATCGGACTAAAAAAAAAACTAATTAGTCCGTCAGATAGATTTCCAAAAATTATTGGACACGTGTTTTTTCTTTTTTCACGTAAACTTAAAATGAAGACAATACAGTGCTTCGAAAACTCGTGTGACGTCATATGATAGTACATTTTGACGACACAAGTGACGTTTCAAGCCCCACTCCAAGTTCTTTGACGCGTTTTATCTTCGTCATTTTTTATTGATTTGATACAACAAAAAAACACGTATCCAATATTTTTCGATAATCTAACTTACGGACTAAACAGAATGATATTATTTTGACCCAGTCCGATCCCCTATTAAACTGTCTTAGATCCCGCAAAGAAAATAAAAGACTAAAAAAATATGTTGCACAAGCATCAAAACTACAAATTCTGAAAAATAACCTTTCTCATTTTCCGTTCACAATCTTTCTTTCCTACTTTTCTTTTAACACCCGACGCAGAACGCCAACCGTTTTCGTTCGCAGACACCTAATAAATACTGCTATTTAATTTTCCTCCCCTAGATTGCACATTTAATTCCCCATTGCGCAGCGTCCACTGCGGGCTTGGCAGGAAGCCAGGCTGGCACTGCTATGCAGATAATTGATCAAACTTATTGAAAACTGTCCTTTTGATTTAGTGGGTAGAATGCTGGGAAAATTTGAGCTGAATTTTGGGTTAAATTTTTAAGAAATAGATTTTGTGAGGCTAACATGGCCAGAAATCGCACAGGTTAGAGAGTACCTAATGGAAGAAGAAAATGGAGTACTTAACCCAGTAGTGGGAAACCATGTGGGGTAGTGTAATATCCACTTGTGGTAGACCTAATAGGTTGATAACACTGTTTATTACTATATCACAGGCTCACACAACACCACCAAGGTCTAGGTGCTTCACTTTCTCATCTTGGCGCCATCATGTAACTGACAGATAAAGAAAGAAAGAAAAAGTATTTATTGATTTCACAACAGGACTTGAACGCATTGGCAAAAAATTAAAAGTTAACAAAGTAAACATGAGATACACTTAAAATTAGGACATAATTAAATATAAATTATTATTTTTTTTTTTTTTGATTTTTTTAGTTGTCATTAGTGACAGCGTACCTAACCACTTGTGGCTGTGAGACAGTGTTAACATATCTATTAAATAGATATACACTACAGGTAGCAAAACAAATGGTTTTCCAAAAATATGAATACAGAAAGGAGATATTTGCAACTAAATTACGATCTATCTATCTATATATCTTACTTTTGAACTCAATACCTAGTATTTTAAAAGTAATGTTACCTATTCTAGTGAAGATATATCTAGGGAGACCGTTGAATATTAGATTTTAGTTGAGAGCGGTAATGAAGAGTAGGCATAACATCACGACAGCGTCTGGTCATGCCCTTTCCCGTCATGGCATATAATTACGGAAGATTTACTGCCAAGATGCGCCTTAATGTACCTAGACGTTCCACATAAAAAAAAAAATCGTAATGCAAACCAAAGTTGCCATTTTTTGCCTTTAATTTGTTTTTCTACTACAATATCCAAAGACAAAATCACAAATTTCTTACACTAGAACACTTCAGAGTACTCCAGACACTATCAATCAATCACCAAAGAACTGCTCCACAAACTATTCACTCTCGACTCACAACTCGAGGAAACAAATGAGAAATAGTTGCGAATAGTTGCGGAACTCCAGTAATTATTTGAAGTAGTTTAACTTGGTTCGTTGGCGAATAGTTTCACTTAGGTACTTGATCGGTTGCTTGCGAGGAAGTACAGTCGAGGTGTGAGGTTCTGTTTTTAGCCGACTGTGGGTGAAAAGGTGGGTTATAGTTCTTTTTTGTTGATATGTGAGGCCTGTGATGACTGGTGAGATTGAGGAATGGTTGAGGTGTCTTGCCCATTCTTCTCCATCTATCTATCCTGACTGACTCATCAACGCCCAGCCCAAACCCTTGGACCTAGAAAGCTGAAATTTTGCACAGGTGTTCCCTTTATAGTGTAGACAAGGAATAAGGAAGGATGTTTCGAAATTCTACCCCTAAGGGAGTAAAATAGGGGATGAAAGTTTGTATGGAAAGTCTTTGTTTTTCACGCGGGCGAAGCCGCTGGGAAAAGTTAGTTATAGGTTTTGAAATAGGTAACTACAATAGTATCACAAGTTATTATGCCTTGTGACTGTAGCTTCACTTTTTACCCGACTACGGCAAAGCCAAAGGAGGGTTATGAATTTGACTGGCTATGTATGTATGTATGTATGTATGTTTGTATGTATGTATGTATGTATGTGTGTATCTTCATCTGTTCCCTCATAGCTTCTAATCTACTTAACGGAACTCGACATATGAGGTATCGTTAGAACCGTCTTAATTTTCCGCTGAACATAGGCTACGTGACGCATCACAAAAAGCGATTTGGCGCCCTCTAGCGGACAAAAAGTAAGGCTTAAAAAATAAAAATGGAGATAAATACGTCGTGTTTGGTATCATTTGAAAAGACTTCACTTGTACATTTCCAAAATATTGTTCAAATTTAAAATCACGCCCTCTAGCGGACAAAAAGTCAAGAGTAAAAAAAAATAACACCAAAATTGTTTAAATCACACGTTATAGGTACCAACCTAAACACTAATAAAGTGTGACTACGGCTTTTCTTTTTGTTCTATCCTGAAAATCTTGTTTCATACTTTTTCAGCGTCGTTTTTTTTGTCGTAGTCGGGTTTTAGTTTTTTACTTTTATTTATTTGGATGTATAATGGTATAATTGAAATTACTGCTTTGAGTTTGAAATGTGAGATTTGTGATTTTTTGTGAAACTGTGGTAGAAGGTGTATAAATCAGAAATTTGCTTAGTAAATTAAACTCCAGTAATTATTTGAAGTAAGTAGTATAACTTGGTTCGTCGGCGAATAGTTTGCAAGACGGTACAGTCGCGGTGTAATGTTTGAATGCGTTTTGTTTAGTTTTCGTTTTTAAAGGGAAGAGATTATTAAGTTTGAGATTGCAGAATGGTTGAGGTATTACCTATATAAGGTCCCATTAAAATAGGTGGACAAAATTTTAGGAATCATTCAGACCACCAAAATAAGAACAATGGTCAAGAAAAATAGAAAATAATAAAAACGCATTAGATACTTACAAGAAAATAAAACGACTAGCGAAACTACACTAAAAGAGTTAGTTACCCAACATTTTATGTGAAAAAAAATCACTTTAATCAGTGTTTTTTTTACTTGGATATGTTTGGTTAGACGTACTGAACGCTGTGTTAAAATTTGTCCACCTATTTTAATGGGACCTTATATAATCACGAATTTGCAAAATACATCAAGATATAAGTTAGAATACATTTGCGACATTTTCCGGTACATACATACATATATATAAACTCACGCTCTCTTCTCATGGTGTAAGCAGAAACAACAGAACGCCACATGTACCTACCTCCTTACAATGACATGTACTCCTTTTGCCACGTCCACCTCCATACATCACACACGTACGCCGGTTTCGAGTACTATGCACCTTTTTTTTCTCTAGCCTTTTTTTTCTTCTCCGGTACCTATACTGGAAAATTTACATTTGTAATATCTTATGTTACTGGGTACTCTGAACTACTAGAATTACACCTACCAATTTATGGCTATTTGCAAACAAAACTGGAAAGGGATTGCAGGTAAACTATTTCATATATATTTTTATTTTACAACTTTACTTTGAATACCTGACACCTTCAAGTGCATCCATTAGCACAATGTTTCGAGTTTGTGACTTTTCGCCACAAAACAAGCCCTTTCCCAGCCCTGTCCGCCGCTGACTGTGAGCACGCGTTACGCAGTTTATCACTTTTGAATAAAGGAACGGATTATCCGCTGTTATGTAGATCCCTAAAGACAGTGAGCATACTCACAGTCGGCGGCGGACAATACGTTTACGTTACGTTGGTGTGAACGATGCCTTACTGTTAAAAAATCACGAATGTGTTATGTTATTTCAAAGAACTAACAGATAAAACACGATGTGTGGAAAAAAAGTAATAAATTTGCTACAGAAACGTGACGTCATATTTCATACGGCCTTAGTTACGTTACGGTTAAGGTACAAGTTGGTAGCCGACTGCACGCAGCAGCAGCAGACGACATGTCGTCGCTTCTACGTATTTCTATGAAATTTAATAATAATCATTTATTATTTTGTATGAAGCGACGACATGTCGTCTGCTGCTGCTGCGTGCAGTCGGCTACCAACTTGTACCTTTACGCTGCCCGACCTTTCCTCCGAAACTACTGAGCCTAAATTTTGAAAAAAATACAGAAATAAGTTCAACACTTATAGATTACAGGAAAACCTATAAAAGAAAAAACTGGCCAAGTGCGAGTCGGACTCGCACATGAAGGGTTCCGTACCAAAACGGTATGCTATAAAATTTATACAATTTCTTCTACGGGCCAATGCTACTAGACCTCTAGATTGTATAGGCGCTCATACGATTCAGGGACCAAATTATATTGGTTAACTGCTGTTTCCATCTGTTGTTTCCATCCAAGTTCAAAATGATTTTCCTAGAAAGTCCTTATAAAGTTCTACTTTTCAGATTTTTTTCATATTTTCTAAACTTATGGTTCAAAAGTTAGAGGGGGGGGGACGCATTGTTTTTACTTCTGGAGCGATTATTTCCGAAATTATTGACATTATCAAAAAATGATTTTAGTAAACCCCTATTCATTTTTAAATACCTTTCCAACATTATATCACACGTTAGGGTTGAAATTAAAAAAAAAATCACTTCCTACTTTACATATAGGGGGGCTATCCTAATAAAAAAAAAAATCCAATTTTTATTTTACCACTTTGTCGGCGTGATTGATACACATATTGGTACCAAATTTCAGCTCTCTAGTGCTAACGGTCACAGAGATTAAGCGAGGACGGACGGACGGACAGACAGACATGGCGAAACTATAAGGGTTCCTAGTTGACTACGGAACCCTAAAAAGAAGTAGAAGTCTATGGTGCTAAAATAACATGGAAAATCTTTCAATAACTTCTACAATGGTACGGAACGCTTCATGTCCAAGTCCGACTTGCATTTGGCCAGTTTTTCTTTAATAACATTCCTTACACAATCCATCCGCCATTTCCTTGGGCTTAAAATACATTAATTTTACTTGCCATAATTAACAGTTACACTTACTAAACGTAAAGGAATGCCCAGTTAACAAAATTAGAAACTAAATCAGTAACATATAAAGTAACCACTTAGTTACCGATTTAACTTATATCAATAACAGTAACTTGATATTAAAGTTAACTGAAATAAACTGGCGAACGAATGGAATGAGATGAGAGTGAATGAACGGAGGAATGGGAAGTCATTCCTTAGTTCAATTAAGAAACGTAGTCAGTTATTAATCAATTTGTTAAAGAATGAGTAAGCAAGTTATCATTTCAGGGTCTTGATATGTTTTTGCACATGAAGTTATGTCACTAGTCAAGCCAATTACATGTGCATACCATCACGCGTGTACTCCACGTAGGGCAAGACTGATGTCATGCCCCTATATCACACTGTGTACACATACTTTATTTAAAAGTTCCACGTTATAATTTGGGAAAACATATTGCCATCAACGTACATAATCCATATTTACTGAGAAAAAAACTGGTGAACGAATGGAATGTGAGTGAATGAAGGGAGAAATGGGAAGCTTGTTCTTATTGTAAACTAATGAGGCGAAAGCTACTTTATTGATATTAATGTGTTGTGTTATGTGGTTGTCTGTTGTGTGGGGTGCGCGCGCTACATCGCTTCTTGTGGCAAGTGCCATACGAGCTCACAGTGCCAAAGTGCACATGTAAATGAAGTGTTAGGTTAGGTAAGTCCCCTCTTTGAGGAGTGGCTAGAGAGGAGCCACGGTGCCCTCACCTTAATCCGTCTGACGCAGGTCCTCACCGGACACGGATGTTTCGGGAGGTACCTGCACCGAATCAGGCGGGAGGAAACGCCCGGATGCTTCCACTGCGAGGATCGACCGGAGGACACGGTGGAGCATACTGTGGAGGTGTGCCCTGCTTGGGCCGAGCCCCGCCGTGTTCTCGTAGCGGCGATCGGCGGCGGCGACCTCTCGCGTCCGGCCCTGGTGCAAGCCATGGTCCGGGGCGAGGAGGAATGGGACGCCGTCGCCTTCTTCTGCGAAGCAGTGATGCTAGCGAAGGAGGTGGCGGAACGAGAGAGGGAGAGAACCTCTCAACGTCCCAGCCGCCGCGGAAGGTGCGGAAGGCGCTCCGGGCGTCGGGGGCTACGTGATGGCTTCCGGCCACCGTAGACGCGGGCCTGTGGACGGTGAGTTATGGGCTAGCTCGCCGTCCGGCCGTCGTCATGACGGCAACAGACCGTGTCGGCGCGGCGGCGGCGCGTTCGTGTTCCACGCGCGCCTCAAAGAGATGTCAGCAAGGAGGGGCCCGCAAGGGGGGGCCGCGGATTTTAGAACGAGATGACGTGGCCTCGGCGCAAGGGCAAAGAAGGAACATGGGTTCGGTTTTTAGTCAGTAGAAGTCTGACACTCCCCTTCGCTCTGCCCAAGAGCGGGGGGGGGGGGGCATTTGATGATTTTCCACCCACCAAAAAAAAAAGGTACTATCATAGTTTAAAGGCTCTATTTAATATACCTAATGAAATGAGAATATTGGAGTTATTGGAATAGGTTTATAAAGCTGTGTCTATTTGGCAAAAATACCTTCAAAATTATATGAACTCATTTCTTTCTTTCTATTTACTAACACATATTATATATATGCGTATTCGAAATCTAAGTAAATCACTTTTCCGCTCACCTGTACAACTGCAGACGGATATTAATCAATGCAAATACTGAGTTTAATTAAAACTGTGTTTAAACTAAAGTCGTTTGCTTCAGGCTTCGACTTCGACTTCCACTCCGACTTCGACTTCGAAAGTAAAAGGAATAGTTGTGTAAAGCTGCTGTGAAAGATAGATTAAGTTTTATTGGAGAATTCTCGTTTGATAGAATACTTTTCTTTTATTTATTGAAAAGGTAGTTTAGTAGAAAGAAGTAAGCGCAATTGCTAAACATGGGGTCGTCTGTTTGATTCCAAGGTCGGGAAAAGTGTTATTGGGTCATTTCTATTTTGTCGGTAGAAGCCCGGAGTATGAATCTATGCCTGGTTAATGGAAATAGGCTCTCTTTCTATGACAGTCGGTTTCCATATATTTTTAACTACATTTACTGCAATTGAATAATTTTGACTTCTCTATTTCGAGAAGCAGACGTCGAAGGCCGAAGTAGAACATCCGGGAAATAACAACTGTACAAGATAAAATACAAATCTCAAAATCATTCATAATCTTATTGTTTATTCAAAGTACCATAAATAACCTCAGTAAGTGTGGTCCATAGACAAGGCATAGATTAAATAAACCATCTGTGTATGTTCAAAAGAGGATTATGTCTATATACCATAGATTTATAGAACGTATAAAAAAGATTTTGAAGCGTGTCATGGCATTCATTTAACGTGTTTAGAAAAGATGATTTTAAATTCTACTTTATTTGATTTTGGTGTTGGTATTATCATATTCTGTATTAGCTTTGTCAAGTGGTTTATAAATTACTAGCTGATGCCCGCGGTTTCGTCCGCGTCGATGTCGGTTATCGCGATCAAAAGTAATCTTTTCATCCCCCCATTTGAACCTCTTACAGCCCATTTCTCGCATTAAAAAGTAGCCTATATACTTTGTCAGGCTCTAGACTATCTCTGTACCAAATATCATTTAAATCGGTTTAGTAGTTATGGCGTGAAAGCGCGACAGACAGAGTTATATTTAAAAAAATAGTAAGAAATCTGCTTTGGCAGGCGCTTTCATTTGTTAGAAATTATGATTTTTGTTGTGAAGCACGGTTACACAATACATTTTTTCAAAACAAAATGACGACCATGTCCTTTACAGTACGCCCTATAAGCCAATAGGCCGTACCCCACAGCCAAGGGACACGCTAAAGGCACCCCGCCCTTAGCGTGTAGTCGCTTAGCTTGTATAAATAACTTGTTGATGTTTACCTTGTTGACTCGTACGAAGCGCGTTGCAAAATCTTTTATTATGCGCACAGCCAAAGAGTGGAATTCCCTTCCTGCCTCGGTTTTCGCGAGTGTTATATTATGCTTCTTGAGCCACTGCGCCAACCGTGACGTCATCTGTTATTTAATCGTATTTTCCCAACTATATTAGGCTCGGCGTCCAATCTAACCGAATTCAGCTGAATACTAGAATTTTAACGGGCGTAATAGTTAAACCAAGTCCTTTCATGTAACTATCTCAAAGAAAGTACAACATTGTTTGCAACAATAAAACCGAACAAAACGATTCTAAAATAAACTGCATTGCGTAAGCAATTACTTCGCGTTTGGAGTTATGAACTGGTGGCGGTGTGGGCAGAAGTCTCATTGCGAACAGAGAAGGAAGTTATTTTGCTTGAGAAGGTTTTTACAAATGGATAAAGTATTTTGATGAACAAGGTAAGGTACTTATTGTAGATTGATACTTTTAATAAACGTTGAATAGCAGCTAGAAAGTGGTTTGAGAAAGATTCTTGAAAAAAGTAATAAAAAATAATTAAAAAACTGACTGAAAATCAGAAAAAACAAGCGCTTTAGGAAGCAGGTGGGTCCACATTGAAATGTTTGTTTTTTCAGTCTCGTTTTTTAAATTACTCGTTTTCTAAGCTATTAGTTTTCCCAGACTCTTTTACTTGTAACTGTTCTACGAGTATTTAACATTTACTCAATCTATCGTTAGCTTGTACCTACATCAAAATACCGTAGAGGTACCTACTGTACTTAATTAACAAGGAGGGTATTATTTTTACAGAGTGTATTTTTGAATCGGCTTTTATTCGTTAGTCATTTACAATCTAAATAAAATAGAAACTTATGCATCTTCGTTATCTGAAACGATCTCATTATTTGATTCTTTACCTTCTAGTTTTCTTCGGAAAAGAAAAATATTGTGAGGAAACAAGCATATGCCTGATAGGATAGATATTTCTTGATGGCATGTCAAGCCAGAGGTCCAAGGTCGACCATCCAGACAATAAAAATATATGTTTATTTGTTGGAATCCATAAATGTAAAACTTCTGCCCCTTATTTATGTACGCCTTCATATAATAATGACGAATGGATCCCATAAAGTTTGCACTAAACGGATAAATTATGTGCCGCGATGTCGTTCTCGAAACGATTCGCAGGAGCCGACTGACTACGTACACATAACATAACATCAAGTTTATAATCCCTGCAGGGTTAGGCAGGGGTGTACTGTCACGAGAAATAATGTGTATAAACTGAGCATGATTCAAAAGTGAATTCCTCTATTCTCATCGACTTCTACAAATAAGTATAATTAGCTTGTGACCTTCCCACTCCTTGGACTACAGAGCTCCTTTTTTTGAGAAAGAGTGGGCTGTTCCATCCATCACATGGGTCGAGTGACGGGTTGGACCTGGACTTGAACTGAAATAAAACGAGCGAGAACACTAAAACGTGAGAAAATAGGGGATCGGACAAAAAAAACGAATTAATCCGTCAGATAGATTTCCAAAAAATATTGACCACATATTTTTTTCTTTTTTCACGTAAACAAAAAATGAAGACGATACAGTGCTTCGAAAACTCGTGTGACGTCATGATAGTACATTTTGTACCTTCATTCATGTGACGTTTCAAGCCCCACTCCATGATCTGTAACGCGCTTTATCTTCGTCAATTTTTATTGATTTGCAAGATAAAACAAAAAACACGTATCCAATAGTTTTCGATAATCTAACTGACGGACTAAATAGAATCATATTTTTTTGAGTCAGTCCGATCCCCTAATGCTTCCAGTCTAACTGAAGGCAGTTGAATACCAATTTTTACATGGAGTGCCTGCTTACCTGTCCTCCACAACCCATTATTTTAGTATGGGTAATTTGATACCCTCCATATCTGTCCCCCGGACAAGATTAAGGTCAACAGTGGGCCCAATTAATAATTATACAAAATATTAATTTTTTATTTATTATAACTTTATGCACAAGTAATAAAACCGTACAAAGGCGGACTTAATGCCTTGGGCATTTTCTACCAGTCTACCTAAGGGTGATGCTGAGACTTTAGACAGTAGGTGCAAAACAAAAACAAAAATTAGAAAAGAAATAATATATTATATTATATACCTAACATATAAGAATAAATACATACATAGATATATACATCTATATAAATAAAAAGAGAAGTCCTGACTGACTGACTGACTAATTGACTGACTGACTCATGAACGCCCAGCCCAAACCCTTGGACCTAGAAAGCTGAAATTTTGCACAGAGGTTCCCTTTATAATGTAGACAAGGAATAAGGAAGGATTTTTCGAAATTCAACCCCTAAGGTAGTTAAATAGGGGATGAAAGTTTGTATGAATAATCGTCATTTTTGATATTTTCCAACATCCACGCGGGCGAAGCCGCTGGCAAAAGCTAGTAAAATATATAAACTTTGAAAGATTCTTCTTCTTCTTCTTAGTCGATTCACTCTTGTCAGAGCGGTCGTGGCTATCATCAGTGGCGTGCGCCCCATAAAGGCTCTTAGGCTTAGCCTACCTTACTAACTGAGCATTTCTTATATCTAATTAACCATGTAATCAAATAACACTATGTACAAAATAATAATTAAAAGTTCAAACTCCTGTTATAATACTTAGAGCAATTTTTCGCGTACGAATCTTGTAGTTACAGGCTTGCTTAGGCTAGCATTCAAGTAGCCTAAAACCCATTCATAATTTTACGCACACAGCGTCACATCGGTGAATGATCGGTGCATATTTCCGTGTATATGAACCGCACACATGCATGCCAGCTCCTGCGAGTGGAGGTGGCCTGTGATTGGCTGCAACAACACAAGGCTACGATTGGATGCGTCATGCGTCACATGCGTGGCCATCTTTAGCCCGCGAACTCCGGCGCGAAGTTCAAATTTGTTTATTTTACGTACGTTTTTTGCAATTTGCAGGCCAGTGCTAGCTTGAATACTGACTACATACGTCTTACAGCCGCGAATCATATTTATTAATCATTAGACAACCTAGCACTGGCCTGCAAATTGCAAAAATGTAAGGAAATTAAGAAATTTGAATTTCGCGCTTAGCAGTCTTCGCTCTGCCGTCCACAGATAGAGTGCAGCACTGACAACACATTTCATTGATTGATTTCGTATAATCCTGCAAAATTTTGTTGACCGCTTTTGTGAACAAACTCGATATGAAAATGATACAATTTTATTTGGTAGTATTTTTCTATCGGCAAATTAGAAATTATATTTTACGGAAGCCATTATTATTGTTTCATTGTTGTGACAAGCAATTTATAGCGCGATTTGTTTTGAAACCGAAAACGTACAGATATTGTCAGATATTAGATATCATTATTAACAGTAGTGTAAATATTAGCTTTGTTGTGTATTATTTGTTTATAACAACAACTAACAAATAATAACAATGGTATTTACTTGTGATGTTAATGTGTGTTTGCTAGATGTTAAAGGTAATAAGTTTTCTCAATTATCGTATAATGATAAGGTGCAAGTTGTATCTAAAGGTTTCGGATATTATCTTGCATGTGACGTGTTTTGTACTTTTGTAACTATCACCCACTCACTTGGATGAGTTATTTGAGGTGGCCGAATCTTTCTTCTGTTTGCATCGTTAGAAAATCATGAGTTGAACCTTGAATAATGTGGTGAGTTTTTGAATTGTATTTAGGTATAACTTTTACAGGCTTATTTTCAAATTTTATAAATGTGACAATATTTTTTTTTTGTTGTCAATATTTCGTGGCCTACCCACCGTGGGAGACCACTGCACGCCACTGGCTATCATGTTCGGGGAGGTTGGGCAGCAGACAGCACCCGCCGTACGACGTCCCGCCACCCCTGCCTCTGGCCGTCAATCGAGCACATTCATGCACGGGAGCGCCCATCGTAGCCTTCACTAGGTCTGCCCATCGCATCGGGGATCTTCCCCTTGGTCTTGTACCTTCGACCTTCCCTTGCACGACAAGACGTTCTATGGAGTCGTTTCCACGCCGACTAACATGCCCAAAGAATTTCAGGATCCGACTGCGGACTTGAGTGGATAGGCGCTCTTTTATGCTTAGCTCATCAAGGATGGAGGCGTTTGTTCGGAACTCGGTCCAAGAGACCCCGAGCATCTTCCTCCAACACCACATCTCCAGAGCGTCTATCTTCTGAGTTTCGGTTTGCCGTAGGGTCCATGTTTCGGCGGCGTACAGGAATATGGGAAACACTAACAATTTTACGAGCCTAACCTTTGTGGCTTTCGTTATGTTTCTGCTCCTCCATATTTTCTTGAGCTTGTCCAATGCACTTCTGCTCATAGCCATGCGCCTCTTAACTTCATTTATGCAGCCTCCTTGATTTGAGATGAGAGCCCCAAGGTAAATGAAGGATTGTACTTTGAAAGATACGCAAGAAAAAAAAAAAAAACTATAACAACTTAGTTCTGAGACGAAGCTGCCAACTTTTTGCGAATGTGCTCGCGAGCTTTCATTTTGAATGTGAACTGACTGCTTACTGTCCTGATATCCTGAGGGAGTTCATTCCAGAGGAATACCGCCTGGACAAAGAAAGAAGATTTTATAAAACCAGAGCGATGAGAAGGACAACGTAGAAGATATAAATACCCTTTAAAAGACTGGTTGTCAGACTTGCTGGCTACTGTAACGACTGTTAAAGATCTACAAATTGATAGACGGGACTAACGGCTTAACGTGCTTTCCGAGCCACGGAAGAAACTCGGAATATAATGATGGTCACCCATCCACAGATCAACCTATGCAAGTGCGGCTTAACCTTAAAGATAATGAGTGCAGCTGTTATTGTTTAAACAACCGCTCCTAAGGTAATGAAAACATGATGATTTACAACCTCAAATAATTGTTATTTTTATAAGAATGGAAAAGCTCACAGTGGTTTTGAAACAATTACATTATTTTATGTATTAAATTTATGTTACTAAGATTTATTTACTCATGAAATATGTTTTTATAAACAAAGCACCTGCTTTTTGATGCCCAGTCGGTTAAATAGATCAAAGCAGTTTATTTGAATATAATTAACTGTCAAGCTTCTGTTTTCTATAATGTAAGGTATTGTGTAAGCATTGTTTTTAAAATAATAAAACATTTGTTTTAATGACATCTCATAACATCACGTCTACAGTCACTAAAGGGTGAGGCAGAGATGTACTCTCCTCGCATAGTAATAACTGGCTCTCGGGTCGATCTTTACATTAAGCCGCGCTTGTCTAGGTCGCCAGACTTAAGTGGCAATGGGCAGGGCACATTGCTCGCAGAATGGATGGCCGATGGGGCCGAAAAGTTCTGGAATGGCGACCGCGAACCGGAAGACGTTGCGTTGGAAGGCCTCCCACTAGGTGGACGGATGACCTGGTCAAGGTTGCAGGAACCCGCTGGATGCGAGACGCACGGGACCGGTCAATGTGGCGATGCCTGGGGGAGGCCTATGTCCAGCAGTGGACGTCTTTTGGCTGAAATGATGATGATGATGATGTTGATGTCTAGGTCAGTCTATGGATGGGTGACCACCCGTAACCTACCGAGTTTCCTCCGTGCTTCAGAAAGCAAGATAAGCTGTTGATACCGGCTGCCATATATTGATGTTTGGCAGTCGTTACTGGTAGTGACTGATCTGAAAGTCTGACAACCAGTCTTACCAAAGAGTATCGTATTACCCAGTATTAACTGTATTGTGGAGGTCAGATAGGCAGTCGCTCCATGTAAAATACTGGTATTCAGCTGCATCCGGTTAGACTGGAAGCCGACCCCAATATAGTTGGGAAACGGCTAGGGAGATGATGTATCTAATAGTACACCTACATTAAACTAGTTAGGTTTCAGAAATGTTATAGGGGCGAGCCTATTGCAATCAACTGGGCAAAAATTCAAATATCGTGGCTGTTGGATATATCGTCCTGATAGAAAAACCCAATAACACTTTGCCCGACCCAGGAGTTGAACTCAGAACCTCTTGACAAAAGATATATCTATCTATATAAACAGCGGGGTTCTATATTATTTAGTTCTATTTTTTTCATTTCATAATTTAATATTCAAATGAACCCCGCCAGCTTCCAAGTTTTGTTTAATTTAAAATGTGCTTGTTTTTTTGCTTTTCAGTTTTTTCAGTCGGGTTTTTTAGTTTTTTAATTACTTTTTTTATTTCCAACTTTTTAGTTCTTTTGTGTTTGTTCTTTCGTTGGTCGCCTAAAATTCTTCGCAGATTTAACTTTTGTGCTTGTTTATAGGATTTGTCACTTTGAATTTCTTTTAAACATATAAGTGTTATACATTTTTGTAATCTCCTTTTAAAACCCTTTATTTTGATACCCTACTAGATGGTATTGCAAAAAATTTTTTTTTTGAACTCCGCTATTTGGCCCCCAAAATTTAATAGTCAAACGAACTTACCTGTAAGTGAAGTTCGATGGTAATTATACTTGTTGTTGTATTGTCCGAAGATGATTAGGAAAACTAAGGTAGTCTCGGCTTTTTAGTCACCGACGCCTACATAAGTTTAAAGAAAAAAGTTTCTTTCCGAACGCAAATGCCTCCTGTCATCCGCTTCTGAAAATAGGTTCATTAAGTTCATAGCAATTTATTGGTTTTACAACATAGGGTTCATGCTCATATGACTATATAGCATGAAGATTCTGGGTCGGGTGGGACTAATCATCTTCGGACAATACAACAACAAGTATAATTACCATCGAACTTCACTTACAGGTAAGTTCGTTTGACTATTAAATTATACTTGTTGTTGTATTGTCCTCGATGATTAGGAAAACTAAGGTAGATGTTTAAAGACTAGTTGTAAAATCAACAAACATTTATATAAAAACATTAAACATTCATATAAAATAGGTAAACATTTATATAAAACCTATAAATATTTATACAAAATCAATAAACATTTAATTAATAAACATCTGTATAAAGTCAATAAACATTCAGATGAATATAAAATAACTAATAAGTCATTTTTGACAGTTCAGGTTTAATCATTACCAGTGTTATTAAAAATTGCTTCAGAGAATTTTCTATTGTTCACTATTGGTAAATTAACTAATTCATTCTATCATATCCACAGCTGTAGCTGGGCTTTCATACTCCATATTCTATTGCTAGAGAAAGGAACAGTTATAAAAGGTTGGCATTTGTTTGGCCCAGAAAAGTTAGCATATCAATCCTTAAAGTAGGTAATACGATTTTGTGTAATCACTACATAATAAATATATATTTAGAGATATTGTTTGCACTTTTCCACTTGTGGTTATTTATTTATTTATTCAATAGTTGTACAATTACATTTATATAATAAGTTGGTGCAAACATAAACTCATTCGAGCAACAGTAATAACAGCAACAGTGGTAACAGTAGCAGTTAGTAGTTCTAACAGTAATATAGTTACCGCTTTCTTGATAACAATTTGTAAATCACTTTGTTGAATGTAATCTAGTAGAGAGAGAATAAAACACTGAAAACATCCCAATTCCCAAGAATTCTCTGGATCTTGGAGGATTACTTAAAAAAGTCTCTGAACAGTATTTTGATATTTCATCTGTACCTTTATGTGGTCTTATAGTTAGAGATAGAGCTGAACTAACAGAATATGAAAATAGAGGAAAAAACCTTTATTAATCCTCAAAACGAAAAGACTGAATAACTTCAGTGATGGTTTGCTAATGCATATAATATTTTAATTACTTACAGTATCTTGTCTATACAATTGCATAGGTAATGAGGCAAGCATTAATATTCTGTATTTTAAGTTATTGAATTCCTAATAATATCAACAGCTTCATTACTAGTTCCAGAAAACCTAAAATATATTCCTGATAATACTCCTGCCATCAATACCAGTTTTTTGTGAAAAAAGGGATGTAACTATTTGAAATTATGTAAAGTGCAGGTTCCTGTATCACAAAAGTATTAAATTAAATAATGGAAAAGACCATGGTTGAGTAAGGTATCTATTTCCTATAATACCAGTTGTTTGTCTGTAATTATCTTTTCTATAGGTTCCAGAGCCATAGAGAATATGAAAAAAGTATAGAATAAATGATATTGGTCGCAATACCATTCCTTCCATTGCCACCTTGTATTGGCAAGGAGCATCCACCACTTATCACAGCGCAACCCCTGGAGATCCCAGGGTCATGATGCATAAGTGTGATACTTTGTGTTAGTCCATGATACAATTATTAATCAATTGGAGGTTCACCCAATACGGATATAATATTTTGATAATTTAAAAACACCTAAGATTCCCTTCCACATTCAAAATCTGCTATCATAATATTACCTTTGGTATTTATGTAAGTAATATCGAGTAAGTAACCATATACTTAGATTCGCACCAATGCTTTTCAGAAATGTATGTAATAGCTCATCATAAAAAAGAGTATAATAATGTATCCATTATGTACCTACTATAACTATGTTTAATAAATAAAAATTTTGATTCTGTAGTTATATTTTCAATTCTTGAAAAATTTCAATAACTAGTAAATGACTGACTGAACACTTAAGCCCAGAAAAAAAGGGGCAGCACTCAATTTTGATATGAAAAAACTGAGCTGAATCTACAGTTCATAGTATAATAGCAATCTATGGGCCACACCATGCGGGAGAAGCATCTGTGAATATTTTTATTAGCTCAAAAGAACTGGCTATGTTTATAGACCAAGCCAAATGATATGATATATTCATTGCAGTGTTTATATCATAATTATCATAAAAACAAACTGGCAAAAAAGAGGGTGTACTATTAGGTACCTCTCTGCCTAATCCTTCGGGGATTACAGGTGTGATGTTATTTTACCATAACTATCTCTTAGAACAAGGTATTTGTTCCATTCGAGTTTCTTAGTGAATAGAATCCTATAGTAATGGCTGGACAATATTAAAGTTTTAAAACCTTAAAAACAATTTTAATTCGACTTTTTATCAATAAATTCTAAATTATTTATTTTCTCTTCAGTGATGTTAAGGCTTGTCTTGACTTGTTAAGCTATGTGAATAGTATTAAGAAGTAAATCTAGAAGTTTACAGTGTCGGATAGGTATGAAATGACATTTCTCTTTGGTTCTGATGATTGCATGTTTTCTAAACATTATACATCTCTTAACCTCTAAGGGTCCTTTGAAACCTGTAATGGGTTTTAATGTTTTTGTTATTTATGTTTATGGGGCTGAACATAATATTGAAAACATAGCATTTGCCTTGTCTCATGCAATAAGCATCCAATCCAATGTGACAAGAAAAAACCATTATTCTGTAAAAATTGGTATACTGTTGTATACTAGGTCATCTCCAAGTAAACTAAACATATGTAACGCCTTTTACATAAAAAACGGAAAGCTATATTTTCACTTCTCTATTTCAGATACTATCTGAATAAATTCAAGTATAGAGATTTTATCATCTAGAGGAGTATCACTCCATCACCACCATCCAATTAAGAATAACTGGGTCGCTTGAGTGACTAGTTTCCAATCATAAATTATATTTTAGTCCACCAACCTGTGAATTTAGGGGGATGATTTCTCCTGGCCACCTGTCTGCTGCACTCGTACTCTTGATGACGCCCCCCCCCCCCCCTTTTTTTGCATTTCTGCCAGAGGAGGGCCCCGCCAGTTTTAAAAATTTATTGTTAATTTTAGGAGCATTTGCTCTGGGCACCCATGTGCTCTCTCTAGGAGTGAATTTTATGTTACACTCATCTTTAATCCTCAACCAGATTTATTTATAGATTTTTCTGAGATTAGTTTCTCAGCGTCTTCACCCAAAATATATGTTTCCGTCTATGAATGCAACAAACTCTTGAATGTCTTTGTTGTTTACCAACAATAAGAGTGATCTGTGTCCCCTTGCTTGTATCTTAATGTAAACACAAATAACAGAAGCATCATTCAGCTTCTTCATCATCATCATCATCGGTCTATAATGTTCCCACTGTAGGGACTCAGGCCTCCTCTCTAGGAGAGGGATGGGCTATATATAATCCACCACACCAGCCCAGTGCGGGTTGGTAGATTCAGCTTGTATGTAATGTATGTAAATCTTCTCTTCTTTCTCTGGGTGTATATCCACATAAAGTATTTCAAGAAACTTGATTATATAATAATTCTTTCTATGGTACTTACTTCATTTAATTCTTGATCTGCATTTTCAACTTCTATTGTGGTTATCCATATACCAATTCCGGGCAATCATTCTCAACCGATAACGGGAGGATATTTTCTAATCACTGTGGAGGGACAATTTGAACTGTCTTCACCCACATAAGGTGACCTCCTATGGTATTTCACCTTCTCGAAGAAAAACATAATGCATGTTGAAGAACAACTACACATAAATAACCTGTAAGTTCCCAAAAAACTTCCCGTGAAGGTTATTATATAACAGTCAACCACGGTACTCCCACAGAGCACCCTGTGAAGGTTGCTGAGTTCTCGACATAGCCTTTTAGACCGCGTACGCCCCCACAAGACGTCCCAGGCCAGGCAAGTCGTCCATAATGTATCCATTTTGGACTTCATAGTCCGTTGCAAGTCGTTCACTTTCCTTGCAGGTTATAATAGAACAGTCAACCGCGTGTGTTCCTACCGAACACCCCCCAGGTTGCTTACGGCATTGCCGGTGTAGGCCATAAGGCCAGGCAAGTTTTTTTTTTTTTTTATTTTTTTTTTTTTTACTATCACACAACGCCATCTAGTCCCAAGCTAAGCAGAGCTTGTGTTATGGGTACTAGACAACTGATAAACATACTTATATATTTCTAAATACATACATATTATAGATAAATTACACCCAGACACAGAACAAATGATCGTGCTCATCACACAAACATTTGTCCTGGGTGGGAATCGAACCCACGACCTCCGGCATAGCAGTTAGGGTCACTAACCACTAGACCAACAGGCCAGTCAAAGTTGTTCATAATGTATCCATTTTGGACTTCATAGTCTGTTGCAAGTTCCAACGGAGCGGTCTCAGGTCATGTTAATAGCCAACAAGGGCAAACATTTTAAACTCTCTGTACTCCGATGTAGTGCCCACATGGCAATCATGCCGTTATTTGCAAATAGGTACGTGCAAAGCGCAAGGCATAAAAAACATACAATATTTTAGATGTAGCGATTATTGCCACATAACAGAGCTTTAGGCTTTTGATTCCAATTCTTCAGCAGTAGGCAAAAAACAAATTAAGGTCACACAAGTGAAGCCATTTTGGTTTCTTACTTCTGGCACTCAAAACAGAGCTAATAGCATTTTATGCGCTTTCCGCAATATCTTTAATATCTTCAGTAGCTTCGACTTTGTTAACACCAACTTTATTTTCCCATTTAAACGTTAAAATAAGACTTATCAACCTAAAAAATAAATAAAAATAATTGGAAAGAATGGCGCCGGTATGACATAAAATCCGAATGAACCTATTTTCAGAAGCGGATGACAGGAGGCATTTGCGTTCGGAAAGAAACTTTTTTCTTTAAACTTATGTAGGCGTCGGTGACTAAAAAGCCGAGACTACCTTAGTTTTCCTAATCATCGAGGACAATACAACAACAAGTATAATCCGCAATTTTTCTTTGTTTTCTAATTTTGTAGCCTATAACACTCGCGCCATCAAGACAAATCTAACGACTTATATTTCATTCAAATCCCTTCATACGTTTAGGAGTTATGAGGGAACAAAGAAACGGACATACATACATACATACATACATACACGTCAAACACATAACCCTCCTTTTGGGATTCGCCGCAGTCGGGTAAAAAGAGAAGTCCTGACTGACTGACTGACTGACTCATCAACGCCCAGCCCAAACCCTTGGACCTAGAAAGCTGAAATTTTGCACAGAGGTTCCCTTTATAATGTAGACAAGGAATAAGGAAGGATTTTTCGAAATTCAAACCCTAAGGGAGTTAAATAGGGGATGAAAGTTTGTATGCAAAATCGTCATTTTCACGCGGGCGAAGCCGCTGGCAAAAGCTAGTCACTACATATTATAAAACAAAGCCCTCCGCCATGTCTACATAACTGTTCAGGAGAAACTCAAAAGCTACTGCACTGATTTACGTGCTGTTTTCACCAAATGGATAGAGTGGTTCTAGTTCTAGCTAGTCAAGGTTTTAGTAATAATTTGTCAAGTTTTTGATACCCACGCGGCCGAAGCTGCGGACATCAGCTAGTAGTATTATGGATACCAAATTCGTAAATATGACCACCACTTTTCTGACACTTAAAGAGGGCACTAGGCACCGACATACTAACTTTGCGACCTCCAAGAATTGGCACTATTCATTACCTCATACAATATAGGTAACTATGGCACCCCGCGGTCGCACAGTAACGCCACTTTAATGGCACTAAGTGGCACTAAACGTGCACACTTCACTAATGCTTTAAGTGCCCCAAGTTACTGCGTAGGGTAGTTAATGTACCATGGGTTCTGAATATGGAGATGTGTGGTTTCTGACCACAGGGTAAAGGTATGGTAATACTTAATACATGGAAGGTGTATATACAGAACCTTCATGACGCCGGAAGCTAAGCGTTCTGTACATCAAAGTAAGTAACTCTACGTCCCGATTATTGCTGAGATAAGACACAATTTTTGGGGAAAAATCCACATCAAAACGAAAAAACAAACGTTGGGCCGATGAATGCATCGAGTACTACATGAGCCATGCAGTTGCTCATCTGAAAACTTATATTTAACATTAGAAAATTGTATTTAAAAAAATATATTAACTAGACGCGCAACTACTACGACTAGGGCCACTTCGCCTAACCTTTCGGGAATTTCAAGCGTGATGATGATGATAATTTAAATATTTTGACTTTAAATACGCCATAAACGCCACAGACCCCTCGATTGGTCTGACCCATTAAAAATCCGATCTATCCAAAAAATTTCTAAATCGTACTATCAATACGAAAGAAGAAGAATTAGGATTGACATTAGCTTTTCAGTAGCTTTTTGCTATCCGTTTTGAATTGACATGGATAAGTTTAATTTAAGAGTTTTTCGACATTACTGAATGTAACATGATTTATGTTAGGTCCGTCGTATCAATAAAAATCTTTAATTGGCTCGCCCCTTATAAACTTGCACTTCAAAAGTAACTAGCGAAATGTAGGTTTACTATTATAATCAAATACAACTCTGACCAACCCTAAACGGATTACACGCATGATGTTACGTCAATATAATACAGATTAAAAACAACTAAACCCAATAAAACCAAAACATTTACACCATAAACAACCAACAATCATAAACAAAACATAGTGTTGTCCAACAAAATTAAATTAGTCGATTCCCAGTCAATAAAAATTAAAGTAACGATTATTACTAATCGAATCACTTCGATTCTCACGTCGAAAGCTATTGCGGCAATCGTATCGATTATCAGCCGATCGGGAACAGACGATAATTGCTTGCTGTGAGTATAATTGCTAGATTTACAAACAGCGGTCGGAATAGTGATGTAATGTGGTCGATTTTAATTTTTATCGATGTTTTTTTTGGTTATTAAGTGGAAAGGATTACTTGAAGTGTTGATGAGAATGGTGTGATGGATGTGTGAAGTGATAATAATTGATAAAATAAGGAACGAGTATATTTGAAGAATTTTAAAATCTGGGTACGGCCATGTGGGATGTAGCCCTCTACATCCCACATGGCCGTACCCAGATTTGATGAAGCGCATGTGAGTGAAAAGGTGATGAATATTTATGAATAGAGACGAACAGGAATGTAAAAGAAAAGAGGAGAGGTTTGTGTATCATACAAATAATTAAAATTAAAGTGTGTGTTTATTATTATTTCAAAATAACAACTTTTTATTGAATGTATAATATGACAGTGTATAAGGTTACTATAACAAAACATTATTTTTATATTTTTTTATGTGTCTGTCTGTCTGTTTATTTCAGCTAATCTCCGAAACTTCTGGACCGATTTTTACGATACTTTGACTGACAGTTAGCTATAAGGAGTTTATTTACTTGGGGTGCTTTTATTTTGGAAAAAGGACTAGCTGTTGCCAGCGGCTTCGCCCGCTACAACTCGAAAATTATCCCACGGAAAATCGAGATAAAAACTATCCTATGTGTTGATCCAGGGTGTCAGCTAACTCCGTACCAAATTTTATTAAAATCGCTTAAGCCATTTAGACGTGAAGAAGTAACAAACTTTCGCTTTTATAATTCCGGATCCCGTCGGGGTTGCAGATTATCGAAAAGGCATGATTTTCCACCCACCAAAAAAAAAAATAGGGTTCCATTCGGATTCAAATAGGAAAGCAATGGTTTCGGATGAACGCCAAGGGTAACAGCAAAAGTCGTTAATAAAAGATCACTTTCTCTAGGCCATCTAAGCCGTGTCTATGGAGTAAGGACTCTAAGGTTCAAAATCCTGTTTCAACGTTGGGTAATTTTCTCTACGATTTAGTCGTAAAACACTAACATTTACAACTATAGTATTAACGTCTGTAGAGTGAGGATATAAACTGTTTTTAATGACGCTATCAGGCTATATTGGAGTCTTCGTAGTGACTGAGTTGATGTGGTCTATAACACCGTGGTGTGGTGGTAGGAAATGTGGCTGTGTGTTGTTGGGATCAAGGTTTGTATAGAAAATCATAATCTATATTAATAAAAAGAGAAGTCCTGACTGACTGACTGACTCATCAACGCCCAGCCCAAACCCTTAGACCTAGAAAGCTGAAATTTTGCACAGAGGTTCCCTTTATAATGTAGACAAGGAATAAGGAAGGATTTTTCGAAATTCAACACATAAGGGAATTAAATAGGGATGAAAGTTTGTATGGAAAATCGTAATTTTTACGCGGGCGAAGCCGCTGGCAAAAGCTAGATTTTAATATTTCCGACATTCATGCGGGTGAAGCCGCGGGTATCAGCTAGTTATAAATAAAATAATTTCCTCAATAATAATTACTTATGTTTTGTTGTCGAACCGGAGACTATTTATAAGATTTGCTGCTAGGCAGAACTTCAAGTGGACGTAATTTGTAGGTCTAAAAATATCCCGCAGAAACGTAGGTAGTATCGGAATAAGACGCATCCTATTTTCAGCCTGAGGTTTTAGCTCACACATTGTGCAGCATGTCTATCTACCTAATTTCATCGTAATCTTTTTTGCCGTCAAGGCGTTTGAAGGTTCCAGCCGTAAATCTGTCTACTTTGTAAATTGTATTTACAACTAGCTGATGCCCGTGGTTTCAACCGCGCGGATATCGGTTATCGCTACCGATGCCGGTTATCGCAACCAAAAGTAATATTTTCGTACCCCCCTTTCAACCCCTTGAATGAAGTTTTTTTTATTTAAAATGTCACTTACGGGATAGCTTCCGGTTCTTTTTCTTCTTTTTGTTTCTTCTTTTTTCCTCTTTTTCTTTCGGGAACTCATAACAAATAAAAATCACGGAAGATATCCCGTAAGTGACATTTTAATAGTAGTTTATGCGACTGTGCATAATGAAGGGCATTACAACACAAGTGTGGGTTTAAGAAACGAGCCGAAGGCGAGTTTCTTAACCACTCGCTTGCTTCTGGCAACGATTGTTTCCAAAACCAAAACTCTCTCGCTTGCTTGCGGCAACGATCGTTGCCAAAATATATTTTTTGTTAAACAACTCTAAACTCTATTTTAAAGACTGTAAAGTCCTTTCAAAACGCCTTTAAACCATAGATTATTAGATTGTTTATCATTTAGACGCAAGTTTGCAACATCACCCGACGAATTTTTTTTTACAATTAATAAGTGAAGTTTGAGGCCGACATTTTGTGTTTCTTTGTGCTTTGTGTCCTTTTATTTTTAATGACGATTTTTTACCACAATCGTTATTGTTTCTTGTTCAATAGTACAAATAACTAGTCTAGTTTATAAAAATGACGAAAAACTATATACCTTTCGCGCAAACTTTTTCACAATTTCACGTTATTCGACAAACCGGCAAAATATGCTCGACCTTAACTTTAGCCTCTTATAAAATATTTTACACTCAACTTTTGTCAAAATAACAAACGTCACTCTTTTCCTTATCTTTTTGTCTACACAAAACAATAAACAAAATTACGCTAGGTCTCTCGTATCGATTGTAAATCAAGTTTTAATGAGAGGCGGCTGCGCCGAGTGTTTAGGTCAAATGTCACGAGCAAAGCTCGACGGTTTTCTTGAAATCGAAAGCAAGCGAGCGGTTAATAGCATCACACGAGTGTTGTAATGCCTAATTATGTATAGTTGCATACACTACTTTATCTACCCAAATATCATAAGGGCTCTATGATGGGTTCAGGAACCATAGGGAAATGACCAGCATTATTACCAGTGTAATGCAATAAAAAATAAACAGGTTATTAGTTGCATTCGTCGCTGCATTTACGATATCTGGCGGAGTGTTCATGTCAATTTCTGAGTCACTATCACTCATTTTCGACAGAAATAAAGAACTTATCAGAAAAATTTTCTACTCGTAACTGGAAATAAAAAGCCAACGAACAAATGACAGCTCGAGATGGCGGCGTTTCGAATATACGTCATTTTTTTTAAATCTTAAGCAAACGAACAAAGTCACTATTCTTGTGTCACTCGAGATCAAAATGTCGTGCGATTTATAATTAAAATCATACTGAATTGGGGTTTCGTATCGATAGGTATCTGTTTTAATGTAGATACTAGAATTATAGCACACTCACTTGAATTTGACACCTGTTCCAAATTTAAACTCATAACCTACTGTTTTCAGTAGGTTATGAGCTCATTACAGTTCTGTTTATTTCTGCTGGTTGGTAATGCTGGTCATTGCCTATGGTTTTTGAACGCATTAGAGAGGGTTTATGATATTTGGGTAGATAAATATAGTTATGAACCGTGAAAGCTTAAAACAGTGTTTGAAGTTTTTTTTTATTAAAAAGTAGCCTATGTCCTTTCTCGGGTATCAAAATATCTCCATACCAAATGTCATGCAAATTGGTTCAGTAGTTTAGGCGTGATTGAGTAACAGACAGACAGAGTTACTTTCGCATTTTTAATATTAGTATAGATAAGTTACATTTACTAGAAAAATGACACTAAAATCTCTGAGAAGAATCTGTTGTGTGATAAACTGGAGTTCATTTGCTTATTTGTATATTGTTTCAGAGATCTACAAGGCAACAACATCACAATCGTGTTTCAAAGCGACTTCCAAAGCCTGAAGGACTTGAAAACATTGTAAGTACCAACTTATTTTTACGTCATTAGGTACAAAGTGTAAGGGACACGAAAGCCGAGCCCATGGTTTAAATCATAAATTTAAACTTGTTTGTATGGATACCGAATATTGATTAATAAGGGTTCTATGCGTGGCCGCTGTTTTGAAAAGAAAATAAATTCAGACAGGTCACGATTCAAATAAAAGTCTTTGACCTTAATAAACTGATGCCTCTATTTCTCTCTTCACCTATTAATTAATTTTAAAATGAAATGACATACAAAAATACAAATCTTTCCTCTTTAAAATATATATTATTTTTTTTGAAAAATCATAGAAAAGTATAGATATGTTTTCATATATTTTTTCTTTCAGACAATTATCAGAAAACTTAATCCACACAATTGAGCGAGACGCCTTCCTTGAGCTGAACGCGTTAGAACGACTGTAAGTACATTTACATAATATATTAATTAATCTTACTTTAACTATATGCAGTTATTTTAATGGTTTTAGAGTTCTGCAGTACTTTATGAGAGCTGAATAATTTAATATCAAAGTAAGTGGCCACTATATTAATTTTCATTTAACAAAAGTTTTAAGAAAAAATTTGCTTAAAAAAATACTGAAAGCCAGCTCATTCCAGAACATTTTCTTTATTTTTTCACCATACGAGTACAAGTGTGAGTTTTCAATTCTAAAACCATTAAAAAGTCTGTGCTCAAAAACCTCATTACAAAGTTACGTCGTACAGCAAAATGTGCGATTCCAATTTCAAAACTACCAATTGGAATATCTGATTGCGTTTGTTCCGTACGCAATGACTTTGCAGCGACGTCTTAGCGTTTCTTAGCCTTGTTTCCACAATATTATTTTGCATTTTTAATGATTTACTATTCTAACGCATTGTATTATTGTCTCATTAGCATTCATTGACATAGCTTTTATTTGATTATCTAATTCAACGGACTATCACCTTTTAATAAAGTACTATTAAAGACTATGTTTTTATGTAGAAATGATATAGACCTCAGAGATAGAGATTCAGGACGTATAGCGCCCCCTTTTTCCCACATTTAAAAATTATTAAAATCATCAACATCTTCTTGCACTTGTCCCGTTACTTGTCACGGCATCATTTTATTATTTTAATTTTCTTATCATTCCTCACGCAATTCATCTTATATTTTCTTTGGCGTCTGTCCCTCTCCATGTATCACCATTAATATCTATGACTTTTTAAGTCACATTCGTTTCATTCCTCCTGATCTTTTTTTCTGTAACAGGCGCTACTTTCAAACTTCTATTAAATACTAATTTCTTACTTCATTGAAGAAATATTTAAATAATACGTCTTCAAGATGTGGTGTTAGGCTCCCTGAATTGGCCTAGATGACGGTCAATCTAGCAAACATAAAAATGGCTATTTTCACTAACTTCTCAGGATAAGAAACGCTAGACTATATAAATATTTTTTCCAGGAGACTCAACAATAATCGCCTGGGCCACTTACCAGAGGGGCTATTTTTGAGACTAAGGCACCTGCAACGATTGTGAGTAGTTGGCCCCTAGAGGTCAATGGTGTGGTCCCCTGTTGGTCCCGAGGTTCTTGGTGTTCACTTACCCCCTGGGTGGTGTTGGGCGTTTCGGGTGTTGGTGAAGTCAAAGTTAGGGGAGATTTTGAAAGTCAGATTGTGGTTTAAAAAAATATTAATGAGCTATAGTGTTCAGGAATTTTGATAGCTGAACTAACTTAATGTGAGACAATACTATGCTATAGTCTTAAAATGTTATAAGGTGCTTATTGAAAAAATATAACAAAAAAAATGTAGGTGTCTTCTTTTTGCATATGCAAAAGAAAACCACAGACAGTAGAAATAGCCAAGTTATTTAAACTACTATGACTAGGAAAAGTCTTTAAATAATAATTAGACTAAAAAAATTACGGTTAAAGAAACTTATTTTTCCAGAAGAAATTCCTATGATTTCACTTACTTGAGAGCATTTTCGGAACTTGAAATATAGTATTACATAAAATTTTAACACAAAAACTAAGTAGGCAATGTAAAAGTAACAGTTACATAAAAAGTTCCATGTAAGCTCACTAGCTTATCCTACCTTAACCTTTCGGGTTTGATATCATTTGATAAGGGTATAAGGTGTAACTAGAGCCGGGCAATTTGTATCCGGCTTAAACCGGGCACAAATAAAGGTCCAAATTTGACCCACACTTCTTGTGGTTTCAACTGTACAGTCACGAACAAAAATATGTGTGCACTTGACAAAGTTCAAAAGCGAATTTCTCTTGAAAAAACTATTGCAACTTTGAGATGTGACCTACTTTATGATAATATGGGTTAGAAAATATTAGTTTCGTTACGTTATTACGTAACATGACAAAGGTCAGGTGAAAAAAAAGTAAAGTTCTGAAACGATTTTAATTTTTCTATGGAACTAATCGATAAGCATATCGTTTCATATAATAATTTTTAAAATCCATTCTGAAAGGACGGAGTTATGTCGGTTAAAAATTAAATCAATACAGTAGTTGAAAATTGTTGGTGTATATTCGTACATATTGGTGTTTCCGATCAATCATCACACATACATGGATCGACATCGGGTGTGGATAACTCTGGTCCATCGATAACTGTGGTCCATTGATAACTCTGGTCCATCGATAACTGTGGTCCATTGATAACTCTGGTCCATCGATAACTGTGGTCCATTGATAACTCTGGTCCATCGATAACTGTGGTCCATTGATAACTCTGGTCCATCGATAACTGTGGTCCATTGATAACTCTGGTCCATCGATTTGAAATCAGCCGTCGCCATCGATGCATCCATCATAGTTAGATCGATTCAATATATTGTGTACTGTGACATCGATGAATGATGGCTGGCGTCTGAGCCCTAATATTTTTTCATGCACAGGTTTACACAGTTTTGGATTTCAATAGGAAACCGGGGAAAACCGTTGAAAATTAAAGTTCTTTTGGATTTAGCGTTAAGCGTACAGTCACGAGCAACTGCTTTACAGTTTGGCAGAAATTGCATTTTTTGTAAAGCTTCAAATGAAACACGAATAAAAGCTTTTTCATTTTCATAGTATGCGTACACTTGGCAAAGTTCAAACGCGAATTTCTCGTGAAATAATGTTTAACTACTTTGAGTTAAGACCTACTTTGTGATATATTGGTTTCGTAATGTAACACGAAAATGACATCAACATTACTTCTAAACGTTGCTATTATTGCTCGTAATTGTACTTAGGAAAAAGGTTAGGATACAAGACCAATTATTATTATATTCTGCCAATTAGCAATATTTTGACTTCACCACATCCTAACGCCAACAGCCGTCTCCCCAATCATCAGCTTGTGCCTAAAACCGGGTTCTTGAGTGTCTATTTAAACCTTCATTATGATTTCGTTTAATTTTCCACCCAGCGCCGCTAGTAACAACAAGAAAAACATATGGAACTGTTTTTGTACGTTTTTGTGACTTTTTTGTGGTTTTATGGGAAAATTTTTGTTTGGGCATAATTGGGATTATTTTTCCCAAATGTCACATTTTATGTTTAGGTCTGCTATAACGCTAAACTTGAATTAACGCCTTTAGAATCCGTTACAACATTCGTGAAATAAAAGAAAAGAAAGAAAGAAAAATGATTTACTGGTTTCCCACAGGACAAAAACAAATTGACAAAAAATTACAGGTAAACCAATTAAAACATCATGGGCTTTTGATAGCAAAAGTATCCAAATAAATCTAGTTTTCACAACTCTTAGAAATTCATGAAATAAATTTATCATGGGTCTCTCCCGCTCTGGGCAGAGTGTCAGACTTTACTGACTATAAACCACCCATGTTCCTTCTTAGCCTTTTGTGTTAAGCCCTTTGTGTTCGAAAGAGATACCCGCGGTATCCCGTAGCCCCGACGGGATTTAAACTTACCCCTTATTCAATTTCTTGTTGAAATATTGAAATTGATAGCTGATTGCTATTTTAGCAAATAAAAAGCTATTCACTATTGATCTAATCAAAAATACTACAGAAATAGAAAATTTTCCCATAAAAGCATACCTATAGATCGTCATAAAAACTCCCATGGCTAACAGTATTCGCTTACCCCATCTCATAGCTTCGCTACGGTGTGACCCCAACCCGTAGGGCTAACCCACCCCCGTAACATAGGCTTATGTTGTACAGAAATAATTATTTTAAAATAAATCATCACTGAAATGATGAAAAATGTAACATTAACAAAAAAAAATGATTTTATAACATTAAAAAAATGTGAAATTTACAAAAACTTTGGTTTAGTGAGCATTTTAAAAATGCGACGTTAACAAAAACAATCAAAGTTGTTAACATTATAAAAAATGTGACGTTCCCAAAAATATTGGATTTGTTAACATTAAACATGTGCTAGTAACAATAATATCGGACTGACTAACATAAAAAATTAAAATTAACAAAAAAAAATACGGATTTATGAACATTTAAAACGAAAACAAAAACAAAACATTTTCGTTTATCGAACGGTTTTATAAGAAAAAGATTCGAAGATTTGGTTCTGTTTTGTTAGAAATAGATGTAACTTTATAAGTCTCTGGTTTTCAAAGATAGAATAGTACATTGTAATACAAGGGCCTAAAATGACCCATTATATACGAGGTAGTTTTACTACCGAGCTCTATCGAGGTAGTAAATAGGAACCGAGTTATAATGGGATTTTAGCGCCGTGTGTTACACTGTACTTTTCACTACGATTGCGAGAAAATAAAATAACCATGTTCAGTATGAGTTTATTTTATTAAAAATTCAATTTAATTTAATAATACAATTCCAAAAATTTCGCGCCAATGCCTTTTTTTATTTCTTCTGTAGCTGCAATGCAACGCACACATTCTACAAAAGAGTTCGGCATTCAGCGCGTTTAGTTCAATTTTTAAAAATAAAACATTTTTTTTTACTTGAAACTAAATCACGCACCAGCCAGCTGAACAAGTTGTCGTACGAGATTTACTTTTAGCCCTAGGGCAATATATGCAATTTTAGGCCCGCTCTGGTATGCTATTATGACGTTCTTTTTGAGCAAGAGGAGTGAAAAAATATTTTGGAAAAATAATAGTCCACGATGTAACTAATATTTGCTAATAATTTGTCTACAACTTTGCTACAGTTTGTCCCCAACCCGTAAGGCTAACTTACCCTCGGAACATATTATGTAATATATCAACATTTAACGACAACAAAAAATAACTTTTGCAACATTTTTATACCCCTAGAAATAGGTGTTCTATTCAATCGCAAATCTTTGACGAGAAAAGGTGTTCATTAAGTACTAGAAATCGACCCTTACATAGTTGGGAAAAGGCTCGGCAGATAATGATTTCTATATTTTTTTTCATCTAAGTAATAAAGTGTATGAAATTCAGGTAACTAAAACCTTGACCTTATTACCTACTAGTACATAACATAATCATCACATTCTCATTAAATAAACTACGCATAGCTATTAAGTCACATCCGACTAACCTCTACGTTCACAGAGCCATGACTACCACAAAATTAGGGGTCGTCCTTTACTAACATTAGTTATATGCACATTTTTCGTTACTAACAACCTTAGCGTGCCTATGGACTTTTTGTGTCAGGAATACATTATTTTTATTTTTATCAAGGGAGGTTCAAACATTTTTCGAGAGACGAAAAAGGAATGGAATGTAGGATGTGTGGAATATTTTTGACGTGACAACGTCTTATAAATTGGTTTGCCGGGTGACACTTCAAGAAACTGCGTTACGCTCCGCTCACGTTATGCGCTCACAATGAGAGCGAGTGAGAGGCACGCGTCCCTTCCACTCGGGCATGGTTAGCCCGCCTAAGAGCGAGAGAGACAGACATAAAAAGTGAAAGGCACGCGTCCCTTCCACTCGAGCACAGTTTTCCCGCCTAAGAGCGAGAGAGACAGAGCGAGAGAGAGAGAGTGAGAGAGATAGGCATACACACCGGTTCATGTCTTGCGCTTCTATTTTTTCATCCTTCTTCCTACTATACGAATGAATATTCACATTAAAATTATTTTACCACTCAAAGTCGTTGTCACGTAAAACTTTCGCCCGTATACCGACTTTACAGGCAACCAATTTTTTTTTACAATATCGGATTGTCTTGAATTGTGTGACCACGTAAAAAAGGCAGCAAGCTAATTTACATTAAAATTTAAAAATAAAAGATCTCGGTGATATTTTCAATAATAAAAAATGCTAAGTAGGGGGAAAAGGGCTGGAATAAAATCTCACGACATATCACCAAAGGTGAGAGAGGAGTATAAAAGAGGCCATAATTAAATCTCCCGTGATTAAAGGATGACCCCTAAGTGATATAATATGAAAATAACACATAATAATCTTTTTGCATAACAATGATTACCGCATTGGTCTAGTAGCCACAAGCATTACAGCTGAACATGATGTTTGGATGCGATTCTTAGGTTGGGGAAAGTGCTACCTATTGTGTAGTTTCATCAGGAATTTCTCAATAGCAACCACGGAGCCGGTTGATGGCAAAAGGCTCACTCCCCTAGGTATTAGCAAAGAACTGGCGATAATTATGTAAAAATCTATAAAATGCATTTAATATGACATCCTTACTACGAGTATATACCTTTACACCCACAGAGGCGTGGAAATCAGATCATAAATGACATTTTATCAAAATACACAACAATAATCCACCTAACCTGCACATCCGGTCCAAGATGGCGGCTTCCGATGTCAGCACCAACTCGCATGGCTTACATAATGACATTAATGCGTCCCACCGTCCTTGCTCATGATCTAGCATTAATTTATTTAAACTAGATTATGGTGCTACGAAATTTTGGTCCCTTTAAAATAAATGGACAAAGTTTTAGAAATCATTCAGACCATCAAAAAGAGGACATTGGTAAAAAAATATAAGAAAAACGCAGTGTATAAATTGTATAAAAGATTTGACATACTTTTGTATGACAAAAATGTCAAAACCTTTACTAAGTGATGACCTAAGTAATCATTAAAGCTCTCTGAGTGCGGCAATAAAAATGTTAGTTCAATGTTTTTTATTGCTTGGATATCTTTGGTATGGCGTATTGAACACTGTGTTAAAATGTATCTATGGGATCTTATATAATTTGGCGATAAAGCCCTTGTCTGCCTCGTTGGTCGAGTGGTCGCAAACGCGACTGCTGTGTATGAGGTTCTGCGTTCGACTCCTAGGTTGGGAAATCAGGCCCGTAATCCCAGGGCACGCCACGATAGTGGCGGTAAGTCCTCTCTTTGAGGAGTGGCTGGAGAGGCGCCACAGCGCCCTCACCTACCGTCTGACGCAGGTCCTCACCGGACATGGGTGTTTCGGGAGGTACCTGTACCGAATCAGGCGGGAGGAGACGCCCGGATGCTTCCACTGCGAGGATCGACCGGAGGACACGGTGGAGCACACTGTGGAGGTGTGCCCTGCTTGGGCAGAGCCCCGCCGTGTTCTCGTAGCGGCGATCGGCGGCGGCGACCTCTCGCGTTCGGCCCTGGTACAAGCCATGGTCCGGGGCGAGGGGAATGGGACGCCGTCGCCTCCTTCTGCGAAGCAGTGATGCTAGCGAAGGAGGTGGCGGAACGAGAGAGGGAGAGAACCTCTCAACGTCCCAGCCGCCGCGGAAGACGCTCCGGGCGTCGGGGGTCACGCGATTACCTCCGCCGTGCGGCCGTTGTCATGACGGCAACAGACCGTGTCGGCGGCGCGTTTGTGTTCCACGCGCGCCTCAAAGAGATGTCAGCAACATGGAAGGGGCCCGCAAGGGCCGACGCCTGTCGGGGCTGTGGATTATCGAAAGGTTAACACGGCTCCGACACAAGGGCGAAGAAGGAACATGGGTTTGGTTTTTAGTCAGTAGAAGTCTGACACTCCCCTTCGCTCTGCCCAAGAGCGGGGGGGGGGGGGGGTTATTCGATGATTTTCCACACACCAAAAAAAAAAAAAGCCTGTAATCCCCGAAGAGATAGAGGTATACCTGTACCTGTACATCCACATTTCACACGACCTGGGTTATTTATTACTAGCTTTTGCCCGCGACTTCGTCCGCGTTTCCGTCGTTTTTCGTAAAAAAAGTACCATGTCCTTTCTCCCGGTTCAGTGGCGTTTTTTAGGTGGCATTGGGTATTTTATTTTTAATCGACGGTAACGGAAAGGCTTTCAGTTACCTAGGTAACAAAATAATCTACGATAGAGGTCCTAACTATAGCTACCTTACACTTAAAATCTAAGTGCCAATTTAAACTAAAATATTCTAATAGAATTATACCCAGAAATATGTACAACTTACAACAAAAAAAGAAATGAAAATAAAGCTGAAACGCCTGTGCAATACCATCTACCTATACCTACTTCACTTACAAATAAATACCTATAACTACTATAATTAATAAAAGTATCTACGCTTTTACCTACATAATACAAAACTAAAATTGAACATAAATTAGCCAAAACTTACCTATCGGTATCTAAAAAACTATGCGTTCTACTTCTAATAACTTCACATAAAAGGAAATAAAAATGCAAACTATTAATAATTTGTAATTTGAACGAATATATAAACACTACCAAACCAACTAATACCTATTTTAGAAAATAACAACAAAAGATCAAATAAACTATTTAAAGACTAAAGGTCGCGCTGATAAGCATTTTTTGTTAAAATCAATTATTAATTGTCCGTCAATAAGGTCGAACGCTCTGAACGCATCAACAGCCACGACCCGTGTCGAGCGCGGCAACCGTTACACAAAAATAATCCTTATGGCATGATTCAGTATTCACGCGCGACGGCTTATTAGCGTATTTCATGTATAAATTTGGTGTTTCTATACCGATTACTATGATTATTTTTTTTTTGAATAGGTAATAATATTAACTTTTTTAAATTAGGGATGAGTGAGAGTATTATAAACGTAAGAGTAAACAAATATAATCAGAAAGCTCCGAACTGCTAAGCTATCGGGAGTTACACGTGTTATTGTGAGTCAACCATAAAAGATAGACATATGCTGTTGTGGGATATTTTTTAGATAATTTTATGTAGAACATTTCCGTCATAAATGATTTCTATGTAGCTTTAACCATTAAGGCTGCACACACGACGGAAGCTTAAAAAATGGAGCAACTTCTCCCGTTTTCCCAATATTTCCCTTCACTGCTCTGCTCCTATTGATTGTAGCGTGATGAAAAGTATACTATGATCTCCCCAGGAGTATGAAGAATAATTGTACCAAGTTTCGTTAAAATCCGTCGAGTAGTTTTTGTTTCTATAAGGAACATACAGACAGACAGACAGACAGACAGACAGACAGACAGACAAAAATTTTACTGATTGCATTTTTGGCATCAGTATCGATCACTAATTACCCCCTGATAGTTATTTTGAAAATATATATCATGTACAGAATTGACCTCTCTACAGATTTATTATAAGTATAGAAGATATAGATAGATTGGGTTTATCCATCAGGGATTTCTTAGTAGCAGTCACGGAGTTTAGATTTGTGCGCGGTTGATGGCAATAGGCTTGCCGTCTATTATATAAGATTTCAAGGTAACTGGCGAAATGTGGATGGATATACTATTAGGTATCTCTCACATGCTCAGCTGTTTGCATTTTTTAGAATTAGATCATTAGTTCCGGAGATAACCCCCAACATACTTCAAACAAATACCTCTTCATATTAGTATAGACAAACCCCATATTAACATTACCTACTATTCTAAATCTTACAAAGATAAAAATAAAAGGATAACCACTAACCAGCGTATCCTTTTATACATTTCTTTTGAAAAGAGCAACTTTGAAAGCGCTTTCAATTCTAGTCGAGCGTGCGAAGGATAAAAGATGCATCATACACTGCCGGCCGAGGTTACAGACCCAAGTTCTTATTTAGTTGGATTTATTTTATGGCTAATCCTTTGATTCTGTTTATCTAGCTTCTCTACATTAAAAGGGTTTTTACCCGACTGCATTCGTTGTTCTCTTCTCGAGCATTCGTTGTTGCGGTTGCGTCGCTGCGTGCTTTCGTGCTCGCAGTGTTCGTTGTTGCGGGCATTCGGTGGCGTGTGGTTCGGCGTGGTGGCTTTCGGAATGACGTATTGCACTCGTAGTTTCGTTCTTCTTCCGTCCTTCTGACATTCAAAAGTGCCTATAATGGCTTAATTGAAATAAAATATTTGAGTTTGAGTTTGACTGCGGCGAAGCCCAAAAGGAGGGTTATTTAGGTGATGCTAACTTACTGCCACACACAGAGTCGTTTAATGAATACTTTCGCCATCACTTAGTAAAGATTTTGACATTTTAGTGAAGGTTTTGAATATCAAATCTTTACTAAGTGACGGCTTAAGTAATCATTAAATATCGCTAAGTACAGCCAGTTTGTCTGATTTTGTTTCTGTTATTTTCACGTAAATTTTAGTAGTCTAATGGTGGCGCGACTACTGAGCTCATTGGTCCTGGGTTCGATTCACGTTTTGGGCAAGGTTTTACTAAGTCTATGCATCAAGAATTTCTAAGTATGGAGTTTGGATCAGTGCACGGGTAATGCCAATTTACTCGCTTCCTATTAAATGGCATTTAAAAACATAACTGGTATAATGTGGGTTTACTCTTTGGTACACCTCATGCCCTTTGGGCATCAAAAAAGTCCTGTTTAGTGCTGTCTGCTGATAATGTGATAATGCACTCAAGAGACTAGCGAGTTGCCAATTGCTATGGCAACGCTTAGCCTCTGGACGGCAAGCGTTGTTTTTTTTTAACATCTATTTATATTACCAGTAAACTAATTTGATTTTAAAGATATTCAATTAAAACCTGATTCAAATAACTATTCAATAAATATACCTACAATAGAATACTTATTCCTCCATCCTTCAACTAAACCATCTTTTCAAACAACAAAATTATTACGATTTACCGAACACCATCACGCGCGATCGCCAAAGAATCTTGTCCCGAACTACAAGACGTACAAAGGCGTCTTCAACTCAGCCATGCGTGTATTATAAGGTTTCCTTCACACTTGCCCTCCCCCGACCCCCCTATACCCGGGCGGCAAGAAAATGGCTTCCTCGGAAACATATCAGACATTATATTTTAGTAATAAAACTACGGGTTATTGGAGGGTATCCTATTTGCTGTATCGGTTTACGATTCGTTGGTTGAATAAGTTTTTTTTTTTTTGGTGTTATTGCTTTTCATACAGAGAAAGAAACATAGATAGATTTGGCATTTAATGCAAAAATACCTTAAAAACGTAGTTTAATAAGAGCAACGGTGGCCCAGTGGTGGCGGCCCTGACTTACAAACAGTAAGTCGTGGGTTCGAACCCAGGCAGGCGCATTACTTTATGTAATTTAATTTATCACCGCTGCTCTCAAAACAATGAAGGAACACATTGTGAAGAAACTGGCATGTCTTAGAATCAAAACATTTGAAGACTTGTGACATCTACCAACCCGCTCGGGGCCGCGTGGTGGATTATAGCTCATCCGTCTCCTAAAGAGGCGGCCTGAGTCACTGCAGTGGGAACATTATAGGTTGATGATGATGATATTATAACCAAAAATGGATTTCATGTAGTCGTGATTTGATAACAGTCGCTCAGGTTGATCTTTAGGTTAAGTCTGCGGTCTAAGCTTGGTCCGTGGATTGGCCACCCGTTACATACCGAGTTTCGAGGTATAAACCACGTTAAGCTGTTGGTCCCGGCTTTCATTATTTGTAGATGTTTGACAGTCGTTACAGCTAGTCAGGGGCCTGAAAGGCTGATAACCTAAGTATATAGTTTCGTTTTTTAGAGTTGATGTTGTTATGTTTGTTAGATATTTTGTACCCTACAACAATGTTGTCTTACTTAACCCTGAGGTTGACTGGTAGAGAATGCCTTGTGGCATTTAGTCCGCCTATGTACCACGTTTGTGCATGAAGTTTAAATAAATAAATAACCAGTCTCGCCAAGGGGTCTCGTATTACCGAGATACTAACTGGGTTGTGGAGGTCAAATACACAATTTCTTCTTGTAAAACACAGGTAGGTACCTGTATTTTACAAGGAGCTGAATAACTGCTGAACTGAGCTGGAGGAGGACAGGGAGCTCAATAGGTATTCAGCTCCCTCTGGTTAGATTCCAAGTCGACTCCACAGTAGTTGGGAAAAGGCAAGCAGACTTTGACAGAGTGTACTCTGCTGCTGCCACTCTTTGCTTGTTATCCTCATCCAAAATATTCCCACCATATCAACAATGTTGTCTGTCTTTATTAGGCACACCTCTGACTAACACTTCGGGGATTACATGCGTGATGTAATGTACTTCACAGAGAGCTACTACTAAGTTTACAATCTCACCTAAACAGTACAAAATCTTATATCTCGAACCTAACAACACTACAAGCTAAACCGGAAGCATTCCCATCTCTACTGTTCAACAATAACCTACTCAATGGACGTGCTCAGCGTACTAGTGAGGGGATTAGCTCGACACTTTTATATCGATAGAAATAAAGAATGAATGGAACGAATGATTTCGTTGAGCTATGTCGAAGCACGTTCGTTCTTTGTGTAATGAAGTAAATCGGATTTGGTTGCCTTTTGTTTGTTATTGTTATTTTGTTTTGTTGTATGAATAGTAGGTAAGTAGTTATTTTTAGTTGTGTTTGAAAGTAGTTTAATGGAATAGGCTGGATGGTCATTTCGTTTAAGTAATGGTTGTGCAGTAGTCTGTCAAGTTTGCGTGTTGCTGAATAGACGGACTGATATTATGGATTACAGCTACAGTTTAGGGTTCCGTATCAAAAGTATCTGACAGTATCTCTATTACAAATCCTCCGCTTTCCATCCGTCCGTCGGTCAGCGGGCTGTATCTCATGATCCGTAAAAGGTAGACAATTGTAATTTCATTCCCAAAGTTTCAAGGAATTTTTAATACAAATTAAATGTAATTTATTTCTCTAAGTATTTGGATCAATAGTTACTGATACTAACTGGGTTGCGTAGGTCAGATACGCACTCGCTCCATGTAAAATACTGGTATTCAGCTGCATCCGATTAGACTGGTAGCAGACCCCAACATAGTTTAGAAAAGTCAGGCACGTGATGATTTGGATCCATAGTTTCGTATTTGAAATTAGATCCAATTTGTGGTCTAGTTAAAGTTCAACGTTGATTGAATATAAACGGAGGTGAATAAGTCACCATGGTGCTGTGGTAAATCGAAAATGTAGGTCCCTCTTGTTGTGAATATAAACCTGACAACTTTTCATCGATATCGACAACCCACTCCCCCCTCACTAGCGCAGCGCCGGCGCACGTTTCTTACCGTCCTGACAGCAAATGATTTATATGAGTGTGACTGTGACAACGGATATTATTATCGAATTTTTTCATTATCTACTGCTCTAGTTATGGTCATGTCCCTTTTAGGATAGGTTCATGGGTCTATTGGACCCTAAGACCCACTTTGAGGAACATAAATCTTCATTAGGAGGCGTAGAAAGGTGGGAGCTGTTCCCAGGGCAACGTGGTATAACATCTCGCTTGCATACCTTTGAAAAGGTAGGCTGAGGTGGACCAATAGTGTCTTCTAGGATAAATGCATGCGCTAGTGGACTCTAAGAAGAGGAGGGTCATACATTTTCATTAGTTGATTGGTCGGAAGGTGAGATCGGTTAGCCATAATTAATTGTTAAGCTGTTTGTTATTTGTTTATGTATGTGCTGCTCTTTTGTGTTGCTGCTGTCCATTAACGAATAAATACGTACTCCGGGTCGCGGGGCGGCGGTTGCACGTTGCGGCGTGCATTCGTTGTTCCGTGATTCGGGGTCTCGAGCATTCGTTGTTGCGGTTTGCGTCGCTGGGTGCTTTCGTGCTCGCAGTGTTCGTTGTTGCGGGCATTCGGTGGCGTGTGGTTCGGCGTGGTGGCTTTCGGAATGGCGCATTGCACTCGTAGTTTCGTTCTTCTTCCGTCCTTCTGACATTCAAAAGTGCCTGTAATGGCTTAATTGAAATAAACGATTTGAGTTTGAGTTTGAGTTCGTATTCTATTCTATTCTATACAAATAAATGTATTGTTTCAGAAGTACATTTTGTTGCAAAATTGGTCTCAGTCTCCACAATGTTTCCCTGTATCGTGGAGGCCCGTGTCTGTCGTTGTCGACTGAAATATTTAAAAACTATGAAAAATTATATCATATTGTAGTGTTTTGGTATGTATGAGATATTGAGAGAAAATATGAATGAATGAAGTTTAACAATAACTGGTCTTGTGTTTTTAATCTCAGAGTTGTCAAACCCTTTTGCTCTATATTTGACAAAATATAGTATCATACGTTGAAAATAGGTGCCAGACTGTAGTCCTCAACGGTTATGCCTCGAGAGCGATGTACATTCCGTCGGGAGTTCCCCAAGGATCCTTATTGGGACCTCTTTTATTCAATATCTTTGTTAATGACATAACCTCTTGTTTTCTAAATTCTAAAATTTTATTGTACGCAGATGACATGAAAATCTTGAGTCAAGTGTCTACCATTGAGGATGCACGCCTATTACAGGAGGATCTGGACCGGTTCCATGATTACTGTTATAGAAATAGGTTGGATATAAATATTTCAAAATGTACATTTACTCGTAAGCCAAACCCTATTAGATATGATTACAAATTAGCGGATGCCTCAATTTCCAGAGTTAACGTCATCAAGGATCTTGAGGTAACATTTGACTCAAAGCTTCTGTTTGACGCGCACATTGACAACATAGTCAACAAGGCTTCTAAAGCTTTGGGTTTTATTTTTAGAGTCTCCTCTGGGTTTAAAAATGTCAAAACTATGAAAATCCTCTACTGTGCTTTCGTGCGTAGCCATCTCGAATATGCCTCTCAAGTCTCGAATCCTAATTACAATGTCTATATTAATCGTATTGAAAGCATACAAAGGCGATTTTTAAGGTACACTCAATATCGTTCTAATACTTATCTTCCTAACTATACAAGTCGGTGTAAGAAATTTCATATTCTTCCTTTACACGAGCGAAGAAAAATAGCAGATCTTGCTTTTCTATTCAGCATAATGAACGGATCTACTGACGTTCCTGAACTGGTAGCCAAGATTGGACTTAGAGTACCGTCTGTGTTTCTTCGGAGACCTCATCTCCTTCATGTACCTATTGTGAAAACTGTCTATAGACAAAATTCATTTATTTTAAGAGCTTGTCGAAAGTTCAATATGGTGTGCCGGGATATGGAGCTTGATTTGTTTACAAGTAGTGTCCGGAACTTAAAAACAATGATGAGTAATTTCTTCTTTGAAGCCTAATTGGCATAATGTGTCTTTTTGTTTTGTTAGTTGTACTTCTTAGTTGTGTATATGTTTAGCTCTCACTCATGAGTATTTTTTATTTATTTTAATGCAAATTCTCTCTAGATGTGTTGATATGAATTGTCACGCTGAGTATTATTATTTGTATATTTACTTCAGTTGTGTTTATACTAATTCTCGCGCTGTGTATTTTCATTTTTTAATATTCGCTTTAGTTGTGTCTACGTACCTATATATTAATTCTAAAGCTGTGTATTTTTGTGTAACTCTCATGTTGTTTATATATTACCGTATCTTTTTAATTTTAGTTTTAAGTTTATGTGTGGAAACTTGTAATTGGCCTTCCTCTACATGGTAATTTCACTAAAAATGTTTTAGCTGTAAGTTTCCTTAAAATAAATAAAATAAAATAAAATAAAATGTTTTCTCTACCGTGAACAAGTTATAGAAAATTGTAGACAATTGTAGGTCTATCCCTCCTGTGAATCACATTTTATAACAACGATTGCATTGGTATTAAAGAGTCATGGGAAATACTTTATCATTGGACAAAAACATTTCCCATGATTCTTTATTATCCTAATGTATTAAATTGTTTTGACGGCCCCGTTGGCCTGGTTGTCGCAAGCGCTTCTGCCAAGCATGAAGTCAAACATCGTGTGTGTATGACCAGATGTATGAACGTGGACAAGGCACAAAGAGTATGTACGGATCGTAGCAAGAGCCGTTCTGTTGTTTCTGCTTGCACCCATAGGTAAAAGGCGTTAGTTTATGTATGTATGAACTAAATAAGGTAACAAATTCATGTGAAGCCTCTGAGACCCAATACCTCATTATTGGTGTATTATAGTGCCACTAGTGCGTATCGTCCTAGGTTCTATCCTTAGTCGGAAAAACAGTTATTCTGTTCTACCCAAACAAACCTTTGCTCAGCCTGGAATTCGAACCTTCAAACACCGGTTACTAAATAAATCTGAAAAAGTCAATGGTATTTGACTCCCTCCTCCCACCCTATGGCAATTTGTTTTTATACCAAAGCGAAACACAGGAACGCTTTCACAAACCCATAGACACCATGACATTTTGGTTAAATTGTGTCTCTCATTACACCATAAAAGTACGTCGAGGTATTACAGTAAATTCTGATTTGCTTGAAGTATTTGCTACTGGTTATTCTCTCGTGTTTTGATCGGAAATTATCACACGGGGACATTTTAATATAGTCTCCTATGACACTCGGTGAGTAAGCTTCCGAATAGTTAAAGAATTTAAAATCTTACCAAGAGGTTCCGTGCCTGAGTTACGTACACATGTTTTTTTTTAACAAATTCGATTCAGATAAGAACTTAATGCCAAGATCGCGGGCAACAGCTAGTTTTCAAATAAAATCAATAGAAATTCCTATAAAAAATACCCGTAGCTATCCAATTATGCCAAGTAAAGTGTTCTGGCACGAAAAGTGTCATTTTTAGAACGCGTCCCCTAAAACACGGGTCCCATGGGTTTCCCGCGACATACAGAAAGAAGGCATATCTTTACTATATAAAATTTATAGGGGCATTTAATTTTCTTTGAGGAAAGGTTCGAGAAGGGTGTTTACCCGACTTTGCAAGGTAAATAGGGTGTTGTGTTTTACATGATAGAATATAGTTTGTAAAACATTTGTTTGTTTATTTGAGGGTAGATTAAAGGGTCTAGCTAGCTTGTGCTGCGGGTTATTCGAAAGAGATACCGTGGCCTCGACATAAAGGGCTAAGAAGGAATATGGGTGGTTTGTAGTCGTTAGAAGTCTGACACTCCTCTCTGACAGTCATTTGACAATTTCCCAGAACCCAAAAAAAAAACGTTGTAGCTTGTGGAAATCGCTGTCATAGCGGAAAGTATTTTCAGTCTGCGACCACTTTATGTTAATTGACACATACAGCCTCATACAGAAGAAGTGAGGTCGACAAACGTATGTGCGATTAACAATAGTGCGACAAAATGAGATACCTATCGAGTTTAAAGTTTGTCGCACCTGCATGGATTCTATAGATGGCGCTGTAATACTTTTTGCACTGTGTAGCTGTTATATACTTTTTGTAAAGCTGCTACAGAGTTCTTCATCATCCTTTGTTTTTTTTTTTTTGAGGTTTGGAAATCATGAAATGATTCCTATCGCTCTGGGCAGAGCGGTAGCGAGTGTCAGACTTCTAATGACTAAAAACCACTTATGTTCTTCTTCTTAGCCCTTTGTGTCGAGGCCGTGGTATCTTACGAACAACCCACAGCTCTGACCGGACATACCGTAGCACCGATGGGATTTCCATCATCCTTAGGCTGCGTTTCCACTTGAGATGTGCACGGCAACGCAAGGTGGAACGAGGATCCGTATAGCGATGCTTTACGGTGATGTGAGGATGTGTAGAGAGCTCTAGTGACTGCAAATTTTTCGCTCGCGTCCGTCCCTTGCACACCCCTCCTCCTCGTCGTGGCCTCTTTGGATCACTTTCTCCCTGACTGTCTTGCGCCAGCTCAGCTGTCTTCGGCAGCATGTAAGGCATCGCAGACAGAAGTGTTTAGGGCAGAGCGGAACTGGTCTGACCAGCGCATTGGGCTTCTGCCTCTGGGTCTTCTGATCTTCTCCCATCCACCTTGCCCGATATTACACATCCCTCGTAAAACATCTTTCCTTGTTTTTTATGTACAAAAACCTCACTCCACGGAGCCGTCTCCACTTGAGTTGAGCTGCGCTGTGCGAGGATTCGTAAATGAAGTGATTCTATTGGTCCTTAACAAACACATTACTCGCAACGCATCCACGCACATCTCTGGTGGAAAGCCAGCCCGGACTCCACCAAAGCGGATACGAGCAAAGCGGAGAGATGTGCCAAATTCGACCAATCACAGGAAGGGCGAAAGAACAGATGAAAATTTTAATTAATGTCATTGGTTGATGTCCACACATCTCCTGTCCGCTCCGCTCGTCTCCATTTCGGTGGAGTCCGGGCCTAAACCTGGCTATTTTACCCATGAAAGAAAGAAACAAAAACAAACGAAAATCGACTTCGAACATCCCTCTAAATAAAATTCGGTATTCTTTTTCTTCCCGGGACCCGTATAATATAATTTAAGTAAGTGCCCTATGATATTGTATTGACAAACTTTAGGGTGATATCTACGGTGTTAGAGGGAGAAAGACATGTGTTGGACTAGTATAACAATAGTAACCTTTCAGAATTTGCATTTAAGGGGTTATTTGTGTTTTTCTTATTAGAATTTTGACCGCTGCCGATAGGTAGTCGCTCTATTGAGGATAGTTTTATTCAGTGGCATTGGGATAGACTGGAAGCCAAACTTAACATTTATTGAGTAAAGGTTGGGGATTAATAAGATAATTTAAATATTCTTTACAAAAATAAATTAAACAAACTCAAACTCAAATAATTTATTTCAATTAAGCCATTACAGGCACTTTTGAATGTCAGAAGGACAGAAGAAGAACGAAACTACGAGTAAAATACGTCATTCCGAAAGTCACCACGCCGAACCACACGCCACCGAATGCCCGCAACAACGAACACTGCGCGCACGAAAGCACGCAGCGACGCACCCCGCAACAACGAATGCACAAGACCATAAAGAATATTACAAACAAAGATAGGCGCGAAAAACATAAACCTTTCCTTGCAGTCAGGTAAAAACTGGAACATTATAATTATTATTATAGGTTTTAAACTTATGATGAACCTATGTAAGTCATCATCATCTGCCTAGCTTTTCCCAACTATGTTAGGATCATGTTCCAGTCTAACTGGAGGCAGCTGAATACCAGTATTTTACATGGAGCGACTGCCTATCTGACCTCCACAACCCAGTTAATACTAGGTAATACGATACCTTTTAGTAAGACTGGTTGTCAGACTGCCAAAGATCTATTTATGGCAGCCGGGACAAAGACCTTAACGTGCTTTCCGAGGCACCGAGGAAACTTGGTATGTTATGGCTGGTCACCCATCCACAGACCAACCTAGGCAAGCACGGCTTAACCTAAAGATCGACCCAAGTGCCAGTAATTTTTAAGCCACGAGTTCCTCTTAGGGTCGTCTAAAATACTTCACCTAATAAATAATTAAAAAGTTTTTTAATTATTTATTTTGAAGGTGGGAAAGCATCAAATGACTCCTCCCGCTCTGGGCAGAGTGGTAGGAAGTGTCAGACTTCTACTGACTAATAACTACCCATGTTCCTTCTTAGCCATATGTGTCGATCCCGCGGTATCTCTTTCAAACAACCCGCAGCCCTGACGGGACCCGCAGCCCGACGGCGAAATACTCGTAAATAAAACCTGGATCATCAAAACCACTGCATACATTTCACTTCTACACATAAATACTTTTCTTTTACTTCGCGTAGACTGCACAAAGAGAAACTCAAGCACTCCGTACCGCTACTTGTAAAGTTTCAACAAAAGCTGGCAGACGCCATTTGCAATTTTCCCGCGCGTTTTTATTTCAAAATGGCTGACTTAAGCTTGGTGCACGCTTTAAAGATTATTGTAAGGATTCATTTTATGAATCTTATGATTGATTTTCTGCGTTTGTGGATGGAGGTATAAGTTTGGGCGAATGAGTTATTTCTATGGCTTGAATCTTCACATTGTGGATGAAATATTATCATCACTACACAATATAAAACAAAGTCGCTTCCCGCTGTCTGTCCCTATGTATGCTTAGATCTTTAAAACTACGCAATGGATTTTAATGCGGTTTTTTTGAATAGATAGAGTGATTCAAGAGGAAGGTTCATATGTAGCACATTACACCCGTGCGAAGCTGGGCGGGTCGCTAGTTAATTATATAGCACATCATGCGTGTTTCTCCAAGGTGTGGCAAGCAAGGAAAACACGCTAAGCCGTTGGTCCCAGCTGTCATTTAAAGATATTAGACACTCATTACAGGTAGTCAGTAGCTCGAATGTCTGACAACCCGTCTTACCAAGGGGTATCATATTACCCAGTATTTACTCGATTGTGGAGGTCGGCTTACATAATTGGGAAAAGGCCAGGCAGATGACGATGATGGTCAGAAGAAGCCTTAAAATAACAGCTTTTACTACATTATATAAAAAATATACCATTAACATATACATAAATATGAAGCACATCCAAAAGCTCCAAGTCACCCGCAAATTAAGGATCCATTCTCGACTTCCGGCCTCCTTTCCGCGGCTGCACAAGATGGCGGCACTTCCGGCGGGAACGTCTTTGATGTTATAATTACTTAAACGAATTATTTTGAGCTTCCTTCATATGTGAGGGTCTCTAATGTATGTCAGTGGTACCTTTGAGAGAGTGGTGTGTTTTTACTAGTTATTTCATCTCTCATGGTAAACTGATGCTGTTTGAAGTCTATAGAGATGTTACAAGTTATGTTTTAAAAGGACGGTCATTATTTTATTAGCTCGTGGCAAAACCATAACAGCATCTCCAGTCAATTTTCAAGTAAAGCTGCACTTTTGGTCTGTGGAAGGGTATATAAGTTGGTCACCCACCCGCAGAACAACCTAGGCAAGCGCGGTTTAACCTGAAGATCCATCCGAGCGAGAGGTTATTATTGTGTAGCCTCGGAAGCAAAACTTATACAGTAACAGTTACCCTTTTTACCAATAAAATTTAACCTGGCAATAGAACCCAGACTTAAGTGGCAATTGGCAGGGCACATTGCTCGCAGAACGGATGGCCGATGGGGCCGAAAAGTTCTGGAATGGCGACCGCGAACCGGAAGACGTTGCGTTGGAAGGCCTCCCACTAGGTGGACCGACGACCTGGTCAAGGTTGCGGGGACCCGCTGGATGAGAGACGCACGGGACCGGTCAATGTGGCGACACCTGGGGAAGGCCTATGTCCAGCAGTGGACGTCTTTTGGCTGAAATGATGATGATGATGAATAGAACCCCGGACCCACCATGGGCAGAAGTAACTTGTACTATCGTCATCGTGTAGCCGTCAGATAAATGAGACAACACAAAAGATCCTAAAACTGATTAAAACCAAAATACCGCACAAATTCAATAACCCAGCAATACCACCACAAAGTAGAACACGTCCGCCCCGGATGGCACTCAGACGTGAACTGAGCTCCACCGGAAATAACGCCGCCGCCATATTGCCAACCGGAACCAAGAACTGCTTAATGAGCTCTCGAGACTTCCACAAAGTCTTGCTACTACTGGCTTTGTTTATGGGGTTCTTATATTTTACTGAAATGTTACTGATATTTACTGTGGAGATCAATCAGTCGTTACAGATAGTCAGAAGCCTGAAAGTCTGACATACTATTAGTCAGATAGGTAGTCGAGCCATGTAAAATACTGGTACAGGCTAATAAGTATACAGGGTAGAGATCTTTATAATTCTGTAACACTGAAAATATTGATTGTAATTTTGTTTTTTTTATCAAGTGTTTCGCATTATGCGACTGATGTCAAACGCTGTATCCTAAACCGCTGTATGCTAAATGTATCTGTATAATCTTAAAAGTAAATACAAGTTAGCTGGCTGTATACTTATTAGCTTGTTCGAATGTACACTGGTAACTGTTTTACATCTGTCACCACTCTAATTCAGGTTTAGTTGAAAACCAGCGTCGGGCACTAGTTGTCAATGAATTGGGTCTTTTTGGCGCAGCCGTGAGGCACGATTGTCAGGCAAATGTTGCTCTTGATTTTTTTTAGTTTTACTATGTTTTTAAGCAAACAAATATTATTCTATTCCTTTTATTTATTTGAATAGATACGAGTATATAGATGAGCCAACCTTTTTTAGCCCGAAGACCCTTTTCTTCAGATTTATAAATATTTAGATTCAACAGCGTCCTTTGCTAATATTGAGCCAATCTTTACGCTCAAAGAGATTCGGATAAACGAAATTTTCTTCACCGTTTTTCCTTTATTAAGTTAGACACTTCTTGTCCTCATTTTCTGAGACATAAACATACAATGAAATCAGTAGTCAACTATTAAATCAACTTAATTAGATGTTGTTGCTATTTTGATCACCCATAAATATTATTTTAACATAGCCGTTACAGGTAGTCGGTTACCCGATAATCTGACCAGTCTTACGCAGAGGTAATCGTATTACCCAGTAAACTGGATTGTGGAGGTCAGATAGGCAGTTGCTACATGTAAAATACAATACTTTAACTCAGCTGCATCCAGTTAGAATGGAAGCCGACCATAACATAGTCGGTAAAAGGCAGGCAGATTAAGATGAACTGTACTTGGCAACCTTTAGTAAATTTTGAGAAAGTATGGAAAATTACGAGAATGTAGATTGGTATAAGAGTTGAGCAAGACCAAAGATAGCTGTGTGATGGATGATATGGCTAGAAAAAAGGCGACTGCTGAGATGACGAGTCCCAGTCAATCTAAACCTGCCATAAAACAAAAGAAAACCCCTCTATTTTACTAACACCCAAAATCTTCCTGTATACTGTCGTGAGCAGAGCCAATTGGGGAGCCCTATCAATAATTCAGTTGAAACAGATCGCGAACAATTCTGCCCATCCCTGCTTCTAAACGTTGGATTAAAGAGGATAAACCTATTGTCTCGCATTACGATACGAGGTCTTTCTTATGTGTCGAAGAAAATTTTGCTGTTTTTTGTTGGGTTTTGGACTTTATTTCGAGTTAGATAGAGGTGTTTAGAATCGAAACGAAGTTCTTGGAATTGGTTGCTTTTGTTTTTTGCACTTTATTCTGGTGAAAATAAACTTCTTTATAAAAAAACTGTCTTTAGAATATAAGTTTTTAAACTGACATGGTCACTAACACTATTATTAATACTAATAAAAATAGTGTGTCTAGAATAGTCTAAGGTCAAAAAGTCACAGAGCTTTTAACTTTTCGTTTTCAAAGTCAGCTTTAGGATTATGAACTTTAGTTTACTTGGAATATAGTTGGAAATACAACAAAACTGCTTTATAGGTTCTTTGGGTATGGCTTTGCTCACGAGAACTTGCAATACAACAAAACTGCTTTATAGGTTCTTTGGGTATGGCTTTGCTCACGAGAACTTGCGTGATCTGTTAGGTACAAAAATAAAACATTTTTCTTTCTCTATTTTGTTTATTTTCGTTGATAGTCATTTTGTGCTAGTTTGGGACCTTTATTCATGAGCATTTTATGAGTACTTTTGAGAAAATACTTCACTTCATGAAGAGCTGACTGTAAGGGGGTACCGTCATTTTACCCTAGAGGATCGGTAACATTCGGTACGGTATATGTATGTATACACTTGGTAAATTTCAAACGCGAATTTCTTGGTAAATAACTTTTGCAAGCACTTTAAGATAATATGGATTCCAAAATATTAAGATCAGTGGATTCAAAGATTACCGCCTTTTTTAAGCATGGGAATCATTAAATAACTCCTCCCACTCGAGTAGAAGGGAGTGTCAGACTCTTACAGACTAGAACCCACGCGTGTTCCTCCTTCTGCAACCCTGTCAGGATGATTAACCTACATACAAACTTACAAACCTCATCAACATCATCATCAGCCTATAATGTTCCCACTGCAGGGACTCAGGCCTCCTCTCTAGGTGCATGTTTACGTACAGGCGGGGCATCGCGCGGCGCGTGCTGCGTTTTTAATTCAAACACATGGCGATGTATGAAAAAGTTAACGATTTCAATCGTCGATGTTACGAGAAGCTATTTTCGCACGTTAGTTTAAAATGCAGCGTTTGTTGCTGTGGACCCGCCTCTTAGTAAATGAATAAAAAAAGGACGAGACAAGCCTTCAGCACGCGCCGCGCGACGCCCCGCGTCTCCGTAAACGGGCCCTAGGAGAGGGATGGGCTATAATCCACCACGCGGGCCCAGTACGGGTTGACTTACAAACCTACAAACAAATTTTCCCTCTTTGTAATATTAGTAGAGACACCAACAAAAATAATGAAACTCTTTACATAACATCACGCCTGCAATCTCTGAAGGGTTGCCAGAGGTGTACCTAATAGTACACCCACATTTTGCCAGTTATATCTTTAAGTCCCATGTAATAGGGGTCGAGCCTATTGTCCATCATTTATCTCAAAGCCAAAATTGACCCCAACTTTTAAGCAGTTCATAACGATAGAAAATTGACATCTTCAAACGTGCCAATTCCACGTTATTCCCTACCTAGGGGTGCCCATTAAAGTTTAATATTTAACACGGTAGAGGGCGCGCAAGACGCTTTACACTGCTATAACTGTTTACACCCCTAACGCTATGCCTTCAAGCTATTAACGGGAAGTAGCCGGCAGTGTTTGTACTGCTAATTTTAATCAATAATTTAATAAATTAACTTTGGTAATAAGGCAAGATATTTGTACGATTTTTTTTTAAATTTTTTGTTAGGTTGAAAATATATTATATTTGTTGTTATGCTCACACATTTAGTTATGTGTCTAATTTAAGCACTTTCAAGACATTAGAAAAACTGAAATGCCTCAATATTAAAATGATAGGGAAAGTAATAATTTTAAGTTAATATAATTATTCAACATTTCACCTGCGACTTCGTCGGCAAGAATCGTAATACTCAGTATGTTTTAAAATAAAACGAGATAATTACAACACAATTAGGTAATAAATTTAATAATAGTCATCGGCCAATTTATTTTTAATAAAATATATAAAGAAATAATTTTTGGTATAACTATAGTCGTCTTACATAATAAACTTATTACAATTACTTCACGAACAGTTTAAAAAAAAACTTGACCCAACTAATAACAATAATTGTCATAATGAAAACCTAACGCTTAAACCTTAGCTAATCCTGTACTTACTTTTAATAATTATAACCGTCATTACTCCTAAACCTGAATAATAATTAATTTTATCATAAAACTTAAAGTCATATTATCAATGATATCACGATTTAAAAAAAACATTAAAAAAAAATTAAAATATTTTCCCACCACGCTAATATTATATTTCCAAAAGAGATATAGAAGCAGTTCTTTCTCAATTTAAATAACTTGACAAAAAAAACTGATTTTTCTCAAATCAATCTTATCCTACATTCAATCATCCCAGTAACTAAGACTATCCAAACGCTGGATACTCCTCAACAAAAATAAAACAAAAAAACGACAGATTTTTTCCATGTCATCATCTAACACATATCCTGTATTCTAGGGATCTAAGTCGCAATGAGCTGACAGCAATCAGTCGAAGGACCTTCCGAGGATTAACAGCGTTGAAGAGTTTGCACCTGGATGGAAACCACCTGAAATGTATTGACGAGAAGGCGCTGGAAAACTTGAAGAGTTTGGAAGTACTGTGAGTAACTTTTTTCAATCTGTTCTTTTTTTTCGACTGGCCTGTTGGTCTAGTGGTTAGTGACCGAGGTCGTGGGTTCGATTCCCACCCAGGACAAATGTTTGTGTGATGAGCACGATCATTTGTTCTGTGCCTGGGTGTAATTTATCTATAATATGTATGTATTTAGAAATATATAAGTATGTTTATCAGTTGTCTAGTACCCATAACACAAGCTCTGCTTAGCTTGGGACTAGATGGCGTTGTGTGATAGTTGTGGAATATTATTATTATTATATTATTTTAACTGACTTCCAAAAAGGAGGAGGTTCTCAATTCGTCTGCATGAATTTTATTGTATATTTGTTATCGGATATCTCCGTTATTAATGAACCAATTTCCAAAATTCTTTTTAAATTCGAAAGAGTATACTCCCGAGGTGGTCCCATTGCCACCAAGTCAGTATCTGATAATGGGATCCCTGGGAAATCTAGGGCAACTCTCAATTTTTTTTTGTATCAATGTAAGCATTTCTAGATGTAAGGATGGTGAGAAGATCTAAGGGTTGTTGTTGAATTTTAAACTTTCGGTGTTGAACCTAACGTTGCAAATAATCCAAATTGAGAAGTTTAGCTTACTTCGCGATTTTGATGGTGGTCCTATAGAAAAAATCGTTCTGTTTGATGGTTTGAAATATGACCACAACTTTTTGGTACACGCTGTATAAGGAAGAAGTCGACAAGTGGTAAAATTACGACCTACACGGCAAAATTACCGATGAAAATAGTAAATTTTGACACAAGTGCGGAAAGTTTGTTATTGCATTCGAGGAGAGGGAGGGTGTTCATGGGGTCGAGAAATGCTATAACATATTCCCACGTGTATCAAACGACGTTTTTAAATACACCTTTTTCACACAATATTTTTTTTTACATAAAAAATAACATCCTGAAAGCCCTAACAAAAATTCAATAAAAGATTAAGATGTCACTTACGGGATATCTTCCGTGATTTTTAATTTGTTTTGAGTTCCCGATATTTCGACGCTGTTGCAAGCGCCATGATCGCGGGTTAACAAAACAAATTAAAAATCACGGAAGATATCCCGTAAGTGACATTTTAAATATAATTATGAACCGTGAAAGCTTAAAACAGTGTTTAAAAGATTAAGAATTCAAACAAGAACGATGATTGTTTTTTTAACAATCAAAACCTTTTCCGGCCTCAAATTCCTTTTCAATAAAAGTAATCAAATAAAAGACTCGTTCAAACAATTATTAATTCTTCGTGAACCAGTAATTGGGTCAAATTTCGATTCAATAAGACTTTACAAGACAGAGGTCGGATCAATATTCTGTCGGTCAGTTCAGGTCAATTGATGACCTTACTTTTATTGGAAGACTACTGTTTTCTTGCGGATTCGACTGTTTTATTAGTCACTAGCTTTTGCCAGCAACTTTTCACCAGCGTGAAAATGACGATTTTCCATACAAACTTTCATCCCCTATTTAACTCCTTTAGGGGTTGAATTTCGTAAAATCCTTCTTTATTCCTTGTCTACATTATAAAGGGAACCTTTGTGCAAAATTTCAGCTTTCTAGGTCCAAGGATTAGGGCTGGGCGTTGATGAGTCAGTCAGTCAGTCAGGACTTCTCTTTTTATTTATATGGATAAGTCATTTTTAAAGAAACTACCTTGTTGGGCGACAAGCGCGACTGTTGTGCATAAGGTCCTTGGTTCGATTCCCAAGTCGGGTAATGTGTTATTGGGTTTTTCATCAGGAATAATAATAATAATAATAAATAATAATAATACATTTTATTTATTTCTCTCATCATCATAAATCATACAACGTCAAAATAGTAACTACATAGAGACTGGTGTCTGTTTTAGGTAGAACCTGTATTACAGATCACCAGGAGAAATGTCCGACGGAGGGTTAGCCTCCGTCGGACATTTCTCCTATGACATAATAATTAAAATTAAGTTAACAATTCGGTGAATTTAACAATTACATTAAGTTATTGAAATAACATAAATCAAATTCGATGACTTAAGCAGTTCAATTAAGTTAAAATAAATTAAATTAAAAACAAATGAATTAAAATAAAGATAAATTAAATTACAAATGAGTCAAAAAGCAAATCAATTAAATTACAAATAAATCAAATAAGTCAAAATGCAAATCAATTAAATTACAAATAAATTACAAATAAATTAAATCAATTAAATCAATTAAATCAATTGGAATTTCTCAGTACTAGCCACGGAGTCTGGATTTTTGCCGGATTGATGGCTGTAGGCTGACCCCCTGTTGTATGGGGCTTAAATATAACAGACGACATGTGGATGTACTAATAATGGGTACACCTGTACCTTACCCTTCGGGAATTACCTACATGTTATGTTTAAAGAAACTTCTGTACATTTCAACTGACCCTAGTTGAATCTGCATCTACACTAGGTCAATTAGACAGACGTTCCGTGTAAAATACTGGAATGCCGTAACATCCCGTTAAAATGGAAGCCAACCCTAACATAGGTAGGAAAAGTCAGGGAAATGGGATAGGCAAGACTAAAGTAACGACACCACTTCACCAATACATAATGCTTAGACGAAAGATTCTAATTGATAATTTTGAAGAAACCTTCCAAGTCATTGGGTCAATATTACTGTGATGTACTAAGTCTTTCTTAACTGTAGACATTCTAACGTTTCCATCACTAGCCCTCGTTATCATTTCAGGACCCTAAACAACAACAACCTAACGTATCTGTCTCTGGAGCCAGCTGCGATTAGTCGACTGAACACGCTGCGACTGACCGACAATCCTGTCGTGTGCGACTGTCGCGTCGCCAGGCTGTCGACTACTGTGCGAGCGGCGGGGATTCTTGGAGTTGGGGCAAGGTATAGTATCAAATTCACTGAGGGGGGGTGAGGGCCTGTGCCTACCGGGGCAGCGGAACTGTTCCAAAGAGATAGGTACTGCGTCCCCGGAATACAAAGGGCCAAGAATGAACATGGGAGGTTTACCTATAGTCAGTAGAAGTCTGAAACTCCCTTCCGCTTCATCAAATTACCCCTTAAGCTCTGGGAGGGGTCCGTTATGAAAAAATACGGCACAGTCAAATTGTGTTTTGTGATCAGTTCTGTGATTTACGAATATTGAAATAAATGAACACCGTTCTGGATCTAGTTCTGACTAGTAAATCGTCTCCTTTAACTAAATTAATCTTTTGTATTGATTAAATACTCTAAGCCCTATATTTTGCCGAAAAACCAACTCCTTAAAGCTTTAGAAACAATCTAAACAACACAGGCACGACAATTTTTAAGAAAACGCAAACAAAACTGTATTTTCAGATGCCAGGCGCCAGCTGCATTAAGAGGAGCTCTACTGACAGAACTGGAAACACATGAGCTGATTTGCAGCGGTAAGTGGCCTTCGAATACCCCTATTCATGTTAAAACAAGTACTTACGCTAAACTTAAAAGATAAAATCATGAAAAAATCTCAGTAGTGATAGCATAGTGATGACGTGACCGTAAGACTGCCAAGTCCAAGCTCCACGAGGTTATTCCACCATCTCCCTTCTTCCATCGAGAGACTAGACGTACTGCAGGGTATCACCCATACCTTGTCGATGTTCCACACATTCGTACGAAGCGTTTTGCTAAGTCTTTCATTATTCGTACAGCCAAGGAGTGGAACACCCTGCCTGCGTCGGTTTTCCCGAGTTCATATAACCCCAATATATTTAAGTCGCGAGTAAATAGGCTTCTTCTGGGTAAGCTCGTTCCATCGTCGACCTCATCTCTGCCCTTAGGGCAAGATTGAGGTCAAGAGTAAGCCCATATAAAATAAAATGGTTGCGCCAACATTCAAAATTTGATTGACATCCGCTATCTCCAATACCCATCCCTTTCCCGCACATACTTCGCGAGTGAATAAGAAGATTCGCCCCGCCATTTGTCGCAAAACTACTTCCGGATTGCTCCTGAACCTGGAAAGTGAACCGGTGCACCGGCGACGACACGAGCACGTGGCTGGAGTAAAAGGTTTGTGCTTTCCCTCCCTAATTATCGGGGGTTGTATTCTAGTGTCCCACACCCCCGTTGTAATATCGCATCGCAAATACAGTCCATTAAACTTAGCCCTTCGCGCCACCATAAAATTAAAAAAAAAGGTCACAGGTATCAAGTTTGAAACCAAGACCTCTGATTTTTCGGAATCATGAGTGTATTGTATTTAACTACCACTTGCTCCGTGAAGGACATAACATCGTAAGAAAACCAGCATGCCTCGGAGGTATTTCCCGACGGCGTATAAAGGCATGTCGGAGGCCCATGGTTGACATAAAAACTGACACCAGGGCCAATAACCACACGAAAAGAAAGCTGACTGCAAGCAAGAACAAACAAGCCCATTATTTTTCCGTCTTCTATTTAAATTCTGTAAACAGATGGGCTCCTAATTCATTTAGAATCTTCATCCTAACTCATGCATCTCTCATCATCTCCACAGGCCCAACCACCACAACGACAGTAGAATGCTCCGCGGAGCCCCGCTGCCCCCCTCCTTGCCGCTGTACTCCTGAAGGTACGGTGGACTGCCGGGAGAAGCTGCTGTCTGAACTACCTGCCACCATCCCTCACAGGGCTACTGAGATGTAAGTACTTTTGAACTGCCAACCTTCCGTCTGGTGGTAGCATAGATATAAACAATGGTATAATGAAGATGTAGAAGCTGCTTCCTGCCTTTTCGATGAACTCCAGAAGGGACCGTGGGAAATGAATGAATTCTAATGATTTATTTGCAAGAATATAGGTTTTTTATATAAGTTCTTGAGATACATAGTAAATGAGCTACTGTCTCTCTGAACTATCAGCCAACATTCAAGAAACTGATTGTAAGATACATTAGCTGCTGGTTTATGTATAGCCTTCTTTCTGGTAAATGTTGAAAATTCTAATGTCTGGTTCACGTTTAAAGCTCATATTTCATTATGAGTCTGTGTCGAATGAGCTCCTGGTTAAGCCGCGCTTGCATTGGTTGTACATACCGAGTTTCCTCCGTGCCTCGGAAAGCTCGTTAAGCCGTTAGACCCGGCTGACCAACCCGGGGGTCCAACGGCTTAACGAAGATATTTGACAGTCCTTACAGGTAATCAGAGGCCCGAAACTCTTATACCCAGTCTTACCAAGGGGTAACGTATTACCCAATACTAACTGGGTTGTGGAGCCTAGATAGGCAGTCGCTCCGTATTCAATACTGGTACTCACCGGCATCCGGTTAGCCTGGAAGCCGACCCCAGAATAGTTGAAAAACGGCTATGCAGGTGATGACCTACTTATGATCTAACGTAAGCTGAGTATGATTGTACCAAACATATATCATGTTGAAGTCATTAGTCCAATGAATGAGTCTTTAAAACTAGCTACTATTAGATTATAATACTCTGTAACTTATAACGGTACTTAACGGTATTAACCAAAAAATTCGAAGACATGTGACATCTACCAATCCGCACTGGGCAAGCGTGGTAGATTATAGCCCATTCTCTCTCAAAGAGAGGAGGCCTGTATCCCAGCAGTGGGAGCATTAATAGGCTGTTGATGACTCTGTAACTTTAACATGACATGTATTTCTTTCCCTTTCCAGCCGCCTAGAGCAGAACGAGATAACCGAGGTGGGCGCTGGTGCCTTCTCCTCCGTGAAGAGAGTCGCGAGGATCGACCTCTCCAACAACAAGATCACCAAGTTGGCAGCCGATGCTTTCACTGGATTGGTGCATCTTACTTCTTTGTAAGTCTTTCTTATTTATGTCTTTTTTTAAAGAAAAAACGAGCTTTGTGGGCCAAAAAGAACAGACATTGTACGATAAACGATTATTAAGCGGTGAAATATTCCTAACGCATACCGCACCGTCCGGGGAGACGTTTTGGGTATTTCTGGCTTGCACCCACTAAAAAACACCGCCGTGAACCTACTGAATGGCTGCTGAATGGGCCACGAGAACTGCTACGTATGACGTTCGGGACCCATCCAGCGCAGCCCGCTTCCGGACTCCAAGCTCCTTTGGCGATGACCGGGCTCACCTGAGACATCGCCACCACTAATGAGAACCATGAAAATAAAACAGCATAACCCAATGCGTTATAATAACAAAGCAATAACATCACCTCATGTAGAAAGAAAGAAGAAAGAAATAACATTTATTGGTACAGACACAGGGCATAATATAGGTAAGTCATACCCGAAGGCTTTGGCAGAGGTGTTCCTAATTATAGTACACCTGCATTTCGCCAGTTATGTTAAGTCCCATGCAGTAGGGGGAGAGCCTATTGCCACCATTGCATCCGGGCACAATTAATCTAGACTCCGTGGCTGCGCCGTTACTGAGAAATTCCTGGTGAAAATACACTCTAGATTTGTAGACTGAACGACACTGCTGCCACCTTGTAAAAAGACATCATCACTACATAGTATAAAACAAAGTCGTTTCCCGCTGTCTGTCCCTATGTAGGTATGTTTAGATCTTTAAAACTACGCATCGTATTTTGATACGGGTTTTTTGTAATAGATAGAGTGATTCAAGAGGAAGGTTTTAATATATTTTTTCCATCCGTGCGAAGCCGGGGCGGGTCACTAGTGTGTTTATAAAACACATATTCGCGTATACGATTCAAAAACAAACTATACAAAACAAAGACATTCTTTGAAAAATAACAGCGATTGTCACACATTCAAAGGAACGTTTGTTTATTCGATTCAATTGTAATAGTAGTAGAAGGAATAAGTCAATATTTGATACAAATTGAAGCTAAGAATGCCTCGTTCCTGGGTTCGATTCCCGGGTCTGGGAAAGTGTTATTGGGTTTTTCAATCAGGAATCTGATCTCAGTGGCAGCCATGAAGTTTGGATATTTTCCCGGTTGATGGCAATAGGCTCGCCCCTATTACATAAGACTTAAAACATAACTGGCTAAGGGTGGTTGTAATATAATAGGTTCACCTGTGCCTAACCCTTCGGGTATGATAGGCGTAATGATATATCCTTACATAGTATAAAACAAAGTCGCTATTTTTGTCTGTTTGTTTGTCTGTATGCTTAAATCTTTAAAACTACGACGAAGAAGACTACTACTGCGATGAAGCCGCGGGCATCAGCTAGTTATGTGATAAAAGAAAGTGAAGCTAAGAACGTTTCATAAATAAGATACAATATGAATCCATTGTCTCATTTCAGAGTATTATACGGAAACAAAATCAAGGACTTACCATCAGGAATATTCCATGGACTAGGGTCGCTACAGCTACTGTAAGTATACAATTTTATACAATCTTTTACGTCAAATGAAATGATCTTTCTGCCGATTCAACGACAGTAATCACTTAATGCCGTCGAATCGACAAACCGTTGAAACCAGCATGTGAGAGATATTTCTCGATGGCATGTAAAGTCAAATCAGAAGCCCATGGGCGGCATAAAAACTCTGACAACTGGGCCCCGAGTCTGCTATTCAATAGTGTCAGAATGGTCTATCATTGATCTCATAATTGTTGATTGATGACAAGCCAAAAAGTACCTTAAGGCTGTCGACTTAAGGTACTTTTTGGGTTGTCGTCTACTTGTCAAAATCAACAATTATGAGATCAATGATAGACCATTCTGACACTATTGAATAGCAGACTCGGGGCCCTGTTTTGATGCCTGTAGCACACCTCCGCTGCGAAACTCAAAGGGCGAAACCGCAATAGTTTCGCTGTGAGATAAAAGTTCTTTGGCGGCGAAACAGGAGCGAAATTCCCTGCTCTAACGTACAAAACTGACTGTGATGTTGTCTCTTTCTAACACGATTTCGCTCATTTGCTCAGGAGCCGTCTACATCTCCGCCCGTTGACCGTAGTATACTGTTGTACAGCGAAACTCGCGCAGCGGTTTCGCAATTGTTGTTTCGCAGCCGAGGTGTGCTACAGGCATGAAAGACCTTTGGTTCCTTGTGCGCAAACATGACTTTCTAGCATGCACGTGGATAGTTATATTACTTCTATCAATGTTACAGATTGTTGAACTCGAACGAAATAACCTGCGTGCGAAAAGATACGTTCCGTGATCTGCAAAATCTGAAATTATTGTAAGTATTCGTTAAATTTTTTAACTAAGTAAAAAGCTCAACAGCAACTCATCAGCACATTTTATGAAACTATTATTATTTTACAGGTCTTTATATGATAACAATATCAGATCCTTACCAAATGGGACCTTCGATGCTTTGACTGGAATACAGACACTGTAAGTTTTCATTTTAATTATTACATGGAAATCACCTGCCCGGCCATTGGCCAAATTGATGAAATGTGAATAAAGTCACAGGATTTATTTTACCAGTAGGAATGCCTAACTAAGAATCAAAAATTCCGAGCTGTTTTATGAGACCTTCAATTTCATAACTAACAAAATTAAACCTTACCCAACAGACACTTAGGCCGCAATCCCTTCGCCTGCGACTGTTCCCTGCGCTGGTTGGCGGCCTACCTTCGGAAGAACCCCATCGAGACTTCGGGGGCGAAGTGCGACTCCCCCAAACGGATGAGTAGGAAGCGGATCGATGCTTTGAGGGAGGAGAACTTTAAGTGCAAACGTGAGTAGACAAACACATTCATCATGTTTTTTTATGGGACAAGCCCGCCACCCGATCCACAATTTTGTCCTGGAAAATTTTATGATAAATCTTACCGTTTTGCTGAAACCCGTTTTTGTGACCTTTGAGCCCGAGTTTTTTTTCCAGGTTTTTGATCGATGAGGACTTTTCATATTTCATTTATAATAGTGTTTTGAACAATCCTACCAATTTTCAGCTGGGTGTGAATTAATGTACTTTTTTTTTGTATTTTTTTATCTAATTTGACTACTATAACTAGTACGGATTACTAGTCGTGACAACTCCGTCACTAGTTTGGCATTACTTATCAGGCATTTAAAGACCCTTTTGCATCTAGCTATCCCCTTCCATAAGATTGTTTTCTATGAATTATGGACTAAAGCATCCTATCTCTCACAAATTCTAGCTGGAGAAGAATCAGCGAACGCCTGTGGTTCAGCGGCCGCCTGTCCAGCAGCCTGTGCGTGCGAGTACGGAGCGAGAGCAGTGAGCGTAGCTTGCACTAGAGCAGCTCTTACTGAAGTACCCAGAGACTTGCCTGTCAACACTGACGCGCTGTAAGTAACAGCTTATTATGTTAGATATTATAACAGTGTGATACGAAGCGACAGCAGCGAGCGAAGCTTGCGCTAGAGCAGCTCTTACTGAAGTACCCAGAGATCTCCCTGTCAGCACTGATGCGCTGTAAGTAACAGCTTATGTTAGATAGCCGTACGTTACAGCAGTGTGAGTACGGAGCGAGAGCAGCGAGCGTGGCTTGCACTAGAGCAGCTCTTACTGAAGTACCCAGAGACTTGCCTGTCAACACTGATGCTCTGTAAAATGAATCACATTTTCATGCAAATAATTTATTGAATGACAGATAGTATAAGTCACATTTGACAATACGTCCATAGATATAACATTCCTCCCCATTTATGGTTGATTCAGATTTCCTCAATCAAACGCCGTGGAGGTCGCACCTCACGCTGGCTGCGCCGAAGAGGTGCTGCAACCGTTGCAGTCGGTGTTTCAAACGCTGGGGATGAGGATGATGATGTAGATGCAGAAGGTTCTGGTGTGGATGGAATGTGAGAGGACGGTGTAGATGGAGAAGGAATTGACATAGGTGGTGGTGCCAAGCATGTGGATGGTGAAGACGTAGAAGCTGTCGCAACACTTTCAGGTGACGCGGCTGCAGGAGCAAGTCGCGGCCTCATGTGATCTGCATGTTTCCTTTGCTCTACCCCATTAGATGTTGTGACCACGTAAGAGTATCGGTGTTTACGGGTCGCTACTGTAGCAGGTTGCCACTTTTTTTCCTGTTTAGTTTTTATGTACACGTTATCGCCTGTCTGGTATGTAGGAGTAGATGACACGATGTCCGCCTTCACATGTTGGTACTGCAAATTTCTTCTCTTATTCGGTCGGATATTTGATAGAACACAGTTCAACTGCCTGCCGAACATCATTTGTGCTGGTGATTTGCCGGTAGTGGTATGCGGAGTGTTCCGGTAAGTGAATAAAAACTCCAACAATCGACGCTTAAGTGGGCTTCCGTCACTGGAGGTCATTCTGTTCTTAAAAGTTCTCACAAACCGTTCAGCTAACCCATTTGTTCGGGGATGATACGGAGATGAGGTGACATGTAGAATGCCCTGATTTTTACAGTAGTCCTTGAATTCCTGTGATGTTAGTTGAGGGCCATTGTCAGATACAATCATTTGTGGGAGTCCAAAGGTGTTGAAAATCTCATCCAGAACAGTGCATAGACTTTTTGAAGTTATGTTTTTCATTGGTCTTAGTTCACACCATTTCGATAACGCATCACACAAAACGAGCCAGTAGCTGCCTTCGAATGGACCTGCAAAGTCTATGTGGACTCTTTCCCACACTTGCTCGGGAATAGACCAGGAGAATACCGGTAGTTCGGGATTAGACGGTCTGTTTTCTTGACACCTGGTGCATCTCTTGATAAAATTCTCGATGTCTTCGTCAAGTGATGGCCACCACACATAGAAACGTGAGAGTGCTTTCATGGCCGATATCCCTGGGTGCCCTCGGTGCAAATAGCCTAAGACTGTCTTTCTTAGAACCTCAGGTATGACCATCCTTCCTTGCCACAGTACAATTTTACCTTCTACAGACAGTTCGAAACGTTTCCGATAGTATTGTTTCATCTCATGCCTGTAATCCAGGTCTCTCCACCCGGTCTTTAGGTACTGGCACACGAGTGACAAATTTGGGTCTCTATATGTTTCCAGACTCAATATTTTTTCTGTTAATTGTAGGTCAACAATTTTGTTTTCTTGGAGACGTGACACTACTCTATGTACAATGTTTTCCACGTGTGAGGGTTTTGTTTTGGAATTTGGTAATCTGGACAGGCAATCGGCCAGAATATTGTTTTCGCCCTTCTGGTAACAAATTTCATACTGGTAGCTTCCAATCAAAAGAGCCCATCTCACAAGTCTATTATTTACAAGCTTCGGCAGGTTACGTTGAGGTCCCAGAATGTGCATCAGAGGCTTGTGGTCAGTTACCAAGGTAAATTTCGTTCCTCTTAGATATTGGTCAAATTTCTGTATTCCAAATAATATGGCTAGTGCTTCACGGTCAATAACAGAATATTTGCTCTCAGCTAGTCGAAGTTTTCTTGACGCAAATGCTATCGGTTGTTCGACATCTTTGTGTTTGTGGTATAGTACTGCCCCAACTCCTTTTTCTGACGCATCACACGCTAGGAAAAGGGGACGTCTTTCATCGAACGCTAGCAATGAATTTGAGTTAGCTATGTTACTTTTAGCATTCTCGAAAATTTGTTCTTCGTGTTCGGACCATCGCCATTTTTTTTTTCCGCTTGTTAGCTCGTACAGGTCTGCACATGATCCATGAAGATGTGGAATAAATCTTTCATAAAAATTTATAAGGCCAGGAAAGAGCGTAATTCCTTTGCGTTTGTGGGTTGTGATGCGTTGGTTATAGCGCTAATCTTCGCTTTTGTTGGCCGTATTCCGTTTTGATCGATTATGTGACCCAGATACTCAATCTCTTTACTTAAGAAAGTACATTTTTTTAAATTAACTTTCAAACCAGCCTGTTTTAGCCGGCTTAATACTGTGCAAAGTGTTCGTAAGTGTCCATTCATGCTTTCTCCTGTCAATGCAATATCATCAAAATACACTGCTACATTTGGTATGTCTCCAAGTAGTTGATCGAGAAAATTTTGAAAAATTGATGGTGCTGTAGAAATACCGAAAGGCATCCTGTTGTACTGGTAGTATCCTCTGTGTGTGGATATTGTTAAATACTTTTTTGAGTCCGGAGCTATTTCAAATTGTAAATACGCGTCTTTGAGATCAATTTTGGAGTAGACTATGCCGTTTGCTAGTTTCTGTCGTAATTGATCAAACACAGGCACTGGATGTAAATGTTTTGTTAAAACAGGATTAAGTGTAGTGCTGTAGTCTCCGCAAATTCTGACGTCACCAGTTGGTTTCAAGACATTTACAGTAGGTGTGGCCCACTCCAAAGGAGTAAGATTTGGATCTATTCTGTTAATGATACCTGTATCGACAAGGCGATCCAACTCCCGTTCGACGTTTTTCTTCATGCTGAATTTGATTGGACGTGCAGGTAGGTGTACTGGTTCTGCGCCGGTTTTTACATGTATGTTAACTTGGTAGTTATTGACTTTACCTAGTTTGCCGTTCGTTGTATTGCTTGAGTATATGTTTTAATGTCGTTGGAGTAACAGGCTTCTCTTGCCGGCGGACTGAATAAACAGGTTTTGGAAATTCCATTCCAAACTTCTCGCTCCATCTCAATCCAAAAAGCAATGGGTTTGCGTTTTTCATTACTACGACAGGCAAGGTTTCGCATTGTCCGTTCACTTCTACATTTACGTTTGCGGTTCCTTTGGTTTTCAGCTTGGTATTTCCATATGCTTTTAGTTTGGGCCCCTTTGTTAACGTTGGTGATCCAACCTGTTTCCAAACTTCGGAACTAATGATAGAGTAGGTAGAGCCAGGGTCCCAATCCATTGTGCAGTGAACTCCATTTATGAGAATGTCGATTTGTTTGCAATCCTTAACTCGAGTGCTCGTGACGTTGTGGACAAACTCGTCGTCATCTTCACTATTTTCCGTCGAAACGTCTGTAGAGCTTGACGTGGGGGCTTGATTTTCGCTTATCCGTTGTAGTCTACGTTTGGAAATGTTTTTTCCCTTGGCTGGCGATATGTAAGCACGACCAGTTTTGATGCAGCAGTTCTCAAAGTGCCCCTTAAAATTGCACTCGTCGCATGTGTGGTTTTTTGCTGCGCATTTTGAGAGATCATGTTTCTCGAATTTCCCACATCTAAGGCATTGATCAGTAAAGTGCAACTTGCGTTGTCTATTGTAATGAGATTGCGGTGTTGTTGTTTTTTGAGTACGGTTCCTTTTGACTCTGTTTACACTTGTAGCTGTGCCTGGTGTGTCATGTTCTGCCTGTTCTCGTGATTGTGCAATTGAAAAAATTTCTCTAAAAGTAACCTCCCTTCCTGACTCCTGCAAATCAGGCCACTTTTGCTTGAGGTCTGTCTCTAAATCTGTATGATTCAAGCCTGTAGCAAAACGATCGCGTAGCTGTCGTTCCAACATCTCATCTTTGTAGCCGCAATCCCGGCTTAGACTTTTGAGTCTGTTAGCGTACTGTTCCATAGATTCTGAAGACTCTCTAGTGCAGTTCCAGAACTCTGTCAATGCGCGGTACCTGGTTTTCTTTACTTTAGACAAGTCTAGAAGTTTGAGGCAAATGTCGTCATAAGTACTCGAGTTAAAATTCGGTGTAAGCGCTATTTTTAACTCACGGAAAATCTCTGGTGTTAAAGTATTCAACAAGATGTCCTTTCGTAGGTCTGGCTCCGTAACGTTCATGATTTGACATTTGTTTGAAAAAAAATCTAAAAAATCTTCAATCCTGCAGCTGTCGGAGTTGTATTTGTCCATGTTAAAATTTTTAATCACTATCATCTTGTCAGACGATGTGGCCGACGATGATGAAACGCTCGTCGAGCTTTTTGTTTTTGTATCTTCTTTGTTGTTCATTGTCTGTACCAACAATGTAAGTATTTGTGTTACTTGTTCTTGCTGCGCCTGTTGAGCTCGCAAGAACAGCTCAAATTGTTCTTTGTCCATTGTTTAGTATTTTAAATCCTCGTCGCCAATAAAATGAATCACATTTTCATGCAAATAATTTATTGAATGACAGATAGTATAAGTCACATTTGACAATACGTCCATAGATATAACACTCTGTGACTTAGGTACTCTATCGATCAATGTACTAGTTTAAAGCTATTTCCTAAAATTTCAGATGAAAAGAATGAAAAAAAAATCTTTCTCATGCAGTATTTATTTTCACTTTAAATTGTCCTTTGATCCCTTTACTTACGCTTTATGAAGACTGTATTTTAAAGTTAGTTAATATTGATTTCAGGTTGATGTCAGACAACAGTTTGGGTCAGATCAAATCAGATGGCCTGTTCGGACGTCTCCCAGACCTTACGAAGCTGGACCTGCGAAATAATGGTAAGTATTTTTTAAATAGGACAAACTCGACACACTATTCCCAAACCACTGCAACTCTTGTGCGCCAGAATCAACAATGACAACACCAGAAAAACGCCGAGACAATGAAGCTCATTTAAAAAACAATGGGACCACACGGGAAGCACCAGCTTTCGGTTCACCCAGTCGCAAGTTATGAGGTAACAAAAATAAAAAAAATACAGTCGAGTTGATAACCTCCTCCTTTTTTTGAAGTCGGTTAAAAAAACATCATTATCCATGTCACAAATGGAGACATCAAAATCCTAAATCGTGCAGTTTAGTATATCCGCGACTGAAGATTAGTCTATTAGAAGGACCCGATAAAAACTGTCAAAACACCCGTCTGATCTAAGGATCCTCCCTTTTCTATGGAGTGTACTGCCAAGGAGTGGAACACCCTGGCTGCGTCGGTTTTCCCGAGTTCATATAACCCCAATCTATTTACGTTGCGTTGTGCGGCCTCCCACTAGGTGGACCTCAGACCTGGTCAAGGTTGCAGGAACCCGCTGGATGAGAGACGCACGGGACCGCGAGATGTGGCGACGCCTGGGGGAGGCCTATGTCCAGCAGTGGACGTCTGCCGGCTGAAATGATGATGATGATGAATCTATTTAAGTCGCGAGTAAATAGGCTTCTTCTGGGTAAGCTCGTTCCATCGTCGACCTCATCTCTGCCATTAGGGCAAGATTGAGGTCAAGAGTAAGACCATATTAAATTAAAAAAAAAAAAAAAGTGTTGGGGAACTTTACACCCTAGTTCTTCATACCCCTGTAGATATATATTTTTTTTTTTCAGGTATAACGCTAATAGAAGACAACGCATTTGACGGAGCAGCCAACATCCAGGAGTTACTGCTGGACGGCAACCTGATACAGGCGGTCAGTGATAAGATGTTCTTCGGGCTACACAGTTTGGGCATACTGTAAGTATTGCTAGCTTTTTTAAAAAGATACCGCTGCCTCGGCACAAGGGCTAAGAAGGAACATGGGTGGTTTTTAGTCAGTAGAAGTCTGACACTCCCTTCCGCTCTGCCCAGAGCGGGAGGAGGGGTTATTTGATAATTTACCACGCCATAGAAAAAAAAAGCGGAAAAAAGAGGATTCTAGGAACTTCAAGTAAATTCAACCATATTGACTTCAATAGTTTTTGTGTTAAAATTGTATATCACATTGTCAAACCGACCGGATCGACACTCTGGTTACTGTACCACTGTTCAAGAAGAGGTGTAATATGTCTATGTTTTAAAAATCATTAGGATTTCGTAATGGTATATTAAGGATAATAATCTCACACTCACAGCTGAACTGGTAGACATGGCCTGCCCAGTCCCATTTTAGACTTGCACCTTTATAAGCTACGTCGGAAATTTGCGTTCTGGAGCACAGTGTGGTGTTCGGTGTTCCTTATCGAGGAGAAAATGGCGGGACGCTTTGGATAGGTTCCACCTAATTGGCGAAAAGAAGAACACCATCGTGAGAAGTGGAAGGAATGGGGAGAGATCTTTGCCCAAGAGGGTGATAAAGCGTACTAACAAAAATAAAGAGACCTCCTAGGTGTTCGTTCATCACTTAATGTAGGAAAATTGCCCTTCTTCTCCTAATTATATTGTCTTCCATTTGCAGATCTCTAACGGACAATAAGATCAAGTGTATCACTCCCGGAGCCTTTGACCATCTCACCATGTTGTCAACTTTGTAAGTACATAGGTACTTTATTTTCTATACGATTGTAGAACTTTTGAATGAATTATCTAATCGACACTTAACATCGAGTTATGTCCTGTGGTTGGTTCACCACAAAAACTGATGGACGCTACCGAAAGCGCCAAACTGCATAGTAGGTCAGTTTTGGGCTGACACAATTAAGATTGCCATCTTCGCTAGAAGAAGAAGTTCTACGCTAATTCTGGATCCATAAACCCGTATAGCCTGTTTCTAAGATATCGGCTTTCAGTCTAACTTGATGCAGTCAGTATTTTAAATAGAGCGGATTCTATCTGACCTTGACAAGTTAGAAGGTAACACGAAAACTCTCGGTAAGAATGAGCTTGACAACCTTTACCGATTTACAAAAGACCAACCAGCCAACCAACCAGGTCCAACATCCTTACGTGCTTTTAAGACACGGAAAGGTTAGTATTTAATTAATCATCATATTGTTTTTAAACTTCATGTATAAGGCCCGTAATCCACCAAAGCGGAGATGTGCCAAGCGGAGAGGAGATGTGCCAAATTCGACCAATCACAGTTACATCTGGTCTTTTTGCCCTTCCTGTGATTGGTCGAATTTGGCAATCTCCTCTCCGCTTGGCACATCTCCGCTTTGGTGGATTACGGGCCTAACAGTGGTTCAAAGGCGGGCTTAGTGCCCAAGGCATTATCTACCAGTCCACCATAATTATCACCATCGACCACCCATAAACATATAAGCAACCACACCATATTTTTTTTATTTTAAACGTTGCCCCACGCTAGGAATTTCTCCTGTGTCGTGGCAGCGTTTACAAACATTTAAACTCACATACACAAACACACCCAGACCCGAAATAATTATCTGTAGGCCATACAAATATTTGTTCCGTGCGGGGATCGAACCCGCAACAATACCCCGGGACAATATTCGTCGTCCATAACCATATTTCCTCTTCCCCCTCAACAGGAACTTAGAATCCAACCCGCTAGACTGCACCTGCCACATCTCCTGGCTTCCGAACTGGTTGCGCAGCCGGCGCCTGTCACCCTCAGCCACCTGCAGGTCTCCCGCGGCGCTAAGGGATGCCAACCTGCATCACCTGGAGGTTTCCGACTTCAAGTGTACACGTGAGTTTCTTGTTTTTTTTTTTATTATTATTATAAATGGGCCTGCTCTTGACTTCAATCTTGCCCTGAGGGCAGAAATGATGTCGACGATGGAACGAGCTTACCCAGTAGAAGCCTGTTTACTCGCGACTTAAACAGATTAGGGTTATATGAACTCGGAAAAACCGACGCAGGCAGGGAATTCCACTCCTTGGCTGTGCGCATAATAAAGGACCCAGCAAAGCGCTTCGTTCGAATGTGTGGAATGTCGACAAGGTATCGGTGATACCCTGCAGTACGTCTAGTCTCCCGATGGAAGAAGGGAGATGGTGGAATGAGCTCGTGGAGCTCTTGCGCACACTCTCCGAAGTACAGTCTGTAGAAGACCGACAGACATGCGACTTTGCGACGGTAGGCCAGGCTATGTAGCTTGATAACCAGCTTATCGTCACCAATTAGCCTCCAATTGTTACTTATGTATCTGTTACCACGTGGTGAAACAGAAGAAATTTTATGTTCAGGGTAGGTAAACAAAATACTGCCTAACACTTTTTGTTATTTTTGGAGGGATGGGATATCATCAAATTACTCCTTCCGATCTGGGCAGAGCGGTAGGAAGTGTCAGACTTCTACTGACTAAAAGCAACCCATGTTTCTTCTTAGCCCTTTGTAAGAATTCATGAGTGTGGAACGGAAAGCCGCGAACATCTATGCAAAATGCATAATTTGATGCTGCGGTATCTCTTTCGAACAACCCGTAGCCCCAGACACCACTGCCCTTCGGCAGAAAGGAAAAGCATAAAATTAATCATTTTGCATAGATGTTTGCGGCTTTCTGTTCCACTCTCATGAATTCTCGTATTTAAACACATGATTATACAAAAACTTCCTCGTTTTTCTCGTGGTCACAAGTGCAACTCCTGAGCATGAGGACCTGGGTTCGATTCGCAGGTCGGGCAAAGTGTTATTAGGTTTTTTCATCAGGAATTACCTCAGTAGCAGCCAAGGAGTCTGGATTTATGCTCAGTTGATAGTTATAAGCTTGCCTCCTTATACATGAAACTTTTGGTGTTTTGTTGAGGGAGCTACATCTTTTTTTTTTTTTTTTTCCCTTGTTATTAAGAACCGAATTCTTAATAAATTAATTACGATCTAGCCTAAAAGACTAATAAGTAATTTAACTCTAACTTAATTTGCTATGTCATAGATTATGTTAAAACTAAGAATAGTGTCCATTTGCACTTTTACACAAGTCCGTAGCACTTTCTTAGAGTCTGTTATTTTTATAAAAACACTATGTTCATGTGTTATAGGTATAGCACAACACTGTTCCTATTATTCACTCACTTTGTACACTATACACTAGTTCAAAAGGTTTAGTTCTTTTTAGCCTACGCACTAAGTCTGTGTTGTCTAGGAGCTGAATAGCCTCAACGTTCACGTGTCGGTGTAGTCTGTGTTCGTGGGCTTCAGCAAGTTTTTGGATGATGGTGGTGACGAACTCCATTTTAAGGTCACGGTGAAGGTCGTCATTTCTTATGTACCAGGGTGCATCCACAGCATCCCTGAGTACTTTATTTTGAAACTGTTGAATAATTTTGACGTTGCTTGGTTTAGTACAGCCCCAAAGTTGGATACCATACGTCCAAATTGGCATGAGTATATGCTTGTATATGGTTATTTTATTATGTATTGATAGACAGGATTTCCTTCCAAGTAACCAATACATACTTTTATAACGTATGTCGAGTTCCTGCCTTTTCTTTTTGACGTGAGTTTTCCACCGCAATTTGGTGTCGAGAGTCATGCCAAGGTATTTGGCTGTATTAGCATAAGGCACCTGCATGCCATTTATGTAGATTGGGTGATAGTCCAGATGTTTGTTTGTGAAGTCAATATGAATTGATTTTGATTCATTCAGTTTGATCTTCCATTTTTGTGTCCAGTCATAGACTTTGTTCACAGCTAGTTGAACTTTTTCTACTGCTTCTCTGTGGCTTGAACCAGTAGCCATAATTGCAGTATCGTCTGCAAAGGTGGCAATGGTGTTGTTTTCCAGTTCTGGAATGTCACAAGTGTATAACAAGTACAATATTGGTCCTAGCACACTTCCTTGTGGTACCCCAGCTTTTATTGTTTTTAGTTCAGAATATGCGTCCTCTTGCCGTATTCTGAACATTCTATTCGTGATATATGACTCTAATATATCTGAAAATTCTGGTAGCATGCGTCTTAGCTTGAATATTAGACCCTGATGCCAAACTTTATCAAAAGCTTGCGCGACATCTAAAAATACGGTGGCGCAGACTTCCTTGTTTTCGAGGGTTTTTTCAATGATGTTAGTAATTCTATGTACCTGGTCGATTGTTGAATGTTTCTCCCTAAAGCCAAATTGATGATTTGGAATAAGGCCTTTTTCTTCTATTATTGGTTTCAAACGTTTCAATAATAATTTTTCGAATAGTTTAGATATCACGGGCAACAGAGAAATAGGTCTGTATGATGATGCTTCATGTGGTGGTTTCCCAGGCTTAGCAATCATAATGACTTCAGCAACCTTCCAAGGAGCAGGTACATATTTTAAAATAAATGCAGCATTTATAAGTTTCGTCAGCTTTACTATAGCCTTGCGCGGGAGGTGTTTTAGAATTTCACCTGTAATAAGGTCGTAACCCGGAGACTTTTTTGAGCTAATGTTAGTTTGAATTTCTCTCATTACTTCTTTAGGAGTAACGAGCTTAATTCTCTGGTTTTGTAATAAGTTTTCACTCTCAAGTATTTCTATTGGGCTTTCATTGGGCTTAAAAGTGTCTTCTAAATGCTGAGCAAATCTTAACGCTTTTTGGTCATTGCTTATTGCCCATTTTCCGTCGCTATCTCTGATGGGCGGTATTTGCTTAGTCGGCCTTTTTAGATTTTTGGTTGCTTTCCAAAGTGAGTAATCTGTTGATTTATCATTGGTTAGCTGCAAAAGGTTGGTATTCAGAGATGCATCTTCATATTGCTGGATTTTCCTCTTTAGCCTTTTAGTTAGATTATTTAGTGATGTTTTATCTCGCGGGCACCGTGTTTGCTGCCACCTTTTCCTTTGTTTCCTTTTCTCAGATAGTAAATCCACAATTTCCTTAGGATAGGTAAACCCCTTATATTTACGTTTTAATTGTGGTGTGTTGTTCCACGCACATTGTTGGATGTTAACGATAAACTTGTTTACTTCTGAGTCAAGCTGATCTTGGTTTTTTATCTGAATTTTAAGGTCGATAATATTATCAAGATCAAGAGAAAAACTTTCCCAATCTGTGAACTTATTAACCAGGCTTAAGTGGCTTTCTTTGAGTAGAATTTTTTGACTAAGCGTTAGTATAATCGAAGAGTGGTCTGAGTTCATATGAAAACCTTCCTCCAAGCTGACGTAATTGGCGGATATGTTTTTACATATAAAAAAATCTATAAGATCCGGTATCTTCTGGTGGTCAGTAGGCCAGTATGTTGGTTTTCCTGTGCTCATAACTTCAGAATGTGCGTCTTTAACTGCACCTAAGAGCTGCCTTCCCTTAGTCGTAGTAAGTCTTGATCCCCAGTGCGTATGCTTAGCATTAAAATCGCCGCCTAGGATAAATCTCTGACCTAATAATTCAAAGAGCTGTAAATATCTCTCTTTTTTTATCATGTGCCGTGGTGGACAGTAAATGGCTGCAATGGACACGGGACAATATTTGGTTTTAACAGATACTGCCACGGCTTGAATGTCTTGTTCTTCAAAAATACATTGCACGTAGTGGCTAATGTGCTCTTTGATTATAACCGCGCTGCCTCCCCTAGCAGAGTTATCAGGGTGAAGCGAATTATATATCATGTATCCTCTAAATTTTACAAAAGATTGTTTGGTGAAGTGCGTTTCGGAGACCAAACACACGTCTACATTTTCTGTGTCCAGGACCGCCTGCAACTCATTTTGATGTTTGAGGAGCCCATTAGAGTTCCACGCCATTATTTTAAGTGTGTTATTCATTTTTGATTACTTAAGATAGCTGTTTTAGTGCTAGACTCTAGTTTCTCTAATCTCTTGTCAAATGAAGTTATACACTTTAAAATCTGGTTAATCTTATCCTCTAGATTCAAAGGCTGAGGTCTTGGTTTTGCAGCTTCCGCATAGGATCCAGTGCTGGTTACTTGCATGGGTCTTGCCAGTGGCTGGACACCACTTGCTTTCTGCGCCTGTTTGTCAGGATTTCTTAGTGGAAAAGACTGTTGGATAGTTGGTACCGCAAGCTTCTTTTTAATATTTTTGTTTTTCAAAATTTGCATCTGTTTAGCTACTTCACACCCTCTATAGTTGGCAGGGTGAGGTAGACCACAGTGGACGCATTTTGGCTTCTCTTGAGGAGATTTGGTACAGTTGGCTGTAAGATGCTTGCCAGTGCATTTTACACACCTTGGCTCTTTTTTGCAGTATTTATGAGTATGTCCATAAGCCTGGCATCTCTTGCATTGGGGAATTAGTTGAGGATTTTTGAGTGGGTGTATTTCAATTTTACACCCTAAAATGTACTTGATGCCATAGATTTTGTTGACATCTTCTTCATTATTAAATGATAAGACAAACATGTTGAGTGGTTCTTTGCTCTTCCAGCTCAATTTGCTGTCTACTTTTTCAATTTTTAGACCTTGTGTCGTTAGGTCGTCTTTAATTCTATCAGGTTGGCAAGAAGAATGTAACTTTTTCACAACAACTCTGATTGGTCTAGACTGCTTATTTTCGTATGAATGCCAATGGTAGTCTTTTTCTGTTAAAAGCTTGGCAATAACTCTATATGAGTCCTCGGTTTTGGCGTTAACTTTCACACAATCTCCATTTAACATTTTGGCGGTAAACGTTTCAGGTAGTACGGTTTCAGTCAGGGAGTCGTAGAACGTTTGGTAGTTCTTAACTCCGTCTATTATGATTGGCGGTGGCGGGGGCACCTTTTTCACGATAATCTCTTTCTCGGTTTTTCGAAGATCTTGTTGGGCGCTGGTTCCGGGTTGTTGTTTTGGAGAGTGCGAGGTGTTAAGCTTCCTCTTCTTCCTGCTCTTGGCCCTAATCCATTCAGTCTCTTTAGCGAGTTCATCCTCGTCAGTGCAGTACTCAACGTCACTTTTATTACGCTGGGAAAATGATATTGTTTGCCCTTCCTGTTTTTGTACAGATTCTTTGGGTTCTTTTTTTTCTTTCAAGCAATTTAATTCGCCTTGGAGGGCTTGTACTTGTTCCTGCAAGCTATTAATGTGCGCATTTAGATTACGTACCATTTGCTGCAGGTTTTCTTTATCGGCTTTTTCCTGGATGTAACAGTCATACAACCGTTTTTCCAGGTCGGTTTTTATCTTAATGGATTGTGAGGCCATTATTTAATTGTAAGGCGAGTTACACCTAAACAATAGATTATAATAAACACTTCATGATTTCGTCACTTGTAACTAGGTCATTGCGCTGACCGCGATAGGTCGACGTAGGTGCACCGCGACGACGGTGTTGTGCTGCGTCTGCAGAATACTCTTAACTAGAGCACGCGCGCGCGGTCCGTACGTTCGTTCGCTATTGCAGTTTAACAACAACTACATCTGCCAACAAACTGTTTTACAGTTTGGCAGAAGTAATAGGCTATGTAACACAATATGTAACTATGAATAAACGATTTTTCTTTTTTTTCTTTTTAACATAACTGGCAAAATGTAGATGAACTTTTTAGGTACATCTCTGCATAACTCTGCGGAGATTGCAAGGCGTGATGTTATGTTACGATTAGGTAATAAAACTAGACATCCTAAACATCAAGCTCTTCAGCTCACAAAATTAATCTACTCTCCAGCTGAAGACAAAGGCTGCCTCTCGTCAGACTACTGCCCCGCGCAGTGCGCATGCGCGGGGACCGTGGTGCGTTGCGCACGCGCCTCGCTCACCACCGTGCCGCTCAACATACCCAAACAGACTACTGAACTGTGAGTATAACCCATCGACAGTCTTATTCCAATTTAGAAGAAAGTTCCTGAGGATGCGTGGATGAATGTCTGTTACTTTGTCATGCTAAAACTCCTGAAACTTATTGAAAAAAAGAAAGAAAAAGTTTTATTTGTAGCAGATACATGACGTTCTTATAAAATGGCAGAAAGGCAGGAAAGGCAGGCGTGATTGCTGGCTCTAGACTAAAAAACTACTCTCATCACGAACTGCAGTGGCCGATAAGGGAATCTTTCTAAAGACTGCAAGCTCTCTTTGGCCGTTGCCAATTCGATTTTACTAGATGTAGTATAATCGACCCATCTCGGAATACAATAAGAGTGTGCATCCCCTAAACATAGGATATGTTTTTACCGACCTTTGAAGCTATTCTTCCAGTTAAAAAACATCGCACCTACAATACAATTTGGTGAAGATATCGCTAGACATACACACAGAAAAACAACAATCACCTAAAAGTTATCTAACCTTCTCTTCTATCTTCTAAGTTTTAACACTGAACCAATTATCAACCAATACTCCTTTATTCCAGCTACCTAGAATCGAACGAGATAACCTCAATCCTGCCGGAGCACATTCGCCACCTCACGCAGCTCACTCGTCTGGACCTCTCCAACAACATGATAAGCGTTATCACTAACGACACGTTCGAGGGACTCACCAAGTTGTCCACGCTGATTGTTAGCTATAACAAGTTGAGATGTGTTCAGGTATGTCAGTCTTATATTCTCTTCATCATCAGCCTATAGCAATCCACTCAGCTCGATTTTCGGCAACTCTCATCCAGTTGCTACCAGCCACTCTGCGAAGATCATCGCTCCACCGAGCGTCCCACCTTACGCTTGCGATTCGCGGTCTCCACTCAAGAACACGTCTACTCCAATGGTCATCGGTTCTTCGACTAATATGGCCGGCCCACTGCCACTTCAGCTTACTTATTATGTGAGCTATGTCGACAACTCTGGTCCTCTGTCTGACAGAGTCTGTCAGATCACCTCATTTCGGATGCGATTCTTGAGAGAGACTCCTAGCATAGCTCGCTCCATAGCTCGCTGAGCGTCCTTGAATTTATGGACCAACCGTACCGAGATTATTTAGTTTTCGTTACTTCCTTATTTAATAAATTGCTTTGTTTCTCTTTCCAGCGTGACGCCCTCAAAGGCTTGACTCAACTGAGGGTGCTGTCACTACATGGCAATAATATCTCAATGCTGGCTGATGGTGTCTTCAGGGACTTGGAGTCTATATCTCATGTGTAAGTATAGTTTGACTCTTCTGTAGTTTGGTAATTGTTTGAAGTTTTAACCGTCAAAAGCTAAGAAATGTTGAGTGTGAATAGGGCATAAGAGTAGAGGAGGACCAAAGAAACGATGGATGGTCTGCGTGAAGGATGATATGGCACAAAAAGAGGTGTTTCATGAGAAAACGAGTAATAAAGAAGTATAAAAGAAAAAGTCATGCTGAACCGACCTTAAATTTAAACTTTATACCTTTGCAACACATCCCAAAATCGATTTATAATATTCTTCCTATATATTTTCTTTCATTTCAGTACTCATACTAACTCTATTGTCAACGACTACTGTTCGTTGTAATTTCATTCCCATTCCCACCGTAATTTATACCTATCAGTCCTCAACTTACATCTAAAAATCTTCTGTTTCCAGTGCATTAGGTTCAAACCCGCTCTACTGCGACTGCAACGCCCGCTGGCTGTCAGAATGGGTGAAGAGCGCGGGAGAGTACGTGGAGCCGGGCATAGCGCGCTGCTCCGAACCCGCCGCCATGACGGACAAGTTGATACTGAGCACGCAGTCCAGTGCTTTTGTTTGTAAAGGTATGTTACTGGCTGTCAGAATGGGTGAAGAGCGCGGGAGAGTACGTGGAGCCGGGCATAGCGCGCTGCTCCGAACCCGCCGCCATGACGGACAAGTTGATACTGAGCACGCAGTCCAGTGCTTTTGTTTGTAAAGGTATGTTACTGGCTGTCAGAATGGGTGAAGAGCGCGGGAGAGTACGTGGAGCCGGGCATAGCGCGCTGCTCCGAACCCGCCGCCATGACGGACAAGTTGATACTGAGCACGCAGTCCAGTGCTTTTGTTTGTAAAGGTATGTTACTGGCTGTCAGAATGGGTGAAGAGCGCGGGAGAGTACGTGGAGCCGGGCATAGCGCGCTGCTCCGAACCCGCCGCCATGACGGACAAGTTGATACTGAGCACGCAGTCCAGTGCTTTTGTTTGTAAAGGTATGTTACTGGCTGTCAGAATGGGTGAAGAGCGCGGGAGAGTACGTGGAGCCGGGCATAGCGCGCTGCTCCGAACCCGCCGCCATGACGGACAAGTTGATACTGAGCACGCAGTCCAGTGCTTTTGTTTGTAAAGGTATGTTACTGGCTGTCAGAATGGGTGAAGAGCGCGGGAGAGTACGTGGAGCCGGGCATAGCGCGCTGCTCCGAACCCGCCGCCATGACGGACAAGTTGATACTGAGCACGCAGTCCAGTGCTTTTGTTTGTAAAGGTATGTTACTGGCTGTCAGAATGGGTGAAGAGCGCGGGAGAGTACGTGGAGCCGGGCATAGCGTGCTGCTCCGAACCCGCCGCCATGACGGACAAGTTGATACTGAGCACGCAGTCCAGTGCTTTTGTTTGTAAAGGTATGTTACTGGCTGTCAGAATGGGTGAAGAGCGCGGGAGAGTACGTGGAGCCGGGCATAGCGCGCTGCTCCGAACCCGCCGCCATGACGGACAAGTTGATACTGAGCACGCAGTCCAGTGCTTTTGTTTGTAAAGGTATGTTACTGGCTGTCAGAATGGGTGAAGAGCGCGGGAGAGTACGTGGAGCCGGGCATAGCGCGCTGCTCCGAACCCGCCGCCATGACGGACAAGTTGATACTGAGCACGCAGTCCAGTGCTTTTGTTTGTAAAGGTATGTTACTGGCTGTCAGAATGGGTGAAGAGCGCGGGAGAGTACGTGGAGCCGGGCATAGCGCGCTGCTCCGAACCCGCCGCCATGACGGACAAGTTGATACTGAGCACGCAGTCCAGTGCTTTTGTTTGTAAAGGTATGTTACTGGCTGTCAGAATGGGTGAAGAGCGCGGGAGAGTACGTGGAGCCGGGCATAGCGCGCTGCTCCGAACCCGCCGCCATGACGGACAAGTTGATACTGAGCACGCAGTCCAGTGCTTTTGTTTGTAAAGGTATGTTACTGGCTGTCAGAATGGGTGAAGAGCGCGGGAGAGTACGTGGAGCCGGGCATAGCGCGCTGCTCCGAACCCGCCGCCATGACGGACAAGTTGATACTGAGCACGCAGTCCAGTGCTTTTGTTTGTAAAGGTATGTTACTGGCTGTCAGAATGGGTGAAGAGCGCGGGAGAGTACGTGGAGCCGGGCATAGCGTGCTGCTCCGAACCCGCCGCCATGACGGACAAGTTGATACTGAGCACGCAGTCCAGTGCTTTTGTTTGTAAAGGTATGTTACTGGCTGTCAGAATGGGTGAAGAGCGCGGGAGAGTACGTGGAGCCGGATGAATACCAGTATTTTACATGGAGTGACTGCCGACTCCTAATAGACCCTCACAACCCAGTTGGTACTAGATAGTACGATACCCCTTGGTAGACTAGTGGTAAGAGTTTCGCGTTACGGTTACGACTATCAAAGATCTACATACAACTGACTGCCAAGATCGACCAACGGCTTTACTTGCTTTCCGCGTCACGGAGGAAACTCGGTATGTAACCCCACTGCAGACCAACCTGGGCAAGCGCAACTTATCGTTAAGGATTGCTCTTGCTAGATTACCCTCCAATAAACATCCCATTGGTTTGACTTGCGATTGGACTGCTGCGCTCGGTGTCGCAGGTTCGATCCCCGCACGGTACAAGTATCTGTATGGCCTACAGATAGTTGTTTCGGGTCTGGGCGTGTTTGTGTATGTGGTTTTCAATGTTTGTAAACGCACCCACGATACAGGAGAAATTCCTAGAATGGGGCAAAGTTTAAAAAAAAAAAAAATTGGTCACGGCTCCTCCTTGGAGCTCCTCGGAATTCAGAATGATAACCACAAAAGTCTATGACTATGTGTTATCAAGAGGGTCTACAGTAAGTACTGTGCTTTCGTAGACTTGGAGAAGGCTTATGACAGTGTGTGGAGGTAAGAGCTGTAACGACTCTATCTATGTATGTTGTGGACAGGTGCTTGGTACAAGCACTAAAATCTTTGTACAAGGATTCTAGTGCTTGTGTTTGGAAAAATGGGGCATACACTGGCTAGTTTAGCATTTCAAGAGGTGTTAGACAGGGCTGTGTAGCGTCTCCTTCACTGTTCAACCTATACATGGATAGTTGTCTGACAGATTTGAAAGTGAGTTTATCATAATCATCACACTTCACACTAATATTAAAAAAGGCGATAGTTTGTGAGTATGTGAGTGTGTATGTTTGTTACTTCATCAGATCTAAACGGCTGGAGCGATATTAATCAAATTTGGTATGGAGTTAGTTGACACCCTGTATTGACACATAGGATACTTTTTATCCCGATTTTATCTTCCCGTGGGATAATTTTCGAGTTGTAGCGGGTGAAGCCGCTGGCAACAGCTAGTATGTTACATATATGTACGAGTAATCAACCCTTTCTCCTCTTTTCCAGGCAAACCCCCAGCCGAAGTGATCTCAAAATGCGACAGTTGCTACTCCAACCCGTGCCGCAACGGCGGCTCGTGTCGCGCGCGCGGTGCGGGCGGACACGAGTGCGTGTGCGCGCGGGGGTACCACGGGGACGCGTGTCAGCACCAGATTGACGCGTGTTACGGCAGCCCGTGCGCGCATGGACTGTGTCGGGTGCTGGAGGAGGGACGGTTTCAGTAAGTTGGGCTTTATTTTGGTGGCAATTTGTAGAGGGATCTAGTTAGGTGGTTTATTTTAGGACTCAAAGAAAAATCTAGGTAGAGATGTATATATTTTTTAATAAAAACGTTACCCCACACTAGGAATTTCCCCTGTATCATGGGTGTTTATACAAACATATAAACTTGCATATACACTTGCATTTACATAATATCCAGACCCGGAACAGCTATCTGTAGGCCCTACAAATATTTGTTCAGTGTGGGGATCGAACCCGCGACACGCACCGCAGCAGTCAATACGCTCAGCCACTGCGCCAACCGTACCATATTTGAGGGTCAAAACGTGACGCTAAACATATTTTCGACTTGAATGTGGGGGTGAAATCTTTAGAGTGACAAATTTTTGAGTGATTAATAGTCTTTCGTGTAAATGTGTAGTTAATCTTCCTTATGGTGGGTCGAAATTTGAATAATAATAACACAAACAAAACTACGAGATTTTAGCCCTATTATTTACATAAATGGAGTACTAAGTACATGGAATGTACATTAAAACACATACATACAAAAACACAACACATACACACACACACACACAAAACACACACACACATTAACACACACTTTAAAACACACACACACATTTAAATTATAGAATAACTAGCGGACGTCCCGCGGTTTCACCCGCGTAGATCCCGTTCCCGTGGAAATACAGGGATAAAAAGTAGCCTATTACACTCAGCAATAATGTGGCTTTCTATTGGTGAAAGAATTTTTAAAATCGGTTCAGTAGATCCCGAGATTACCCCTTACAATTTAACAAATACACAAACTTTACCTCTTTATAATATTATTAGTATAGATAGTATAGATAACTGAAAAAACGATAATATGCCATTTGAATATGATTAAAAATATGTAGCTGTATTTACCCTGTCAATTTATAGAGGACCGTCCATTTTACCCTGTAGAAACCCACAACCAAACCTTCTCTCATAATTCCAGCTGCTCGTGCCAAGCCGGGTACACGGGCGCACGCTGCGAGGTGAACATCGACGACTGTGTCGCCAACAAATGTCAGAATAACGCCACGTGTGTCGACCATCTCGAGGGGTACTCCTGTAAATGTGCTCCTGGATTCATGGGTGAGTAGCTTCCTCTAGTCTTCTGTCTGCCTTATTGCAAATGTTTTTGGGTCGTGTTTTACATAAAGCTGCTTATTTGGCGGTCTGATTGCTGCGCCCGACAGGGTCCATGTGATCTCATTATAAGTTTATATGTGGAAAGCAATAAAGTATTGAGTATTGAGATTCTGACCTTCAACAGCAGTCTTTTAGCAGTGCTAGTCTAGTGGGGTGACCGTCGGATTGCCAAGACACGCAATTTTTTATGTTTCGACTTCATGTTTATTGTATAATTTTCATTTGCTTCGGTCAAGAAAAACATCGTTAGGAAACCATCGTACTTGAGAGATATTCCTCGTTAAGTTCAAGTCAAGTCAGAGGCCTAATGGGTGGCATAAAACTCTGACACAAGTTTAGGTAATAACCACACGCTGAAGAAGAAAGATAAAGATCTATCCTCCACAACTTTACTAAATTCAGCGCGAAACTGTGTGGCTTTCTACCACACAACGAAAGGATTTTGATTGAATATTTTGATTCTAAGCTTTACTTCCTTCCTTCTTCTAGGACAACACTTACCACCTTATTAAAAAAGGTAGTTAAACCTGGTTTAACTTAGACTTGGTTTATCTCGCATGCCGTCACTTTCTTTTGAATATTTTTGAAGTGAGACGTCATGCGAGATAAACCAAGTCTAAGTTAAACCAGGTTTAACTACCTTTTGTAATAAGGCGGGTTGAGTTTATTATAAGCCAATATGGTGGGTAGGTAGCACGGTGGAGTGCCCACTGTCCAGGGTGCCAGATGCACATTGAGCTATCACCAGTCCTAAGGACAATTTTGAATAACTTCAAAACATGTTTTTCTTAATTCCAGGTGAATTCTGTGAGAAGAAGATCCCCTACTGCACCAAAGAGTTCAATCCATGCGAAAACGGGGCTGTCTGCACCGACCACCACAGTCACTACACCTGTGCCTGTCCCAAGGGTTACTCCGGACAGAACTGCACTGTCAACGCTGATGACTGCATCAACCATATGTGTCAGGTAATGTCTCTGCCTCCTGAGATGTTTCCGCGACCTTGACCAGAATTCTCTTCTAAAACAACACTCCGTTGGCCTGATTTGTCATTTGTGTTTGGACTGTTGAACGTGGGGTCCTGGTCGCATGATCACTGCCCGGTAATGAATTGCCAACCACCACTGCCAAAAGAAATAGAGAGTACAGCTATCTTTGCACTCACATTTTGTGGGTTACCCTTATTTTTTTAGGTTCGAAATCATTGAATGATTCCTCCCGCTCTGAGCGGAGCGGTAGGTAGTGTCAGACTCTTACTGACTAAAATCCAAACGTGCTTATTCTAAAACCCTTTGCGTTTCAAGGCCGCGGTGACTCTTTCAAACAAAATCCGCAACCCTGGTTGTGCAATAGCCTGCGGTGAGATTCACCGCAACGATCATGAAGAAAACAGCCAAGAAGACTACTATAAAATAATATTGTTCAATTTCTCCCCACAGAACGGTGCCACCTGCGTGGACGGTCTAGACGAGTACCGTTGCGCCTGCGGTGCTGGCTACGCTGGACGTTACTGCGAGGCGGCGCCGCACGCAGCGCTCGGGACTTCGCCCTGTGCGCATCACGACTGTGTGCATGGCGTGTGCTATCTACCACAACCTCGGCCTCTACAGGTAATAAGAAAGCTTGTTTCATCATCATCATTTCAGCCGAAAGACGTCCACTGCTGGACACAAGCGGCCCTGAAGTGTCAACATTGACTTGTCCCGTGTGTCTCGCATCCAGCGGATCCCCGCTACCTTCAGTACGTGATCATCAGTTCACCTAGTGGGAGGCCTTCCAACGTTCATGGTTGCCACTCTAGAACTTTCCGGCCCCATCGGACATCTGCTCTGTGAGCCCTTCCCACTGCCACTTAAGTTTGGCAATTCTTCGGGCTACCGCGGTAATCCTCGTTTTCTTGCTTGAGTTTGTTAACAGCGTCAAATTCATCAAATTAAAGGAAGCGGAGCTAACAGATGTAATGACTAATTGGATGTTCACGCTAGTCTCCACGCTCATAAGGTCTACAAGAATCAGACAGATTCTACCTACAATTCTGCGTTTCGCCACCTGTCGTTTGATGTCCTCCTCTTATCATAATAATACTGTCTGATCCCAGTACTGACTACTGGGCAAAAGCCTTCCGCATGATCTCTTAATCTAAACCAATATTTTTTGTATTAAGACAATAGTAAACTCGAATTTAAAAGTGTGCTAATAGTGTTTCGTGAATTTGCATCTGTTATTTCAGGACGACATCATAATGGAACGACCGCTGCTCAGCACAGCCAACGATTACCTCTGCAAATGTGCGCCGGGATACTCAGGTACCTATACTAACATCACAATACTTACACAAAATATCTCTAATTTAAACAAATTAGAAAAATTGTTTTATGTTTTGGAAATATAAGGACGAATGTCACGGACAACTGTTAGTTTGAAATAAACTTTAGGACTTTAGATCACATTTTTTGTCCTGTACCGAAAAAGTTGTCAAGTAAAAAGTGTGATTATTTTCGCAGGTCGTCTCTGCGAATACCTGACCTCCCTGACATTCATTCACAACGATTCTTTGGTGGAACTAGAACCGTTGAGGACCACTCCGCAAGCTAATGTCACATTAGGTAAGCCAAATATTTATATTTATATTAAGAATCCTTTTTTTTAGATATTAGTGATATTTTAGGATATTTTTGAGGAGCTTGTGGCTAGATAATAACAAACGCTCGAGTCAATCTTCAGGTTTGCCCAGGTTAAGCCGCATTTGCCTAAGTTGGTCTGTGTATAAGTAATCACCCATTAAATAAAGAAAGAAAAAAAATTGTGTTTATTTGTCAAAAATACCATAAAAAGAACAAAACAAATTCAAAACAATTAAAGCTGCTTACCGGGTTTCCTTCGTGCCTAGACACTTTAAGCCTGACTGTAATTTCAGTTATTATTGTTAGGAGGTTCCTTTCTCTGGAGCCCTGATCTCAGGTAGCTTAGACTTGTGTCCGCTACGGAGGACTATTTCTTTTGCGATTTAAAAAAAAAAGGTTACAAAATAAATAAAGGAACATTTGTGTCAGTATAAAAACTTATAATTTTCTTTAATTTCCCAGTATTCAGTACAACACAACTGCATGGTGTGTTGATGTACTTCGGAGAGAGTGAGCATCTTGCCGTGGAGCTGTTCAACGGGAGAATTCGCATCAGTTACGATATAGGCAATCATCCTACTTCTACTATGTATAGGTATGTTATTATTTATTTATATATTATTTATATTTATATATTATTTATATTTATTGGATTTGATTCACTAGTTTAAACTGTCAGAAAGTCGTTAAAAAAGAAAAGAAAAATTGAACAAAAAGATCAAAGGTGCTTCAACACATCAGAATGTACCCGCATTCTGACAAATATGACAGGCAATTCTGGCAGGTACTTAATACTCGGAATCCAACAAAATGGAGATGAGCGGAGATGTGTGAGGCAAAGAGGAGAAGATATGTGTAAAGCGGCTACACACAGCTCACCGCTCGCCGCTTACAACACACCGCTCACCGTCCGTCGCTCACCTCTCTTTTCGTCTCCTCTGGTTTAAATAATTACGATACATCTCCTCTCCTCTGTGTTCATTCGTTTCCACCAAAGCTAAGCAGAGACGAGAAGTGTAAATAACGAAATTCAACAAATTCCCTCCCCTCTCCTCTCCACTTTGGAGCCCAGCCCAAAATTGTAATCTCTGTCTTTTTGTGGAATCATGTATTTCGTTTCCAATGAAATGTTCTAACTTGTACATAATCATCATCAGCCTATATTGTTCCCACTGCAGGGACTCAGGCCTCCTCTCTAGGAGAGGGATGGGCTATAATCCACCACGCGGGCCCAGTGCGGGTTGGTGGATGTCACATGTCTTCGAATTTTTTGGTTCTATGATAGCCGGTTTCCTCACGATGTTTTCCTTCACCGTTTTGAGAGCAGTGGTGATGAAATAAATTACACAAAGTAATGCGCCTGCCTGGGTTCGAACCCACGACCAACTGTTCGTAAGTCGGGGCCGCAACCACTGGGCCACCACTGCTCCCTGTACATAATACAGTTTTATTACTCTTTCAGTTTCGAGATGGTATCCGACGGTAACTACCACAAAGCAGAACTGATCGCGATCAAGAAGAACTTCACCCTGAAGGTGGACGATGGACCTGCCAGGTCTATTATCAATGAAGGTAAACAATTTTATTGCTGTGTTATGTTATATATCTCTTCTATGTGGATGATGTGCCATAAAATAACTTCTAGTAAGTAGCAATGTAAAATTAATACTTGACAAGGATTTTTGCGAGATACCAGAACTAAAAAAGGCAAAGGAGATTTATTTTTGCAAAAAAATGATCGTCTTTCAAAAACTCGGTAACTTTTGTTCGTTTCATTGACTATTTTTCCACCGACTTTTTGAATTGAATTATTTTCCAAATGTTTTGTGAGTCTGCATCCCTTTCTTAGGAAGTAATAAGTAGATTGACTGCTAATTTACAGAGACTGGAAGCTCCCGAAGTGGGAATTGGGAATCACCAGCAGATATCTCCTTTCTAACCATATCATCCTTAACACAGTTCATCCATTGTGTGTGTTATATGGATGGATGGATTATACCCATCCACATTCTTCACGAAATACAATCACACTACCACCACCATGGCATGTGTGTGTGTATGTTAATCACAATGTCAGTTTAATAATATTTATCTTTATCTTCTCAGGTACCAAGGAGTATCTCCGACTAGAACGCCCTATGTACCTCGGAGGAGTGCCAGAGGACATCGCCAAGGAAGCATTCAGCAAGTGGCATCTACGAAACATTACTAGTTTTAAAGGTTAGCTTTCTTCTACTCTTGGATGGGCACGAGCTTGTGGCGACAGCGACATCTATCACAACACATGCGAACTAATTGGCAATTCCTATTTCAAAGTTATCCGCGACATTAGCTCATATAGAAAATCCCGACTTACGTATGTCGGGCAGCCCACCAGACACAACACCCGTCTGGTCGGAGGATCCTTCCTTTTCTATGGGGGATGAGGAACTTTACACCCTGTTCCTCATTTCCCCCAAAAGCTCATGAGGTGACCAGCCTAGTTTCTTTTGAACCTAGCAGCTGTAAGACTAGCGTCACCTATTTGAGTTTTGGAGGGAAGTATGACGTTTCTGATGCGGTCTGTAAGATTGATACCGAGTACACTTCGCTGCATAGCTCGTTGGTAGACCCAAAGTAAGGACTCTTGAAGCTTTTTAAGCGACCATGTTTGTGTTCTATAGATGAGAAAAGGGAGAATGCCAATCCCAAATAATAATCAACATTTCGAAACTCTTCCAAATATCGCGTTTCTTTTTGCAGTCAATTCGGTTGTGCATGTTTTTTGTTTTGATCAGTCACAGAAATACTTATGAAAACTGAACCAAAATGACTAATATTATCCCGGAATTAATAGCATAAGATGGGTCTTCTTAAATAATTGGCAATACCAATAGGCCTATCTCGTCGGAGCAAAGATAAAGCCATGACAATAAAAAACCACTCGTGTTTCGCGCACTTTCCCTACAGGATGTCTCAAGGCCGCCTGGATCAACCACAAGCGAGTAGACTACGTGAACGCCGTCAGGGTGCAGAGGACATCAGCAGGGTGTGGAGAGGACGAGCCCACGAGTGCTGTGCAGGCCACTGTCTTCGTACAAGAGGATGCGGGGAGACATAATCAGGTAACACTAACAGAGAATAAATCACCAGTTTACCGGGTAAGTACCCCTTTTGAACCGGAACCTGTGTGTACCTGGGAGTGCTACCAGCATACATGTCTGTCACCAAGCATTGCCGTATCCATGTAATAATTCCTGTGATTATCAGTTAGCTTTAGATATCATCCTAATCTTACCCTCATTTTTTTGCACACATTAATAGAATTTTTTAATATTTCAATTTAAAATATATAAAAAATAAAAATAATCGCCCACCGGTATTGAGAACGGGGTCCAAGTGGCGAGGGCTCCACAGAAAGGAACCTCCTAACAATACATGTCCTGTCCAAGAGTACCGCTTTATGAATCAAGCCCTTTTACCCAGCCCAATGAGAACGTCCTACGATGTTGGTATGAGGCTCTTTGCTATTAGTTCATTAACCGTAACGTCCCACATGTTGACAAACTACTACAACTAAATCAAGATACTTACTTGATTTTTTTATCATACTCATTAGCACTTGGTGTTTAGCGTTACCAAACCATGTATGGGATCCATTGTTATCTGTGTGACCTGTCGAAGTGTTCTAATCACTCCCTCCATTTTCCAGGACCCCTGCGTCCCCAACCCCTGTGCCCGAGGAGGCCGCTGCGTCCGTGAAGAAGGTTCTCCATCAGACTACACCTGCCGCTGCAGGGCGGGTACTGCAGGACCTCAGTGTGAACTCCGGGCTTCCATCAGTAAGTATCACCCAATCACAGCTCGTTATACTGCTCAGAGAAGAATGTTCTTCATCAGATTACACCTGCCGCTGCAGGGCGGGCACTGCAGGTCCCCAGTGTGAACTCCGGGCTTCTATTTTCATACGACCCCAAACTATTTATGTCGCGTATTAATCGGTTTCTTTTAGGTTAGCTCGTTCCATCGTCGACCTCATCTCTGTTCTCAGGACAAGATTGAAGTCAAGACAAAGACAAAGACATTTATTCGTAGGACAAGAGTCATCATAATCATTTCAGCCCGGAATCACCGACTGTTGAGTATAGACCTCCCTTTTCTTCTCTGCTCTGTGAATTTTTTATCCATCCACTTCTCGCGCTCCTGACGATATAATCTGCCCAACGCGCTTTGACTCTCACGGCCAACCTAGGGCACCTTTCGGTGAGAATTTTACTACATTGGACATCTCCGCGTTTAGCCAGATGTCACTTGACACGTTCAAGATTTGAGCAGGACTGAAAAGAGAAGCGATGTGGACATTAACCTATCTAATTGGTTGATTACCGCACATCTCTTCGCTTCATTCGTCTTAGCTTTGGTGAAAATTGTCTCTGGGAATCCCACTTCAGATGGTTGATCATGGACCGGCTATTACATACCAAATTGTATTTGTTTGTAGGTGGTGCCCCAGTTATAACCCAAGGAAGCAAGATGGCACAACGGAAACAAGCCATCAGCAACGTGCAAGCGTCACCAGGTATGTTCCTCCAGATCTTTTCATTTAGACTAATATTATATAGAGGTAAAGTTTGTTTGTAAGTTTGTATGTAGGGTTGTGACACAATTCCGAACTAACGTCTCAATTCTCGAAGAACTGAATATAAAACAACGTCTTTCTTACATCGTTCAAGGCCGTATTCTCAGTTTCTTTGGACATATTACACGTCGAGAGGACACGTCTGTGGAGCGACTCGTGGTCCAGGGCAAAACCGAGGGCACGAGGGCGCGCGGTAGATCACCAATGCGCTGAACCGACCAAATCAAAAATGCACTAAATGGTCCGCTCCACGAATGCACGAGGCAAGCAACAGTACGAAAGGAATGGCGTCGAATTGTTAAGCTTGCCACCACCCCTACCCCTGTCATGACGACCACGACCACTCTGCCAAGAGTGTGACGACAGAGAAGAAGAATGTAGGGTTTACGGAACTACTAAACTTAAAAAACAAATAAAAAGGTTATTCAAAATGTAAAGGTAAAAAGTTAAATACAGTATTTCTTAAATCTGCTCGAAAACTTTTGGAAGTGATCTTGATGACGCGGACGTCACGTTGCTCCAAGGCCACGCTGACGTCCATTTCGGGGTTCGGGGGTCTTCCTCCCTAATAGAAAAGAGGGGGATCCACCAACCAGACAGGTGTTATGTCTCGTTGGCTACTGCCGGACCATTGTTGTCGGGTTCTTCTATAATTTATATTCTAAAAGTTATAAGGCGCGGATATCTTGATTCAGGATTTTGATATTAGTTCTTCATTTTTGTCATAGACGTAGCAGTTTTTGTACCACGTTGCTGTAGTACGTTTTGTAGTGCCACACTACAAATTCATAATGATTATTGCCTTCTTTGCAGCTGCTCCATCTCACAAGCAGCAGATGCCATCAGAACACGCGCCTTCCCAGCCGCCTCCCGCCACAGGCGCCTGCAGAAAGGTACGTATTCATTGCCCAAACCACCACCATGGCTGTCAATCAGCTCAGCTTAGCACAGTCTAGTGCTGAACCTTTCCCAAGCTGCACCATAACACCGTGTCCTTCATCTGTCACTTAAAATATGTCCCAGAAGGTCGTTAGTCCATCTAGCTGGGGCGCGTCCCACACTATGCTTACCGATCCCACTCCAGCGCAAATTTTCTCCATCAGCCATCAGTAGTCCTTCAATAGAAACGACAAGTCCACTGCCTCATCTCTTACCTAAACTACTAGCTGTATTCTATAACTCTAGTTCTTAAGGCGACGATAAGAGGGACACCGTAAAAACGACCTGTTTTTCGTTGCAGAGTTAGCCGTATGTGGCCGTATTGCTACTTATTACAATTCCAAAAAAAATACAGTGTAAAGTCAAATGTATAGATAAAAGACTTATGCAAAAATATTTTCTAAAATTAATCAAGAACCTCGAAAAAAAAAATCACAATCACAATCAAGAAAGGACACGAAAAAACTTTTTCGTCTCGAAATGCTCAATATTTTGAGCGATAATTGTTATTTTTTTTTACTATCAGAAAGGAAATTTAACCAACTAAAGACATATGTAAAAATATTTTTACATTACAGCGTATTTTTTTTTAATAAATTTTAATCTGCGAAAAACCACTCCTTTCGCGCTATTCGGCCGCAGTGAGAGACGTAACAACCGCTTTGTAGTGCAAGCTGATTAGAACTTTATTCTGACATTATTTCAAACGAAGTTTGAACCACTACAAATAGAGTTGCTAATTTGAGGTCTAATAGGCCCTTAGGGGTAAAAGTCATCTACTATTTAATTCAAAAAAGAAAGATGATATTATGTTCATTCACTCTTGCACTCTACTTTGATTTTGGCAGTTTTCTGAAAAAAATTGGCTACACCAAAATCCATTTGTTTTCTTATTCCCATTTTTAGGGTTCCGTAGTCAACTAGGAACCCTTATAGTTTCGCCATGTCTGTCTGTCCGTCCGTCCGTCCTCGCTTAATCTCTGTGACCGTTAGCACTAGAAAGCTGAAATTTGGTACCAATATGTATATCAATCACGCCGACAAAGTGGTAAAATAAAAATTGGAAAAAAATGTTTTATTAGGGTAGCCCCCCTATATGTAAAGTGGGAAGTGATTTTTTTTTTTAATTTCAACCCTAACGTGTGATATATTGTTGGAAAGGTATTTAAAAATGAATAGGGGTTTACTAAAATCATTTTTTGATAATGTCAATAGTTTCGGAAATAATCGCTCCAAAAGTAAAAAACAATGTGTCCCCCCCCCTCTAACTTTTGAACCATAAGTTTAGAAAATATGAAAAAAATCTGAAAAGTAGAACTTTATAAGGACTTTCTAGGAAAATCATTTTGAACTTGGATGGAAACAGTTTTTGTACAAAAAAGACAAAAAGTAGTACAAAATAATTTCTGGACTAAGTTTGTACTATAATCGTATATGCAAACATTTTTTTTAACTTCGTTTACATATTTTATTATCCTGAACGTATCTTTTTCAAACAAAAAAAAGAATTATTACTACGGAACCCTACACTGAGCGTGGCCCGACACGCTCTTGGCCGGTTTTATTACTACTTAGCTTACTTGATTGGGAATCTTTGGCCATGTTTGCCAATTCGACAAGACCTATTCCTCTCTATGGTCATCAATCATTATTAATTTGTCCAGGAGGCGACCCGTGAAGTAATAACGGAAGGTCTGTGTCGGTCACGTCGCGCGGTGCGGGGGGCGCGGTGCGCGGCGCGGGGGGCGGGGGCCGGGGGCTGCGCTAAGGGACACTGCTGTGCGCCTAGGAAGACTAAGAAGAGAAAGGTATGTAGAGAACTCTGTTCAGCTCCTTGGGTTTTTTTTTTATTTAGTGCGATAAGCCTGCCACACTATTTCCAAACCACTGTAACTCGTGTGCGCCAGAATCAACAGTGGCGACCACAAGAAAAGCGCCGACACAATGAAGCTCGACGAAGTCCCAAAGAAACGATTTAACTGTCTTGAATCCCGCAACGAAATTAATCAGAAAAAATAAGCTCCTTGGGTCACGAGTCGAGCTACAGGCTCACTGACAAAAGCTTGGACTGATTGGACAGGGCCACTCGAATATGTGTGGTGTTTGCTTCAAAAGACCATTTCGCACACTAATCTGCACGGTCCTCATATAACTGGACCAATGTCTGAACTTTGGAAAAGACACAGTGAACTCCGAGTTTTGTTTCGACTGTTTTTTACCCGACTGCGGCGAAGCCCAAAAGGAGGGTTATGTGTTTGACGTGTATGTATGTATGTCCGTTTCTTTGTTCCCTCATAACTCCTAAACGGATGAAGGGATTTGAATAAAATATACGTCGTTAGATTCGTCTTGATGGTGCGAGTGTTATAGGCTACATTAAAATTAAAAAAAAAACAAAGAAAAATTGTGGATTTTGGGGGCCAAATCGCGGAGTTCAAAAAAAATATTTTTTTCCAAAACCATCGAGTAGGGTATCAAAATAAAGGATTTATAAAGGATTTTAAAAGGAGATTACAAAAATATATAATAATTCTGTGTTTAAAAGAAATTCAAAGTGACAAATCCTATAAACAAGCACAAAAGTTAAATCATCTGCGAAGAATTTTCCGCGATTAACGGAAGAACAAACACAAAAGAACTAAAAAGTTGGAAATAAAAAAAGTAGTTAAAAAACTAAAAAACCCGACTGAAAAAACTGAAAAGCAAAAAACAAGCACATTTTAAATTAAACAAAACTTGGAAGCAGGCGGGGTTCATTTAAATATTAAATTATGAAATGAAACTAAAATAGAACCCCGCCTGCTTCCAAGTTTTGTTTAATTTAAAATGTGCTTGTTTTTTGCTTTTCAGTTTTTTCAGTCGGGTTTTTTAGTTTTTATTTCTCAGAGTTGTTAGGACAAAACACCGGGCCTTGACCACCAGACCTTGGTCTATCTCCCCTCTCTTAATAAAAAAAACTTTCCATCCCATTTTGCTAATTATTCTCTACTTTGTTCACAGATAAGGTTAATCTGCTCGGACGGCACGCGGTACACCAAAGATATTGAAATAGTCAGGAAGTGCGCATGCGGCAAGAAATGCGCGCGTAACACCCCATTTCACTAAACAAGACTGACCATGAACCACCCCCCAAGTCATATTATTACCCTCATAAACAAGCCTAGGTCATGAATTATTCAAATTCTATGAATAACCCAAATTCCATGAATTACCGGAATTCCATGAATAACCCTAATTCCATGAATAACCCAATTTCAAGAATGACCCTAATTAATGAATAACCCATTTGACATGAAATAACCAGTCGTAATAAATACACCACTACAAAATAAGCGTACGATAGCTAAATGACTTAAAATCTCCCTATATCATAGAATACCAGTAAATTATGATAGGTCGTTTAAGGAATTTACCCTATTGGAGTAGAAATAAAGAATTACCGTTTTACACTAATTCACAAACGAACCCTATTTAAGTATTTAATAAAATTCAATACTAAGAATTACCCAGATTCTAAAAAGTGCCCTAAATCATAAACACAGTTGTGTCCACAAATGATACACCCTATTTACCTATACCTACCTATTACCTATGAAAAAGTGTTGCCACATTGAAAACTTAAACTTAAATAGTAGAATTTCTGCAGGTTTATTATTAAAATAGATATTGTTCATATTTATTTGAACGTATCCTAATGAGGAGAAGATTTTTCAAACAGTTCCAAACAAACAAAAAATCGTATCGTCGTATTTCAGAAACTAACACAAACCAAACACCTACCGTAATTTATTTAAAAGTACAAAATACTTTTGTAAAAATATACCTGTTCATGGCAACACTTACAATTAACGAGCTCATCTCAGGCAATAGACAATAAAACACGCTTCTTTTAGTAATTAACATACATCCTTACAAATATATAACTAAATTATTGTAGTAGCATTTGTATTTAAAATATTAGTAGAAAATTAAAATCAACTATATAGATTGAAAATAAAAATCTCAAGCGATAGGTGTGACATCTGTAACGTTGAAATTTTTAAATAAATGCATTTTTAAAGTTTATATTTTTTAAGTAAACTGTATTATTTTGACATGAAATAATTCTTGTATCATATAATTAATCACTGCATCGAAAACTGACTGATTTCTAAATAATATTAAATAATTCCCTTGCTCTTCACTCACGGCGTCTGATTGGTAAATAGTGAAAAAAATATACAGTTTACTTAAAAAAGCAATATTAAGGAAACGAATTTATCCCCCATTTCGAAATAAGAATTATACACGAGAGTAGTAACGGCCTAAATGTGTAGAAGTAGGCAATTTAGATCCAATATCACCTAGAAATTATTCGCGTCGATCTGTCATTTATGATAAGGTAAACTAAAGTTTAAGAATCTTTCAAATACAGTCCATTTTCCCATGCCTATCCTGTACCCAAGTAATTTGAAAGCGGCTTCCATCCTAACAGGATTTAAACAGCAGCAACTTCTGAGCATCACAACCCAGTATCTGGGTAAAACGGACAAGACTGGTTGTCAAAATATCTAAACAGGTCTTCGCATATTAATATCCTATTTTTTTTTGTAAAGAAACAGTGTTTCTGTGTTAGTACCTAAAGGCTTACCCAGTCGTTAAATTTAAAGTAAATAATACTTAAATTAAATGAATAACACATAAGAGCAATCGTTTGTAAGAAAAATTTACACGTAATTAATTAAAAATACAAACTTTCCTTCTAGATGTTTCCCCCAACCCGTGGTCTAACCTAAAACTAACCAAAGCGATCCAAATTTCAGTCATTCAAAAAAAAAATCAAATAATTCGATGCAATATGCGACATGTGATTGTGATGTTCGCTTTGGTTAGGAAGCAGCCATTTATGGCGGTCAAAACTTTGTGGATGTGCACTGTCACTTTTCGTCAATGCTTGTTGAATGAAATGCATTCATTTGTTTTTCAAATAATTTGCGCTAAGGCCAAAATACGCTTAAATATTTCACAAATTTTATTATGATTGATCAACCAACTTGGTTGATTTGTCAATCTTATGATTGAAGATTTAAAATGATTGATAGGTACATTTTATTTAAATTGTAATGAGGCTTTTAGTTTTATTGAAAGAAATAAGATTTACCTACTGAATGAACTTAATAATTTAATTGTTTTCATTTGAACGTACCTACTATGTCGTTAAAATAGTGTACTATGAAAATAATCATGAAATATTCTATCCATGACAATATGTAAAAAAAGGAAAATTGTTTTTGCATTTTTAAACAATTATAAAACAAATATGATATCAATGTGTTCATTTCATGTAATTAAAAACTATTTATTATTAATATTATTTTATGTTGTTTATTTTTTATAAAATAAATCATTTAAGTTAGTTGTTTAAGTATTATGTAATCTGTAATCTATTGGCGTTTAAAATTAGTTAAGAAAAATTTAATTTATAAAATGAAATAGTAGAAATTTAAAATTTAGGCTTACAACACCAGGTATTGATTTAAAAAAAGAACTTATCATAAAGAATTTTGACACAAACTTACATGCTTATAGAATTCAATATCTTTTCCCTAAATATGCTTTTTTAGGAAAAAAAGATAAAATCTAGTCTACACTTTCAATTTTATGATTTTGTACCGACATTACATATTAAGCTCTTGTGTTTCATATTGTTTTTTTCTCATTTTCTTGCCAGCTAATTCTGCCTGGGGCATTGGCCCCTCTTGGTCTAAACTCTATCTTGCCATTTAAGATATAAACAATACTTATTTAAGTAAGTTAGCTTTAAGCAACCAACTTTGAGTGGTAGGAACAAATGATATATCTTATAACTACTTAAACTCTACCTAAGTCAGACCCAAACCGAAATTGACTAAGGCCACTGAGCCGATAGGTATTTTGGTGTTATTTCTGTCTTTGTCATACAACTGTCAAACTAGACGTGCAAGAAAGAGACGGGAACATGTCTTAAGTGCGGCTAAGTAATGTTTATAAAAGCCCGGCCTTAAACTGATCCAGATTTAGGCTGCATCATCATCTGTTTGGCCTTTTCCCAACTATGATTCAACTGAATACCAGTATGTTTTAACATGGAGCCATATTGCCTAACTGACCTCCACAACTCGAGTATAGTTATTATATCTAATGTTTTATAAATTAAAATGAAAAAAACTATCATTCGTTCCTATAACTCTCAGTTCGAGCCTCATATCTATTTGTTTAATTTTTTTTGTAAAAAAATATACTTATAAATAAAATATTTATAGTTATGTTGCTGAATCAGCTTGTAAAGTAAACTTTAAGTATTTGAGGATATTTGTTAAAGTGTTGTTGAAAGTTTGATTCATAGAGTTCTAACTTTGCTGCTGAATTTTCGACTCCCGGTGCTGAGCAATATCGTCAACAATATCGTCTGACATTCATTAAGGTGTCTTTTAGAATTCATAAAAATATGCACTGGGCATGCCTTGACTAAAATCCCTTAGTGGAGATGAAAATAGTTTATCTACTTTGAAATGTTAGCTATCATTTGACATACAAAACGAGACCGCTAGAGTAATTTAAACTTGTATTCGTATAAACATTTGACTTGGGCAATCAACAGCACAGTAACAAATCTCCCGCTTAGTTATAAGAAAAATGTAATTTAATGCATTCCCTATTTATTTACTACCTACCGTAAAGGTAGAAAATTAATGAAATGGTAACACTTATCAACGCATTTACGACCTAATTATTATCATCAGTATTAAATTAACAAAATAATGTTAGAAAAGAGAAAATCTACCATCAAGCTAACTGTACACTGCCATTTCCAATGTTGCCATATCAAAATAACCTCTCGATGTTGCTATGTGGAAAGTCGAAAATTCTACCAAAATGGCTTTTTGGTAGATTTCTCTGTAGGTTTAAGATTAATGTACCTATTAAAATGTGTTGCTTAACGAGACGCTAGAAGGCGTTGCATGCGCTTTTTATTAAAAAGTAAGAAATATTGTCTATAAACTTTATAAGTTATTTGTCGTATTAAAAGATGTTAGATATATTTTTTTGATTTTCATTGAGTGATCATTGTCTGATTAACCATCTGATGCCCCAACCCATTTACCTTGAAATACTCTAAGACTGGATATCAGAGTTGCGAGTTTTTAACCGTAACGACTGTCAAAGATGTGCTCATTCAAGCTATAGATACTTGTGTCTGACTCAAATAAATAAATTGAAAAAAAAAACTGTAGCCGGGAGCAAGGAGCGGCTCGACGGGACGACTCCGAGACATGCAGCAGTCTCAGTATATAATGGATGGTACCCATCTACGGGCCAACCTCGTCAGGCGTTGCCTATCCACGATCACCTCCCCTAGCCTGCAGCTGTTAACGAGTGTAATTAAAAAAAAGTTCAAAATTAAATTCATTTATTTTTATGATGGACGAAATACAATCTTAAATTCTTAACAATATAAATAAATTATAAATTAAATTAATTCTAAAAATATTTCACAAAGTGTTTACCATTTTTGTAGACAGATGTATTTGTATAGAATCTATATGTGGCAGTACTATCTATACTATACTACTATCTATACTATATATAGTACCGCCAGACTCAGAGCTATTACTGAGAAATACCTAATGGAAAATTCCTGCCCGTCCTGGGAGTCGGACCCAAGAAGCCGCGCTCAACATACGCAAGGCGCGTATTATAGTATAAAAAAAATATATAATATGTGCGAAATCTATCATCTCTTCCGTTTAAAAAGAGACCTTCAAAATAATATTTCAAAATGCTGTCTTTGATTAATTTAATACAAAATAAAATGTCTTCTTAATTTATAGAAACATCAACATTTATTTAAGAATCTACCCCCTAATTTTCAATTGACTAAAGATTTTCTACCACTACATAACATCTTAATTTCTTAAAGTGTCCTAACCAAAGGGAATGGCGCGTGTTTCATAATGTCACAGTCGCGGCGTTGTTCGGCGAACACAAATGCGTGCTATCGCCGATAGAGGGCACTTTTCTAAAGAAATGCGCGACGATCGCGGATTCAGGCGACCGATCGGTTTAGTTAGGACACGCGGTACCGACAATATTTTTCAACAAGACTAAAGAGAAGAGACTGTTTGAGAGAGAAAGAGATTGCAGGTTTCTGAATTGAGTAATTTAATTAAGACTTAGGTACCTATCAAAATCTTAAGTATTTCGAGAGTTACATTATATTGCAGCATTGTCATCATCATCAGCCTATAATGTTCCCACTGCAGGGACTCAGACCTCCTCTCTAGGAGAGGGATGGGCTATAATCCACCACGCGGGCCCAGTGCGGGTTGGTAGATGTCACATGTCTTCAAATGTTCGGTTCTAAGACATGCTGGTTTCGTCACGATGTTTTCCTTCACCGTTTTGAGAGCAGTGGTGATGAAAGTCAGAACCATTCCCGCTGAGCAACCACCGGTAATACATAGAATTGAAGGAAACATCTTAATTAGAATCTAACTAGTTCTAAAACAAGAAGATAAACTGGATAACCATGGCACAAAACCGGCAAAAGTGGAGAGATTGAAAAGAGACCTGCCAAAGCCAAAAGTTGAAGAAGAAGACAAAATCTACAATCCGATACTCAAATCAGAAACTCTTTCTTATGTGACTTATTTGAGTGATTAATAATCGTAAAAGTCGTAGTCAGAAGAACCTTGAAAATGGCTCAGAATACCTCGATATCTCTTTGGGATATTTCAGTTGAAAGCTTAGTATGACATGACCAATTGACCACCAAAATTTAAAATCACCCACCAAGAATAGGGTACCTACTTGACAAAAAAAAAAAAATTGTCCGTCAGATAGATTTCCAAAAAATATTGAACATATATTTTTTCTTTTTCACGTAAAACAATAAATGAAGACGATACAGTGGTTCGAAAAGTCGTGTGACGTCACAGTTCGATGCATTTTTTACAACGTAGTGACGTCACAAGCCCTCACAATTTTTATTAATTTGATTAAACAAAAAACACGTATCCAATATTTTTCGATAATCTAACTGACGGAATCATATTTTTTTTTAGTCAGGTAACGTCCCTATTGGACATCGTCTACCAAGAATAGGAAATCAACCATTGAAACGCAAACTTAAGCCTAAAATATCACATTTGTAACGCAGTTATAGTCGCTGTCTCTGTGAACTTCCCAGGGAATATAACTTGAAGTATCAGGTGGCAGTCAGTCCAGGGTACTACCCTGGCCTTCACTTGGGGTGTGGGGGAGGCCAGGGTCTTCTTTATGAGGTCGTCCAGGGGGTAGCCGCGGCGGGGGAAGACTATTGACTGGAAAAGAGGAAAAGGTAGTTAAGTATCGATGGAAAATGGTGGCAGTAGATTAGGAAATGTATGGGTTTCATCTAAAACTTGAGCGGATCTCATCATTCTGTAAACTTTTCATCGGTTTTTTTCGAATAAAAAGTTAAGAGTTTCGATGCACTAGGAAACATTTATATATGGGAGGTTCAGAATGATATACAAAAAAGCTGACTAAGTGGTACCTAACCGTTTTAGCGTTAGTGTCCCTTTCCCTGTATGTAGAATACGCCATCGTAGAAAGTGTTCTCGGCAAAAATATCACCACAAAGTTTCTTAGAAATTGGTTGTCACATGTCGCTTGAACTCGTTTCGTAATTTGATCTATTAATATGAAGTTAGATGAGTAAGAAGTCATGTGAGTGTCTTCCGGTAGTATCTAACGGGTCGTATCTGATCCTTCAAGGTGATGTCTGAAGCCTTGTGACTCCACGACACCAAGTTGTACCAAGGTGACATTCAGTGAGATCTTGTGACTTTCGTGTGACTCGCAGACTGTCACGTGACACTTATGCCAAATTAACACAGGGGAAGTGACTGACTCCAAGTTTGAGGCAAGTCAGTGATGACCCTGTACTGACCTACCTTACTACACTAGTGTAAATTGATTTGGAGCCTGACTGAGTCAGAGACCTGACGCGCTGACGCGTCAGTGCGGTATCTCGGAAATGTGACACTATAGAATATTTTGTCTAATACAAAATCTGTTTGTATTGATGCCAGCTAGCGATTTACGTAGGTTTTATAAATGGCCGCTATTTAAAAATTAAAATGGTGGAAGTTAGGCCAGTCAGAAGAGAAGAGACCTATACTCAGCATTGGGTGGTCAAAGGTAAAAGAAGAGCCTTTTTTTTGGAGCGTAGGAAATAATCTAATGACTCCTCCTGCTCTGGGCGCAGCCGAAGGAAGTGTCAGACTTCTACTGACTAAAAACCCCCTATGTTCCTTCTTACCCCTTTGTGTTACGGGACTGCGGTACCCGCAGCCCTGACAAGAAAATCTAAGCCCCTTATAATACTTACATTTGCAGGCAAGGACGCAGACGGACAAAAATCATTCCTGCCATCTCCACAATACACAATCTTGCTGTAGCTGCGTTTAGTGCACCACTCGACTAGCGCGCGTGACTTGCACAGGTTACTGGGACAGCGCGGGCAAGTCGACTGGCGCATGCAAGGCTCTATGAAGAGCCGGTCGCCTTGCCAGAACGCCCGGTTTGTTATTATTTCTGTTATAGAGTCCTGGAACAAGATAAATTAAGTAGTTAGTCAACACGTTTACACCTCGTCGTCTTTTACAATGATCGGCAAGATTCTTGAGCGCTGACTCAAAAGTGAGTTATTGGGTCCCTTTGGTGGTATGAAGTGAGACGCGGGGGCGGTTTAAGTGCAGTGATTGGCCCGTAGCGCATCGCGTCATAGCAGTCACTCAGGATTTGTTCTTTACTCCTGCTGCACTTACCTCACGACCAATCTATACTAATATATGACGAAGGTAGCACAACTATTTCGGGTACATCGTTGTCAGAGTCCAAGTTCAGCATGGCGGAGGTACGAAATAATAGTCTCAACACTGATTACAACCGCCTATTTATTTACTTCCGATAACAAATTAACAAAATCTCAAACGATCAAGCCGATGGAAATGGATTAAAGTACGGAAACCATTGATATAATAAAACCCAAGATACACAGTCCGCGTCTCAAAACCGTCCGCTTAAAATGAGTTCACAATGAACTCATTTCAAATAGTCTCGCGTCGCTCGCGTCTCTGCACGGTCGTACAAAATACTTTTTATATTGTTTTTTATAACTGCATTGTAAAAGGAATCTGCGTAAGGTTGAATTTGCCAAAAAAAATATGTTTATAGTGACGATAACTACATGTAGTAGTGCGTGTATTGGTGAGTGTTTGGCGACAGCTTTGACTGTTTGTTTTGTTCGAGACTGTGCATCTAGGGTTTTATTATATCAATGACGGAAACGCAGTAAGTTCGATACAGGCGGGCAGAACAACCGTCCGCGCTCGTGTCTCACCAAAAAGTCCCGCCCGTCCCTCAAATCAAATGCGTCTAATGTCAACGTCAACCGACCACTGACCACTGACGTCTGACATATCACAACTGACATTTGACATATGACAACTGACAGCTATCAAACCAGACCTGCCACGCTCTGTATCGACCTCACCCAAGCTCACTGCTTGACGTTTCCGAGTTTTCCGACAAACGATGTTAAATGGCGTTATTCTAAATTGTCAACTCTAAATATTGTGATTCGGTGTTGAATCTGCGACATATATAATCTATACTTCTATACTAATATACTTATACTAATAATAATAATATTATAAAGAGCTAAAGTTTGTGTGTTTGTATATTTGTTAATTTGTAAGGGGTAATCTCGGAATCTACTGAACCGATTTTAAAAATTCTTTCACCAATAGAAAGCCACATTATTGCTGAGTGTCATAGGCTACTTTTTATCCCTGTATTCCCACGGGAACGTGATCTACGCGGGTGAAACCACGGGACGTCCGCTAGTAACTAATAAACGGGTGTGCGTTTTATTTGTCATAAAGTGTACGATGCGCACAGCGATCCCCACTCTTCCGCCGAGCGCTCAAGAACCGTGCCGGGTATTATAACTGTTCTTTTTACAACTATGTTGAGGTTCGCTTCCAGTCTAACGAGATGTAGCTGAATACCAGCATTTTACATGGAGCGACTGCCTATCTGTAGTCACACACAACTCAGTTATTAGACTAAACTAATACGATACACTCAGGTAAGACTGGTTGTTAGACATTCAGGCTACATAACGACTTTCGAAGATCTACAAGTGACAGCTGGGGCCAAAGGCTTGACGTGCTTTCTGAAACACGAAGGAACTAACTGGATATGTAGTGGATGGTCACTGGTCACCCATTCGAGAATCGAGCTCGGCGCCCACCGCTTAAGGCGCAGATAAGAGGAACACCGTAAAAACGACCTGTTTTTCGTTGCAGAGTTAGCCGTATTGCTACTTATTACAATTCCAAAAAAAATAGTGTTTAGTCAAATGTATAGGTAAAAGACTTATGCAAAAATATTTTCTAAAATTAATCAAGAACCTCGAAAAAATAAAATCACAAAATCACAAAAAAATGACACGAAAAAACTTTTTCGTCTCGAAATGCTCAATATTTTAAGCGATAACTGTTTTTTTTTTTTTACTATCAGAAAGGAAATTTAACCAACTAAAGACATATGTAAAAATATTTTAACATTACAGCGTATTTCTTTTTTTAATAAATTAAATCTGCGAACTATCGTTCATATTGGCAGTCACGAGAATCAAACGCATCCCCATTTTCGACCTTATTTGTTTAGACGATGAGTTAAACGCGCGCTCAAGGTCGCGGGCAGGTAATGTCGCCTTAACCATGAAAACTGTCCCGTCTGGCTGTAATTATGTAGCCACGACCACCTCAGAGTAATTTGATAAAAGGTTTCGTAAAAATTCTACACGTGCTAAATTATTTTGCTGATGGAATTTTAGGATCGATAAGTTTAAATTCAGAAAGGATTACTAATAAGGCTTGGAATTTTGTGGTCTAGTTAAGAATTAATTTGTCGTTTTAATAACTATTTTCACAATTCAAATAACTCAAATGATGGAGGCTGGCATTGCTGGCACCACGGGGGGATTTTCACAAGTAAAGAGAGGCTTGTATACCCAGTTGTAGGCCTTTGACAGGGTATCTTACTTATACCTAATTCTAACTAGGTTATGGAAGTCAAATAGGCAGTCCCTCCATGTAAAATATTGGTATTCAGCTGCATTTAGTCATACTATAAGCCGACCCCAACATACATAGTTGGGTAAAGACTATATAGGGCAGACGATGACAGTATAATATGTAAAGTGGAAGTAGTCTGTTAATAAAGCCTTGAAAACCATGAAATCACCACTACGCTATCACGCTATTACCCGACAAGGATAAACAGAGTTCTAACCATTATAATTATAATTAGAGCATATAGTTTTCAAAGAACTAAATCACTGCCACTCAGAATGATCTTTATTGACTCAAATGACTAAAAGTGTGATAATTATCGCCAATACTAGGATGTATAGTTTTAGTATATTTTCACGATGATGTGATATTAGTATAGTCACGAAGAGATAACTGGTTATAACCGGAAAACGTGCATCAGTAGTGATCAGGTGACATAGAGGTGGAATTGACCTTATCGAAATGACGAACACAGCTGGTATATTGACCGTAAGACTCGTGTAGAACGTATAAGGTTCGTAGGAGAAGAACTCTTTGGGGAGGCAACCGCCTCAACGGTGTAGTGGTGAGCCATAATGGTCACGTGCTGCCGTGCGTAATTGCACAGCAAGGCTCAGGGGAGATCTCTGTATAGTGACCAAATGTGCTTCGGCCGCTGGCTGTGTAATCAGCTTATTAGCCATATGATATCCGGGCTGGGTCACCTGGATCACAGATACCTTGGCCTGGCCGCATGGACCCTTTGGTAGGTTATTGAACCCCAGTCTGCGTCACATAAACCCCACATAGATAAGTATTAACCAAAAATGTAGATATCCTTACCATTAGCCCATGGGCCTTCAACCAGTGCGACACAAATACAGTGTTAGCATCAGTGACCAGCACTATATCCCACCCCTCGGCTGCTAGCGTCGTGATGAGCTTCTCGACCCCCGGGGTAGGTCGCATGGAGGCTATGCAGTCCAGGATGTCGGTCTGGCAGAGGCCTGCTGAGTAGGCGTGTTCGAAAACCTGGAAAGGAGAGATTTTTTAGATTATTTTGTGACTGGAGAGTTAAACACGAAGACAGTTGGTGTCTTGAGTGAAAGCCAGGACATAAAACTACACGTCGGGACTGCGGGTTGTTCGAAAGAGATATCGCGGCCCCGGAACTCAAAGGGCTAAGAAGGGCATGGGTGGGATTCAGTCAGTACAAGTCTGACAGTGCCACTCCCTTTCATTTATTTGATGACTAGCGGACGTCCCGCGGTTTCGCCCGCGTAGATCCCGTTCCCGTGGGAATACAGGGATAAAAAGTAACCTATGTTACTCAGGGTGAATGTAGCTTTCCAAGGGTGAAAGAATTTTTGAAATCGGCCCAGTACTTTTTGAGCCTATTCATTACAAACATACAAAAATAGGTACAAATCTTTCCTCTTTATAATATTAGTGTAGATTTATCAACAGCAAAATAAAATAAAGACATTAAACTTACAGACTAGCCCATGTGCCATGGCCTATGTAAAAAGAATATTTTGATTGCCTTCCGGGCAAATATTAAGATTCCGGGCTACTAATGGAAAAACCCAATAGACGTAACTGACGCATCTGTGAAATTATTGTATTATCTCTGGCATCTGTCCCAGCATACCTAATGGCTAATTATCTGCGAAGAAAGATCTGCCAAGGTTTTGAAATTAATTGAATTTATTTTTGATCAAATTAGTTATTAATCATTATCTATCTTGTTTCTTAATTATGTTTAGTAATGTAGTTACGTGGAATTACATTATCTTTCCTTACATAGTATAAAACAAAGTCGCTATTTTTGTCTGTTTGTTTGTCTGTATGCTTAAATCTTTAAAACTACGCAACGGATTTTGATGCGGTTTTTTTTATAAGATAGAGTGATTCAAGAGGAAGGTTTTAGTATATAATTTGAACGACATCCACGCGGGTGAAGCCGCGGGCATCAGCTAGTAGTGCACTAATCGGTTAGTTGACAAAAATAAACTAATTAGTCCGTGAATATTGGACACATATTTTTTTGGGATTGTCATCGTGGTGAAAGGATTAGCCAGTCAGCTAAATTTTGGGCAAACTCAATTTAAATTGTCATCGACACGCTAAGAAGAAGAAAGACATTTTTTTTTTTCTTTTTTCACGTAAACACAAAATGAAGACGATACAGCAGTGCTTCGAAAACTCGTGTCGACGTCACAGTTTGGCACATTTTTCACCAGAACGTGACGTCACAAGCCCCTCATGATCTTTGACACGTTTTAGTTTTGTCAATTTTTATTAATTTGATAAAACAAAAAACACGTATCCAATATTTTTCGATAATCTAACTGACGGACTAAACAGAATCAAGTTTATTTAGTCAGGAAACATCCCTATTTAACTGCCCCGGTAGTAGAGGTGGTCGCAAGTACAACTGGTAAGCATGAGGTCAGGGATTCGATTTCCTAGCTCGGGCAAAGTACCTATTATTGGGGTTTTCCGTCAGGAATTGCTCAATAGCAGCCACGGAGTCCGAACTTGTGTCCGGTCGATTGCAATAGGCTTGCCCCTATTACAAGGGACTTAAACATAATTGGCCAAATGTTGGTGTACCAATGGGTATACCTCTGCCTAACTCCTTGGGGATTACAGGCGTGATGTTTATGTTTTAACTAACTTTTGCCAGAGGCTTCGCCCGCGTGAAAATGACGATTTTCCATACAAACTTTCATCCCCTATTTAACTCCCTTAGGGGTTGAATTTCGAAAAATCCTTCCTTATTCCTTGTCTACATTATAAAGGGAACCTCTGTGCAAAATTTCAGCTTTCTAGGTCCAACGGTTTGGGCTGGGCGTTGATGAGTCAGTCAGTCAGTCAGTCAGGACTTCACTATTTATTATTTAATATAGATAAGTAAGTAAATAGAATTGTAAAAGTCATACAATGCATGACAAAGCAACATAGCAACTACAATGTCAATCAATTAGCGCTTCATTTAAATCAAAGCTATGAAACACGTTCTATGCCAACGTTAACACAACTATCACGCTTTTACTATCTGCCAAGGTAAGCAGAGAGATATTACCCGAATCATTAAGCATGTGCTACACTTCTACTTCCTAGTGTGTCGATGACAATTTAAATTGAGTCAGCCCAAAATTTGGCGACGAGTTTGGCACTTTCAATAGCCTCCATCAGTTCCTGTGATGTGCAAGTAACAGGACAGGCAGGACACGATATCAAGTGTCGTATCATTTGTGGGGTCACACCGGATATACACTCCAGGGCAGATTCATCTATGAATCTCCATCTGAACAGGTTTTCCTTGCTTCGGCCAATCTGTGTCCGGAGCCTATTCAAAGACTTCTAGGTCAGCCATGGCAATTTGTGTCCAGGGGGGAGATTTTCTGCAACTGGCACACATGGCCTCTAAATAACGATACCACTTAGGTCCAGCCTGTCCCCTTGCTTGTACCTATCCTCCACCAGCGACGCCTAATTTGAGTCTCGGTCGCCAGGGGAATGCCCATAGCGTATAATCGCTTAGTTTGTAAGTTTTGTTTTAGCTTGGTTGGAGGACTTATCCGTAAGGTCTGGTTAAGCAAACGACAACCTTCTAGGTTGACCTGCGTGATAATATTCATCTGCGTGATGCTATTAATTAATTCATGCAAGCTCTAACACTTTTGCCTTCGTAACTTTCTGGCGAATACGGGCGTGACGTTATACAACTCTTCGCATATACCCATACCTCTTAGGAACCCTATATTTAGCCATGCATGCACGTCAATTTACCTGCCACGCATACCCCGGGGGAACACCCACGTGTTAGCGAAATGTATTTATTTTTCATATATATATTTAGATCAATAAAAATAAATAAATATAACAAGAGCACATGACAAAAATATATATCAATTTACGTCAGAGGGACTTCCGATTTTAATGATGTATTTGTCTGATTGTAATTACAAGATAACAGTTTTTTTGCTTAATGCATAATATGAAAGTATTTACGGTACCTACTTATAACAAAAAAACTTTATGTAAATATTCTTCTGCCTGTTCCGGTTCCGGCTAATCTCCGAAACTAATAGATCGATTTTGACGGGACTTTTACTTGCAGATAGCTAATGTTATCAGGTCAAACTTAGGTTTCGTAGTAAGTAACATATTTCTATAATAATTTATTGCGAATAAAGATCGCGGGCAACAGCTAGTCAATATTATTTTACAAATTGTAAAATTGTAAATTAAAATGTGTATCCATAGAAAATTAGCACTCAAGTAGTCCATAATCTGGGCTAGGACAAAGGATACCTTTTATCCCGATAGCACGGTCCCCTGAGAGTGGGATAGTATCCAACTTTCACGCGGGCCAAACCGCGGAATAGGGTAGTGGGTTCCGCCTATATAAAACTCGCAGCTTGTTTATTTTTACTTCGCGTGACGACTTGGTGGAGACGTATTTATATTATGTGCGAATGGATAAAGAACGCTTTTTATCGAAACTTTGCGGTTGCCAACAAAATCGCGGTTTCATAATAATATTCCTGTTCTTTCTGAGTTACGTTGGTTACAATCGCAACTGTGAGTATGTGGTCCGGGGTTCGATTTCCGGGTCGGAAAATGTGTTATTGGGTTTTTCCATCAGGAATTTCAAACCGAGTCTGGATGATATAAACATAACTGGAGAAATATGGGTGTACTGTCAGGTACACATCAGCCTAAACCTTAGGGCATTACAGGCGTGATGTGTATGTTATATTCATCATCATCATCATCATCAGCCCATAATGTTCCCACTGCAGGGACTCAGGCCTCCTCTCTAGGAGAGGGATGGGCTATCTACCACGCGGGCCCAGTGCGGATTGGTAGATGTCACATGTCTTCGAATGTTTTAGTTCTAAGACGTGCCGGTTTCCTCACGATGTTTTCCTTCACCGTTTTGAGAGCAGCGGTGATGAAATAAATTACACAAAGTAATGCGCCTGCCTGGGTTCGAGCCCACGACTTATTGTTCGTAAGTCTGGGTCGCCAGTCGCCACCACAGGGCCACCGCTGCTCGCATGTTATGTTCACGACAAACTAATATTATGTATTAAGGCGAGGTTGCACTACTTTGTTTTTATGTACGCATGACCTCACCCCCCGCCCTGCCGCGCGAGCGATATAATGCCTAAATTTTGACTGTTTTTTCTCTCTTGGAGAAAAATGACAAAGAAATTATACATTATGTGACCCGAGATAATACACATTTTTTACGACCTTTATTATGATATAAGTTTTATTTTTCAAAGCCTCAAGTAAAACGATTATTTAGCCATTATTTGGACACGTCTTTGCGATTTAATTGGATGCAGTGAAGTGTAAGTAATCGTGTATCGCATACCCGACATATCATGATCGAAGAGTCAACTATGTAATACATTTTTTTTTCAAAATTTAAATCCGTTCCATGTACGAGTAAAACGCTATTGTTGACGACGTTTATCGGGGTAACCTCGCCTTAAAGGTCAGTCGGGATACTATACCATGCCCACATACGGATGAATACAAAATTCAACTCCATAATGTAATTGGTTTCCGTAATGTAGTTTTCCTTCCGCTAATTCATTAGTATACCAAGTTTATTAAACGTTTTCATTTAGTTTTTAAACTGACATGGTCACTAACATCTATCTATCTATCTACATAAATAAAATAAAAAGAGAAGTCCTGACTGACTGACTGACTGACTCATCAACGCCCAGCCCAAACCCTTGGACCTGGAAAGCTGAAATTTTGCGCAGAGTTTCCCTTTATAATAAGACAAGGAATAAGGAAGGATTTCTCGAAATTCAACCCCTAAGGGAGTTAAATAGGGGATGAAAGTTTGTATGGAAAATCGTAATTTTCACGCGGGCGAAGCCAAAGCAAAAGCTAGTTATTAATAACACTGAACACGGGATATTTACTATGTTTGTTTGTTTTGTTTTGAGTTAGGAAGATGACGAGAAACAGAGAAGTATGGTAGAAGAAGACATGCTGCGCCGAACCCAAATGAATTGAGATAAGGGCAAGAGAATCATGATGATATGATATTTGAAATCACGATATTTCGACGCTGTTGCTTCCCTAGCCATTTAAAGGTCTACTAGTACGGCTGCGCTGGCAGTGTTGGGAGGTGTCCTCCAGGCGGACCTGGAGGTGACTCGTGCTGGGCGGTTCGATGAGGAGCTCCAGGCCGCGGCCGAGGCACAGGTAGAGCTGGGGTTGCGGCGGCGCGTGCTGGCCCGATGTAAAACTGTGATCTGGGATGAGACGATGGATGCGTGGCAGAGTAGATGGGAGAATGAAGAGAAAGGACGGGAGCTGTTCCGTTTCTTCCCGGACGTGCGGGATCGCCTCAAGTCGCGCTGGGTTGAGCCAGACCACTAGTTGTCCCAGATTCTCACGGGACACGGGTGCTTCAGGAAAAGGCTGCATGATATGGCGCTATGCGAGGACAGTATGTGCGAATGTGGTATGGAAAAGGAAGACCTGCATCACGCTCTGTGGGTCTGTCCCCTGTATGCTGAGGCTAGGTGCGAGATGATGAATGGGATAAGTCGCACGGAGGCCGGTCCGATCTACTACGGCGATCTCGTGAGTTCATCGGCGAACTTTGCGGGGCTACGCGGATTTGCGCACAAGTGGCACGCCGCTCGGAGGAAAGCTGAACTGGAGTGGTCAGGCAGCGAAGTAGCCATATTTTGCACACAACTAAGGGTAAAATAAAAATCGTTTAGGTGGCAAAAAAGGCAATGGAACGAACAAGTCACCGACTTCCGACGGTAAAGTTATTTTCCGCATTTTAAAGTTGTTATGAATGTCGGTTGTTTTTTTTTTCCAAAAAGTTCTACATAATTTCAGCCAAAAGACGTCCACTGCTGGACATAGGCCTCCAAAAGCTCTTCTAGTAAAACAAAATAACAGTATAGCGGAGTCCGTTCTGATCATTATCATAGGATAAAACGCTTTATATTCTAGGTACCTCAAACTGTCCCAATTCCACTGGCAACCTTACCACGATACAAGGCCGCCAAATTGATATTCTGCCAAAAGCTAACAACTACTGATATTTCGGATATTTTGCAAATTACACTTGGAATTGTATCTCCTAACCTTGCCCTTAGTTTATTTATAAACTGACTTTCTTTAGCCAAGTTACCTGTGACAGGCAATCATATATTTTGAGTAATTGTTATGGTATTGGCTCGTGACTAAATCCCTACATATTATAAAACAAAGTCCTCTGCCGCGTCTGTCTGTCTGTTCGCGATAAATTCAAAAATTACTACACGGATTTTCATGCTGTTATCACCAATCGATGGAGTGGTTCTCGAGGAAGGTTTTAGTATATAATTTTGTCGCGGGCATCAGCTAGTAATAACTATAACATAACACTACGCCTGTAATCCCTAAAAGCTTATGCAAATCATCATCTGCCTAGCCTTTTCCCAACTATATTGGGGTCGGCTTCCAGTCTAACCGGATGCAGCTGAATACCAGTATTTTACATGGAGCGACTGCCTATCTGACCTCCACAACCCAGTTAATACTAGGTAATACAATACCCTTTGATAAGACTGGATGACAGAATTTCAGGTCACTGACTACCTGTAACGACTGCCAAAGATCTATATATGGCAGTCGGGACCAACAGCTTAACGTGCTTTCCGAGGCACAAAAGGAAACTCAGTATGTCGGGCGGTCACCCATCCACAGACCGACCTAGGCAAGCACAGCTGTACCTAAAGATCGACCTGAGTGGCAGTTCTTATTAAGCCACGAGCTCCTCCAAAAGCTTATGCAAAGTTGTACCTAAAAGTACACCCGTTCGCCAGTATGTTTTGGTCCCATGTAATGTAATAGTGACCGAGCCTATTGCCATCAACCGGGCACAAACCCATGATACTGCGTGGCTGCTACTGACAAATTCGAAAAACCCCAATAACACTTGAACATCACCACAACCGTCCATGTATGCCCCACATACTTTACATACCAGCGACTTTAACAAAGTGTCACAATGTTTTTTTGTGGAGTTAGAAGTCAGTGACTCCTCCAGCTCTGGGTAGAGTTAGGAGTGTCAGACTTATACTGACTAAAAACCACCCATTTTCCACCTTAGCCCTTTGTGTCGAGGCCACGGTATCTTTTTCGAACAACCCGCAACCCCGACGGGAAGTGTTGTGGCGACTAGCGACATCTATCGCAACACCTGCGTACTAACAACGACAGAAATTCCTACATCGCGCTATCAACATTATCCGCGACATAAGCCTTTAAAGGAGTTCCCGACTTACATAATTATGTCGGGCAGTTAGCCCACCGGACACAACCCCCGTCTGGTCGGAGGATCCTCCCTTTTCTATGGGGGATGAGGAACTTCACACCCTGTTCCTCATACTCCCCCAAAGTGTCATCATCTGGCTGCCTTTTTCGCAACTATGTTAGGGTCTACTTCCAGTCTGACCAGATTCTGCTGAATACCAGTATTTTTCATGGCGTGGAGTACTGGGTAATATGATACCTTATTAAGTGCTTGGCCAGACTGGTAGCGCGGAGCGGGGAGCGGCGCGGGTGCGGGAACGCGCGCGATTGTGCCTGTCTGCAGTCGACCGCGGCTTCGTTCCGAGCGTTGGCGTGTCCAGTGTTTGACAAAATATATTATGGATGAAGAAGTCTGGTTTTTACTGGAAAATTCTTGCCACCCGCGCACACACTGCGGCCACTTGTATGAACGAGCTATGGCGTGAGTTGCCCGCGCACTCCCCGCGCAAAGTAGCCCGCGCCGCTTCCTGCGCCCGCTTGCTCACTATGGACGCTCAAATGAAATTCATACGTTACTGGTAATTGTACGTAATTCATACGTTTGAGTACGTCGCGCCGCGCCCGCCCCGCGCCCGCGTTTGCAGTCTGGCCTTACACTACTCGCGCTATCATTACTCTCACAATCCAGCCATTTTTTCTTTGATCTTCCTTTCCCTCTCCTCCATTCATTAACATATTCATCACTCTTTTAGTGACACGCGATTCATCCCTCCTCATCACATGCCCATACCACGACAGTCGACTCCCTTTTAACTTTTCTGTAACTGGCGCAACTTTTAAACTTCCTGTAATATACTCGTTCCTTACTTTATCCATTTTTTGTCACACCACACATCCACCTCAACATTTTCATCTCAGCTACATGCAATCTTTTTTCATCCATCTTCTTCACAGCTCAACATTCCGATCCATACAGTACGACAGGTCTAATGACGGACTTGCAAATGTTCCCCTTTAACTTGACGGGCATCCGCGGGTAGTTTGCTTATACCAAAACATGAAAATATGGGAAACAAAATTAATAACGTATCATCATTAAGGTACAAGTTGGTAGCCGACTGCACGCAGCAGCAGCAGACGACATGTCGTCGCTTCATGTCGGTCGTCACGACACGTCGTCGCGTCATGTCGCTGCAGTCATGATTTCGAACCCGACTGCAGACGACAACTGCAGATGTCATCCAGTTGGTTCCGAGTGCGTATATCAATTGTTTTTACTGCTCTGCGTGTGTAAACTAAAGACACAGGTTCCGATACATTTTCGGCTAAAGGACATATCTCCTGTTGTTTCTGTCTGATCTATGGGCACTACCGATCTGCGGTCGGACGACAGAAGCGTCTGCCGCTCGACGACGCGTCGCTAGCTTCATGTCGCTAACTACGGAGGGAATTTCATAGAAATACGTAGAAACCAGTCGTGTCGCCGCGACACGTCGTCTGCTGCTGCTGCGTGCAGTCGGCTACCAACTTGTACCTTCATTCTCTTGCCCTTATCCCAATTCATTTGGGGTCGGCGCAGCATGACTTCCTCTCCCATACCTCTCTGTTTTTCATCAAAATTAATAAACTATATTACTTTGAATATTAACGTCGTGCGTATAAAACCATGTAGCAACAATGGTTTAAGATAAGAACAAATAATTAACGATAAGAACAAATTGTGGCTCTCGAAATTGAAACATCAAGTATTGGTTCCTAGAGGGTTGATAGAGTAGTGAAAAATAACTTTACTTTCGGAGGTTAATGACTTTTCAACCGACTTCTAAAAAAAGAAGGAGGTTCTCAATTCGGATGTTTTTTTTTATGTTTGTTCGGGCATAACTCCGTCACATGCTAACCGATTTGAAAAATTATTTTTTTGTTGGAATGGGTATACTTCCCAAATGGTTTCGGAAGTCGGTGGCAAAAAAATGAAATCAAACAAACAAAAGTCACCGACTTCAGAAACCATTTGGGAAGTATACCCATTCCAACAAAAAAATAATTTTTGATTTTTGAAGTCGGTTTTATTTTTTGTTAAAAAGTTTTTATTTTTGTTTGTTTCGTTTACTTTTTTGACATGGATGTAATTCACATTATTAGTGGTTATTTGTTGTTACTTTGAGTCCCATGTAGGCCAATAGTAAGCGAGCCTAGTGACATCAATCGGGCACAAATCCAGACTTCGTAGCTGCTACTGAGAAACTCCTGATAGAAAGCCCCAATAACAATTTGCCCGACTTGAGAATCAAACCCAGGACCTTATGCTCAGCACTTGCGCTTGCGATCATTAGACCAACAAAGTATAAGTTCCACACTGTGTACTACACATAATTCAAACAAATATTCCCATATGGATCTTGAACAATGCTCATGAACTATCTATGGTCGAGGAACTAACAAACAGAATTGACACTAGGGACCTTCATTCTTTTATTAACAAGTAGGTAGGTACGGTAGAAGAGGTAGTACTTAGTACGTAGTTTAAAAGATGATGTAGTGACAAAAATTCAAGAGTCGTCTAGGTCTAGCTAACATAAGGTCCACTGTACACGCCAACCGCCGCCGATCTTCTCTGTGATTGCTGTCCAGTCTAAATTCCACCAACACCAATTCCCAATTCAGCACATGCTTTCATGACAGTTTTCACTTCCTTTTAAATAGGCAATAGGGTATTCCACCAAAAAATCTAATTAGTCCGTCTGCTAGATTATCGAAAAATATTGGACACGTGTTTTTTGTTTTATATTAATAAAAATTGACGAAAATAAAACGTGTCAAAGATCATGAGTCGGCTTGTGACGTCACTTTGTGGGTAAAAAAAGTACCAACGTTGTGACGTCACACGACTTGACACGAGTTTTCGAAGCGCTTTAACGTCTTCATCTTTTGTTTACGTGAAAAAAGAAAAAATACGTGTTCATTATTTTTTGGAAATCTATCTGACGGAGTACTTAGATTTTTTTGATGAAATACCCTATTCATTGTTCACAGAATACATTCATCATTTCGATTATCGTTTGCATAGCTTTTGAGTGTGGGTGTCTGGCATCTCAGGATTCGGGAGAAGTGTTACTGGGATTTACCGCCAGGAAATCCTACATAGCAGTCTAAATTATATCCCGATTCATAGCATCTGAAACGACCCATATAGAGAGCGGTTTTATGAAGCGCGGTTTACATGGAGCGCAGTATTTATACGCACCAAACTAACCGACGCGACGTTGCTCAAAAGCATATATAGCTGAAGTTGGACTAGACTAACCATGAGCTGTGGCCCAAAATAGCCATTTTCTGGATCACTGACACAGCCGGAAGGCATTACGGTAGACTTCGTACAAGAGGGTGGACAAATTGGATAAATCCAACGAATATTGGTCTACATAGCACTGGATTGAAACCACTGGAAGTCATGGGGCCTATGCCCGGCAGCAGGACGACGTTTTTTTTTTCCTACTCCTCCGCTATTCTTTTCTGATTAATTTCGTTGCGGGATCCAACACAGTTAAATCATTTCTCTGGGACTTCGTCGATCTTCATTGTCTCGGCGCTTTTCTTGTGGTCGCCACTGTTGATTCTGGCTAACAGGAGTTACAGTGGTTTGGGAATAACGTGGCGGGCTTGTCTTATTTAAAAAAAAAATGTAGGACGACGCAGGCTGAGAGTATCACCTTTTTGAGTCCTTAGTCCTTCATAAAATAAATAACAAAACACAACGCCTGTAATCCCCAAAGAGTTAGACAAAGGTGAACACAATGACGGGAACACAGACAAAATAATATTATCTTTTGATCCAATTACCTACAGAACAGTTTTATCATCTACTATTTAATTTTAACAACATTACTGTCAGTAATAGCTTGCAATGGCTCCAGAAATAACTAATTAATTTAGTCGCTAAACGTAAGGTTTCAACTCAATTGGACTTTTACTACGCATGACGCAAGTTGTCCCTTTGACATTGAACATAAAACTATCATGCTAACCCCGCCTCAGATACATACAAATATAAACTCACGGCGTTGTTCACGAGGGGGTAGGCAGTACCTATAGAAAGCCAGCGGCTACGATCCTTTCTTTTTGAGGGTGGGAATCATCAAATTACTCTTCCCACTCGGGGTGGAACGGAAGGGAGTGTCAGACTTCTACTGACTAAAAACCACCCATGTTCGTTCTTACTCCTTTGTGTCCGAAGCCGCGGTATCTCTTTCGAACAACTCGCAGCCCCGACAGAAGCGACTACGATCCTTACATAATCATTTTGCGTCGTTCACGTTGATACATCTTGGTCACAAACAGCCGCCACAGATTGTATGGGTCCGTTTGGGCTCGAGAACGAATTTAGGCGTATAAAGAACAGGGTGTAGACTTGCTTAGGTGTTGTTGGCCTGAGTTCTTCATACCCCATAGAAACGGGAGGATTCTCCGACCAGACGGGTGTTATGTCCGGCTGGGGGGCTACTGTACGACAGTTAGTGTCGCCAAAGACATTCAAGGGTCGCGCAATTTTTGTAGTGTCTCCACAATAACAGTTCTGCGATTTGGTTTTCCCATTAGGAACTTTCTTTGAAGCAGTCCGTAGTTTGGAAGTTTGCGGTGTGATACACCCATAGATAACAGAGTTTTTGTTATCTATGGATACACCCGTGCCTGGGAAGCACGCAGGCAGAACTTTTGAAAAATCGGAATATTAGAAAATGACTATAAAAAGAGGCCCTGAACCAACTTGACCCTGTCTACCAACCCCAAAAAATATATATATATAAGTCGCCCAATTTCTACTTTATGGTTAAATATAGAGATCTTTTGCAAGGCCAAGCCCAGCCTAAACCGACAACCCAAAACATATTGTCTTCGTGCAGAAGCGAGAAGACCTGGGTGCACAATACATAAAATATTTTCAATATAGGCAAAATATTTTGTGTCTTTTACAACTTGAAAATAAGTTGTAAAGCAGGGTGATAGTTTCAAACACAAATGTGCTAACTACCAACTGCAGTTTCAAACAACCGTACAGTGCGATCAAATTATCTTGGCAGCTCTGAACATAGGCTTTGCGAAATTTTACACATGTAAACTTGGGAATAAAACTGTTATTGCCAGATAAACCAATACTTAAACGATCAGAAAATATCTAATTTAAACAGTGAGAAATACAAATAAAATAAATATCATAACACTTTTATACATTCGTTGTAACAAAATGACCTGCACGAAGTTCGGAGCTGCAAAGATAATTTGATCGCACTGTAGAAGAAGGTTCTGTAATGACGGTCTGATGAGTGCAAATGACCATTCATAATAACAGCTTGCTTTTAACAAGGATTGCTCCTCGTCACGAGGTCCTAATAGCGCAATTAGTTTGTTTATATAAGTATTGATGCATCGTCATATATATGTGGTAAGGCATGGGATCTTTCAGCTCTAATGATGATGATAACGATGGTGGTGACGATATTCAGGACTACGGTTCCTGGTCACAGTAACCAGGAACCGTCCTTCGCTTTCCATCAGGCGTGACCGCATGATGGAGGTCAAGAGCAGGCTTATCCCTATATATTACAAAACAAAGTCCTCCGCCGCGTCTGTCTGTTCGCGATAAACTCAAAAACTACTGCACCGATTTTCATGCTACTTTCACAAATGATAGAGTGGTTTTCGCGGAAGGTTTTATTATATAATTTGACTGACATCCACGCGGGTGAAGCCCCTGGCATCAGTTTTGGTGAGCATTTGGCAGTCGTAAACAAAAGCCAACTATGTATTTCGGTTTCTTTGGTAGATACTAATCTATTCGATAGCGCTATTAGTTCCATATCTGGACATAATATTAAATTCCAATGCACTCAAGAGTATAAACAATAGTATACTTTATCTTAGGAATTTAGCGCCACTGAACGCATTGGAGGCATTTGGATGGTATTCATGTGTGCGCAATATTTCAGAGTGAGTGAAAATTATGACAAATTAATTATATGAAAACTTGCACTTCGCCCGCGACTTCAACCGCGTGTAAATTATATACTAGCGGTGCAGTTGTTTTTGAGTTTCTCGCGAACAGGCAGACAGACGCGGCGGAGGACGTTATTTTGTAATATGTAGTGATAAATGTTAGTAAATTAACACCGAATTGAAGCAAATGGTGGCTCAGAAGTAGTAGCTTAGATTTACGCGTTTTAGACAGACTCTTACTGCCGCACTCAGAGAGCTTTAATGATTACTTAGGCCATCACTAAGCAAAGGTTTTGACAGTTTTTGTATGACAAACCTGTATGACGAACCAAAAATTCGAGGATGTAAATCCTCGAATTTGTAACATTATCATAAGGTAAATAAAAAGTACGTAATGAACAAGGCGCAGTGACAACAGGTGGATTAAATCCTGGCTGTCGGTGACAGCCTTAGTCCACCTGTGGCGTCCAAGAACTGGTAAAAGAAATGTGGGTCGTCTGGCTGCAAGATGGGCAGACGACATAGTTGCCATTGAGGGAAAACCCTGGATGAGGTTGGCGGCATAGGACCGACGAGATTGGCACGAGAAAAGCGAGGCCTATACCCAACAGTGGTGAATTCAGGCTGAAGATGATGATGATGATGAATGAACAAGATATAAAAAAACAATTCGGCATATTCGTAGATAAGTTGTAGTACCTAAGTAAGTATTTTATTTTAAGGTAGTCCCAACAGGAACTGATTAGTTAAAAAAAAAACAAAATCAAAATCGGTTAATGTGTTCGGGAGCTATGATAGCGAAAACAAAACACAAAGACAGATAGACACGTCAAACTTATAAAACCCCGTCGATTTTGCGTCAGGGGTTAAAGTTAAAAGTAGGTACCGCAAAACAGGAAATGAGGGAGAAAATTCGTTAAACTTTTATTGACAATTAGTTACGGTACACACGGCTACACATCAAGCTATACAAAACCAGTTAATCTTGGCCTCACTTTACTAGATCTTTTCGCACAATGAACGATCAGATTGTACTGGTTTTGTATAGCTTGATGTGTAGCCGTGTGTACATAATAAAATTTTCATCATCATCATCATCATTTCAGCCAAAAGACGTCCACTGCTGGACATAGGCCTCCCCCAGGCGTCGCCACATTGACCGGTCCCGTGCGTCTCTCATCCAGCGGGTTCCTGCAACCTTGACCAGGTCATCGGTCCACCTAGTGGGAGGCCTTCCAACGCAACGTCTTCCGGTTCGCGGTCGCCATTCCAGAACTTTTCGGCCCCATCGGCCATCCGTTCTGCGAGCAATGTGCCCTGCCCATTGCCACTTACGTCTGGCGATTCTTCGGGCTACGTCGGTAACCTTGGTTCTCATGCGGATGTCCTCATTTCTGATTCGATCACGCAAGGAAACTCCGAGCATAGCCCTCTCCATTGCCCTTTGGGTGACTTTGAGCTTTCTGATGAGGCCCATTGTGAGCGTCCACGTTTCGGTCCCGTATGTAATCACTGGCAACACACACTGGTCATAGACTTTCGTCTTGAGACACTGGGGTAAGTTGGACGAGAAGATACCGCGCAACTTCCCGAACGCTGCCCAGCCGAGTCGGATTCGACGATTGACCTCTTTCTCGAAGTTAGATCTACCCAACTGGACCGTTTGTCCCAGGTAGACATAATCGTCCACAACTTCGAGCGTAGAGTCTCCGATCTTGATAGGAGTGGGTGTTACATGAACATTCAACATAACCTTGGTTTTGTCCATGTTCATTTTAAGACCCACTCTTTCGGAAGCTCTACTGAGGTCATCGAGCATTGCACTGAGGTCTTCCATGGTCTCAGCCATGACCACTATATCGTCGGCAAACCGAATAAAATTTTATGGATACATAATTATTTTCAGATTCATTTTAATGGCGTGCGATTGGAGAGACATGTCCTGCAGTGGACTGTTATGAGCTGATGATGATGATAGGAATGACCTGTAATTTTTTCACCAATTCCAAAACTCTAAAAACCATGTTTTAAGGCGGCCACCATTAAAAACTCCGTGGTGACGGGATTTTTCACAAACTATTAAGTTTCAATGCGCGGTAAATTTAGTGAATAAAACATTGAGGTATAATGTACAGAATGTACTACCTACGTACGAATAAAAATAAAATTTGAGTCAATTCCAAAAAGACTACCGCTTTTAATACATCAATGCCTACGATTAAACTTTTTTTTATACCTACTCATGCAAAAGCTACGAGCAAAAGCAACAAACATAGAAAGCCAAGATAAAAAAAACAAACTTACATCGCTCATGTAAGGAGTCCAGTCGTGGTTCCCAGCCTCCCATTCCGGAGGAGGTTGCTTTTCTCTCAGTCTATTTATTATTGTAGCGTCCGAATCATCGTCGACGATAGTACGATCGAAATCAAATACGGCTAAGCTCGCCATGTTTGAAAATTACGCGCGTACTCGTTCGCGGTTTGCAACACACTGAAGTTGTGAATTCTGTTCTCTCTGAAGTCCTAAGCAATGTCTCGTGAATTATAGACACGTTTAATGACGTCAACGGAGGTAGAGACATGCGCATGGGACGGAAGAATTGTAGATGATGCAATCATTTTTGCGTGCGGATTGTGTGAAGACACAAGAATTCACAAGATACCTGTGAATTTTGACAGATAACAGCTGTTTTGACGTTACCGATTTGAGATTGACGTGCCTTTGAAGTTTTTGTTTGGATACATGATAAAGAAATATTTTTTTGGTTTGGTGTCATTTGGAATGGGGATTGGGAATATAAACACAACATAACATCCTCATACGCCTATAATGTTCCCATGCTGGGACTCAGGGTTCCTCTCTTTGAGAGCGAATGGGCCATCATCTACCACGCGGGCCCAGTGCAGGTTGGTAGATGTCACATGTCTTCGAATTTTTTGGTTCTAAGAATAGGACATGCCGGTTTCCTCACGATGTTTTCCTTCACCGTTGAGAGCAGGGGTGATGAAATAAATTACACAAAGTAATGTGCCTGTCTGGGTTCGAACCCACGACCTACTGTTCGTAAGTCGGGGCCGCCACCACTGGGCCACCGCTGCTAAACATCCCGTTTATATCTTGCAATGGATGTCTACAATTCTACATCTTTATTTATGTTAGACTCGTGTTCTTTACATCGACAAAGTAATACTGTTAAAGTTTTGAGAAGATTAACAGCATTAATAAAAAAATCAACTTGTTCGTGAGAAAAATATCCAAACCGGTTTTCTGTCAACATTCCACACTTAACTGTCAGTGTCAGTAAGTCAGAGGAATTTAATTTAAAAAAAGCTTGACAGCCAGAGAATTCAGAATTGCACCCTAACCTCTTTAAACGGGAATTTAATTTATAAATTGATACAAATACTTACTTAAACTAATTGCAATGGCTTCATTAAGTGTGTATTCGGTTGGTAGACTCGCCAAATATGTTTCTGGATCATCATTGAGGAGCCTTCGAGGAAATATATACAGGTAAAATTGCGCAATCAATTTTGAGGTTATAGTCACAAATCATTTTCGAATTATGGAAAAAATACTGTACTAAAGTGTCAAAAACTTAAATACACAGCATTATTGAAGTTTATTTGATTTGTTTTTGTTGTGTTTTCACATCAAATGCTTATACTTTTATGGCTGATGTAATATTTACTCAACTTCTATATTTTAAACCATTTTGAGCTTAACACTAAGTCAAAACTTACTTATAATGCTTTTAAAAACACCTCCATTGTATCACCTAGTTATTTCTAAAGCTTAACCTCCTCTGTTCTAAGAAATATCTTTCATATTAAGCCTGCTAAGCTAAATCATCACCTATTGGAAGAAACTACTAAGATGACCCACTGACCAACCATTCAAAGATGTTGACAGTATTCGGGTGAGGCTCACAGAAAATGTACCATCACACACGTGAACGTGTAACGCACGATAACACACTGGAAATAGGTAACACACTGGAAATATTGTTAAGATTAATTCACACGAAACAAGATTATTTATTATAATGGAATTTGTCCAGTAGTGTACAGTATCTCACGCTGTTGATGAAAATATTGCAATGTGCCCTAAGCTTTACACTTTTCACGTGTGTTACATAACACAAATTCGTAACACACGCAGCACACGTGAACAAACACACGTGAATAATGTAACCTAAAAGTCATGTAGCTTATCTAAATGCAATGCAAAGTAGTGAAAAACTACATTATTCAATAATATACATGTCCCTCTTAATGTCCTTGCCCATAAAAAGTACAATTTTATTACATATCATGCAAAATTGCTTCCGAAAAGTCGCTAAAATCTAAGTACGAAAATAACACACACGCGAGTACTGCCTTTTCCCTAAAAACCAAGATGTCTGACAGGACAATGACATTTCATAATGAAAGTAGTAATGATGCCATCACAAAAAAAACATCACAAGTGTTTCTACTGCCTATTATAAAAAAACTACTACGTAACACATTGCTTGTAACACACGTGAAATATTATAGGCACATTTGTTTTTGAAGTCATATTTTTATAATTTTTTGCATAATCAATTAAATCTACTATTGGGATAGTAGTTTTATTCCCATATATTTCATATATTACTAAGATGTTACTTTAAACAGTATATACACGATGAAATAAAAAATAATAATATTCTATTTGGCGTGGGCACGTTTTAATTTTCTATGAAACAAGATGTAAGCAGTTTGTTGTACGGGTTTATTTTTGGTTAAATTCAAATAAATTAACAATTTAAATGACTCGATATGAACAAGTGAATAATATCCAACACAGGAAACAAATCGATTTATTTATTCAGAACTTCCGAAATATTTTATCTTTACTCAAAATTCCGCTCATGAAAAATATGGCTAAAGTACATTTTTTGTGAGCCTCACCCATTCATGGTCTCTTTAAAGATACCTCATTAGATGAACAAGCCTATGTTCAAAGTACAAGCCTCTCCATATGCTTATCTTAAGAGATAACAGCCACTACAATATTATCAGGGTCATAATTTATATGTGATTGAAGATTCACTCTCTTACATCTCTTGGAACATTGCAAGACTGTCTCTTATTGGTGAAAACCAAATAAAAAGAGTCTCATAAGAATTTGAAATTGCTAATTAGAAGTATGTTATCTGTTGATGTACCACTGACGGCCATGTTCTGTTCATAACAGACCATTACAAAAATAAAGTTATTACTCCACAGGTCTGCTTTCCACAGACTGCATAAATCCTCTGAATCACACTGAAAATGTGATGCATGTCTTAGAACCAAAAAATTCGAAGACATGTGACATCTACCAACCCGCACTGGGCCCGCGTGGTAGATTATAGCCCATCCCTCTCCTAGAGAGGAGGCCTGAGTCACTGCAGTGGGAACATTATAGGCTGACATCCCCTATTTTACCTAGGATTTGAATTTTGAAAAAATGTATATACTAAACCCTTCCTAACCCTTCCTTCAAGAACCACTCTGTCCATTGCCGAAACCAGCATGAATATCGGTGCAGTAGTTTTTGAGTTTATTGCAAACAGACAGACCGACTAACGCGGTGGAGGACTTTGTTTTATAATATGTACTCAAACCTTTAAAAATGCTTTATGCTTTCCAGCACAAGCACAATCCGTGCATACAGCGCAGAAGAGAAGACAAATACAAAGCCGGAAGAAGACAGCAAGCTACCCACCAGCGTGGAGGAATGCCACAAACAGATTGAAGCTCTCACTGTTGACTTGAACACAATTAGGACCCAGTCCAAAGATTTTGAAGTGAGTCTATCAAAATATATTTTTAACTAGCTTTTGCCCACGTGAAAATGACGATTTTCCATACAGACTTTGACTCACCTGTACCGTCCCCCGCCCCCCGCGTTCTGCTCGCGCGATGACACGTGACCAATCAGAAGAGATTTGTAGCTTTGATTGGACGATCGTACGATCGTTTTAAGCATTTCACTGTGATCGCACGATCACTCGCAAGCTCTTTTAGGACACACTGAAGCAAATAGTGTGTTTAATCTCGTCGTACGACGGGAACGCATCGTTCGATCGTACGAGCGTTGCCAATTAGGACACCGTCTAAGGGTCCAAACCCTGAGGGCTACAAACTTAAAATTTCCTGTGCGTTATTCCTCAGTCAGTCAGCTTTGCCTTTTATATCGTCTCCACGTTGTATATAGATTTTAGCTTTCTACTGAATGGAAGTATACAGTACTTTTAACAATTTTGTTTATCAGTTTGTACCTACTAATCTCCGAAACGGCTAAACCGATTTTGACGGGAGTTTTACAGCCTAACACAGACTAATTGCAAAAAAACGTGAGAAAATTATAATTCAGGCTAGTGTAGCCTGAATTATAATTTTCTTTTTTGGGGCTTTCTCTAAAAGTGCAAGCCAGCAGTTGAGATCGTCATCTATCAATTTTTTTTGCAGATGTAAAATCTTCAAATGAAATAATATGATTCTGTTTAGTCCGTAAGTTAGATTATCGAAAAATATTGAATACGTGTTTTTTGTTTTATCAAATCAATAAAAAATGACGAAGATAAAACGCGTCAAAGATCTTGGAGTGGGGCTTGAAACGTCACTTGTGTCGTCAAAATGTACTATCATATGACGTCACACGAGTTTTCGAAGCACTGTATCGTCTTCATTTTAAGTTTACGTGAAAAGTGAAAAAATACGTGTCCAATAATTTTTGGAAATCTATCTGACGGACTAATTAGTTTTTTTTTGTCCGATCCATGACAATAGGTGTCAGGCTTGTACTGACTAAAACCTACACGCACACTCATGCTTCTTTTTAGCCCTGTGTGTTCGAGGGCCTCGATATCTTTTTAAACAGTCCTGCAGCTCATCCACTCCCTACATATAAGTTCTCCAGTACTAAACAGCAACATAAACCACTTATAGGACAAATACAAGCGCGCTCTAGCAGACGGCGAGAACGTGAGACGTCGCATGATGAAGCAGGTCGAAGACGCCAAGTCCTTCGCCATCCAGAGCTTCTGCAAGGATCTGCTGGACGTGAGGAACCTTTTATGTCATTTACACACAACACAACCAGTCTTACCTAGTATCTACTGGGTTGTGGAAGTCAGATAGGCAGTCGCTCCATGTCGCCTTCTTCTTATCGTGTGGGCAGTAAGGTCTAACGACCCCACACACCCTAGTGTCAAGAGTACTCAAGACTTTCTAAACCGCGTCAAGGGCCGTGACGGCGGGTTGTTCGCAAGAGATACCGCGGCCTCGGCACAAAGGGCTAAGAAGGAACATGGGTGGTTTTAGTCAGTAGAAGTCTGACACTCCTTTCCACTCTGCCCAGAGTGGGAGGGGTTATTTGATGATGAACCCCCAAAACAAAAACAAAAAATGGGCCTTTGACGGCATTTTACCGGCTTATACGTGCCTTCCGAAGCAGGGATTATCTATTTATCAGACTCAGGTGATTCAAGTCTGCAATATCCTAGCCAAACTGCAAACAACTTTTACAAATTTGCTTTCCGTGGGAATCGAACCCACCATCACCTAGCCGGTGGTCCCGGCCACCAAATGGCGGTCGTCAAACCATGTCAGAGGACCTTGAGGCGGTTTAGAAACTTTGACACTTGTGTGTGTGGGGTCGTTAGACCTTACTGCCCACACGATAAGAAGAAGGCATAATAAGTGTGAAACTAGTGTAGTTGTCCATCACAAACACCACAATATTCTGATTTAAAAGAGTGTCCATGGAGTTTCTTGCTCATTTTTCTCCATACGCTAGGGAATGAGCAACAGTCACAGTTATTGTGCCTTGTGACTGGGACTGTAGCTTCGTTTTAATTTGTACTAGCTTTTGCCTGCGGCTTCACTCGCGTGAAAATGACGATTTTGCATTCAAATTTTCATCCCCTTGTCTACATTATAAAGGGATGCAAAATTTCAGCTTTCTAGGACCAAGGGTTTGGGCTGGGCGTTGATGAGTCAGTCAGTCATAGATTTGTTCGACTATTCAAAAGTGGCTGTAACTGGCCTACTTGAAATAAATGTTTTGATTTTCATGAACACTTTTCTGATGTATATCCTCGTTATTTTAGGTAGCAGACACGCTAGCGGCGGCCGCGGAGAGTGTACCAGAGAGCGAAGTTTCGGAGGGTGGCGGCACCGAGGGCGGAGCCTCCGCAGCCCTACGCTCGCTACATGACGGTGTTAGACTGACTAGGGCACAGCTCACACAGGTATGATCTTGCTGAAAAGGCTTAAAGCTCCATGGTTACTTGATTCCACTACTAACCGATGATGATGTAAACTTATGTCAGGGACAGACAATTTAAAAAATTAATCAATACAAATAAATAAATTAGAAGTGTCTGTTTCTAATTTCAAAATAATAGCCATTTGCTAATGCTTACGAAAGTAAATATTACGGCATTTAAAACTAAAACAGTTTTTGTTGAAAAAAGAAGACAAGAACAGGGGATCGGACAAACTCAAAAAAAATAAAATTCTGTTTAGTCCGTCAGTTAGATTATCGAAAAATATTGGATACGTGTTTTTTGTTTTATCAAATCAATAAAAATTGAAAGCGCGTCAAAGATCACAGAGTGGGGCTTTAAACGCCACTTGAAGGTACAAAATGTACTATCATATGACGTCACACGAGTTTTCGAAGCACTGTATCGTCTTAATTTTTTGTTTACGTGAAAAAAGAAAAATATGTGGTCGATATTTTTACCCGACTGCGGCGAAGCCCAAAAGGAGGGTTATTGGAAATCTATCTGACGGACTAATTAGTTTTTTTTGTCCGATCCCCTATTGAAATAAACGTGTTTTAGGGACACAAAAATGTGTTTGTACTGAATACGTGTTAACTGTTTTCGCGTCGGTGTCCTTTTTAACTACTCTTTAACTGAATTTCTTGGGGTTAATAAGGCACTAAAATTTATAAAGGTATTTATTAACAGACTGCTGCGGTTACTTATAAACTCTTCACGCGTATTTCCTCTGTTCATCTTTACTGCCTCGATCCTGTGGCGGGCGATCCCATTACGGTGTCTGTAAATTTGTGTTAATTCTTATAGGGCTGAGTTACGGGTATACTCATATTCTCTCTATATTCTCCAGTGCAATAACTGTTAATGTATTTACTTGCAGGTGTTCAGTAGACACGGTCTGACGCCGGTATCTCCGCTGCGTGAGAAGTTCGACCCCAACCTACATGAAGCATTATTCCAACAGGTAATATTTTATTATCATTATGCATTTACAGTCAGATTGCCGTCCCATCGGACTATGAGAGTAAAGGAACAGAGAGTGGAGGTCCACTCTCTGTTCCTTTACTCTTGTGCGCACACACGCCTGCACTATAAAATAGGTGGACAAATTTTAACACAGCGTTCAGTAGGTCTAACCAAAGATATCTAAACAAAAAAAAAAACATTTTTAAACTGATTTTGTTTTACATAAAATAATAAATTCTACACTCTAGAACAAACTGATCATCGAGTAGGTACTTAGATGCGTTTCTCTTATTATTATTTTTTACCATCGTACTTATTTTGGTGGTCTGAGTGACTTCTGAAATTTTGTCCACCTATTTTAATGGGACCTTATATTACCTGCACCGATGACTAATCTCCGATAAGATTGGCCAACGTGACCGAAAACGGTCAGGAAGGCAATACAGACAATATAGGTTTCCGCTTATATCGGGAGGAGTCTCCAAGCTACTGGTCGCGAGTGCTCTAGAGACCTAAAGCTCCCCACAATGCGAACCGTAGAAGAATGCTGCTTGTTCAGGCCCTTGATCCAACGGTTTGAAGAGAGCCTCGAAATATGGTTACGAGGCTATTGGCTATAAGGTCCCATTAAAATAGGTGGACAAATTTTAACACAGCGTTCAGTAGGTCTAACCAAACATATCTAAACAAAAAAAAACACTAAATAAAATGGTTTTTTTTTTTACTTAAAATAATAAATTGCCGGCACTCTAGAACGAACTCATTCTTTATGAGTAGGTACTTAAATGCGATTTTCTTATTTTTTTTTTACCATCGTCCTTATTTTGGTGGTCTGAATGATTTCTGAAATTTTGTCCACCTATTTTAATGGGACCATATATAGATCATCGTAACCGCCAAAGGCTTACTTTGGCGGTTACGATGATCTATTGGCACAATGATGGCTGAGTTCATACCCCACATGTAGACAACCTCGCGAGCCATGTCAAGATACTTTATTTGTTTATCTTTCTCGGCTTTCAAAATTTAAACGATTTTTTTCTTCTTTCCCTCGCTCTTATAGAACATTGTCATCATAAGCAAAAAGGGAAGTTGAACTTTCACATACCTACATACATAAACTCACATACATGGGGGTAGACAGAACACCACCAGCTACGATCCATACATTCTCCTTTTGCCTCCACATTCATACATCTGGTCATACACGTACGCCGGTTACGAGTACTATGCCCCTGTCCTTTCTGAAGAAGCTCAAGTCAATTTACAAAAGGGATTTCTAAGGCAGTAGTGAGTGACAACGCCGAGAGGGGACACCCTAGAAAGACATACACTGACCTGGTAAATTAATACGTCAATAATCTTGTCCGATCGCCATCTGCCAAAGGAAAATGGAACGTAGTATGCTGGGTATAAAGCAAAAGGAAAGAATCTACAGCAAAACTATACGGCAAAAAAACGAAACTGGTCGATGTTGTCAAACGAAGCAGACTACTTAAGTGGAACTGGGCTGGCCATATCTGCAGGTTAGAAAACAACCAATGGACCAAAAAAGTAACTGAGTGGATACCAAGAGACCAAAGCAGAAGTAGAGGTCGACCTAGGAAAAGATGGGAAGACATCTTTTGAGAAAAAGGTGGTCCCGGTTGGATGACCAATTATAGGGACAGACAACAATGGAAGGAAATGGGGGAGGCCTACGCCAAAGAGGCGACTACTGCAATAATAATAATAATTTATTTATAAATCAGACTACAAAGGTCCACTGTGTTAGCAACAATATTAACTAAGTAAGTACTACGGAAATAAGTAAAATAAAAATAAATAGATGGATAAGAGTAATTTTAATGAGTGTACCTAGATTAATTTAGATGTAAAAGTAGTAGAATAGAGGCTTTTTTATTTATTTATTTGTTAATCTTGTCCACAGGAAGTAGAAGGCGCGGAATCCGGCACAGTAGTGGCCGTCAGTAAAGTGGGATACAAACTACACGAGAGATGTGTGCGGCCCGCGCTGGTGGGAGTCGCCAAGTGATGAGCAGGAGATAGTAGGAGTGAGCGAGAGAACTGTGCGGTACTCAGTAGGGGGGTTGTGGGGTGTGTTTTTAGATCTATTGGAGTTAATGTACTTGAAAAGATCTTCGCAAGGGAGAAGAATTGGTAAATATTAAAAAAAAAATTGAAAAGTAGTGTTTGTTATCAAGCTACCGGTGCTTAGGGCTCCAGAGTCAGGAAACTCCTCACAATGCGGACTGTATCGAGGAGTGCTTCTTTCTGAATTAGGCCCTTGATCCAACTGAACTTGTTTTGACAACATTTGCTTATTTTTAAGCAAACAAATCATATCGACAGGTTGTCAAGACTTTCTGAGTTATGTGACGACCACGATAAGACATTGGCTTTACATGCTTTCTGAGGCACAGAGTAATCTCTGTATTAAATGGATGGTCTCTCATCTCTGGAATACCCACGGCAAGTGTTGCTTAACCTAGAAGATTACTCCATGGGGCTTTATTAATAAGCCACGAACCCCTCCCATTATTTAAGTGTTTGTCATGATTTAGAGATGAAATAGGGGATCGGACTGGGTCAAAATAATATGATTCTGTTTAGTCCGTAAGTTAGATTATCGAAAAATATTGAATACGTGTTTTTTGTTTTATCAAATCAATAAAAAATTACGAAGATAAAACGCGTCAAAGATCTTGGAGTGGGGCTTGAAACGTCACTTGTGTCGTCAAAATGTACTATCATATGACGTCACACGAGTTTTCGAAGCACTGTATCGTCGTCATTTTAAGTTTACGTGAAAAAAGAAAAAATACGTGTCCAATAATTTTTGGAAATCTATCTGACGGACTAATTAGTTTTTTTTTGTCCGATCCCCTATTACTAACTTTGCTCTAAAACACACCCTGTTTATACCTATAACATAAATATAGTAGTACCGTTAAGGCTAGACTTAAACCATAGTTTAGCCGCGTTTTAAACTTAACTGGAAAATCACAAACTCGAGCTAGATATAATGTAGTACTTTTGCAAAAGTTTTATAAAAAGGCGAGAAAAATTAAACACCTAAAAAACACGACCAATTTGTTAATGATTTTCAATTACTCATGAAAAGTCAAAATATCATTACATCTGTGACTGAGTTTTCACAATAGAGAAATAATTGTTTTTTGTCTCATTTTTTGGTGGGTGGGAAATCATTAGGTTAGTGACATCTCCCACTCCGAGGTGAGTGGAACAGAGTGTCAGACTTCTACTGACTAAAACCCGCCCACATTCCTTCTTAGCTCTTTGTGTTTCGGGGCTGCGGTATCTCTTTCGAACAACCCGCAGCCCCAGCAATAGGGGATCGGACAAAAAAAAACTAATTAGTCCGTCAGATAGATTTCCAAAAATTATTGGACACGTATTTTTTCCTTTTTCACGTAAACTTAAAATGAAGACGATACAGTGCTTCGAAAACTCGTGTGACGTCATATGATAGTACATTTTGACGACACAAGTGACGTTTCAAGCCCCACTCCAAGATCTTTGACGCGTTTTATCTTCGTCATTTTTTATTGATTTGATAAAATAAAAAACACGTATTCAATATTTTTCGATAATCTAACTTACGGACTAAACAGAATCATATTATTTTGACCCAGTCCGATCCCCTATTGTTTTAGTCCTGGATTTCTGGCTAGACTCGAAAACAAAGTTAGGAACGCCAGCCTTGTTCACAAAATATATTTGTTCTCTGTAGGCATATCTAAATCTGTGAATATATAAACTTACCATCAGTTAAATAAAATAGGCATAAGTCTTGCTCACTCTAAAAATGATAAATTAAAATAACATACACAAAATATAATAATAAAGTCTGTACATTTAATATTTTTTTAAGATAACTTCCTAAATTACTTAGATATAGTATGATACAGGTGAAATTTAATTTAGTGGTGAAACTTCATAGAATTGCAATTTATAAGAGACACCCGGTCGGTACATTCGTTGAACCAAAATGCAACCCGAATGAATTACACATTATTTGGCTTTCAGCTCGTACCGAATCGGTAAAATCCATTCGGCATAGTTGAATCATGTTCACGACATCTCGGAAAAAGTGACTCCCAAGAAAAAAAGTGAAAAGACATTTTTGTAGACTATTTTATCTACTATTATACTATCTACAATTTTGGTCTGATCTTTTTTTGTGATGACACTCACCGTTAACGAGAAAAATGCGAAACAATATAGAAACTTCCTCATTCAGCTAAGCAACTCTTCCTATTCCCGAACTTTAATTCGTGCCGACCCGAATATGTGCCTCTTAATCTGTGAAGCTTCGCCAGTTAATTTTTATTGGACCTTCTATATTTATACCGTGTGAGTCCCTGAAACCTTTGCGATTGAAAATATGGCTGTATGAAAGATTTAAAGTGTAGTAGGTATAGACCAGCTATTCCTGTATTTTGAGTAAATGTTATTCATTTTTCGAAAAAAAAACTGATTAATTTTCAGTAAATCGTTGATATGAACTACAAATGAAATGAAACTTTGTACTGGGGTTCTAAAATGGCCACTTTAGCAGATCATAATATGAATTCCGAACATTGAACAGTAGCCAAGTTTCACGAATTGTTTTACTATTATCTTATGTTCAAATTCAAACCCAGAGAAGTCAAATACAAATAAACCATTCATGAATATCTTTGTATTGTACTTAAAAATTATATCATTTTGTCCTATACAAATTATTTGTCACAGACCGTGTCCTAACCAAAGCGAGCATCGCACGAACACGCGTCGATTTCATTTTTCAACGAATTTAAATGCTTAGTGGCATCGCTAGAAGGCACTTTTCAGACTTCTGAATAAATGAGTGACATATGATCGTGTATTCGCTTTGGTTAGGACAGGGGGTTCATTTCATATCTAGTAATCAGTACCCAAAGATGTGTGTGTATGTACATTATTGAAGAATATTGAGAATGTTGCATAACAATTGGTTTTTATTTTAAATAATTGATTATTATACAAGATATAAACAAACCCTTCACGAAGCCGTCAATCAAGCATTGTACATCAAACTAAGTAACGTTGATAAGGGATGTTTCTTGAATAAACAAAAATGATTCCGTTTTGTCTGTCTGTTAGATTATCGAAAAATATTGGATACGTATTTTTTGTTTTATCAAATTAATAAAAATTGACGAAAATAAAACGTGTCAAAAGATCATGAATGGGGGCTTGTGACGTCACTTTGTGGTAAAAATAAACACTATGGTGGCCCACATAATACGGTCTAGAACAAAAAAATATATCGCATTGACGGAGAGAACTAGTGCCTCTCGGCTTCGTTAAGGGTACTTTTACTACCATTAGAATTAATACGAGAGAGAGAATTTGTTGAATGCATTTATAAACGGTTAAATTATTATGTTTTTATTCTAGGAAACAATATTATTATCTACTGTATTTATTATTTGTATTTTTGTTAGTTTAAATGTTCATAATGTAGCAACATATTATTTGACTATTACTAATGGCATTTGATTCAAGTCGAGTGGTTTAAGCTTTTGCCTTTGCCCTGCCGGGAAGCATACTTTGTAAAGTTGTTTCCAGTTTGGCTAGGACATTGCAGGCTTGAATCACCTGATTGTCTGATAAACCCGTGCTTCGGAAGGCACTTATAAGTCTGTGGTCTCGGCCACCAAATGGTCGTCAAACCATGTCAGAGGCCGTTGAGACGGTTTAGAAACTCTGACACTAGGGTGTGTGGGGTCGATAGACCTTACTGCCCACACGATAAGAAGGTGCATTTTCATGTTTGGGGGAGTTTGAGGAACAGGGTGTAAAGTTTCTCATCACCCGTTGAAAAGGGAGGATCCTCCGACCGGACGGGTGTTGTGTCCGGCGGGCTAACTGCCCGACAGTTGTAAGTCGGGAACTCCTGTAAAGGCTTATGTCGCGGATAATGTTGATAGCGCGATGTAGGAACTTTTGTCGATCGTTTGTTAGTACGCAGGTGTTGCGATAGATGTCGCTAGTCGCCACAAGTCAAATGCCATAGTTTTCAGTTGTCAGCGATATGTTCTCTCTCTCAGCCTTCAGTAGAATTCCATTGTATAGTTTGTTGACGAGTGTAAGGTGGTAGTTGTTCCAAATATAGTTGGTTATTGTTATATAAACTGTTTTATTTTTTCACACATTGTCTATATTTTAAAATATTCTTATCTAAAGTAGTAAAACATTTAAAAATATAAAAAACTAGCCGACCTGGCAGACGTCGTCCTGCCCGGACAGCAGCGCCACCTACCGGGTCCAATTATTGTGAATCTAAACCATTCTCGAACTTACCTGAACATACACACGTACAGTAGAATTATATATATGAAGATAGTAACCCACCGGTATCGGGAACAGAGTCCGGGCTCCAGAAGTTCGCTCCGGAGCTCGTGGCTTAATAAGAACTGCCACTCGGGTCGATCTTTAGGTAAAGCTGTGCTTGCCTAGGTCGGTCTGTGGATGGGTGACCGCCCGACATACCGAGTTTCCTCCGTGCCTCGGAAAGCACGTTAAGCTGTTGGTCCCGGCTGCCATATAGATCTTTGGCAGTCGTTACAGGTAGTCAGTGACCTGAAAGTCTGACATCCAGTCTTACCAAAGGGTATCGTATTACCTAGTATTAACTGGGTTGTGGAGGTCAGATAGGCAGTTGCTCCATGTAAAATACTGGTATTCAGCTGCATCCGGTTAGACTGGAAGCCGACCCCAACATAGTTGGGAAAAGGCTAGGCAGATGATGATGATGACCCACATTTCACCAGTTATGTTGAAGTCCCATTTAATAGACGGCCAGTCTATATCCATCAACCGGCACAAATCCAGACTCTGGCTGCTACTGAGAAATTCCTGACGGAAAACCATAAAAACACGTTGCCTGACCCGTAACTAGAACTTAGGAGCTCATGCTCCGCGCTCGGGACCACTAGGCCAACGAGAAAGACTGCACTTTAAAAAAAATCGAGAATAAAACCACGGAAGTGTATTTTAAAATATATTTTATTTCATTATCTTTGTACGCACGGAGTGCTAATAATACATTTTGTCATAACTGTAATATTATGACGGCGGCAATCGACACGAGCAACTATCAAGCAACTGACAGGCAACTATCCCATAATTGATAAGCAACTATCCCGCAAATGTAGCGAAAGCTGCCCATAAGTTGATTGCGTATGACTATCAATTTAGTAACTCAAACTATATAAACAATCACTGGTACTAATAACTAATTACTAAAAACTTATTTTTACATTGTTCCAGTCACTAAATGGAAGCATATTTCATGGTATTTTTATGGCAAAAAGTTACTAATATTAGGTGATTCATAAAATCGACACCTGTAATCCTAGTATCTGGCTACGACCAAAAGAAAACAAGGCGTGAGTTTATGTGTATATTCTATCAGTTACATCACTAGTCACTCGTCTCGATTGCCAAACACCAAACATACAACTTAAATAATAATCATTATATTTATTTATATTCTATTTTACAGTAATTTACAATGTACAATAATATTAAAAATTATATTGTGACAATATTTTGATATTTATATCTTTTTAGCATGATCAGTGTATAATGTTCCCACTGCAGGGACTCAGGCCTCCTCTCTAGGAGAGGGATGGGCTATAATCCACCACGCGGGCCCAGTGCGGGTTGGTAGATGTCACATGTATTCGATTTTTTTTGTTCTAAGACATGCCGGTTTCCTCACGATGTTTTCCTTCACCGTTTTGAGGAGACCTGTTTCCCAGCTGTGGGAACATTATATACGAATATCAACAAGTTTTGTCAGCCTATAAAAAATATAAATACCAAAACATTGCTGCCCGATAAATAAAAGTTATTTTATTTAAAAAAAGACGAAACTGATAATCTTATGTTTAGGGCCAATTTTACGTGCATATTGTTATATTTTATTATTATTCTTGAAGTTAGATGTAATATTCAATACAACCTTGTCTAGTCTTAGAAAACTGAAAGATACCATTTTTTTTATTGAACTTAATACAAGGTGGAAAGGATTGGGGTTGGATTACATTCCAGTCTAACCGGATGCAAATTGAATACCAGGATTTTACATGGACTACCTATCTGACCTTCAAATATATGGCAGCCGGGACATTGTAGAAACTAGAACCAAGCATTTTTGTCATATCTATTATTGGAATCAAATATAACAGCTCACAACTTAGGACCCAGTAATATTAATGACAATAATATCCGTGGTGCTAGGCAACTGGGCTTATCCCAGTTGTATACGTCCCTGTGTGCCTATTGGTCTTGTTCTGTTCTGTCTCCTGCTGATATGGAGGGAAGTGGAAATTATGTTTTTTCCTACTCCTCCGCTATTCTTTTCTGATTAATTTCGTTGCGGGATCCAAGACAGTTAAATCATTTCTCTGGGACTTCGTCGAGCTTCATTGTCTCGGCGCTTTTCTTGTGGTCGCCACTGTTGATTCTGGCTAACAGGAGTTACATAACAGTGGTTTGGGAATAGTGTGGCGGGCTTGTCCCAATTGTAGCCGGGACCAACGGCTTAACATGCTTTCCGAGACACTGAAGAAACTCGGCATGTAGGTACTGGGTAGACCAACCTAGGCAAGCACGGCTTAACCTAAAGATCGACCAGAGGGGCAGTTATTATTAAGCCACGTGTTTCTTCGAATTGTTTCTGCCTACCCCCAAGAAAAAGACGAAGTCTATGAATTAAATATTCCATCTTCTCCAAAAAAAAATACAATATGCACGTAAAATTGATAATCTATTTTAACTTCAGACATTTTTGTATTTCAAATATACTTTATTTCACTAAATAAACAAGAATTTAGAAATCAAATAATATTTGAAATTCATGGCATTTACGTCTAAACTGACGTAGGTAGTAACTTTCAATAAAATTCATTATGATACCAAAATAATTTAATTGTTTGATTTCACAAATTGTTAGTCGGTTAATGCCGATCGGTAATAGAGTATTAGACTACTGTTAAAAAATTACGAAAATGTTTATTTCAAAGAACTAAAAAATCTCGATAAAAAATGGCTTAGTTTTAACTGATTTTAAATGACTAGCTAGACAAAGACAACGCTACTAAAAAGTGACGTCATATTTTCATACTGCCATAGTTTAGTACAAATGGCCGTTTCACGGGACGAGGATAGAAAGTGCCCCACCAAAAACTTCTAAAGCGTGTAGCTACTCCATTTTTTTATCGTGTTTATTACTTTTCTCACACATCGTGTTATTTCTGTAATTTCTTTGAAATAATATTGTGAATTTTTAACAGTAGTCAAATACCCATTTCCGTTCGGCATCCACAACCGCTGAATCAAGTGTGGGTCGACTCGGCACCTTTTTCTTTGCTAAATGGGTCTACTCTGGACCTCATGAGATCTATGATGGAACGAGTGTGCACAGAAGATGCCTGTTCACTCTTGCTTTAAAGCTTCACAAGTGGTTGTCTCATGCCGATCGGTATATTCCGTTCGGCATCGGGTCGGTTCGGCATTTCAAAATTACATAGGTATAATACTAAACGAACGTAAAAAAACATTACCGAATATACCAAAAAATATACATTTCCCTAATATTAATTTAAAAATTATCCTAAATTACAATATTATTATAACAAGGCATATATTTAATAATATTTAATTAGTGATTTCACTAATAAACCACTCCTTTGGAGTTAGGTTTTTAAGATCAATGTTTGTGCCCCTAACAAATACGAGTTTTTGGGGTCAATTTTAGCCTTTTCCAAACTTTGTTGTGGTTGGCTTAGAGTCTGACCAGATGTGGATGAATATCAATGTTTTTCTTTTACAATGCGATCAAATTATCTTGGCAGGTCCGTACTTCGTGCAGGTCATTTTGTTATAACTAATGTATAAAAGTGTTATGATATTTATTTTATTTGTATTTCTCACTGTTTAAATTAGATATTTTCTGATAGTTTAAGTATTGGTTTATCTGGCAATAACAGTTTTCTTCACAAGTTTACATGCGTAAAAGTTCGCAGAGCCTATGTTCAGACTTGCCAAGAGACATGCTGTACATGGAGTGCCTTAAATGTTCCTTCATGATGTGTTATGGACCAAAGCCCGTGACCGCCAGACCATTACTTTATAAAAGCTGAAACTTTCTGCGGAAGTACCTTACTTATAAGAACAATAGGATATTATGAGAAGCCGGTCGTGTTGGCTTTTGGCAACAATAAGGTAACAAAGGTGTGTAGAGTAGCTGCTAAGGTATGTCATGTTAGATATTACATCCAAATATGTTATCATAAACTTGCAATTTCTGCAAATCTTGCACTTTGCACAAAACAAAAAAAAAACTAAATGTGGCACTCGGAGACTGCCGCGGTAAAGCTATTGCATAGCATTTTTTATCAACAGCAAATAATTAATTATTTAATTTGACAACCTCAGTTGACAACCTTGTTATTTTCCGTAACCATAGCAAAAAATACTGAATCCTGAATATTTTCGTTAGGGAATTTCTGGATTCGCTCTCCACGCTCAAGGCCCGCGATAGAAGCTATGCAATAGCTTAAAAATCTCTATCTGGCGGTCACGGAATAAGCGTTGACCGTATTCAGTTACAGTTCGGTACATTTCCATTCTGAATCTCTTTTAGTTCTTATACTTAAGTAGGCATTTTGTTGACATTCAGAAAAAGTAATAATTTAGCTAAACGGCTTCATTTCATTTTGCTATACATTTTCTGATTATGACATTATTACCAAAATTTTACAAATATCTGTAAAGACGCCAGCAAATTAAACTACTACAATCTACTTACTGTTGTTTACTTTCAACTTTATTGCTAAAGCATTAGGGTTTAAGGTCCGTTGGGAAAATTTGACAGTATCAGATACCTTAATGTGCTGGCGCCTGTACTAACTAGTGTTTAACATGTGAATTATTGAATAGGGGATCGGACAAAAAAAAACTAATTAGTCCGTCAGATAGAAACTTTCCTCTCGCAGGTCTGCTGGAAGAAATTTCTTTTGAAATAAGCAGTACCTTTGAGCTCTTCTATTTGTTATGTTTTTATCCTTTTTTTTGTATTTTGTGTGTGCATAAATAAATAAATAGATTTCCAAGAAATATTGACCACATATTTTTTCTTTTTTCACGTAAACAAAAAATGAAGACGATGCAGTGCTTCGAAAACTCGTGTGACGTCATATTATGCTAGTACATTTTCTACATTTTTTTTTTTTGGTTGGTGAAAAATCATCGAATACAATGCCCGTTTTACAATGGTTTGGGAATAGTGTGCTTTTCCTCAAACCATTGTAACTCCTGAAAGTCAGTATCAACAGTGAAAAATTACAAACCACTAGAAAATTGTCGAGACAATGAAGCTCGACGAAGTCCCAGACTCTTGAATCCCGCAACGAAATTAATCAGAAATGAATATTAGTAATTAATTTTTCGTATTTTATAAATACATTTTTAACCGACTTCCCAAAAAGGAGGAGGTTCTCAATTCGATTTGTATATTTTTATTATTTTTTTTATTTCTGTAATCATATTTTCCTTAATAATCTAAGTGTGACGGCACGGTTGGCGCAGTGGCTCAAGCAGTTGACTGCTGTTGTGTGTGTGGTTCTATCACCGCACGGAACAAATATTTGTAATATCGCCTACAGATAGTTGTTGCGAATAAAACAAAAAGTTATTATTCATGCGCTAGCACAAATTTGAATAGCAGAGGAGAAGAAAAAAACATAATTTCCATTGCCTTCCATATTAGCTCCATATCATGTCAGCAGGACATCGCCAGCCTTTTTAATAGTCACTCAAGGAACTAATATTAACTGAGACGGTTGTGTTGGTGATTTTAATTATTACTCAGCAAAGTCACATTAGTTACAGTCAAGAATCCTATTATATGTAACATACAATCTGACACTGACCAGGAATATCGACATTTGATCCCAAGATTACACCGCAAACCATCATACAAACATATGCTCGCTCTCTTCCCCACTCCCTCCATTAACTCTTACTCCCTCTCCTCCCGCTAGCAGTGCTGCTGCTCGTACAGGCCGGGCTCCAGGCGCCGCACGCGCACGCGCTGCCGGTAGTGGTACTCCTTCAGGTACAGGCGCAGCCGCCCGGGCAGCGGGAGCTTCTCTACGCCTGCACGGGGCAAGGGGGGTTAGTGATGTAAGCAGGGTGGAGATGATGGAGATTCTTCTCGAATCTATGTCTCAGATTTTGTCAGTCCGTCAGACCTAAACAGCTCTAACGGGACACTATTTTCTGGAAGGTGGGAAATCATGAAATGACTCCTCCGGCTCTGGGCAGAACGGTAGGGAGTGTCAGACTTTTATTGACAAAAACCCAACCATGTGCCTTCTTAGACCTTCGTGTTCCGGGGTCGGTATCTCTTGCGAACAACCCTTACTTTCGAAAGGACGCCCCAGCGCGGGTTTGCCCTTACCTTAGGCACTAAAGTAAGAGCAAACCCCGAGAGGGCTACAAGTGACCCTAAGGCGTAGGATTTTAGTACTAGATGACGTGGCCTCGGCACAAGGGCAAAGAAGGAACATGGGTTCGGTTTTTAGTCAGTAGAAGTCTGACACTCCCCTTCGCTCTGCCCAACAGCGGGGGGGGTCATTTGATGATTTTGCACCCACCAAAAAAAAAAAAGGCGTAGCTTTACCTTTCTAATTAAGATTTGAAAATAGCTGTCTATAAATTAATTTATCACCATTTGCTTAGCCTTTTCCCAACTATGTTGGGGTCGGCTTCCAGTCTAACCGGATGCAGCTGAATACCAGTATTTTACATGGAGCGACTGGACAGACTTTCTACATCGAAAACTAGTTACAACAGTCCAATATCTTCAAATGACCGAACCCACGGTTTAACATGCTTTCCAAGGCAGGGACGAAACTCAGTATGTAATGATGGTAACCCATCCACTGATTAACCTGGGCAAGCTTTCTTTCTTGGTTTAAAACTAAGCAGTACTCACCATCATAGCTGGTATGTGATACGATGACAGCTCTCGCTAGTTGCTGCAGCGTGAAGGGTTCGTTCCTCGGCAGTGGAGCTGTCAGCATCGGCTCGAAGAACATCACGCAGGCTGGGTCCTGGGGAGACGGTTGTAATGTAGAATAAAGCCAAAGTTAAATCTAATCTTTGTTTAAAGCTTACTATTCTATTAACGACTACTTAGATGATAAGAATAGTTGGTCGCTGAGTTGAACACAAGACAATGTTTGTTATTTGTGTTCTTTCTCCAAAATTAGTTTACTGTTATGTTATGTATTTATTATTTTATTTTTACATTGTTTATTGTTATATACTTTTGTTTATTACTGATTATGTCTGTAGTAAATCTTAAATGTAACTGACACCTTGCTATTGTATCGAGTCTGGTTCTTGTAACCAACCTAACAGACAGATGTGTGCTGGGGAGTTTGTTCCGCCACTTCTTCTTTCCAGCTAAACACTAGGAAGTGTCGATGGGTGGGCGTTTTGGGGGACTGTCTTATAAAAATGTAAATACAGTGAAACCTGGTTAAATGTGTCTCAGATATTCAAATCTGTCTCATGGGACCCCGGTATGAGTTCCAGTTATAGAGGTTTCTCACTTATCCAAGTCCCAGTTGACCAAGTTTCACTGTAGTAAAGTAGGTAAAGTAAATTTTGACCTTCGAAAAGTGCTGATTATCAGCCTAGTTTGAATAAATGAATTTTGATTTTGATTTTATGGTATGACAATCTATATAAATAAAAAGAGAAGTTCTGACTGACTGACTCATCAACGCCCAGCCCAAACCCTTGGACCTAGAAAGCTGAATTTTTGCACAGAGGTTCCCTTTATAATGTAGACAAGGAATAAGGAAGGATTTTTTGAAATTCAACCCCTAAGGGAGTTAAGTAGGGGTTGAAAGTTTGTATGGAAAATCGACATTTTCACGCGGCGAAGCCGCTGGCAAAAGCTAGTTCTGTATAGTTGTTCAGTCAGCATGAGAAGTAGCTGAACATTTCGGAATTTTAATTCTTTTATGTACAGGACTGTAGCTATTATTTTTAATGTTTCAGAAGATTATTCGTTAAAATAGTCCTTACACTCCAATAACATGTAGTTACGAGTAATATCTAACAAGTTTTTATTAAAAAAACAGCTTCGAAACTTTGAGTAATGTTGATATAATTCTGATGCTGACTGTTCAAGTCCAAAGCCAGCGCTCGCGGGAACCTTGCGGAGTACGCGCCTGGCTCGGCCTGCGCTAGTATGTACAGCACACTGCCAGCAAGGGCTGGAGCTAACTGATCTCTTTATTTAGAGCTGGTTTAAAACTACTGGCTCAGCATCGCGTACACGAGCAAGAGTCGGGGGAAGATGGTCTGTCCTTGGCAATCATTACATTATAATCTTCGTTTCAGCGTATGTGACCTATATTTTTATCATGTTTTTGTGTTCCACAGATAATATTTAGCTCTGTTCCCATACCTTATAATGCTCAATAAGCTTGGTGACAGTCGAGGCAGCGAATACGGCGGGGTCGTGGCTGTCGAAGCTGAACCGATGTTGGTAGTGCTTAATATTTAGCTCTGTTCCCATACCTTATAATGCTCAATAAGCTTGGTGACAGTCGAGGCAGCGAATACGGCGGGGTCGTGGCTGTCGAAGCTGAACCGATGTTGGTAGTGCTTAATATTTAGCTCTGTTCCCATACCTTATAATGCTCAATAAGCTTGGTGACAGTCGAGGCAGCGAATACGGCGGGGTCGTGGCTGTCGAAGCTGAACCGATGTTGGTAGTGCTTAATATTTAGCTCTGTTCCCATACCTTATAATGCTCAATAAGCTTGGTGACAGTCGAGGCAGCGAATACGGCGGGGTCGTGGCTGTCGAAGCTGAACCGATGTTGGTAGTGCTTAATATTTAGCTCTGTTCCCATACCTTATAATGCTCAATAAGCTTGGTGACAGTCGAGGCAGCGAATACGGCGGGGTCGTGGCTGTCGAAGCTGAACCGATGTTGGTAGTGCTTAATATTTAGCTCTGTTCCCATACCTTATAATGCTCAATAAGCTTGGTGACAGTCGAGGCAGCGAATACGGCGGGGTCGTGGCTGTCGAAGCTGAACCGATGTTGGTAGTGCTTAATATTTAGCTCTGTTCCCATACCTTATAATGCTCAATAAGCTTGGTGACAGTCGAGGCAGCGAATACGGCGGGGTCGTGGCTGTCGAAGCTGAACCGATGTTGGTAGTGCTCGATGCGGGCGTGTAGTGAGCGACCATATTTGCGGAAGGAGACGGAGAATAGGTGTTCCTCTTGGGCTGAGTCGCGGAGGAGGAACGTGCCTGGGGGGAAGAGGGAAATGTGTTAACTTAGTAGGTAGATAAGATTTATCAAAAATTATCATGATAGGTAGTATTGTGCCATCTACTGCATAGTATAGGCCTCGATTTGTTTCGTTCTTCCCAAATCTCGATAAAATACCTATGAAAAAGTCATCATGTGGCCCAGTTACAGGCACTTTTGAATAGTCGAAACAAATATAAAACAAAAATAAGCTAGAGTCCCAGTCACAAGGCATAATCTGTGAGTGTACTGTAGTTGATCACTCCAAAGAGTAGATCTGCTATGGAGAAAAATGCACAAGAAACTCCATGGACACTCCTTTCAATCAGAATTTTGTTACAAAACCCTAGTTAAATCATTCATGAAGAAATGGTATATTATGTGAGAACCATGTAGCAAGATGTGTACGATAAAAGTCCCTCATAAGTGTCTACAGAAAAGTAAAAAGTCAAAAGCGCCCATTGGATGACGAATGACGCATGGATCCGCACCATTCAACTCAACCATTTTTTACCCACGACGGAACGGAGACGGTATATGCGTTTGGGGTGAGAGGTTGTTTGTTTGTGTGTTTGTACAAATACATGTTGCCATTTTTTTCCATAACTACAAGTCCGATTTTGATTCAGTTTTCAGTTATGGGTTTAGGTTTGATTGGTGCATGTTTTTAGATAAAAAAATAAAAGTAAAAAGTTTAAAATAAAAAGCAAATTTTTTTTTTTTAATACTTAATTTTTAACCGTAGTGGGTTTTTTCAAAATTTTTAATTTTGCTTTTTATGAAGGGAAGTAAATGCAACTAAATTACAATACAGAAGATATACAAGGATCAATAGCAATCAGTTCACCAGTATTTTTACCTTCAGGCTTATTGTCCAGTAACCGCTCTGCCTCGTACCGGTCCATCTTGCCCCAGTAGAACGAGCACGCTGTGATCTCCTTCAGGTCTGGCACCAAGCAATGGATGTAGTCCACCTGGAATGTGATTACAGTTTCATTACATAGATTTGTTTGAAGGACAACATTTATTTTATTATTGCTTTGAATCTTTTCAACCATTATTCAGACTAACACTGATACTGTTAGCCTGCTGGGCAAACATGACTATCCGTTTTTTTTTTTTTAATTATAAATGGGCTTGCTCTTGACTTCAATCTTGCCCTAAGGGCAGAGATGATGTCGACGATGGAACGAGCTTACCCAGTAGAAGCCTGTTTACTCGCGACTTAAACAGATTAGGGTTATATGAACTCGGAAAAACCGACGCAGGCAGGGAATTCCACTCCTTGGCTGTGCGCATAATAAAGGACTTAGCAAAGCGCTTCGTTCGAATGTGTGGAATGTCGACTAGGTATCGGTGATAACCTGCAGTACGTCTAGTCTCCCGATGGAAGAAGGGAGATGGCGGGATCAGCTCGTGGAGCTCTTGCGCACGGGTCCATATTGGCTCACCTAAAGTTCTTTATCCGAAATTGTTCTTCCTAACGATTTGTAATCCGAATGATCACTCTTCCTAAAATTTTTCATCCTAAAGTTTTCATTCATACTATTTGTAGTCCTACCGACGATGTTCATAACACTCATGTTTCCGAAAATTGGAATTCATAATATCATTAGTGTAAATATATTTAAACTCCTACTGTTTTTTATCCTAACGCTTTTATTCCTAAAAATGATTTTTTAACTGTTTAGAATGATTAAAGGTCGTTTCACTGATTTTTGTCTTGAAATAAAATAAATGAATGAAATTCAGGTCAGAGTGTCGTCTTGGGGGCACTATGAAAAAAATACTTAGAAAAATTTCGCGACCAATTTTGAGGTAGCGCTCGCCGGCCGCTGCCGCGGCACCGCTCGCTTCGCTCGCTCGGCTCGCGCGTAGTTGGTCACAGTTCTAACCTAACCTAACCTATGGATATCTTTGCATAGTATATAAGGTCTCATTAAAATAGGTGGACAAATTTTAACACAGCTATTAGTAAGCCTAACTAAAGACATCTAAACAAAAAAAAAACACTATATAAAAAGTGATTTTATTTTGACTTAAAATAATAAATTGCCGGCACTCTAGAACAAACTCATCCTATAAAAGTAGGTATTTTATTTCTTATTCTTATTTTTTTTTTTTGCTATTGTCCTTATTTTAGCGGTCTGAATGATTTCTAAAATTTTGTCCACCTATTTTAATGGGACCTTTTATAATACTGATTATTATGAATAAAAAGTAATATAAACAAAAAAATAGATATGACTTTGAATAATAGTGTAAAAGATGGTTATGTTGAGAAAATATAGGAAAACAAATAATAGTGTAATAGATGTTTATTGCTACAGACATTATGAAGTCGAATGCTTCGGAATTAAAACATTAGAGACAGAGAAGTTAGGAATTGCGATTGTTAGGATGAAAAATGTTAGGAAGAACATTTTCGGATTTCCAATTATCGGAGTTGAAATTTTAGGTGAACTTTGGCGCACCCCTTGCGCACACTCTCCGAAGTACAGTCTGTAGAAGACCGACAGACATGCGACTTTGCGACGGTGGGCCAGGCTATGTAGCTTGATCGAAGTCGTTCGATCCAGGGCCATTGTGGACCTCTGGTCGTTAGTGTTCCCCAGGTCGTATTGCTATCTTCAGTGCGAGGTCTGCCGGGCTCCACAGAGCTATAAACAAGAAGTGTAGTTACCTGTGTGTGCACTTTGGGCGGCGCGTGCGGGTGTTGCGCGAGGGGCGGCGCGCGCAGTAGTAATGCTCGCAGCTCTCCGCCGCATACCACCTGGGGAATAAACAAATATATTACATTATATTTTGTCTGTAACCTTAAAACAATACATAGAAAAACAGAAAAGCTATAAGTGCTGTAGCCATAGAGCAAAATAACCAGTGGAGAAAGTATTTAATAATAATAATAATATTCCACAACTATCACACAACGCCATCTAGTCCCAAGCTAAGCAGAGCTTGTGTTATGGGTACTAGACAACTGATAAACATACTTATATATTTCTAAATACATACATATTATAGATAAATTACACCCAGACACAGAACAAATGATCGTGCTCATCACACAAACATTTGTCCTGGGTGGGAATCGAACCCACGACCTCCGGTATAGCAGTTAGGGTCACTAACCACTAGACCAACAGGCCAGTCTGGGCACGTTTTTGTTCTAAATCAAAGTCACTAATATACTGCGGGGGGAGAGGTACGTTTCGGACTCTGTGATTGGTTGACGAACTGGGGGCCAATTCTCGGTTTTAGAGATGGTGTCGAACTCGAGAAAAATTTCTAATGACGTCATTTTTTCGAGAAATTTTAAAAGTTGCTATTCTGGGGATGTCGAATTCGACATTTGTCGAAGGCTAACGTTAGAGTTCATGTCGAGTGCTTATGAGCAGTAGAGATGTCATGTCGATTATATAGATACGTCATTTCTGAGTGAATTTGTTGAGTTTTGGATTGTACACTGTGTTTTCTTTTCTTTAGTTTTTAAATAAAATACGGCTTGGCATCTCATACTGGAAATTCGATTTATACTCTTTGATTTGTGCATTGTGTTTTCTTGAAACGACGAGGTCGTCGTTTCAAGAAAACAAGAGTCAACGACAAGAGTCTGTCTGCGCGAAGGTTCGCGCAGACAGACTCTGTAATTTGTGTACCTACGATTGGACTTGAAACCACTGAAAGATGGACGAGTTTATTAGCATTTTTATCTCGGAGTTGTTGGAAAGTGGCGAGCAACTGGCCAATACACGGCGACAACAGCTATCCCGCCGTCGATATTACGACTTGAGCGAAACAGAAGTCATTAAAAACTTCAGACTAAATAAAGATTTAATGAGGGTTCTAATACTTAGATCTATTGGCTCCTGTAATTCAGGATACCACTAAAATAGACCTGAAAACGAAGGTAAATAATTGTTTGCTTCGTAATTTTATTAGTCACTGACAGACAGTCAGCTGTCAAACTGATTATTTTTACACTAAACGTTTCGTTTTACTTTGGCTTTGCACGGGACTTATTCAAATTTAATATATAAATTATGTCCTAATTTTAAGTGTTTCTCATAATTATGTTTACTTGTTTGTTTGTGAAACCAATAAATACTTTTTCTTCCTTTCTTTCTTTCTTTTATACGTAAATAATTAGGTTTAGTCAGCGTTTTAAAACAAAATCATTCATTCACTCATAGCTACCTAAAACGGAACGCGCGATTCATCGTAATGGTAACATTAGCTTCACTCGACTCGACATTTTCGTGACATTTATTTCTATTTTGACTGAGAATACGGAATTATGCTCAATTCGAAATTTTTTGGTAGAGATAGAGATATTTTTGATAGACATAGAGATAGACTCACGAACTCGAACTCGAGATAAATGTCGAAAATCGAGAATTGGCCCCCTGACAACCAAATGACAACTCATTCTCTAGGGATTCCATAAAAGTAATTGAAAAAGTATCGTTAGCGATAATTGTTTGACTTATTAGTATTATAACGATTTGTTTGCTATACAGAGATTACGGGTTCGATTTTGAAATAAAACAGGTAATTATTAAACTTAGAAGACTGTATTTAAAAAAATATAATATATTTACTGGTTTTTAAAAAGGATTAGTTTTGAATATGTTTTTCTTATATAATCCTTTGGATTTGTATTATTTTTCGTAATAAATGTCAGTCGAGTATCAATATATTTTTTACTACATATGAAGCTAAATCAATTAAATGGTTACTCGATTCTACGTCAAATTGGTGAAAAAAAAAGTAAAAGGACCTCAAATTAGTTCAAATAAATTTTGTGTGTTAAGATCATGATATCACGGGGGTAGCAAAGGGGGGTTAAAATTTCGGTCATTTTTTGCCTAGGACGATCTGTTTACAAGATATTATTTGTATTTAACTTATTTTGGTACAATAATTTAATATAAATAATAACTCGCAAACGGTGCATCGTAGGACCATGCTTATCGGACCCTAAATAGTGTCAAGTCCTCGTTCCATAGCTAGGCTACACAATCCAAACAATTTTTTTTTATCCCTATCGTGTCAGTTTTTTTATAGGCCTTTGCCTCCGTTTTTCTGCAGGCACGCCACTACCAGCAATGTGTTCACATGCCGATGCGCGTATTGGCCACCTTTACTCCAAAACTAAAATTGATAACGTCTGTTCCATACCTACACTGGCCTATAAAAAAACATTAAAAAAAACATAATTGTCTAGGATTGCAATGATTCAAATAGATTCCAAGCAACGCGTCTAAATTTTGTGTAAAAGGCAGGCAGAGATATCATACACTTAAATTTTTTACTGTTATGTACAAGTTTGTGCCAGTATTATACACACTTGCGAGTAAAGCCAAGGGAATAAGCATGTTTGAAAATATAGCAATAATGAAACTAAAAAATATAAGGTATTTTAAGAACTTATATTTTAAATTATATCGATACCATAAACCGTCGCGATACTGCGAACTCGAACATCACTATCATGAAAGAAAGAGACAACTGCATTAGTGCAAATCGGTGTACCAGAAAGAGACAGCAATTATATGATTATTTTTTCATTGTTTTGATCAAATTGAAAAGAAAACCACATAACTGTGCAATGTTATCCCATCTTTTGTGTAACTTGAAGTTGTAGTACACTTTCCACACCATTTAATTGCACAACTAGGCATTATTTTTCGTAATAAATGCTTTCAAAACGGGAGCGCGTGACGTTCGTGCGTTAGCCTACAATTTTTGCGACTGAGCAAAATTTCGCCGCGTACGCTTGATATAGCGTATGTTTGGCGCCCGCGGTAGCCCCCGCACGCGCGACCCACTGGTTATTGTGCTCCATGGCTGTAGCACTGGACTATAAATGACTGGTACATGGGTAACTATGACATGACTACCTTGTTGAAAGCTTGTCGCAAGCGCGACTTCTCGTTTATTCCCGTTGTCCCCGTCACGGGGACAGCGGGACGTGATTAAATTTATTTCCCGTGGTCCCCAGTCAGGACTTCTCTTTTTATTTATATAGATGTTACCTGAAAGTGTGGATGCAGTCGTATGGCATCGTTGGTTTGTGTGAGCTCCGTTCGTCTGCCGCCTTCCTGAGAACTCTCGCCTTCCGCTCTGCAATTTATTATAACAGTATTGTTAGTTGTTTAGTAGTATTAGGGATCCAGGACCAACGACATAGCTCTCAGAATATTATGCAAGTTGAAGTGGCAATAGGCAGGCCACATTGCTCGAAGAACCGACCATTGATGGGGAAGGAAGGTTCTCTCATGGCGACCACGAACCGGAAGGCACAGCGTTGGTACGCCATGCAGTCCATGGATTTGTGATGTCATAATTATGTGGTGTATTGGGGAAGTAAATAGAATTATTTCTGTATAGATAACTTTTCCCGAAACGGCTGAATTTTCGAGAAAATTAAGGATAACCAAAAACCGAAAAACCCGTATAAATCTCGATCTAACAATGGTGCGATGTTCATTTATGGACTAAAATACTCGGCATAAGATGAGCCATCAATGTACCTAACATCATTATTTCGTATCACATATAGTTTAAGCCTAATTAATGTTTTTCTTAATACCAGGGTGCAAAAATAGCGATTTTCAAAAAATTATCACTCAAAAACTAGACTTGGTAGCTATACGAAAACTTGCATTTAAAAGATCATTTCTGTAAGGTTTTGCAATAAAAAGGGGATGTCCGAAAATCGGGCTTCTTAAAACACTGTGCGTCGTGAGGAACCGGACATTTACTAACCCGCACTGGACCAGCGTGGTGGACTATAACCCACTCCCTCTTCTAGAAACAAGGCCCGTGTTCCAGCAGTGAAAATTGCCGATTATGATGATCTTAGACCCCACTCTCCAAGTTGAAACAGGCTTTAATTTAATCCTATATTTCCTACAGCTTTAGTCTAATATTCTAGTTTAAACTAAAGATAAATACTTACGTTCTAGGTGCGACAGACAGCACGTAGACTTCAGCGGTCGGCTCGCCGTTCTCCCGGCCCGTGTCACCATCTGGAATAACATCATACTAAAATATTGCGAAATCCTATACAATCATTATATTGTTGGCTCAAAGTCACGCCATCAGCCGGTAGCCGCGCGATAATCGTGCGGCTACCGACAGAAGTTCATAAAACGAGGCGAGTGGCGTTGCAACGGGCACTTTTTGCTTGGACGGCGCTCGGAAAGGACTTGCTATATACCCGACTATTATCGGGTGCTTCGCTTTTTTGTGGTTTATGTTTTTGCTCATCATCATCATCATTTCAGCCGGCAGACGTCCACTGCTGGACATAGGCCTCCCCCAGGCGTCGCCACATCTCGCGGTCTCTCATCCAGCGGGTTCCTGCAACCTTGACCAGGTCTGAGGTCCACCTAGTGTTTTTGCTCGTGTACTGATTATTCCATTTTGCTAGTGTTATTTCTATTTGATCATTGTTTAAAATGTTCCTCGTGATATTTTGATAATTTTTGTAAAAGTGTAATTTAAAAGATATTAAACATTGTTTAAATTTTGTTGAACGTATTTCACTTCTGATTCCTAATAATATTTATTAATTAATATTCAGTGAGAATAATTGAGCAAATATGTTTTTAAAATAAATCCAACGCAATCAAGTAGGACAGATTAACCTATTTACAACTAACTACGTGTTTCGATAAATCTCACGTGAGATTAGGGGAGGGATGAGTCTCACCAAGGGCGGGTCAAAAACCGCTAAATTTGCCACACGTCATGAATTGTCGTGTGTAAATCGAAAACATATAAAAAAGTTAGTATAATATGACATACCTGTATTTATGACAATCGCATCTAACTCCCTTCGTAGATCTCTAGCACCGAGCGTTAGAACAGCGGCCAGCCTGCAAATACAAATAACAAAATGTCATCAACATTACTTTGCTAACTGACACATGCATGTTTGTGCAGGCGCATTACTTTGTGTAATGTAATTCATCACCACTGCTCTCAAAACGGTGAAGAAAAACATCGTGAGGAAACCGGCATATCCCTGAAATTCGAAGATATGTGACATACACCAACCCGCACTGTACTCGTGTGGTGGCTTACAGCCCACGCCCTCTCGTAGAGAGACGGCCTGTGGCCCAGCAGTGGGATCGATATAGGCTGATTAGTGACTAACCACTTTTTAACCTTATTACCTGAGTTTGTAAACCAAATTATAACATACCTGTCATCACTAACTCTCCGGTACGCCGTACAGACGCAGGCGGGGCGGCGCCACCGTCGACGTCGACACGCGCACTCGCGGCCGCTCCATCTGAACGTACGGGCAAGAGTTTATACGACAATTATGTTCGTAAAATAAAATGATACGAGGGAAAAAATGTTGTAATTAAAAAAAGATAAATACACAAGAATCATATATTATGGAGAAATATCACAAAAATCATCACAGAATGGTGAAAACAACACTTTTGAAGAAATAGATCAGCTTTAATATCCAAAACTTGAAGAAATTAACTAGTTTAAGGCTGCCTGTCCTTTGAAGCGGAGTGAGAAAACAGAGAAATATTGATCAATAGGATTGCATAAAATCTGCTCTCTATTTCAGTGTGCAATCCTTTTGGGTAATATTTCTCAGTTTCTCCGCTCCGCAGCCTCGCTTCGCTTCAGTGGACAGCCTTAGTAACCAAACCCCACCACCCCGCACTGGACTCGTGGGGTCGTTTATGATCAATTCACTTAAACATTTTGTAACAATATTATGATTTAAAAGAGTGAATTGTAGATGGACCAATGAAGTCTAGCTATCTTGAAATATAAGACAACATTGCCTAAAATGGGACTGGGCAGGCCAAATCTGCCGGATGACGGCACAGGTGTGGGCCCGAATATCGGAAGACCCTAAGATCAAGAGCCTTGAGAAGATGGCGGGACACTTTAGATGGCATCGTCGTGAATTCCCGAGAAGACACACCATCTTCAGAAGTGGAATGGGGGGAGGCATTTACCCAGGAGTGGGAAAAACAAGGGCCAAGTAAAAAAAAATTCCAGATTATTTAATCTCTTACGATGCTGATCTCCGATGATTGGTCTTAGAACCAGCAATACTGCGGCATTAGTTTCACAATCACTATCTCCATTGGAAGGTTTTGACGCTGCGGTTTGCAGCTGCAAGCTCTAAGCTATGGCTATAATAAATACTATATTTACCTATCAGTGACGGCGCTAACATATCGGTGCACACTGCTGGGCGACTCCGCGTACCGACGTCGCTCCCACGCACCGCAGCCGCAGGTGCATTCGCCGCCTGGTAACAAGAGGACATTGTGGTTTAGAATCATAGAGCGCGTGGCTAAATGGGTAGCCATACGGACCCAACCGTGCTTGCATAAGGTGGTATGTGGATGCAGCCCATTACATACCGAGGTTCCTCGTTACAGGTAGTCGCCCGAAGGTCTGACAACCAGTCTTACCAAAGAGTCCAATACTGGGTCCCAACATAATAGGGGATCGGACAAAAAAAACTAATTAGTCCGTCAGATAGATTTCCAAAAAATATTGACCACATATTTTTTCTTTTTTCACGTAAACAAAAAATAAAGACGATACAGTGCTTCGAAAATTCGTGTGACGTCATATGCTAGTACATTTTGTACCTTCAAGTGACGTTTCAAGCCCCACTCCATGATCTTTGACGCGCTTTATCTTCGTCAATTTTTATTGATTTGATAAAACAAAAAACACGTATCCAATATTTTTCGATAATCTAACTGACGGACTAAACAGAATCATGTTTTTTTGAGTCAGTCCGATCCCCTATTGGGAAAACAGACTAGGCAGATGATGACATAAGGTTGTTTCTGGCGCCCCTCGAGGCTGCGGGTTGTTCTTCACACAAGAGAAACCGCGGCCTCAACATAAAGGGCTAAGAAGGAACATAGGTGATTTTTAGTCAGTAGAATTCTGACTCTCCCTTTCGCTCTGCCCAAGAGCGGGAAGGGTTATTTGATGATTTTCCACCCGACCAAAAAAAAAAAGGTTGTTTCTGGTTGACTCAAGAAATACATGCACACTTTTATTATAAATTAGTTTTGTTTTCTTTAAAAATTCTAAACTTCTGAACGAATTTTGTTCTGTTGTCTATTCACTCGTTTTTTTCTACAATCCTATAAAAACAGCAGGCGGTACTCACTCTTCCTAGACGTCTGCTGACCCATCTTCAGTATAATGTCGGTGTCTCAACTTGCACATGCAAAGTTCGTCCGGCGAACTACCATCTGGAAAAGATACAACATAAATACTTTAATATTACTGTTTTTTGTAAGTTCAGTGTTAGTATTAGTTATAGTATAACTGCCTACCAGTCTTGCGAAAAAGTAAGATGGCTATAAGAGTAGAGGATGACGAAAGAAACGATGGATGGACTTTGTGAAGGATGATAAGTAATGAGTAATAGAATTACTCGTCAATTTTCATCTATTTTCTTAAATATCTTTAAAAGTGTTTTTAAATCTTCATCATCATCATCATCAGCCTATAATGTTCGCACTGCAGGGACTCTGGCCTCCTCTCTAGGATAGGGATGGGCTATAATCTACCACGCGGGATAAATCTTAAAATTATTAAAAAATATGTTTATGATCCTCACAATAAGCCTTTTCATTGCAAAACTTAGTTTTACCATTAGCTGCTCGGATTCTAGATGTATGCCTTGTTCATAGAACACACATTATACGGAACTTAACAACTGGCAAAGCAGTTGTAAACAATGATTATAATTACTCACTCAAGAACTATTTATCATACTCAATTGTATGTTTTCCATGCATTTACATGACAATACGACTTGCGTATGCTGCTCACATAAAAGTCTCCAACACCCTATGGATATATTTAGTACCATGGTACACATGACACATCGCTACTTATTATTATAAAACTAAAACCCGACTACGACAAAAAAAACGACGCTGAAAAAGTATGAAAAAACAAAGTCCTCCGCCGCGTCTGTCTGTTCGCGATAAACTCAATAACCCTCCTTTGGCTTTGCCGTAGTCGGGTAAAAGCTACTGCACCGATTTTCATGTTCCTGTTTTCACCGATGGATAAAGTGGTTCTCGAGGAAGGTTTTAGTATATAATTTGACTAGTGGCCCGCCCCGGCTTCGCATGGGTGCAAAAAAAGATACTAAAACCTTCCTTTTGAATCACTCTGTCTATTAAAAAAACCCGCATAAAAAACAGTTGCGTAGCTGTAAAGATCTAAGCATAGGGACAGACAGCGGTAAGCGACTTTGTTTTATACTATAACTAGCTGATGCCCGCGGCTTCACCCGCGTGGATGTCGTTCAAATTATATACTAAAACCTTCCTCTTGAATCACTCTATCTATTAAAAAAACCGCATCAAAATCCGTTGCGTAGTTTTAAAGATTTAAGCATACAGACAAACAAACAGACAAAAATAGCGACTTTGTTTTATACTATGTAAGGATAAGGATAATATAGTGACAGTGAAGTGATGCGGGCGAAGCGCGGGCATAAGCTACATCAAGATCAAAATATAAATCAAAATATTTCACATAGGCCTACATGGGCACTTGTAAAACGTCGACAAAAAGGTGCTAGTGAATGATATGATAGGAAAGGAGGTGTCTCATGAGATGACGAGAAACAGAGAAGTGTGGAAGAAGTAGACATGCTGCGCTGACCCCAAATGAATTGGGTTAAGGGCAAGAGAATTATGATAGTACGCATTGCACATCTAGCTATACATTTCCAGTATAATATGGACTCGCTTTGTATAGATTAACTGTGCAATGAGAGATATGTATAAACTGGTTTTTACAGTTTGATTGGTCCCCAAGTGCACATACACTCATTTAAATCAACCATGTGATTAAACAAAGTATCTATACTTAGCTGCATCACACAATTAAGATTGGTACAGAAGGCACACAGGCTGATGAATATACAACCGAGTACAGTGACGGGCAAATGCTTTTGACTTTTGTAGTCAGATTAGTTAATCATTTTTCTATTTGCACATGTAGTGATGTGTCATGTTCCATCTTTATACAATCATTCAATTGAGGCTAATCTTATCCTTTTGAATTGGCACATACAGTGGTTGGTGTTCAATGGGATACCTACTTCAGTGCGACAAACGTATCATCGAATATCGTTTCTTCGAAAACTTTTCATCGATATCACTATAATCGACGCCTTGTTACTGCGATGTTTCATTACGTCGAAAATCTGTACTGCGAACGATTTTACTTCGTGATCGTGAGTACCTATCATACTGCGAAGCCTTGTTTAATCGAGGTCTTGTTACTGAGGTGTTCTGTTACCTAGGAAAACTTACATTGATTGATACAAGTACATTGATTTTCTTTTTCAAAACAATTGCGAGTTTTGTTTTTGCTGATATATCAGGCGTTTGAGGTTGCTGCGGGGAGTTCTATGTAAACAAAAACAAACACACAATAAAACCCAAATATACATACATGTACACACGGCTACACATCAAGCTATACAAAACCAGTTAATCTTGGCCTCACTTTACTAGATCTTTTCGCACAATGAACGATCAGATTATACTGGTTTTGTATAGCTTGATGTGTAGCCGTGTGTACATGTGTATGAACAAAACTCGCAATGCGGACAAAATTTGTACAGGCGCTTTTAAAGAAATGATAAAAATGTAGGTATTGTTTCGAAAAAAAGAAAATCAATGTACTTGTATCAATCAATGTAAATTTTCCTAAGTAACAGAACACCTCAGTAACAAGCCCTCGACTAAACAAGGCTTCGCAGTATGATACTCACGAAGTAAAATCGTACAGTTTTTCGAGTCCCTATAATGCTCATCACAGTAATGCACATACCAGCAATGCACGACACTGGAATGTACAACACTGGAATGTACAACACAGGAGTGTACGACACAGTAATTGGCGACATCGCGATGTCGCCAATTACTGGGGTGTACCTTGCTGGTCCGGCCCAAGAATGTACAACACAGGAGTGTACGACACAGTAATCGGCGACATCGCGCGATTGGTTGGCCGACTAGTTGGGCAACTCGAAATTTTGGGACTTGGATACTAGGTAATTGAGCTAGGTAGTGCTGCCGAATTAAATTGTACTCCATGACGTGCGCTCGCTACGCTCGCATATTTAATAACACTAATATCTTCTGTTCCCGAAGTGCCGGGCCTCCGCCGGCCTCCTTCGTCGGCCTACGGCCCGGTGCCCATGCTGCCCATAAAGGATACTGTCGCGAGACGGTCGTATTAAAGGAACACGAAGAAAAAAAGAAGGAACCACGGAATTTTCCAGTATTTTATTGTATCACCCGTCCCTATTGTCACATGGCTTTTTAATTTTTTAATGTGACGTCACTGTTTGTTTTGATTCCAATTCTCGTGCTGTTCTTGCCCGGACAATCGAGGTTCGGGCCGAGAATGCACGACATGACAATGTACAACATGGGAATTCAAAACACTTACATTCCTATGTCGCGCGTTCTCGTGTCGTGCATTCCTGTGTTGGGCATTGCTGGTTCCCAGTTTTTCGATGTATGTAATGAAACATCGCAGTAACAAGGCGTCGATTTAACAAAGCGTCGCAGTATAGTGATATCGATGAAAGGTTTTCGAAGAAACGATATTCGATGATACGTTTGTCGCACTGAAGTGGGTATCCCGTGTTCAATAGTGTTGTGGCAAGATGATTACTACACTAATATTCAGCTTAGCTGCTACCAGTTAGACTGGAAGCGGACCAAATCTGTAAAAAGGCTGGGCCTATGATGAATATATAAAACGAAACATTGCAATATTATTAATGCATACAGATTAAGTTCAACATGTGTCTTTTGAATATTACGAAAAAGATTTTATCAACACTAATAAAAAAGAGATTATGTTTAGTGCAGTTTACAAAAAAAAAAGCCTATGGAGTTTAGAGACGTAGTGATGATAATGCATATTCATTGGTAGTACCACAGATAATATAATACTAGCGTAGTAGTACTAAGCCCTCTGTGTCTATCAATATCGTGGTCACATTGACTCACCCATTAAACTTAATTGGGCAGACACTTTAATTGACTTTAATTGTGACAATTTGTTGTCATGCTTTAGAATTGATGTTGTAAATATGTGTCACATGGTTTGTCTTTGTGGGGTAGACAGAAGTCTGACACCGGTATCTATAAACAAGTCATAAGTGATTACTTGAGTAAAAGTCATTGTTTAAGATACGATTTTTTCTCTGTAGTTTAGTAATTCCTTGATGAACAGTGTGTTAGAACAGTGTCAAAGGTTAGAATTCATAGGTTTGCTTTCATTGACGGTTCTAACTTTGTTTAAATTCTTACCCATTGCAAAAAAAAACATTTGCAGTAATTACTTAAGTTCAAGTAATTACTTTAAGGTGGATGTTCACGGTAGCCCGCGAAATTCAAATTTTCTTACGTTTTTCGCGATTTGCAGGCCAGTGCTAGGTTGTATGTTAGTGAAAATATGATTCGCGGCTGTAAGATGTATGCAGTTACAGAATTATAATCATCAAAATCATCATTAGAACCCTCCAAGTTCATGTAACTCTCAAGAATGAGTATTACTCATTCTTGAGAGTTACATGCAATTGATTGATTGTAGCATGTAAAATACTGGTATTCAGCTGCATCCAGTTAGACTGGAAGCAGACCCCAATATAGCTGGGAAAAGGCTAGGCAGGTGATGACTGGTTCTTCTTAGCGTGTCGATGACAATTCAAATTGAGTCGGCCCAAAATTTGGCGACGACTTCGGCACTTTCAGTAGCCTCCATTAGTTCCTGTGATGTGCAACTTGCAAGTAACAGGACAGGCTGGACACGATATCAAGTGCCCCATAGTTTGTGGGGCAAGACCACATTTACACTCCAGGGCAGAGACATCTATGAATCTCCACCTGAACAGGTTTTCCTTGCTTCGGCCTACCTGTGTCCGGAGTCTGTTTAGAGACTTCCAGGTCAGCCATGGCATCTCGTGTATAGTGGTTGTAAGGACAGATAACCTACATTAATGAGTACCAAATACTACTGTACTTACTAGTAGATCTTTTTTTTTTTTTTTGATGGGTGGAAAATCATCAAATGACACCCCCCCCCCCCCCCGCTCTTGGGCAGAGCGAAGGGGAGTATCAGACTTCTACTGACTAAAAACCGAACCCATGTTCCTTCTTTGCCCTTGCGCCAAGGCCACGTCATCTAGTACAAAAATCCGCAGCCCCGACGGGCTTACTAATAGATCTTACTTTGAAGAACTTGACAAGAATGCACTTGACAAATAAATAAAGAATACTGAGACTTTTTAGAGGGAGAGGAAGATTAAAGAAAAGATAGATGGAATGTGTAAGGAATGTTATGAAGGAAAAGGAAGTAAATAAATGAAAGTGTGACGATCCACAGAACACAGATTAGAAGAAAAAAAACCAAGTTACATAGGACAAAGAGAGGAAAATGATGACTGAGACTTTTCAGGATCATGATTCTAAGAATGATGTTAGTTTAAGAACAGTGCGATCAAATTATCTTGGCAGGTCCGAACATAGGCTCTGCGAACTTTTACGCATGTAAACTTGTGAAGAAAACTGTTATTGCCAGATAAACCAATACTTAAACGATCAGAAAATATCTAATTTAAACAGTGAGAAATACAAATAAAATAAATATTCGTTGTAACAAAATGACCTGCACGAAGTTCAGAGCTGCCAAGATAATTTGATCGCACTGTACATGGGACAAAGAGAGGAAAATGATGACTGAGACATAAATGGATCATGGTTCTAAGAATGATGTTAGTGTAAGTAGTCATTTAAAGTGCTAATATTAGTCACACAAGTAACATAACAATAAAAATACAATAGGTACCCTAAAAAAGTTTAGAACAATGAGGTTTTTTTAACACAAAACAAATCCTCTGCAACAAACTTTTTTCTCACTTTTAAAAACTTGAAGTAAACTTGGACAGGTTTCAACAAGTTCATTAACCCTTTTCGACCTCTTTTCAAAGACTGCTAAAATTAATCTCCCAGACTTATTGCAGCTATATAAAGTAACAACAAAACGTGTAAATCGAATGGTTGACTGCTAGACTAAAGAAATAAACAAAATAATCAAAATAAAAGGTAACATTCCGCCATCTTGAAATTTTGCAGTAAAAGAAAATAACGTGTGATTATATCTGTTTTAACTGTATATAAATACTCACGTCTATGTTTATTTGAAGGGATTTGTTGTTTGTTTGTAATCTTTTGTGAAATATTACAATAACAGATCACAAAGAATCGAAGCTCGTTCGTACATTCTCATCAATTCATTACACTTCACGTTCACTCCAAGGTCCGAAGTCAATCACTCACAGAAACACGAATATATTACGGAAAAAGGGACGCGTGAATTATTTACACATTTACAAACCTATTTTATAACTTCTCACTGAAATTAGCACAACAAAATACGCAGTTCTCGTTTAGTGTCTGACATTGTCTGACATTTTTGTTTGATTTCATTCCGTTTCGCGGTACAATCACATTGATTGAATAACACATTTTTAACCTATTTTATCTTAACATTGAAGTTTATTCGTTTGTCCTGTGGTTTGTCCAAAACTTGATTGAACATTTTTAAAACAAAAGCTTGATTGTCTAACGTAGTATTAACAAGCAACTTTGCATTTGCAAACACATTTTCAATGTGAAATGGAACGACACGTTTTAGCTTTTTTAAGTGGAAGAATTGGTAAGCGAAGGAAAATACACATTATGCCTTGTAGAAGCATAGAGTAGAAATTTACAAAGATTTTTAAGAAAACTACAGAACTACAAGCTTATTTCGTTATTCCTGCTGCCTTGTCGCCAACGCTGAGCATGAGGTCCTGGGTTTGATTCCAAGGTTGAGCAAAGCGTTATTGAGTTTTTCGAGATTTTCCATCAGGAATTTATTCGTTGCAGCCATGGAGTACGGAAGTACCAATAGGACATAACATAACTGGCGAAATGTGAATTTACTAATGGGTACACCTTTGCCAAACCCTTTAGGGATTACAGGTGTGATGTTCTGCTGATTTCTTTAATTTTCACCGTTTCTCAGTCGCAGTTTGTGGCGTTGATTGTCCCTGTTTTATCGTATTATGTGCATCTCGAAGACACACAGCGTTGTATTGAAGAAAGCTGTTGTAAATATGCCTTAAACTGGTAGCTATGGTTAAAAACTTACCCAATTGTCCATGGTTTTATACCTGTCTCTGTCTCACCAGCGTGCGTCCTTTTCTCGCAGGGGGTGACGCCTGAATGACACGGATCTGTCAATCTCATAGCGTTTGTAAATTTTGCCGGTAAAACATCGGAAAAATTTTCCAAAGTTAAAAAAGTGTTAAAATACATTAATTTATTGTATTAAATTAGCACACAGCGTTTATTTAGTGTACGTGTTGCGTTTTCCTTTGTGAATTCATGTTTTTATGATGAATCGAGACGAAATTGTGCGGGTAAGTGACGGAGACGAATAAAGTTCAAATGCTGATTATCCGTATGGAGTTCAGTATTCGAATAATGAGACGTGATGACTAGTCGTCATCATCATCATCATCTTTATCCTCGGAGGATGAACTTCGCATCTGCCTCAACAAAAGACGTAAAGTTTCACGTAAGTACCTATTATATACCGGTTCAGACTTGTTCCGACCCGTGGATAGAAACACGAGGTTTTTTGTTTATATCTAACTTACCTGTTCTACCGACCGAGTAGTCAATCAGGGCCTGCAATCTCTACACTAATAACGACGCTACGAATGTCGTTAAGTCGAGAAATCGTAAACTTTCTGTAATAGATTTTCAGCTTTATTTCAACGGCATAAGGTTGAAAATCTATTAGAGAAAGTTTACGATTTTACGACTTAGCGACATTCGTAGCGTCGTTATTAGTGTAGAGACTGCAGGCCCAGGGCAATTGCCCGAACAACGATAAAGCAATGTAGCTACTTCGGCATAGAATTTATTTAGATATTATTGTGTAAATTCTCGTTAGAATTTGGTACCTACCTATCGACTTTGACGGAAAACAAGTATCCCACACGCTGACCAAGAACGATTACAAGAATTGGCCAACCTTTACAAAGAACGTGTTCTTGAAAGGGCTTTTCATTACCAAAAGGGTATTACAATCTTGCTAGTTCTGGTTTTGTAGATTAAATTCAACAAGAGTTGTGTGAAGAGTTTTAGAAGTAATAACTAACAATATTTTGAAACATGACCACGTGTTTTGAAAGACCTTTTAATAACATTATTGTTAATTATTAGTTTAATCAGATTGTTCAAGAAGATCAGTTAAAAAGAGGCTTGGCACCCTGTCATGGCCTCTATTTACATTAGAGAAAACAGCCTTTAATACTCCTCATGTTCAAAAGTAAAAGATCATGGATATTATTATTACAATTCGTAAGATTACAAAGCAAATAGCTCCCAACACTAACATTTCCTGTTAGTTTCACAAGCGGATGTGCCCAATTTCTTGCAGAATAACATTTTTGTTCATGAAAATAGACATTCAACAGGCCATATTTTATTATTTACCAGCTGCAGTAACATACAGGATGTCTTCCGTATGACTTATTACAACGAAGTGCTGCAATTAGCAGCCTCACCATTTGGCCTGTCATCAGAGGAGCTTGTTGCTTATAGTAACTGCCACTAGAGTGGATCTGGCTAGTGTATAGTCCGTGCCTCGGAAAGCACGTTGAGCCGTTGAACCCGGCTGCCATAGATAGAGCAGTTAGTCCCTGGCTTAAAAGTCAGATGACTAGTTTAACCACAGGTTTTTATTGTGTTACACAGTACTAACTGCCTTATGGAGGTCAGGTAAGCTCCTTTTGACCTGTCATTGACCTCAAGAATGTTTGTCACTGTAACAAACTGGATTGCAGAAATCCTACGAGTACGAGGTTTCCCTATATTTGTATCTAGACGATTTTTTCCTGGTCAATCAGGATCGTAAATCTTTAGTTAAGCTTGGCAAGTAATTGTTTTTACCCCTAAAAAATAAAGTATAGTACGGGTTTCTCAGATTGCGGAAACATTGAGAACATTGGGTACCAACAGTAAGCCTCAGAAGTAGATTACCACTACTCAATCTCTAGTCTGGTTTTCTTCGGGTCTGGGTATTTGTGTCATGTGAGTTTAAATGTTTGTATGAATGCACCCACGATACAGGAGAAATTCCTAGTGTGGTATATAATACAAATACTAAATTTTTTAAAGCAGGTGTTTTAATAAAAACTTCTTAAATATTACTTGTTACCAACAAGTTATTGAAGAGTAAGGAATATTTTAAAGAATAATTTTCTGAAACATTATGAATAATAACTGAATACCTGTACATCAATTAATTAAAATCCCGAAATGTGAAGCTACTTCTGTTGCTGACTGTACCTCGGAATGACAAATAAATTGTCACAAATATGTTCTGAGAGGGTTCTCAGGAAGTAAAATGTCTTGGCCTTGTATTGAACACTCAGCAGAACTGGGTAACACTTGCTTCCAAGATAATAAAGCTCAACATTATTTTGCAAGATGTTGAGCAAGGGAAACAGTTCGCTGTGAGAAGCACATGAGCTTAAATTTTCAAATTACACAGTAACAGCCCAATTAAACAGCACTTTCCTGATAGGTAATATCAGGAAAGTGAGCCCCATTCCAAAAAACCCTGACATTGAAATATGTATACATAAAAGTAACAGATGTTGTATTAGCAGCCATTTAGTCAGCGGATGACTGTATGGTGCTGTCAGCGGATGACAACATGGTGCACACATACATATTTAGTCCAACAACAAGACTCTTGTTGTCGAGGGGGGGGGGGGGTATTCCCTTGCACCACTGAGGCTCACAATCAGGCTCTTAAAACTTGCAGAGTAGTTACATTTAACTCTCTCAGCCACATAACTCTCGGAGAGTCTAAACAAATTTGCAGTTCGCCTGTCAGGGGATTGCTAAGTACCAGTGTGGCGTCTACTTACTACCCCAAGCCACGGAGGCCACGTTCAAAGTGTGGGGCGTCCCAGACGTAGATCTATTCGCGTCAGGAGAAACGGCTATCATACCAAAAAGTATGAAACATTCAATACCAGAGAGACTGACGCTGTCTTCTGGAATGCTTTCAGCCGACAATGGGACTAACAGCATGGGCGCCGGGCATTCTACCCCCCAGCTGAGTACCATGAGTACTAAGTCATTAAAACAGCATGGGCTGGGCATTCCACCCCCCAGCTGAGTACCAACCAGGTACCAACAGTACTAACTCATTTAAACAGCATGGGCTGGGCATTCCACTCACCCAGCTTAATACCATGAGTACCGACTCATTTAAACAGTTTTAAAGGAATGTACATCCTAATAAAAGTAGATCAAATGCTTTTGGCTACTTAACCTGGTAGCGAAAGCCATAACAGCTGCTTCCGATGACGTACCTGCGGAAGGTATTAATAAATCGGACTACAGGCAACTGTCCTTTATATTTATTTTAAACGAACTTTGGCAGTCGTTACAGGTAGTCAGTGACCTGAAATTCTGACATCCAGTCTTACCAAAGGGTATTGTATTACCTAGTATTAATTGGGTTGTGGAGGTCAGATAGGCAGTCGCTCCATGTAAAATACTGGTATTCAGCTGCATCCGGTTAGACTGGAAGCCGACCCCAATATATTTGGGAAAAAGCTAGGCAGATGATGACTACAGGCAACTGTCCTGTGTCCTATACAGGTAGATAGGTTAACCTTCCTCGCCGAAAAAATGGGGGAGGGTGATCATGTCTCTCACTGGACTGTAGAAACAAAACTTGTTAAAAAGTAGCTGGAGGACATCTACTTAAACAACATTAAGAACCCAATTAAAAGAGGGTTAGCCTGGTGTGACACCAATAAAGTTAACCCAAAGCACCTAAAGATGTGCTAGTTGCAAGGTTTTTAGCATAATTATTTTGAGAAGACAAACTAGTTTATAGAACTATTCTCCTATATAAATCAGATGTCTCAACTTACTGTGCAGCATTAGAGATGAATACATTGTTTCATTCATCAAGTTCCAATAGTTATTTAACTTACTAAGCCAGCAGTACAAAAACCACCATTAAGAGACTGCAATATTATTTCACTGGCCAAAAATTTCAGTTTATTCAAGCTATACATTAATAACCTATAGAAAGATCTCAAAATAAAATAAGCACAGACAGGAGTGTCACAAGTTTATTTATTTCTCTATCAGGAAATTAAAACCTGCTCCAAGAACAATGATTGCAGGTTGATTTGTAGTATTCTTAAAGATACTAATATTGATACCCCATCAGGCAGCGTCAAGTCAGCTGTAACCTCTAGAAGATGGTTGGAGTAAAGACTTGTACAAGAAATACTTTGATAGAAGAAATTGAATGAGTATTTAAATATTTCTGAAATTTCATTGACATCCATTTAACAAAATTGATAAGATGAACTCCAATGTTGATTATTTATTGCAGTTCATTATTTCTGATGTTGATTAGGTTGACATTTGCATTACATTTTGAAAATACAATTCTACATTTTAATTGACTTAAGTACCTATTCCTTGTTAAAGGTTTAATTTAGAATTATTTTCTTGTAACTCTAAGTAATTATATTTTTTGTTTAATTTCCAAAGAAGTTAACAATTAAGTAAGGAGTGTTATGATTCTTGTTATAGTGAACTATAATAAAACTGATTTAAATTCTAAAACAGTATTATAGTTAATTCATCATAGCGTTTGTGTCTATCACCAGCAGATACCAAACAGGTCTTCAATACAACGCTGTGTGTCTTCGAGATGCACATAATATGACTGTTTTGCATCCCAACAAAACAGGTATTATGTGTGAAGAAGACACACAGCGTTGCAGCAAGTCTCTTGCTGGTGCCTTGAAGACTCTATGAGATTGACAGATCCGTGTCATTCAGGCGTCACCCCCTGCGAGAAAAGGACGCACGCTGGTGAGACAGAGACAGGTATAAAACCATGGACAATTGGGTAAGTTTTTAACCATAGCTACCAGTTTAAGGCATATTTACCATGAAGTTATAGATAAATATGGAGGCCACACTTAGAACAAAAGTTTGAGTCAAATACCCACGATTCTCTATCTCACTCTCTGTGGGCTGACCTCTCTTTCTAAGGTGGACGATAGTATTGCTATCTCGTTATTAAAATCTCCTTATTCATTTTTTAAAAGAGTCACCACACAAATGTAATCAGAAGTTAAATACTGTCAAATAATGTGCTAATAAATAAAAAGCTAAACTTCGATTACTGAAATTAAAATTCCAAAAATAGTATGTCACGAATGCTTGACAAGGTTGGCGAATCAGTGTATTATTTTCCCATTTCCTAAGGATGTGGTAATGTGACAACATTGGCCCCACATGTCAACATAAATCGTACCAATATGGCGGTTGTTTACTTTGCGGTTCACAGTTTCGTTTGAGATATTTGCCTGTAATCAAAGTTATAATGGGGAACACAAAAGGGTCAGAATATTCGTATCAAATACACCTAAAATCGAAGCGTAGAACGTGTACATTACATTCGTTTTTGTTTTACTTCGATACATGCAGTATTTCCGAAGTTATAACGCCGAGAAGTTTAAGTAATTTTTTGAATTTCCGAGATTACGCGCGCTCGTACTAATACGTCACAACCCTGTTCAGCCCGCGACCGCGTCACTGCGCGGCACTTAGTCCGGTGCGTTGACCATAATAAATTAGGCGCGTCTCGTTTTATTTTGTTTCGATCGTCTTCGTTTTCCTATTATGTACTTATACATACACATCCATACATAAACTCACGCCCTTTTCCCATGGGGATAGGCAGAAACCACAGATCGCCACTTTCTTCGATCCTTAATACATAGTACTCCTTTTGCCTCGTCGTTGTCGTCGTACTTATAGTGTCCTTGTATTTCAAAGTAATAATAATATTATCCTTTATATCCGATTACACTAAAGTGAAACGTGTATTGTTTAGAATGGAAGGTTTTCTAATATGTCAGTCGAACAATCTGCTGAACGTTTGATGGTGACTTGGTGACACAATATGTCATGAAAAATCAGGATTTTATGGCTGCTGAAAATCGTGGAATAACGATGAAAAGGTATATAGGAATGTTCTAAGTAAGCATTACCTACTCCTGGGTAGGTATTTGTTCAAACTTAAACCTAACTGAAAGTGTGTCTTTCATTTAGTTAGTACCTATAGGTAGGTACTCGCAATCAACATCTCGAATCTCGAGGTTGTCGATGATTATTTTATGTGTTTTATTAGTAGGTATAAACTAAAAGAAAAAGTCACTATTTACCCGTATACAAAATGTAGTACCTAAGTCGTAGTTACGAGTTTTGTAAGTAGGCAAATACCTAGGTACCATTATTTTGGTTTTATAGGTACTAAACCAGATATTTTTGATTAATTTTATTTTTAAATGAAAAGAAAATAAAATCGAAATGGTCTTCACAGCAGTGCGCTTTAGTTTTAGGACCTATTGAATCAACTCTTTTTACGGGTGTCATCCACTTTTTCTTCATTTTTTGGGTCCTCAAGCACATACAAAGAGTTTATCAGGTGTTTAAGCTGTTGAATTGAAGGTGATTGAAGCACCGAGGCACAATACAGTATTTTTTTTCATTTTTACCACTGAGAACTTTATAATTTTGATTTTTACTGCGCACGGGCGTGCAAACGTGGCGTGGTTGTGGGAGTTGTGACGTCATCGGGTAGTGAGCGCCCGCCCGCGTTTTTAAAAACCTTCGGGCGGAAATACGCACTTTGATTGTAAATATCTCAGTCATTTTTTAAGATATGAAAAAAGTAAAAACACAGTTCTTCTTGTAATTTTTTGTAGATTTATTTGGCGTGTAAAGTAAAAAACGTTTGTCAGACCCATTGAGAAAATGGTGCAAACTTGTGTAGTGCGTGGTTGTGGTAGTACGTGGTGTCCAGGAGGTGATATAAGATTTCACGCGTAAGTGTTTAAATCGGGATTTTTGACACTGAATAATTGTAAACATATTTCTGCATATTTCTTTGTATTTTCAATTAATTACTTCATAAAAGCTTGACCTATGATTTAGTCAATGATAACTTAGATAACTATGTAAAGACCAAACAGTTTTACATTGAATTTCATGGACTTTGTGCAAGTTTATTTGTTTTTGTTTTTAAGGAGTCATACTGAAGTAGTGTGACCATATTGGGGATATATCTGGGACTTTCCGTGGGACCTTCATTAATTATATAGTCATTAGCATACTCGCTTTATTACATTTTATTACTTTTTTCACACACCGTGTTATTTCTGTTAGTTCTTTGAAATAACATAACATTTTCGTGAATTTTTAACAGTAGTCAAATAGCCAATTACTATTTAAATAATACAGTAAATGTAATGAATAATATAAAATTATGTTCTGATTTCACACTCTTCTGGTTTTAGGTCAACAGCGAAGCCCAGGTCTCTATGAAGATTGATAGGGGCGTACAGGACTAAATAAAATCAACTGAAGAAAAAATACTGCAGAAGAGATCTAAGATTCTTAAGCAAAGAGTTTTACGACAGACTAAAAAAATCAGGACATGTCTTCGTAATATAATAGAAAATATTATAATAAAATGATTTTAATTTAGAAAGTGTTTTTGTTTCTTTTTGAGGTTTTATACATATGTATTACCGTTCCTATTATAGCCTCGTATTCAGATGAAAATACATAATATTATGGACTTACCCAGAAATCTTTAAAAAAAATCATCTTATATGTATAATTTTCATTAGTCTACAAAATAAAAGAAACATCTAATTTCTTTTTTGCGATTTCATGATTTTATAGTAAGAGTTGTACTGGGCAAAAATCTCTCCCAAATCCTTCCAGATTCATTATCTTGAGCCACCCCACCAGCCCTTGCGGTAGGCAACCACCGTGGTCGTGTCACCACCTCTTCTGTCATTATGATTTACTAGCTTTTGCCAGCGGCTTCGCCCGCGTGAAAATGGCGATTTTCCATACAAACTTTCATCCCCTATTTAACTCCCTTAGGGGTAGAATTTCAAAAAATCCTTCCTTATTCCTTGTCTAGATTATAAAGGGAACCTCTGTGCAAAATTTCAGCTTTCTAGGTCCAAGGGTTTGGGCTGGGCGTTGATGAGTCAGTCTGTCAGGACTTCTCTTTTTATTATTTATTATATAGATATAGATAGAAGATCATTAATTTCGTATTGCTACAGGAACTAAACTTTTATACTGGCCATGGTCTATATTCTATTTCTGTGCGAAATTACGTACGTATACGACCTAAGACTTTTTTGCGTGATTGAAAATGACAAACTGCCAAAAAAAATCAGGAACTTTCACACTGTAAGCAAACAGCTTCTTTCGTAATTTATCATTGGCATCTTTCATCAATCTAGAAGTGAACAGAGATGTGGATATTTAATCAAACACAATTTATGAAAAGGAACTACGTAATGTCCTAGGTAAAATAAAATAAAGGTTACCCTACTTAGAAAGAGAGGGTCAGCCCACAGAGAGCGAGATAGCGATGCATAAGTTTTGCTTCAAGTAGGTATTCGAAGTGTGGTCTCCATATTTATCTATAACTTCATGATATTTACAACAGCTTTCTTCAATACAACGCTGTGTGTCTTCTTCACACATAATACCTGTTTTGTTGGGATGCAAAACAGTCATATTTTTTCTTGTACGCAACACTAAACATAGTACCCATAGACAACAAAATAAACTTTTTTTGTTTCAAAGCAGCGAAGTCGCCATCTTGTTGGATGTTAAAAATTATTGGGAAATTCGAAGAATTTTCTCTTAATTTGATTTGTTTTGGTGTTATATGTGTTGTAATTGGAAATGTCTAAGCGCCGCATCGAAGTGATGGATCCGTTTATTAAAAAGAAAAGGTTAGTAACACGTTTTCAAGCGTTTGTTGTGCCATGCTTTAATTCATCGTTTTCTTGCCTTTGTTTTTCGTATTTAATTGAATTATCAGTTGAAATGGTGACACACGTTATTTTACGGGTTATATCTTCGTAATTTTGTCTGCTGAAAGACAAAACCAAGGTTAGAAATCATCTTTCAGGGCCATAGGTACATACTTTTTGATTACCAGTTCCATAATATTGTAGTCACCGGTTTGCATGCTTTCTTTTCGTCATGTTATTATTTTAGTCTTAAATTGTTAGGTTAGTCATCAATTACATGTTAATAAAAGTCAGTAGAAGTTATCATATTAAAAATTCAGAGAGCTTTTTTACAAAGAAATGTAGCAACTCCCGAAAGTTTCAAAGCGCATGTCTAGAGGGAGTACGCCATCACATCAGTATGAAAACTCCGTTTTTCTATCTCCGCAATACTAAAGTCGAAGTTCCAAAATCGGAAGTAAATACAAATAAAATAACATAAATATTTGTTGGTTACTAAATAAAAATCATTGCATTTCATTGTATAAGTACAGAAATCAAAATTATTGCGTATTTGGACCATACGCAATGATTTTCTGTATCTGGGTACTTATGTGTATTCAAAATGTCTGTCTAGACAGTCAGTGTAGTGTTTACAACAAGTGTACATGAGTTTTAAATGTTCATGTCTATTTCCTAACATTTTCTGAATTATTAGTGATATTCCATCATGGATTCTCACTATTCTCAGTTCATAAGGTAAGTACTCACAACTAGTACTTGTGTTTAGCCAGATTTATCATTTGGGAAGCAAAAACAACTACCTATTGTAATAGATTTTAGTTTACTGTATTTATTTGTCAGACCAAAACTTAGGACTCATTAATATTATTGATGTTATCCATGGTGCTAGACAACTGGGCTTATCCCAGATGTATACATCCCTTTGTGCATATTGGACCTTGTTCTTTTCTGTCTCTTGCTAATAATTAAGGTGGGGTGGCAATTTTTGGCTGATTAATTTCATTGCGGGATGAAAAGACAGTCAAATTTATTCTCTTTGACTTCCTTCAAGCTTCATTGTGTTGACACTTTTCTGGTGGCCATCACTGTTGGTTTCGGCTTTCAGGATTAACAGGAGTGAGGAATAACATGATCATTCCAAGACCAAATCTAAGACAGACAGTGTCTTCTGATTTTATTTCAATGTTTGTTACTACTAAACAGTCCACACATTTTCATCATTTTCCTACCCTTATCCCATTCAATTTGGGGTTGGCGCTACACATTTTCTTTTTCAAACAGTCCACAAATTTTGTTACTCAGAAAATAAGTAATTGATAGGGGTCCTGTGATCTTCATAAGTAGCGATATATCTAATAGTGCAACCACTTTGCGTAGTTATTTTCAAGTCCTATTTTTATTTATTTAGCCCATTAAACTGGGTGAGAGATTTAATCTTTAAGACTGTATTGTTTGGTTTGTTTAGCTCAGGGACTGAATTACCCAAAAATTACGGTACCTTTAAATTTCGGTATGACGTCATACCGTTAAATAAGTGTTACCGAAATATTTCGATACCGTTATTTTTTCCGGTAGTGGAATTTTGACGCTGGAAATGCATACCGGTATATTTCGGTAGAAGTACCATAACCGTTATAAATATATCGGTAGCGGTACCTAAACCTTAATAAATAGGGGTTTGCTTTGACGCACCGCCTCGCCAATCTGTCTGTCGTTCACTTCCCGATTGTTGATTATAAACTACATACGCAAGTTCTAACGTCTTCCACCGCACACACGCGCGCCGCGGCATGCATTACGGTACCGAAATCGTGTAAGGGTTAAATAACGGTTTAGTCCAACCTTTATTTATAAAGGTACCGGTATAGCTCAACCTTTATTTTAAACCGGTACCGGTATATTTTTGAGGTATCTTAACCTTTAACCGTAACCGCTTTCAGTCCCTGGTTTAGCTATAGGATGTCTCTCAACTCAGTGTGTCTTTTGGCAAAGGCCTCTTCCAATAGCTTCCATTGATTCCTGTCTTGAGCAACTCTCCTCCATTTGGGTCACGTAGTAAGTTTCAGCTCAACTTCCCAGCGCATTCAATACCAGACAAAGTTGCAGAAAACATTGTGGTGGTAAAAATCCTGCCAGGTCCAAGTGTTTAAACATGTTTACAATTTAAAAAAAACACTGGCTTTGCAAAAAACTACAGTTTTGGTAATGGTTTCAGCAAATTAGAAGAGAAGCTATACATTTGTTTGCATTTTTCCGTTTCGGCGGGAAACCATCTTTTGGTCAGATTCTACTCTTGGTAGATCGTCATCATCCGCAGCCCAACTTCACTCACTGCTGATTATAGGCCTCTTTTCTCCAAGGTGCTGTGGAAGCCTCATCCAGGTTTTACCCACGATGGCAACTATGTCGTATGCAAATCTCTCCACTGGATGACCCAAGTGTCTTTTGCCAGTTCTTTGGACCACACTCGGTGACAGCCTTAGTCCACCTGTAAATCCCTGCACCTGGCTAAGTGTTCTGCCCAAGTCCATTTGAGTTCCGTAATTTACAACATCGAAAATCTATGTTCATTTTCGGATTTCGACGTTAGAAACTCGATCTACCAGTTTTATGGAGAGCATGGAATGCTCGATGGCTCTTCGTGCAACTCTCAATCTGTACACAGCCTTCTGCATGAGCGACATTTTGAAATCAGCCAAAATTCCACTAAATTTAAAATCCCTTAATGACGTACGGTGCTGAAACATGGAAGCTCTTGATATTTAAATGTGCACAAATTATTATAATGTTTTTTGATACACACTCATTTCTAATTCTCTATGGTAGGGAAATACCCTTAGTATAGCGAAAAATAAAGTCTGTTTATTCTTTATGATGGCTATGAAGTTAGCAGCAACTGCAGCAAGTGAATGCACTCTATTCAGTCAAGAGGATACATCCTCTGCTCTGCTTCCATTGTCATTCACTTTTACTGTTTTACTTTTTTATAAAGTGAGCAACCACTTATTCCGAAAGCGTGGGAGCTTCCGAAAGAGTGGGTCTTAAAATGAACATGGACAAAACCAAGGTTATGTCGAATGTTCATGTAACACCCACTCCTATCAAGATCGGAGACTCGAAGTTGTAGACGATTATGTCTACCTGGATCAAACGGTCCAGTTGGGTAGATTAACTTCGAGAAAGAGGTCAATCGTCGAATCCGACTCGGCTGGGCAGCGTTCGGGAAGTTGCGCGGTATCTTCTCGTCCAACTTACCCCAGTGTCTCAAGACGAAAGTCTATGACCAGTGTGTATTGCCAGTGATTACATACGGGACCGAAACGTGGTCGCTCACAATGTGCCAGTGATTACATACGGGACCGAAACGTGGTCGCTCACAATGCGCCTTATCAGAAAGCTCAAAGTCACCCAAAGGGCAATGGAGAGGGCTATGCTCGGAGTTTCCTTGTGTGATCGAATCAGAAATGAGGACATCCGCATGAGAACCAAGGTTACCGACGTAGCCCGAAGAATCGCCAGACTTAAGTGGCAATGGGCAGGGCACATTGCTCGCAGAACGGATGGCCGATGGGGCCGAAAAGTTCTGGAATGACGACCGCGAACCGGAAGACCTCCCACTAGGTGGACCGATGACCTGGTCAAGGTTGCAGGAACCCGCTGGATGAGAGACGCACGGGACCGGCCAGGTGTGGTCGGTACGGTCCAGCAGTGGACGTCTTTTGGCTGAAATGATGATGATGAACCACTTATTGTCGAAAGTATTTGTCTTAGAAAACAACTTCAGTGCATTTTTTGTGAAATAATATAATAATATTTTGATTTTGACACTGGAGGTGACACTGAAATGGTAACAACAGTTGCAAGTTCCAAAATACAAGTAATCAAATACATATTTATTGGTTTATCTATTTACCAAAAAATATAACAATAACAAATACATTACATTTTGTTGTGTAAGTTTTTTAAATACGCAATGATTTTGTTTTTAACCAAAGAGACGGAAGCGCCTTACGAACTCATTATCTTATCATCACGCCTGTAAACCTGAAGGGTAAGGCAGAAGTGTACCTAACTACTACCAGTTAAGTTTAAGTCCCATGTAACAGGTGACGAGGCTATTTAATTGTCATCAATCAGACAAAAATCCAAACTCTGTAGCTGCTACTGACAAATTGCTCGTGGAAAAAGCCAAATGAAACTGCGCCACTTGGGAATCCGAGGACCTTTTGTTCAGCAGTCGCGCTTGCAACCACTAGACAGACCAACTAATTCTAATTGTTATTTAAATTGTCCCCAGGGAAGAGAAGGCAGCCGCCGCAGCCAAATCCGGAGCCAGTGGTGAGACGTCTGACACTGCGCTCGCTACTCTCGCCTCCACCATGCCCCCCACTGCCACTAGCACGGCCGGCATTAACCCGTTTACTGGTAAGTAGTTTGAACACTTGTGATATCTAAAGAGAAGGCAGCCAAGTCAGGTACCAGCGGTGAGACGACTGACACTGCGCTCGCTACTCTCGCTCAACCCATAACTGGGCTGACACGTACTTTTCGACGCAGCGCTTTAAACGACATTCAGTCGCACCTTAAATTCAGTCGCACCTTAAATTCAGTGGCGCCGTAATCGCGTGATAAGCTCGTATAAAATAAAAACACGCAAAAGCGATGCGAACACTCTTCACGTATATATCTTTGTATCTCTTCGTACTCGCATTTTAATCGATACAAACGGAACGAGCTACTTTTACGGCGTTCTTAAAACGCGCGTCGTCGGCAATAAAATACGTCTTGTGAATGTCCTGGTCATTCAAGCCCCAAAATGTTTCATTTCTTGCAGTTGATACAAATATTGTCTTTCAGGAACCTCGGCCAATAATATAATAAGGCCGCCCATTGATTGTATTTCTCAATATGATTTTCCTATTTGTTTCTCCACTTTTTACAATAAAGTCTTTAATCAAATCCATTTTTGTCCGCAGGCCTCCCCCACTCGCAGCGCTACCACGAGCTCCTCCGCCGTCGCCTAGGCCTCCCCGTTTGGGAATACAAAAACGATTTCATGAGACTCCTCAACACGCACCAATGCGTAGTCCTCGTCGGAGAAACCGGCTCCGGAAAGACCACACAAATCCCTCAATGGTCAGTGGAATTTGCTGCTGTAACCGCGGGCAAATCAAAAGGAGTTGCTTGTACACAGCCTAGAAGAGTAGCAGCCATGTCTGTAGCCCAGAGGGTGGCAGAAGAAATGGATGTGGCGTTAGGACAGCAAGTCGGTTACAGTATTCGTTTTGAAGACTGCTCCGGACCACAGACTATCTTAAAATACATGACAGATGGTATGTTGCTACGAGAAGCAATGTCAGACCCAATGCTGGAACAATACAGAGTGATACTCCTTGATGAGGCTCACGAAAGGACGTTAGCAACAGATATCCTGATGGGTGTCTTAAAGGAGGTCATAAAACAGAGGTCGGATCTGAAACTAGTGATCATGTCTGCTACTTTAGATGCTGGAAAGTTTCAACAGTATTTCGACAATGCACCGTTAATGAATGTCCCTGGTAGGACACATCCTGTCGAAATATTCTATACACCACAACCAGAAAGAGATTATTTGGAAGCAGCCATTCGAACAGTCATCCAAATCCACATTTGTGAGGAAATATCAGGAGATATCCTCCTATTTTTAACCGGTCAAGAAGAAATCGAAGACGCTTGTAAACGAATTAAGCGAGAAATTGACAACTTAGGTCCTGATGCGGGCGAATTGAAATGCATACCCTTATATTCGACCCTGCCCCCGAATTTACAACAGCGAATTTTCGAGCCGGCGCCGCCGAATCGAGCAAACGGGGCTATAGGTCGAAAGGTGGTCGTTTCGACGAATATTGCTGAAACTTCTTTGACTATTGATGGTGTAGTATTCGTTATAGATCCAGGATTTGCGAAGCAGAAAGTGTATAATCCTAGAATTCGTGTAGAATCTTTGCTCGTGTCTCCTATCAGCAAGGCGTCAGCCCAACAGAGGGCTGGCAGGGCTGGTAGAACAAGGCCAGGGAAATGCTTTAGGCTTTACACGGAAAAGGCTTACAAGAATGAAATGCAGGATAACACTTACCCTGAGATTCTAAGGTTGGTCCATTGGTGGTATTCGAGTTTGTTTTTTTATTATTTAGTTATAAGAGTTTTTGCTGAAGTATCAATGGCTTTGTTGGTCTTGTGGTCAAGTGCGACTGCGTGAGCGTGGAGTTCTGGGTTCAATTCCCAGGTAGGTCAGCGGGAGAGTCACTCATGTGAAATTCACATACGAGACCTCCGAAATGGTAAATATTAGAGCTACTCCACTCGATACTAGGAAAGTCATAATATACCAACATTTTGGACGATTTTATTTGCATTATAAACACCTAAATACTCAAAATTTCGCATAACTGAGTTTTAAAATACTTAAAAATTGTTTATACATGTACAAGACATGACAATATTCTAAATATGGTCAGGTTTTCGTAAGGGTAACAATATAATTTTTTTTTTGCAAAATTGATATTCTTCAATTGAAAAGACGGCATGGTTGGTGCAGTGGCTGAACGATTGGCTGTTGCGTTGCGTGTCGCGGGTTCGATCCCCGCACGGAACAAATATTTGTATGGCCCACAGATAGTTGTTCCGTGTCTGGGTATTTGAGTATGTGGTAGGACCCTGGTAGGACAGCGATACAGGAGAAATTCCTAGTGTTGGGTAACATTTAAACATAGGGGTACCTAATAGTACACATCTTTGGCCTAGTGGTCGCAACCGCGACTTCCAAGCATGAAGCGCTTACTGCTGAGCCCGAGGTTCTGGGTTCGATTCCCGGGTCATGCAGTGTTATTGAATTTTTGCCACGGAGTCTGAATTTGTGCCCGATTGATAGCAATAGAGTAGTTGACAAAAAAAATCAAATTAGCCCGTCAGATAGATTTCCAAAAAATATTGGACACGTATTTTTTCTTCTTTCACGTAAACAAACAATGAAGACGTTACAGTGCTTTGAAAACTCGTGTGACGTCGAGATGTAAGACATTAGTATGTCATTTTTTACCGCCAGGTGACGTCTCAAGTCAATTTTTATTGATTTGTTATAACAAAAAATAAGTATCCAATATTTTTCGATAATTTATAATCTAACAGACGGGACTAATTAGAATCATATTTTTGTTGTCAGTCAAGTATCCTATAGGCTCGCATAACTGGCGAAAAAAAAATAAAAACCGTTCCATTTATAGAATCGAACCCTGAACCGCCCCTGACAGAAACCTGTGAGCTAACCCAACGCCCATATGTTGACGTTGCAGATCAAACTTAGGGTCTGTAGTTTTGCAGCTGAAGAAGCTTGGAATCGATGATCTGGTGCACTTTGACTTCATGGACCCACCCGCCCCGGAGACGCTGATGAGGGCTTTGGAGCTTTTGAATTATCTTGCGGCTTTGGGTGAGTGCTTTTTTGGTTATTTATTTTTTTTTGTTATAGATTAATGTGATTCGATTTATTATTGGGTGTAACTATTGATATTTAAGGAAGCCAAAAGGCAGTGGTTCTCCTAACTGGGAAACTTCCTGTTACGCAAATATGGGAGATCAAAGTTCCAAGTTTTTTAGAAGTTGAAAAAACAACTGCTTTTTAAGTTTTAAATTTACTTTAAATACCTCCATGACCAGTTTACTATTCAATGCATACAATGTTTTGATTGCGTTACATTGAGTTTTACCATAAAATATTTTTCACGCTAAATAAACCTCCTATTGGGCTTCGCCGCAGTCGGGTAAAAAAAAGTTGTTTCCCAGCAATAAGTTTTGCATAGAGTTATAGCACTCGGCACGTAAGTTGAAACAAAATGGCGGTCGTCCGCATAGGTAAAATGACAAAAATAGAGTGAGATTCTAACGAAAATGTGCAACTGAGCATTCAAGATCGTAATTCAACTTACGGGATGCAATCTGTAATACATTATCGGGTCTCAGTCGACTTATTTTCATGATTGTAGCTTCGCGAACGACCGCCATTTTGTTTCAACTTACGTGCCGAGTGCTATACTTAGTTTGATGTACAGAATGCTTCGTTAACGGCTTCATGACGGGTCCACCGGCACGTTCGGCACCTAATGTAGTCAATCTTCTTCTGCCATACATATTTATGAGCAAACTTTGTGACGCGGAATCGGATTCAGCATTTTAGAACATGCCATGGTTGGTGCAGTGGCTGAGAGATTGGCTGCTGCGCTGTGTGTCTCAGGTTTGATTCCCGCACGGGACAAATATTGATCTAATCAATATTATATTGCTATTTATTCAAATTAGGCTGATAATCATCACTTTTTGAACGGCAAAGTTAACAAGAGACAGTCCTCCAGTTTGTAGATCTTTGACTGTCGTTACAGTGGGCCAAAGTTCTGAAAACCAGCCTTACCAAAGGGTATCCAATCCCATACAAAGAAATGACACCTCCATAAGTCATCTTATTGCTCGTTTTATATTCTTTCCTCCATTATTTCAACAGATGGCAGCACCAGCGTCGCACTAATTGCCACAGACTGGAGTTTTACAACGCCATCTAGGAGTTCACGCTTCGTGTTATGTAGTTCCGGAACTTTCGGGTTCAGTAAAATGAGAAAAATATGTAATTATTTCGCTTAGAAATGTTAAAAGATGTGTTATATTTCTATAAACAGTAATACATATGCTTTTTAATGGTTAAATTTAATTAAAATTATACAACAGTTACGATTATTGTATGTGGCAAATTGAGTAAAACGCCATCTATTGCAAACAGCTCTAGAGAAAATGATTTACAGATGGCTTACTTTTGACAACTTTATCAATCTATGGGTACGAATTGAAGTAAAAGTCCTCCTTTAACCTTTTTTGTTGAAATAACGTGATAAATTAATGTAAATAGATAAATAAGCGTTAAACATGGAACTTTTGATTTTTGCAAATCTTATTTCGGCCGAAATCTACCATAAAACGCATTTAAGCGATTGTTAATTTTATTACTGCTACCTATGCTGCCATCTATTGTGTTTTTTTCAAGATTAATTATAATTTGTTCGAGTTGTGACCCCATGTACTTGGGAAAAGTCTAGAGTGTCTAGACAGATGATGATACTAAAACCTCTTCAATATAATTTCAGATGACGACGGCAACCTAACAGACTTGGGCGCGGTGATGGCGGAGTTTCCCCTCGACCCTCAACTTGCCAAGATGCTGATCGCTAGCTGCAACCACAACTGTTCCAACGAGATCCTTTCCATCACTGCTATGCTGTCAGGTGAGTCATTGCTCAGGAGTTACTTTGATCTTCTTGTTGTGTGGGCAGTAAGGTCTAAAGACCCCACACCGTAGTGTCAGAGTTTCTATACCACCGCTTTTTGGAGGGTGGGAAATTAACAATAGGGGATCGGACTGACTCAAAAAAATAGAATTCTGTTTAGTCCGTCAGTTAGATTATCGAAAAATATTGGATAAGTGTTTTTTGTTTTATCAAATCAATAAAAATAAGATCACAGAGTGGGGCTTGAAACGTCACTTGAAGGTACAAAATGTACTATCATATGACGTCACTCGAGTTTTCGAAGCACTGTATCGTCTTCATTTTTTGTTTACGTAAAAAAAGAAAAAATATGTGGTTGATATTTTTTGGAAATCTATCTGACGGATTAATTAGTTTTTTTTGTCCGATCCCCTATTGACTCCGCCCGCTCTGGGCAAAGCGGTAGGGAGTGTCGGACTTCTACTGACTAAAAACCACCCATGTTCCTTCTTAGTCCTTTGTGTCGAGGCCGCGGTATCTCTTCCGAACAACCCGCAATATCTGCAGGCGTCGGCCCGGCAAGCGCCTAAGGCCGCAAATTCGGAGAGGCGGGGCGTGCAGCGTGCAGCGGGGAGTTGAATGGAATTCCATTCAACTCCCCGCTGCATAAAAAACGCGTCTCCGAATTTGCTGCCTTAGGGGCCTTGGGCCCTTCACCCTTGATTAAACCCTTAATCATAAGACATAGTTGCCATCGGGGGACAAATCTGGATGAGACTGGCACAGCATTGTAAACATAGCACAGCATAAGAAAAGAGAGGCCTTTAACCAGCTGTGGGTGAATTCAGGCTGTGAACGATGGATGATGATCCTTATTTATTTATTTATTTAAGGACAACCAACAAAGCATACACCAAAATACATATTAAAGTACTCATATTACAATGACATTTTATAGTGTTGCCTTAATTAAAGGCTGCCACGGCATGCATTCAAATTCAAATTCAAATAATTTATTGTGGATCATAGGTTCATAAGATGTTGTGTTAAATACAGGTTTCAGCTATGTCCCGCCATTGAGGCATACAAAGTTTATGTAACAGTTCGGCAAAAACAAAACAATATCTAGAAATTAATTAATAAAATAAAATTGAGATCAAACAACAATAAAATTAAGATAGGTACAAATTACAATACATCAAATCTGTCATTTTGATTAAATTGGCAAATTATTAGAATATTTATGTCAGATTAACAAATCATTATAATATATGGACTTCAAATTTAAATAATTCATTTTTTATCATAGGTCATAAGTTTGGTAAATATATATTTAAATTAAATTACAATAAGTACATCCATTCTAATTGTCATTCAATACACTATGTTTAAACTAGTCCAATATCTAAGTCAAATTAACAAATTATTCATTCAATGGATTTGCTTCAATGTATTGTCATCTAGAAATTCCCTTACGGAGTAATAACATTTATCTATCAATAATTCAAGTAGTTTTTTTTTGAAGGTATATATATCGCTCATAGTTCTGAGAAAAGGTGGCAGATTATTAAAGATACGTGGACCCATACAAAAGATGCTTTGGTGTAAAAGCTTTGTTTTACTGGCTACGATGCGCAGCTTGTCTTTGTGTCTGGCCCTAGTGCAAAAATCAAACAAGTTTGGGTTTGATTTTATAAACATTACAGCTTCATATATATATACACAAGGGAGAGTTAATATTTTTAAATTTATGAAGTGTGGTCTGCATGAATCTACTTGGTGTATATTGCACATCGATCTGATACACCGTTTTTGAGCTCTAAAAGCATGCTCTTTCTCTACAGAGTTGCCCCAGAATATGATGCCGTAGCGTATGATTGAAGCAACATATCCATGGTAGGCAGTTAGTAGTGCAGACTGACTGACAGTGTTCCTTAGTCTGTAAAGAGCATAAGAGCTCTGACTAAGCCTTTTGCAGACTTGCTCAATATGTGACTTCCAATTTACTTTGCTGTCAATATAGAGACCCAGAAATTTGGTTACATCTATTTCTTCTATGCTGGTTTCAGAGCAAGATATATTTAGGTTGGTATCCGGTTGTACTCGCTGTTTAAAATTCATGATTTTTGATTTTTCTAGGTTTATTTTTAAGTCATTTTTATCAAGCCATTTTATAATTGTTGTTAGGGTGTTATTTATGTCAAGTTTTAGATCATTTATGTCAGTACCGGTAAACAATATAGTACTATCATCAGCAAATAAGCTGCATAGGAGTAGACATTCAATTACAGATAATGTAGTATATTAATTTTATACCGTTAATTGTTACATTCAGACATACAAATACGAATAAAACAATTATTAATTAAGAAAAAAATAACACTGTGTATTCTTAAGTACTTTGAAATGGTTAGTGAACAATTTCGCACGAATTGCTTTAATCATCAACATAAAAATACCATCATTCATGTGGTTAAATACAATATTTATTTATTGCGCTAAACATAACAATATATATTACTCAATCCCTTAATCTATTGCACAATATGAGAAAGGATTTAGATAACGGAAGTTGTGTCATCTAATTGTTCGGTTATCATCACTTAACCTACCTTTTTAACAAAGTTGTGTAATACACAAACTATGATATGTAATTAACCAGGGACCGAAACCGGTATGATCAATACGGGTATTTTTTTGGTAACAACCTTTTTTTCTTTTACAGGTAATTTTAAAGGTTACCTTTATTATTACATTGAATTCTTAACCAATATTAATGCCGGTTACCGAAATAAATAAATTACCCTTAACTTACACGTGCCGTCGGCAATATTCAAAGGGCGCGCATCGCCTGTGTGTGTGACAAAGAGTCGGGCCGACACACGAACTTAGGCGAACGAGAACTTTTTACTCGTAATCAAAGTAATTTTTAGGTAGCCGGTATTAAAACGGTAACCTGAATAGAGGTTACATTTTTCTTCGGTCTGGTTACTAAGATAGCGGTAACCTAAGTCTGAAAAATTACCAAAATTCTTCAATACCTGTACCGTAATTTATAAAGGTTTTCGGTCCCTACGCACAAACAATATTATGTAATACACAAACTATATTGTGTAATGCACAAACTACGTCCTATCCTACTATTTAAATCTTTTCTCTGTTCTTTTGGCTACGATTCCCGGGTCAGCCAAAGAGTTATTCAGTTTTTTCTATCAGAAATTACCTATGTCTCAGTACAAGCCACAGTATTTAAATATTAAAAAAAGAATGATGGAATCATGCTACATATAACTATTTTAGTCAAGTCCTATGATGATTACCGTCAAAGTCACGGTCATCATCATCAGCCTATAATGTTCCCACTGCAGGGACTCAGGCCTCCTCTCTAGGAGAGGGATGGGCTATAATCCACCACGCGGGCCCAGTGCGGGTTGGTAGAAGTCACATGTCTTCGAATTTTTTGGTTGTAAGACATGCCGGTTTCCTCACGATGTTTTCTTATGTACAACTAGCTGATGCCCGCTGATGCTTCACCCGCGTGTATGTCGGTCAAATTATATACTAAAACCTTCCTCAAGAACCACTCTATCCATTAGTGAAAACAGCATGAAAATCGGTGCAGTAGTTTTTGAGTTAATCGCGAACAGACAGACAGACGCGGCGGAGGACTTTGTTTTATAATATGTAGTGATTAACAATAATTTCTCAATGTTTACAGTTCAACAATGCTTCGTGCGACCGAATGAAGCGCGCAAGGCCGCCGACGAAGCTAAGATGAGGTTCGCGCATATCGACGGAGATCACCTCACACTACTCAACGTTTACCACGCTTTTAAACAGAGTAAGTAAAATCAAAGCATTTATTTCAAGTAGGCCATTTACAGGCACTTTTGAATAGTCGAATTAAACTAACTGCGGCACTCAGAGATATCCAACGATTACTCAAGCCGCCACCCAGCAAAGGCCTGACATAGTTTTGTATGACAAAACTGCCAAAAACCTTTATCAAGCGACGTCCCAAGCAACCACTGAAGCTCTCCGAGTGCGGCAGTAAACTACTGAACTAATGAAGCTAAATAAACTAAGCTACAGTCCCAGTCACAAGGCATAATAACTCTTGAGTGTACTGTAGTTGCCAATTCCAAAGCGTTGGTCTCATGAGAAGAATGGCAAGAAACTTCATGGACACTCTTTTAAAATCGTTTACTAGTACTTCTTGCACATCACACACTGACCATCATACACCTTATTGGTGATGTTCTTCAAAAAAAACAAGTGCGTAGTACTCGCAACCGGCGAGCTTGTATGACCAGATGTATGAATGTGGACGAGGCAAAAGGAGTATGTAAGGATCGTAACAGGGGGCGTTGTGGTTTCTGCCTACCCCCATGGGAAAAGGGCGTGAGTTTATGTAGGTATGTAAGTACTTGTTGTCATTTGGCATCGCCGTTGGCATTGTGTCTTGATACTTATAAGGAAAAGGAGGACGAGGCATAGAAATCCTAAGGGTAACTAATACAGCAGCCATGTGTAGCAGCACTCAGGCACGTTCGTTACTAGTTTTTAACCGACTTCTGAAAAAGGAGGAGATTATGTATTTCACCAGCATCACAGATAATATAATACTTCGTACAGATACCCAATCCCATACAAAGAAATGACACCTCCCTAAGTCATCTTATTGCTCCATTTATATTCTTTCCTCCATTATTTCAACAGATGGCAGCACCAGCGTCTCACTAATTACCACAGACTGGAGTTTTACAACACCATCTAGGAGTTCACCTCGATACTAGATTGTTTCGATACTAAGTGGCATTGCATTTACTAGATGGCGCTGTTTTTATATAGATTCTCAATCTGTGGTTGTACACAGCCGCGCGGCTTGTAAAACGCAATATTAATAATAGTAGGTACTCTGTGCTTACGATATTATATTTCGGTCGACTTGACGTGAGTTTTGAAATGTCATGCTACTAAGAAATGGCTTTAACTGGTGTAATAAGTGCAGTGGATGGATGTAGTAGATCCAGCAAGAGAAAAGATGAATGAAGTTTTATTTAGTTATGAAAAAATGTACCTCTTATCTACAATTATTTAATTAAATGATAAATCCCACTTAACTCCCCTCGCCCTTGTTTCCCCAAGATTACTTTGTTCGATTTCGAATACCTATTCTTTGCGTTATAGTTTAACAATCGGGAATTTAAAGGGAAAAAAAAATTAGGTACATCAAAATAAAACACCTCTAAGCAAAATTAACTAGGTACCTATTCTTTTAAATTATTTAAATAAGATTTTATAAAGTATAGGTACTACAAATCCCTATTAGCATCTTTGTCGACAGAGGCAGCCCTGGCAATTCATAATATCCACGCGGCGCGTGCTATAAAAAGCAAAACTCACTTTACGTTTGTAGCAATAATCACGCTGGCGCTGCGGCGAATGCCTCTTCTTATTTATTGTGTTTTTGAATATTTCAATGGTGCTCCAGAGTAGCCCGCGAAATTCAAATTTTCTACCATTTTTGGAATTTGCAGGTCAGTGCTAGGTTGTATGTTGATGAAAATAGGTATCATTTGCGACTGTAAAACGATATTTTCAACTTCATACAACCTACCACTGGCCTGCAAATTGCAAAAAACGTAAGAAAATTTGAATTTACAGTGGCAAGGAAATGAAATGAATCAGGTAAGTACTAGGAGTATGAGGATGGAAGATGGAATAGAAACTAGAAGTACCTACATAAATCTATAATATAAAAATGAATTGCTGTTCGTAATTCGTTAGTCTCGCTAAAACTCGAACTCAAACCGTTTATTTCAATTAAGCCATTACAGGCACTTTTGAATGTCAGAGTCAGAAGGACGGAAGAAGAACGAAACTACGAGTGCAATGCGTCATTCCGAAAGCCACCACGCCGAACCACACGCAACAGCGAACACTGCGAGCACGAAAGCACGCAGCGACGCAAACCGCAACAACGAATGCTCGAGACCCCGAATCACGGAACAACGAATGCACGCCGCAACGTGCAACCGTCCCACGACCCGGAGCCCCGCACTCCCGCCGCCACGGCACGTGCCGCCGCGCGCCCCCGCACCCACAGCACTCGCCGCCGGTAACATCCTAGAACGGCTGAACCGATTTGGCTAATTTTAGTCTTGAAATATTCGTGGAAGTCCAGGGAAGGTTTAAACGGTGAGAAAGTGGTAGGTAGGTAGGCAGGGTAGTAGGTAGGTAGGGTAGTAGTTAGCTCGCTAAAACTCGAGAACGGCTGAACCGATTTGGCTAATTTTAGTCTTGAAATATTCGTGGAAGTCCAGGGAAGGTTTAAACGGTGAGAAAGTGGTAGATAGGTAGGCAGGGTAGTAGGTAGGTAGGTAGGGTAGTAGATAGGTAGGGTAGTAGATAGGTAGGGTAGTAGGTAGGTAGGATAGTAGGTAGGTAGGGTAGTAGGTAGGTAGGGTAGTAGGTAGGTAGGGTAGTAGGTAGGTAGGGTAGTAGGTAGGTAGGGTAGCAGGTAGGTAGGGTAGTAGGTAGGTAGGGTAGCAGGTAGGTAGGGTAGTAGGTAGGTAGGTAGGGTAGTAGGTAGGTAGGGTAGCAGGTAGGTAGGGTAGTAGGTAGGTAGGGTAGTAGGTAGGTAGGTAGGTAGGGTAGTAGGTAGAGGTAGGTAGGGTAGTAGGTAGGTAGGGTAGCAGGTAGGTAGGGTAGTAGGTAGGTAGAGTAGCAGGTAGGTAGGGTAGTAGGGTAGCAGGTAGGTAGGGTAGTAGGTAGGTAGGGTAGCAGGTAGGTAGGGTAGGAAAAAGAGCATTGCAACGCATGCCGGGAACAGCTAGTAGGTAAATAAAAAACGAACAATTTTTTTAAATAATTATTTTAATACTTCAATCAAGTGCCTAAGTACTTATCAAAACTAATAGCACAGAATAGATGATGTACCTAAATATTACCGTGACCTAAGCGTCTAATAGCAAAATTATCAGTACAAAATCAGCTGATCGAAACGCGCCATAATATTTAGCGCACCGCAAGCGTCGAGGTCAATGCCCGCAATTGGTCAGCGAGCATCGCGCGGCCTTGCGTCCTCGTTGTTTATATGTCGGCTGCTTTTGTGGTTTTTTTTTTGTTTTACATACTTAGATTTTTTCTAACCGTGACGGTTTCCGAAACAAAAGTTTTGGTTTTGTTTCATTTATGTTTTTGATATCGGTTACAAACCGATGATAAAATTTCGCTTTATATGTAATTACTTAAATATGATTCTATACAGTATGAGTTGGGCAGTCGTCGTTACAGGAAGTCAGTGGCCCAAAAAATCAGACAACCAGTCTTACCAAGTAGTATCGTATTAAGGCGGGACTCCACCAAAGCGGAGATGTGCCAAGCGGAGAGATGTGCCAAATTCGACCAATCACAGTTACATCTGGTCTTTCGCCCTTCCTGTGATTGGTCGAATTTGGCACCCTCAGTATTAACTGGTTTGTGGAGGTCAGCGGGCCTAAAGTGGCTGTTTTATGCGTCGTCGTATCCTCCTCAATAAATGGTACTTATTCGTAACAAAAGAAAAAATATGGGTCAAATATTTTTTGATAATCTAACTAACGGACTATTTTTTTTTTTCAGTTGACAAGCATTTTATTTTATACAAATGTGCTGTTTCTACGCAATATGATCGTGATTTATGAAACAGAGAAAAGACATCGAAGGACATCAAACCCTTAATTTTGTCAAACATTTGTTTGACAAAATTAAATCATCCTATAGCACCATAATTAGAATTTTGGAAAAAAATCACTTCCAAAATATTAGCCGAAAAAAATTGTCTAGAGTAGAAGCTCATTATCATTAGTATCAGGCCATTTAATTATTTATTTTGGAGAATTCTTATTTTTGATTTTGGGTCAAACGATTTCTTTCTTGATTTACAGTAATCATAGATTTTCACTTCAAATAATTTTCTAATTAAAAAATCAATGTGGTTAAAATCATGGTAATCATTGGGAAGAGTTATTTGAATTTTTTTCACTAAATCAGACAACAAATTGATTTTGTGTATTACGTTAATGCTATCATTAAATAAATCAAGTATTTTTTTTACTAAATCATATAAAAAATCACTGGGAGATTTAAGACTTGGTGTGATCAAATTAGAATAAGTTTTGTTAATCAACAATAATTGTTTTTTATCAGTTAAATCAACTTCATTATTAATCAAAATACTTTTGCATGCATTACAATCAAAATGTTCTACACACATTTTGCCTAACCAGCCAGCAAAATACACAATGGAACAAGTTTCTAAAGTAATTTCGGATGGTGCCCCACCCGAAATTACATTCGGAACTTGAGTATTTTCTTTATCCGAGCCCTCAAGTTGGAGATCAGCTACAACTCTTGAGGGCTCGGCGCTCGATGGGCCAGCAATTGCTACTGCATCCTCCAATGATGCTGTTGATGATTGTGTATTTTGCTGCTGATTCTCGACCGGTGTAGACAAAAAGGTGTCTTGATCTGATTCACAATTAGTATTATCCAATTTAATCAAATTATTCAATAGATTGGACCGGAACATAGCTCTCAAGTTTCTAGATGTCGGGTTCCGATTACAACCACCTCTTATTCTAAAAATTCCAAATAAATTTTCAAGCACATCCTGATTTAACCGGTAAGTCATAATAAATCTGACCTCAGTGCCTTCAGAAAATTCTTCAGTGGAGAGCTGAAGTATAGCATTAATAGTTTGCAGTATTCCATCGAAGCAGGGAGGACGCGTGAATTTTGATTCATTATTTTTAATAATCTTTTTTTTTAAATCACTGAAGATCTCCAAACCCCTTATTAATGTTTTATTGACGTAAGAATTTCTATTTTTCGTTATTGCACATTTAAATGGATTTTTATCAAATTTATTTTTTGAATTGAGTGAATCAAACAAATTATTAATATTTTTTATAAAATCAGCCGTATGTTGTGCAGTATTACTCTTTAGCTCTCCACTTGCTAATACAGTCTCAATTGCTGCTGCTACTGAGTTGCTAAAAATTTGGGTTGCAAATTTAACTTTCATTTTTTGGAAATTATTAGGTTTTAAGTGCACTGGGGTCAGTTTTCGTAATGATTTGCTTTGATTATTTTTATCGATATTATAAACGTTGATTACATCATTGAATGAAATTTCATTACCATTTAAGTAGTAATTGTGCTCAAGCAAATTGTTTCTAATATTTTTAATCAAATGAGGTACATCGAAAATTGAATAAATTTTACGATCATCAATAAAAAAGAAAGGATCATCTTTGGTAGCTCCTAAGGATTTTATTGCTTTCTGATTTGTTGTAGCTTGATCACATATGATTACTTTTGGCAACAAACCACTTTCAAATAATTTGTTTATAATTTTTTTTATAATTGAAACTAATTTTTCAGCATTAACATTTTTGTGAGATAAAAAATATGCCAGAGGCATTTTCCAATTGGCATAAATGCCTCTGGCAACAAACACTAAAACATATTTTGCTTCCTTAGGAGAACGCTCACCATCACCAAAATCTTCGAACCCTTCAATCAAATCATATTTTTTTGAATATTCCAAATCAGCCATTATACTCATTTCATCTAAACAAACACCACATGCCCTATAATTTATTGGTTGATCACAAAACTTTTTTTTTATATTTTGGAAAACATCCTCACTAACACCTGGCATACAACTGGATGATTGGAGCCAGTGTTGGATTGTAGTTGGTGATGCTAGCACTATGCCTGTATTTATTAAATGGTTATAGGCAGCAGGGGACTTATAATATAGGGACATGCAAAAATTTTTTTCTGCTTCACTCCACTGTCTTTTAGTTTTTTTTAATTGCATAATTGTCAAAGTTTTTGAAGCATTACTTTTGAAGTGATGTTTTTCTAAATTTATTATTGTATTAGTGCACATTTTCTTTTTCAGTCTGTTATATTTATTTTTTTGTTTTTTGATGATCTGGGAGGACATTTGAAGGCTCATTTTTAACCTCTTACACTTTGGAGTATCAGTTGATTTCCTTTTCTTTGGTGTATCAAAACATAGAGGTGGTCTCGTTTCACAGGGTTCTTCGACGTTTGGACTGTTACAAGTCAGTTGCCTCGTGTACACTTTGGTGGGAGTCAAAACTTTCAGTGGAGGTGAAATTTCTTGAGCTAAAAAAAAAACAGTTAAAAAGGTAAGCTAAACTCTGTTACAAATTATTGGCGAGCTGTACGAACAGTTTGTCATGCTTGCTTAGCATAGGGTAGTTGGCAAAGAAAAACTAATTAGTCCGTCAGATAGATTGCCAAAAAATATTGAACACATATTTTTCTTTTTCACGTAAACAAAAAATGAAGACGATATAGTGCTTTGAAAACTCGTGTGACGTCACAGGTTGGTTCATTTTTACCAGACTATGACGTCAAAAGCCTCCTCTCCATGGTCTTTGACAAGACTTATTTTCGTCAATTTTTATTAATTTAATAAAACAAAAACAATGTACTTATCCAATATTTTTTGATAATCTAATTGACGGACTAAACAGAATCATAAGTCAGTCAATTACCCTATTCTTAAAAACTTACACAGAATTCCCTTAAATGAGGGTAGGTACAATTGTGATTATCATAAAAATTACCTTGTGATGTTGATGGAAGTGGTGAATGTGGCGTCATGGCTGACAATTGTTCATGTTTGTAGTTTAGAGGCACTGCTGATTTAAATAATCTTTTTCTTTTGCCAGTTTTATTTTGAATGAACTGATCTTCAAAATGTGCAATGCACAGGCATCTGTTTCGCAGTTCCTCATGGTTAAGGTGTGCTATCGTCATGTTTCCTAAAATCACAAACAATATGTTATGGCCACAATTTAAATGTAAATGGTTAAGCGGTCAGTGGGTCATCTTAGGGGCGGATTATTTTTCAGTTATCAACATTTTATAAAACTATTCAGAGTACCCATAGGTTATAGGCGTTGGTATTATATTATTATCTGTGGCTGTAGTTAGAAAATACTTTATTTTATTGAGCCTTTATCACACAATACGTTAATGTTACTCTATTTTTGATCACAATATGTTTTCATAGGCTAATTAGTTTTTCCAATGAATAGTTGAAACTGACAATCTGTGTATGCCTCTGTGTCATAAATGTTATTCGAATTTTACTTTTAGTATCTCAAAAGTAATTGTACTTAATATTTACGTAGTGAATACACTTACCACAATTGCTCAACCAAACTGCCAAAAGACTTGCGTGTCCAGTTGGAAACCGAAACATTGAAACATCTTTGGATGTATTGTTACAGTTTAAATATGAGCACTTGGTGGGAGGCATATTGAGTGCACTTTGTAAAATCCTAGGTAAACCAAAATCCGTTTTCACTAGCTTAGGTCGTCGTTTGTGCAAGATTTGTTGTTGTCCAGTATCCAGGGTCCAGGTCTAGTCGTAGGGGTGGGTTTCCAAAATCCGTAATTCAAAGCCAGGTCGGTTAGATGTAAACAAAAACGCATTCGAAGAAACAAGCAAACAATAAATTAGTCAACAACTGCAATGAGAGTCAGACGTAACCGAAACAGAATAACAGAAGTGAATTGAGTATTGACTGACATTGTCTGTCACTGACAGACACAGACAGTACTTGTAGAGCGTTTCGTTATACGTTGTTTCGGGTTCAGTAAAATGAGAAAAATATATAATTATTTACCTAAGAAATGTTAAAAGATTTGTTATATTTCTATACACAGTAATACATATGTTTTTTAATGTTTAAATTTAATTAAAATGAAACTACTAAACGTAAATTAGTTACGATTGTGATTTTTTGTATGTGACAAATTGAGTAAAACGCCATCTATTGCAAACAGCTCTAAAGAAAATGATTTACAGATGGCTGACTTTTGACAACTTTATCAATCTATGGGTACGAATTGAAGTAAAAGTCCTCCTTTATCTTTTTTGTTGAAATAACGTGATATATGAGTGTAAATAGATAAATAAGCGTTAAACATGGAACTTTTGATTTTTGCAAATCTTATTTCGGCCGAAATCTACCGTTTAACGCATTTAAGCGATTGTTAATTTCATTACTGCTACCTATGCTGCCATCTATTGTGTTTTTTTCAAGACTAATTATAATTTGTTCGAGTTGAGTCCCCATGCCAGCATGCATATTCATCTTTTACTCCGTGACGCCCAAATACTCGAACGTCTCTCAATTTTAAGTTGAACTTAAATCTCGTGCTGTCTTTGTTACTTTAACGCAGAGTGACTGAGATAGCAGCAGTTTTGAGGGTTACTTAAAATTGAGTGACGTTCGAGTATTTGGGCGTGATTCGTGTTTATTTTTACACGACTAGGTACCCCAAAAAAGTGTTATGTTTTTTCGTTTGGCGGAAGCCCACGTGGTGGTCCCATCACATTTATTTGCTAGTTAGCTCCCTTTATTACGTGTTTTTGTGTCTCGTGGTCGAACGCGCGACTGCCGACTTCTGAGCGTGGGATTCTGGGTTTGATTGTGTCGGGCAAAAAGTTCTATTGAGTTTTTTCATTAGGAATCCGAAGACACTCTTATGCTACTAGTTTTTGCCATATTACACAATACAAATATCACAGTTCTGTACAAAATCAATGAAAAGTTACAAAAACTACCACAATCATACTAACCCCCCATATTTATAATGTTCACAGACATGGAAGACCCGCACTGGTGCTATGACAACTTCATCAACTACCGCTCGCTGAAGTCCGGAGACAACGTCAGGCAACAACTCAGCAGAATAATGGACAGGTGAGGGGACGTTGCACTCCTTGTGTTTATTTATTTACTTGGAGGAGAACCAACACCTTGGAGGGACAATTTTACTGTCTTCACCCTAAGGTGACCTCCTTATAAATGATATTTCACCTTCTCGAAGAAAAACATAATGCATGTTGAAGAACAACATTACACATAAATAACCATGTAAGTTCCCAAAAAACTTCCCGTGAAGGTTATTATAAAACAGTCAACCACGTGTACTCCCACAGAACACCCTGTGAAGGTTTAGATTGATAAAAGTTGTATGTAGGGTGTAAAAATACTCTTTTTTTATGTCGGCCTACTGGTGGGCAAAACCCTCCCCATGGCTTTCCAATTTGCCAAAAATATCCTTAACTAAGCCAAAAGACACTTGTCTTGTTCTACCAGTCATTGTAATTTCTTTTTTGTTTTGGAACATAGTTTAGTTTACTATTTGCATAGATTGTAGGTACATTTAGACCGTTCTGGTTTACGTAGATATTGGAGGACAAAGGTCCAAATTCAATCAATCAATCAATGCTCAATCATTATTCTACTATACAAAGCATCCATCAGCACAATATTTTGAGAGTGCTACATTGAGTTTTACCGTAAAACGTGATTTTTTTCACCCAAACAAAGAAAGTAGTTTACTTTCTTTGTTTGGGTGAAAAAATCACGTACTTTTGCGGTTGACGGTTCCTGAAGAATTCGTTTTACCAGCTGTCATGTAACAGGTAGCCAGAACCCCAGTCTTACCAAGTCTTCCTAGTGTCTTACCTGTTGGATTTCCCAATGGATAACCATATCTACCACATGACTTGTATGGTATTAAAAGAATAATGTTCTAATGTTGGTAATATTGTCTGTTGCAGGTTTAGCTTAAAGCGAACGAGTACAGAGTTCACGAGCAAGGACTATTATATTAATATAAGAAAAGCACTAGTTAATGGATTCTTTATGCAGGTAAGTTATTATATTTTTAACTAATTTTAGAGAATAAAACCCAAACTCAAAGCATTTATTTCAATTAAACAATTACAGACACTTTTTAATGCCAGAAAAACGAAAGTGAAGTTACAGGACAGGGTTCGATTCCTGGGTATTTGTCATGTAAATTTTATAATGTTGTATCGATAAACTCCCTCAGGATATCAGGACAGTAAACAGTCAGTTCACATTCAAAATGAAAGCTCGCGAGCACATTCGCAAGAAGTTGGCAGCTTCGTCTCAGAACTAAGTTGTTATAGTTTTCTTGTGTGTCTTTCAAAGTTTATATATTTTATGTATATATCTATGTATGTATTTATTCTTATATGTTAGGTATATATACTATATATGTTAGGTAAGTATATATAATATATTATTTCTTTTCTAATTTTTGTTTCTGTTTTGCACCTACTGTATAATGTCTCTGCATCACCCTAAGGTAGACTGGTAGAAAATGCCCAAGGCATTAAGTCCGCATTTGTACGGTTTTATTACTTGTGCATAAAGTTTTAATAAATAAACGACTTGGGCAAATGCTTCATTATTGTAAAGTCGACAGTAGCGATTCACATTCACACGACTCGCTACTGGCGACTTTCTAGCCATATCACCCTTAACACAGTCCATCCATCGTTTCTTTAGTCTTTCTCTGCTCTTATACCCACATTCACACTCAAAACTTTCCCCATTGTAATATCATACTAACTCATATATTTGTTCTCCATTCCAGGTAGCCCATTTAGAGCGAACGGGCCACTACCTAACCGTAAAGGACAACCAAGTAGTGCAGCTCCACCCGAGCACCTGCCTCGACCACAAGCCCGACTGGGTCATCTACAACGAGTTCGTACTCACCACCAAGAACTACATCAGGACTGTCACCGATATCAAACGTGAGTACTGTACCCATAGCCGGAGAGCCATGAAGTTCCATTATACACTAGGTAGGTCCAGCTCTGGGAAGAGCGGTAGGGAGCGTCAGAATTCTGCTGACTAAAAACCACCCATGTTCCTTCTTAGCTCTTTGTGTCGAGGCCGCAGCCTTGACGGGAGTACTTTAGACTTACACTTGTATCTATAGAAAAACCAAAAAACCCGACTGAAAAAACTGAAAAACCAAAAACAAGCACATTTTAAATAAAACAAAACTTGGAAGCAGGCGGGGTTCTATTTTTTTCATTTCATAATTTAATATTCAAATGAACCCGGCCTGCTTCCAAGTTTTGTTTAATTTAAAATGTGCTTGTTTTTGGTTTTTCAGTTTTTCAGTCGGGTTTTTTGGTTTTTTAACTACTTTTTTTATTTCCAACTTTTTAGTTCTTTTGTCTTTGTTCTTTCGTTGGTCGCGTAAAATTCTTCGCAGATGATTTAACTTTTGTGCTTGTTTATAGGATTTGTCACTTTGAATTTCTTTTAAACATATAAGTGTTATATATTTTTGTAATCTCCATGTGAAACCCTTTATTTTGATACCCTACTCGATGGTATTGGAAATTATTATTTTTTTGAACTCCGTGATTTGGCCACCAAAATCCACAATTTTTCGTAATTTTTTAATTTTAATGTAGCCTTTAACACTCGCGCCATCAAGACGAATATAACGACGTATATTTCATTCAAATCCCTTCATCCGTTTAGGAGTTATGAGGGAAAAAAGAAACGGACATACATACATACATACATACACGTCAAACACATAACCCTCCTTTTGGGCTTCGCCGCAGTCGGGTAAAAACTGGAATACACTTGTTATGTAGTAGCATAAAAGTATGCTAGTTTCGAGCAGCTGTCACTTAGTAAGTAGCATACAAGTAGCACGTGTACGCGAAAAGAGCAATTAGCTGTTCAAATCTCGTTTGAAGCGCGTATTATATACGCGCTTCAAACGAGATTTGTACGCGATCTTGTAACCCAAGCACCCGGGGCGATCGTGAAATATTTGTCTAATCACTTGTAACTGCCAACTACTTGCAACCTTTCGAACGAGCTTCACACGCGCGTTTGTATCTATAAAAATGCAACAATGAGCATCTACGAATTTCAGGAACACGCATCGTCCGCGCCGTAGATGCCAATTTTGTATTATGTAGAAAATACGCCGTGTGCTATGGGCCTAACTCGTATGAAGATTACAGACATGTTGATATTATGTGATACTAGCTGATGCCCGCGGTTTCAACCGCGCGGATGTCGGTTATCGCTACCGATGCCGGTTATCGCGACCAAAAGTAATATTTTCGTACCCTCCTTTCAACCCCTTGAATAAAATGTCCTTTCTCGGGTATCAAAATATCTCCATACCAAATTTCATGCAAATTGGTTCAGTAGTTTAGGCGTGATTGAGCAACAGACAGACAGAGTTACTTTCGCATTTATAATATTAGTATGGATATGGATTCTAAAATTTCAGCTCGATTGGTGCAGAACTTTTTGAGTTTTTGAAGTGTACACAAACCAACATAACATTTTTATATTTAAAGATATAGATTATCAATATGAAATCTTCCTTCCATTTCTAAATAAACATGTATCTAACGAAAATATTCTCTCTTTTACAGCGGAATGGCTCCTGAAAATAGCCCCACAATACTACGAGCTGAACAACTTCCCACAATGTGAGGCGCGGCGGCAACTCGAGTTACTGCAAGCGCGGCTCGAGTCTAAAGCTTACCAGGAGGGCTTCTAGACCTCACTCCCAACTGTGGGAGCGCTCGACTGGGATGGACAAGGGTTCGGAACGTAGATAGGGATGGAGGGAGGTATGAGAGCGAATATGTACGCACGTATTTCGATTTTATTTCTCTTTTAACGATATCGTCAAAATTCGGTTTCAAAAAATTAAAAAATACTTATTTATTTGGCACATGCCACAAGTGCACATACCAAAAAAATAACAAAAACGTAACAATATGTATTGTAGGTTTCATGACTGCGTCAATTAAGAGGGCAGTTTGCTAAACAAGGTCTCCTGTTTAGGAAACTGCCCTCTTAGGCCCAACCTAGGCCCCCATTGAGTCAAAACCTGCATGGAGTACCATTGGCCATTCTCCGCATCTGCCCAGATGCACCAATCCATTTGAAGCATAGACTTTCGTCTAATTTTTTTTTGCGGTGTGGGTAATTATTACAAAACCCCGACTAAAACGCACCCATGTTCCTTCTTAGCCCTTTATGTCGAGGCCTTGGCTTGCGAACAACCCGCAGACCCTTCCATGCTGCTGACATCTCTATCTGCCTATCCCTTCGGGGATTACAAGCGTTATGTTATGTGTGCGCATATTCGTTCGTTGTATTTAGCCAGACTTCTATAACTATCTATTTTGTCTAAAATACTAAATTCAGTGAGAATAGGCTTCTTTTGAAGCCATTTTATATTTATGTAGTCAGATAAATGTATTCTTTAATGTAATTGACAAGATAAAGCAGTAGGTGTAAGGTAGGTTCTGACTTCGATGCTCAGTTTAGACAAGATCTTCACTAACCATCAGATGAACCTGTCTAAGATTGAAATATTTATAAATGTTACTAACTGCCGTACTCAGAGATGTTCAATAAAATAATAATAATAATTATCTTTATTTCGGATATGGAACATCCGTAGTATGGGTTAGTAAAAACAAAAAGATAACTTATATCTATGTTAGTAAACTTAATATCTAATTCACAACAAGGCTGTTGTTCAACGTCTCTGAATGCGGCAGTAAATCTTGTCACTTTCAAACTACAAGTGTAAGAAAGAGACAAGTTTACGTCAAACTTGTGCAAAGTTACGTTTATAAATCTCGCTCTCAGTATGGTTAAAAAGCAAGTTCTATTCTCACTGCGTTAGCATATAACAATACATTTAGAATACTTTATATAAACACTGCCCATATAATTATTGGACTCAAATATGGCAACTCTCAAGTGATATTCAACTACATCTGGTTAGACAAGAAGCCGACCATAGGAGAAGCTAGATTTTTAATAAAAACAGTTAGGCTAACGCCCGAATACTCGAACGTCACTCAATAGGGGATCGGACAAAAAAAAACTAATTAGTCCGTCAGGTAGATTTCCAAAAATTATTGGACACGTATTTTTTCTTTTTTCACGTAAACTTAAAATGAAGACGATACAGTGCTTCGGAAACTCGTGTGACGTCATATGATAGTACATTTTGACGACACAAGTGACGTTTCAAGCCCCACTCCAAGATCTTTGACGCGTTTTATCTTCGTCATTTTTTATTGATTTGATAAAATAAAAACACGTATTCAATATTTTTCGATAATCTAACTTACGGACTAAACAGAATTATATTATTTTGACCCAGTCCGATCCCCTATTATAAGTAGCCCTCAAAACTCGTGCTATCTCTGTAACTCTGCGTTAAAATAACAAAGACAGCACGAGATTTAAGTGCAACTTAAAATTGAGTGACGTTCGAGTATTCGGGCGTAAATGTCTTACCCAGGTCAGATAGGCAGTCACTCTTTGTCATACTGCATTCGGTTAGACTGGAAGCTGACCCAATATGTTTGGGCAGATGATGATGAGTTAGGTTTAGATGTAGACATATATTTTGGACTAAATTGTGCTTAGTATTATATTGTCAGTCAACTCTCGTTTCTAAAAGCTTTTTTAGTATGGTGATATATTTGTTCGGGTCGGCATTTTCGATTCGGGTGTAGAAAATTAATCAGGATCGTGCCGAACGGCAAATTTACCTCGGCATCTATCTAACATTGCTGAATCATTTTCGGATCGGCTCGGGACAATTCGATCCGGGTGCAGCTGCCTTTGCTCGTGTGAAATGTTCATAAAAAACGTTATTGTTGATTTCCTCGGGAACAGACTTTCTTTTTCAAGATAAAAGGTACCCGGTACCCGTTATTTCAGTCGGTATGCAGGTTTCTGTATGTACACAAAATTTCAGGGTGATCGGTTTAGTGGTTTAGGCGTTAAAACGTAAAGAAATAAAGAAACTTAGTTTCGCACTTATATTTATTTATTTCATTTTAGGAAAGCTTACAGGCTTATAACAATAATATTAGTTAAGATTTGCCGCCCGATTGTGGCGAATAATGCCGAACCGAACAAATATATAACACTAAGGGGTAGCAATATTTTCTAAAAGCTTTCAGAAACAGGAGTATTTCACCTACCTTTACCTAACTTAGGTATATAAGAACATACATAAACAAAAGATTTTTTTAACAAAAAAATACGACATACATGAAAAACTTCGTGTATGGTAAATGTAGAGTTACAAGTTAATAAGAAAATGTACCTGTATATTGTGAATGGATAGTAGTGTAAAATATTTTAGGGGGAATGAATAGTCTTCATCATCATCATCATCATCATCATTTCATTCGAAAGACGTCCACTGCTGGACATAGACCTCTCCTAAGTGTCGCCACATTGACCGGTCCCATGCGTCTCGCAACATTACAGTTTTGATATGTATGTCAGTAGCCTCATATCTTTAACTAGCTTTTGCCCGCGTGGATGTCAAAAAAAAATATAAAAAATTACGATTTTCCATACAAACTTTCATCCCTTATTTCACCCCCTTGGGGGTTGAATTTTGAAATATCCTTCGTCGAGAAATATCTCAGACATGCTGGTTCCCTTTACAATATGTTATACTATTATTGTTACACAAGTTTTTATAGAAATTTTGACTGTAATTTAAACGCATCGAAAACTACAATAGGGTACTTGGCAAAAAAAAAATTTAGTTAGTTCGTCAGATAGATTTCCAAAAAATATTGGACACATTTTTTTTTCACGTAAACAAAAAATGAAGACGATACAGTGCTTCGAAAAGTCGTGTGACATCAATTTTGAGTACATTTTTTTACCGAAAAGTGACGTCACAAGCCCCCACTTATGACTTCATATTTTTTAATTAATTTAATAAAACAAAAAACACGTGTCCAATATTTCTCGATAATCTAACTGACGGACTAAACAGAAACATATTTTTTTAGTCAGGAAACTACCCAATTCATTAGGACAATTTATTAGTGAAATTAGGATAAAAATTGTACTTTCCTAGTACATGGGGTTTAAAACTGTGGGTCTACCACACTACTGCCTAGCCCTACGGGGTTTTGGCGCGATGTTATGTTAGGACAAATGTTGTGTATTGTTTTTACAGACTCAAAGTGACCTCATTTAATGTCTACATACAAGGTCGAAGGGATACTGACGGTAAAACGGTTTTAATAAATCATTCTGAATCCTCGTAACATAGAAATTTTGAAAGGTAAATAAAAAATAATGCTGTTTTCTACAAAAGTGCAATAAGAAAGAAAGAGAATTGTGTTTATTTGGCATTAATATCAAAAATACATTGAAAAATTATGCAAAATAATGCCAAAAGGCCAGATGGCAACAGTGCGTGATGGCCAGATGTGACGTTGATTGTAAACTGCCACCGACGACCACGAGTGCAATACCTATATGGTCAATATATTATATGGAAATGGCAGATTTTTTTATGTAGGTGGAGTGTTCAGAATTATGTACCGAATACGTGTCGACGTCCCTTCGACATTGTATTTAACTATTGCCTGCATACGCTGTTGGAATGGCTGTCTTCACTAACCATCCAACAGTGCTAATCCTGTTGAACGTCACGGTCGTGTATAACTGAGCTGACAAATGAAAACGTGTCGAACGCGCCAGCGTCGTCAAAACAACGTAATTGTAACCGCTACTGATACGAAATAGTGTCAAAAATCATGATCAGCCTATAATGTTCCCAATGCAGGGACTCAGGCCTGCATAAGAGAGAAAGTGGAGTATAATCTACCACGCGGGTTGGTAAATAAAATAGTGATACTTTAATTTGACGAAAAGTAACGTATTACGTTTTCATTGGTCGTCTACATCCGACCGTGGGTGTTCAAAAGGAGTAGGCTATTCATTTTCTGTGCAGGTTTATTGTTTTCTAGCATAAAAATGTTATGTCCAATCAGAATTAAAAACGTGTGATACCTTATTGGTAATAAGTTTATGCCTAACTGTAAGAGAATCATCTTCATGAAAACTTTAATTATACTCGATTTTAAGACGTATCCCCTTGTCGCATGTAACTTGGGGTCGGCGGAACACGTTTTTAACCGACTTCCAAAAAGGAGGAGGTTCTATTCGTGTGTACGTATTTTTTTTTTATTTATGGCTGCGCATATCTCCGTCAATTATGGCCGATTTTCAAAATTCTTTGTGTTTTTTGATATCCTTAATGATATACAACTAGAATTATTAATTTGAATTCCGCTGAATTCGTTTTTGAGCTTGAATGCATGCGTCCTTCTAAAGTATAGTTTGACTACGCTGACGTAAGTCTTAAAATCGAGTACAGTTTGAGTAGTCGACCGATAATGTTATAAAATGTAATGTATTTTGAAAGATTGTTGTCTTAATTCCCAGTCGTTTGGCTTATGTGAAATATTAAAAGTATTGTGTAAGGTACTTTCTGTTGTTTTATTCAATTTTATTTACTTAATCTTTTCACCGCCACGGACTTCAATAGAAGTTCCAGATTTTCGTGTCACCAGCGCCACGGCTTCATTGGAAGCTCTTCATTTTAACTTTGTTAACTGCATCGTTGCCGAGTGGTGGCTGGTGGAAGATGGCAATAGACTCGCCCCCATAATTGGCGAAATGTGCCCGTTCTACTTAGTACACCTCTGCCGAGACCCTCCGGAGAATTACGGAAAAAGAGTTTCGTTCTATCCACCTACCCGGCTGTCACTTACAGGCAGTCAGTGGCTCGAGCGTCGTCGTAATATCCAGTGCTAACTGGGTAATGGTGGTCAGGTAGGCAGTCGCTTCATGTAAAATACAAAATATATTATGCTGCTGCATCCGGTGAGACTGGATACCGACCCCAACAGCTGAAAATCTGCTTAGCAACGCCTGATCTTCCTAACAGGCGATGGCAATCTAAATTGTGTCGGCCCAGAATTGGGCTACTAGTTTGGCGCTTTCGGTAGCGTCCATCAGTTCCTGTAGTGAACAACCAATAGGACACGATATTAAGTGCCCCATTGTTTGAGGAACGGCACCACATTTACACTCCAGTACAGTCTATTTATGAATCTCCTAAACTGCGTCTGTGACCATTTAGGCTAATAGATCCTTATTAGGAAAATAATATAAATACGGTAGTTGACTGACTAAAAAAAATGTGATTCTGCTTAGTCCGTCTGTTAGATTATCGAAAAATATTGGATACGTATTTTTTGTTTTTTCAAATTAATAAAAAAATTTGAAAATAAAACGTGTCAAAGATCGAGAGAGGGGGCTGTTCACGTCACTTGCTGGTTAAAAATGTACCAAACTATAACGTCGCGCGACTTTTCGAAGCACTGTATCGTCTTCATTTATTGTTTACGTAAAAAAAGAAAAAAAACGTGTCCAATATTTTTTGGAAATCTGTCTGACGGACTGATTATATTTTTTTAGTCAACTAGCCTATTGGAAAGGTCCATTTTACTCTCTTTTAACGCAATTAATATTATGATCTGCTAAAGCGGCCATTTTAAACCCCAGATGGGAGAATTTCAGCAGGTGAAACGAATGGGGGCGAGGTAGAAATGAAAAAGAAATAAAAGTCAGTAATATTGTAATAAATAATCCTTTATATAAATACAAATGTATTGCATTGTTATTTATATACAAGTCATACAACGTTATAAACTGTGCCAAACAAATGTGTACGGTTGGGAATGACGAAGAAAATAAGAAGTTGAAGAATATGTGGGAATATTAGAGGCTAGTGATAATTGCAAGAGCACGCACCACTAATGGTGTAAAAGTACCCTTAGTAAAAATACCCTAAAGTTACCCGAAGCCTAGTAAAGGTACTTATGTTCTCCCCGTCATGGCGATCATATTTTTGTTCTAGACCATACCTGGGAAATCCCTAGTTACGGAGATATTGAGAGTCAAAGTTCAAAATTTCTCACAGCTGTCTTTTTTGTACTAGTTTTTCAGGTTATAACTTTTATTTAAATTACCTCCATGACCCATTTACACAAGCACAATGCTTTAAGAGTGCTACATTGAGTTTTGCAGTAAAATATAAAAAATAAAGTCTGTTCACAGTAATCATTTTTGCGTAGGGGTACTTAGTTTGATGTACAATAATGCTTGGTTGACGGCATCGTGAAAGATTTGTTTACACCCAGTATATAATTAACTAGCGGACGTCCCGCGGTTTCACCCGCGTAGATCCCGTTCCCGTGGGAATACAGGGATAAAAAGTAGCCTATGACACTCGGCAATAATGTGGCTTTCTATTGGTGAAAGAATTTTTTAAATCGGTTCAGTAGATCCCGAGATTACCCCTTACAATTTAACAAATATACAAACACACAAACTTTACCTCTTTATAATATTAGTATAGAAGTATAGATTAAAGAGGAGCCCACCCTCCTCACCTGGAGGGAAAGAACTTTATGTACCTACTGTATATAGCAAATTTTTACTCAAAAGAACCATCCCTTTAATTTCAAACTTGCGAAATAGAAATTTTCTTACGTTGTTTTGCAATTTACAGGACTTATATGTTGTTATATGTATGCATATTTTGAATAACATTAAATAAATTATGAATAATTTTGTTATTTAATAATTTAACAGGGAAGCATAGATGATTATAGTCCCATTTTTTTGGCACAGTAATCAATTCTCATTCTCTAGTACTCTCTTACACGAAAACAACTTCAGAGCGTTTAAGTATTATGAACGTAAATAAGATCTAAACCTAAAACATTATGTAAATCATACATAAATAATTTAAACTAACAATTTGTATATGAACAGCTGTAATATATGATATGATATGAATACAAACATTGCTTTGGATACATTACATATACATTTTTTATATTGTCTTAGAATAAATTAGCATTTTTAACAAAAAAAGACGCCATTGATGATGCAATTGGCGTGGCCACCTTCTTGGCTTATTTTTAGGGTTCCGTACTCGAAGGGTGACAAACGGGACCCTATTACTAAGCCTCCGTTGTCCGTCTGTCTATCTGTCACCGGGCTGTATCTCATGATCCGTAATAGGTAGACAGTTGAATTTCCACAGAATGTGTATTTCTGTTGCCGCTATAACAACTTATACCTACTAAAACCAAAATAAAATAAATATTTAAGTGCGGCTCCCGTACAACAAACGCGATTTTTATAAATAATGGTACGGAACCCTTCATGCGCGAAGCCGACTCGTACTTGGCCGGTTTTTATTACATATTTTTATGAAAAGGAAAGAAAGGAGACTATTTTCATAAAAATGGCTAGCACAAATTTTAAACTCTCGGAGTAGAGGCGAAAGTTAGTGCTTTTCTTACATAATTTAAAATTGCCACCGCCATTAAGTGGAAGCGCCCGGTTAGTTCGCGAAATTCAAATTGCAGAACTAAGTCTCCCTTTAGTTCCTTCCTTGATAACAATAATCAAGATATTATTTCGGTTCAAGTTTTGTTTTTATCAGAAATCACAATATAAGAATTTCGTCACTAAAATCTAAATATTCGAATACTCCATCTATCTACGGTTTCGTAAATATCTTAAAATTCTGACTTGGCGATATTTAAAACTCTAACCGGTACCTTAAACATACCGTTAAAAGCCACAAGTACTTATAATGTACAAGAGTGGTCCTAACATATTGCCTTGAGGAACACCTCAACGAATTTGTTCTGTTAGACTCCAAAAACGTTCTCCTTTCTGCTAATAAGAATAAATATTTTTTTCCAAACGTTGATTTTTATTGCAATTTCACCTTCAATTGGTTGGCGACTTGGCGTACCTTCAGCACTGGACAATCAATGACTGATTTACCTACTCAAACGCCTTAGAAAGATCTCAAAAAGGAACTGTTCATCACAGTTCCTCAGTCAAGGCTAAAAATCTTTAAGCAAATCAAAGAAAATAGAGTCACAAAATCATGATAGATCAACATCCGTAAAATCTCTTAACGGATCCGAAATACCATCACTTTTCGAATCCAAAGACTTTGGTTTTAAATCACTGCTCGACGCTTCAGTCGCTGTATCATCTAGAATCTCATTCAAAATCTCTTCTTGAGTTTTGACAATAACATTCTCTGCTTCAACGATTTCTTTAACATTATTCATGTCTAATTTCGATTCAAACTCATCTTCTAACAATTTAGAATCAATATCATTCTCTTTTGGTTCCACAACTCGATCGTCATCATAAACATGGTTTGTCTCATAACCATCATGACTGTTAACATCAAATTCTTCACTATAATCATCTAAATCCCTTTCAGTTTCCGTTGGAGTCATTTCAGAACGACATCTCGATGGAGAAAGATTCTGTACTGCTGTCTTAGACACTGTCTTAAATATGTCTTCTATGTTAGCTTCGGTGGCTAGTTTTAAGGCGCGTTCCCATCCGAGGACAGTTTGTGTGTGCAAGTTGACTTGCCTGTCAGCGAGGTCTAGTAGCAGCGTTTTAATTTCTGAACGAGTCTTTGGTACCCAGTCTGATAACTCGGAGCGAAGGGCTTCGGACGCTTGTTCGAGTCTGTGGACATAGGAAAGAATTTATAAGAAACTTAAGAACCCGATGGAACTGGATTACTGGTATGGTCAGCATCAGAAGTAGCTGAACATTTCGAAATTTTAATTATTTTATGTACAGGACTCTAGCTATTATTTTTATAGTTGCAGAAGATTATTCGTTAATAAAATAGTCCTTACACTCCAATCATGTAGTAACGAGTAATATCTAACAAGTTTTTTATTAAAAAGCTTCGAAACTTTGAGTAATGTTAATATACTTCTGATGCTGACCGTACAAACTGGATAAGAGTTGCTGAGAATCAAGTTGAGAGGCGTGCGATTGAGGAGGCTATGTCCATCAGCTGCTCACATAACGGTGAAGGAAAACATCGCGAGGCACGGCATGTCTTAGAACCAAAAAATTCGAAGACATGTCAAAGTCAAAATATTTTATTTCACATAGGCACTTATAAAACCTTAAAAAAAAAGGCACGGTTCGGTGCATTGGTCGATTCCTAAGGAGAAGAACCGACAGGAAACTCCAAAGGTTACTCTTTTAATCTTTTAAAATCGTTTGGGTTAACAGTAAGTCTAATACACACATGAAGACTATGCAGATTAGTGTCTGAGATGGTCTTTTGAAGAAAGCACCACACAGATTTGAGTGGGCCCGTCTAGTCAGTGCAAGCATTTGTCAGTTATCATCAAGGAGCTCAACGTCACGACGAACAATGCCAAAGAAAGGACATTTGGGTGGGTCCCTTATAGTACTCAATATGCCAGACAATCGTTAAAATTAAAGAAAACCCACATGGTCCTCACATTCACAATATAAAAATCTATCTATCTTCTTCTATATCTATATCTTCTATACTTATAATAAATCTGTAGAGAGGTCAATTCTGTACATGATATATATTTTCAAAATAACTATCAGGGGGTAATTAGTGATCGATACTGATGCCAAAAATGCAATCAGTAAAATTTTTGTCTGTCTGTCTGTCTGTCTGTATGTTCCTTATAGAAACAAAAACTACTCGACGGATTTTAACGAAACTTGGTACAATTATTCTTCATACTCCTGGGGAGATTATAGTATACTTTTCATCACGCTACAATCAATAGGAGCAGAGCAGTGAAGGGAAATATTGGGAAATTGTCAGTGAATGTAAACTAACAATGAATCGTGATTGACTAAATTGGCCTCTAATCTGTAGATAACCAAGTGATACTCGAGTGCAACTGTTATCTATCAAACCTGTGAACATTTATAGAAGTTATACCCGTGACAATAACATAGTGACTGTGAACCAAATAACATCATAACATAAGAATAATCTCATCCCAGATGTGACAGTACTGAACCGAAAAGTCAATGTAAGCATTCCTTTTAACAATTTCCAGTGAAAAAATCTTTCGATATCGTAACAACAAAGATTTGTGTGAAAAACGGTTACAACTTTTAAAGCAAAATATGCAATTCACCCCTGCATGTATTTGAGAAGAGTGACATCTAGTGCCGAGTAGCAGAACTTGATATCGATGAATATAGCTGCACTCGTTTGTCAATAGATGGCGCGGATCGCAATTTTGTAAGCTATATAAAAATTAACCGATGTCGTCAAATACATCATTTAATAAAGATGGATAGCTTGGAGAGGCGAATGAGTCACAATAAGGTTACTCTAAGAAAAAAGAAAGCAAATATTTCCAATGAATCAGTAAACCTATCCAACTTATCCTTCTCATCAGTCACGTCAAATCCATATACAAGAAGTTTACCAGATCTATCCATAACCCACACAGAAGATGTAGAAGCACTAAAAGAAGAAATATACAAACTAAAAAGTGAGCTAGATAGCGCACACCTTGAAATTGACACTTTAACAACTGAAAATAACGAGCTAAAACAAACAACGATTGAACAAGCCCGAAAAATAACACAGTTTAAAGAAGTTTACCATGGATCTCCAACTCACAAAAACTCTGTGCGAAAAAGAAAACCCAAAAGTAGAGGTAATGGTCTATTGGACGAGACCATTGCTGCCTGCACCGACAACAACGACCAGGAAGATTTAACTACATTTCAGCCGACAGATGTCGCTACTGGTACATTGCAACGGCTAAACACGGAAAAGGAAAATTAATCACAGCCCAGCTGTAGCAATGAAAACAAGGCTGAAACACTAAATGTGACCAATATTAAAAACATATACATCTTCGGAGATCAGCAAGCCCACGGTCTCAATAAAACCTTAACGAACACCAGGTCCAATAAATGGAATGATAACTACAAAATAAGTTCTTTCATCAAGCCAGCGGCTACGAGTGCACAAATACTTAATAGTTGCAACGATGACTTCATAAATATATTAACCCCGGACGATATTATATTTTTAGCCATAGGTTCCAACGATAAAAACCCTAATGCATTTATAACTGAATTATGTAACGTACTGTATAAACTACGCAACCAAACTGTATTCATCACCAATGTGCAATATAACCCGTACTTAAACGAAGATACGCTTAACTATAATTTAGAAATAATAATACAAAACTACAAGAACTGTAAATACGTAAAAATACACAAGCCGACAAACAAACATAACAATAATGCTAGTCATACGAAAAGCTACCAACGAGAATATCTGGAATATTTGTGTTCTGGGTTGAATGCGAGAATTGATTATATGAAATACCAAACAGAGTTTCTCAATAAGTACAAGAATAAACAAGTTATAACACAATCACCGAACACACGTGCACAACACCCTGAATCTAACACACTAAACATACCCCAAAAAACATCACAAACTAAAATTACAAATTTTTTTGAAAGAATAACAAACATAGATAATAGGTTTTTTCGTACAGAAAATTAAAGCCACAGCAATTACGTTAATTCACCAAAACATTGCCGGGGTACTAAGCAAGCAGGAATTAATAGAAGTAGCATTAACAGACTTACAACATAAATTGGGTTCCATTGACATCATATGTCTGACGGAAACCTTTATTAAAAGTGGCTCTGAACCAAACCTTAAAATTGAGAACTACAAAATGGCATCATTTTTCTCTCGTTCAAACCAACGCCGGGGTGGCTCATGTATACTAATAAAAAATAACATACAATACAAGGAAATCGTGAACCCTATCCCCCCGATTCCCCTCCAATTCGAATATTGCGCCATTGAAATTCTTAAAAATAACCTAATTATAGTATGCATCTATAGAACACCTACACATGATGCTACAACATTTCTGTACAATCTGGAACTCCTTATAAATAAACTATGCAAAAAGTCTAAGAAAAAAGTTATCATATGCGGTGACTGGAATATAGACATTCTAAAAAGAAATAAAATATCCAACGATTTGAATTCCTTACTTCATAATAATAACCTGCAAAACCATATTACACTGCCGACGAGGAAAACCTCTTGTTTGGATTTAATTGTAAGCAACATACGCGACGCTAAGTCCGCACTGCACTACTTAGCACTATCAGACCACGAAACAGCCCAGTCAATAACAGTTAACTTAGAAACGAACGATAAAGTTAAGGACGTTCAAAGTTTTTGGTTTAAAAATACAAGGGATCTCAGCGACGAAAACATAAACAAATTTAAGGAATGTTTGTCAAGCTTATCTTTCTCTGAGGTATACGAATGCAACTCAACCGACGACGCCTTCAATTGCCTACATGATACAATTATTCTTTTTTACAACTTATGCTTCCCTATTATTAAAGTTAAAAATAGCAACAAGATGGTGAAGAACCGCGGCCTAACAAAAAGTATAAAGCGATGTTGTATTAAAAAACGAACCCTCTACCTTAAATATAGCCTTTATAGAGACAACAAAAAACAAAACAAAAACAAATATAACGACTATACCCGAATATTAAAAAGATGTATACAAAATGCACAACAAATTAATAGTTTGAAATACATCAACAAAGCCAAAAATGCTAGTAAAGCTGCATGGAATTTAATTAAAGCAGACGTTAAAGATATGACAAATTACTCTAATATTGACATAATACAAACCAATAATGAATCTTATGACAATCCTAACCATATTTGTGAGCAATTCAATGACTATTACATATCCCTAACCAATAAGACTAAAAATACACAAGAAAATAATCAGAATATCAATTTTACAATCCCCCAAAATCCTAAAAGCATTTTCCTATCACCAATAGACGAAACAGATGTCTATAAAATAATTCATAGTTTAAAAAATACGAACTCAACTGGTTACGACGACTTAAACACCAAAGTGTTAAAAATATGTGCATTGAGTCTAGTCTCACCTCTATGCTTCATAATAAATTTATCCCTAAGTGAAGGGGTTTTCCCAAAGCGACTGAAAAAGTCCATTGTCAAACCTTTATACAAGAAAGGCGTAAAGTCAGATATGAGCAACTATCGACCAATCACTCTAATCCCCATACTCTCAAAAATATTCGAGAAAGTTATGTATTACAAACTAGAGAACTTTTTGACATCGTGTGATATCCTTAAAAAGGAACAGTTTGGATTTAGGAAGGGGAGCTCCACAGCTTCAGCATGCTTCTCCTTAATTAAACAAATAACCGAAAGTCTAAACGAAAAATCCAAAATAGGCTGTATTTTTCTAGATATGACAAAAGCCTTTGACTTTGTCTGCCATAAAACATTGCTCTCTAAACTTTCACACTATGGAATCCGCGGGAAAGCCAACGATTGGATCAAAAGCTTTCTCACCGACCGACTGCAATGCGTAGAAATAACAAGAACCAGCCAAAATGAACAAAAACAATTTAGATCACAATACAGACAAAACAACTTCGGAACACCTCAAGGAGGAATTTTATCCCCATTTTTCTTTCTTGTTTACATAAACGACCTACCAGAGGCAATTAATGAAGAGTGCGTACTGTTTGCTGATGACACAACCTTGATTATTAAAAGCAATGATAACAAAGACTTAGAAAAGCGAATTGTTACAGCATTAGACAAAGCAATCAAATGGCTAGATACAAATAACTTAAAAATAAATATGACAAAAACAAATATAATACAATTTCAAGCACTCAACACAAACACAAATAGTCTAGACATTCAGTATAACAATTCCATCTTAAACACTGTTGATGAATGTGTATTCTTAGGTATAACCGTAGACAAAAATTGCAGTTGGAAACCACACATAGATAAAATACTCAACAAAATAGATCGGTTTGTGTATGTGCTGAAAAGATTAAGACAAACGGTAAATCTTAAGACCGCAATGCTTGCTTACCATGCCTATGTAGCATCTGTACTCAGATATGGCCTTATTATTTGGGGAAACTCAGTAGACGTGGAAAGAGTTTTCAAAGGTCAAAAAAAATGTATCCGGGCAATATGTGGAGCCCATTTTTTAGATAGCTGTAAACCATTATTCCAAAAACTTAGAGTACTGCCTTTGCCATGTCTTTATATATTTGAAACATGCATGTTTGTTAAAAATAACTATAATTTATTTGAAAAAAGCAGTTATAAAATAAATAGTAGAACACGACACAAAGACAAATTGAAATTACCTCAAATAAAGTTAATGCTATTTAAAAGAAATATTTACTGCATGGCAATTATTATGTATAACCATTTGCCAAATAACATTCAAGATTTGCCACTGTCGCTGTTCAAAAGGTCATTGTTTAGATTATTATTAGAGAAAAATTATTATAGTGTAAAAGAATATTTAGAGGATAAATCGTTAGTATCATAATAAAAGAAAGATTTACTCATCATTATTATAATTACATCAAAATTGCAATATTTATTCCAATAAAATTATATTAAATTAAATAATTTATAATTAGTAATAATATAATGTATTAGCGTTATTAATATTATAAGACACGATTTATAGATATTATATAGAAATATTTGTACGCCATGTAATGGCAGGATATGCTGGAACCCATATTGTAACACCTATTGTACCATATTCTTGCAAATAAACATTTTTGATTTGATTTGATTTGATTTGAAAACGGGAGAAGTTGCTCCATTTTTTAAGCTTCCGTCGCGTGTGCAGCCTTAATGGTTAAAGCTACATAGAAATCATTTATGACGGAAATGTTCTACATAAAATTATCTAAAAAATATCCCACAACAGCATATGTCTATCTTTTATGGTTGACTCACAATAACACGTGTAACTCCCGATAGCTTAGCAGTTCGAAGCTTTCTGATTATATTTGTTTATAATACTCTCACTCATCCCTAATTAAAATAAGTTAATATTATTCCCTATTCAATAAAAAAATAATCATAGTAATCGGTATAGAAACACCACACTTATACATGAAATACGCTAATAAGCCGTCGCGCGTGAATACTGAATCATGCCTTAGGGATTATTTTTGTGTAACGGTTGCCGCGCTCGACACGGGTCGTGGCTGTTGATGCGTTCAGAGCGTTCGACCTTATTGACGGACAATAATTGATTTTAACAAACAATGCTTATCAGCGCGACTTTTAGTCTTTAAATAGTTTATTTGAATTTCTTTTGTTGTTATTTTCTAAAATAGGTATTAGTTGTTTTGGTAGTGTTTAAATATTCGTTCAAATTACAATTAATTATTTTAGGACCTCTATCGTAGGTTATTTTGTTACCTAGGTAACAGACAGCCTTTCCGTTACCGTCGATTAAAAATAAAATACCCAATGCCACCTAAAAAACGCCATTGAACCGTGAGAAAGGACATATTATGGTACTTTTTTTTTACGAAAAACGACGGAAACGCGGACGAAGTCGCGGGCAAAAGCTAGTATTAAATATTTATCATATTAAATAATCATGTCAAATTATTAAATGTCAAAATACACAAAACTAAATCATCATTCATCATTCATCATTTCAGCCAAAAGACGTCCACTGCTGGACATAGGCCTCCCCCAGGCATTTTTGGGGGGGTTTGCCATAATCGCCACGCTTGGCAGGCGGGTTGGCGATCGCAGTATGGTTGTTACAAAGACACAGAGAACGCTGCTGCCCATTCTCTGGTAAGTCCCTTAGTCGCCTCTTACGACACCCACGGGAAGATATGGGATGGTGCTATTCTTTACGTCCGACACCACACGGAACAACACAAAACTAAATAAAAAACAAAAATAAAATATTTAAGATGTAATTAGTGGTCAAAAAATAATATCGTACTTGAAAAAGTAAACAATGTCATGTGTATAAGAAAATTCATAAAATGTCAAATTGTAAAAGGCAAAAAAAAAAAAAAAATAAGTATATATTAAAAATAAGTCACTTCAAATTTCGATTCAAATCGGAGCAGTTCAATCCCAAGCTTTTTTGTCCTCTATATATAATCTTTAACAGTATATAATCCTTTCTCGCAAAGTTTACATGTGACATCTATCAACCCGCACTGGGCCCGCGTGGTGGATTATAGCCCATCCCTCTAATAGTGGGCCTGAGTCCCTGCAGTGGGAACATTATAGGATGATGATGTCCAGCAGTATGCCCCTCAAGTTAAAGGGGAAAATATACAAGTCCGTGATTAGGCCTGTCGTACTGTATGGATCGGAATGTTGAGCTGTGAAGAAGATGGATGAAAAAAAGTTGCATGTTGCGGAGATGAGAATGTTGAAGTGGATGTGTGATGTGACCAGAATGGATAAAGTGAGGAACGAGTATATCAGAGGAAGTTTAAAAGTTGCGCCAATTACAGAAAAGTTAAAAGGGAATCGACTGTCGTGGTATGGGCATGTGATGAGGAGGGATGAATCGCATGTGACTAAAAAAGTTATGAATATAAATGTGGATGGATGGAGAGGGAGAGGAAGACCAAAGAAAAGATGGATGGAGTGTGTGAGGAGTGATATGAAGGAAAAAGGAATAAATGATAACGTGACGACTAACAGGGCAGAATGGAAGGAAATAACGTGTTGCGCCGACCCCAAATGACATGGGATAAGGGCAGGAAGATGCTGATGATGTCCAGCAGTAAACAGCAGTAGGCTGGTGACGATGATTAGCATTTACATAAAGACAGTAAATATAAGTTTTTAAACTGACATGATCTCTAACACTGATGAAAACGGGATATTTACCATATTTACTATATGTTTCTTTTTATTTATATGTAAACATGGTAAATATCCAGTTTTCAATATTAATGAAAAAAGTAAATGCACGAAAAAAACGTCTAATTGACATCAAATCTTTTACGAACTCAAGTCGTCAGTTAGATCGAAGATTTGCCAAAATTCTAGCTAGACTTAATAACTTTCCAAATGTGGGTACATTATTAGAAAAACTTATTAGGTTACACTTGTGCCTAACCTTCTGAAATTACAAGCGTGATGTTATATAAGTTACTCTTCATATTTTTCAAGCCGAGACATCGTCTTTTCATTCCAAACAAGCGACCAACTCACTTCCTCATCACATTATTGTCACAAAAGATAAAAATAAAAGATTCGCTCAACAAAACCTCGCTCAATGCTTCCGACCTTGGTTTTAGCATCACAACGCAAGCTAAACCCCTCGGCCTTGCCTTGAAAGTATATCGGCGTGTATGTGCGTCAGATTCGGCAAGGCCAACGGGAACTTAGGCTTGTATATCTGAATTATTATGCCTGTTTTCCTGAAGGAATACGCAAATTTTGTTTGTGTTATAGACACTCAGTAAACACTTAGTAAAATTCTAATGCTATTTTCTTGAGAAGGAACGTGTCTTTTTTTCTTTTTCTGGCGGGTTGGAAAACATCAAATAACCCCCACCGCTCTGGGCAGAGCGGAAAAGAGTGTCAGACTTCTACTGACTAAAAACCACCTATGTTCCTTCTTAGCCCTTGTGCCGAGGCCGCGGTATCTCTTTCGAACAACCCACAGCCCCGACAGCGGGAACATATATAAGTCTCGAGTTTGAAACCAAGGCACGCACTGGTTTTTCGGATTCATTGTGCGTATTGTATTATTATCATTTGCTTCGGCTGAGGCATAGGCAGAGGTGTATCTAATAGGTACACCCACATTGCGCCTGTTATGTTTAAGTCCCATGTAATGTGGATGGGAATGATATGATATTTTTCACTTTTTAGTGGTTCACATGTGCTTACCCCTTCACAACGTACCGGCGTGATGTTATGTTATGAACTGGTGTAAACAATAGACAGACATGAGTTTTCAGCAATCCCAGTCCATTTGCTATCATTTATTGAGGAGTTCCGTTGCCTATCTCCGAAGTTCTTCATCAGATCTTCACCAAATAGTTTTTATAACCTTTGTAGTGAGTACAGGCGTGATATTATGTTGTGTGATGGCGTAAACAATGTTTAGATATGCTATAGCAACAATAGCGATTAATCTGCTGTTATTTATTGAAGAGTTCCCCCGATTTCTACAAGATCCCATCATCAGATATTGAAATGGTGACAATGGGACCACACAGGAAGCACCAGCTTTCAAATAAAAAAAGAATCATGAAAATCGGTTCACCAAGTCGCAAGTTATGAGGTAACAAACATTAAAAAAAAATACAGGCGTATTGATAACCTCCTCCTTTTTTTGAAGTCGGTTAAAAAGGAGGTGTCTCATGAGATGACGAGAAACAGAGAAGTGTGGAAGAAGAAGACATGCTGAGCAGACCCCAAATGAATTGGGATAAGGGCAAGAGAATTATGATGATGTAATAGAGGGCGCGCCTATTGCCATCAACTGTGCACAAATTCCTGACGCAAAATCTCAATAACAATTTGCCCGACCCGGAAATCGTGCCCAAAGACCTCTTGCTGAACAGTCGCGCGACCTCTAGAACCGAGACAGATAAATAATAATGATGACATAATAATATAAAGGATGTTATTACCTATTATGTAGATCGTCTGTAGTGTTCGTCCCCGCCACGTAAGTAGCTGTAACAAAGAAATATAAGTGTATTTAGTATGTTTATGAATAGATTTATAAATCACTAGCAGACCTGGCAGACGATGTCCTGCCCGGACAGCAGCGCCACCTACCGGGTCCGATTTATTGTAAATCTAAACCATTCTCGAATCCACTTGAACACATAAGTACCTACCTCAAAATCGGTCCAGCCGTTTAGGAGGAGTTTAGTAACATAAGTACACAAGTACAGTAAAATTATACAGGTCTTAAAAACTAAATATAGGTACTAAACTAGCTGATGCCCGCGGTTTCGCCCGCGTGGATGTCGGTTATCGCGACCAAAAGTAATGTTTTTGTCCCCCTTTCAAACCCTTTTTTTTGGAGGGTGGAAAATCATCAAATGACTCCTCCCGCTCTGGGAGCGGTAGGGAGTGTCAGACTTCAACTGACTAAAAACCACCCATGTTAAAAAAAAACCTAGAAATTGTTATCAAAATCCATTTCAAATATGGAAAAGTATTTTCACAATAATTTTACGTGGCCGAAGGTCGCCGGTAACAGCTAGTTTTTCAATAATAACTTATCATACTAGCCAACAACAGCTGAAACAAACGAGTTGCTATACATTGCCGTCTAACAATTTTCGGATGTTATCCTTGCTTGTGTTAGCGATACCCACATTTTTAACAAATAATTTTTAAAAAAACAAGTCGTTGATTTGTCAGATAGTCTGTGGTACGGTGCCGGCGGCCATTACCAATGGGAACGTTAGGCCTAACTGTTGTTAACATATTTAATTGTAAGAAACAGTAGTAGTATTGATTAAAAGCATTTCAGGAAATTGAAGACTGTGTATCATTTGACCTGACACCGTTAACAGTCAGAAGTGGTAAGAACTAAGAGTGTTGGAGAAGTTCTCAGGTATGTTACTTTATTTGACCTAATTATTTATAAAGAACTGACGGTTGTTGATGTCTGGTAATTTAATGGTTGAAATGAAATAAGTATTTTGTCATTCGAGTTCATATTTCATTAAGCAATTTAATGTACTTAATTTGTTTACTTGTACTGCATATTATTATGCAATAATAATATACATTTTACGGTTTGATTTTCAACACCGAGACGCGATATTCGATAAACTGCGTGGCGTGGGTACCTCACTTTATGGGTAGAAATTAAAAGTAGGTCACAGGTTCGCCCGGTTTGTTTATGTCTGAGTTTTAATAATGAGACATCGTAATATTAAAACCTGCGTTGAAAGTATAATATGCCTAATAGATTATGATATTTGAATGTTATGGACTATTGAAGATTTCGTTCTTTATTTAAGAATTTGATTACGGAGATCGTATATTGTTTTATATGATTTGTGTGAACTATTTATTGGATTCTCGTTAATATTTATGATTCTTATGATTGATTTATGGATTACCTACATAAGTACCTCTTCCAAAACAGATTAACCTCTTATATATGTGGTTATTATGTACCTACCTATTCTAAGGACAGCAGATACGAACTTAGACTAGGTACCCTTTCACTAGTAATTTGTGTTTATGCGTCTTATAGATGATCTGATGTTATCTATAAGTACACATCCCAAAAGTGTTGCTGTTGATAATTTATTTGTTTATTCGAAGAATTCTATGATTTAGCAGTTGTGTGGCAAAATGGGTATGTGCATTTCCATAGGTACAATAGCGAATCAGCCGCTGTAATATGGATTAAGAACTCATCATTGTTTTTTTTCTCTCTCTGTTTCTCTTTTCCTTACTAACACCTACCGCACGATACTAACTTAAACCACGTATCCACTTTACCATGGGCTAAATAAAAACAAAATTAAAATAAATTTATACTTTAAATATTTATTTATTGGTTATCATAGTCTCCGCCAATAAACATAGTTCTGAACAATGGCTTCCAGTGGTAGGTCAGGTTATACTCCGCCTTTGGAACCGAATATAAGTAAAAGATCATCACGCAATCCTGAGCGTAGGCAGGAGCCTAGAAGAAGGAGACGTTCCACGACAAGACCTCATCAAAGACAACGTAAACGTGATACATACCGCAGCCGATCTCGTCGCAGAACGCCATCTCATTCTTCGTCCTCGTTATCATATCGGCGGCGTCACAGTAGCAGTAGTACGGCTTCAAAAAGCAGCATTTCCGATTATCATACTCGGAATCGCAGGTCTCGTTCCACCCGACGTTATCGGTGCCGGAAACGTAAATCTCGCGCATCGCGTCATCACAGTGATGTTACCAGCTCTTCCGGTTCTGAACACAACAATCGGTATAAGCGAAAGCTAGATTCGTCCGACCTGTCAGATAATTCTTCGTTTGCAAAACGAAAACGATCCCGTTCTAGAATTCGCTCGCACTGCAAAAGTCGATCCAGTGCTCACAAAGAAAACCAGTTTCTAAAAAGATTCTCTAGAATAGTTACAGGCAATCGTTTTGAAGGATCGCAAAATGTGATCTCAGAATTCGAGCCTGACGCACATTCACAGTCGGCCGAAGACTGGATTCGTAAGGTGAACGAAACGGCAAAAATTTATGATTGGACAGAAAGGCAAATTATCTATTATGCTATACCAAAACTTTCTGGCCAAGCCAAAAAGTGGTACCAAGGTAGGAGTACCATTGATTTAAGTTGGAAACAATGGCAAAGAAAGATAATTAAAACTTTTCCAGACGATCGTAACTACGCCGATCGTTTGACCGAAATGCTTAGCAGAAGAAGTAGGAGAGAGGAATCGATGGAAGAATATTTCCATGAGAAGGCTAGGTTAGTGAAAATGTGTGGCATTAAAGGAAGAGACGCTGTGGATTGCATAATTAGCGGTATCTTTGATAATGGCGTGAGGTTAAACGCCCAAGGAGCCAGTTTTAAGAGGGCATCGGACTTGCTAAAATATTTGCGCCGAATATCAAAACGAAATCTGATTTCAAAGAGAGACTCATTACTTCCTAAACAAGATTCGCAAAATATAAAAGATTCGGATAATAATCACAACAATATCTCAAATAGATCTATACCCACAACTAGCCGGGCAAAGTCTAGGTCGTTTCAATGTTATAATTGTGGTGATACTGGTCATACCGCGCGTAACTGTTCTAAACCATTAAGAAGATGTGATAAGTGTTCACGACTAGGACATATGACACAAAATTGTGAGCTGATAGGTTCTCGACCAAAAACCGATCGAACACAAGAAAATACGAATCAAAATCCTACACAAAGCGTTCTACAAATAGCAACAAACGAAAAGTCAAATTGTAAGTATTTCAAAACTATTTCTGTCAATGACATATCGGTCTCAGCTTATATAGACTTCGGGAGTCAATGTACCTTAATCAGAGAATCGGTTGTCAAAAATCTTAACGTAGTCCAAAATAAGATGGCACTTCCCATTATTAGGGGATTTGGTTTTGGAAGTGTCGTACCAATTGCTAGGATATTTGTAACTGTTGTAGTAGATGCTGTCCAAGCAGATATAGAAGCATTTATCGTACCGGATAATTTACTTAAGACAGATGTTCTGATTGGGCAGTCTTTAACAGAGCTGCCCACTGTTAACGTACATAAGACATGTACTAAACTAGTTCTTTACTGTGATGATTCCGAAGTAGAGAGGATGGATATTTACAATACCAACGACATCGCGATCAAAGGGTTACAGGACATACAAGTACATACACCAGATACGTTCTCAGGACCATTATTTGTCCCAGGTAGTGCATGCATGAAACCCGGTAACGAATACATTCTATTGCAAGGTGTCTACCAATTTCATGAAGGAAAGAGTCGATGTTTAGTAATGAATTTGTCTGAAAATCCAATTATTTTTACCAGTTCTAAATTATTATCACGAGCAATAAAAGTTAACGATCAAGGTTCACTTACATCAAAACATGAAAGTTTGGATGTGGATTCTATTCATGTAAATTCTCGGTTGTCTGAAAACTGTGATAAATCTAACCCCATAAAGAATCCTATTACTTTGGATATGTTACATATTGGCCCCAAAGTGACTGACACTGAAAAGGATCAGTTATTAGACCTCCTGAACAAATTTAGGGACTGTTTTGCTTTTAATATGCAGGAGCTTGGGCTGACTCATATAACCGAAATGACATTACGTCTTAACGATGATACACCTGTGATTTATAGACCTTATAGACTACCTTTTAGTGAGCGCGCAAAGGTACGGGAAATGATAGGTGATATGTTAGCTAATAATATTATAAGAGAATCACAGTCGGCTTATGCCAGCCCCATAGTGTTGGTTCGGAAAAATAATAATGAATACAGGCTTTGCGTAGACTATCGGGCATTAAATAAAAAGACAGTAAAAGATAGCTATCCGATGCCAGTCATTGATGACCAGCTCGATCGTCTAAGCGGGAAATCATACTTCACAAGCTTAGATTTGGCGTCCGGCTATCACCAGATCTTAGTGGCTGAAGAGTCACGTCATGCAACAGCTTTCGTGACTCCTGACGGCCACTACGAGTATATGAGGATGCCATTTGGTCTTGTGAATGCTCCTGCAGTCTTTCAGAGTATGATCAATAAAGCACTGGGAGCCCAACGATTCGAGCTGGCTATCCCTTATTTGGATGATTTACTATCTACGGGTAATTCATTTAAAGAGGCATTCGGTAAGTTGGAAGCTATTTTACATCTTTTACGTAATGCCAATCTTACCCTTAATCTAGAAAAGTGTTTCTTTTTCCAATCGGAAATCGACTATCTTGGTTATGAGATTTCCGAAGCTGGTCTTAAACCTGGAAGTAAGAAAATAAAAGCAGTTTCTGAATTCCCCAAACCGACGAATGTCCACCAAGTTCGTCAATTTATTGGTTTGGCCAGTTATTTTCGGCGTTTTGTATTTAATTTCGCTTCCATTGCGAAACCCCTTACTCAACTGACCAAAGCCGACGTTCCTTGGAATTGGGGCGACGAACAAGATCGTGCATTTGAAGATATAAGATCTAAATTGGTTGTTAGACCTGTTTTAGCGTTATACAATCCAGATTATATGACAGAGGTCCATTGTGATGCCAGTAAATTGGGAATTGGGGGTATCTTATTACAGAGACTTAATGAACAATACCCTTTTAGGCCAGTTGCTTATTTCAGCCGTCAAACGACTCGTGAAGAAGCTTTTTGGCACTCCTATGAACTGGAAACGATGGCAGTGGTCCTCACTTTAAAGAAATTTAGAGTATATTTGATTGGTTTAGAATTTAAAGTTATAACAGACTGCAATGCATTACGCGCCACCTTGGTAAAGCGAGATTTAATTCCTAAGATTGCAAGGTGGTGGCTGATGCTGCAGGAATATAACTTTACTATTGAGTACCGGCCCGGCCATAACATGCAGCATGTCGATGCTTTGAGCCGGAACCCCATCTCGCAAGAAAATAATCTAGAAGAGTTGGAAGTCTTCACTATTACGACTGAAGACTGGCTTCACACGGTACAGATGACAGATCCGCGATTAAAACATATTAAAACTATTTTAGAAACTAGTGAAGAGGATATAAAGGACGTATCTAATAATTACGTATTGCGAAATGGCAAAATATATAGGCGCATAGGATCCAAATTAAAATGGGTGGTACCTAATTCGGCACGGTGGAGAATTTGTCAGCTTAATCATGACGAAGCGGGTCATTTCTCAACTGAAAAAACCATTGAAAAAATAGGAGCCGATTATTGGTTCCCAAAAATGAATCGCTTCATCAGGAAGTATGTTAACGCTTGCATCAACTGTGCCTATAACAAAGAAATGTCGGGGAAAAAGTCAGGGTACTTAAACCCAATACCCAAGGTCAACGAAATATTTTACACAATACACATGGATCATTTGGGTCCATTTATTAAAAGTAAAAGAGGAAACGCATATATTCTCGGTGTTATTGATGGGTTCAGCAAGTTCATATTTGTTAAACCTGTTAAGAATACTAGATCTAAAACGACAATTAAAGCCCTCGAAGATATTTTCGCAACATTTGGATGCCCAAAAATAATTATATCAGACCAAGGTACGAGTTTTACGTCTGGCGAATTCAAAAGTTATGTAATGTCGATTGGAGCCAAACATGTCCTTAATGCAGTAGCAACGCCTCGAGCAAATGGGCAAATTGAACGCTACAATCGAACAATCCTCAATTCGCTAGCCGCTATGAACCATGGGTTGGACGAGAGAGACTGGGACGCAAATGTTGCTAAATTGCAATGGAGTCTTAATAATACAATAAATAAAAGTACTGGAAAATCACCAGCTGAGGTGGTATTTGGGCATAGAACCACATGCCAGGCGGAAGGAATTATCAAAGGAGCTTTAGATATAGACGCACAGATTTCAAATACTAATAGAGATGAATTGAGGAAAGCGGTGGAAGAAAAAATTATAGAAGGACAGAAAAAGATGAAAGAAAATTTTGATAAAAAAAGGGCTCCAACTAAGGCGTTTCAAGAAGGTGACCTTGTTATGATTCCTAATAACAATCCAGACAGGGGTAAAAGCAAAAAGTTAGCTGCAAAGTTTAAAGGTCCTTTCAAAGTAACAGCAGTGCTGGAGAAAGACCGGTACGAAGTATCTAGCATTAAGGGGTTTCCTCAGAGACATTATAAGAATATTTTCGCGGCTGATCAGTTAAAACCGTGGATTAATCTCAGTTTATCACCGGTAGTTAGCGATAAAAGTGATAATAGCGATTCGGATTCGCTTGACGAATAGTAGAAAAGCGTTATGTATTTTATATAATTATTTATGAATTTGTATACATAAGGATAATGCAGTAAAGAAAGTAGTAGTTATAGTTGTAATGGCCGGTAGCCCTTAAACCAATTTCCATATCATTTACAGCTTAGATTGGTGTCGATAACGGATAATCGGCACAATCCGGTTATTCTTACAGAAAGCCTGATGAGACAGCGCTGATGCAGATGAGCTGTTGGCAGACCGTGGCTCTCGGGTGGCTAAACGGCAGATTATTGATTAATGGCTCTCGGGTGGCCTAATACATGTGATGATCCAAGAAGGTGAGCAGACCGTGGCTTTCGGATGGCTAAACGGGAGCTTCCTACAAATTGTGGTTACGGAACTGTATGGGCCTTCGGATGGCATATGAAGATTACAACTTTTTATTAGCATCTTAAGTTGTGCTGTTGCACTAATGGTTTTGATTGATGAAACAACATAGAATTATATTTAATATCTCCTGAGTAGAAATACATTCTAAATTGCTATTGTAACTATTGTGAAACTCGGATTATATTATTATTTAGATAAGTAAAAGTAACTTTATTTTATGAAATGTATAGTCAATGTATGTAGATTAAATCTAATCTAAATTGTTAATTACTAAGTTGGAAGTAATATTTATTTTTTATTAATGTTTTTTTGTTTTACGCTATTTTTGTTTTGGTATGAGGTCATACCTATACGGGAGAATGGCCGAGTGGAATTTTGTAATGGGGACATTCCTATTGCAGAATGGCCGTCTGTTAGCGATACCCACATTTTTAACAAATAATTTTTAAAAAAACAAGTCGTTGATTTGTCAGATAGTCTGTGGTACGGTGCCGGCGGCCATTACCAATGGGAACGTTAGGCCTAACTGTTGTTAACATATTTAATTGTAAGAAACAGTAGTAGTATTGATTAAAAGCATTTCAGGAAATTGAAGACTGTGTATCATTTGACCTGACACCGTTAACACTTGGTATAAAACGCGCAATGTATGGCGCGATGAGCTCGTTGACCTCGGCTATCGCAATCGATCGAGTTCGATGATCGCGGTCATTATAGGGACTGTAGGGATGTACCTTTCATGTCGATACTTTTAAAATTATTGCTGGGAAACGACTTTTTTTAGGGGTGGAAACACACTTTTTATGATAGGACTCAACACAGTGGTCGAGTGGTTTTAGGCGTTTGCCTTGTAACCCGGTGGTCGTGGGTTCGATTCCCACGGGAAGCATACTTTGTAAAGTTGTTTCCAGTTTAGCTAGGACATTGCAGGCTTGAATCACCTGATTGTCTGATAAAAAGTCGGTGGTCCCGGCTGCCAAATGGCGGTCGTCAAACCATGTCAGAGGCCCTTGACTTGAGGCGGTTTAGAAACTCTGACACTAGGATCTGTGGGGGTTAGACCTTACTGCCTACACGATAAGAAGAAGAACGAACCTTGTGCTGATGAATGCATTGAATAGTATGGGAGTCAAGCAGGTATTTAAAGTACAGTTATCACATTAACATGTAGTATTAAAAAAAAATACGGAACCCAAACAAAAAGTTGGAACCTAGACTCTTTTTTGTTCTAGAGCATAGCATCCCTGCTAAGCCATCGCATTGACTAGGAGAACAAGAGCTAGCTTCGGCTTCGTTAAGGGTACTTTGACACCCAATAGGTACTCTTCTTGCGTCGTCCACGGTCATACATCAGCCATACATTTCCGGTTAACGACCATCAACGTTGTCCTTGCTAAAATATTAAGCGAGCAATGAACAGTGTACTGAGCTCGTTGACCTCGGCTACCGCAATCGATCGAGTTCGATGCTCGCAGTCGTTCTGTAGGGACGTGTACCACTGGGTGACAATCGGTTTGTCGATACTTTTTATTACATTATAGGCCCCTCAAATGGAATTGGGCTGGCCATGTCCAACGAGCTGTGGGCCAAAATAACCACATTGTGGAGTCTCCGCCAGAAGGCGACGTAGTAGACCTCGCAGGCGATGGTGGGTAGAGCTGGACAAAACCAACGCCCATTAGCACTAGATCGAAAGATTTATAGGTCATGGGGCCCCAGCAGTGGGCAAACTCCCACTGCGTTACGCGTCGCGAGAAGTGCCCATTCCAATCCCCGCTACATCCATAGGACGCAGACCCTGCAGGACCGACTACTCCGTAAAAACACGGAAGCCCCCTTCTATGTACGTAATGACAGTCTACATTTAGACCGCAGAATGACTAGACTACTGTCCAATTTTTATTTTTTATTTTTTTTTGGTGGGTGGAAAATCATCGAATGATCCCCCCCGCTCTTGGGCAGAGCGAAGGGGAGTGTCAGACTTCTACTGACTAAAAACCGAACCCATGTTCCTTCTTTGCCCTTGCGCCGAGGCCACGTAATCTAGTACAAAAATCCGCGGCCCCGACGGGCATAGACTATGGTCCTTCAGTCATGAAACACATTTGAGCCTCGATGGCATCGGCTGCTAACTAGTGCTAACCAATGATTCTAGAAAAAAAGGTAGCGAGAAGTTTGCAAATATGACAATCAGGCGTACGTACGTACAAAGGAGTATCGTGTTACCCGGGAGCTAGCTTGTAAAGGTCATGTTATCGCTTCATATAAAATACTGGTATGCAGCTACTTCTGGTTAGACTGGAAGTCGATTCCAACTCCAATATAATTGGTAATAATAGGGGGATATTGTTATTCGCGTCCGTAGGAGCTACCTAACCACAACCCTACACGTGTCCCCCGGGTGGTGCTAAATGAATAACAACGACGAGTCTCGGGCGGCGGTCAATCAGCCCGACCAAACCAGCCTAACCAGCTTGGTGTAGCAGTGAGGGTAGGAAATGACTCTCACAAATCGCAACCCTGGAGACTTCAACAGGATCGATGACCTTGGCTTGACTGTCTGGGCCATGAAGAAGACAACTTCTATAAAAAATCACCCCAAGTCTACGGTTAGACTTCGTGCCAAGAGACTGCATGGCTGGTGGGAGACCAGTTACTAGCGATTCAACCTCTACGGATATGGCAAACGTAGTTGTATTCTGCCTTCTTAGGGAATGGCGTCACCCCTAAGTGACCTTTTATTTCGTCCAATACTCGTGGGAACAAAATGAATGAAAACCCAAAAAATAAATCAAACCCAACTATGATCCAACAAACTCTTTCCAAGGGCATGTTTACAAAAACACGCAGCAATTCGCTTGGTACCTTACCGCAAGACATGAACACTCCTGAAATAATATTTAGTGCGAACGACCGAAACGGGAACGCCTGGCAACATGACCGAATACCTCAAGCCAAAAGAAGAAGAGTGGAAACCAAATCACCACAAACAGAAAATGATACCAAAAAACCTAATAATGCATATTCAATACCTACACAGAATCAATTTGAAATTTTAGACAATGAGGAAGACATAACAAATAACAAAGAAATAGAAAAGCCACCAAAACCAGAACCCATCTTTGTAACTGGAGTCCTAGATATCAACGCTCTTAGGTCTGAAATATTAAAAATTACAACAGCAGAAAACTATACTATGACCACGCTCAGGTCAGGACACATAGTGAAAATAATGCCAGCAAGTATAGAGGTATACAAATCAATTAGAGAAAAATTCATCACAGACAACATCAGCCACTATACATACATGTTAAAGAATGAAAGACCCTACAGAGTTGTACTGAGAGGTCTCCATAGTTCAGAGGATACCTCTCAAATAAAGGAAGAACTCAAAGAACATGGACACGAAGTAAGACAACTAGTAAATGTACGCCACCGAACTTCAAAAGAACCTTTACCCCTATTTTATGTAGACCTGGAACCAAAACCGAACAACAAAGATATATTTAAAGTAAAATTCTTAAATAATATGAAAGTATCCTTTGAACCACCTTATAAGAAAAAAGAAATCCTCCAATGCAAAAGATGTCAAAGATTTGGTCATTCCAAAAATCAATGCTATCGGCCATTCAGATGCGTCAAGTGTGGAGACGACCATCCTACCACCACTTGTACCAAAACTCGAGACACAGAAGCTACATGTGCGAACTGCCTAGAAAAACATCCGGCTAGTTATAGAGGATGTGTCAAATACAAACAATACAAAGAACATATTCTAAAAATTCAACCGAAGCAAGCACAGATCAATATAAACCAATACACCCGGATGCCCGGAGTCGCCAAACCACAGACAAAGACGTATAATACTTACAACAAAAATACAACAACATACGCTGAAGTGACCAAAAACAAAACAGAAAACATAAATAACCTAGAACAACCGCTTCAAATGCAACAACTTGGTGACATCTTGGATAAGATGTTCAACAGAATACAAACTATGATGTTAAACATGGTAGACAACATGATGGATAGATTTCTCCAGCTTTTAAGCAGTCAAAGGAAAATATAATCCTAATCTTAATATAATCCTATGGAATGCCAACGGACTAGTCGCTCGAAGACTAGAGCTTGAAATCTTCCTGAATATGAAAAAAATCGACGTAGCACTAATATCTGAGACCAGATTTACAAACAAAAGCTTTGTATCAATTAAGGGCTATACCATGTACGCCACTAATCATCCTTCGGGTAATGCGCATGGAGGAACGGCAGTACTCATAAAATCTAACATAAAACACCACCCGCTTGAGCCTTTCTCAACAGACAAGATACAAGCCACACTTATCAAAGTCAAAGATGACAGCTCGGACATCACAATCGCTGCAGTTTACTGCCCTCCTAAACACCAGATAACAAGGGAAGACTATAACGAATTCTTCTCTGAACTCGGACATCGATTTGTATGTGGAGGAGACTGGAACGCAAAGCATACATTCTGGGGTTCTAGGTTAGTAACCACTAGAGGAAGACAGCTCTACCAATCTGTCAGGGATCTCAATCTCGATTGCTTGTCTACTGGGGAACCTACTTATTGGCCGACTGACCCTCGAAAAACCCCTGACCTACTAGATTTTTTCGTATCTAAAAACATTGCAATCAACAATACTCACATGGCATCCGACTTAGATCTCACCTCAGACCACTCTGCAGTTATTCTTAACGTGAATAATAAGATTATACTGACTGAAACACAACCAAAAATCTACAACAAGAAAACTAACTGGGAAAAGTATCAAGATATCATTACAGCGGAGACAGAGCTTAAGATCTCCCTAAAAAACATTGATGAGGTAGAACAAGCCATAGAAAAACTAAACCGATTGATCCACGATGCGGCAAACAGGTCCACTCGTCAACACAAAGCGGGAACCGCAAAAGAACATGTTTATCCTGCGTCCATCAAGGACCGTATAACTGAAAGACGCAGACTTCGCAGAGAGTGGCACAGAACCCACTGTCCAAGAGATAAAACTGCCTTTAATAAAGCTTCACAGCAACTAAAGGCACATATCAAAGAATGGGAAAATGAGAATCTACAATCACATCTCTCAAAACTGACACATACTAGTGACACAAACTACTCTCTGTGGAAGGTTACTAAAAACCTAAAGCGCCCCAAACAACAGGTTACACCATTAAAAACAGAAAACGGGACCTGGGCTCGCTCCGACCTTGAAAAAGCTAATACATATGCCAATCACCTGCATAAAGTTTTTGAACCACTCCCTAGCAACAATCAGCAACTCGACGATGAAATAACCAAATACCTCAACTCTCCTTCTCAAATGTGCCTGCCACTAAAACATGTTACACTACCTGAACTAAGGCGGGAAATTCTAAAACTTCAAGAAGGTAAATGCCCTGGTTACGATCTTATCGACGCCACTCTTTTGAAGCATCTCCCAAAAAAAGGTTTACTGCTCATACTTGGTATCTTTAATGCATGCCTAAGATTGTCCTTCTACCCAAGTCAGTGGAAAATGGCTCAGGTAATAATGATACTGAAACCAGGTAAACCAGCTCAAGATGTGGCATCGTACAGACCCATAAGTCTCCTTCCAGTAGTTGGAAAACTATTGGAAAGGATTATACTGAATAGAATGCGAGAACACCTAGCAGAGATAATACCAACTCACCAGTTTGGATTTAGAGAGGGCCACGGTACCGTCGAACAAGTGCATCGTTTGGTTGACGTCATTGGTAGAGCGCTGGAAAACAAACTATATTGCTGTGCAGCCTTCCTAGACATCAGCCAAGCATTCGACAAGGTGTGGCATAGCGGGTTACTGTATAAAATTAAAAAAATGCTACCACACTCGTTCTACGGATTATTAGAATCGTATCTTAAAAATAGATGCTACGAAGTGAAATATAATTCTGACACATCTCAAATGTACAAAATTAAGTCTGGAGTGCCACAGGGTAGCATACTGGGACCAGTTCTCTACCTAATATTCACAGCAGATATACCCACTCATGCTTATACCACTACAGCGACATATGCAGATGATACCGCAATCCTCTCAACACATGAGAATTGTGACTCCGCATCCGAAAGACTACAGCTACACCTGACTCAGATCGAAGAATGGCTCGAACAGTGGCGTATTAAAGTCAATACAGATAAGTCAGTTCAAGTAACCTTCACACTCCGAAGAAAAACCTGCCCACCTGTGAAACTTTGTAATACAGAGATCCCACAATCAGACGTCGCCAAATACTTAGGTATGCATCTCGACAGACGGCTCACTTGGCGAACACACATATGGACCAAAAGGAAACAACTAGATTGCAAACTCCGAAGCATGTACTGGCTCATTGGACGTAGGTCACAGTTGACAGACGCTAGTAAAATGGCTATCTATAAAACTATACTGAAGCCGGTATGGACATACGGCATACAGCTATGGGGCACAACCAGTCACAGTAATATCGAAATACTACAAAGGTTTCAAAATAAAACAATGAGAGCCATGTTCAATATTCCACCGTACATAAGCAACAAATATGTGAACCTAGATTTGAATCTACGAACAGTGAAGGAAGAAATTGAGACATACAGCAAGAATTATCAGGCCAGACTTGACCATCACATCAACCAGTTAGCTGCTGAACTGCAGGGAGACGGCAGTCTAAGATACTATCGCCTTAAAAGAAATAGTATACGAGACCTAGCAATAAGATTCGCAGACCGAACATGAGAATGTCATCAATGGATGCACAACTCAGCTGAAAATATATCTACTGATGAAAATCTGACAACGTATTAGATTATTGTTTCATAGAAACAGATTGCTAAGTAGCAGGATAAAAAAAAAAAAAAAAAAAAAAAAAAAAAAAAAAAATATAATTGGGAATCAAACACATAAACCTCCTTTTGGGCTTAGCCGCAGTCGGGTAAAAAACAAAGGAGACGATTAGTGCTAAAAGAAGAATCTTCTTTCGTATATATTTTTTTGATATATTATTATTTTTAAATTTTAATCTATTGACATGGCACCTTAATTTTATTGTAATTGCTTGTTTAGGTTTAATTTTATACGCCATTTATTAGCAAACATAGTGCACATATTTTAGACAATATACTATTTGTAACCATACCAGATGTTTTACAATATTAATGATTTACTGATTGAGTTTTTTTATTACAATATTTCAGTTTTTACAGTGGTCAATTTCATTAGTCCATAACCAAGGTACAGCAGAAATGAACCTTTTGCCATACATTTCCGTGTAATAATGAGCGGTAATGTCCTCGCTCAGTATTAAACGCGCTATGAATGACGCGCTAAGCTCGTTGACCTCGGCCATCGCAATCGATCGAGTTCGACGCTCGCGGCCGTTCTGTAGGGTCGTCACTTCTGTTCTTTTGTCGATATGTGTTATGTTTATTTAATAAAACTTTTATTGATATGTGATTTAGTAAGAGAAGTTTATGTTATGAGGAGGGACGAATCGCATGTGACTAAAAAATTAAGTTCAAAAATCTAAAACCCGACTACTAACAAAATCGCGTTCTTAAAAGTAGAAAACAAGAAAATAATACTTGTCTGATATTCTTCGTAGTCGCATGCCACTGATACCTGATGCTCCTTCATGGCGTTCTCATTGATACAGAAGTCAGCTGCTAATTGCCATTAGCAAGGTGGCATGCGTACATATTTGTAATGTGCTCGCCAAGACCTTTCATTTGATACCAAACTTGCTATGATTATCTCAATTTAATATTTTTTTAGGTAAGTTTTTGACATTTAAATTCCGTCATAAAAGAATTGATAATTCATTCAAGAATAGATAATTTATATAGCCTATGTCACCCGGGCTATTCTTACGAATCTATCGACACCTAATTTATTAAAATCCGTTCAGTAGTTTAGGCGCTACGGTGGAACATACATACATAGACTGCCAAAATCATTACCCTTCTTTTTGGCTTCGCCGTAGTCGGGTAAAAAGGTGATGGATATAAATGTTGATGTATTGAGAGGGAGAGGAAGGCCGAAGAAAAGATGGATAGATTGTGTGAGGAAAGATATGAAAGAAAAAGGAGTAAATGCCACCGTGACGTCTAACAGGGAGGAATGGAAAAAGAAAACATGTTGCGCCGACCCCAAATAGAATGGGATAAGGGCAGGAAGATGGTGATTTAGTAAGACAAGTTTTGAACGTCAGTTGCATTAATTTTGGCTGTAATTTCAATAGGGGATCGGACTGGGTCAAAATAATATGATTCTGTTTAGTCCGTAAGTTAGATTATCGAAAAATATTGAATACGTGTTTTTTGTTTTATCAAATCAATAAAAAATTACGAAGATAAAACGCGTCAAAGATCTTGGAGTGGGGCTTGAAACGTCACTTGTGTCGTCAAAATGTACTATCATATGACGTCACACGAGTTTTCGAAGCACTGTATCGTCTTCATTTTAAGTTTACGTGAAAAAATAAAAAATACGTGTCCAATAATTTTTGGAAATCTATCTGACGGACTAATTAGTTTTTTTTTGTCCGATCCCCTAGCTGCATGTAAGTGTCTCCTAAATACAACGCCATCAGTACCCCATTCTGGGAGTACCCCACAGTACACTTTGCTCTTTCGCAATTTCTACCACTAGAAAATTTTGACCCCCCGGCCAAAATAGTGATCAGAACATCATCATCATTGATGATGAACTTTTCGCAACTCCTACTTCAAGAAAATTTTGCTCCGCCGGCCAAAATAGTGATCAGAACATTAATTCATTAGAATCCCATAGTTCTCCAACTATACGGCGATAACATTAGTTTATATCTCGTTGCTACATTATAAGTCCAACAAAAGCTACAGAATTTAGGCAGTTATCACGACGAAAAAAATAAGACATTTCAGCCAAAAGTGAAGCATTTATTTCAAATAGACCCGTGAGAGGTACTTCTGCATAGTCACAAACAAGCTACCTACAGTCCAGCAAAAGGCATAAAAACTGTGAATGAACTGCAGTTAGAAAACACTTACTATTAGATTTCTAAATTCATGGTAAAATCGGATAATTTAACACAGAATTATCGATAATAACACTACACAACACTATCTGAAAACAAAACACATGCGTACGATAGAGTACGAGATATCTTCCCTCTCTTTTACACTCACGGCCATACTCCAACTTCGGCTTTATCCGGCAGTCTCCGCCGCGCTTCGGCTAAAGCAAACCATCCGTGGTTCAATGAAACGAAACAAATGTCAACCTTGCCGCGTAAACATTACTTTAATTTTACGTGAAGAGATAAGTTACTAGCTAAAATTTACTGTAATATTATTTATTAATTAATTTTAGATAAAAATAGGTACATTTTGAGTGGTTTCTGTGTAAATATAAGTGAAAAGTGTAATGTTTTGACAAGGAACACGTTCCGAGGCAATCCGAGGTTATTTGTTGACATTGAAAAAATCGGACTCGATAATTTCGAGTAGACTTCCGTGTTTCCACAGTGATACAGTGAATTTTGTACGAAAAGTGTCTATCTAAGTAATTATTTGTGTGAAAAACGACTGAAATGCAGTTTTCAAAGTTATTTTAAACGCAAAACACAAGGAATGGATTTGAGAAAAGAAGGTTCGATACCCCTAAAAATGTTAACCTGTTTTCTCTGCGAAAAAGCGGGAATTCTCGTGAAGAAATTCAATGAAGATAAATTAGAGAAATGCCGTAAGATACAGGCTTTTAGAAAGAAGAAGAATTTGGTTCACAAAGATGTTGTATTACCAAAAAGTTTGCAGCAAAAAGGATATCATTTGCCATGCTATGACAAGTTTATTATTTTAAAAAGGAAAAATAATCAAAAGGAGTTTGATTCTTTGTTCAATAATGGCAAGGTAAATATAATTTATTTAAGCAAGTAGGTAATCTATTTTAACATTTCCTTTCAAAATGGTGACAAACTAAAACAAGTAATATTCATCAACCTACACTTGGCCTGTGTGATGAGTTTTATAGTCCACTGTGTCTTCAAGAGAGTAAGTAGGGCCTAACTAATATAGGCTGATAATAACATAACATGACCCTTGTAATACCAAAAGGTAAGGCAGAGGTGTACCTAATAGTATTGTGCAGACTGGGCACACTTGTGTACTGGGTTGATGGAGAATATGACCACTAGTTGCTTGTAGTTTCTTCTTTATTAGGAGTTTCATAATGAAGTCGTAGCTGGATTCGGAATCATTTTACCACCAAATTTCGGCAATAGGGGATCGGACAAAAAAAACTAATTAGTCCGTCAGATAGATTTCCAAAAAATATTGAACACCTATTTTTTATTTTTTCACATTAACAGTGCTTCGAAAACTCGTAAACTCCTCGAAAACGTTACATGTCAGTACATTTTTTACCCACAAGTGACGTCACGACGCTTTTTATCTTCGTCAATTTTTATTAATTCGTTAAAACAAAAAACACGTATCCAATATTTTTCGTTAATCTAACTGACGGACTAAACAGAATCATAATTTTTTGACTCAGTCCGATCCCCTATTATGTTGAAGTCCTGCCTGTGTAAGAAGGAGCGAGCCTGAGATCTAAGATTGGATTCCCAGGTTGAGCAAAGTTGTATTGGGGTTTTTGAGCAGTTGCCATGGAGTCTGAATTTGTGCTCGGTTTTACGTAGAAACCAGCAACATATGGGTGTCACGTACTGTTAAGTACATCTCTGCCTAGCTCTTCGGTAATTACAGGCATAATGTTATGTATGTAGTTAATCTGAATAATATTTGAGCTGAACAAATATTCCAAATAATAACATTTTACCGTATCAAATCCAGACCAAACACGACCTTGGAATTAATAATTAAATTCCAGGGTCACCTCTGAAAACCTAAAGGTCACTTCATGGTTAAATATTGTAGGTTTTACGATATTTTAGTATTTCAGGAAGTAATCATTTGATTAACTCTTTAACCTTTAGGTAATGAGTTACCAAATAACTGTGTTGTGGAGGTCAGATAGGCAGTCGCTCCATGTAAAATACTGGTTTTCAGCTGCATCCGGTTAGACTTGCTTGACGGGTGAGGCAGAAATATTCACTCAGATTTTACCAGTTTTGTTTTAGTCTCATGTTCTAAGACAAGCCTATTGCCAATGCAAGACGCAAGACTCTGGACTGCAAACTGGAACTGAGAACACTGTCTTAAGCTTTCACGGTTCATAACTATATCTCGTCGTTTCGGGAGTTGCTGCGTCGGGCTGCGCGGCGCCGGATGTTACCGCCGGCGAGTGCTATGGGTGCGGGGGCGTGCGGCGGCGCGTGCCGTGGCGGCGGGTGCGCGGGGCTCCGGGTCGCGGAGCGGCGGTTGCACGTTGCGGCGTGCATTTGTTGTTCCGTGATTCGGGGTCTCGAGCATTCGTTGTTGCGGTTTGCGTCGCTGCGTGCTTTCGTGCTCGCAGTGTTCGTTGTTGCGGGCATTCGGTGGCGTGTGGTTCGGCGTGGTGACTTTCGGAATGACGTATTGCACTCGTAGTTTCGTTTTTTTTAGTGAAATGTTCTTCTGACATTCAAAAGTGCCTGTAATGGCTTAATTGAAATAAAGAATTTGAGTTTGATTTAAAATGTCACTTACGGGATATCTTCCGTGATTATCATTTGTTTTGAGTTCCCGATATATTGAGTTAACCCGCGATCATGGCGCTTGCAACAGCGTCGAAATATCGGGAACTCAAAACAAATGATAATCACGGAAGATATCCCGTAAGTGACATTTTAAATATTGACCATTGATATAAAAACTAAAGATACGGTCGTCCGAACATTTTGCTCGATGCGTTCCCCATACAGAGAAACACTAACGTCATCTATATGAACTAATCAGGCTGCTCGTAAACGTAACCTTGTATGAGCGGCGTGGCGTGGTATTATCGAGGTATAAAGAAATTAAATAAAGCTTTCATTAAAATGTTAATAATAAAAAAAAAAAAAAAACATTTTCTTTTAAACTTCGGTTTAGTCAAGACCTATTTGGGACCAAATTCGAGGCGTCATTTTATCATGCGGTCCCCCCAGTCCTTACGCAGTTATATATAAGTCAATGATTGTAACTGAGAAATTCCTAATGGATGACCCTTCTTCTTTTTCTTGTGGTTAGTATAAAGCCTGGTCAGAGTTTTTATACTGCCCATAAGCCTCTTACTTGGTTTTACATGTAGTCGAGAAATATCTCTCAGTCTGACACTCCCCTTCGCTTTGCCCAAGAGCGAGGGGGGGGGGGGGGTCATTTGATGATTTTCCACCCACCAAAAAAAAAAAAAGGTATTCTGGTTTCCTCAAGATTTTTTCTTTTACCAAAGATTATGACAAAAATATCTGAAACATCAGATCAGATCCTTAAGGTTGCACAAGCCAGTCATTCTTCCATACAAACGTAGTATGGTGATTACTGGTTGACGGTGTAGGTTCAAAATTGTATCAACTGGTCTTGTCATTATTATATTATTGACGGCACGGTTGGTGCAGTGGCTGAGCGATTGGACTGCTGCGCTGCGTGTCGCGGGTTCGATCCCCGCACGGAACAAATATTTGTATGGGCTACAGATAGTTGTTTCGGGTCTGGTTGTGTTTGTGCATGTGAGTTTAATGTTTGTGAACGCACCCACGATACAGGAGAAATTCCGTGTGGGGCAACGTTTTTAAAAAAAAAAAAAAAGTTACGTATACATATAGTACGAAAATGAAAAAAGCGAAACCATACAGGCATAGATTAGTTATTAAAGAATTCAAATAATTTTATTTTGAACAGATACATTCAATGGATTTTTCATGGTATCCATACTACCAAAGGTCTGCATAGAAACAATCGCGCGCCCGTTTTAGTTGTCTCTTTCGCTCTATGCATTTCGCTCGTGACGTCGGATGAAATAGCATGCATTTTAGCCCCGCCCACCAACTAGTTCGTGCCATTGGCTTGTTTACCCTTAATACGATTTACCCAACCAGCGAATCAAACCCAAAGCATGAAGCTCAGCAGAATCATTTGCTACCACTCAACCAATGAGGCAGTCCCACCAATAACTTTAATACTAACTACTGATTCTTATTTACAGGTACTTATCAACAACATACCGCCACTCAAAATCGAGTCACCAAAAGCATTTAAGAGACACACACCCTCTTCTAGCGTCATAGAAATACCAAAACTAATAGAAATACCTAAAATTGGTAACAAAACCTGTGACATTGATCTAAAAATCACACCGTTTAAAACATACCCGATGGACGAACCAAGTTATGTGAATCCGGACATAGCACGAGGAGTCATCTTAAAATCTATATTAACAAGAAAATCTCCTATAAAAAAGGATATGATGAAGGACTGTTCTGCTTTCAATTCTGGCATGGACCTATTCAGATATGGCAACATGTTCAACCAACCAAATCTAAACTTTGGTCCCGAGAAATTAGAACCAAAAATTGTGGAGCCAATTTCCTTGGAGAATGATATTTGTGTATTTTGTGATAAAGAGCAAAGGAAAATTGGTACACAGGTTGTAATGCCAGAAATATTGAAAAAGGATGAATTTGAAAAGGTTTTGGAGTTTGCCGAAGAAATTGATGATAAGAAATTGATAGAAAAATCCGCGAAATGCAAAGAATTTTTGTGCCATCCTATATGTAGGGTTCAATATAAAAATAAATACCAGAAGGTCACTAACAAAAATTGTGATGAAAATGACAGACTGGTTATAAAAAACTTGCAAAGCAAAGGATTTGAAGCTCTCTGCATTTTCATAGACAATGAAATCGTAGGCAAGAATAAATACTACTTTTTGTCTGACCTCTTTGAACGCTACAAATTGATACTATTCGAAATTCAAAACACAACTATCCCATTGGAAATTGAAATAACTATCCTACAGTTACAAGAAGAAATACAAAACCATTATACCGATACTATAAAAATAACTTCAAAAAATAAAAAGAAGGTAGTCCACAAAAATGGACAAACAAATTTCGAAATAGAAGATTTTAATATGGATAAAATCGCATTTGAATTACATAGTGAAATTAAATCTTCGAAAAGGAAATCTGACGGTAGATTTGTGACAGAAATTCCTGAGAAACTAATGCATTTCATTGGGTCTTTAATACAAGGGCCTATTGCAAGGGATTCATTTGAAGACCGTTTTAAAATTAAGTCTCTTTGTGAGGATGTCGTGGCTAGTGTTAATGTAGATTAGTTTCTGCCGTACCCTTTGTGTAATAGGCGCCATTGTATGTGTAAGTTAGGTTTTATTTATTTGTTGTAATGTAAGTAATAAATGTTAATTTTAAGTATAAAGTTTGTATTATTTTGTTTCTTAGGGATAAGCCCAGTCAAGAGAAGCTCATTGCTAAATAATAACAGTCGCTCGGCTTGACCTTTAGGTTAAGCCGCACATATCTTAGTTGGCCCGTGAAAGGGTGACCACGCATTACATACAGAGTTTCCTCCGTGCCTCTCAAGCGGTTGGTACCGGATGTCATTTGTTCATCTTTTTTTTTTTTTTTTTTTGTTTATGGCAATCTGCCGAAGATTATGGCAATTCCTAACTGGTATCATATTACCCTGTACTAACTGACAGACTTTTGACATGGGGTATCGTGTTACCTAACCTACCCTCATCCTAACTGTGTATAGGTAGCTAGTTCTCTATTGATGTATGAAGAACATAGCTGTAGAGTGAAGTTTCTATAGAAAAGCTGCAGTTCATCTAAAATGTTGATTGGCGACGTTTACATACTTGGCAAAAGTCTAGGCACATGATGAGGACTTCAGTACCATAATCATCGGCCTTCCGAATTGTCTGAGTTCTCATTGAGAGACTGGACACAGCATTGCTAAACTTAGGCCCGGTATCCACCAAAGCGGAGATGTGCCAAGCGGAGAGGAGATTGCCAAATTCGACCAATCACAGGAAGGGCGAAAGACCAGGGCCCCGAGTCTGCTATTCAATAGTGTCAGAATGGTCAATCATTGATCTCATAATTGTTGATTTTGACAAGTTTGGTGTTGTCAAAATCAACAATTATGAGATCAATGATTGACCATTCTGACACTATTGAATAGCAGACTCGGGGCGCAGATGTAACTGTGATTGGTCGAATTTGGCAATCTCCTCTCCGCTTGGCACATCTCCGCTTTGGTGGATACCGGGCCTTATACTCCGGGCTCCAACCTAGCCACGTTCTGACCTTGGCAACTGTTGTTTAACCGTGAAGATTCAACTTGTGTGACTGTAATAGGCTCCTATCCACAGACTTACCTATAGAAGCGTTGCTTTAAGATCAACCGGTGTGGCTGTTATTACTATCATCATCTCATATCGGCTGGGTATAGACCTCTCTTTTCTTGTGCCATTCTCCACGGTCCTGTGTCAGCCTTATCCTGGTTTTTCCCCTGGTGGCAGTGACAGCCTTAGTCCACCTGTCATCACTGCACCTTGCCTAGAGGAACCACTCACCATGTATCTGATCCCTCTGCGCAATTTTGTGCACATGAGCACTGGCATAGGCCGCCAGCAGCGGCAGCACAGCGCGGTGCGTGAGGCCGGCGCGCGCGCACGTGGCGGCGGCCGCGCTGTGCGCTCCGCCCGCCATGCCCGACGTGCCCAGCGCGCAGCGCCCTGACGACTGGGAGCTCCAGGCGTCGCAGGCGCGTTTCATGCTGTGGGAGAGGGGGGAACATTAAAAATTTGGGAAAAGTGAGGGTAGTAACCACAAAAATTGTGTATAGCACATCGACCTAAGCCACTTGATAAGGAGTTAGGCTGCAAATTCGGAGAGGCGGGGCGTGCAGCGGGGAGATGAATGGAATTTCATTCAACTCCCCGCTGCACGCTCTAAGCAACGCGTCTACGAATTTGCGGCCTTAGTTCCGCCACTTCTTCTTCCCAGCTAAAACACTAGGCAGTCCCCCAAAACGCCCACCCTTCGAGCGTTTTGGGGGACTGCCTCTTGTAAATAAATTTTAACGTACGAAAAGTGCTGATTATCAGGTATCAGCCTAGTTTGAATAAATGACTTTTGATTTTGATAATGAAGTAAACAGTTCCGGACTACTCTCTAAGCACGAAATCCGTAGTTTCGGCCGAAGTTACTGTCATTTCCTACTCCGTGTCACTTACGGTCCTAAGAGGCATTCGTTAGGTTAAAAATGAATGACAACACGATTGGATAGGTTCTTATCCTTACTGCCGATGTGTTGTCAAAACTTATGTATACATACTAAATATTTTTTTAATTTTTTTGTTTATTATAAATGGGCTTGCTCTTGACTTCAATCTTGCCCTAAGGGCAGAGATGATGTCGACGATGGAACGAGCTTACCCAGTAGAAGCCTGTTTACTAGCGACTTAAACAGATTAGAGTTATATGAACTCGGAAAAACCGACGCAGGCAGGGAATTCCACTCCTTGGCTGTGCGCATAATAAAGGACCCAGCAAAGCGCTTCGTTCTAATGTGTGGAACATCGACAAGGTATGGGTGATACCCTGCAGTACGTCTAGTCTCCCGATGGAAGAAGGGAGATGGTGGGATCAGCTCGTGGAGCTCTTGCGCACACTCTCCGAAGTACAGTCTGTAGAAGACCGACAGACATGCGACTTTGCGACGGTGGGCCAGGCTATGTAGCTTGATAACCAGCTTATCGTCACCAATTAGCCGTCACAAATTAAGAAAAAAGTAATGGACCACTACTACTTTCGGACAGGACCCGTATCTTCGTTGAAGTACTTAGGAGTGGACCCCCAAATCACTATGAATATTGATGTGGTTTGAAAGAGTGGCTCTTTATAACAAGAATATAATTACCAAGAGTGCATTATACAGTACATAGTAAGTAAGAATGTTCGGTACAATATTCAGAACAATTTAACAATTCAGTTCAGAGGGTCTAAAATGGCTACTAAGACTTTAGCAGGTCATAACATGAATTGCGTTAAAAAGCATTAAATAGAACCGTTTTCCCCCCGAAGGGTAGAAAACGGATATTTAGGTTTCAGCCGTAGCTTGAACCACTTGAGATTACGCTTCCTGAAATACGTCACTCACACCTTCAAATTGTCTGTTCCTACCTTCTTTGAGTGCACTATTGCTATCTCTTTCACTCATGACGCAGCGCCCGGCGTGCGGCGCGTGCGCCGCTGTCCTCAGTACCTATGAAGGAGCCGGCAAGGACCCTGAAGTGTGGTTCAAGCTACGGCTGAAACCTAAATATCCGTTTTCTACCCTTCGGGGGGAAAACGGTTCTATTTAGGTGTTCGAGCCTACGCTTGAACCACTTGAGACGTGTTTATATTTTGCCGGCGGCGCTGCGATGCGTACTGTGACTGATGTTTTAATAAAAGGAAAAACAAAAAATAATAATACTATTAATCTGTCAAAAAAGAAAGGGGATAGAACCGATGTGGCATATCAACCTGTCCGCCATTTTGTTTTTTTTTCGAAATCGCGGCCCACGATGAAAGTGGTATGTATGGATAGAGGACATATAGACGAACAAAAAATGTCAAGTAACACGGTACCTAAAGTGTCACGTTACCGAGATATTTGAAGTTAAAGATCGACAAATAAGTACAACGACAATCATTAAATATTTTTTTAAATAGCCTTTTTACGTGTATATGCGTTAAATTGTATCCAAATAATAGTTCCCAGGTTGATTATTATTATACGCACAATAAAATAGCTTCGCATTGCAATAAAACGCTTTGTTATGTCAAAAATAGTTTTCTCGTGCTCCTAGTAGTATGTTATGTACCTACTCTCTTTCAGTAACCAGTAATAATAATAATAAACGCCTATAGACACGTAAAAGGTCTAATTTTTATGTGGTCATTGTACTCATATGACCATCTTTACCTTCAAATATCTCGGTATCGTGACACTTTGGGTACCGTGTTACTGGACATTTTTTGTTCGTCTATATGTCCTCTATCCATACATACCACTTTCATTGTGGGCCGCGATTTCGAAAAAAAATCAAAATGGCGGTGGGTCGATATGCCAGCTCCCATACAAAAAAGTTCAAACCCCTTTATTGCCTTTTTAAGGTTATAACCAATCAATATAAACAAAAACAAAAGTACATATATCCTAAATTAACAATTGAACAAATAACGAATATAAATCTTGTACTTCTAACATTTAAACTTTTATTTAAATGACCATATAATAATAATTATGTAATCAGCTTCATATAGTCGAAAAATCATCACTCAATACTCTCGTAGTATGGTTGTAATTATCAATGCAATTTGCGGGCGTCTCCCTGAAGTAGTGATTGAAAAAAGTATTTTTAGATCTCCAGTTTCCTCTTTGAAGAATATCATCAATATTGTATTTATTGTTAGTCCAGTTTTCGGATGCAACTGCAGCCCTGAAACTGCCTGCTGAGGCCGAGATGCCTGCCTCCCGAAAAAGTGTTCGAATCCACCCCGAAATTATACAGCGTGATGCATTTTTAACTACCCCTCTCGTAGTTATGAATAAGTTCTTCAAGTTCTTTTCCCTACGTCGCTCTTGGGAGACTGAAATGGATTTTCTTATCCACAAAACAAGATTTAGACGAGCTTCGTTTTCATTGTTTTTTAATACCCATCCAGATTGTCTATAAGTGCTGGAGTCGGTTTTGGAACCGAATTGAGGCCATAGAATTACCTCATCCTCATTCATCTATAAACAACCCTTTCTCAATGCTCAATAAGGTGAGGTCGTGTACTCTTCTTCCTGAAGCTAATAGGAGAAGGACACAAGTATGTCGAAAAATTTGAAATAGGCTATCTTCGTTTATAACGTAGGTCTTAAGGAAGTCCAAAAGGTCACTTATTTTCCAAGGGATGGCTTTCTTTGTAGGGGGATTTTTCAAGAAAATTGCCTTCAGTACATGCTTCACCAAATGGTGCGAAGTTAGTTCTTCAGAACGCTGGGGATTCGCTAAAGTTGCCACTACTGATTTGTGCAGTGCAATAGTGCGAGGGGCCAGTCTTACGGTGTTGAAAAGGTGGCATAGAAATTTTGCCAAATCTGATGGGCTGGGGTTATTCACAGCTATGCTGTTGGTCCGAGCCCAGGCCCGCCACCGGGACCAAGCGGGTTTGTATGTCTTCAGAGAAGATTTCCTCCAAGATGCCTCGAGGAGATTTATATCCGTGTGGGACCAGTTTTGTAATTGTTTACTCCAGCCCGTACCTTCCAGACCAGCAAATTTAAGCTCTCCACATTCTGAGGTGGTAGATTTGTTTGAAGATCTATCAGATTCGATTTCAGGTTTGTTATTGGGATTGGTGGGCAAATTGCCCTTTCTCTTAAGTCGGCTGTCCAGAACGCCTTCGTCCAACTGGGAGTCACTATTAAGTATGTTCCTTCCGATTTGTTCAGATGTTGAATCACGCGAGGTATCAGTGATGGAGGAGGGAAGATCCATCCCAGTTTGAATTGCCACGTCTTGCTGAACTCATCTGTGAATAGTCTGTGTGTGTCTTTTGCGTCTTCGCTGACATATGTCGGCACCACTGCAGATCTTGCAGATGCAAACAGATCGATCACAGGAGTGCCCAGCTTCTGGAATATCATTGATACTGCGGATGGCTTGAGGTGCCATTCGGGAAGACTTTTGTCTCGGGAGAGGCTGTCCGCCAGACCGTTGTATATTCCGGGTATGTAACGGGCTATGAGGTGACAACGCTGACGTTGGCAAAGTTCCAGAATTTTTAGTGAAGTCTCCAGTAGTTTCAAGGACTTCGTACCTCCTTGTTTCATGATGTAAGCTACTGTTGTTCGATTGTCGGTCTGTAACATCACTGTTTTGTCTTTTATTAAAGAGTGGACTCGAGTTAAGACTTCGAACAACGTGTAGAGCTCCTTTTGATTGCTGTGCCACTTCTGCTGCACATTTGTCCACGTGCCCCAGAACTTCTGACCATTTATTACAGCTCCCCAGCCCTTGTCCGCCGCATCTGTCGTTATGAAAACTGACGGTTCTGGTATGTGTATCGGTGAGTCTTTTTGGATATTCGTTTTCCACCAGATGAGCTCCGCCATAGCACGGGGTGGTATTACCGATAGCTGATGTGGTTTTGCCATAGGTAACGACTCAATGCTCTTTGGAGAAAGCGACTGTGGAGGCGTCCTAGTGGTACTACGTATGACGCAAAGTTCAGCTTCCCCAGAATTACCTTTGCATCGTGCCAACTCCAGCGACTCCTCTTTATTACCGATTTCAGATGAGCCGTAAGGTGGGCTGTCTTGCTTTCCGATAGTGATTTTCGGTTTAGTTTGGTATCCCAAGTTATTCCAAGGTATTCTAATTTTCTTGTAGCAGTCGAGGAGGACTTCTCTCGATTTACTTGCCAGCCTAATTCCTGCAAGTATTTGACGACATATTTGGTCTGACTTTCCAGGATATGTGGATCTTCGTGGATTAGCAGGAAGTCGTCTAAATAGACTAAAATCCTTGTACCTTGGCCTCTTAGAGTGTAGGCAATCCAATTGGTGATTTTGGCGAAAGCTGCCGGTGCGCTTGCTAACGTCATTTGGTATACTTTTCCCTGAAAACTGAGGGTCAAGAAGCGGCGATGACTGGGTGATACTGGTAAGTGAAAGTATGCTTGCGATATGTCCAGCTTCATCATGTAACTGTTTTTGTACAAGAGTGTTGGAATTTTTAGGTGGTTTAGGAGGTGAAATTTTGGTGTTTGAACGTATCGGTTTAAGCCTTTCAGGTTGAATATTGGTCGAAAAGAGCCATCTGTTTTCTTTCGCAGGAACATTTCTGAAAGAAATCCACTCTGATACTGGCTTTCCTGAATAGCTTTTGTTTCCAATAGTTTTTGCATCTGTTTTAACATTTCTGGTGTTTCTTTGGTTCGAAATTGAAAAATGTTCTTGGGAGAAAACTTTCTGATTGGTGGTTTGGAGCTGAATGGGATTCTGTACCCCTGGATAAAGTTTTGAATTAATTTTGGCGCTGTTGTCCAATGCTGGGCATAATCTTGTAAGCGCCCTGCTTTGAACGAGTCACTTTCTTTTGCCACCCCCCCAATTTTTTCTACCTTGTTGTGGCTTTGGTTGCGATTGTGATTGGGGTTTATAGTGATACTGCTGTTTGGTTCTAGTACGGGCCATGTCATTGACTCCGCCTGGGTTACGGTAATATCGTGAATTGTTTCTTGACGGGCCTTGTGTTGCCGGCTCTCTGATTCGGTCTTTAGGAAAAAAATTTGAGGGTTTTTTCTTGAAATAAGGAAAAAATCTCTTAATGTCACTGTTGGAGCAATCTTTGACTGCTTTTGACAGTGCATCATCAGAAAAAAGATGTGTTTCTGATGGAGGTATACTGTGCAAAATATTATTAAGAGACTTGTTATGTACTTTATATGCCCCTCTTCTCTGCTCTATTACCTCTGCCCGACGACCACAAACATACTGCAAGAGGTCGTCCGATTTTTTCTTAAACTTAGAGTCAGCGTTGAGAAAAGCACATCCAATTTTGTGTTTCATTTCATTAGGTAGGTGGTCCAACAACTCTCTAAAAATGTTCCTCTGTTGTAAGAGACCGTGAGTTATCGCACCTAGTGTCATGTCGAATTTTTCAAGAACGGCAGATGACTTCCAAGTAGGCGCTACTCCAGCAAGAAGGTTATTTACTTGCAAGGCGCAAAAAGCTGGTGAACCTTGGAATTGCTTCTGAGTGTCTGCATATCTGACGTCACGCCATCCTTCTTGGCCAAAGCGCATACCTTGCTTAAGGAATTGTGGATCAGTAATAGCTACCTTGGGTTCAGTCACATTTGGGACTGGGTTAAAATCAAATGTCTCGTTATCCTCTGATTGCATTGCAGCAAGTTCTCTCTGAGCTTCAGATATCTTGGCTCGTAATTCAGATTCTCTCAAAGAAAGATTATCAGCTGTTGATGGAGCCCGCGGCGGACGAGAATCATATCGGGACGGCTGGTGTTCGTCATCAGACTGTGTACTGTCTGGTAATGAATCAAACGACTCGTTTAGGTTAGGAGGATTGACTGTGTCATCTTTTATGGTGTTGGACAATATTTTTTCAATGTTATCGTTTTGTTTGTTTTGGGTTGTTATTAGACGATTAAACATTTCCATTTGTTGATTTAGAACTGCTATTAACAAATGTTCATTGCTCCCCTGCCCTCGAGATGGAGTCGATTGTTTTACTGGAGTACTCTCCGCTTCTACATCAATCTCGTGAGACCTTTTCCTGCTTCTCGTACGTTCTGGCGTTTCTGTATCAGAAAGTGCAGGATTGGCCGAGGTTCCTTGATCTTGTTGAGAGGTCTGTAGTTCGGATGACGCGCTCCTACGATTCGTCAGTTTACTCTTTATTGTGCGCACTGCGTCAATAAAGCTGAAATAATATTTCCCAGAGCCATGTATCTTTTCCATAATGTGATGAGGAGAAAACACTAAAGCTCGGCCTAGAGGCCAGTGCAAAATTTTCGTCCTTATGCTCCTGTACTTCCTCTCAGACAAAGAGCTAGAGTCCGGAGCAAAAGCTCTGGCTAGATCGGCGGTCGGAATTGCGAATCTTAATTTACCTTCGATTCTAGAAGAGACTTCGGCACCAAATAGCTCATGAAAGCTGTAATTGTGGCGACTAGCGACATCTATCGCAACACCTGCGTACTAACAAACGATCCACAGAAGTTCCTACATCGCGCTATCAACATTATCCGCGACATAAGCCTTTACAGGAGTTCCCGACTTCGGGCAGTTAGCCCGCCGGACACAACACCCGTCCGGTCAGAGGATCCTCCCTTTTCAATGGTGGATGAGGAGCTTTACACCCTGTTCCTCATTACCTCCAAATAATCATTGACTTTCCAGGACCTCCAGTCATCCGGAAAATGTTGGTCAATTATGTTGACCACGGCTGCGAAACTTGGCTCTTCTGCAGCTGGGCAGGGACGTGCGGCTAATTCCCCCAATGTTGTCTGTTTCAACATAATTCTGAAAAGAAGTCGAACAACATTGTTCAGGATATACGTCATTTAATGTTATCAAGCGATATCGTCTTGTTCAAACGACAACGTCGTCTCAACAAACGACGTCGCCTTGACAGACGACGACGTCGTCTTACTTGAAACGACAGGCGATGCGACGTCGCGTAGCCATAAACAAAAGACAGTCGACGTCGTCTTTTCGAGCGACGGAGTAGGTCGTCTCATTCATAGTGAAGACGACAGTCGAATTCGACACGACATGCCGTCTCGATCCGGCAGAAAAGCAACAATGCTTTTAGGTGCTAGGTGGCACGCAAGACGTCGCTGGGCCGTGGGGCGCCGAGCGGAATTCATAATAGTTCCAATTTTAAATAATTTGTTACTCACATAAAATTTTCAACGGTGTACACGTGCGAGTGCTACGAGTTTCAAAAGCGTACTGAGGACAGCGGCGCACGCGCCGCACGCCGGGCGCTGCGTCATGAGTGAAAGAGATAGCAATAGTGCACTCAAAGAAGGTAGGAACAGACAATTTGAAGGTGTGAGTGACGTATTTCAGGAAGCGTAATCTCAAGTGGTTCAAGCGTAGGCTCGAACACCTAAATGGACCTTTCATAATAGTTACTGCTTTCATAATAGTCTGCTAAAGTCGCCAGTTTAGACCCCGAGCACTTTATTGAACACAAGAAAATTGCTACAAAGTTGAATCGGCAACTCAGCTGTTCGAAAATTAATCGAATGTGAAGACTGGTAAAATAAGAATTAGGCCTACATCTATGACCGTAAGCAGCTAGCTACAATACTACTTACCCCATAAACTCGCTGCTAAGCGCGATGGTACTCTTATGCAGCTTGGTGGTCAACGCGCACAGGGTCGTTAACTTCACTTGTAGAGACTGCAAGTAATCCGCCGCTGATGTGAATTCTGGGTCTTTTACTCTGAAACAATACTGTATTTGTTAGTATAACATCACGCCTGTATACTTTGAGGGGATGGGTAGGTAGGCTGCGGGTTGTTCGAAAGAGATACTGCGGGCCGCGGATACAAAGGACTAAGAAGGAACATGGGTGGTTTTTAGTCAGTAGAAGTCTGACACTCCCTACCGGTCTGTCCAGAGCGGGAGGAGTCATTTGATGATTTCGAATACTCCAAAAAAATTGGTTGCCTGTAAAGTCGGTATACGGGCGAAAGTTTTACGTGACAACGACTTTGAGTGGTAAAATAATTTTAATGTGAATATTCATTCGTATAGTAGGAAGAAGGATGAAATAATAGTAACAATATGTCTGTCTCTCTCGCTCTTAGGCGGGCTAACCATGCCCGAGTGGAAGGGACGCGTGCCTCTCACTCGCTCTCATTGTGAGCGCATAACGTGAGCGGAGCGTAACGCAGTTTCTTGAAGTGTCACCCGGCAAACCAATTTATAAGACGTTGTCACGTCAAAAAAGGTATCGAGGTCAGATAGCAGCAGACGCTCCATGTAGTTAGCAACTGGTTTCAAGCTTCATCCGGTTAGACTGGAAGCCGCCCCAAGATAGTTGGAAAAATAGCAGGCAAATGACGATCTGCCGTTTTAAAAGAGATAACATACCTTGGTCCATTCGCTGTTTTCGATTCGCTTGAACCGTATAGAGCACTGCTTAGTCCCCAAAGGTTTAGCGCACTGTTCTCACTTTTGAATACCTGCAGAAATAGAGAATAAAATATAATTTGCATTTTTATTACTAGTATCATTAAGTTCCGGCACCGGAAGACGTTGCGTTGGAAGGCCTCCCACTAGGTGGACCGATGACTTGGTGAAGGTTGCAGGAACCCGCTGGATGAGAGACGCACGGGGCAGGTCCATGTGACGACAGTTAGGGGAGGCCTATGTCCAGCAGTGGACGTCTGTCGGCTGAAATAATGATGATCATCATCAAGTTCCCATCGATAGCGACAATGAATGGGAATTTGTGGAATAAGCCTAGCCCACCTATTTTTAACCGACTTCTAAAAAAAGAAGGATGTTCTCAATTCGGATGTTTGTGTTTTTTTTTTTCATGTTTGTTCGGGCATAACTCCGTCACTTGCTAACCGATTTGAAAAATTCTTTTTTTGTTGGAAAGGGTATACTTCCGAAATGGTCCCATAATTTTTTTTAACGAAATCGGACAAGCGGTTTTTTTTTTCAACAAAAAAAACTACATTGTCCACATTGACCCATGATCCACTAAAAACCACCACCACTAAAAAGTGAAAAATAAAAACTTTTTAACAAAAAATAAAACCGACTTCAAAAAAAAAACAAAAAAAAGTGCAAAATAAACTTTAGAAGAAAAATCAGTTTCTGAAGTCGGTGGCAAAAAAATGAAATCAAACAAACAAAAGTCACCGACTTCAGAAACTGATTTTTCTTCTAAAGTTTAATTTGCACTTTTTTGTGTTTTTTTTTTTGAAGTCGGTTTTATTTTAGTATTCACAAATACAACCATGTAGCATTTTTGACAAGCATTGTTAATCAATAAGTAAATGTGACCAGGATTTTTGTGTAATGCTTCATTGCAAATCAACCATTATAAATTATTAATTCATCATCATCAGCCTATTACGTTCCCACTGCAGGGACTCAGGTCTTCTCTCTAAGAGCTATGGGCTATAATCCACCATGTGTGCCCAGGGATTGGTAGATGTAACATGTCTTCAAATTTTTTGATTCTAAGACATGCCGGTTTCCTCACAATGTTTTCCTTCACCGTATTATTTATAATGACATTACTATTAATTTGATTTGCGTGTTATCTAGAATATTTTAATATTTAACCAGTTAATCAGAGTGCTTTCTTTGCATGTCGGTTTCTTTCACCGTTTTGAGAGCAGTAATGAATAAATTACCTTATCTAATTCGTCGTCGGGTGTGGTCAGGAATATTCTGAAGTCATCACTGTGTGTCAGGATAGGGTGCTTCGCCACTCGTTCTGTTAATAAGAATAAAATAGTTATTATCGTTATAAAGCTTACCGAGGTCGGTACGTGGATGAAAACACTTAAAACCATTGTTATTCAACCGTTCTATTCTGTCTCCTGCTGATATGGAGGGAAGTGGAACTTACGTTTTTTCCTACTCTTGTGCTATTCTTTTCTGATTAATTTCGTTGCGGTATTTAGGACAGTTAAATTGTTTCTCTGGGACTTCGTCGAGCTTCAATGTCTCGGCGCTTTTCTTGTGGTCGCCACTGTTGATTCATGTTTACAGGAGTTACAGTGGTTTGGGAATAGTGTGGCGGGCTTGTCCCATAAAAAAAGTCGTTCGCGGTAGTCAGAAGGCCGAAAGTACGACAGTCTTACTTTAGGGTATTGAGTTAGCCTGTAACTGGATTGTGGCGGTCAGATTCAATTGTTCATCTGTATCCGCTTAGATTGGACTCCGAACCCAACAAAGGCTAGGCAGATGATTACTAACTCGCCTTTTTTTAAAGGATGGCAAATCACCAAATGTCTCCTCCCGCTTTAGGTGAAGCAGAAAACTCTCGAGTTATTAACTCACCTAGAAATGCGTTTAGCGCACAACTCCGGAGCGCCACGAAGGAGGGAGAATATCTATCCAGCTGCTGGCGAGCTGAGTGCAGCGGTGGCAGCGCGGGCGGCGCTAGCAGCGGGTGCGACGAGCATAGCCGCTTGTGGAGGAGCTGGAAACAATGTAAACCTTAAGAATAGCGTTGTTTGAGTCTAAAATCCTGTGTACGTCTGTCAATTTTACAAATCAAGAATGAGTTTTCAGTAACTGAGATAAATTCATTTATTTTAGAAACAGGAAGAGGCTCAATGTTGAGCCTTGCGGTACCCACATTTCTACTTTTACTTCTAATAAATGTTTGCCGTTTATTTGAACTTACTGTATTCGGTCATTCAATAATGATTTTACTCAGCTAAGTGTTTGTTTACACAATTCGTAATGCTCAAGTTTTAAGAGCAGTGTTCGATGTTTCACGTAATCAAATGCCTTGGATAGGTCATAAAAGATGGCTGTTGCGTCTATTAGTTGTTGGTCGCGTAACTTTGTAGATAATGGTATTATGATAAATAGTGCAAACGCGATATAATAATATATTGAAGTTATTATGGATACTAGCGAACGTCACGCGATGTCACACGTAGTGCCCGTTCCCGTGGGAATACAGCGATAAAAAGTAGCCTATGTCCCCAGGGGATAATCTTGCTTCCCAATGGTAAAATAATTTTTGAAGTCGGTCCAGCAGTTTTTAAGTTTATTATAATATTAAGTATAGATATAGAAGTCTAGATTATATTGCAACAAGTTTTAGTAGTATTTAACTCAATTAAAGACTATTTCGCAATATAATTAGCTTTCGTATAATAGTAGTTAGAAGATAGACAGTTTACCTTAAAATGGTTGTACCTCCTCCTAACATGCGGAGGCGTAGGCCAGCGCGCACACACGCATCTAACTCGGTATGTTACATATGTCTCTAGAGTTGATAGCTGCTTCATTGGAGCGTCCACCTGGAAAATAAATAATGACCTTAGAGCGTCCGTAAGTACTTCGAATTCATCTTTTGCCTAGCCTTATACCAACATGTTGGGGTCGGCGTCTAGAGTAACAGGATGCAGCTGAATAGTAGTAATTTACATAGAGCGACTGGCTCAATAAAATAATAATATCTAGGCAATAGTCGCACTCTCACTGAAATGTCATTGTGGTATTGCAATTTAAAAATGCTTAGGTCGATGCTGCATCGGCCGGCCCGAAGTGCGTCATGTCAATAATGAATAAACTGTGTTTCGTTTTCGGATAAGTACTTATTTATTTAGCAGGTATCTTCGTGTTCTTACTACTAATATAACTATGTTATTCTCTGTGAGAAAATATTTATTTTATATTATTTATTTATTACACACTTAGAAAGGCCCATTTAATAGAATAAAATTATTTATTTACTACCTACTACCCTCATCCGTGTGTCACTGCGGGGGGCCTACTGAAAACCAGCGCTGAGTGTTTTACACCCAGCATATGCTGAGTTGGCTACCCTTTCGTTATGGGCATGCTCAGCGCAGTTGAGCTGTTTAATTAATTGTTAAGCTGTTTGTTGTTATTTGTTTATATATGTGCTGCTCTTTTGTGTTGCTGCTGTCCATTAGCGAATAAATACATAATAATATTCTATTCTATTCCTTGGTAAGACTGGTCGTCAGAGATTCAGTACACTGACTACTTTTAACAAACTATCAAAGATCTACAATAGGGGATCGGACAAAAAAAACTAATTCAGATAGATTTCTAAAAAATATTGACCACATATTTTTTCTTTTTTCACGTAAACAAAAAATGAAGACGATGCAGTGCTTTGAAAACTCGTGTGACGTCATATGATATTACATTTTGTACCTTCAAGTGACGTTTCAAGCCCCACTCCATGATATTTGACGCGCTATAGCTTCGTCAATTTTTATTGATTTGATAAAACAAAAAACACGTATCCAATATTTTCGATAATCTAACTGACGGACTAAACAGAATCATATTTTTTTGAGACTGTCCGATACCCTGTTGACACCCAATTATTAGAGTAGATAAAATCTGCTGTTCCATACAATATGTATAACACTTTTATAAGAATGCTAATGGCAGATAGAAAGTAGAATTCCTTTTAGAACAACGATCATGCATTATTGTTGTACCTAGTTTGTAATCAAAACACAGTAATGCTGATTTGCATATCAATAAGATAGAATGGTATTACTTTCTCACATAACTTGTATTGAAACAAAGTATTTTGAGAAGATATAGCCAGATTATTTAATCAACTTCTAAAAAACCGGCCAAGTGCGAGTCGGACTCGCGCACCGAGGGTTCCGTACAAACAAATTTTAAAATTACTTAGAATATTTTTATTATGTGATGTAACTAAAAATTTATGGTTTTCGTAATTTTTCCTTTATCTATGCTATAAGACGTTGCTTCGTACCAAAAGAGAATGGGCGAAAATGTATGAAAGCTGGTACACCCCTCCAATAGCAATGAGATATACGTCGTTGGATAGCTCTTTTCAATTGAAACAATATTTACTATTACAGTTTTGTTGAAATGTTTGTCCGTTTTGAGTTATAGCTCAAAAACAAAAGTAAAAATGGATACCTATTAACGTTATAATATCTTAGTGTGTAAGCTAAAATTACATCAATGTCGTTGTATATAACGTAATTCGTAATTATCATAACAAAACATAACATCACGCCTGTAATTCCCGAAGGGTTAGGCAGAGGTGTAGGTGCCTAATAGTAGGTACACCCACTTTTCGTCAGTTATGTTTAAGTCCCATGTAATAGGGGGCGAGCCTATTGCCATCAACCTGGCACAAATCCAGACACCATGGCTGCTACCAAGAAATTCTTGAGGGAAACTCCAATGACACTTTGTCCGACCAGGGAGAATGTATGGAAGCTGGTACACCCCTCCAATAGCAATGTCATATACGTCGTTGGATAGGTCTTTTTAAATGGAACAATATTTACTTTGACAGTTTTGTCGAAATGTTTGTCCATTCTGAGTTAAAGGTTATACTTAAACAAAAGTAAAAAATCATATTATTAATATTGTGATATCTTGGTGTGTAAGGGAAAATAACACTAACGTCGTTGTATAATAATATAATGTAATTCGCAAATAACATAACATATCATCACGCCGGTAGCCCCCGAAGGGTTAGGTAGAGGGGTATCTGATAGTATATCCAAGTTATGTTTAATATCCAAGTAATAGGTGGCAAGCCTATTGTCATCAACTATGTACAAATCGAGACTTCGTGGCTGCTACTGAGAAATTCGTAAGGGAAAACCCAATAACACTTTGTCCGACCAGGGAGAATGTATGGAAGCTGGTACACCTCTCCAATAGCAATGTCATATACGTCGTTGGATAGGTCTTTTTAAATGGAACAATATCTACTATGACAGCTTTGCCGAAATAGTTTGTCCATCCTGAGTTATATCTCAAAAACCAAAGTTAAAAAAAGTTTTTAGTATTCCGACACAAAGTACTCATCTGTTTACTTACATTTTATTAATTGATAATTTTTGAATGTCTCGTTGATCTAGTGGTTGCAAGCGCGACTGCTGAACATGAGGCCCTGCGTTCGATTCCCGGGTCGGGTAAATTGTTACCTATTGGATTTGCTCTTCTTCTTTCAAGAATTTGTCAGTATCAGTCAAGGAATTTGTATTTATGCCTAGTTCATGGCAATAGGTTCACCCTCTATTACATGGGAAACATAACTGCCGAAAACATCGGTGTATTATTATAAGTTACACCTCAGTCTAACCCTTTAGGCATTACAGGCGTGATGGTATGTTATGTTATTTGCGAATTACATTATTATACTATAATAATATATATTATTATACAACGACGTGTTATTTCCCTTTTTACACCAAGATATCACAATATTAATATCATCAATTTTTACTTTTGTTTTTAACCTATAACTCAGAATGGACAAACATTTCGACAAAACTGTCAAAGTAAATATTGTTCCATTTAAAAAGACCTATCCAACGACGTATATGACATTGCTATTGGAGGGGTGTACCAGCTTCCATACATTCTCCCTGGTCGGACAAAGTGTCATTGGAGTTTCCCTCAAGAATTTCTTGGTAGCAGCCATGGTGTCTGGATTTGTGCCAGGTTGATGGCAATAGGCTCGCCCCCTATTACATGGGACTTAAACATAACTGACGAAAAGTGGGTGTACCTACTATTAGGCACCTACACCTCTGCCTAACCCTTCGGGAATTACAGGCGTGATGTTATGTTTTGTTATGATAATTACGAATTACGTTATATACAACGACATTGATGTAATTTTAGCTTACACACTAAGATATTATAACGTTAATAGGTATCCATTTTTACTTTTGTTTTTGAGCTATAACTCAAAACGGACAAACATTTCAACAAAACTGTAATAGTAAATATTGTTTCAATTGAAAAGAGCTATCCAACGACGTATATCTCATTGCTATTGGAGGGGTGTACCAATAAGCCCATTCTCCTTTCAAGATTCTGAGTTCACGGGAAGCACCCTGTAGGTTTTGATTCCCTTGCAAGTGTCGAAAATTTGCGGCATAAACGGCTGTATCTTTTGATTGCGTTGGCTTAGAAGTTTGATTTTTTCACAGCTTCAAGGGACAGTAGACCTGAGTAATTGATATAAATTTCAGCTTCATACCTCCACGCGTTCCTGAGAAAAAGGGTCTTGACAGACGGACGGACGGACAGACGGACAACAAAGTGATCCTATAAGGGTTCCGTTTTTTCCTTTTGAGGTACGGAACCCTAAAAACGGGAGGCTCTGATGCCTGTAGCACACCTCCGCTGCGAAACTCAAAGGGCGAAACCGCAATAGTTTCGCTGTGAGTTGTAAGTTCTTTGGCGGCGAAACAGGAGCGAAATTCCCTGCTCTAACGTACAAAACTGACTATGATGTTGTCTCTTTCTAACACGATTTCGCACATTTGCTCAGGAGCCGTCTACATCTCCGCCCGTTGACCGTAGTACTGTTGTACAGCGAAACTCGCGCAGCGGTTTCGCAATTGTTGTTTCGCAGCGGAGGTGTGCTACAGGCATTAATCCATTTGCCTTATTTTACCTCATTACTCCATGATTACTGATCTGATTAGCGTGATTTATTTTTTTGGTGGAGGAAGCTTGTGTATTGGTCCCATATAAAAGAGAATGGGCGAAAATGTATGAAAGCTAGTACACCCCTCCAATAGCAATGAGATATACGTCGTTGGATAGCTCTTTTTAACTGAAACAATATTTACTATTATAGTTTTGTTGATATGTTTGTCCGTTTTGAGTTATAGCTCAAAAACAAAAGTAAAAATGGATACCTATTAACGTTATAATATCTTAGTGTGTAAGCTAAAATTACATCAATGTCGTTGTATAACGTAATTCGTAATTATCATAACAAAACATAACATCACGCCTGTAATTCCCAAAGGGTTAGGCAGAGGTGTAGGTGCCTAATAAATAGTACACCCACTTTTCTTCAGTTATGTTTAAGTCCCATGTTATAGGGGGCGAGCCTATTGCCATCAACCAGGCACAAATCCAGACTCCATGGCTGCTACCAAGAAATTCTTGAGGGAAACCCCAATAACACTTTGTCCGACCAGGGAGAATGTAATGGAAGCTGGTACACCCCTCCAATAGCAATGTCATCTGTGTCGTTGGATAGGTCTTTTTAATTGGAACAATATTTACTTTGACAGTTTTGTCGAAATGTTTGTCCATTCTGAGTTATATGTTAAAAACAAAAGTAAAAATTGATATTTTTAATATTGTGATATTTTGGTGTGTAAGGGAAAATAACACTAACGTCGTTGTTAATATAATGTAATTCGCAAATAACATAACATATCATCACGCCTGTAATCCCTAAAGGGTTAGACTGAGGTGTAACTAATAATACACCCATGTTTTCGGCAGTTATGTTTCCCATGTAATAGAGGGTGAACCTATTGCCATGAACTAGGCATAAATACAAATTCCCTGACTGATACTGAGAAATTCTTGAGAGCAAATCCAATAGGTAACAATTTACCCGACCCGGGAATCGAACGCAGGGCCCTATATGTTCAGCAGTCGCGCTTGCAACCACTAGACCAACGAGACATTCAAAAATTACCAATTAAAATGTACGTAAACAGATAAGTACTTTGTGTCGGAATACTAAAAACTTGTTTTAACTTTGGTTTTTGAGCTATAACTCAGGATGGACAAACTATTTCGGCAAAACTGTCAAAGTAAATATTGTTCCATTTAAAAAGATTTGGGGTTGCTTTTGAAATACGCATCCTAATATAACAGCTGGGGCTGGGGGGAGGGGGAGGGGGCGGGGTCCCCCCACCCCCCCTTCAACCCCCCAAGTGAGCAAATGCGTAGTTTTTTTTTTTTAATTTTGAGGTTAGAATAGCGCTAAAACGCGAAACGGGTAAAATTTTTGTGTCATTTGACAGGGGAAGGGTGAGGGGTGGTGCCCACCGTGCCCTGGCATCACTCCCATGTAAAGGCGACGCACCATCCTTAAGAAAAACAATTTTTTGGAACCGAACCTGCTAGTCGTCCGCTAAGTGGATGAATCACCCCAATAATAATAATAATAATGACGTCACTCATACATGCAACGCATGTACTCCATGACGCGCGCTCGCTTCGCTCGCGTATTTATTTATTTATTTATTTATAACTTTATGCACAACAAAATCGTACAAAGGCGGACTTAATGCCTTGGGCATTTTCTACCAGTCTACCTTAGGGTGATGCAGAGACAATACATAGTAGGTGCAAAACAGAAAAAAAAAAAACAATAGAAAAGATATATACCTAAATTATAAGAATAAATACATACATATATACATACATAAAATATATAAACTTTGGAAGAAAGGCAAGGAAAACTATAACAACTTAAATTTGAGACGAATCTGCCAACTTCTTGTGAATGTGTTCACGAGCTTTTATTTTGAAAATGAACCGACTGTTTACCGTCCTAATATTCTGAGGGAGGTCATTCCAAAGGAATACCGCCTGGACAAAGAAGGAAGACTTTATAAAGCCAGAGCGATGAGAAGGACAACGTAGAAGGCGATTATTGGCGGAACGAAGAGTCTTGCTGTGCGCAGTGCATAAATATTGACAAAGAGAAGTCAGATAAGAAGGGGAAGTGGGCTTGTGAAGAAGAGAAAACAGGGTTGTCAAAGCTCTCAACGCTCTGCGCTGCCGTATAGGTAACCATTTCAGAAGTGATCGATGCTCTGACACATGATCATACTTGCGAAGATTGAAAACAAATCGAATACAGTTATTAAGAAGTCGGTCAAGTTTATTGAGGAGATCTGCATTCAGGTCATAGTAGCACATATCACCATAGTCAATAATGGGGAAGATTAGGGACTGTACAAGCATTGCCTTGATGTGCGCTGGGAGAATATTTCTCAATCGATAGAGAGACCGCAACGTTCCGGTGACTTTCTTGCTCACAATCGCAACCTGCTTACGCCAGTCAAGGCAAGTGTCAACATGCAAACCTAGATCCTTGACGTCAGAGCTAAACGGGATCACTGTGCCGTCAAAGGTAACCGGTGGGACCGTCAAACTGTTCAGCCTCCTCAAACTATGGGGGCTCCCAATAATGATGGCCTGACATTTGGCAGGATTAACCGCCACCCCGAAACGATCAGACCAGTCCTTAACAGCTCGTAAATCCCGGTTTAGCTCCTCGATCGCACCAGATAAGCCGTCAACACCCGCCTGACAGTAAAGCTGTAAATCGTCAGCGTAAAGATGATACGCACACTGAAGTTCGGCAGTTATGAGATCTATAAAGATAGAGAACAAAAGTGGGGATAAAATGCCGCCTTGAGGGACGCCAGCATCCAGATCACAGCAGCTGGAGTTAGAGTCACCAGCAAGCACTGACTGTTGACGTCCCCGAAGATAGGAAGAAAACCAAACCAGATCCTCGGGAGAAACCATGCGATAGGAGAGGATGGATAAAAGGACTTCGTGACTGACGGTATTAAAGGCATTCGAGAAATCGATTAACACCAAAACCGTAACTTTAGTGTCCTCCATTCCCCGCCTTATATCATCAGTCACTTTAAGGAGAGCGGAAACGGTACTGTGCCCGGGCCTGAACCCGGATTGGAATGGACTGATTAGGGAGTTTTTGTGGACAAAGTTGGAGAATTGTTTGTGTACACAAGCCTCGAGAACTTTGGATAGAAAGGGAAGGATGGAAATTGGACGAAAATGGCTAAGAAGAGTGGGATTAGGAACTTTAGGCAGCGGTCGAACATGGGCTTTTCGCCACATGGACGGGAAAGCACCGGAGTAAAGGGAAAAGTTAACAATATGGGAAATCGCAGGAAGGAGCTGATCGACCACTGTCACGATCATTTGTGTCGACTGATGTTATCGCAACCAACAGCTTTGGATTTAATGGAAAGGATGATCTTTTTGATATTATATAACACTAATATCTTCTGTCCCCGAAGTGCCGGGCCTCCGCCGGCCTCCTTCGTCGGCCTACGGCCCGGTGCCCATGCCGCCCATAAAGGATACTGTCGCGAGACGGTCGTATTATCCAAGTTTTCCTAGTAGCGGGTTCGTCCTACGAACTTAAAAACACCAAAAGAACATTCACGTAACTACAAGAGAAACGGAATGACAAACGTCAAAACTGTCACCATTCATAACAAAATGGCGGAAAACGTTCCGTTTCACGTTCACAGAATATTTATTTTTCCTATACTGATGAAAAAACATGTTCCGTTGCACGTAACTTCAAACGCTAATTTAAAGAAAACCACGAGTCTGCTCAGGGTGAAAGGGGTGTCAATTGAAAGGGGCAAACATCCTCTATAAAATACAACCCTTACCAACTCCAAATTCGGGATGCGTAATTCAAAAGCCAACCCAAAGATTTATCCAACGACGTATATGACATTGCTATTGGAGGGGTGTACCAGCTTTCATTACATTCTCCCTGGTCGGACAAAGTGTTATTGGGGTTTCCCTCAAGAATTTCTTGGTAGCAGCCACGAAGTCTCGATTTGTACACTGCAGTTGATGACAATAGGCTGCCACCTATTACTTGGAACTTAAACATAACTTGGGTATACTATCAGGTACACCTCTGCCTAACCCTTCGGGGGCTACCGGCGTGATGGTATGTTATGTTATTTGCGAATTACATTATAATATTATCATACAACGACGTTAGTGTTATTTTCCCCTTTTTTTTTTGGTGGCCCTTACACACCAAGTTATATCACAATATTAATAATATCAATTTTTAACCGACTTCCCAAAAAGGAGGAGGTTCTCAATTCGATTGGTATTTTTTTTTTTTTTTACTTTTGTTTTTAACCTACAACTCAGAATGGACAAACATTTCGACAAAACTGTCAAAGTAAATATTGTTCCAATTAAAAAGACCTATCCAACGACATAGATGACATTGCAATTGGAGGGGTGTACCAGCTTTCATTACATTCTCCCTGGTCGGACAAAGTGTTATTGGGGTTTCCCTCAAGAATTTCTTGGTAGCAGCCATGGAGTCTGGATTTGTGCCTGGTTGATGGCAATAGGCTCGTCCCCTATTACATGGGACTTAAACATAACTGAAGAAAAGTGGGTGTACTATTTATTAGGCACCTACACCTCTGCCTAACCCTTTGGGAATTACAGGCGTGATGTTATGTTTTGTTATGATAATTACGAATTATGTTATATACAACAACATTGATGTAATTTTAGCTTACACACTGAGATATTATAACGTTAATAGGTATCCATTTTTACTATTGTTTTTGAGCTATAACTCAAAACGGACAAACATTTCAACGAAACTGTAATAGTAAATATTGTTTCAGTTAAAAAGAGCTATCCAACGACGTATATCTCATTGCTATTGGAGGGGTGTACCAATAAGCCCATTCTCCTTTTATGCATATTGCTTGTGTAGATTTTTGTCAGTACTTGTTTCAGTTCTGGGAGTCATACATCTATTTTACAGATTTATATGATCAACCATCCAGCACAAATGACCAGGAAAAAATAAAGAAAGTCCAATACGCTCACCTTAACAGCAATATCATATCCATGCTCCATGATGAGCGGCATGCCCTCGTGCGTGTCATCTGTGACTGTGGTAGCCTCCGTGTCTTCAGTGTCCGCATCATTCAGCTCTAGCACCGCTGAACTGCTTTCACTAGCCATGGTGCTGCAATAAAAAGTGTACCCATTATTTATAGTCAGAAATTTCTTAAGATAAGATATAGAATCAGGCGATACTTTGAGGAATTCCATGACATTAAATTTGCAGTTTAATTTTGTGAAAGGAGAATGCTTATGATGAATGTTTCCACTGCTGGATACAGGCCTCCTATGAGTATTAGGTATATGCCTGCTAAATTTTGAGGGTTTTCAAGCACTCTGTGAAAGTAACTAGCTCAAAGTAAATTCAAAAACAGCTTAGTCATACTTTTACTCTGCAAAAGTAAATTAGCAGTAAGATACTAAACAGACAAGAATTTAAGACTGTAATTATAATTTACTACACTATAAATAGAACTTGTTTTTGTCTGAGTGAGAAACCATACAGATGGTAGGTATGACTCATATATAAACACCTGTAATATGATTAAAAACAAAGGCATTTAAATAATTATTATTGTCTCAGACAATATGACTCAGCTGATTTTAATTTAATTTAGTATGAGACAGAAGACTTGAAAGAAGAAAACACTTACAAACACACAAGAACAAATGTTCTTTATGTCTATTTAATGAAATGGATGGATGGAAAACTAGAATAATAAGTAAAGGTATTTCCGTAAATACTGTGCAACGAATAGCAGAGTAAAATTAATAATATGATTGTGTTGTTGCAAAGCGGCGCGGTTTTACGTTTTGTAGTCGAAATAACACAAAAACATATTCCAAAATACACGTCTTTGAACACAACTGCTGGATTCAGCGATAATAACATGCATTTTAATGTTTGTTTACCTGCTTTTACACCGCTACAAATAACTTTTAATCGACACGAAAAAGGGGCGTACTCTATTCACGATTTACTCCAATTTTAACTAACTAAAGACCGTAATTAGCATCGTATGTTATCGCTGACACTACACAGGCTTTCACGATAGCGATAACAGGCACCTAAATAAAGTTTTGAGTGCGAAAACTCGCAAAAATATTTGCCCCACTTAATTTTGTATGGATCGATATTGACGCCAAATAAACTTTAAATATCACTACATTTACACAATTGTAAAGCAAAACTAGTTAGTTAGATATATTACTAAATTGTTAATTACCTTTACGTCGAGTAATTTACAGGAAATTCACGATAATTTCATCTAAAAACAATAAAATACGATTATTCAAGTGACAGACAACAAATGACGTTCCATTTATGGTAACGGGAAAGTAGAATTTGATCAAATTGAATTTGATGATGTGACTGTTTTTTTTTTGGAATGTTACCGCTATAAGTAACGGTTTATGCGTGAAATGGAAAGAGGTGACATTCGATCCAAATCATGTCAAGGTGTGTTCTGTGTTCTGAAAAGGCTAGTATTTGGCTTGGTATTTTTTTGTATTTGTTGCCAAAACATTAAAGTTCCCAAAGTGATTTGCATGTCTTACAGAGCTACCGGTAATATTATTAATAGTGTATGGTTCAAGAATTCACGCAGTTAGTCTAGCGTTTACAGTTTTACACCACGTATTTGCATTTACGTATGTCATGTATGTCCCGGCCGCCCGGCCGCCGTTATTCTTGCGGTCCCGCCGTCCCGTCCTCCTGGCACCTTTGCAGCTTTGGGTTAAATTCTGTTTTACGTCTGGTAACATCCGCGTCCGCTTCTGTCACTTTGACGTTTGTTTTCATCGTGAGAGTTGCGAAATCCGAGTCAAATGTGATTGTTTTCCTAAATCACCACAAAAAAGTGCCACGAGTGTTCTCCCTAACTCAAAACCTTATTATTTTCCTGGGTTGTACTAAAAGGGCGGCAAAATTACGTCCAAAATGCAAGGCGTTAGTGCTCCACGGGAGCCTACGCAACCCGTGATAAGCACAAGTTCTACCATCCTTAGTATGAGGGAAAAGGAGAAATACATCGAAGATTTCGACTTCCCCTTCTGCGATGAGTCCTCAAAATACGAGAAAGTCGCTAAAATCGGGCAGGGAACCTTCGGAGAAGTGTTTAAAGCCCGACAACGGAACAGCAACAAAAAGTTCGTCGCGATGAAGAAAGTGTTGATGGACAATGAAAAAGAAGGGTTCCCAATCACAGCTTTGAGAGAAATAAAGATCTTACAGCTTCTAAAACACGAGAACGTTGTGAATTTAATCGAAATTTGTCGTACAAAAGCGACGTTACACAACAAATACCGATCAACATTTTACTTAGTTTTCGACTTCTGTGAGCACGATTTAGCCGGTTTATTGTCAAATGTGAACGTGAAATTCAGTCTAGGAGAGATCAAAAAGGTCATGCAGCAGTTATTGAACGGACTATACTACATTCATAGTAATAAAATCCTGCACAGAGACATGAAAGCTGCAAATGTGCTAATAACAAAGAATGGTATACTTAAACTAGCTGACTTTGGTCTGGCGAGGGCCTTCAGTGTTGCGAAGTCGGGACAGGTCAATAAATACACTAACAGAGTGGTGACGCTGTGGTATCGGCCTCCGGAACTGCTTTTAGGTATGTAGCATGCATTTCACTTATTGCATTCATACTTTTCATAGTCAATCATAGTTAAAATAAAGCTATGCAGATTACATACTTGGTAATGACGAAGTATATAATACATTAATAATATAATATATACATTCTTGGCCTGGACAAGAAGCGACAGATACGCAAAAGTCGCCCAAAACCTTCCTATATGTACACGTACAACGATGATCATCAGCTCTTCTGTTCACGATGTGACCGGGTATTCAAGACCAAGTTTGGTTTTGCTAGTCATCAGAGGGCTCACGAAAGAGAAGACAAGTAGTCTGGGTCGCTGTCGCCGGATACGGTGAAGAGGACTATATATATAATGACGAAGTATGTAATCTGTCAAGCCAACAATTGGCCCTTGCGGCGGCTTAGAAACTGACACTAGGGTGTGTAGGGTCATTAGACCTAACTGCCCACTCAATAAGAAGAAGAAGCCAACAATGTGCTTACTCCTTGTAAGAACTCCACGGCTTTACTGATGAGTCCATTTTCTTTACTACTCTCACTGGTGAGCTGAATGGTGATGATCATCATCATCATCCACAGCCCGAATTCACCCACTGCAGGGTATAGGCCTCTCCTTCCTGGTGCCAATCGCCACGTTCTTGTGCCAGTCTCATCCAGGTTTTTCCCTCGATGGCAACTATATCGTCTGCCCATCTCGCCGCTGGGCGACCTACATTTCTTTTACCCGTTCTTGGACGCCATTCGGTGACAGCCTTACTCCACCTGCCATCCCTACGCCTTGCCAGGTGTCCTGCCCAACCCCATTTGAGTCATATTAGTGTCAATCCATGTGTCATATTAGTGAATGGGCGCTGTCAGTATAGACTGGTCATCTCTTAGTTGCCATGGTTTCTTTTATTTTTGATTTGTTTATTATCTTATTTACTTTGGGACGCTGTTAACTTGCACATATTTTTACATCATTCTCACATAATGTAAGATCTCAACATTAATGATGTAACCAAGATTTTGGAACAATATATTATAATTATTGATTTAATGTTCTTCTCTATAGATCTATGCTATGAGAAGAATGGGTTACTACAATACTTTCACAAGTTATTATGCCTTTCACGGTCTACTTTCATGAATTGAAATAAATCCTTTGAGTTTGGTTATAAACAAAGTTAAGCAGTTTTTGACACCTGAGGAGGCTCCTGTTGGGTAGTTAGATCAGATGCCTAAGTCAGAGAGTGGTATTTCTTGACACAGCATTGTTCAGAGGTTCATCTCTGAGCCCTGTCCTGTAGCTGTACCAGGTTCCTGATACCAATATGCTACCATTTCTTATATGTTTATATATTATTATCCTACTAATATTATAAATGCGAAAGTTTGGGAGGATGGATGGATGTATGGAATGGATGTTTGTTGCTCTTTCACACGAGAACGGCTGATCGGATCTGAATGAAATTTGGCACAGACGTAGATTATAGTCTGGAATAACACATGGGCTATATATTATCCCCATAATAACTTAAGGGGGTGAGCAGTATTGTATTATCCATAATCCTCAACTGTTTTAGAGCTTGATACTGGAAATACGAAATAACGCATGGGACATCGAACGTGCTGTGCAATTTTTCACTTTAAGCACCTGGTGCGAGTGTTGCAAATCCAAGAGAAAGCTGAAGTCCCTTACGTCATTTCAAATTTCCGGTATTGAATCACAATCGAACTGTCAATTGTCATACTACATTAAAACAGAAGGTCTATTTCGAACTATTTGTCACTGGTGTACGTAGCCTAACGGTACAGAGACTTACCTGTAAACATAGGTACGCAAGTTCAAATCACAGTCAGTATCCGCTTTTTGTGATTTTTTAGAATGATGAAAGATTTCCAAAAATGTTAAACATGTTCGCGAGTTCGATCCCCAATCGGTTTTCACTTTTTGTAAGGTATTTGTTTTCATTTCGATGCTATATGATTTTCAAATCAATTCAGATTAAATTAATATAATCTACTTTTAATTGTAAATACAATATTATAATCGTACGTAGAGTTTCTGTATATTTAACATAATTATTTAGAAAAAATAATGTTTTCTTTTGTTGTGTTACAATCATTTTTAGAATTTTTGTATGTAGTCTGTGTGTCTTGGGTGTGTTAGTTTATTATAGTATTATCACATGTACATTTTAAAACTATTAATATGATCAGGGTTTTAGTTTTTGTTTCATTGTAATTGGTGCTCTCTATCAAAAGATATACGAATTTAAAGTATTTAAGAACTTATCATCATTAAGAAACATACATGCAACGACATCTATTGCATCAAAACGGTACTAATTAATAAATGTGTTCACAAGATAACTTTTAAATCGTCTTTTTCAAACAGTTACGATAACAAAAGGTACTCTTGATTAGTTTAAATGTCGCTGCTTTGAAAATCTACATAGGGTTTTTTTTTTTTGGAGGGTGGGAAATCATCATTTGACTCCTCCCGCTCTGGGCAGAGTTGTAGGGAATGTCAGACTTCTACTGACTAAAAGCCACACATGTTCCTTTTTTGCCTTTTGTGCTGTGGCCGCGATATCTCTTTCGAACAACCCGTAGCCCCGACAAGCGAGCTAGCCCACTACTTACCGTCCACAGGCCCGCGCCTACGGTGGCCGAAAGCCATCACGTGACCCCCGACGCCCAGAGCGTCTCCTATTGCGGCTGGGACGAGAGGTTCTCTCTCTCACATTACGCCACCTCCTTTGCTATTATCACTGCTTCGCCGAAGGAGGCGACGGCGTCCCATCCCCTCTCGCCCCGCAACATGGCTTGAACCAGGGCCGGACGCGAGAGATCGCCGCCGCCGATCGCCGCTAAGAGAACACGACGGGGCTCAACCCAAGCGGGGCAGACCTCCGTGGTGTGCTCCACCGTGTCCTCCGGCTGATCCTTGCAATGGTAGCATCCGGGCGTTTCCTTCCGCCTGATTCGGTGCAGGTACCTCCCGACTTCCGAAACAACCGTGTCCGGTGAGGACCTGCGCCAGACGGAAGGTGAGGGCGCCGTGGCGCCTCTCAAGCCACTCCTCAAAGAGGAGACTTACCAGCACTGTGCCCTGCACGGGGTTGCAACAGTCGCACTCTCCATGTCGCAGTATACTGCGGCAGCGGAGTTATCCCCCAGTGTAGTGCCTCCGCGCGTCATTCATGCAGGCAAACTACATAGCCTAAACCCTATAGTGTGTGTTTGCTTCCCATGTATTAAATTTTGGCAGTTTAACTTCGTCTTCGACAGATGGCATTGTCCATTTGACACCATTTTCAGAATTGCGGTGTTAATAAATGCGGTGTGAATAGTCAACAAATACAAATTTACCGGTACACAGTAAGAAAAACAGCTGTAAAAACTTTAAAATAAAAACCTAATTAAAATTAGATAAGACCCGCGACGTAAATCTATTTGTTCAGTGTGGAAATCGAATACAGGACATGCAGCGCCACAGTCAAACGCCGAGGCACTGCGCCAACCGTGCCGTCTTATCGGCTGTGGCTGCCTCGGGCATTGCTGCAACTTTGCTTAACAATGGCCAGATTGAACTTTCCGTTTACAAATTGCTGTTGAATCTTACCCCAACCTGCAACATTACCAAAAATCTGCGACTGGCCATGGAACAGATGTCTTTGCAAATAAGCTGCTTTAAACAGGAGAGAGTCGCCTGGAATTAGATGTAGATGCAAAAATTCCACTTTCCGAAGAGTTTTCCCATCCAGTGCCAACAGAAGATTCCGATAGAGTTAGGCAGTGGTGTACCTAATCGTAAACCCACATTTTGCCAGTAATGTTCAAGCGCCATGTAATAGGGTTTGATGTCCATAGATATAATATTGCCATCGACCTGGCACGAAAACCACGCTCCGTGGCCTCTACTGCGAAAACACTTTGCAATCAAACCCCGGACCTCATCCTCATTAGTTGCACTTGAGACCACTCGATCAACGAGACAGTCGCACATCAACATTTTCACGTGAACGACGTCGGGGGCATCAGCTAGTATAAAATATTTTAAAAATACATCAAAAATTACCACCCAAATGCAGTGCACTACATTTCTCAATCTCCCCAGGTGACCGCAACTACGGCCCACCCGTCGACATGTGGGGAGCCGGCTGCATCATGGCTGAAATGTGGACCCGTTCCCCCATCATGCAGGGTCCGACGGAGCAGCAGCAACTGATCCTGATCTCCCAGCTCTGCGGTTCCTGTACACCGGACGTATGGCCTGGCGTTGAGAACCTGGATCTTTATAACAAGATGGAACTGCCCAAGGGTCAGAAGAGGAAGGTTAAGGAACGTCTGAAGCCGTATGTGAAGGATCCGTACGGTTGTGATCTGCTGGATAAATTGTTGCAGTTGGATCCGGCGAAGAGGTGAGTATGGGGTATATAAGGTGTAAATAGATCCTTTACAAGCATTCTGTATGTCAAACTAAGTAACTCTATGCAAGAATTTTCCTGGGAAACATTTTTCTGGGTCAAAAATCAAATTGTACAGTAGAAGTCAATGTAACACATTCTAAACATTGAGCTGATAGTTGTATTACTGGGTATGTGGAGATATTTAAAGTAAAGTTCTACCATTAAAACTTATATACAAAAAACAATTTGATAGTTTTGGAACTTTGACCTCTTTGATATCTCCATAACTAGAAGGTATTCTATTTCTATTTATCTTCGGGGACGCCGGCAGACACCAGACGGGCGATCAGTCCTTTCGTTGTGGATTATTTCGCCCAGTTCCCCATTTTGGTGGATCCCCTTCATGGGTTACTGGTGGTCGGCATCGCGAATCTTCCTGTTGCCTTGCAGAAGCTCACCAGTTGTTCGGTGGAGATTTCTGCGAGCTTCTCTTCATTAATCTCATCTGTTCCTAGGATTTCCCATCTGAGTGGCTCATACATTGTGCATTCCGCCACAAGGTGGAAACTTGTTTCTTCTGCTTCTCCACATGCTGGGCATATGGGATCTTCCTTTACTTTCATAATCGTCAGGTGTCTATTGAGTCCACAGTGTCCTGTTGCGATGCCTACTACTAGTCTTATGTTTCCCCTGCTCATTCTGAGTAGCTTGTGGGATTTCTTTTCATCATATGACTTTAAGAAGATTTTCGATTGTCGACAACCTTCTGTTGCATTCCATCTACAATCAACTAGAAGGTATGGTCTAGAACAAAATAAAGATTACAATGACGGGGCGAACAAGTGCCTTCTGGCTTCATTCAGGGTATTTTTACACTCATTAGTTTCTTGAAATGCTTTTAGGTAAATAAAAAAAGGAGGACAGTTTCCAATATGGCCTTGTAGAAGTGATTGAAAAAAAATGTTTATTTGCATTATACATACTCCTTGATTGTAAAATCAAGTTTGAATTGACCCAAAATAAGCCAAAAATGCCAAGCTTTACGTTCTTAGCGGCAGATGATATTTTTGCCATTGCGGTAATATCCTGGATGAGGCTGGCACAAGAGCATGGAGCTTGGCACAAGCAAAGAGAGGCCTACACCCTGCAGTAGGTGTAGTCGGGCTGTGGGTGATGATGATGAAATCAAGACAGAATGATCATTTAGATCCGCTTACAATTAATTACGTAATCTATACATATAATAATCTATACTAATATTATAAAGCTGAAGAGTTTGTTTGTTTGTTTGTTTGAACGCGGTAAACTCAGGAACTGCTGGTTGGAATTGAAAAATTCTTTTTGTGTTGGATAGTCCATTTATCGGGGAAGGCTATAGGCTATATAACATCACGCTATGGCTAATAGGAGCGGAGCATAAATGAAAACTGTTACAAAAACGGGAAAAGGTATTTCCTTTTTGAGAGCTTCCGCTGCGTGCGCTGCGAAAACGGTTTAAGTTACGCAAATATCGTGTATGAAGGAATTGTTCCTCTTTAAAAGTTCTAAAAAAAAGTCCGCAACAGCATGTATCTATCTTTTAAGATTGACTCACTGTAACCTTTTTTTACTGTTAAACTGTAAGGTTAAAAATAGCTATTTTTTGCGAAGCTTATTTAACCCATATGGTATTAATCTTTAACTAAATAAACGTGTTTGTTAGAACGGAAATTTAATATAGAATATTTGTGCCCTTTACTCTATACAGCTTAAACAAATATCTTAGAAGATATCGCAATGTAAATTATCCGCGGGGCAAAATAATTTGCGCGTCGCAATGTAGGTACGGGGGATTCTGGCTGGCCTCCGGGAAATTTAAATTCAAAATATTTACTGCATCATAATGTTTACAAGTACAGAGTGTTATAGTATATTTAACAGTAAGAGATACCTATAGTAATTCACACTTTAATATAATCTAAGCTAATCTAAACCATCTAAACTATTTTAATAAAGAGGAAAGATAAGATTTTTTGTTTGTTACGATTTAGCTTAATTTATGTCGGATAAGCGATATATCGAGAAAGGTTATAGCTATATTTATGTGACGCAGACGAAGTTGCGCGGGTCAGCTAGTCTTAGATATATACAAGAAAGTCGTGTTAGTTACTCCATTTATAACTCAAGAACGGCTGGACGGATTTAGCTGAAAATTGGTAGGGAGGTAGCTAAGTAGAAGTACATGTCATAGCATACTTTTTTTTTTTTTTTTTGTTAGCGTAGTAGGTAGGTAGGTAGGGTAGTAGGTAGGTAGGTAGGATAAAACGCATTGCAACGCATGCGCGGGTTCAGCTAGTTAGCAATAATCTATACATATAATAAATCTGTAGAAAAAATATTTTTGTACATTGAAAATATTTAAAAAAGGAATTTTCAGGGTGTTATAGTATAACCAACAGAACTCATTTCCAGCATTTTTAGAATTTTTGTCTGTTTGTCTGTTTGTCTGTTTATCTGTTTGTCTGTTTGTCTGTTTCGATGACTAAGCATCACGTAAAATTTACTAAACTAATGTAGGTAACTTTTATACATAAATATTGTGCGTAACTTGGGGTATTACTTAGTCTTTGTTTCATCGTAATCGGTGCTCTCTATCGAAAGATATTTGCATTTATAGTTTTCAAGAAGAACTTTATCATTATGGTCATGAATGAGACATGCAGCGACATCTATTAAACGAATATGGTACTTATTAATAATGCCTTCAAAAGATAACTTTAATAAAGTTATGATAGCTTAAGGTACTCTGTAGGTAAGTAGTCTAAATGACACTGCTTTCAAAGTCTACTTTAGTCTACATAGCCTAAACCCTATAGTGTGATTGATCGCTTTCCATGCATTCAATTTTAGCAGTTTTATTTTCGTTTTCGATAGATGGCGTTTGTTTTTATTTCTTGCGAAGCCCATGGTGTGGGGTATCATTAGATAGGTCTTTGAAAAAGATTGTGAGTTTGCTTAAACACTTTTTCGATTAAGGGATTCGTTAGTGAAATATTAAGCTATAAAGTGCAAATTTTATTAGACTCAAGTCAGGCTACCTAAACTTCTTATTTGCTACAGCGTCTTTAAGTTAAGGCTCCTTCCACGAAATCATCTCATTTTGATCAATTTTGATCGGTTCGTGTGGGAAATCTATGAAGAATTTGAAGCTTCCTTTTGGCTATTATAAGAGACGAGTTCTTTTTCTGGTGAATAGTGAACAAGAATTTTCAAAATAATGTTTATATTAATGGCAATCACCCGTATTCAAAAGCCCTTTTCCGCAAAAATACCGATCGAGTTACGTTTGGCTTAGCCGAACATAACACTACAAACGATTCTAAACATTAAAAAAAATATAAATAACATCACCATATGGTCTACTGGAGTACCAAGAAGTCACATTTTCGACTTCAATACAAAAAATAGCAGAAAAAAAATGTTAAAACATCGCAAATTTTACAAAATGTCTCGACAACTAAGATTTTTTTTCTATACCTTAGAATCACTTTAGAGAAAATTCAAAAACTACGTATTAATTATAAGGTAACCTTCTAATAGAATCGTATTTTTATTTTATCAATAAACTATAATTTCATTTCGTAAATTGAATCCAAAGTTAACTATATTATCGACCGCGCAAACTCTATCTCGCCAGTACGAATCGGCCACTGCCAAAGGACGGACGTATCGCTTTGTGTCACAAACGCTCCCGTGTTTTTCGTAAACATATTTTCGAGATTGTAAGCCGATTACCACAATTTGATACACTTATTAATTTTGATCAAACATGTTTTTTTTGCTAGTTTGTAAAGATTGCTAAAATTTTTTTCATCTTCAAATCGAATTCGAATTTCAAGATCGATTGTTATTGTCGATTGTACTTCAATATATATTTTTAACCGACCTCCAAAAAAGAGGAGGTTCTCTATTCGTGTTTGTATGTCCGCGAATATCTCCGTCAATTGTGGACTGATTTTCAAAATTCTTTTTGTCTTGGAAAGGGTATACTCCCGAGGTGGTCCCATTGTCACCAAGTCAGTTTCTGATGATGGGAGCTCTGAGAAATTGAGGGCAACCCTCGAATGTCATAGGCGCACATAACGTTTTCCATACATTTTCAGAAGCTGTTCAAGTATTTGCGTCTGATAATCATAATTTCATGAGGCTGCGCTGATGACGGAAGGTGCAACTCCTCAACGGTCAGGACTTGAAAGAAAATTCCTTCAAAATTATACGTACTTATGGATCGATAGTTGTATTCTTTCAGGCTATTAGGTTGAACTGATGATAGACGGTACATCTCATTAACCGACTTAAAAAAGAGGAGGTTCTCTATTCGTGTTTGTATGTCCGCGAATATCTCCGTCAATTGTGGACTGATTTTCAAAATTCTTTTTGTCTTGGAAAGGGTATACTCCCGAGGTGGTCCCATTGTCACCAAGTCAGTTTCTGATGATGGGAGCTCTGAGAAATTGAGGGCAACCCTCGAATGTCATAGGCGCACATAACGTTTTCCATACATTTTCAGAAGCTGTTCAAGTATTTGCGTCTGATAATCATAATTTCATGAGGCTGCGCTGATGACGGAAGGTGCAACTCCTCAACGGTCAGGACTTGAAAGAAAATTCCTTCAAAATTATACGTACTTATGGATCGATAGTTGTATTCTTTCAGGCTATTAGGTTGAACTGATGATAGACGGTACATCTCATTAACCGACTTAAAAAAAAGGAGGTTCTCAATTCGTCGGCTAAATGAGGTCAAAATGAATATCCAAGATGAAGAGCCAGGAAATTTTTTGGTTTGTCCGTCATGGGTGTCGTTTTGATGGTTTTTGGGGTCGCTGATTACGAAAATGAGGTCAAAATATAAATTCAAGATGGCGGCCAGGAACATTTTTGGTTTTTCCGTCATGGGTGTCGTTTTCATTGTTTTTGAGGTCGCTGATTACGAAAATGAGGTCAAAATGAAAATCCAAGATGGCAGCCAGGAAATTTTTTGGTTTGTCCGTCATGGGTGTCGTTTTGATGGTTTTTGGGGTCGCTGATTACGAAAATGAGGTCAAAATGAAAATCAAGATGGAGCCGACGAAAATTTTTGGATTTTCCGTCATGGGTGTCGTTTTCATGGTTTTCGGGGTCGCTGATTACGAAAATGAAGCCAAAATGAAAATCCAAGATGGCGGCCAGGAAAATTTTTAGTTTTTCCGTCATGGGTGTCGTTTTCATGGTTTTTGGGGTCGCCGACTACGAAAATAAGGTCAAAATGAAAATCCAAGATGGCGCCGACGAAATTTTTGGTTTTTCCGTCATGGGTGTCGTTTTCATGGTTTTTGGGGTCGCTGATTACGAAAATAAGGTCAAAATGAAAATCAAGATGGCGCCGACGAAAATTTTTGGTTTTTCCGTCATGGGTGTCGTTTTCATGGTTTTCGGGGTCGCTGATTACGAAAATGAAGCCAAAATGAAAATCCAAGATGGCGGCTTGGAAAATTTTAGGTTTTTCCGTCATGGGTGTCGTTTTCATGGTTTTTGGGGTCGCCGACTACGAAAATAAGGTCAAAATGAAAATCCAAGATGGCGCCGACGAAATTTTTGGTTTTTCCGTCATGGGTGTCGTTTTCATGGTTTTCGGGGTCGCTTATCACGAAAATGAGCTCAAAATTTAGTAATACATAAAACGGGTTTGTTAAACATGAAATCGAAATTAATATTAATTTAGTGATACTAGACAAAATGTTAAATAACATGAACAGGAAAAAAATGGAATTATAGGCATTGTCATTCAAATAGTCCGTTAGCCTTTATCACGTTTCCACCGGGCACCACGTGGAGGTGGACTGACACCCAGCGTTTTTTTTTTGGTTGTTTTTTTTCATTGATTTTTATACACAATGTTCAAATCAGATTTTAAGTATTATACGTGATGAAGGGAAGAAAATATTTGATTTTTTGTTTATTAAAACTGAGTACACTACACACCCCTGATTACGCATTGCATATTCGCCAATTATGTGCTTTAGCGTATGTTCCATCAGAACAAGTTATCAACGCTTTTGACGAACTGCTCGAATCTCAGTTTTATATTGTGCATTCTGGCCTCCTCCGACAATTCGTTGATTATTTTGAAGATAACTGGATCGGAAGGTTGGAAAGACGGGGCAGGTGAGTTCTTAGATTTCCTATTGATCTGTGGAATACTTTTGATGCATTTCTTCAGGAAATTCCTCGAACGAACAACTCCGTTGAAGGCTTTCACAGGGGATTCTCGTCACTTCTAACGGCTCATCACCCATCTATATGGAAGTTTTTGGATGAACTTCGTCGGCAGCAAAGCCTGACAGAGCTGAAACTGGAGCAAATTTTGTCTCGTGGATCACACACAACTAGTCGGCCAAGATATAGGCAAACATCAGCAAGATTGAAAGATTTAGTTGAATCATTTGAGGAGAGACCACTCCCAGATTACTTACCGGCCATTGCTCATAATTTTGAATTCCAACAAATTTGATTAAAAAAATACATTAAAAAAAAAACGAAACAAACAAAATGATTAAACGTAAAAAACCAAAAAGTATAAAAATTTAAAAGAAATAATCATATCTATCTGGTGTCAAAATCTACATGCTGCATACGGCCAATGACCTTTTTTTTTTACAAAATAAACCAGCATTCCTTCAGGCGTGATCGAGATTCTTGACCTCGAAAGCACAAAACCTAACAAAAAATCAAATATTTTTTTCACTTCATACTTAAAATCTGATTTGAACATTGTGTATAAAAATCAATGAAAAACAACAACCAAAAAAAAACGCTGGGTGTCAGTCCACCTCCACGAGGTGCCCGGTGGAAACGTGATAACGGCTAACGGACTATTTGAATGACAATGCCTATAATTCCATGTTTTTCCTTTTCATGACAGTTATTTTACATTTTGTCTAGTATAACTTATTAATATTTATTTCGATTTCATGTTTAACAAACCCATTTTATGTATTACTAAATTTTGAGCTCATTTTCGTAATCAGCGACCCCGAAAACCATGAAGACGACACCCATGATGGAAAAACCAAAAAATGTTCCTGGCCGCCATCTTGGATTTTCATTTTGGCTTCATTTTCGTAATCAGCGACCCCAAAAACTATGAAAACGACACCATTGACGGAAAAACCAAAAATTTTCGTCAGCGCCATCTTTATTTTCATTTTGACCTTATTTTCGTAGTCGGTGACCCCAAAAACCATGAAAACGACACCCATGAGGCCATGACGGAAAAACCAAAAATTTTCTTAGCCGCCATCTTGGATTTTAATTTTGGTCTCATTTTCGTAATCAGCGACCTCAAAAACAATGAAAACGACACCCATGACGGAAAAACCAAAAATTTTCCTGGCCGCCATCTTGGATTTTCATTTTGGCTTCATTTTCGTTATCAGCGACCCCGAAAACCATGAAAACGACACCCATGACGGAAAAACCAAAAATTTTCCTGGCCGCCATCTTGGATTTTCATTTTGACCTCATTTTTGTAATCAGCGACCCTAAAAACCATGAATACGACACCCATGACGGAAAAACAAAAAGAAATCCTGGCCGCCATCTTGGATTTTCATTTTGGCTTCATTTTCGTAATCAGCGACCCCGAAAACCATGAAAACGACACCCATGTCGGAAAAACCAAAAATTTTCCTGGCCGCCATCTTGGATTTTCATTTTGGCTTCATTTTCGTAATCAGCGACCCCAAAAACCATGAAAACGACACCCATGACGGAAAACCAAAAAATTTCCTGACTGCCATCTTGGATTTTCATTTTGACCTCATTTTCGTAATCAGCGACCCCAAAAACCATGAAAACGACACCAATGACGGAGAAACCTAAAATTTTCCTAGCCGACGAATTAAGAACCTCTTTTTTTTTAAGTCGGTTAATGAGATTTATCGTCTATCATCAGTTCAACCTAATAGCCTGAAAGAATACAACTATCGATCCATAAGTACGTGTAATTTTCAAGGAATTTTCTTTTAAGTCCTGACCGTTGAGGAGTTGCACCTTCCGTCATCAGCGCAGCCACATGAAATTATGATTATCAGACGCAAATACTTTAACAGCTTCTGTAAATGTATGGAAAACGTTATGTGCGCCTATGATATTCGAGGGTTGCCCTCAATTTCTCAGAGTTCCCATCATCAGAAACTGACTTGGTGACAATGGGACCACCTTGGGAGTATACCTTTTCAAACAAAAAAATAATTTTGAAAATCGGTCCACACTTGTCGGAGATATGCTGTTTGTTTTTTTATGTGTGTCCACACATAAAAAAACATATGAATAGAGAACCTACTTCCTTTTTAGAAGTCGGTTAAAAAGAGACGGAAACATTATTTATTTTTGATGTTTTAAAGTGCTTTCACAACCAATTTACAGCAAATATTAAAATCTGTGATTAAAATAGATATCATATTTTTTGATTTTAATTCATCTAACACCTAATTGAACCATTTTTATGTTGATTGATATACTGTACCTATTTATATATTGATATACAACACACATTCCAGACTTTTTTCAAAGCCGTACGCGTGTACTTACTTACTACAAAATTATGTCACTTAAAATAATAATCGTATAAATGATCAAATTTTTCAACCGTAGTTCAACGCTCGAAATGCCCGTGTGTGCGTTCGTCGGTGTTATCGCTGCACACAAACATAGAAATTGCCTAAAGTTCCGCAAGTCTTGTCTGTACAAGGCCTCTTAACGCAGGGCAATGATTTTTAGAGCAGCGGTGGCCCAGTGGTGGCGGCCCCGACTTACGAACAGAAGGTCGTGGGTTCGAACCCAGGCAGGCACATTACTTTGTGTAATTTATTTCATCACCGCTGCTCTCAAAATGGTGAAGGAAAACATCGTGAGGAAACCGGCATGTCTTAGAACCAATAAAATTCGAAGACATGTGACATCTACCAATCCGCACTGGGCCCGCGTGGTAGATTATAGCCCTTTCCCTCTCAAAGAGAGGAGGCCTGAGTCCCAGCAGTGGGAACATTAATAGGCTGTTGATGATGATGAATGATTTAATGTACTTTTGTTTAAGCGACGCATTTTAGTTTTCGACAACCACGCGAACGAAGTCGCGGGCACAGCTAGTTGTGAAATATTTTTTTTATGATGAGTAAATAAATGATTATTATTACCTAAAATTATGCAATTATACGCATTCTTGTGGGTACAATCACAGATTACCAGATACTACACTGAATACAAAATGTTCAATGCCTACCGCTATAATAGCCTACACTTTCAAGTCGATAGACGCTGCGAACGAAAATGCACCTAACCTTACAAACTTAAAGTGAGTTTTGCTTTGTAGATGCGCGCCGCCGCGTGGATATTGTGAATTGCCAGGGCTGCCTCTGTCGACAAAGATGTCAGTAGGAATTTGTAGTATACTTTATGAAATAAAACAAGTTTTTTAATGTATCAGAATTTATAATTGGTTTAAAAAATAAGTGTAAAACGAAATCGATATAAATAAAAACGAATTGCAATTCTGTTAAGCGGCTAACAGACGTAATTAAAACGCAAGTTTTATAATGCGTAAAAGTATATGATTCACTGCAGTAAACAAAATCAGAAAAATATATGATATTCTTCAGGATATATGCTAGTAACATTGTGATTTGAAAACATAATACAACTAACTTTGCTCGATAGAAAAAAAACACGAAGATACCTCTAAAAAAATCTTTTAACGTGTAAAAACTATACTAAAAAACATGTCATCGTTCTGTTTTTTTTTTGTCAATTAATTCTACAAGCAGCATACTAAAATCATAATGTTTTACTTTTTTAGTCTAATCAATAGTTTTTTTGTAATCGCAAAATACCACTAATTTCGCACTATTCGGCCGCAGCGAAAGACGTAACAACCGCTTTGTAGTGCAAGCTGATTAGAACTTTATTCTAACAGCATACTGTTCCTATGACCATCATTAGATGAGCTCCATGTCATCATAATAATGCATTGTCACGCGATATTCATATACCTACTTTTACGATTGCATCCGCTCAATCGGAAGCCGGGCAGTTAAAAATTAAAAAATGTAAGTACCTACCTACAACTATTTTATAAACGACCGAATTTTCAGTGGCTTGTAAAAGTGTTTGTAATTTAAACCTATTTATAAAATAAACAACATTTACCATTTAATTAAACAATTGTAGGTACCTAAGTACATTTTTTCATCACTATAACTACATAGTATAAAACAAAGTCGCTTTCTCTGTCCCTATGTCCCTTTGTATGCTTAAATCTTTAAAACTGCGCAACGGATTATGATGCGAGTTTTTTTAATAGATAGAGTGATTCAAGAGGAAGGTTTTAATACCATTTTTGCACCCGTGCGAAGCCGGGGCGGGTCACTAGTAACAAAATAAAACTTACATTTCTGTATCACGAGGAAAACCGAAAAAAGATAAATTTTTATCTCTTCTCTTGCTGGATCTACATCCATCCACTGCACACAATGCACCAGAAGTAGCCATTTCTTAAGATTTGAAAACTCAAGTCGACCGAAATATTATAATAATTATGCGTATACGCGCCGCGCGGCTGTTGACAACCCACTGCCAATTGGGCTACGATAGACCGGCGCCCGGTAGGTAGTTAGCGCGCGTAAGTACATGGAGTGTAGTATCTGTAATCTGTGGTACAATGCTGACGAATGCATTTACGACAATGACAATTATGCCAATTTTATTAATAATAATAATAATAATTTATTTGACACAAAAAAGTACACATAAATGGCAGATACATAATCAGTGTTCACATAAAAGCAAATAAAATAATGATCAATGACCCCCATGCTAGGTAAAACCTGTGTTATAGGGGTCAACACACACATATTTATACACATATTTATATTACACAATATTTATACACACATTTGCGCAATATTACTTACTTTTGAAATGGAATCTTTTTTTTTTGTGGTCTGAGCAAAGCTAAACCATAACGTTACTTGTATCTTTTGCATGCCTATTGGTAACTAAACCGTACTCCCCACAGATACGACGCCGACACAGCTTTAAACCACGACTTCTTCTGGACCGACCCCATGCCGTGTGACCTCGCCAACATGCTGGCACAGCACACCCAAAGCATGTTCGAGTACTTAGCCCCGCCGCGCCGGCCAGGCCACCTGAGACACCACCACCACGTGGCCGGGGCCCAGGCCAAGCCGGCGCAGCCCGTGCAGGACTCAGGGTATCAGGACAGAGTTTTCTAGAGAAGGCCGTGATGTAGGAAATGGTGTGTTTGACGATACTGAATTGGGTGATGTGTGGGGTACGGTTCTTTTGGGTAGCGAAACTCTATTTGGTGGATGATGAAACTAAATCTGTAAAGCTGTTTCTCTTTTTAGGGCGCCACTAAACGCGAAACTAACGCTACCCACATCTTATTTTTTTTGCTCTAAAATCACAACAAATTTGAAAAATCCAAAACACTATCATGCTAGTAAAATTAAGAGAATTACTTATTACGGCCAAAAGTGGCCACTTTTATCTTTAATCAGTAATTTTCTTAATTTATCAAGTCTAGAATCATGAAAGTGATTCAAAAAATACTACACGTTATTTACTAGCATGATAGTGTTTTGGATTTTTCAAATTTGATGTGATTTTTGAGTAAAAGAAATAAGATGTGGGTGGGGTTAGTTTCGGTGCTGTTTGGGTGAACCGATTTAGATGCGGTTATAACTTGTTGTAGCGTGGTGTTAAATAGGCTACAATGTTACTCAAGGATTGGGCCATCGACTGCGAAAAGACTGGTAGTTCCAGAGATCATCAGAGATATTTTAACTTCTTTTCTGCCTACTGACTACGGAGCATGAATTTTTGGTTCGATTCCCGAGTCGGGCAAAGTGTCACTGGATTTGTCCATCAGGAATTTCTAAGTAGCAGACATGATAAGAGAAAGTGTGGTTTTTATATTTTTTAAACAAAATCCTCCACATCTGTCTGTTTGTTCGCGATAAACTCAAAAACTACTGCACCGATTTTCATGCTGTTTTCATCAATGGATAGACTAATTCTCGAGGAAGGTTTTAATATATAATTTGTCATGTTTTTGACATCCACGTGGATGAAGCCACGGGCATCAGCTAGTCTATACTAATATTATAAAGCTGAAGAGTTTGTTTGTTTGAACGCGATAAACTCAGGAACTACTAGTCGGAATTGTTTTTTTTTTATTGTGTTGGATAGTCCATTTATCGAGGAAGGTTATAGGCTATATAACATCACGCTACGACCAATTGGAGCGGAGCATAAATGAAAAATGTTGCAAAAACGGGATTAATTGTGGAGTTTCGCTATCTAACCCAACTCGGCCTTGTACACGCCCCTGCCTACCCCTACAATACAGACAACAGTTGTGTTTACGAAGTGATAAACTTAAAGTTTTGCAATGAAAAGAATTCATACAGTTTGTTACGAGCAAGAAGTATGGTGCAAAGGATACTTTGGTTGTGTTGGAAATACTTTAAATTGTGTGTGTGATACTGACTGCTTATTATAATCTATAATTATATATCAATAATATTAATACTGGACTATTTAAATAAACTGTGAAAACTTTGGAATACTGTAAGCACATTCCCACATTTAACGCGCCTTCGAAGCAAGAGTGAACAGGCACCTTCCGGGCACGCTTGTTCCATCATAGACCTCATACATCGCTTTCCATCTGGTGTGATCGAGGTCAAGAGCAGGCCCATTTTGCGTTAAAAAGCAACATTTTGCAATAAAAAACACCATTTTGCAAAAAAAAAAAACAACATTTTGCAATCAAAAGCAACATTTTGCAATATAAAGTAACATTTTGCAATAAAAAGCAACAATTTGCAATAAAAAAGCAACATGTTTCTTCTGTAGGATTTTCAACTTTCGTTCGCTTAGTTTAATGCTACAAATCAATTAATAGTGTGCTTAATGTGACTTACGGTATTTCAAATTTTTATGTTATCTTAAATTAGCCTGAATTGTGCTTAGTTATATTTAAAAAAAACTATGTATAACCACTACCTTTAAATATTACAATAATGCCAATTTTCATAAACAAGAAAAAGTAAAAGGAGCACCTACTTGTGTGTATAGTTATTATTTGTATGTATTTACTATATTGTTATAGGTAACATATTCTCTTGCTATTAGTATTTATATTGATTTATAGGATGTTCACTAAAACTATGTTATTGTACAGAATGTGTCTAATAGCTTAAAAAAAACTATATTTACTGAAATATTGTATTGTACCTGGTTGTGGTTTTGTGTCCGGTTGAAGGCAATAGGCTTGCCCCCTATTACATGGCACTTATACATAACTGGCGAAATGTGATTGCACAGTTAGATACACCTCTGCCTAACCCTTTGGGGATTACAGGCGTGATGTTATGTTTATGTTATACTAGCTTATGCCAGCGGCTTCGCCCGCGTGAAAATGACGATTTTCCATACAAACTTTCATCCCCTATTTACCTCCCTTAGGGATTGAATTTTGAAAAATCGTTCCTTAGTCCTTGTCTACATTATAAAGGGAACCTCTGTGCAAAATTTCAGCTTTCTAGGTCCAAGGGTTTGGGCTGGGCGTTGGTGAGTCAGTCAGTCAGGACTTCTCTTTTTATTTATATAGATTGTATTGTAAACATTGTAGTCAGTAATATCCAGTAGATTGTAGAGTCATGTAAAATACTGGAATTCAGCTGCATCAGGTTAGACTGGAAGCTGACCCCAACATAGTTGGAAAAAAGGCTCTAGTGATAGAATGTTGATGATTGTGTATTAAAAAGTAGTTTTGTATCTAATTATTATGTATACTGCGTCGTTGCCAACGGGTTTAATTCCCGGGTCTGTAATCTAATCGGGAGTATAATCCTGTTTTGATTAGTCCTAAGTATGTAAATATAAATACTATAGTTATATTTTAATTGTACTGCCTTTGCTAAGCGCGACTCCTGAGCATGAGGTCCTTGATTTCATTCTCAGGCAGGGCAAAATAGGCTCGTCATCTATTTCATGGGAATTTATTTTATATTAATTAACTGTGAAATGTGGATTTAGTAATAGGCACAAATAAACACACCTATACAGGCAGCGACTTTTAAAACTGATTTTCTCCTAGTCTCTTGATTGTAATTTTATATAGTTACGAACATTATGTACAGTCGAACAAGCTAATAAGTATACAGCCAGCTAACTTGTATTTACTTTTAAGATTATACCGAGACATTTAGAGACTAATGGCAAACGATACAGCGTTTAAAATCAGCCGCTTAATGTGAAACACTTGATAAAACAAAATTACAATCAATATTTTCAGTGTTATAGAATTATAAAGATCTCTACCCTGTATACTTATTAGCTTGTTCGACTGTACTACTTTGGTACCTATAAAATTATGAAATAGATCTTTAATCAAAGTTGCATTAGTTATTCTGCAAGAAAATCACTCTCGAATTTACCTAAGTGTATACATATTAGTGCTCGTAACTATAGATATCTGCCTAACCCTTCGGGGATCAGAGGCGTGATGTTATGTTATATTTTAATTATATTTGTCCAATTTCAAGGTACTTGAAGTAAAAATGGCGAAAACTGTGGAGGTACTCCTATAATATTCACCATTTCATTTTAGCAAACCTGCATACCAATATCAAAAGCGGTTAAAATATATTTTCCTCTAATTACTGCCAGTTAAGAGATGTCAATAGCGGTCATTGACCCACCTAAATTTATTAAAGTTCATAACTCTGAAATCCAAAATTACGCCCGTTATGTCTTGAATCGTCATCTATCGTGATCTTCAACATTTCTTCTGTAAATGAAAAACGATACAATATGGTTCATTTCTTTTGGTTCGTACGAAGAGATATTAGGGAAAGCCGAAAGGGCAATGACCGCTATTGACATCTTAACTGGCAGCAATGATTAGGTTACTTTGTAAAACTTGTTTACGAATTATAAGTATTCTTAATATTTAAAATGTTAAAACCACAAAAAAATGTGTCGTCTCGACTGAATAGCGATGGTAAGTGAATAGAATTGATATAATTATAAAAAAATAATGCTTTTTCTGTAAATAAATAATTTTATACTGCAAACAACAATTTTATTTTCCCATAATTAATTACGAATTATATCAGCCCGACTACACGCTGCCTTATTTGGTCTAGCAGTCAAGCCTGCTCTAATATTATTACTCTTTGAGTCAATCGCTGTTGCTGAGCATGATGTCGGGATCTCAGTCGGTCGGGAAAAATGTTGAGACGTGGCTAAAATATAACAGCCGCGCGGATCAATCTTCTGGTGTGATCAAGTGACCTGTGACCGTCCATTGCATACCAACTGCGTGGGGTCGACTCGAATTTCAAGAAAGAGGGGTCGGGCACCACGTTTAATCACTTTTATGGTTTAGCTACAAGTATAAGAATTAAGTAGCATTACAAGCACCAATATTGACGAGGACTTTTACATAACATTAATGAAGTCATAATCGAATGACTACTAGTTTTAGTCGAATCGCTCCTTACTGAACTGCTGGGCATCACTAGTAATGTCAAATAGTCAAATTTTATACAAGTTTTTTGTATAGTTCCTTAATCCATCTAAATAATTTCGTAACGTAAAGTTAATTAACTAAACTAAGTACAAGTACATCTCCATATTATAAAATGAATTAATATGATACATAAGTCAAGTAAGTAGAAAACAAAATTTTAAGTGATTTATGAATACAATGTTTGATAAAACGTTATTCCGCCAAGTAAAACAAACTAATAAATGTATCAAAAGTAACTTGTAACTTGATTTTAACTTACTTAAATATTTTGTGAGCGTGTAATTTATGACATTTCATTGATAGGTTTGTTAGTATTCTAATTCTCGTTTCAGTGCTAAGCAATCATTAATAACCTAGATTACAATGAATCTTTCCTATCGTCTGCCATCATACTCCTACTCTCAGATCTCCTACTAATGATAATGAATATCATTTGACTGATGTGTAGATTAACTGAATCGTCGAAGAATCACAACAAAGCTTGCTCAATATGGCATCCACAATAGTATTTGAAGATGAAATAGTCAACCAAGATTTAAACAACAGTAAATTACTTGAAGAATTAATACTAAAAGAGGATGATGAAGACAACTGCAGCCAAGATCTTACTGAAAAGAAAGAAGATCTTGATTTTTCAGACACTGAATTGCATAGTATCAAAGACAGTGAAGAATTTAAAAATGTAATCGTCCTTGGTAGCCGGCCACCAAAAACAGATGAAATACCTATTGAGAAAGAGGGTAGTTCTCAAAGTAAAGGTAACATTGGAAAGGGTAAATATCAGGGTAAGAGGAAAAATAAAACGGAACTACAAATGCTTCTCATAGATATAGAAAAGAAGGATTACGAAGTAGATGGAAGATATGATGAAAATAAAAGTAGAATATTTAGAAAGAAAAGGATTAAAACTGAGGAGCCGTAAGTAGACCTAATGCAAACCTTATTTATAGTTGTATTTAAAACAATTTAATATTAATGAAATATATTACATAATTAGCCTGGGTCCTTACATACAATATTTTATCTTGGTATGTATTATTTTATTTATTTACTATGTATTTTCTCATTTCAGAATCTCTTATAAAGAAATAGACGAAATTAAAATAAAACGTCACATCAGTAAACTCGATGAGGTAGAGCTGATCTGTCCTGTTTGCAAAAAGGAATTAGAAAACAAAGTTGCATACCGCAACCACCTCCGAATTCATGACAAAACTGTACAAGAGTACACCTGTTCACTATGTAATAAGAAATTCACCACAAACGTGGACTTAATTGCCCATAAGCAGTCACACAGTAAAGAATCCTTTTTCTGCCAACAGTGCAAATTAGCATTCTCAAACCATTGTGACTATCTACTCCACAACTATGAGCATTTAGATCAACCACATTTCAAGTGCAAAGAATGCGGACTGCACTGTAAAAAGAACATCTACAAGGTACATGTTACAACACATTTTGATAAGTATCTACAATGCCACTTATGCTCCTTTGTTACCAACAATGATCAACGTCTTCAGAAACATATAAATCAGCAACATATAAATCAGCATACTAACAAATTCACTTGTGTTGAGTGCGGGAAAGTTGTGAATAACAAAGAGATGTACAAATATCACATGAGTGTTCATACCGGGGTCAAGAAAATCCAGTGTTTGTATTGTGGTGCTGGGTTTCGCACTAAAACTGCAAGGAACGTGCACACAAGAATGCATACAGGTGAAAAACCTTTCTCTTGTAATATATGCAATTTTAAAGCGCGCCAATTGACAGATTTGCTACGCCATAAAGAAACACATGGTGAGAAAAAGTTTACCTGTGATGATTGTGGTAAAAAATTCCTGCATAAATTCTCATTAGCAGTTCATATACGGTCTCACAGTCAGAAATCGTTGTATGAATGCCCGGAATGCAATGATCGGTTTGTTTCAGCACAAGGACTGAGGACCCATTCTTTGTTTAAGCATACAAGTGAGCGACCTTTTGAATGTAAACCGTGTGATAGGAAGTTTATAAACGATAACCAGTATAGGAAACATTGTAGAGCTAAATATCACTTGAGGAATATGTATACGGACCCGGACAAATGAATGTTTGGACATGTTGTCTTCTTACACCTGTATCTATAGAGAAGTCAATGTGATTATTAGAGTAAAACTTATTACGATACAATTTATATTCTGTAGTTTAAATTTTAACTATATTTTTAAATGGATTATTTGTTGTTATTGTGTCTATCTATAATTCTATCGTTATTATTCGCCCTAATTAGATATGTATTTTAAAATTATCTGTTTTGGTTTAAGTCAATTTTTTTTTTATGTAGTTTTCTATTTTATGTTAGGTATATTTTATTTCTATAACTTGCTATAGCTTTATTGTACTCTAAAGAATGTGGTGTACACCTGCAATATTGGTACCTATAGAATCCTAACCTGTATACTTACCTATATTTAATATTGATTGTGATGTGTGTACTGTTATTGAACCTAGTTTCAATAGATAAATAAATTGCTTGATGTTAGAACTATCAAAAGTTATAATTCTTAACTTTGTCTCTTTTATTCGTAGGATACGGTACTTACAAAGTTGTTACATAAATGGTATAGTTCTCGACGGGTCTGGTTCATAACATCGCGAGTCACTACATCGATGGTCGCTGTATCGACAACGGTCCATCGACGGGTTAATGAATCGACAGTACCCCAAATCGATGGTACGCTACATCGACAGTACACCAAATCGATGGTGCGCTATATCGACGGTACAGTACACTACATCGATGGTACGCTACATCGACAGTACCCCAAATCGATGGTACGGTCAGCATCAGAAGTATATTAACATTACTCAAAGTTTCGAAGCTGTTTTTTTAATAAAAACTTGTTAGATATTACTCGTAACTACATGTTATTGGAGTGTAAGGACTATTTGAACGAATAATCTTCTGAAACATCCATACTATCCATACTTACATACTATATATACTATATATTTATATTATTTATTTCCATACCTACTATCCATCCATACTTCCATACTAATATTATAAATGCGAAAGTAACTCTGTCTGTCTGTCTGTTACTCTTTCACGCCTAAACTACTGAACCGATTTGTGTGAAATTTGGTACAGACATAGTTTGGAACTTGAGAAAGGACATAGGATAGTTTTTTTTTTCTTTTTCGCGAGATAAACCAAAAATCTGCCGGAAGTCACTATTCCACGCGAACGAAGTCGCGGGCAAAAGCTAGTTAAAAATAATAGCTAGAGTCCTGTACATAAAAGAATTAAAATTAAGAAATGTTCAGCTTTTAATGTTTCAGAAGATTATTCGTTCAAATAGTCCTTACACTCCAATAACATGTAGTTATGTAGTTACGAGTAATATCTAACAAGTTTTTATTAAAAAAACAGCTTCGAAACTTTGAGTAATGTTAATATACTTCTGATGCTGACCGTACCATCGATTTGGGGTACTGTCGATGTAGCGTACCATCGATGTAGTGTACCGTCGATATAGCTCACCATCGATTTGGTGTACTGTCGATGTAGCGTACCATCGATTTGGGATACTGTCGATTCAATAACCCGTCGATGGACCGTTGTCGATACAGCGACCATCGATGTAGTGACTCGCGATGTTATGAACCAGACCCGTTCTCGACATATCCACCGCTAGACGCGGCATACGAATATTTACAGTAAGTAATAATTGATACTAAAATTAATATTTCATAACATAGTTTAAGTTAATTTTTATACACACACACTTATACCTAACACTAAATTACACAATATACTCTAACGAAAAAAAAAATCGTTGCATAAGCCATAAGTAATTATACTAATTAATATGTATAACGTAAATAAGACAAAAATAGTTATTATAAGTTATTAGTGCTGAAATAAGTGTTATAGACTACTGGCCCGTGTTGAAAAAATTATGGGTCATGTGAACCACCAGGTGACCTATCTAGAACGATATAGGAGCATAAAATAAGATTCAGCACTATGCCGTCACTTGTAAGCTGTCCAACCGAGTGCAGGTGAGAATTCAAAAGTACAGGTAGACTGGGTACATTTTGGTCATATATTTTTGTACGGCATTCTTACCATCGATAGATCCATGAAAAATAATAAGAAAACGCGTAGTGCCGTAAAAAAATGTTAGGCCACAAAGTCGGAATTTTCATTTTATTTTCCGACAATTTCCAGGGTAAATTTGGTCATTTGATTTTGTACGGCATCAGTTTCATACTATTTCAATACTGCTTCTAATCCATTATTCCGCAACGCCGTACAAAAATCATGCGACAAGGGGAAATAATCGAGGGTTGTAACCCCCTCTCTTTCCGCTGGTCCAGGGGGTGATTTGAAAAAGTACGGCTTCGGTTCCAAAACATTATCTAGCACTCAAAAGTACTATTAAAAATAATGCCGTCAAAAAATTATTGTTCATTTTAAATGTATATCAATAATTATCTTAATTTCATCGTATCCTTGATTTTTAAAGCTGTAAAGTCATTTGATCCTGTACGGGAACTTTTTTTAACATGATATTGTAAAATACAATTGTTATATAGTATTGCCGTTCAAAAGAAACTGTTCAAAAAAAAGTTATAGAGAAATACAAAAACTGAAATTTTGCAAATTATTGCAAAAGTTTAAATATCATAGATTAATGAAATATAGCAGTTTTCTAAATTTTATCCCTTGTTTTAAATAGTATTAACATAAATAAATTAGGAAAAAATGATGCCGTACATTTTAATGCAGACCATTATCTTTTATGCTGATGAAAATGACGCTACCATTTTAAGGTTGCACAAGCCAGTCATTCTTCCATACAAACGTAGTATGGTGATTACTCCTGCTGGGTGCTTACTCTGGAATATAATTCCGATATATCGACATTGGTCAAACGTCAGTTGGTTGAGTTAAACGTCAGGGATTGGCTAGACTCAGTCAGTCCAGCCAATGCCTGACGTTTGACTGACAATTCCAATGTCGATCTATCGGAATTATATTCGAGAGTAAGCACACAGATATTATCAATCTGATACAGTACGGCATTAACATACTTTTGAAGAGAACAATTGATAATATGATAAAATCACTATGACGTCTAACTGAACTGAAACGGTGTGTATATTATATCCAAGAATTGAAACTGCCGATCCCAGTATCAACAGTTTTGTATACTTTTTGGTTTAATATATACTTCAAACATTATTGATACATATATATAATATAATTGTTTTTTTTTGTTTTTTTTTTGTATGATATTTTTAGTCGGCAATACGTTAAGATATTTGTGATGACATGTGGATAACTTAAAGTGTCTATCAAATAACTGTCAAATGGTGAGTTTTTAAGAAAAGAATGTACCAAACCATAACCAATTTGTTATGTTTTGTTGCTTATAAAGAAAAAAAAAATGCTAATACCGGACTCCCAGGTGTCGCCACGATTGCACCTTTACTAGACGGTGCGCCGACTTGTAGGAAATTCAATTTTACAGCTCCCACATAAGATTTACTTTCAAAACAATTACTGATCTACCAAGGGATTGCAATGAGCTACACGACTAAGAGAAGTCTTAAAATAATTAACAAGGAACAGTTGACGTCAACTGTTCCTTGTTAATTATTTTAAGACTTACAGACTTATAGTTGCCTCAACCGAAAATGTGCGAGTACTTCTCAAAAATATGTTGTATTTTGGAATTATCAGTGACAACATGTCTATATTTTGGTATAAATCGATAGTATACAAACCCATATTTAACATAGTTTCTAACTAGGAACCTAGAATCACGAAAAGAGTATGAAAATTAGTACAAATAAACTATCTAAATGCCGTATAAAAAAATATCGTGATGAATTTCACCTTACATTTCGTTATATGGATTTTTTCTTTTTAATTTTTTCATTTTCAGTTTTTTTCCCCTTTGGACCAACAAAAATGTACGGCATATGGAAAAATATTATCTATGCATAAAATACTTTCAAAATAAATTAATTTTATGTTGTGTCAAATCACCCCCTGGACCAGCGGAAAGAGAGGGGGTTACAACCCTCGATTATTTCCCCTTGTCGCATGATTTTTGTACGGCGTTGCGGAATAATGGATTAGAAGCAATATTGAAATAGTATGAAACTAATGCCGTACAAAATCAAATGACCAAATTTACCCTGGAAATTGTCGGAAAATAAAATAAAAATTCCGACTTTGTGGCCCAACATTTTTTTACGGCACTACGCGTTTTCTTATTATTTTTCATGGATCTATCGATGGTAAGAATGCCGTACAAAAATATATGACCAAAATGTACCCAGTCTACCTGTACTTTTGAATTCTCACCTGCACTCGGTTGGACAGCTTACAAGTGACGGCATAGTGCTGAATCTTATTATTTTATGCTCCTATATCGTTCTAGATAGGTCACCTGGTGGTTCACATGACCCATATTTTTTTCAACACGGGCCAGTAGTCTATTAGATTTGTACCTGGTTCATGGTAGTAGGCGCACAGTACAACATAGGAATAATGTACCTACTGAGATGTTAAGTTTTATAAGATATAAAATTATAACATGACTTTAGAACCTTTTCCTTTACATAGCTTTTGTTAGGTAAGAAAGGTTATTAAGGAATATACTCATTTTGATTATTGGATGTATTTTATTATTTACAAAAAACTAGGTCCCCCCTTTAGGTAAAATAACTGCCAATTTGCTATAATCAACAAGTGAGTGTTGGTCCTGGGTTCAAATCCAAGGTCAGGCAGTCAGGTAACGGCAGATTTCCCGTGACTAGCAAGGTGTGCGTTTCGACCTCGCGGCCATGACGTTTTTGTTTAAAAAAAACTATGCCAAGATTAAGTAAAAGTTGATTCCCAAAACCATAAATTTGTCAAAGTTATAGTTACAAAGTTGAAAGGGTTGCTTGAACGTGGCCGCGCCATCGCAACGTTTAGAACCGCGCGGCCACGGTGATCTTTAAAACTAAGCGTTGCAGAGACCTGAAATTTAGGTAAACAACAGATTGAATATGTAATTTTTTTTTTAAATATAGAAAAAGTCCTAGGTTTATATTTTAGAAGCTGTAAGACTAAAACCCCATGGCCGCGCCATTGAAACGGTGAAAACCATGATAAAGCCGATATCTCGCTGAAAAAGCATCGTAGAGGTCTGGAATTACTTGTAAAACCAAGATTTGAATATGTCAAACATTGTAAAAATACACAAAAAAATCCTAGGTGAGGTCCATGAGGTTGTTTTTTTGTATTTTTTTTTAATTTGGCATATTCAAAGCTAGGTTTTACAAGAAACTCCAGACCTCTACGATGCTTTTTCAGCGAGATATCGGCGATAACGTGGTTTCCATCGTTTCAATGGCGCGGCCATGGGTGTTTTAGTTGTACAGCTTCTAAAATATAAACCTAGGATTTTTTTCTATATTTTTACAATTTTTTTACATATTCGATCTGTTATTTACCTAAATTTCAGGTCTCTGCAACTCTTAGTTTTAAAGATCTCCGTGGCCGCGCGGTTCTCTGCGTTTCGATGGCGCGGCCACGTTCAAACCCTTCCAACTTTGTACATATCTTTGACTTTATGGTTTTGGGAATCAACTTTTACAAACTTTTACATATTCTTACTAATATTTTTTTTTTTTTTTTAAATGTCATGGCCGCGCGGTCGAAACGCACCCGCAAGTGGCAACCCAGGGTCTTTTACTTGTGAATGGTCATCCTAAAAGGTTGTCGACTGCTTACAGTACCTACTTTCCTGTTGATGCCGTGAATGCAAGGCCTCCATGCAGGGCAAACAAATTTACAAATTAAGCGATTACACGCTACGGGCACCCTCTGTGGGCTACGAGCCTCGCTCGGCTTAGGGCGTCGCTAGAGGAGGACAGAAAGGGGACGGGCAGGTAGGGTCTGAGTGGTCTCATTATTGAGGGACTGATTTTGGAGTACGGTACTGGCTCTCGAGCGAGGGTCGGGGAGGAAAAGCCGAGGGTCACATGCCCACTTTATTTATGACATAGAATAGGAAGGCTTTTGTCAAGGAGTAGTGAGACAGACAAAAAAAGCTCATATCATGGAATCTTAGGCTGTCAACGGTCCCAGTACCTATGCATATCATTGGTTTACAATAATAAATTATCATCATCAACACTGCTGCCATAGGTCGTTTCCGATATATTATGTGCTCCGAATGTCTGGTTTAAGCGCCAAATACGTAAAGAGAGACCTAAGCCCTCCTACACCTACACCGACAACTCTGCCGGTCAACTCTACTGCTTTAATTGTGACCGGGTGTATAAAACCAAATTCGATCTGGCCAGCCACATAAGGGCACACGCTAGGAAATAGCTTGTTGTAAGGGTCGCCGTTACCGAAATCGTTATGGAGGACTATTTATATTATGTGCTCCAAACTGCTGGTGGGTCTCTGGAACTCATGACATTATAGCAAATGGTCTATCTATAGCATAGGTACCTACATGAAATGTAATACAATATGATATTTAGTGCATTTCATTTTAATTAAACAATTACTTTATTAGTCGACTAAAGATTCAAAACACAATTTCTAGTCTGTGCTAAAATGCCAGGTACGCCCACATCACTGGTATTTGTCAAAACCACGAAAAAAAGGCCGAGTCGAGTAAATATTTTTCAGCCCAAAATTACAACAATACACCGGCAAATATGAAGATATTATGTGAAAGCGTGTGTTTTAATAGTTAAATATCAAAGATTTCACCCTAGGAAAGAAGTAGACAACGTTAGACGCCTCTAAAACACAGGTAAGCTGCAATATTCCTATTTTGTGTCTCTAACCCCTAACCAGATGTTTTCGCGCGTAAAGTCTCCTAAGAATTGTTTACAAACATTAGAATACTCAATTAATTGAATTTAATGCGTTAAATATCGATTTTAAAACGCATTGCATTAATTATCACCACGGTGTTATTCTGTAAATCGCTTCTCGTACGCGATCGAGCTTGTTGCATTTGATATGGCATTAAGAACTCTATGTAACATGGTAATAAGGGTGATTTGGATTTTCGATGTTGTTGCGATATAGCTTTCGGAATAAGGCTTCGCGACTGGTTATTGCTTTTCGGCTGTACAAGTCGTTAGGGTTGCCAGTTTCTAGTAATTTACATCAATTTTGGGAAAATATTTGTATGTTTTAATGTTTGTTATGAACTTTTTTATTGTTTTAGTGAGTGTTATATCGAAGTTTTACTCTATTTGTTTGATAAAACAAGATGTTCATTTTTTGGCGCCACAATTTAAGGGGGTAGGCAGGAAAGCCAGGAGAGTTTACCTAATGTAATAAATTTTTGTGTTATGTAATTTTCTAACTACAGTCAGTTTCTGAATAAGCTTCAATAACAACCTCAAGTTAGATAGAGGCAAATGCCCATTGTGTTACTTACAAAATGCTGCTGTCCCTATTCCTTGCAAAAAAGGTCTATCCTATTCCTAGCTTCATCATCATCATCATCACCCACGGCCCGACTTCACCCACTGCAGGGTACAGGCCTCTCTTTGTTTGTGCCACACTCCACTCTCTTGTGCCAGCCTCATTCAGGACAGTCCTGCAAAATGCAACAATATTGTCTGCCCATCTCTGCTTAGCTTAACCACCAAGGATTGAATTTCTGTTACTGTTATTTTTTTGTAAATCTATGACTTCCAGTTGTTCCAATATAAGACCACTGCACATTAATTATGCCCAACAATAAAATTGTCTAAAAGTGGGAAATTGCATTCTTGAGCATGGTATCCCGAAAAGTTGTAAAATGCCTTGTTTTTGTTATCAAAAGTTTATCATCATCATCAGCCTATAATGTTCCCACTGCAGGGACTCAGGCCTCATCTCTAGAAGAGGGATGGACTATAATCTACCATGCGGGCCCAGTGCGGGTTGGTTAAAGTTCAATTATCAAATTCATTTATCAAACTAGGCTGATAATAAGCACTTTTCGAACATCAAAATTTACTTTACTATTTACATTTTTATAAGACAGTCCCCCAAAACGCCCACCCATCGACACTTCCTAGTGTTTATCTGGAAAGAAGAAGTGCCGGAACAAACTCCCCAGCACACATCTGTCTGTTAGGTTGGTTAGAAGAACCAGACTCGATACAATAGCAAGGTGTCAGTTAAATTTAAGATTTACTACAGACACAATCAGTAATAAACAAAAGTATATAACAATAAACAATGTAAAAATAAAATAATAAATACATAACATAACAGTAAACTAATTTTGGAGAAAGAACATTAATAACAAACATTGTCTTGTGTAATGTAATCCCGAGCCCTACGAATGAATTGTGAACTTTGTGGAGCTGGTGAAAAGGAGCACGTAGGAAATTAATTGTATACTCTGTAATACATGAATTATTATCTATTTTTCTTCGGGGACGCCGGCAGACACCAGACGGGCGATCAGTCCTTTCGTTGTGGATTATTTCGCCCAGCTGTGATACATGAAAGGGGGTATCCCCGGATGTATTATATTAGTTCCATGTGAGGAATAAAATGTGGATGGGTATAAGAGTAGAGGAAGTCCAAAGAAACGATGGATGGACTGTTTAAACTTTAAAGGATGATATGGCTAGAAAGGTGTCTGATGAGATGATAAGTTGTTGTTGTTGTGTTTTTATCCTTTTTTGTATTTTGTGTGTGCATCTTCTATATATGTATATAAAAATGTTATGTAGGTTTGTGTACGCTTCAAAAACTCAAAAAGTTCTGCACCGATCGAGCTGAAATTTTAGAATGATATATAATCCGCATCAAGGATTGTTCTTATAGTATCCACGCGGGCGAAGCCGCGGGCATCAGCTAGTAAATAAATAAATAAGTAAAAGAGAAGTATGGACAGCGTAGACAGAGAATGGTATAGACACCTGCAGAGCGTGTCGCAGAAAGAGACAAAAAAAATAACGTCATCATATTTAGGGTTACCGTGTGAGGAAAAATTTACCCCGAAATTTGTGTGATTTGTCTAAATAAGGTGGTGTTCCACGAATTGATAGAATTAGAAATTATTATGTAAGAGAGCCTGAAAATAACACTTATAATTATCGGTATTGGCATGTGATGCGGAGGAATAATAAAGGTGTATGGATGTGCTGCCGAACTCAATAAATTGCGATGAGGGCAGGATGACGATGGATGTTATTGTATTGTATTGTTTAGCGGGCTGGTGTCCGCAACTCCACGTCAAAGCGCGTATTTTGTGATAGAAGGTTTTGGCTTTGTGAGTAAATAATACAACATTGTTTATTTTTAATTTTTTTCTCAAAATGTCTGCTGCAAATTTTTGATGACGGTTTTGGTGTCCAATCTGTTCGTCCTGTAGCTACAATCCATATTCGACGTAAATTATCATGTTCAGGAAAACTGCAACAAGTCATAAAATCTTTCAGATACTACATAATTAATACACATTTCCCATAATATTGGGTATTAATATACAGAAAAGTTGGCAACACTAAAATTCTTAGGTTAGAATTAATCATTGATACATATTGTACTTTTTTGTCGATGAATTTATGTCTAGGGTACATTATACACAATATATGAACACCATAAAATGTTATCATCATATATTAATTGATACAGAGTGGTATACTTACGAATGAAAAGACAAATCTGGCATTTTCGTTCCACTATCACTTTTACACCCTTTAACGCCACAACGCACCATGTTTATTTTTTAAATAGTTTAAATACTATGTCTAAATTGTTCACAACAAAATATAACATACATTAATTAACTTTAGAGCACATAAAACTGTATTTTATAGGAAGATGATAGCTAGCTGCACGTTAGCTGTCAAACTTTGTTTAGCAAAGTAGTTTGCTAACCTTGAAAAACATGGCACGCGCAGTGAAACAAAAAATCTCATCGTTCTGTTTCATTTCTTTACACGACATCGGCGTAAGTCGCTCTTTTTCTTGTGTGAATGCGACCAAAGATATCAATTAGTCTATAGCATTCTCTGTCTACGATGGACAGTATGGAAGAAGAAGACATGCTTCGGATAAGGCTTGGAGAATGATGTTAGGGAAGTATATATAGTAATGAAGAACTCGCAAACTGAAATATTTTTATTTGTAAACAAAACAAAAGTACAGGTGTCAATATTATTCAAATGAATCCTATACCACCGCTGCTCTCCGCGGCCCCAACTAGAGCAGCGGTGGCCCAGTGGTGGCGGCCCCGACTTACGAAGAGTAGGTCGTGGGTTCGAACCCAGACAGGCACATTACTTTGTGTAATTTATTTCATCACCGCTGCTCTCAAAACGGTGAAGGAAAACATCGTGAGGAAACCGGCATGTCTTAGAACCAAAAAATTCGAAGACATGTGACATCTACCAATCCGCATTGGGCCCGCGTGTTAGATTATAGCCCATTTCCTCTCAAAGAGAGGAGGCCTGTGTCCCAGCAGTGGGAACATTAATAGGCTGTTGATGATGATGAATCCTATACCTTGTCTCATTGGTCGAGTGGTTGTAAGGGCGACTACTGAGCATGAGGTCTGGAGTTCGATTCCTAGGTCTAGCAAATTTTTATTAGGTTATTCCATCAAAAATTTGTCAGTAGCACACAGAGTCTGGATTTGTCATTCATCATGTCAGGGCAACAATTTCCTGTTATTTTGGCCCAAAAACTGTAGACTTTGCTTAATAAGAGTTATTGTTGCTTTATTTACAGGAAGTAATCCTGCCAGATGATGAGTCCCTGTTGTGTTGAAGGCTGTGAGATTACGTCTGAAGAAACATTCTATTTTGAGTAAGTATTTAGTGGGCAGGGCACATTGCTCGAAGAACGGATGGCGGGTTTTTTATTTTTTTTTATTATTCTAAATGGGCCTGCTCTTGACTTAAATCTTGCCCTGAGGGCAGACATGATGTCGACGATGGAACGAGCTTACCCAGTAGAAGCCTGTTTACTCGCGACTTAAACAGATTAGGGTTATATGAACTCGGAAAAACCGACGCAGGCAGGGAATTCCACTCCTTGGCTGTGCGCATAATAAAGGACCCAGCAAAGCGCTTCGTTCGAATGTGTGTTGTTCGACTAGGTAGGTGATGAAAATAGACTCGCCCTTTATTACATGGGACTTAAACATAACTGACGAAATGTGGGTGTACCTATGGGTACACCTCTACATAACCCTTCGGGGACTGCTGGCGTGATGGTCTATAGTTGGAAGAACCATAACTTTGCCTGCAATATTACCAACTAGCTGTAGCCAGCGGTTTCACCCGCTAAAACTCGAAAATTATCCCACGAGAAGATAAAATCGGGATAAAATTTGTGTTAATCCAGGTTATAAACTATCTGTGTACCAAATTTTTAAAATTCAAATCCGTTCAGTAGTTTTTGCGTGAAAGAGTAACAAACATCCTCACAAACTTTCACATTTATAATATTAGTAGGATCTGTCCTTCAGCTAAAAGAATAAATAAGAAAGAGAAGCAATTTTGATTTTTCACAATACCACAAGTCTACTAGTAAAGACTGCCAATTGGTTCAATACAAATAAAAATAAAATGATCGATATCGTCATCATCATTTCAGCCAAAAGACGTCCACTGCTGGACATAGGCCTCCCCTAGGTGTCGCCACATTGACTGGTCCCGTACGTCTCGCATCCAGCGAATACGATCAAAATTGGCACATGGATGCCTCATGGTGCGAAATCCTAATCCTAACTAATATTATAAATGCGAAAGTAACTCTGTCTGTCTGTCTGTCTTTGCTTCACGCCTAAACTACTGAACCGATTTGTGTGAAATTTGGTACAGACATAGTTTGGAACTTGAGAAAGGACATAGGATAGTTTTTTTTTTTTTTTTTTCGCGAGATAAACCAAAACTCTGCCGGAAGTCACTATTCCACGCGAACGAAGTCGCGGGCAAAAGCTAGTCTATATATATAAAAATGAAACCCGTTTTCCGTTGTCCCGACATAGCATGAAAACGGCTTGACCGATTTGGCTGAAAATTGGTAGGGAGGTAGCTAAGAACCAGGAGAAGGACATAGGATAGGTAGGGTAGTAGATAGGTAGGTAGGATAAAACGCATTGCAACGCATGCGCGGGTTCAACTAGTGATCGATAAATTGACAAATAAAATGATCTTTATTGATATTTATTGACTACGTCGTTGATGTAGTGGTCGCAAGCGTGTGTTCTGAGTATGAGGTCCTGTCATCGATTCCCGGCTCGGGCAAATTAAAAATTGGGTTTTCCCTCAGGAATTTCTCATGATCTCAGAAAAAAAACACGTACTTACTTAAATATTAATTTAATTCTCTTTTCATCCCCAGATTCCCAACAAGTCGCATTCTCCGCCGCAAATGGCTGGACCTGATCCCGATCCAGGGCAAGTTGCCCCTGGGCACAGTGGTGTGTAGTCGACACTTCAGCTCGGATGACTACGAGAGTGTGAGAGGGAAGGTTCGCTTGAAAGGCAAGGTAGTGCCGAGTTTGTACCTTAAGGTGAGTTGTTAGTATAGTATAAATACCGGCACGGTTCTTGAGCGCTCGGCGGAAGAGTGGGGATCGCTGTGCGCATCGTACACTATACCCTAACTAATATTATAAATGCGAAAGTAACTCTGTCTGTCTGTCTGTCTTTGCTTCACGCCTAAACTGCTGAACCGATTTGTGTGAAATTTGGTACAGACATAGTTTGGAACTTGAGAAAGGACATAGGATAGTTTTTTTTTTTTTTTTTTTGCGAGATAAACCAAAAATCTGCCGGAAGTCACTATTCCACGCGAACGAAGTCGCGGGCTAAAGCTAGTATGACAAATAAAACGCACACCCGTTTATTATATATTGGTCGTGAGGTAAGTGCAGCAGGAGTAAAGAACAAATCCCGAGTGACGGCTATGACGCGATGCGCTACGGACCAATCACTGCACTTTCCCCGCCCCGCGTCTCACTTCATACCACCAAAGGGACCCAATAACACACTTTTGCGTCAGCGCTCAAGAATCGTGCCGATGATAATAAGTTATGGGTTATGTAAAACTAGCTGATGGCCGCGGCTTCGTCCGCGTGGATGTCGGTTATCCCAGCCTTTGCCCAACTATGTTGGTCTTGTCTGCTTCCAGTCTACCCGGATGCAGATGAATACCAGTATTTATATTTACAGCGATTGTCTATCTGACGTCTACCACCCTTACTGGTCATTATTCAGCTGCAATAGTTACACTGAAAGCCAATACCAACATAATTGGGGTAAGGCTAAGTTAAAAAAAAAAGGCTAAAAAATGATGACAATTAGTGAACCTGAAGTGGCGATGGGCCGGCCTTATTAACCGTGAGGGGAGACCGCTGCCCGGTATAATAAATAATAATATTTTTTTTTATTGCCACAAGATTCAAGTACATTGCACTATATACAGATTAAAGTTTTTCTTAGTTTAGCATTAATCTAAGTAATTAGAGTACAATAAGTTCAACCCTGTCCCTTAAACTAGGCTAGGCCTGTATCTTAGGGGGCAGTGTCCGACTATTGGGTATGCTTAAATAATTTTATTTTGGCAGACGTGCCAGTGGACTGTGTCAAGTGGGTGCATTTTTTGATCTTGGGGTATAGTTTTGCTAAATTATATAATCAAACAAATACATTATTTTCGATTTCCTGTAATAAAAATCTTGTTTTTCTTACAGAAACAAACACCAACATCAGAGATACCACTCCCAAATGGACCCCCACTCACCAAACCACCTTTAGCACCTAAATCACCTACGAAGGGCCCCCTATCGCCAAAATGTCCCCGACCTACTGAGGAGGCCCCTTTATCACCCCCACTCACTAATGCCCCCCATTCACCTAAATCACCCCCACCCATAAACACCCCCAAATCACCCCTATCTACTGACGCCCCTTTATTGCTTAAGTCACCACCGCTATCCACTGAGGCCCCTTTATCACCCAAATCACCTACAAAGACCCCATTATCACCTAAGTCACCCACAAAGACCCCTTTATCACCTAAATCACCTTCATCGCCCCCTTCGCCCCCCAAGGTGATAGAAGCTGGTGGGGATTCTACGACGGTCTCGGTACCATCACCTATTGATGCAGAAAGGATGATCGATGAAATTCAGAATAGGATAGTTGGGTCGATACAGAAGTTGACGGCGACAACCCCTAATGGGGTGAACTGGGGTGTTGCTAAAAGGTGAGTTAATGTGTAGAAGGTGTATTAAACGGAACCTTCACGAAGCTGTTAATCAAGCATTTTGTACATCAAACTAAGACCTAGGCACACGGCGTATAACACGCAGACGACGACGCGCAGATGAAGCGCTTCAAACGAAATTTGATCGCGACCTAAGCACACGGGGCGATCATGACACGCACATCTACGCGCTTGCAACCCTTTGTACGCGGTTCACACGCGCGTTTGAATCTATTAACATGCAAAAGTCGGCGCCATAGAAAATGCGCCGTGTTAGGGCCTATTCAGTTTTATGCAAAAATTATTGCTGGGAAACGATTTTAAGGTGTACTATTGGTACACCACTGCTTACTCCTTCGGAAAAATTCATGCTCTGGCGTCAAGATATAAACGAATTTATGAATCCTGCGTAATTTACGTCTGGTTTCACCCAAATATGTTGCAAAAAAATCATACAAACTCACTATTATTTTTGGCGCCGGTGATCTGTCTACAATTCTACATCCTTTGGAGATCCAAAATAAATAAAAATAAAATAGAATAAGTTAGATTATTAGATACGTAAATGATAACTCTTAATCTCCACATAATAGGGGATCGGACAAAAAAAAACTAATTAGTCCGTCAGATAGATTTCCAAAAATTATTGGACACGTATTTTTTCTTTTTTCACGTAAACTTAAAATGAAGACGATACAGTGCTTCGAAAACTCGTGTGATGTCATATGATAGTACATTTTGACGACACAAGTGACGTTTCAAGCCCCACTCCACGATCTTTGACGCGTTTTATCTTCGTCATTTTTTATTGATTTGATAAAACAAAAAACACGTATTCAATATTTTTCGATAATCTAACTTACGGACTAAACAAAATCATATTATTTTGACCCTGTCCGATCCCCTATTATATTTCTTTTGCTGTACCCGACAGGGTCCATGATTGTTTCTTTTGGAAAAATGTTTACCACCTGTGCCTGCCTACATTGTACCTGAGTAATGATAAGAAGAAATGCTGCCCCAACCCCAAATGAATTTGAATAAGACAATTATATTTCTCATTCCAGCCGCCCTGCAACTCCCGTGGCACCTCTCCTCGACCCAAAAGAAGACATCGAAGACATGATAACAAACTACCACATAAAGAACAAGGTGCCCAACCCGGCGTTACTCGCAGACCTGGTGCCACCACCAGTGGTAGTGCCAGTGGGGTCGGCACCAGCTGGGCAGATGGTACCAGCTGGGCAGATGGTACCAGCTGGGCAGATGGTACCAGGAGGTGGGCAGATGGTACCAGTGGAGTTTGAGGTGCCTTTCCATGAGGTCATCAATTTGGAGGACGTGAAGGAGGCTGATCCGGTTTTTATTGAGGTTCCTGTTGATAAAGGTGAGATTTTTATTTAATTTATTTAAAGGACAACCAACAGAGCATACACCAGAAAAATATGAGAAAGTACTCATGTAGCCTTAATTTTATAGGATGCCAAGGCATACACTAAACATAAAAGTAAGAAATACAGTTACAAAACAGATTTTATTACATAAATCCGACATTAAAATGCAAATAAATACTGACTATGAGATCCTGAACCCGGGCCACAGAATACATAATAGTACTACGTACAGAAGGGACACTCCCTTCCCCGCGCTCATATTAAATACCGCACCTCACCCCGCACTTCGAGGTATTCGTCGTCGACACTTGAGCAATGGCTCGCGCTCGTATTAGTCGTCGTTCGGTTTTCGCGACGCAGACCGTTGCACTTTCCGCGCCATTTTTTAGGCTACGATAACCCTACTAGAGTTTACGCACACATTTGCACGTGCACGTCGTGCACAAACGTTATTTGTTTATGTAGTAGTAATAGGTAATTATTTTGCGGGCGTTGTATGGAGTGTCCGAGGTGTGCCCGGGCACAACCCGGGTCAAGATTCTAAGCATATAGTTATTATGGTATATACATATATATTTCTATATTCTAACCTTGTGGGAGTTCTATTAGGTAAACCTCTGCCCAACCCTTCGGTGATACAGGCGTGATGTTATGTATGTGGTTTCGCGAATGTTCTACAACTATGAGAATTCATTATCGAATCGGATTTCCGGCATGTCATATACATTTCTGGCACCATCCGTGGCAATATCGCCCATATCTCGTACCGATTAGGTTGGTTATCGCACTTCAACTGTTACTGTTACCCGATTGGTCCGTCAAATAGTCAAATGTTATTCATGATAATACCGTGTGCCTATTGGCCGTTCCATTACCAAAAACTACCTTATATCTGAAGCAATACGGTTGGTTATCGTAGTTCAAGTATACGGTGTGTTTGAGTGTTCGACAGCTACTTTTATTTTTGTCTTTAGAACTTTAGTGTACGGTCTGAGCTCAAAGAGAGAGCACGCGTTTCGGGAGTAGTTCGGTCTACTTTTTGGGGGAATGGGGGCGTCCGCGATGTACCCTTGTTCCCCCAAATATAGTGGCTTTGAAAATATTGTGGTAAGAGTCCTATGTGATAGTAATATCCTAATCTATCCTAAAGTGTGTACTGATTGAAATTTCAATATATATATATTTTTTTACTGAATTATTATGAAAGTATATACCTACCTACACATACGGTAAAATTTATTTTTGTTTTTCGGTCTGTTTATCTGCAAAAAGGGTCTAAAATTAAATTATACAATTAAAATTCGGGTATTACAATAATGATATTACATTTTCTACAATAAAATGTGTGTACCGTATGATGTCGGACGTTAACAATCTATCTATATCTATATAAGCGAAAGGACACTCACTCACTCACTGATTCATCACGAAATCTCGAAAACCGCTGGACGTACAAAGATGATTTTTGGCAGGGAGGTAGTTTATGGTTAGTAGACGTCCGCTAAGAACGGATTTTGCGAAAGGGCCGGATTAGGGTGGTCTAAGGGTTCTCGCAAGTTTGTATGAAACTCCTTCATTTTTTGTGCTACAATCTAGATTTTTGGCAGAGACGTAGTTTTCTAGTCAGTAGGCATCCGCTTTAAATTAGTTTTGCGACAGGGCCGGATTAGGGTGCTCTAAGGGCCCTCGCAAGTTTGTATGAAAGTCCTTCATTTTTTGTGCTACAATCTTGATTTTTGGCAGAGACGTAGTTTATAGGCAGTAGACGTCTGCTTAGAACCGATTTTGTGACAGGGCCGGATTAGGGAGGTCTAAGGGTTCTCGCCAGTTTGTGTGAAAGTCCTTAATTTTTTGAGCTACAAACTTGATTTTTGAGACGGACGTAGTTTAAAGTTAGTAGACGTCTGGTAAGAACAGATTTTGCGCCAGGGCCGGATTAGGGTGGTCTAAGGGCCCTCGCAAGTTTGTATGAAACTCCTTCATTTTTACCCGACTACGGCAAAGCCAAAGGAGGGTTATGATTTTGACTGGCTATGTATGTATGTATGTATGTATGTATGTATGTATGTTTGTATGTATGTATGTATGTGTGTATCTTCATCCCTCATAGCTTCTAATCTACTTATCGGAACTCGACATATGAGGTATCGTCAGAACCGTCTTAATTTTCCGCTGAACATAGGCTATGTGACGTGTCACAAAAAGTGATTTGGCGCCCTCTAGCGGACAAAAAGTAAGGCTTAAAAAATAAAAATGGAGATAAACACGCCGTGTTTGGTATCATTTAAAAGGGCTCAAATTTAAAATCACGCCCTCTAGTGGCCAAAAAGTCAAGAGTCAAAATAAAAAATTTAACACCAAAATTGTTTAAATAAAAAAAGTAAAAAACTAAAACCCGACTACGACAAAAAAAACGACGCTGAAAAAGTATGAAACAAGATTTTCAGGATAGAACAAAAAGAAAAGCCGTAGTCACACGTTATAGGTAACAACCTAAACACTTTAATACCGTGTGACTACGGCTTTTCTTTTTGTTCTATCCTGAAAATCTTGTTTCATACATTTTCAGCGTCGTTTTTTTTGTCGTAGTCGGGTTTTAGTTTTTTACTTTTTTTTTTGTGTTATAATCTAGATTTTTGGCAGAGACGTAGTTTATAGTCAGTGGGCGTCTGTTATGAATTAATTTTGCGACAGGGCCGGATTAGGGTGGTCTAAGAGACCTCACAAGTTTGTATGAAAGTCCTTAATTTTTCGTGCTACAATCTTGATTTTAGGCAGAGACGTAGTTTATAGTCAGTAGGCATCCGCTATAAATTAGTTTTGCGACAGGGCCGGATTAGGGTGGTCTAAGGGCCCTCGCAAGTTTGTATGAAACTCCTTCATTTTTTGTGTTATAATCTAGATTTTTGGCAGAGACGTAGTTTATAGTCAGTGGGCGTCTGCTATGAATTAATTTTGCGATAGGGCCGGATTAGGGAGGTCTAAGGGCTCTCGCCAGTTTGTATGAAAGTCTTTCATTTTTTGTGCCACAATATTCATTTTTGGCAGGGACGTAGTTTAAAGTTAGTAGACGTCTGCTTAGAACCAATTTTGAGACAGGGCCGCATTAGGGAGGTCTAAGGGTTCTCGCCAGTTTGTATGAAAGTCCTTCATTTTTTGAGCTACAAACTTGATTTTTGAGACGGACGTAGTTTATAGTTAGTAGACGTCTGGTAAGAACAGATTTTGTGACAGGGCCGGATTAGGAAGGTCTAAGGGTTCTTGCAAGTTCGTAAGAAAATCCTTAATTGTTTGTGCTACAAACTTGATTTTTGGCAGGCACGTAGTTTAAAGTTAGTAGAACTCTGCTAAGTACAGGTTTTGTGGCAGGGCCGGATTAGAGAGGTTTAAGGGCGCTCGCAAGTTTGTTTAAAAGTCCATCATTTTGTGTGCTACTAACTTGAATTTTGGCAGGGACGTAGTAGGTGAGTAGAAGTTTGCTAAGAACCGATTTTGCGACAGGGCCGGACTAGGGAGGTATAAGGGTTCACGCGAGTTTGTATGACAGTCTTTCCTTTTTTGTAGTACAATTTTGGCAGGAAGGTACTTTATAGTTAGTTAACGTTGACTAAGAACAGATTTAGCGAGTTTAGCAACATGGCCAGAATAAGGAGGTCTGAGGGCTTCCACATGTTTTTAAAAATCCTACTGTTTTTTTTTGTACTAACAACCTGAAATTTAACAAGTCTAGAGTTTAGGAGTAGGAGATCTAAGCTAAGAAATTTGTAAGGAAGACCTGGACTAAGGGCTCCCGTAAGTCCATAATTAAATCCTTGGCTTTTTGTACCTGAAAATTGGCAGAGATAGAATATAGTTAAGACATTTCAGGTAGGAATAGATTTTACGACAGGGCTGGTTTAAGGGAATATAATCGCTTCGATTGGCATTTGGCATTCGATTTGACATAGTACCATCCACAGGCAGTCCAGACAAGAGAGTAAAAATTTCTACGCGAACGAAGTCGCGGGCAACTGCTAGTAGCAACATAAACATCCCATATCTTTCCGTGGGTGTCGTAAGAGGCGACTAAGGGACTTTCCAGAGAATGCAGGGCGGCATCGTTCTCTGGTAATGGTAAACCCTTCTAATGAAAAATGCACCTGCTGAAGGTTGCGGGGACCCGCTGGATGCGAGACGCACGGGACCGGTCAATGTGACGACACTTAGGGAAGGCCTATGTCCCGCAGTAGACCTCTTTCGGCGGAAATGATGATGATGATGATGAATAAAATGTGTATCTTGTCCACAGACGCAAGCACAGAGGGCGCTGGCAGCCAGGACTGCCTCATGGTGCTGGAGAGCGTCCAGGTGGAAGTAGACCCCAGCCCCTTACTCCTCACACACGACCCGGAGTACTATCGCGAGCAGGAGTGGAAGGAGAGCAGGTAAGACTTGTATCCGGCTCGAAGCACCAAGTTTTGGTGCTGGCAGCCAGGACTGCCTTATGGTGCTGGAGAGCGTCCAGGTGGAAGTAGACCCCAGCCCCTTACTCCTCACACACGACCCGGAGTACTATCGCGAGCAGGAGTGGAAGGAGAGCAGGTAAGACTTGTATCCGGCTCGAAGGACCAGAATGTGACTTTTCAAAGAAACTGATAAGAATGTTAATATTTAGGCCAGGGATGCACAGACTTATTGAGACCAAGGGCCACTTGGGCAAATGATGAACTAATGGCGGGCCACCAGCACAAACTAAAAATATAAAAAATGCAAAAAATGTAATTACGAAAATAATATACTAGTCTGAACCGTGGCACTGATTTGCGCTTACAATCTTTTTAACATTCGTAAAATATGCATGAAGCTTCAGCTTCAGCTCGAAAATTCCTAGTGTGGGGCAACGTTTTTTGAAAAAAAAAAAAAAAATTTTTGGCCTGCACCTAGGAAAGGTGATTTATATTATTTGATTTTCATTTTATTATTAAAAAAAATCATATTTAACTTACTTTTACTAGTAAAGTATTCGTAATAGTAATGTATAGCGACCCATTAATGTGTATTGTGTAATTATTACATTTTGTGCGAGCGGTTTTTTAGATATTCGCGGTAACAAACAGATAGACAGACGGATGTGGTCTAGTTGGCAGGAAACTCTATGATAACATATCTATTTGTAACTGGAACTTAGGATAGGTAATTTTATACCCACACGAACATAACATCACGACCGTAATCTTTAAAGGGTTAGGCAGAGGTGATAGAAATAGGGCTAATGCTGTTAATTCAGAAATAAAAACTTATGAACGCATAAGATGTCTGGGCGAGAGAAGCGGAGAAGTTTGTCAGATAAAATTAGTTTATTTTGGTACATACAAACAGAAACGAGAATAGGAGAACGAGAGAGCGAAGCGAGCTCGAAAATTTTTGCTTTACGGATATATTTGTTAAATGCCGAGATTTTGCATCCTATCCTATTTTGCATCATCCCCTGCATACGTGATGTATTTTCATAATATCTTCTCTTTTTCACAGAAAAGACGACCCTATAAGTCTACTGACCTCAAGCGACGAAGACGACGTGATATTACAAGAGCCACACATAGACACCGTAGAGGTTTCTGATGAAACGGACGAAGATGACCAACCTCTAGTCAAATTAGCCAAAAAACGGACACCCACAAGCAAAAAAAAACTAAAAAAAAAATCCAAGTTAAAAAAAAGACCGCAGAACGTAGAAAAAATCGTATGGGGAATGTATGACTTTTTCTGCGTACAGTGTCATTTTTCTACTAAAAATGCTGAGGAGTACAACAAGCATATTTCTGAGCATTCCACAGTCTTGCATGTATGCCCGATATGCTCATATACCTCAGCGAGCAGCTCAATGTTCGCAAGACATTCAAGAATACACAAAACTGAAAAGAAGTTCAAATGTCACCTTTGTGACTATAGAGCAAGGCATAAAATGAGTTTGATATTCCATTTAAAAAAACATAATTGTGACATCAGTGCGCTAAAAGACTTTAAGTGTAAGCGTTGTGGGTTCAAATCTGATAGTAAGTTGCTGATTCTAGAACATTTATCGGCTTGTAGGGTGAGTGATAAAAAACACCAGTGTGATAAGTGCGAATATAAGACTAATAAGAAGAATGATTTGAAGAGGCATTGTATGAGGAGACATCCCGATGAATGTAACAGTAGCCCGTAAGACAGGATTCTTGAAGAATCGGTAAGAGACTGGTTTTGTATATATATATTTGGTTTAGAATGTATTGTTGTGTCTAGTTATAAGTCTGTCTAGTTATAAATTCCATAAATACTTGATTGAATGGGTAAAAGAACTGTTAAATTAGTTCTACATGTACGTTGAAAAAATAACCAATGCTTCCAGCTTGATTTTTTCTCTATGGAATCTGGCTGTAAGTCCAACAGAATTAAAATGTATCTCAAATATTAGCTTATTTTATTAATAATAACAGCTGGCCGGAATAGTATGACTTGAGGAACCTTTAGCCTTTAGCTAGAGAAATATTACAATTCTGCTGGACTTACGCCCATTTTACCCATGATCCTTTGCAAATGTTGACCAACAGTGCCTCGGTCAAAGTCAATCGAGTGCCAAAAGATTCTTGCAGCATTGTGCTTGTGCTTGATTTGATTCTTGATGATCAATGCAATCGGTTTAATTAATTTTCGTTACTTGAATTCATAATCTTAGATAATGTATACTTCCCATTTTAACTAGCGGTACTAGGCATCGGTAATTTCCGTGTTTCCGATAAAGATCCTTAATTTATTTTTGGGTGCATTGTCGTTTGAACTTTATAACACTATACATAGAACTGAGTTTGTGGTTCCAATTCCAAAATTTGAGAGTTTCGTCTAAGATTGTGAATTCATGTGTATCGTGTTAAGATTACCTACCTAGGGCTGAAGTAAATACTGTAAAAATATGTATATACTTGTAAAAAGTAACCTTATTTGATTGACTAAAGATTTATCTAATACTGAACTGTACTATAAAAAATATCAATCAAATCTTGTATAAATTGACCCAAGCAACAGAAAACTTCTTAAAAATAATAAATGATTCCATTAAACTAATAACTAACCATATTAATATAAGGCAATACATTTGCAGCTACTTTTAAAGCTGGTACCTAATTTGACATTTTGTATAATATTGTAAGAAAGTAAAAAGAGTGAAAGGAATAAATGATAGTGTGACGGATGACAGAGGAGAATGGAAGGAAAATACGTGTTGCGCCGACCCCAAGTAAGGGAGCGTTCAAGTATTACGTAACGCTATTTGAGCCCCCACCCCCCCATGTAACGCGCCCTAACATTTTTCTCTACCTCCCCTCTAGTAAAACGTTACTTAGCTACCTTATGACCATTATTACCTAATATTTGAAATTTTGAGAAAAAAAATGAACGTTTTAAAAAATGCGTGACAGAATCTCTCTAAAAAAACAATGTTACGTAACGCGTAGTTCAAAACTTCAAACCCCTCCCGCTCCTGTAACGCATCGTAACGTTTTGCATGACCCCCATCCCTAATGCGTTACGTAATACTTGAACGCTTCCTAACATGGGACAAGGTCAGGAAGATGATGATGATGATGTATAATATAATGTTTTAGGAGTTACGTGTTTTTTTTTTAGATAGGCTTGCGACAGGGGCATCCGTCAAGGCAACCAATATACTTGGTGTAGTTCTGCCAAATTGTACTACACACACATGAAAATGAATTCTCATTTTTCGAAGTTATTGAAACGACATTTACGATGTCTTTAAAACTTGTGTGTTTTTTTTTTGCGACGGGGCCATCAAATGACCCATTAGTTGATTTCTGATTTAAATGAATTAACATTAATTGGTCCATGTTTTAAGAGATTATGGGTCATCTCGTTTTGGTAGAACTACATACATTATGAAAATATGACGGTTTGCAGCTAAAATGATTTGAAGAGCTTTTTACCTCAAATGCTCCTCTAACCGCTTGCAATTTTTGTATAAAAGGGTCTTTGAGACCAAATCTGTGTTTTTAGTTACTTTAATGTGTAAATAAATTTAAAAGAAAATACGAATATTGAACAGGAAAAGTTTTGATTATGATGTATTATTTTACAACTACATTTTTGTGTTAAGGTAAAAATAATAACCGCTCAGATCACTTTAATTAAAACATTCGTTGTTTTGTTAGTGAAAACGGATTTTAATTTAAATGGTATTATTGACATTTCAATTTGTGATTTTAAAGTAAACTATAATTATTCCAAAATCATGATGATTGCAGCGTATTTTATTCGGAGAAAATAACTGTGGATATATAAAAACACTCAAAAGTGAAAAATAAACTTGAGAAGAAAAATCAGTTTCTGAAGTCGGTGACTTTTGTTTCTTTGATTTCATTTTTTTGTCACCGACTTCAGAAACTGATTTTTCTTCTCAAGTTTATTTTTCACTTTTGAGTGTTTTTTTTGTCGAAGTCGGTTTTATTTTTTGTAAAAAAGTTTTTATTTTTCACTTTTTAGTGTTTCACATGTGCTTACCCCTTCACAACGTACCGGCGTGATGTTATGTTAGGACTGGTGTAAACAATAGACAGACAATATGAGATTTCAGCAATCCCAGTCCATTTGCTATCATTTATTGAGGTGTTCCGTTGAATATCTCCGAAGTTCTTCATCAGATTTTCACAAAATAGTTTTTATAATCTTTGTAGTGAGTACAGGCGTGATTTTATATTGTTGTGTGATGGCGTAAACAATGCTTAGATATGCTATAGCAACAATCGCGGTTAATCTGCTGTTATTTATTGAAGAGTTCCCCCGATTTCTACAAGATCCCATCATCAGATATTGAAATGGTGACAATGGGACCACACGGGAAGCACCAGCTTTCAAATGAAAAAAGAATCATGAAAATCAGTTCACCCAGTCGCAAGTTATGAGCGAACAAACTTAAAAAAAAAATACAGTCGAATTGATAACCTCCTCCTTTTTTTGGAAGTCGGTTAAAAAGTACTAATGTGTTAAATATAACCCCTAAGTAAAAAACGTTACGTAACCACCAAATGACCATTATTTCCTAAAATTTGAAATTTTGTAAAAAATTATAAAAAAAAATGCGTGACAAAATCTCTACGCGACCGTTCTGAAGGGTTAAAAAATACGTTACGTAACGCGTAGTTCAAACATCCCTTTCCCGCCCTTGTAACGCATTTTAACGTTTTACAAGACCCCGTTCCCCCTAATTCGTTACGTAATACTTGAACGCTCCCTATTGCGCTTATGTAGACATAATAAAAAAAACACTTCCCTTTAAAAAAAATTCATTGGGTCCGTTTGTGCGTTGGTGTCTTTTTTATTTGGATTATGTGATATCGTCAAATGACTCCTCCCGCTCAGTGTCAGACTTCTGCTGACTTAAAAACACCCTTGTTCCTTCTTAGCCCTTTGTGTCGAGGCCGCGGTATCTCTTCCGAACAACCCGCAGCCCCTTCTACCGGTGTCCCTTCCACCCTGAATTGCAAGGTCCACAGATATTTTCTCAGAGTAATTTTTTGTACCTAAATAATTTTATAAAGTATTTTGTACCGCGCAGGCCGCTCTATTGTATACTGTAAATATTAAGACGATGTGATTACTGATTCAGTGTTTAATTATGTGTTAAAAATGGGTATTAATTAAAGTTGACAAACAAAGTTACTTCTGAAATTCATGTTTTAAGGTAGTTTAGAACCTAACCATAATAGGATAGTTGACAAAAAATCTTATTAGTCCGTCATATACATTTCAAAATTTTTTTTTTTTCTTTTTTCACGTAAACGTAAAATGAAGACGATACAGTCTTTCGAAAACTCGAGTGACGTCACATTGCAGAACATCTTTTACCGAAAAGTGACGTTACAAGCCCCTACTCATGGTCTTTGACAAGTTTTGTCTTCGTAATTTTTTATTAATTTGATAAAACAAAAAACACGTAGGTATCCTATATTTTTCGATAATCTAACTGACATGACGGACACATATTTTATTTAGTCAGGATACATCCTTATTGTAAAATACTGGTACTTAGGTGCATCCAGTTAGATTGGTAGCCGAGCCCAACATAATTGAGAAGCAGTTGAAGAGAACCTTTCTTTTTTCGGGGGTTGAGAAATCATTAAATGACTTTCTCCCGCTCAATGTCAGACTTCTACTGACTAAAAACCACCCATGTTCCTTCTTAGCCCTTGTGCCGAGGCCGCGGTATTTCTTTTGAACAACCCGCAGTCCCGACGGGAGTTGATGAGAACCTTACAATAATGTATTGCCAAAATGTATCAATCCACATCGTTTTTTCCATTTTACGAAGCAATTGTTATGGGCTTCCTGATATCTTCAGATACTTGACCTATTGGCAAAACTGCCAAATGCTCGATTATTTCGGCACCATGTATAAGTATTTTGTGGACTGAAGATGGCATATAGTACCAGTTATATTTACTCGAATAACTGTGCAGTCCTCAGCGTATAATCACCAAATTTTACTGCGTTTACAGAAAATCCCGATGCAGAATCCTCGGTTTGCAGAGTTATGTATAATCTCTTGACCAACTCTTCATCGATACCCGTGATTTCTGCAGAACATTGATAGTTTTGGAAGAATCTCCTTGCCGTATTTCCATCATTGCTGTTTCCAGAACCTTGATGACGTTTATCAATGTACAAACCAAGCAATTCCCGGAAACGGGTTTGGACGTACTTCTTTTTATCTTCTTTAATCTTTTTGTTCTCTGGAGTCGATGCAGCCCATTTTTCAAATCGTAAATTATAAGAAATCATTCATCATCATCATCATTTCAGCCGAAAGACGTCCACTGCTGGACATAGGCCTCCCCTAAATGTAATTTTTGCTTAGAGGGGGTTTGCCATAATCGCCACGCTTGGCAGGCGGGTTGGCGATCGCAGTACGGTCGATACAAAAAGCACAGAGAACGCTGCTGCCCATTCTCTGGTACATCCCTTAGTCGCCTCTTACGACACCCACGGGAAGATAGGGGATGGTGCTATTCTTTGCGTCCGACACCATACGGAACAAGAAATATGCAGAATTATTTCCATACATCTTATCCACGCATGTAAGGTAGACAGTCCGTATTTAAACGCATCTTCATTCTTATCTCCTTGCACTTACTTTTGTTAGATCGTTCATCTGTCTAGGAGTTACATCAGAAGTGGTGCATGAAGCACTCGATGGTGTCTGCGTTAATACTTGAGCATCTTTCCCATCAATCATTGTCATAAACAGTTGCCGCCTTATTACAAAAGGTAGTTAAACCTGGTTTAACTTAGACCTGGTTTATTTCGCATGCTGTCACTTTCTTTTGAATATTATTGAAGTGAGACGTCATGCGAGATAAACCAAGTCTAAGTTAAACCAGGTTTAACTACGTTTTGTAATAAGGCGGTTAATGTTTAACTTCGATGACTTGTTGTGCTTCTTCCTTTGAAAAAGTTTTTTTTTATTTATCAACTTACATCTACCATTACAGGGTAACCCCCACTGCGATAAATGCGCCTTAATTACTTATTTCTACCTTAATTGTTACTTATAACTGTAACGTCTTCAGGGTTCTCAGTTATGTATTTAACAATTTTTTTCTTTTCTTTCTTTGAAAAAGGTGTAACGTCTTCAGGGTTCTCAGTTATGTATTTAACAATGTTTTTCTTTTCTTTCTTTGAAAAAGGTGTAACGTCTTCAGGGTTTTCAGTTATGTATTTAACATTTTTTTTCTTTTCTTCCTTTGAAAAAGGTGTAACGTCTTCAGGGTTCTCAGTTATGTATTTAACAATGTTTTTCTTTTCTTTCTTTGAAAAAGGTGTAACGTCTTCAGGGTTTTCAGTTATGTATTTAACATTTTTTTACTTTTCTTCCTTTGAAAAAGGTGTAACGTCTTCAGGGTTCTCAGTTATGTATTTAACAATTTTTAGCTGACGTTCTTACTTTCAAAGCGGTCTTCAAAACGAACGCTGGAGAAATGCATCAAGCATTTCTCCAGCGTTCGTTACATTTAGATACCAAGTTTCTTTGAATGTAGGAGACCACAGTAGCCATGTCCTCTGGTGACAAATTGAAATTTAGCTGCAAGTAGTAGATATCTTACTGAGGTTAGTCTATATTTCAACGAAATTCTTTTCTAAATCTTCATGGCATCATCTTTGTACTTATTCGTATTTCTTGGCAATAAAAGCCATTTTACTGTTTCTCGCAAACAATTATTTGAAATTTTGAACTTGTAAACTTGGTAAACTTCATTTTACCTTCAGCACACTTCATTGTCGTCAAGATTCTGTCACCTTTGACCTCTATTTTTGAGATTATATTCTGGTTTTTTTTTTTGGGGGGTGGGAAATCATCAAATGACTCCTCCCGCTCTGGGCTGAGCGGTAGGGAGTGTCAGACTTCTACTAACTACAAACCACCCATGTTCTTTCTTAGCCCTTTGTGTCTAGGCAGCGGTTTCTCTTTCGAACAACCCGCAGGGCGGAGATTCTATCACCTTTGACCTCCATCTTTTTTATTTTTTTTTATTTTTCCACTCCTTGGTTGTGCGCATATTAGAGGACTTGGCAAAGCGCTTCGTTCGAATGTGTGGAACGTCGACTAGGTATCGGTGATAACCTGCAGTACGTCTAGTCTCCCGATGGAAGAAGGGAGATGGTGGAATCAGCTCGTGGAGCTCCTGCGCACACTCTCCGAAGTACAGTCTGTAGAAGACCGACAGACATGCGACTTTGCGACGATCTTTGAGATTATCTTCTGCCTCATCTCGGCTGCATCGAATCCTGAAAATGTGATGAATGACGATTGAATTAATATTTAATCATACTAGTTCCCCCTATTGTCACTGATGATTTTCGTTACTCGATTTGTCAAATTCTTACAATAGTGTGATCCAAATCTTGCAGTTTTACTAGTGCTTAAATATTATTAATTTAGGTACTTCAATCTTGGCGGGTGTACTTTCCTTTAGCTTCCTTATAAATTATGATGGAATTAATAAGCAGTCCTTCTCGATAAGCAATTCCTCATGTTATCATACTGGGCCATAATAAGGTCCAAATCTATGAAAATACTGAGAGCTTCATCTTTAGAGTACGCTGTTGAATGTTCGTTTAGTATATTTTGACGTAGGTATTTCACTTTTTTTCTATGTGCAATACCTACTCGTAAAATTCTTCTGCTTTCTCTGGAGGTGTAAATCGCAGAAGATATTAATTGGCCACATGTTTCAAGCAACTTCTTGTTTTTTCAATGTTTCAAGCAACTCCTTGTTTTTTAAAGGTTTCAAGCAACTTCTTGTTTTTTCAAGGTTTCCAGCAACTTCTTGTTTTTTCAAGGTTTCAAGCAACTCCTTGTTTTTTTCAAGCTTTCAAGCAACTCCTTGTTTTTTCAAGGTTTCAAGCAACTCCTTGCTTTTTTAAGGTTTCAAGCAACTTCTTGTTTTTTCAAGGTTTCAAGCAACTCCTTGTTTTTTCAAGGTTTCAAGCAACTTCTGGTTTTTTCAAGGTTTCAAGCAACTTCTTGTTTTTCTTTGAGAATTATATTTATATTCGTGTCCCGTTGATGGCAATAGGCTCGCCCCCTTTTACATGGGACAATATAACTGGGTAAATGTATTTGGTATACCTGCGCCTATAGTTTCATGAGTAACAGCCGCGATGTCGTGTTTTTTTTGGTAAATATTATAAAACTGCGGCTTATTCCAGGTGAGACAGAGACCAATGGTCTGGTTACAAACGTTCTGTAGTTAGACCTGAAAATTGCAAAAAATGAAAGAAAATTTGAATTTCCCTTCCCTCTTCAGATCAGAGTTCAATAATTATAACTATGAAAGTATTACAGTTATTTTATACCCGATTTTGTATCTCTGTCAAACCATAGTGAGCTTTAAAACCGTTGGTTTAAGGTTGCTGTTAGCTTGCTGTTGCCAGTGGTAAATAACTGTAACAGACCTGTAAATACATACCTTTGTAAGAATGCTAGAACGAATGTGTTGTAAATAATGATTAACCTTTAACTACCGACCTATACGTCTCACAGACGTCATAACTTTTAATTTTGAAATATTTTTAAAATCACGCCACCTTTAGCGTCGCCCTTCCCGCTACCTTCCTCCCTCCGCGTCGCAAGCCATCAGTCGACGCTGCGCCCGCGGCGAGTGCACACGTCTCCGTATTGAAGCGATCGACGTCTCACAGACGTAAGTACGGTGTTTAAGTACTAAATTTCGTACGTCTCTTGGTCGTCACCTCGGTATTCATGTGTGGTAGCTTATAGTGTCTGATTGACGTCACATCGGCTTTAAAATTATACTTTTAATTGCAGAATGCCTAAAAGGAGAAACATCACGTCTAGTGAGCGGAAAAAACCTGCAAATGATGACGGTTCAGTTCCCGAGAAGCCTCCGAAACTGCGAAAACAGAATAGGCGTTTAGAAGATAAAGAGATATGTGAAAATCTCATAAACGAGAGTGACGACAACTGTAGTGATTTTGACGACGATGTAGGCGATCCTGATTTTATTTTAGAGAGCGAACACAACACGGAATCCGAACAATCCGATGAGGATGATGTTGAGGTCGCATATCCCCATGTTGAGGAAGTTTACTACGGAGAAATCAACCATAATCACGACAATGAAGAACAAGAAAGAAAAGTACGAGCTCATGGAAGCCAGGACATTACAGAACATATCGAAGAAGAGACAATGGTCAGGGAGGAACAGCATGGCGCAGCAGAGACTAGAATTGAAGAAATCGGAGAGGAGCAGTATAGCGAAGTAGAGACGCGAAATTACCAGGGTAGCGAAGATCTTAGAACAGACCAGGAGCCAAATGAAGAACAACAAGAAGAAGACCCGCCGATATGCCCGAGCCTCCACCACCAAAAACTTATCAGAATCCAGATTCAGGTGTTAAAAAGACATGTGCCATCTGTCCCAGTCGGTTGAAAAGGCGAACGAAGTACTGTTGCTGCAAATGCAAGAAACCAATGTGCCTTACTTGCTGCCTACAAATATGCATTGACTGCAAACGTACGTAGTGAATGTACCAAATATTCGAGTGCTGTCATTATTTTTATTTTTGAACTAAGAAGTAAGATTTATGTTTTTTTTTGATAATAGTATAAAGAAGATAACATATTTTAAGTTCATTTGTTGTTAATTACTTAATTTTAGAGAAAAACGAGACTGAAGTAAGTCCTTAAAATTTAGTGCCAAATAATTGTGATCTCTCGAATAAATGTTGATTTTACCTGAAAAATAGCGTGTATTTTTTTTTATTTCCGTTGTTTGTTACCTCAAACACCAATCTTTTTAATGTATAAAATAGAAAAATGTAGCATGCAAATATACATTTTATTTCAGTACTTAAAGTTTGACGTCTCTCAGTCGTCACGTCGGCGTAAGTGCTACGTTCAGACCAGTGTGCTTACTCTCGAATATAATTCCGATACATCGACATTGGTCAAACGTCAGTTGGTTGAGTTAAACGTCAGGGATTGGCTAGACTCAGTGAGTCCAGCCAATTGCTGACGTTTGACTGACAATTCCAATGTCGATCTATCGGAATTATATTCGAGAGTAAGCACACAGGTCGGCAGCTAAAGGTTAAGTACCTAAAGTTATATTTTAAGTTCTATATAATAGGCCCGCCCCCTATTACATGGGACTTATCATAACTGGCAGAATGTGGGTGTACAGTCGCCGTCAGATATATTGTAGCAGACAAGGTGACCAAATACTTCTGAACGATTTAAAATGTCAATAAGTTCCATACACTACAAGTTACCATTAATATCTGAACATTCATTACTTCAATAATATCTGAGCAACTTGCCTGTCAATATTTTCTAAACCACTAGGTAACCAAAAATATCTGAACTACAATGTCCAGTAAAAAAGTAAATTAGCAAAAGAGTTCCTATATAATATTGTATTTATAGTAAAGTTGGATGCACATTCTACTGTAATTTTTCCTCAACTTTTCAGATTTTTAAGACTACCCCATCTGCATTGATCATACACTTGACGTTATAAGTGTTCAGATATTTTTGGTTGGTTGTGTGTATAGAAATTATTGACAAGCATCTGCTCAGATATTAATGAACTAATGAATGATCAGATATTAATGGTAACTTGTAGTGTATGGAACTTATTGACATTTTAAATTGTTCACAAGAATTTGGTCACCTTGTCTGCTACAATATATCTGACGGCGACTGTACTTGTTAGTACCTACACCTCTGCCTAACCCTTCGGGTATTACAAAGCGTGATGTTATGTTATGTTACCTAAAGTTGTAAATACGATTGTAGTATTTGACTAAGTTTTGTAAATAAACCGAAATGCTGTGTTTTGAATTTTTTCGATGTTTTTCTCCCCCTAACCTTTTGAGCGTCACAGTCAGATATAGCCGTCTGAAAACGTGACCTGCACGCCATTGTCGGCTGAAGCCGACATGACAACGATAGTTTATAAAATGTTGGTAAGAATGGGTCGTGGGGCTTTCGGAACCGGGACCACGGGCACAGAATACATAATAGTAGGTACTACGTACAGAAGGGACACTCCCTTCCCCGCGCGCTAGTATTATATTATCTGTGCCCGCGCTCATATTAAATACCGCACCTCACCCCGCTCTTCGAGGTAGTCGTCGCCGACTCTTGAGCAATGGCTCGCGCTCGTATTAGTCGTCGTTCGGTTTTCGCGACGCAGACCGTTGCACTTTCCGCGCCATTTTTTAGGCTACGACAACCCTACTAGAGTTTACGCACACATTTGTACGTGCACGTCGTGCACAAACGTTATTTGTTTATGTAGTAGTACCTAATAGGTAATTATTTTGCGGGCGTTGTACTTATGGAGTGTCCGAGGTGTGCCACGGGATTCCACCTATAAATACAATAATTATGCTTGAGTTAATAGTTTTGGATTGTGGTCCCGGTCCCGAAAGCCCACGACCCGTAAAAACTGCCTCATCGTTGTAATAGCGATCTACTACTCTGTGTGTGAGGTTAGTAGCAGTCACGGATTCTGGATTTGTGCCCGGTTGATGGCAATAGGCTCGCCCCCTATTACATGGGACTTAAACATAACTGGCGAAATATGGAGCAGTGGTGGCCGGCAGCTCCAACTAACGAACAGTGAGTCGTCTGTTCGAACCCAGCCAGGCGCATTACTTTTTGTAATTTATTTCGCCACCTGCTCTCAAAACGGTGAAGGAAAACATCGTGAGGAAACCGGCATGCCTTAGTAAGTTAGTACCAAACAATAGGGGATCGGACTGGGTCAAAATAATATGATTCTGTTTAGTCCGTAGGTTAGATTATCGAAAAATATTGAATACGTGTTTTTTGTTTTATCAAATCAATAAAAAATGACGAAGATAAAACGCGTCAAAGATCTTGGAGTGGGGCTTGAAACGTCACTTGTGTCGTCAAAATGTACTATCATATGACGTCACACGAGTTTTCGAAGCACTGTATCGTCTTCATTTTAAGTTTACGTGAAAAAAGAAAAAATACGTGTCCAATAATTTTTGGAAATCTATCTGACGGACTAATTAGTTTTTTTTTTGTCCGATCCCCTATTCGAAGACATGATTGTGACATGTCCAATACCAACCCGCGCTGGGCCCGCGTGGTAGAATATAGCCCATCCCTCTCCTAGAGAGGAGGCCTGAGTCCCTGTAGTGGGAACATTATAGGCTGAAGATGATGATAGCGCGACAATTACAGATGACAAGGATGATGAAATAAAACTATGTTCAATACTAAGTACTTAATTTATTACAAAAAAATACAATACAAAAGATCATTTTTCCTAAATCTAAACTTATTAAGAGCTAATCTCCTCAACGTTTTGTTTAAAACGTTATAAATTCGTGCACTGTGCGCTTGTACTTACATGTAATACATACTAACAACGATTTGTGGTTCGTGTGTCCTGTTTAACCCAGAAACTGCTGGACTGACTTGTGGAAGGTAGCTATTAAATGGCATGACACATTCCATAAACAATGAAATTAGGATAGTATTGTCTCAATCCTTTCATTGCATTCGGATATAAGAATGGAAGCCGACGCCAACATAGCTGGGAAAAGTTAGGTAGATGGTGATGAAGACGGCATTTTAAATTCATTTTGTTTCCACCCTATATTTTTCATTGTTGTTTAGATCTTAGTAGCAACACCAGGAGGGGACGCCCCAAAAAAACAAACATTGACCTTATTGGTGAGGTACTTCTGAAAAGACATGTGCGTAGTACTCGCAACCGGCGTGCGTGTATGACCAGTTGTATGAATGTGGAAGATGCAAAACTTATAACACCATCGTTTTTCAGCGTCGGGGATTAAAAGTATGTAAGGATCGTATCAGGTAGCTTTCTGTGGTTTCTGCCTACCCCCATGGGAAAAGGACGTGAGTTTATTAATGTTATTCATTTGTGACTTGTAAATGAGTGTCCTGGGTTCGTGAACTTACGTATAGAAGAGTATTTAGAATGTTCCCTAACAGATAGATGGCTTGTTGGGTGCGACGCGGCACACGACCGTCTTTAAATCCGTGAAGGCCTCATCTTGGACGGCTTGTTCGTATTTCTGTAAAACGAAAACAGAAAAAAAAATTATAATAAAATAGAATTTATTTATTTTCAAGTAACAAAGACCCATAGATAAAATGGTAGTGAAAAGAGCTTGGGAAGCGTTTAAGTATTACGTAACGCAATTTTTGGAGATTTTTGAACCGCCCTCCCCTTGTGCAACGCGCCGTAACGTTTTTCTCTACGATTAATTCGGGGTGAGGGGTCACCCCGAATTAATCGTTACGTAACCTTGAAGTGATCATTTTCAATTAAATTTTGGATATTTTGAGAATACAAACTACCTTTTAAAAAATGCGTGAGAGAATCGCTCTACGCGACCGTTCTGAAGGGTCAAAAAAACAATGTTACGTAACGCGTAGTTCTAAGCCCCGTCCCTGTAATGCATCGTAACATTTTACAAAATGCCCTTCCCTCCAAATTCGTTACGTAACACTTGAACGCTCCTTTAATTTGTTTCTTTTTTTATTCCTGTACAATATCTTGGATTTTTCTGTAAAATTGTTTTTCTCCAAATAAATAAATTGAACAAACCTCGTTTATGATAATGGTAGGCACGAAGGACAGTGGGCGCGACACCGTGGCACTCTTGTCTCCGTAGGAGGCCAGCAGGTTGTCTCCCTGGTCTGAAGAGGCGCAGCGTTTCAGCTTCAGGGATTCGGAGTCCTTGTTCACTTGGGCGAGGCACTGGAAGAATAATTATGATGAATAATTAATTCAGTCCGTCAATTCGTCAGTTCGATGATATTGTCAACACACCTGGCTAAGCTGGTATACAGATTAAAAAGTCGGAAGTGGCAAAAAACTCAGTGTAACAAATAAAGTCTCAGAGTATCCTTTTTGGATGACGGTTGTTTTTTTGCAAAAAAAAATTTTTAAACCTTTTTAGTAGTCCTCATTTGCCCTGGATCGCAAATTTTGGAAATCATGATGGAGGCCTTTGCCCAGCAGTGGGAAGACACAGGCTAACAGCAACAATAACCTTTTTAGTTGTGGTACCACTACACTAACGCTTGTCATGAATACATTTTACCTGGTAACTAAAAGTTAGGAACACACTACTGATCCGATTTTGATGAAATTTCTATGGGACTAATCGGAGAGTATATTTTATAAGGTCCCATTAAAATAGGTGGACAAATTTTAACACAGCGTTCAGTAGGTCTAACCAAATATAGTATATCAACAAAAAAAAACATGAAATAAACAGTTTTTTTTTTAACTTAAAATAATAAATTCACTCTAGAATAAACTCATTCTCTATGAGTATATTATTTTTTTTACCATCGTCCTTAGTTTGGTGGTCTGAATGATTTCTGCTATTTTAATGGGACCGTAATATATTTATATCCTATCACATAAATAATTAATTTATCAAATAGGTTCATAAACGATGAATTTATGTGAGGTGACAAACATGCAACAAAATTAACTTCTGAAGCTTTTTGAAGTCTGTTAAAAATAAAAAGTATCGTTACCGTATCGAGAGACTTGTCAGGGTTGGGTTGGTTCATGAGGCAGATGACCAGTTCCATCTTCTCCGTGTCCTGGAGGCTGCGGTCCTTCAGGATGCAGGCCTGGATCTGGAGACAAGAAAAACAGATATTTAATGTAAGTAGGTGTTCTATAGAAATTACTCCTGCTAACTGTCGCAAGCGCCTGGACTCGATTCCGGGGTCGGGCAAATTGTTATTGGGTTTCCCATCAGGAATTTCTTAGTAGCAGCCATGGATCCAAATATAGCCAAAAGTAAGTACCTAGTAAATATAAGTATTAACCTGAATGCGTATTAGTAGGCTCGTAGAATTTATGGTTAAAAAATGTTGATAAGCATTGTAACAATTTGAAAAACCCTGGTGGCCTAGAATGCAGCAAGCAATGTTCTATCTTAGCTTGGTTTGAACCATTTTAATTTAATTTAACACCGTTGTATAGGTACCATGTTTTATACAATTAAATGATGTGAATGCGAACGTAAAAATACTCAGTTCGAAACCAATTAAAAAGGCGCGAACACTAACTGTTACCGTTACAAAAGAACGCTTAATGACAGTTATACAAAGCCTGATAGTCTTGTAACTGTTACTAACATGTTTAAGTGATAGACTACTACATCCAGTTAGCCGACCCTAAAGCCATACTGAGCTGGTACAAGGGCCTACTAAACCTAATAAGGTTACATAACCGCTACACTGCGTGCGTTGATTCATTGAGCAGCAATGTTGCCAGTTTAGATACAATCTTGGACGGCGGGATAATTGTGAGTAAGAGGTAGTATTAAGATGATGATGGTGGTTATATGAGATAAGATTGTTTGATAGAAGATAGAAGACAATAAGTGTGTCTCGGTTTTATTAAGAAATAAGTAGTTGTGCACTAGGTTTATGTTATTTATACTTAGAACTCTTAATATGATTAAAACCTAACTAAAGACTAGATATAAATAGGTACTATGACTACTCTTAATTAATATTAGTATACTTTTATTGTCAGACCAAGTTTGTCCATAATTGTTAGTAACAAATTTCTTAAAATTACGTTAGTATACCTATTAAATATCAATTAAAATTCAATAATAATACAATATCTGGGGCAACAACAAAATACACATGTCATGTTAGTAACAAAGGTCTTAAAAATATGTTGTTGTTGTTGTTTGTTGTTATGTTTGTTTGTTGTATGTTTTTTAAGTTGTTGTTTGTGTTGTGTATCATTCACTAAAATTCAAATAATCAGAAATACAATAATTACTATGGCACCGGAAGATATCTAGATACGATGGGGGCTACTAGTTGTTCGAAAGAAATGCTGCGGCCCCGGACACAAAGGGCTAAGAAAGAAAATATTATTGAGACTACTAAATCTGATTTCGAAACTTTCTAAAGCTTCTTTTGAAAAGTACCCGTGGGTTTTTTTCCGCACTATAACGGATTGGAAGTCAGAAATCAGAAATCAGAAATCATTTATTTTGCCAAGAATATGTGTACAAAATAAGATGGTAACATTGTAAAACAGTTTCAACACACTCTACCTTACGGCATGCAAAAAGTAAAGAAAGTATATATACTCAACTAACAACAAGACTAAACAATCAAATAACAAAGAGATAAAATGAAATCGTGAATTAAAATACAGACACATATCGCTCACGTTCTATACAACATAATAAATAAACAAAAACTTTCTTCTAAAATTAACAAATAATTGATTAAAATTGATTAATTTGCGTACATTTAACTCGACAATTACATAATTAAATTCAAAATAAAAAAAATATTAAATCAATAAAAAAAAATCATAAACATTCAAATATAATGGGATAAATTAAGATAACATAATCAACTCTTATCATTAAAATAAAATAGAATAAAACAAAATAACATTATAGACTCTTATCATTTAAAAAATCTTTTATAGAATAGTAACATTTATCTATAAGTAAGGATGTAAGCCTCTTTTTAAACATGCTTAACGATTCTTCCTTGTAGGTATGAGGTATTTTATTATAGATGACTGGCCCCATTGAAAGCAAGCTTTTTCTTAATAAAGCTGTTTTGTACCTACCTGTATACATTAGATTTTTGTATTGCGATCTAACACATCCCGGACGTTTTCTAATATCGTCCCTAAGGGTAAAAAGGTGTAAATTTGTTCTAACAAATATAGCTACTTCAAGGATATACAGAGACGGAAAGGTGAGTAACTTTAGAGACTTGAACACAGGTGCACAACTGTCGGTATTTTTAAGACTAGTCATTGATCTTATGCAACGTTTTTGGACCTTGAATATCCTCTCTCTTTCTGAACAGTTACCCCAGAATATAACGCCAAATCTCAAAACCGACGCAGCTAGACCATGATAAGCTTCCAGCACGGTGCGAATGCTTACTTTTTTTGCCAAGTTATATAGTACGTACGCTGACTTGCTTAGCCTCTTACATACATCCTCTGCATGCGGTTTCCAGGTCAATTTATTGTCAATTAGAATACCTAGGAATTTTGTATTATTTGTCGAGTCTACTCTTTGTCCATTAAATTCAACCTCATAATTTTCAGCTCTTACACGCTGATGAAAATGCATAACTTTTGTTTTTTGAATATTTAAGATAAGATTATTTTCATTAAGCCAATTTATTATACTTTTTAATGTATTATTAATGTCACTCTCATAATTAATTCTATTGTCACATTTTACTATTGCCGTACTGTCATCCGCAAACAATACCACAGGTTGTTGAATATGTCGAGGCAAGTCGTTGATATATAAAAGAAACAACAACGGTCCAAGCACACTTCCCTGTGGTACGCCATATTTGACTTCCCTGTAGCCGGATAGGTACTTGTGTTCTCTTTTTGTTTTCACGCATATCCTGGATATTTCAGTGTATTGCATTCGATTAGTAAGATAAGACTTAATTAGATCTAAGACATTTCCTCTTATCCCGTACGTGTAAAGTTTATTTATTAGAGTGTCATGGTTTACGTAATCGAATGCTTTCGTCATATCCGTATATATGGCACATACAGGTATTTTATGGTCCACATTTGGCATTACGTTATTCAATAAATCGTATATTGCCATATTGATATTTTTATTTTTTCTGAACCCCTTTTGTTCGTCACACAAGATTTCATGTTTTGTTAAGAATTTATAAACTGTCTCATACATAATTTTTTCAAGAACTTTGGAAAACACTGGAATTAAGGCTACTGGCCTATAATTAGTCATGTCTTCTTTGGAATTTTTTTTATGGAGTGGTTTTATGATTACTTTTTTAAGACTATTGGGGAAGGTACCTGAGCTAATACTTGTATTCATAATGTGACTTAGAGGAACAGCAATTATATCAGATACAAATTTGACCACGGAGGTTGTTACACCATCATAGCCATGACTTTTTTTATTTTTTAATGTTTTTATTGCTCTAACTATATCCTGTGGAACAACTGGTGGCATGAACATTGAGTTAAGGTTATTAACTATCCTCGTGGTTTTATCTGATTCTGGGTTTCCGTTAGATACATCTTGAACCTGGTCCACAAAGAAATTATTGAAAGATTCCGCAATTTCTTGAGGGTCCTTAATTATAGAATTTTGTATTTTGATTTGTAAAATCGGATCTTTAGTGAATTTAGTTTTGTTAATTATTTGCCATGCTGCTTTGGTCTTATTCTCAGAATTATGTATAATATAGTTATTTTGAGCTTTTTGGGTGAGTCTAATGATTTTTTTGAGTTTCTGTGAATACGTTTTGAAAATATATTTATTTTTACGCGTAGGAGATAGTCTGAACTTCCACAGTAAATTTCTTTGTTTCCGACTACAAATTCTTATACCCCGAGATATCCACTTAACTTTTGTATCTGGTTTAACGGTAACCCATTTTGTCGGAAAGCAAAGATCGTACAATAAACAAAAAATATCTCTGAAATTATCATAGGCTTCATTAGCGTTTTCAGTACCAAATACATCTGAAAAAGTAAGGCACTGTAGATATTTTTTAAATTTAATTAAATTTTCCTTTGTAATATTACGTTTTTGTACCCGCCAAGAATTAAGAATACATGTTTTTTTAACTGGGATTTTCAGAAGTTGAGCTGTATGGTCAGATAAAGCAAGATCGAGAATCTCGCTATTGCATTTTTGCTTCGAGTTATGAGCTATGTTATCTAAGCACGTTTTGCTCATTAGTCGTGTAGGTTGATCTATTTCCAATTTAAGATTGTAACTGAGAAGTAGGGATTCAAAGTCTAAAGTAAATCTATTTTTTTTAATTATGTCTATGTTAAAGTCCCCACATAAAATCACCTTTTTATTAGTATTAGTACATAATGACTTTAGTAGAGCATCCAGGTTATCATAGAAGAGGCTTATGTTAGACATACTGGGTGGACGATATATGCATATAATTATAATTTTTTGCTTAATTAGTTCTAGAGCGCAACATTCTATAACCCCCGTAACGGAAAACTTTGATGTGTTCTTTAGTTCTTTGTATTCAAAGCTATTCTTAATAAGAATGCAGGAACCTCCACGTTTTTGTGATTTTCTTGCATAACATGCCGCTATCTTAAAGTTAGGTATATTTATTAAGTTTTCGTGACCAGCCATTACAAAATGTTCCGTTATACAGATCACATCTACATCTATATTCTTTTCAAGCAGATCTTGGATATGTACTGTTAATGAGTCCGATTTATTAAGAAGCCCTGCTATGTTTTGATGCAACAGATGCATGTGATTATAAAAGAAAAAACTCATTCGCATGAACTGAATTGCTTTTGACTGGAGACCCTCCAAGCTCCGCGTCAATGGAGTGGTTTATATTCCCGTTATCACAGTATATAAATTCGTTTATCATTAAACTAAGATTCAAAAATATATTTAACATTCCGTGATTGTTAACTGACCCACTTTTCTTCCAAAACATTTCGAAATCATAGCGAAGATAATAGTTTGAATCGAACAAATATGCAAAGTTATGAGTACATGCATCTAGGTACAGAAGGCTGTTAAATGTCTCTACTCTTCCGTTAAACATCGTTGAATAGTCGTTCAATTTGAATGTAGGGGCGCAAATTACAACATTTGTGTGCTGTATTTTTAAAAGAGTTTCGCGTATGTAGATTGTTAATTCAACATAGTTTTTAGTTCGTCGAAAATCCTCTTCGCCAATTAAAATTAGGCAGTAGTCGTACATTGTAAAGTTTTGTAACTTTTGTTCAATATTATCAAGCAGTTTCATTATTCCACAGTTAGGCGTTAAGTAGTGGCAAATTTCATAATTAGGGAATGAGTCTTCTGCGATTGATAGTATCTTATTGTTTTTATTACCACTTAAGATACACAGCTTGCACTTTTCAGTGATATTTTCTTGTTGATCCCTAGTCTCTTGCGGGCATTGCTTAAGTTTCGAGCGACTATCCTTTTTATCATTGAAAGTGTCCGAGGCAGATATGGACCCTTCATTTTGAGAGTCGTGGTCACTTGAACCCTTGCATGATTTTATGCTCTGTTCGAATTTCGGTGGCGACTTGGTGAGTGTAATTGCCTCTGAGCTGCCGATTGACAGAGCCGAGTTGAAAGAGTCGTCATCTATATTGCCTGTGGATTGGGTTAGTACGACAGAGTCTGGCAGGTGAGTCACCAAAGGCGAGAGACATAGTTTAGTTGGTGTGGAGGCGCTGTCTGTTCGTAGTTTATTTCGCTTACTTGCGGACCTCGGTGAAAAGCTCTTTTTGTCTAATATATTCACTTTCTTATACGTTTCTATAAGTCTCTGGTACTGCCCAATATCCATTTTGAGGCGAAAATTCTCGCTATTTAAATTTTCAATTTCAGTATGTGCACTTTTTAGCTCCATATTTAACCTATTAATTGTTTCCTTAAAATGTAGAACAGCATCGCTGTCATTTAGTGAGGTATTTGGAAGGCTTAACATCGTTGTATCTAATAGTGTGGAGTTTGTGCTCAAGTTAGCGTTAAATACACTGTCCATTGAACTCGACCTCTGAGGTTTGCGAAAAGTAATATTTTCTAATTCAGACTTGTCCATGATGTCGGTAATAAGTAGTAAAGTCTTAAAAAAATACAAAAAGTTCAATTCTTCAACCTTAGTCTAGCAAGATTTGAACTCGGGATCGCTCTCTTCCAAAGCGCGGTAGTAAACCGCTACGCTACAAAGCTCCGTGTTCCACGCGCCGAAATAGCGCTATAGCTTCTGGGCGAAGTAATTTGTCTTCAACTTGTAGGGCCATATAAGGTAATGTATCCGTGTCGAACGCGCTGTCACGCTTGATCGAGACAGCACTGGCGTCTGCGGGTGTGAGGTATGGGCGCGCGAGGAGTATCGGGCGCACCACGGATTGAGGTAGGTCAGGGTATGGAACCGTTTATAAAAGTTTGAAAGCTATTTACCCATATCTTTTTAGTTCTTGGGAGTTTTTAAGTCCGGTTTTCACCACTAGAACGACCACTTCACTCACTATGCAATAATATCGCTCAATAGTTTAAACAAACGCTATTTACTATTTAAAATGATTAAAAATATAGGAGCTCAATGACAACGATCTTTTCTTTAGCACGGTTACGTTCCGTTTCCGGAGTCGCGAGCATAATCTAGTTCTTTTAAAAAGCATATTTATGAACATACCTTGTTGCCGTAGCACTCATCAGGTCCATGGTGGCATGTGAACTGCCACTTGCCGTTCACCTTGTCGTGCTGAAATAGAAAACAATATAAATTAACTCAATGTAAGTGAATTGCCTGCGTACCTACCCCTTTGGTAAGTAGAGGCGTGAATAACATAGGTACAATAAGTCATACGTTTGCAGTAACAATAGGGGATCGGACTGGGTCAAAATAATATGATTATGTTTAGTCCGTAAGTCTAAATTATCGAAAAATATTGAATACGTGTTTTTTGTTTTATCAAATCAATAAAAAATGACGAAGATAAAACGCGTCAAAGATCTTGGAGTGGGGCTTGAAACGTCACTTGTTTCGTCAAAATGTACTATCATAATTATGACGTCACACGAGTTTTCGAAGCACTGTATCGTCTTCATTTTAAGTTTACGTGAAAAAAGAAAAAATACGTGTCCAATAATTTTTGGAAATCTATCTGACGGACTAATTAGTTTTCTTTTGTCCGATCCCCTATTGACCTTTTTTTTGGAGCGTGGAAATTTAAATCATCAAATGACTCCTCGTGCTCTGGGCAGAGCGGTAGGGAGTGTTAGACTTCTACTGACTAAAAACCACCCATATTCCTTCCTTTGTGTCGGGGCCGCGGTATTTCTTTCTTTTCAACCCGCAGCCCCGATGGGCTTACATTTTGACATTGAAGGAAGTGTTATCATCATCATTCACTAAATGTTGGGACACCTGATATCGTGTCCTGCCTGTCCTGTTGCTTACACATCACAGGAGCAGATGGCGCCTAATGGACGCTACTAAAAGTGCTATTGATTGGAGAATTGCGCAGAAGCCAGTGTAATAATGTAGAAGCCAGTGTAGTTTAGGTTTTCCTGTTGTGATCTTGCTTAAAAATAATGACCACACTTTTTTCGATATCCTATTTTTTGTTTTTTGATATTAGATATTATTGACTTCTTGTTTGGCAGATTTGATACTTACGTAATTAAATAGTCTGAAAAAGTACATGCGAAATTCGTCGTTGACATCCCGCAGAAAGGCTACGGGTTGTTCGAAAGAGATACCGCTGCCTAGACACAAAGGGCTAAGAAGGAACATGGGTGGTTTTTAGCCAGTACAAGTCAGACACTCCCTTCCACTCCGCCCAGAGCAAGGAGTCATTTGACAATTTAAAACCCACCAATAAAAAATAAGAGTAGCTACATACCGTGCTCTTGCCATAAGGCACCATCTTGACCTTGACGACACCTCGGAAGTCCCTCCACACGGGAGCCAGTTGCGACGTGATGAACCGCTTGCTGTCCGGACACAGGGACTCGTAGTACACTGCTATCTTCACCTGAGGACAGATGGGAGTAGGTTATAGTTTCAATGAGGTAAACAATATAACACACGCCTAGAATTCCCGAAGGGTTAGGGGAAAGACCCACTATTTCGCCAGTTATATTTAAGATTTTAAAATCCAAACGCCGTGGTTGTTACTAAAAAATCGTTGATGGAAAAACTCAACAACACTTTGCCGGACCTGGGAATCGAACCCAGGAGTTGAGTCACGGGCACGCGGTTGCGATCACTAGACAGTTAGACAGTAGATAATAATACTAATATTTTAATGGCGATACTATCAATCAACCATTCACAAATCCAGACTCCGTGGCTGTTACTGGGAATTTCCTGGCGGAAAAACTCAATAATAATAATTTACTCGAATACCGCAAGGGCTCGTTTACGGAGACGCGGGGCGTCGCGCGGCGCGTGCAGAAGGCTCGTCTCGGGCTTTTTTATTAATACTGAGAGACGGGTCCACCGAGGTCCACCGCAACAAACACTGCATTTTAAACTAACGAGCGAAAAATCGCTTCCGTAAAATCGACGTTTGAAATAGGTAACTTTTTCATACATCGCCATGTGTTTGAATTAAAAACGCAGCACGTGCCGCGCGACGCCCCGCCCGTACGTAAACATGCACTAATAGTCCTGTGGATAAAGCCTTGCGTTTCAGTCACGAGACTAAGATGAGCTTGAGAATTCAAAACAACGTAGTAGATAAGAACGCAAAAAGCAGTCATAATGAGGTAGTATCAAACTATCAAGTTCACTCAATCTACGTTTTAGCAATTTAAAATACAGATTTCCTCAAGATGTTTGCCTTCACCAATTTCAACATGCTAAGTAGCTAGGACACGTTGCCGTTACGACCTAGAAGTGGTTTTGAGACATTGGCCGTACAAAACTGCGCGGAGAGAAGAAGTGGAATGCTATGGGGGAGGTCTTTGCCCGACTAGACTGTGAGATAATATAGATTTAGCAAAAGAAAAAACTACCTAAATAAGAGTGTAAAAGTACCCTTATCGAAACCGAAAGGTACTTATTCTTCTGTGTCATTGCGATAATTTTTTAAAGTCGGACATACTGGGGTCAAAGTTTCAACTACCTATTTCAAAAGTTTTTTTCAAGACTATATTTTATTTTAAGGTTATAACTTTACTTTAAATACCTCCACGACTTTTCAATACATTCATTAGCACAATGTTTTTAGTTACGCTAGATTCTGAGACTCAAACAAATTGGTTCGCGTCCCAGCCTCCCAGATAGTGCCAGACACTAGACGAAGCAGTAAGGGAGCGTTCAAGTATTACGTAACGTAATTTTTAGAGACTTTAGACATCTTCTTCCCCCCATGTAACGCGCCGTAACGTTTCACAATTCCATTTGAAACTTTGAGATAAATAACGTTTTAAAAAATGCGTGGGAAAATCTCTACGCGACCGTCCTGAAGGATTTAAAAAAACAATGTTACGTAACGCGCAGTTCAAACCCGCCCCTGTAACGCATCGTAACGATTTACAAGACGCTCCCCCAAATTCGTTACGTAATACTTGAACGCTCCCTTATAATAAAAGGTTAAAAATCTGTACACACTCCCTATACCTTACCTTATGGTCGTCTCCCTTCTTGCCCTTAGCGAGTACTCCATAGAACAGTGCCACCAAACACAACACTGCTACAGTCCTCATTTTGTTCTGGAACAAATGAAATACGATCATAAGTCTATGTGTAACCCTCCTTTTGGGCTTCGCCGCAGTCGGGTAAAAACAACTGACTTCAAAAACACCAAAAAGTGGAAAGCAGATTTTTCTTCTGAAGTTTACTTCAGAAGAAAAATCTCAATAATCAATAATCTGCTCCTGAAGTCGTTGACTTTTGTTTGTTTGATTAATTTTTTTTGCCACCGACTTCAGAAGCTGATTTTTCTTCTGATATTACGTAGATTTTGAATTGAACGTAACATGTAAAATGCGGGTATAACCATTCCGGGATTACATGCGTGATGTTATGTATAATTTATAGACCTACAGTGACTAACTGCCGCACTCAGAGAGCTCTCTGAGTACCGCAGTTAGACTCATATTTTTCCCGGAAAAGTACTTGGTTCCTGTCCTGTGTAAGCAAACTCGCGAGCAATACTTAGTTATCTAAGAATTAAGAGAAAAGGCAACTTTAATACCCCGGCGTGATGTTAATTGTTATTATTTGAGAAACGAGAATCATAAATGATAAAATCTACGTGTTTATGTCACGAAAACCGTCACAACTTTTGCAGGGGGTCTTCTATAGTTTCCGCCATGCCCATGTGAAAAAATGGCTGATTATGACATTTTGCACACACTATAATAAACAGCTCTCGGCACAAAAACGTGCGAGTTTACGAAACAATCAGATTACCGTACACAACCACACATGGGAGTTGTTGGGAGTTGTTACGTGACCCTTCTTGCTAACGTAACAATGTGTTTGTTGTGGGGAACGCACAAACATAGTGCGAATTGGTGCAGGTAACGGAATTACTCAATATGGTAGCGTTGTAGATATATTTTACTGATTGTGATGGCAATTTCACATTATAACGAAATTAAAGAAAGTGTCAAAATTAATTTCAGTTAATCCCGTAGCAGCCACGGAGGTCTGTATCACGGAGGTATCATCATCATCAACAGCCTATTAATATGTTCCCACTGCTGGGACACAGGCCTCCTCTCTTAGAGAGGGAATGGGCTATAATCTACTACGCGGACCCAATGCGGATTGGTAGATGTCACATGTCTTCGAATGTTTTGGTTCTAAGACATGTCGGTTTCCTCACGATGTTTTCCTTCACCGTTTTGAGAGCAGCGGTGATGAAATAAATTACACAAAGTAATGAGCCTGCCTGGGTTTGAACCCACGACCTACTGTTCGTAAGTCGGGGCCGCCACCACTGGGCCACCGCTGCTCCCCACGGAGGTATGTACCCGGTTAATGGGAATAGGCTCAAGTCAGTCATGGAGTATCTAACTTAACTGGGAAAATGTAGGCGTACTTTATTTACGCCTCTGCCTATACCTTCGGGGATTACAGGCGTGATGCTATGTATAATTTATAGACCGTTTGGTCTATAGATCACCTAAACTAATATCTACCACAAAAAAAAAAACATGCTTCCTTTGGGATAGACTACGTGTGCTAATGTGAGCAAAGTCACGTCAAACAATAAGTTATCTAAAAAGAGAAAAGATGAGATTGACAAAATCAAACTTACTTAAAAACAAAAAGTCACCACTTCAAAGTCTGTTGACAACTCCACCACAAACTGAAGATGCTTTCTAACAGACAATATACCTACAGTGCGATCAAATTATCTTGGCAGCTCTGAACATAGGCTTTGCGAAATTTTACGCATGTAAACTTGGAAATAAAACTGTTATTGCCAGATAAACCAATACTTAAACGATCAGAAAATATCTAATTTAAACAGTGAGCAATACAAATAAAATAAATATCATAACACTTTTATACATTCGTTGTAACAAAATGACCTGCACGAAGTTCGGAGCTGCCAAGATAATTTGATCGCACTGTACAGTAGTGTACATATCTCCATATGCATACATATAGCATAGTTACTTGTGTAGTGTAAGTTGTACTTTCTAAGTGACATGTTATGTGGCGAGTGGGTCAAGCTTTGACCCAGAGGTTTAAGGCATGAGAGGAAGAGGGGAATACGCGAAGATTCGGTGTTTTGTCAAGTTTTATAATGGTGTGAGACAGTTTTTTTTTGTTTTAGAAAAACGATGCTGCCCACTAGGAATTTATCCTGTACGATACATGGTGCGTTTACGAACATTTAACTTCAAATGAACAGAAAGGGTACGTATCAAAATCCCGAAAGTTCATAATACCTATGATTGAAATACCGACGTCCAAAACACCGAAAGTTTTAAATGCCGATAGTCGTTATATCGAAACACAAAATACCGATGTTCAAATGCCCGAAAGGACGAAATCCCGAATGGACGAAATCTCGAAAGACGGGCCCCGAGCTGAGGATCAGGTTTAGACGACACTAACCTTAGACGGTCAACATGAGGGGCACACCGAGGTTCGGTTAGTTAGGTCCCTTGAAACCCTGCAGACAGAAATAGGTGCCCCGCGAAGCGGGGCTCCGTCGACCTGCTGATGGAAACGCTAACCTTAGACGGTCAACATCAGGGGCACCCCGAGGTTCGGTTAGTTAGGTCCCTTGAAACCCTGCAGACAGAAATAGGTGCCCCGCGAAGCGGGGCTCCGTCAACCTTCGTGGTTATTTTTTTTGTAAACCCTAGAGCCCTAGTAGGTACCCTGCCCTAGTAACCCTAGGCTCCGACTACGCTTTTTTGGCAACTTTTAAGTGTTTTGACCTAACCTGGTTTACAAAAAATCGTTTTTCTCGGAAACGGTGGCAATTTCGGGATTTTGTACTTCGGGATTTTAAACTTCGGGATTTTAAACTTTCGGGCAAATGAACTTTCGGGATTTAAAACTTTCGACCAAACAACCATTCGGCGTTTCAATTATCGGGATTTCGTCTATCGGTATTTTAAAATTCGGTCTATTAAAATTCGGGATTTTGATACGTACCCAACAGAAACACCCAGACCCGGAACTAATCATCAGAAAATCTGTAGGCTATACAAGTATTGGTTCCGCGCGGGGATCGAACCCGCGACATGCAGCGCAGCAGTCTAATCGCTTAGCCACTGCGCCAACCGTGTCGTCAAGTTGATGATGGCTGTTTGTAATTTCAAAATAACAGGTTTTTACCGAATGCAGTTGAAAGTAATTTCCTAAAGCTGATGAACAACAAATACACTCGAGACGGGTCACTTAAAGAATGTTAAAAATCTCGGAAACTAAAAATGATAGGTTAATGCAATAAATTGTATTTAATAGAAAATGTAATACTCCTCAAATAAAGGTATTAAAACTTCGTAGTTATTGTAAAGTTATATCATAAAAAAATCAAATTTGAAAAAGGGCCACTTTCGAAGATGGAACTACGTAATTACAGCATTTGGTTTTGCTTTTGTTTGTAATCTGTCATTTATGTGGGTACATAAACCATGTTGATAGTGCTCTATATTCATTATTCAAGCTGAAATTATGTCGCTTACGCCTGAAGAATGCACCAGAATACTTACAATGCTGGAAACCGGCCGGAGTCAGCGCGATACAGCCAGGAATGTCGGTGTGTCGCTGTCAACAGTACAAAGAGTTCTCCGACGTTACGTAGAAACTGGTTCTAACCTACGCAGACCAGGAACGGGCAGAACCAGGTGTACCACAGCACGAGAAGACCGATACTTGGTGAACACCATGCTTCGAAATCTCACAGGAACTGAACTCACAAATCAGTTTCGGCGCCTCGGAGGAAGTAACCCAAGTGCATGGACAGTAAGACGTCGGCTTGCTGAATCTAACTTAAAACCCCTTAGACCTGCAAACGGCCCTAAACTGGAGCGTGGGCATCGTATTTCAAGACTAAGATATGCCCAGAGCCACGTAAATTGGAGTATTGAAGATTGGTCAAAAGTTATGTTCTCCGACGAATCAAAATTTATGCTCTACAAGCACGATGGAAGACACAGAGTGTATCGAAGACCAGGGGAAAGATTCAAGCACGCATGCATCGAAGAAAAAGTAGCCTACGGTGGTGGGTCTGTACTTGTGTGGGCCGGAATTTCTTCTGAAAGTCGCACAGAGCTGGTGATCATAGAAAACGGCTCTTTAACTAGCGAAAGATATGTGGAAGAAATCCTCAATGATCACGTTGGTCCATTTATGGTCAATTTAGGTGAGGATGCTATATTTATGCATGACAATGCCCGACCTCATACAGGTAGGATTGTGAATGACTACCTTCAAGAGATGAACATTACTCGTATGGAGTGGCCAGCGCGCAGCCCGGATATCAACCCGATCGAGCATGCTTGGGACGAGCTAGGCAGATGCGTAAAACAACGAAACCCTCCCCCAATCACGCTTCGTGAGCTCAAAATTGCTCTCACAGAGGAATGGGAGAATATTCCCCAAAATCGTATAAGGAACTTGGTGTACAGCATGCCAAACACGAGGATGGAAGCACGAGGAGGCAATACGAAGTATTAAAATTCAAGAAAATCGTAATAAAGTTCAAAAATTTCATGTTTTTTATTTTTGTTTTAAGGAGAGATCAGCAGTTTTTTTCTTTATGTAATTTTGTGTTAATAAAATGTATGGTGACTCATATTTTTTTTACTTTCATTTATGGAGTATTACATTGTCTATTAAATACAATTTATTGCATTAACCTATCATTTTTAGTTTCCGAGATTTTTAACATTCTTTAAGTGACCCGGATTCATTGCTCTCGAGTGTAGTTGATATCGTAAAAGGATTGAGTAACTTAGAACACTTTTATTTTAGAAAAAGGATTAGGGTTCCGTGCAAATAAATTAAAACCCTTGAATACATACATAAACTGGGAAAAGGGCGTGCCTTTTTCCAATGGGGTAGGCAGAAACCACAGAACGCCACCTGCTACGTTCCTTACATACTCCATTTGCCTCGTCCACGTTCATACATCTGGTCATACACGCATTAAAAGGGATATATCTACGTGTTCTTTCTAAAACCTCACCAATAATTTCAGTGTAGGCTCTGATTTTGACAGGGCCCTTCTAGTTTCTCATTTAAAACCGAGATCAATCACTATCATTACTATTCGCCACCCGCTACCGCCCATAGCCTGCGCCACTCACAAACGTGTCAGTACACACTAATGTCCACTATTGTCAACTCTCAACACCACCTAACTGTTCGACGCTTTCTCCTCGTACTTTGTACATACATGTATATGTTATGTATGTAAGTAGCTTTTGTATACGACTTGCATCGTATTAAAAAGTTTAGCTTAAATTGGGACAAGCCCGCCACACTAATATTCCCAAACCACTGTAACTCCTGTTACCCAGAATCAACAGTGGCAACCACAGAAAAGCGCCGAGACAATGAAGCTCGACGAAGTCCCAGAGAAGCGATTTAACTGTCTTGGATCCCGCAACGAAATTAATCAGAAAAGAATAGCGGAGGAGTAGGAAAAAACATAATTTTCACTTCCCTCCATATCAGCAGGAGACAGAACAGAACAAGGCCAATAGGCACACAGGGACGTATACAACTGGGATAAAGTTTAGCTTGCGTGCAATCTGCAAATCCCCGAAGGGTTATAGGCAGAGGTGTACCTAATAGTACACCAACATTTCGCCAATTATGTTTTGAATCCCATGTAATATCGAGCGAGCCTGTTACCGTCAACCAAGCATCATCATCTGCCAAACACAACTATGATATGATCGGCATCCAGTCTTACCGAATGCAACTGAATACCAGTATTGTACATGGAGCAGAAACAGACAAAGAAAAATGGACGAGAGACATTATGGAATGGTATCCAATCAAGAGATGGAAAGATGATTTACCAAAAGGATGGAGAAGATTAGCTCGGGATAGAGATGAGTGGATGAAACTAGGGGAGGCCTATGTCGAAGGACAACCTGACCAACAAACTGGTTGCTGAAAATTATAATATTATTATTTCAATAGAATTAACTTACTTTTATTTAGCTATTTTACTGACTAGTTTTATTTTTTTTCATTTTTTATATTTTCATTTTACCTATATTTTGTAAACTTAAAATGTACTGTATTTTGGTCAGAGAATATAGGCTTTTATTATATTATTATTCCATTTATTCATAAATTAACAAATTTTATACATTTTTAAATATTTCCTATAAAAACAAAAAAAAAAACATTTAAAAATATATTATATATATTTTTATTATTATTATTAAATGGAGCGCCTGCGTATTTGACCTCCACAACCCAGTTAAGTAAGCCAAGTAATACGATACCCTTTTAGTAAGACTGGTCATCAGATTTACGGGTCACTGACTACCTGTAATGACTGCCAAAGATATTCTAAGGCAGCCGTGACCAACAGCTCGTGCTTTGCGGGCCACGGAGGGAACTCGGTATGTAATGGGGGGTCACCCATCCACAGACTATCCTAGGCAAGTTCCGCTTATCCTGGAGAACAACCCAAGTGGCAGTTATTACGTATTATTTATTTATTTTAAAACTTTATGCACAACAAAATCGTACAAAGGCGGACTAATGCCTTGGGCATTTTCTACCATTCTACCATTCTACCTTATTAGGGTGATGTAGAGACAATACATAGTAGGTGCAAAACAGGAAAAAAACATTAGAAAAGATATATACCTAAATTATAAGAATAAATACATACATATATACATACATAAAATATATAAAGTTTTGAAAGATAAGCAAGGAAAACTATAACAACTTAATTTTGAGTTGAATCTGCCAACTTCTTGTGAATGTGTTCACGAGCTTTTCCTAATCCTAGTCCTAATATTCTGAGGGAGGTCATTCCAAAGGAATACCGCCTGGACAAAAAAGGAAGACTTTATAAAGCCAGAGCGATGAGAAGGACAACGTAGAAGGCGATTATTGGCGGAACGAAGAGTCTTGCTGTGCGCAGAGCATAAATATTGAATTATTGACAAAGAGAAGTCTACCTGACTTCTTCTTCCTGAGAAGGGGAAGTGGGCTTGTGAAGAAGAGAAAACAGGGTTGTCAAAGCTCTCGACGCTCTGCGCTGCCGTATAGGTAACCATTTCAGAAGCGATCGATGCTCTGACACATGATCATACTTTGCGAAGATTGAAAACGAATCGAATACAGTTATTAAGAAGTCGGTCAAGTTCCCCACAAATCTAGATTTCGTGGCTGCATGCTACTGAATTGATTAAGTAAAGCGCTTCGTGCGAAGTGTGGAGCAAGACCCAAGCTGAAGACACCAACGACCAACTCATTACTCAATACCAGACTGATTGATTTTAAATTGCCATCGACACACTAATAAAGAAATCATATAATTATATGTATTAACATTCAAATGGATTGAATGTCATGTTATTAACACCCGGTACAATAAATCACAACATTTGGTGAAAGTGGATTTATTTAATTGATTTAAGGATTGGTGAAACCGGTCAGAGAAATTGCAGATAACTTTCAGGACACACACATTTACAACAACCACTTTAAGATAGCCCAAACGCTACGACTTCAGACAGGCACACTAGATACTTCAGTATTAGTATGAAGGTGTTCGTTTCCTGTTCTGTGTTTACAATTTGTCCGTCTTATTCTTACCAGTACTATACTGAAGTTTCAAATTCAAACTCAAAGCTTTAATTTCAATTAACCCATCACAGGCACTTTTAAATGTCAAAAAAGTGAATCTACAATCACATTCACAAGGCACAATAACTTGTGAAAGTAACATAGTTGCTCAGTCCAAAGCTTAAATCTACGACACTATTGTTTCTGACCGTGACCGTATCCGAAGTAGGAATCGGAGTTTTGACCTATCGTAGTATCTCTTATCCGAAGCTGCGTCCACAGATTATCCGAATATCCGTTCGATTCTTTGTTAGACAGACTTGCAAAAACCGGTAACCAGTTGACGCCGGGCGGCGCCAAAACCGTCAAATTGACACTAAGTAGCCTCTATGTTTGATACGGCGTTAAAAACCGCAAGCTGACCTAGTTGTAATGTTACGCAAACAATCCGGTTCGTTCACACAATTACCTACTTTGAGTATCTACTTAAATTACTTTTGTGTACAGTTGAGTTAACTATTTAGTGTGCAGGCAAAGATTTATGCGTCTTTGCACTACGGGGTCTGATGAGGAGGCCATGACGACATACTCGACAGAATGATGTCAATTTTACCTATAGTTGAATACCCAGCTTACTGTCAGCAGTGTCCCAGCAGTGGAAACATTATTTTTAATTGTATAAAACACTGTTCTACTCAGTGCAGCCCACATGCCTCAGCTCAATGTTTTGAGTGCGTTATATTGAGCCTTTCCATTGACCGTGACTTTTCGTCCCTAAAAGTAAAAAAAAGCTTTATAACTCTAGAATGCTTGGTTGCGGCTTCCGTTACACCATGTACTTGTAAGTTAGCTACCTGTGTACCTAGTAGCTAGTTCTTGTGTACTCGTTAGCTTATCAAATTACATCTCGGACAATGTCGTCGTTTTCATAAAACGCTACGATATGTTTGTTTCGGAAATTTTGAAATCACTTTTGATTTCAAGCGTTGAGGTTGGAGACGATTTACTAGCATTGAAGTCTTGACTGTGTGTTTTTCATTACAGCTAAATTGGGAATGGTCCGGGATTATTGTCTGTGGACGTTGTGTGGATGTCGCGGTCGTGACCTTGTGTTACGAGTTTTCGTTGTTAGATGGGAAAATATCGTGAGGAAACGCATCTGAGAGATATTTTTCGACGGCATGTAAAGTCAAGTCAGAGGCACCAGATTAGGCACTAACAACAATAAAGAAAAAAGATCTTTCGGACTCCCAAAGCAAGTTTAAACTTTATATTCGGGAAGTCGCGAGTTAAAAGACTTCTTCTGAGTTAGCTCGTTCCAATAGTCGACCTCATCTCTGAATTAATTGGGATAAGATGATTAAGCAAGATAACGATGATGATCGAGGTCCTGAGCAGACCTGTTCTGGACCTCGAACACGCCAGATGGCTAACGATGGATGAGGGCTATGATAGAACGAGCGTGTCCAGAAGATACCTGTTCACTCTTGCTTTATAGGCAGACGGGTTAAATGTGGGAGGGAACACAGAGCGGTTCAAACTTTAGCCGTGCGCATTAATAATCGTGGAGGAGAAGCGACTGAATAATAGAAGCATTAGAATCTTACCTTGATAACCAAATTCACTAAAACATTAAAAATACTTGGCATTACTTATATTTAAAACCATCTATAACTAATTTCGCTACCATCAACTAGATATTTACCGATGAAACTATTGATTTAGGTCAAAAATATATCGTTAATATTAAACAAAGTCTTGTATCTATAATACTGTATAATCAATTTAGCGCGTATTTCAATTTATTATTGTTTTTATAAATACATGTAATTGGTCTGTACGTCTTGAAGGCCTATTCCGAACTACTTCGTATTTTCGTAACAAGAAGTGATAATACTTGACCCGCCGTTCGCTATCTCGTGTGGGTTATCAAAAGAAGTCTAATGTGAGTAAATAATGAGTTTATAAATATAATATGGCGCGCCTCTAGTTATCTTATGAAACACAAAAAAACGGTTTTGAGAGCAATCTTCTATGTAATTTGTTAATAATTTGGGAGAAACGACCAACGACGTAACAACTATGATACGCGTGTGATGTGAACTAAACAATCAGATTACATGACTGCCAATGAACATTATAAATGCCGTCCGGGCTGCGGGTTGTTCGCAAGAGATACCGCGGCCTCGACATAAAGGGCTAAGAAGGAACATGGGTGGTTTTTAGTCAGTAGAAGTCTGACACTCCCTTTCGCTCTGCCCAGAGCGGGGTTATTTGATGATTTCCCACCGCCCAAAAAAAAAGCGCACTCTTATATGAATCAACACCTAAAGGAAGTTGGACTGGAACCTTGCTGATCATGACTAAAGCTGCTGATGAAGACACACGTGGCAAAAGGCTCCACAAATAATGTCTATAACTGTAGGTCTTTCGCACAATACTCGGTGACAGGGTCAACAAAATCCCAGCGAGGTTAACTGCAGGCGCAGTGACCCACATCCACCAATTGACTCCCATTACGTCGTGACTTCACAGCAATCAGCTGATGCGGTGGTACATAGGTAACTGTGCTATGTCGCACAAAGGACGGATGGCCAATGAGGCCGAGAGGGTACGGAGCGGTGACCGTGTACTAGAAGGTGCCAAATTGGTAGACCTACAGAACGTAAGACTACGGTGGTGAGGGTCACGGAAACCAACTGGTTGCTTATTGCAGGACCAATCGATGTGGCAATGCTTGCACTATAATCAGTTTATCACGAATGAACTGAAGCTATTTATTTACTTAAAAGTCAAGTTATACAAAAAAGTACATGGTAAATGTATACCGATCCAATGTGATCATGTCAGTTTAAAAAAAACAACAAAAAAAATGTGTATTGTACACATCTGCATACCCCCTCAGAGCATACAGGCGTGATGTTACGTCATGATAATGTATATTCAATAAACATCCAAGCGATTCTTGAAAATACGACAGATTTGCCGTCTATTTTTGAAGAGTTCCATTGTATATCTCCGAAGATCAGCACCAGATCTACATCAAATTGAAATGGGACCACCTCAGGAGTATACTCTTTCAAATAAAAAAAGAATTTTGAGAATCGGTCCACAAATGGGGGAGAAATCAGGTAACATACATAAAAAAAAAAAAAAATACATACACACGAACATAGTAACCTCCTTTTTTGAAGTCGGTTAAAAATACGTCAAGTCTTATTTGCAAATGCTTGTAGCTATATTATCGAAACGTTTTTTAACACGACTGTGAATTGTCTAGAACTCTAGAACCTCAGACAGAGTATCCTTGCTAAAAAGTATGATTGATCAATAATTAGCATTAAACTAAATCTTGCACAGACAGTGTCAAATTAAAATGACCTGTCACCGGTGTTAGTGAACTTTAGACATCGATGTCATGGCTAATGGCTAACTGTTCTATCTTGTTGGGTGGCTAAGGCTAACTATCTTGTTGGGTGGCTATATAAGGCTAACTATCTTGTTGGGTGGCTAAGGCTAACTATCTTGTTGGGTGGCTAAGGCTAACTATCTTGTTGGGTGGCTAAGGCTAACTATCTTGTTGGGTGGCTAAGGCTAACTATCTTGTTGGGTGGCTAAGGCTAACTATCTTGTTAGAACTATCAATTTAAGTTGAGGGCAGGTGACCGTTCCTAAGGATGAATTTCGTAATTTATAGATGCGATTTATCGCATTTTTTAGGGTTCCTTACCTCAAAAGGTAAAAATAGGAACCCTTGTAAGATCTACACTTTCTTGTCCGTCTATCTGTCTGTGTGTCACCACCGATTTTCTCAGGAAAGGGTGGACCTAGCAAGTTGAAATTTATACCAGAATACTAAGGTCCATAGTTCCTATCTAAGTGTATAAAAATCAAGGTCCTGAGTCAACACGATAAAAAGATATGGGCCAATTTAGATTTTCGCGAAAAGATGTAATTTTCAACAATTGTTTAAAAATTTAATGTTTTATATTCTTCGGTTTTTTTTTCGGGTGAAAAATCATCAAATGATTCCTGCTGATCTCGGAAGGGAGTGTCAGAGTTCTACTGACTAAAACCACCGATGACCCATGTTCCTTCTTAGCCCTTGTGCTGAGCCCGACAGGGTCACAGAATCCTGCTGTCCTTAAAGTTGAACTCGTGCCATCGACCCCAAGGTCGTCGTTTCGAACCCCAGGTCAGACAAATTCAATAAGTCTGATAGGAAAATTGCTTCCTAATAGTCTAGTGACCGTCTGACTATAAATGTAAAGGTCTGAGGTTCAATTCCCGGGTCAGACAATAAGTAATAATTCTTAGGAGATATAATAATAATGTAAGGTTCGTTGTCATTGTTATCTTTAACTCAGGTTATTGACACTAGAGGTCGCTAGGTAACAAGAAAAGTGTGATATTATACGACCAATGTAACTAGAACTTTGTGGACGAAGAATTGGTTAAAACTGAGAGCTCTGCGTAAGATGGTGGAAGTGAACATGACCAATTTAAAGAGGTCTGTAGTTTGGAATTAATTGTTTGGTGGGATGGATCTTTTTATTTTAGTGTACTTAACCCATATTTTTTTTTAGGTTTTTTTTTTTGATGGGGTCCTAGGTTCGATAATGGGGCCAGGCCATCAGCTTTCGAAATGTTCCATATGGAAACCAAGCACTAATTCAGACTATGCTAGCTACTGATATCAAAGAAAGTTTATTGGGTTTATCCATCATAAAAAACTTTTTAACAAAAAATAAAACTGACTTCAAAAAAAAAAAACACAAAAATGTCAAAAATAAATTAGTTTCTGAAGTCGGTGACTTTTGTTTGTTTGATTTCATTTTTTTGCCACCGACTTCAGAAACTGATTTATTTTTGACATTTTTGTGTTTTTTTTAAGTCAGTTTTATTTTTTGTTATAAAGTTTTTATTTTTCACTTTTTAGTGGTTCACATGTTCATGGGTGGACAATGTAGTTTTTTCTTTGAGTTTTGTTGATTTTTCAAAAACCGCTTGTCCGATTTTGATAAAAAAAAATATGGGACCATTTGGGAAGTATACCCTTTCCAAAAAAAAAAAAACCAAATCGGTTAGCAAGTGACGGAGTTATGCCCGAATAAACATAAAAAAAATACTTATATAAACATCCGAATTGAGAACCTCCTTCGTTTTTTAGAAGTCGGTTAAAAATAACGAAAGCTGTCTCTTCCTAAACTTATCATAATCGACTCAGCAGTTTACAACTTATGACATTAAATCATACACAAGCGACTCTCTTACGTAGTTTAATAAATAATTCCGTCATAAAAATTGGCAATTTCTATGAAAACCGATTAGCTGACGAGGCGCGTCACATTATCGTAATCCAAGGGAAATCAATTAATACCAACAATACTATTATACTAACCAATTATAAAACTAGCAATTATAGTTATTAATTTGAAAGCAACTTTCATTTTTAGCCAGTTGATCAATATCCACCGCTTCCTGACGCCCATGAGTAAACGAAACGTAAATACGTCAAAATTAATTTCTCTTTTATAGAAAACAGATATTATTTTTAAATTAAACACCGACGTTTAAGAATTTCTATCACTACATATTCAAAAACAAAGTCCTCCGCCGCGTCTCTCTGTCTGTCCGCGATAAACTCAAAAACTACTGCACAAAGGGGTTTGAACTTTTTTGTATGGGAGCTGGCATATCGACCCTCCGCCATTTTGATTTTTTTTCGAAATCGCGGCCCACGATGAAAGTGGTACCTATGTATGGTTATAGGACATAAAGACGAATAAAAAATGTCCAGTAACACGGTACCCAAAGTGTCACGTTACCGAGATATTTGAAGGTAAAGATGGACATACGAATACATGTGCTTATGCACACAAAAAAATGACTTTTTACGTGTCTATAGGCGTTGATTATTATTATTACTGGTTATTGAAAGAGAGTAGGTACATTACATACTACTAGGAGTAAGAGAAAACTATTCTTTGACATAACATAGCGTTTCATTGCGATGCGAAGCGATTTTCTCGTGCGTATAATAATAATCAACCTGGGAACGATTATTTGGATACAATTTAACGCCTATACACGTAATAAGGCTATTTTTTTTATATTTATAGATTGCCGTTGTACTCATTTGTCGATCTTTACCTTCAAATATCTCGGTAACGTGACACTTTAGGTACCGTATTACTAGACATTTTTTGTTCGTCTGTATGTCCTCTATCCATACATACCACTTTCATCGTGGGCCGCGAATTCGAAAAAAAATCAAAATGGCGGACAGGTTGATATGCCACATCGGTTCTATCCCCTCCCCTTTTCATGCTGTTTTCACATTGATATATAAAAACGTTTTCACTAATGGAGAGTGGTTCTACACCCACGCGGGCGACCGCGGGCAAAAGCTAGTTGCTTAAAAAAACTTTTTGTGCGGTGACCCAGTGGTGGTGGTCCCGACTTATGAACCTTAAATTGTAGACCCAGACAGGCGCATTACTTTGCGTAATTATTTTCATCACTCTTAAAATTGGTGAAAGAAAACATCGTGAAGGAACCGGTGATGATGTCCCAGAACTACTCGCAAAAATTGGAAGACTTGTGATATCTACTAATGGGTTGGTATCAGAATGACTGGATCGCAAATTGACCACGTCGCTCTTAGTCCAAATCTCAAAATGTCTTAATCTCAAAATACCTAAGTCGCAAAATGACTACATCGCTTTTAGCACACACACTGAGCCCACGTGGTAAAGAGAGGAGGCCTGGGTCCCTGCAGTGGGAACATTATAGGCTGATGATGATGATTAAACTCTCGGGGGTGCCTTCAAACTCGGATAAGAGATGCTGAGAATAGAGTTGAGTGGTGTGCTGTAAAAGAGGCCTTTATCCAGCAGTGGATTGCTGGATATAGGGGTAGGGGGGGGGGGAATAAATTTCCGTGCGTTCAAGCATTTTTGTCATACCTATTATTGGAATCAAATATAACAGCTCACAACTTAGGACCCAGTAATATTAATGACAATAATATCCGGCAACTGAGCTTATCCCAGTTGTATACGTCCCTGTGTGCCTATTGGCCTTGTTCTGTTCTGTCTCCTGCTGATATGGAGGGAAGTGGAAACTATGTTTTTTCCTACCCCTCCGCTATTCTTTTCTGATTAATTTCGTTGCGGGATCCAAGACAGTTAAATCGCTTCTCTGGGACTTCGTCGAGCTTCATTGTCTCGGCGCTTTTCTTGTGGTCGCCACTGTTGATTCTGGCTAACAGGAGTTACAGTGGTTTGGGAATAGTGTGGCGGGCTTGTCACAATTTTTTTTTTTTTTTTGGATATAGGGTAGGCTGATGGTAATGATGATAAACTTTTCGGGGATGGACGACACTAGATGTGTACCATCTTCCCCTAGTAACGGCAATTTATTTTCATCTTGCTCAATCATGGAGCACGATAACCAGTGGAGAGCGCGTGCGGGGGCTACCGCGGGCGCCAAACATTCGCTATATCAAGCGTACGCGGCGAAATTTTGCTCAGTCGCAAAAATTGTAGGCTAACGCACGAACGTCACGCGCTCCCGTTTTGAAAGCATTTATTACGAAAAATAATGCCTAGTTGTGCAATTAAATGGTGTGGAAAGTGTACTACAACTTCAAGTTACACAAAAGATGGGATAAAATTGCACAGTTATGTGGTTTTCTATTCAATTTGATCAAAACAATGAAAAAAGAATCATATAATTGCTGTCTCTTTCTGGTACACTGATTTGCACTAATGCAGTTGTCTCTTTCTTTCATGATAGTGATGTTCGAGTTCGCAGTATCGCGACGGTTTATGGTATCGATATAATTTAAAATATAAGTTCTTAAAATACCTTTTTTTAGTTTCATTAATGCTATATTTTCAAATATGATTATTCACTTGGCTTTACTCGCAAATGTGTATAATACTGGCATAAACTTGTACATAACAGTAAAAAATTTAAGTGTATGATATCTCTGCCTGCCTTTTACACAAAATTTAGACGCGTTGCTTGGAATCTATTTGAATCATTGCAATCCTAGACAATTATGTTTTTATATAGGCCAGTGTAGGTATGGAACAGACGTTATCAATTTTAGTTTTGGAGTAAAAGTGGTCAATACGCGCATCGGCATGTGAACACATTGCTGGCAGTGGCGTGCGTGCAGAAAAACGGAGGCAAAGGCCTATGAAAAAATTTGGTTGGATTGTGTAGCCTACTATGGAACGAGGACTTAATTTTTGAAGTGAAAACTTCTTTAGCGGCGCTGAGCACTTTTTTTTGTATGGGTAAAAACTTTCAAACTCGCGTCAGGGTCACGTGATGCTGATCGAAAAAGCGTAAGATTTTTCGATCAGCATCACGTGACCCTGACGCGAGTTTGAAAGTTAAAATTGAAGTTTTCACTTCTGCCGGCACTCCCGGAGTGCTACCTTTTTTTTTTATTACCAATTTTATTGCAGTATCGGGTTAACCTGCGCCATATACACCATTTAGGGTCCGATAAGCATGGTCCTACGATGCACCGTTTCCGAGTTATGGGCGTTTTAAATTATTGTACCAAAATAAGTTAAATAAAAATAATATCTTGAAAACGGATCGTCCTAGGCAAAAAATGACCAAAATTTTAACCCCCCTTTGCTACCCCCGTGATATCATGATCTTAACACACAAAATTAATTTGAACTAATTTGAGGTCCTTTTACTTTTTTTTTCACTAATTTGACGTAGAATCGACAAACCATTTAATTGATTTAGCTTCATGTGTAGCAAAAAAATATATTGATACTCAACTGACATTTATTACGAAAAATAATACAAATCCAAAGGATTATATTAGAAAAACATATTCAAAACTAATCCATTTTAAAAACCAGTAAATATATTATATTTTTTTTAAATACAGTTTTCTAAGTTTAATAATTACCTGTTTTATTTCAAAATCGAACCCGTAATCTCTGTATTGCAAACAAATCGTTATAATACTAATAAGTCAAACAATTATCGATATCGATACTTTTTCAATTACTTTTATGGAATCCCTAGAGAATGAGTTGTCATTTGGTTGTCAGTTCGTCAACCAATCACAGAGTCCGAAACGTACCTCTCCCCCCGCAGTATATTAGTGACTTTGATTTAGAACAAAAACGTGCCCATACTTTCTCCACTGGTTATTTTGTTCCATGTGCTCAATATTTAGGGACAGATGGCTGATAAATGGACCTTCAACCTTATAGCTGATACAAGAAAATAAGAACACAACCTGACCTACACAACTCAATTATCATAACCTAATTAATAACTACAGTAATAAAGATAACTATTATTAATAATACTAACGTTAATCATAAACATTTACTGTTATTTTATAATTTAACAGTGAAAAATATAAGCTTTATAATAATATGTGTGTCAGAATTGCACGAGCGAGACCGATAGTGATGTAGACCGCATTAGATGCATGATGACGACGACGAATAGACGAGGACGAAAGCCGAATGTAACAAAAGTCAAAACATCATGAATGTTTCCTCGTAGGGTTAGGCCGAAAAGTTGAGGAGTGGCGATCGCGAACCGGAAGTCATTGCGTTGGAAGGCCTTCCACTAGGTGGACCAATGACCTGGTGAAGGTTCCGGGCATCCGCTGGATGCATGACGCACGAGACCGGTCAATGTGGTGGCACCCCCGGAAAATTTGTGAGTTTTCGTCAGTACAAGTTTGACGTTAGACGATGTACCTATCCACAGAAAAAAAGAAATGGTCCGGGTTGTTACTGAAAAATGATTTGTGGAAAAATCATGTAGCCATTTGCAACCCGAATATCCTGGCCTTTTAGTGCTAGACCAAGGTTAGCAATTAGTTATAGGTAAGGCCGAATTCGGCTTCGTGTTTTAAAAATATTTTACCTATTCTTCACCCGTCTCTAGTCGTTAGCTTGCGGTAGTAAATATTTGCATAATATTATTTTGTGTTTGTAGTTTTTTGCAATTGGCATTCGTGGAAACTGAGAATATCTTGAGTTTTTGTTCTAATAAAATCTTTTGAGTTTTGAAAGCTTCGTCTATGTGAGCCGTAAAGTTTAATAGTATTTTATTGATTTGTGATTACTACATATTATTTTGCTCGGTTTCATCTTTAGATTGAGACGTGCTTGCCTAGGTTGGTCCGAACCGACGTGTTTGAGTTCCAAGCCACCATCTTGCATGAAAGAGGACTTTTGACCGAAAGGTGTCTTTCGACGTTTCCGAGGACGATTACGTGACACCTCGCAGTGAAACACGATGCCGAAAACGTTACGTGTGTAGTTATACCTAATATATTATGTTGTTTAAGGCTTTTAATATGTATTAGTTTATTATTGTTTTTGAAGATTATTTTGGACCTTAGTTACCTGATAAAATGATTATGATTATAATTAACTCCCCCTCCGTGGTTACTAACCCCCCTTAGCGTTACGTGATTACAGGACGACCTCTAACGAAGAAACATAAGAACATATTCTTATGTTACGAGTTTACGCGTCGTCCCAACGTATCGTGTGTTGCCAATTAGCCACAGGTCAAGAGGTCTTCGTAATACCGCTAATTACTACCTATGAGATAAAGTAACTACCAAGAGATGGATATATATACCTACTAGCTTTTGCCAGCGGCTTCGCCCGCGTGAAAATGACGATTTTCCATACAAACTTTCATCCCCTATTTAACTCCCTTAGGGGTTGAATTTCGAAAAATCCTTCCTTATTCCTTGTCTACATTATAAAGGGAACCTCTGTGCAAAATTTCAGCTTTCTAGGTCCAAGGGTTTGGACTGGGCGTTGATGAGTCAGTCAGTCAGTCAGGACTTCTCTCTTTATTTATATAGATAGATAGATAGATATGCAACTGTGAGATAACCAGTCAGTCAAAAGTGAATGATAGTCTTGTGGTGTGACCGTCGGACTATCATAAAATTATGTCTCGAGTTCCTCTAATTTTTCGAATTCATGTATCGTAAACAGTAAATAATTATCAAGTTCTTCGGTGAACGAATGCGTCGGAAGGAAAACAGCATGCCTAACAGCCTAAGGCATATTTGTCAAGGGTATGTACAGCCAAGTTAGAGGCCCATGGGCGATATAAAAAAGTCAGACACCGGGTTAGGCACTAAACACACGATAAAAAAGATAGATTTCAAAAAGTAAGAGGATCTAAATTTTTTTAACGTTGCCCCACACTAGGAATTTCCTGTATCGTGGGTGCGTTTACAAACATTGAAACTCACATACACAAACACGCCCAGACCCGAAACAACTATCTGTAGGCCATACAAATACTTGTTCCGTGCGGGGATCGAACCCGCGACACGTAGCGCAGCAGTCCAATCGCTTAGCCACTGCGCCAACCGTGTCGTCAATTAGATGTCTGGTTTTGAAAAATATCCAGGTCCGAAACCACTGTAACTCCTTAAAACCAGAATCAACGGTGACGACCACGAGAAAAGCGCCGAGACAATGAAGTAAGACGAAGTCCCAGAGAAACAATTTAACTGCCCTGGATCCCGCACCAAAATTAATCAGAAAAGAAAAACTGTTATGTTTTTCTTAGAAAAACATAATTCCCATGCCCCGATGTATTGTGCGTGTGATGTATGTGCTTTAGACACATTGAAAAGTCTCTGGTTGCATGTAACCACATCACAAGTTTCACCATTGTATACACACTCTATAAGAAACCTTGATGCCTTTGTCATTTATTTTTAGGGTTCCGTACCTCAGCAGCAAAAACAGAACCCTTATAGAATCACTTTGTTGTCTCTCAAGAGTACTCAAGACCCTCTTTCTCAAGAACGAGGTATCTAGCTGAGAAATTAATTAATATCCATGCAATCCAGTCTGTTACTTCCCTGGAGCAGTGAAAAAATCAAACTTGTAAGTCAACGCAATCAAAAGATATGTCACGTTTATGTCGCATATTTTACGATTTCACAAGGGAATCAAAACTTATAAGGTACATCCCGTAGACCTAGAACCATGAAATTTGGCAAGACCGTGAATATGTAGTTTAATAACAAAATACCTAGGTACAAGTTTCTTGCCCAATCTTCTCCATGGAGATTTAAGTTTTGGAATGGGCAACTACAGTATTTTGACAAGTTATTGTGCCTTGTGGCTTCGCTTTCTTTGTTTTTCCGACATTTTTAAGTGTCTGTAATGGTCTAATTGAAATAAATGCTTGTTTATTATGCGGACCCTCAGTGCTCGAGTCCAGCTCGCACTTGGCCAGTTGTTTTATAGCTAATTAATACTGTCATAAATCACAGAGAATAGAATGAACAAATTAACAACAAGAAATAAACAATGACTAATGCATTACTAAATGCACATTAAAATTCAAACCACGCTGAGATTATGGTTAGGTTATTAAAAGTGTTTGTTACAATGCCAATGGCGACAGAACGTGTTAAATATAATAAATCACTTGGTAGCCTTCGACCCTTTTTAGGGTTCCGTACCTCAAAAGGCAAAAACGGTCCGATCATTCCCCTCCCCCCCATTATCTCCGAAAAACTGAGCCGCTGAGTCCAAGTCCGACTTGCACTTGGCCACTTTTTATTACAGGGCAAATCCTGTGGATGCCTTGAATCTACTGGGGCGTAAAACTTTTTGACTGATAGTGACAGCAGGTGTAGGAAAACATCATGAGAAAATCGGACGCCTAAAAATCGAAAGCGCAACCTTTTTTTGTTTATTTAACCTGTAATTAACGATGTCCAATTGTTCTAAGTCTTCTCTTTACTCAATACACGCGGAGTTCTGATCGGCAATATTTCTAAATACTTAGATAAGCACACTTGCAAGAGTGATTAGACCGTGCTCGCAAAATGTTTTGCCGAAATTCTTGCACAAAACATTTATTCAAGTAATCCATGTGTGACCTCGATTAAATCGTATTATGTTTATTTCTGTAAATTGGTTTTACACGTCACATCCTGTTATGTTTTAAAACTTGACGGGGCCGATGTTTTGTATGTACCTGACTATTCTGAGAAGAAACAGCTAAAACAAAACTCAGAAGTCACTGTTTCTTTTAAAGTCCAGACATTGATCAAGTCATGTGAGGACCATGTAGATCAGTGTCTAAGATGGTCTTTTGAAGAAAGAACCACACAGATTTTAGTGACCTCGACTTTTATAACCTAAGGGTCAGGGCTGCGGGTTGTTCGAAAGAGATACCACGGCCTCGATACAAAGGTCTAAGAAGGAACATGGGTAGTTTTTGACGTGATAACGTCTTATAATTCGATGGCCGGCTGCACGAACGAAAAAAGATGACGTCATGAGTCGTTACCTCGCTCTGAAGCGTTACCTCGCTCTGAGGCGTTACCTCGCTCTGAGGCGTTCCATAGCAACGGCGTGTTAATTGTCGTTCCATAGCAACGGCGTGTTAATTGTTTGTTTCTAGCAATGTAAGTGCTGTATTTTCTTATGACGTTGTCACGTTCAAGTATCGCCAGTAAACCGACTTTACAGACAACCGATTTTTTTTTTAGTCAGTACAAGTAAGACACTCCCTACCGCTCTGCCCAGAGCAGGACGAGCTATTTGATGATTTCACACCGTTTCCCACCCTCCAAAATTGAAAAAAAAGGGTCTCGACGACCGACACGACGAACAATACCAAAATAATTAAAAGCTCTGTCATTAAATAATTGTTTGCACCTGCTTTATGAGCCTCAGCGTACATATTAGTTTGAGGAAGTATACTCATGTCTGCGGTTTGATTGTTTTTTACTTTTAAACAGGTTTAGCAATTTGTTTTGATACGAATTTCGTGATCGTACACAGTCTGTTGGAGGATCTCAGGTTTTAATATAACACTGCATTCAAATTGTTTTATTTTATAGTGTATCTAATACATTTTTTATATTCGATTTTTGCTCATTTCCGCTCATGACTTCATGATTTGACAAATCCAGATTATGAGATAAGGAAAAATTGTAATATTCGTTTGGGTCCGTTGTTTCTTTGTCTTAGATCCGTTTGCCGATTGATATTTATTTTGCAAAAAGAAATAACAGACAAGGTTTAAAAAAACTCAAATGATAATTCCGTTAAAATACATCACAACACACGCAAAATTAAATTGAACAAAAAACGGCTAATTGAATATAATATGAGCCCCCCTTTAAAACACTTAAAAACCAAAACATACACGTTTTAATAAATTACACAACACCAAACATAATAAAAAACACAATCGCAAAGTTTAACGACAGCAAAAAAGGTTGACTTACCTTTTTATATCCTTTAACTTTGATTTAAAAAAACGTATTTATTCCTACTAGCAACACTGCGAGCGCACTGTCAAAGGCACGAAGGAATACTGGTGGGCGAGCTAAGAAAAAACATGCAAGTGGGTTCTCCCCTCTACTTAGTTTAGGCTGGCTGCAGACCCACGACTCGGCCTAGCGACTAATCGTTAGGGAATTATCAGTGATTTGCTAATTGTATTGCTAATAAATTAGGAATGAAAATGATTTGAGAGTCAGTCTGAGAATTTTATAATTAGGTTAATTAAACAGTAATTTGCATTTGTTGCTGATTGATATATAATAACCAGTGTGTTCTGCCCACTATGACGTACGGTGTTGAAACATGAACGCTCACGCAGGAAGCTGTAAACAGAATAAGAGTTGCACAGACAGACATGAAGCGTTCCATCAAGCTCGGCATAAAACTGGTAGATCGAGTTCCTAACGTCGAAATACGAAGATATACAAAACTCAAATAGAGTTAGGATTTAGAGCAGGAGACCTAGCAAGGCTACAAGATAACAGGTGGATCAAAGTTGTCACCGAATGGCGTCCAAGAACCGGCAAAAGAAATGTGTGCCGTCCGGCAGCAAGATGGGCAGACGACATGGTCATGGTTGCTACCATTCGGGGGAAAATCCTGGATGAGGGTGGCACAAGACCGTGGAGATTGGCACAAGAACAAAAACAAAATAATAACAATAATAATGTTATCAGTTTTGGCTACTGTTTTTATATCGAGTTTGCACATACCTTGCCGTGATATAAGACTGCAACGCAGCAAAGACGTCCTCTGCTGGGTATAGGCGTCGATAGAGGCTTAGTGCCTTTAACTAATCGCAATAAACGAAACGCCTCATCAAATTCTACAAAAATTGCACCTGTGCAGCCAACCTTAGGATCTCAACAACTATAACCCGACCATACAACAACGCCACACACTTCTCCCAACTCCACACAACACACACGACTTTCAAACTCACCAGCATTATACTCAGTACTACAACCATAGCGATTGTTGTCCGGCGACGTTTTTTATTCGCTTTGTGCTAATTTTATAATGGGTTTGAGTACTGCAATGTGTACTTTGTAGGATCCTTCTGACTTTGGTATTATTTTCAAGAAGAATTGCGATGGGGCCGAATAGTTCTGGAGTGGCGACTGCGAAACGGAAGACGTTGCGTTGGAAGGCCTCCCACTAGGTGGACCTGGTGAAGGTTGCGGGAATACGCTGGATGCGAGATGCACGGGACCGGTCAATGTGGCGACCCTTGGGGAAGGCCTATGTCAGGCAATCCGTCACACACCGAGTTTCCTCTTTGCTTCGGAAAGGTCCCGGCTGTTACTTTTAGGTCTTTGACAGTCGTAATAGGTAGTCAGTAGCCCGTCAGTAGTCTGACAACCAGACAACCAGTCTCACCCAGTGATATTCAGCTGCATCCGGTCAGACTGGAAACTGACCAAAACATAGTTGGAAAAAGGCAGGCGGATGATGATGGCAAAGTTTAATAGCTGAAGCGGTTGAGGTGGAACTGGGGTGGTTATATCTGAGTGGACATTATCTGGCAGAAAACGATAATGTGGCAGAAAATAAAATATACCAAGCTATATATTCCACCTCCCCTATACCGCGTATGCTAACGATGCTCAACGCGGTCGTGGAGACCAACCCTGAATTGGATTTGTTTGCTGATGAGTGGAAGACGATAATGTTAGAATGCTTGTGGTTTTGCGAGAAGACCGAATAAAAAGGATTAGTTAATTTAGTATTAATGGCTTTTGCTGTACTAAATGTAATAAATAAATAAAATAAATAAGGTCCCATTAAAATAGGTGGACAAAATTTCAGAAATCATTCAGACCACCAAAATAAGGACGATGGTAAAAAAAATAAGAAAAACGCATTTAAGTACCTACCTACTCATAGAGGAGAGTTTGTTCTAGAGTGCGGCAATTTATTATTTTAAGTTAAAAAAAACCAGTTTAGTTAATATTTTTTTTGTTCAGATATGTTTGGTTAGACCTACTGAACGCTGTGTTAAAATTTATCCACCTATTTTAATGGGACCTTATATTTTTACAAAAGTACAATTTTCGCGAAACTAACTTTCCACGAGATACCGCTTTTACGGTTAGCCTCTGCCTGATCTGTCGTAGATTACCTACTGGCATGATGTCCAACAGGTTCATCGAATAGTTCATGTATTAACTGAGCGGGAGATAACGAGTAGGTAATTGCTATGCTACTACGTCGTTCAAATGATTCATCCTAGCTCACTCGTGCTGTTTACAGTGCGATCAAATTATCTTGGCAGGTCTGAACATAGGCTCTGCGAACTTTTACGCATGTAAACTTGTGAAGAAAACTGTTATTGCCAGATAAAACAATACTTAAACGATCAGTTCGGACCTGCCAAGATAATTTGATCGCACTGTACAGCATTTAATATTGCGCTGGACACATAACTTTAATATAGCGTCTCATTTTATGAAGGCGCCGATCGTAAAGTCTGTCAGGCACCAGCTAACGTGACTGACCTTTTCGTACAGTTACCAGCAGCAATATGTATGATCATTTCAGCCGAGAGACGTCCACTGCTGGACATAGGCCTCCCCTAAGTGGATCGCCACATTGAACTGGCGTATTCTCGCAATCTTCGCCAGGTCATCGCTCCACCTAGTGGAAGGCTTTCCAACGCAACGTCTTCCGGTTCGCGGTCACCACTCCAGGACTTTGCGGCTCCATCGGCCATCCGCTCTGCGAGCAATGTGTAAAACTGTCCTAAATTGAAAAGCAATTTTCGTGACAGCTGTGCATGAGGTCCTAAGTTCGATTCCCAGGTGCGGCAACATTTATATGCTATTGGATTTTCCATCAGGAATTTCTCAGTAGCATCCATGAAGTCTGGACTCGTGCCCGGTTGATGGCAATAGGTTCGCCCCCTATTACATAATGGGACTTAAATATAGCTTGTTAATATTAGGTTGTTAGTACTTGTTAGATCAATGAAAGACATAAGTTTAATATGAACAATGGAAAGGTGTGTGTGTTCTACTGAGCTACACGCTACAGACTAAGCCATGGGGTCATGTGTATACGTTATACGTTTTTATTAAAGAACAAAGACACACATTTTTGTTATTCCAAATTTCCAACAGTTAAACGCGAGTGTACATTCCTACTACTTTCTCTACATACCACCCACCACTACACCGCTGCCGAACCCTTCTGGGATTACAGGCGTGATGTTCTGTTTTCGCCAGAAATAACGATAGTAACTTGGAGATAGGAGACAGGATCTTTTTCATTACAACATTAAAAAAAAGACAATACAGACGAATTAAGAGCCTCCTCCTTTTTGGAAGTCGGTTAAAAATACAAAAAAAAAGAAGTACTTAAGAGAAGGCTAGATTAAATGAAGTTCATTAACCTCCAAAGCAATTTGTCAAGATTATCACTTCGCAGATTCTATGCTTGCAACACTGACTGTAGGTAGCCGCGAGAACATTGCCAAACTGATGTGTCGCTCTGACAAGGAGACTGCCACCTCTCGCTACTTTAGGTGGCGTAATCTTACGTTATAATCACTATGGTGTTCCCAGAGATGATTTTGTAATAGTTACGGTACTAAGATATCATAATAGTACTATTGTTTTTGTATAATTTTTACGAATTCTCACGTGAGTTCAAAAATGTTATTGGATTTTACTCTTCAGGAATTTCTCAGTAGCAGCAGCCACTGTGCCCGGATATGTCATGTGCCCGGATATGTCATGTGCCTGGTTGATGGCAATAGGCTCGCCCCCTATTACAGAACTTAAACTTATCTGCGGAAATGTGTCTAACCCATCAGGAATTACAGGCGTGATGTTATGTTATGTACAAACAATATATTCGGAAGTATCGTATTTCGCGAGGTTTCACTTTCATAATAAGCAAACAAACCATGATACTTTGCACTCGCAACATATACAATATTTTAACCTACATCAATACCTAGAAAGGAACTGTGCAAGCATATTTAATTAATCAGTACCAAAGTACAACCTAAAACTGCTTATCTTATAGGTTAACAAGTTTATGTTGTTAAGGAAGGTACTTTAAAGGTAAGTGACTGTTCTGTAGCCTCATTTGAAGTGGCACTAGAAGAGTACAACAGCAATAAAAACATCATTCTCATATCCCTTAGATACCTATATACAGGGTGGAATTTTGTAATGCCATCTGGAGGGAAAGTACTCTTAATAATGTTTACTCAAAGGAAACATTCCTTTATTTTTGAATAGAAAGCAAACTGCATTCATAGATTTTCGAAAATTCTCTTCTCCCACACCCGGGAATCGAACCGGCTAAAATCTGAAACAATTATACCCTGTACTTTTATTGCATCGATCGTTAGGGTCAATTATAAGGATGAAATCTCTCTAACAAACATGATAAATTAAATGAAAGGAAAACCAGGAAATCTTAAATTAATTTAATTATAGTGAGATAGTGGTCAAACGCGAACCTATCAATAATAATAAAAAAAAATAAAAAAATTATCATGTGAATAACAACTATGACCATCTAATTTTCAAATAATCTAACATTCCATATTTAAATTACCTCATACACGCAGCTACGAGTATGTCGCAAACACGTCGCAAAGGAGTCTGCATTACAAAAGATGGATGTTAGAGCTTTAACTTGACTCATTGAATTTGTAACTTCAGATTTCCTGGTTTTCCTTTCATTTAATTTATCATGTTGTTAGAGAGATTTCATCCTTATAATTGACCCTAACGATCGATGCAATAAAAGTACAGGGTATAATTTTTCAGATTTTAGCCGGTACGATTCCCGGGTGTGGGAGAAGAGAATTTTTGAAAATCTTTGAATGCAGTTTGCTTTCTATTCAAAAATAAAGGAATGTTTCCTTTGAGTAAAACTTTCCCTCCAGGTGGCATTACAAAATTCCACCGTGTATATTATTTGGGGTCGACGCAGCATTTCTTATACTGCTGCTACGTCATCTCATCACACACAAAGATTTACAAAATGACAGTTAAAACTTTACGTGCATTCCGAGGCACGGAGGAAATTCGGACCGTCATGGATGGCCATCACCCTGGATACACGGGTCGACCCGTGCGGCTGTTATTATGAAGCCACGAGGCTAGGGATAATAGGGGATCGGACAAAAAAAAACTAATTAGTCCGTCAGATAGATTTCCAAAAATTATTGGACACGTATTTTTTCTTTTTTCACGTAAACTTAAAATGAAGACGATACAGTGCTTCGAAAACTCGTGTGACGTCATATGATAGTACATTTTGACGACACAAGTGACGTTTCAAGCCCCACTCCAAGATCTTTGACGCGTTTTATCTTCGTAATTTTTTATTGATTTGATAAAACAAAAAACACGTATTCAATATTTTTCGATAATCTAACTTACGGACTGAACAGAATCATATTATTTTGACCCAGTCCGATCCCCTAATATACAACGTCAGCGTTTCAAATAAAATCCACTCACGGTGCAATTGTGGACATTGTGAGCCAACGGAAACTGCCACTCCAGATCTGTTGGATAAAGTCAAGCGACTTACTTTGTGTATATAATTTACGTTATTTCACCACTGCTATCAAAACGATGAAGGAAAACAGCATGAGGAAACCGGCATGTCCAAGAACCGGAAAATTCGCACTTGATGGATTAGGGCTCATTTCTTCCCTTTTTAGGCGTTTTCCTTTCCAACCTCCCAGTATTTTGCCTTCTCTGGCCCATAAGTTAGAAACGAGTCCAAATCGAGGCCTCTCATGGAGTGTCTTAAATGACTTTTCCAGTTTCTTCTCCATAGGAAAATAGGAAACGTGCAACCCGAACCGTGCGCCTTTTGTCGACGTTTTATGAGTAGGTACCGATGTAGGAATAACTGGGATAAAAATATATATATTTTCATTCCCCCAACAGTGGGACGCCCCAGACTAAAAGCAACAGTAACGTAATAATTCGAATCTGTAGAGCGTTACTTTTATAAACGTTTTTGTCGATCCACTGCATTGATTGTTACAGATAATTTAAACTTTTTGTTGATGTTTTAGTAAAAAAACATGTTCTGAAGTCACTGACCTCAACATTGTAGTATTTTGAGGTAAGATTTATTATTTACTTATGTACTCACTAAGATTATTATCCACTTACCTTTTCATGGGTATATAAGTGCACCGTCCTTTTTTTTCCAACTTTGGTAAATCATCTAATGACTCCTCCTGCTCTGGACGGAGCGAAAGGAAGTGTCAGACTTCTACTGACTAAAAACCACCCATGTTCCTTCTTTGAGGGTTATTGTATTACCCAATACTAACTGGTTAGAAGAACAGTGGTGGCCCAGTAGAGCAGTGGTGGCCCAGTGGTGGCGGCCCCGACTTACGAACAGTGAGTCGTGGGTTCAAACCCCGTCAGGCACATTACTTTGTGTAATTTATTTCATCACCACTGTTCTCAAAACGGTGAAGGAAAACATCGTGAGGAAACCGGCATGTCTTAGAACCAAAAAATTCGAAGATAATTATGTGACATCTACCAATCCGCACTGGGCCCGCGTGGTGGATTATAGCCCATCCTTCTCCTAGAGAGGAAGCCTGAGTCCCTGCAGTGGGAACATTATAGGCTGATGATGAACTGGTTAGATAGGCAGTCGCTCCATGTAAAATACTGATATTCAGCTGCTTCCGGTTGGACTGGTGGCCGTTGGAAAAAGTTGGCAGATGAATAAGATAACTTTTGTATTTGTTCATCACTGGACCATAGCTCTCGTTATCTCCGACCGGCATCTAAGACCCACATAGACCCCCGTTTTAACTAAAATCTATAAAAAATATATAAAATAAAAGTGTATTTTTGTAATTTTAAAATAACAGCCTTTACTGAATGCATATGAAAGTATGTACCTACGTATACCTATGTATATCATGTAAATGCGGTAAATATAACAATTTCTTTTTAATTTTTTTGTCTTTCTTTCTGTCCGTCTGTTTGTTCCGGCTAATCTTTAAAACTTCTGGACTGATTTTGACGGGACTTTTACTAGCAGAAAAATTAACTGTAATTGGGTATACAAATAGATTTAGGGTTCCCTGCAAAAAAAAAACGAAATCTCCCTTGAAATTGTTAACAAAGAAAGAAAGAAAATGCATTTATTTGGCAAAAGTAATATTTTTACATATTTTTTACTCTGTAACAATTTCCAGATCAATTACGCATAGCTACACATAAGTGGTGCTTAGTATTAGAGAAAGCAGACAATAGACAACCATTATAATTATAATACTATTATAATAATAATAAAGAATAATATATAAAATAACGGTCGCTTTCACCGAGCGCAGTTAGAAGCAGTTATGATTAATTTCTGCGTTTAGTTTTGTTACTAACTGACCGTTTCGTTGGCTATTTATTTAGATGTTGTACTTTATGGTAATGGTCGAGTCGATGACTAATTGTAATCGGTCGTGTGGTGTTTTCTTAACTGTCGATTGTTCTGTTGTCCGGTACTGCCACGTCAGTCTAGTCGCAAGCGCGACTGAGGTCCTGGGTTCGATTCTCAGGTTGCACAAATCCCTCCTTATAAAATCAGCTATCTGCCAGTACAACTCCCATCAAAATCGGTCCCGCTGTTTCAAAAATTAGCTGTTTAAATCGATTTTGTTAACAATTTCAATAGATTTTTTTGCAAAATGTTTTTCTAAAACAGAAGTCCCGTCAAAATCAATTCCGCCATTTTGGAGATTAACCGGAACAACAGACAACATTAAAAAAATGTGTAATTAAGAACCATACTTTCATACGCATTCCGTTGAAAGCTATTATTTTGATAATACAAACAGGCACTTCAATTTTATCTATTTGTTTAGATAGTAAATAGCTACCGATCATAATTTAACCTCGCGAATGTTACCTTGTCACCTTTGTCGCAATGTTTCGGCGGAGCAAATCAATTGACCAACATCAATGACAGTAATCAATGGGCTTGATGTAATAATACTTAAATTATGATGTACTGTAGGTAGGTCCAGCTATGGTAGCACTAGACCTTGGGTTGGCATGGAGTAGCGTAGTATATACTACAATAGACTAAAGGCCAGTTAAAGCAGCCAGTGGTGGCGGTCAGAGGCAGTCCAAGAGTTCGTAGGTTACTGGACATATAAGTTAGAACCATCAGCCTAGACTTTTGCTTGGGACCATGTAGGGATCGGCTTCCAGTCTAAACGGATGCAGCTGAATACCAGTATTTTACATGGAGTGACTGCCTATCTGACCTCCACAAAACAGTTAGTAAGGAGGTTCTAAACAATGAGGTGTTCCGTATGGTGTCGGAGTTCCGTATGGTGTCGGGTTCCGTATGGTGTCGGACGCAAAGAATAGCACCATCCCATATCTTCCCGTGGGTGTCGTAAGAGGCGACTAAGGGATGTACCAGAGAATGGGCAGCAGCGTTCTCTGTGCTTTTTGTATCGACCGTACTGCGATCGCCAACCCGCCTGCCAAGCGTGGCGATTATGGCAAACCCCCTCTAAGCAAAAATTACACTTAGGGGAGGCCTATGTCCAGCAGTGGACGTCTTTCGGCTGAAATGATGATGATGATGAAACAATGAGGTTTAATGTACTTCGTACATTATACCTCAATGGTTCTAAATGGGTAATAATGACTGCGTCGTTGGCATAGGCATAGTAGTCGCAATTCCGACTACTAAAGAAAGATAAAGAAAACATATTTATTTGGCACATGCCACAAGTGCACACAACAAAGTAAAAAAAAATAAAAAAAAGCTAAGAACTAAACACGAAAATGAGTGTGTATCTCACGGCTGCGCCAAATAGGACCAGTTCAGCTAATACTAAGAATGAGGTCTCGGGTGCGATTCCCGGGTCAGGTTGACTGTTTTGGTGGGTTTTTTCATTAGTCCAAGAATGTGTTGATAGCAGCCGAGGCGAGCATTGAGGTATAATGCCGCGGAGTCTGTATTTGTGCCCCGTTGATCACAATAGTCTCGCCCTCGCCCTCATTACATGGCACAGTCATAAAGACGTAGCTGGCAAAATGTGGGTGTGACACCTATTTTTATTTTTCTTTTTTTAAAAAACGTTGCCCCACACTAGGAATTTCTCCTGTATCGTGGGTGCGTTCACAAACATTTAAACTCACATACACAAATACCCAGACCCGGAACAACTATTTGTAGGGCATACAAATATTTGTTCCGTGCGGGGATCCAACCCGCGACACGCACCGCAGCAGTCCAATGCTTGAGCCACTGCGCCAACCGTGCCGTCGAAACTAGCTAATCTGCCTAACCGTTTGGTGATTACAGGCGTGATTTTATGTATGTTGCTGTGTACTTATGTTACTAAGCTAAGTTCAATGCGATATTGGTAAATATACGCGAGTGTTAGCAATAACGGTTCCATAAGTCAACAGAGCCAAATCAGGCGCGAGTCATATTTGTCCTTGTTAGATGATGGATCTATACTACACCTACTCGTTAGTTAAACTTGTAGCTAGAATCGTAGCTTAGCATACCATTTATGTCCGATTTTATCCGGATATACCTACTTACCCGTCTTTTTTTATTTTTACCCACGACGGAACGGAGCAGGTATATGTGTTTAGGGTGAGAGATGTGCCTATCTATCCTATCTTCTAAACGAATGATCCGATTTTGATGCGGTTTTCAATAACGGGTTTGTGCTCGATGAGTTCATGTTCTTAGACAGGTGTCATGACTGTAACTCACTAGGGGGCGCCACAAAACTCGTATTAGTGCAAAATAATGTTGCAATATAATCAAAACGAAATGTCCGATTACTTACCTGCATATTATATAGATTATAATTCGTTTAAGCTCTCTAAAAAGTCTGAAATAAAATTAAGCAAAATTAAAATTTTTGAAAAAAACCCACGACTTTAAAAATCTAATTGAAAAAGAATAAAATAACTCAAAATAAACATAACTATGGAATATCCGTCAGGGGCTGCCTTTTCTATAAGTATGAAATTTCAACAAAAATTTAATCATACTCATACGTGTATTTTATGTCGTCGTTAAACTAGCCCTACTCAGGCGCGGATCTAGCCCTCAAAAAAGGTTGTGGGCACAGTCACCCGAAAATTGGTCAAGTGTGAGTTGGAGTATGAACTCAATTTGTGTTGTAAATAAGGCAGGTTTTAAAAATAAGTGTAGTGAGCTCCTAAAAGTCAGTACTTACACAGTTTCATTTAAGAGGTTTTCTTATAGTCTTAAATTATGTCTTAGGAGTTACTAAAACAGTGAATAGTAAAAAAATTGCGAGAGCGAGCGGAGCGAGCTCGAAAATTATCACATCCTTGGAAAAATTTGATTGGTTTCACCCGTACTCATACGGGATCGAGAATAGAAAGCACTGGCAATTTTTGTAGACACGAAACAGGTTTTTTTTTTGCGTTCTGCCTCGGATAGGTTGATCGCTTCGATTTCGGGAGAATTTCAAATGTCAAGATTAAAACAACACAAGAGCGAGTGGAGCAAGCCGGCCCTCGAAAGGATTAGGTTCTAAGACACAAGCCTCTGAAACCGCTTTTGATAAAAACAGAATGCAGGAGCGAGAGAAGAGAGCTTCAAAATTTAAGCATGTCGCCTCCGACCCATTTAATGGGTTCTTTTTGTTTTATTCAATACAGATATGACAACAAAACTAAACGTCAACTTATAAAGGGCAAAATGCAATAGCAAGCGAAGTGACCTTACAATATTTGGTTCCTGCCTTGGATTGGTTAGTCTCTGTTGTGCAGAAAGTTAATAATATTTATCAAATTTACAAAAATGAAGATCGTGAGGGGGGTCATGACCCCTGTGACCGTGAAAATGTGACGTCACAAGTCAATTAGGGTTGTGGGCATGCCCATAGTGCCCACAACGGTGGATCCGCGCCTGGCCCTACTAACATAGATGGGAAAAGTTCCAAGTAATCCTACTTTATACTTAATTATGTCTATTCTAGAGATAGATCACCGCTCGTTAGCGGTAAGTAATAGATGTAAAAACGTGCACAGAATTAAGTAGCCAGAAATACTGTTAGCCCTTACTTTGCCAGTTAAAAATATACTGTAACGTTTCGAAGTAAAGTTGAAACTTAGATGTGTGTATTTTGATGTAAATTTTGGTTCGAAATATCTTCTAAACGGTAATGTAAATAGAAGACGCTTTCTCGTTGCTTTTACCTATCTAATATAATAAATTATGTACTTAATTTGTGTAAGTACCAAAATCACAACACCGCAGCTCTCTAAACGGTGAAGGAAAACATCGTGAAGAAACCGGCATGTCTTAAAACCGAAAATTCGAAGACAATTTTGACCTCTATCAACCCGCACTGAGATCGCGTAGTGGATTACGATACTCTCTCTCTTACAGGACCCTGTGTTCCAGCAGTGGAAACTCTGTTGACTGACTATATGCACAACTTGCACTTTCCAAGATATAAATGAGGCCAATGAAAGGCTGTTTACGCCTGCGAAACTAATTGACAGGACACTACAGTGCGATCAAATTATCTTGGCAGGCCTGAACATACGCTTTGCGAAATTTTACGCATGTACACTTGGGAATAAAACTGTTATTGCCAGATAAACCAATACTTAAACGATCAGAAAATATCTAATTTAAACAGTGAGAAATACAAATAAAATAAATATCATAACACTTTTATACATTCGTTGTAACAAAATGACCTGCACGAAGTTCGGAGCTGCCAAGATAATTTGATCGTACTGTACACGTATTTGTGTGAAACGTTGCTATTCGAAATGGGCAGGCGTCGTAATGACAATCACCATCTACCTGCCTTTTCCCAACTATGTTGGGGTCAGCTTTCAGTCCAACCGAATGCAGCTGAATATTAGTATTTTAGATGGAACGATGGCCTATCTGACCAGTTAACACTGGGTAATACGATGTGCCTTAGTAAGACTGGTTGTCAGACTTTCAGGCTACACACTACTTGTCACGACTGTCAATCTACAAATTAGTCGAGACGAATGGCTTAAGCTTCTTTTCAAGGCATGGAGGGAACTCGGTATGTAAGGGTAACCTGATGATCTACCTACCGGCTATTACAATTAAGCCATACGCATGGGTTTATCAGTAAAGAACACATTTTCAAGCACTAATCTTTATTTGATCATCCGTAGCAGTATACCTATCAGCTAGTACCCCCACTAGCTCGTCCTCAGTGAGTAGTTGTACGCTGGTGGTGACGTCAGCACTGCGGTACACCTCGTAGCGCGCCGGGGACTCTAGGGACGCCTTGCCGATCACTACTATGTGTGGGTAGCCCATCCTGTTGATAAACATGTAGGGTAGTTATAGTATTCGTTAAAACTATTCCCAAAAACACGAAGGCCGCGTTATCATCACCGAAAGCGGTAATTTCAGATACATTACGCATTATTGGAAATAATGCATCTGTGTTTCCTTTTACATTTCACCAGTCAGGCCTTTAAAATTATCAAATGACTCCAGTGACGTCAGACTTCTAATAACTAAAAACCACCCATATTCCTTCTTAGCCCTTTTTGTCGAGGCCGCGGTATCTCTTTCGAACAACCCGCAGAACCGACGGGACTAGTGGCCCCGACGGGACCAGCGGCCCCGACGGGACCAGCGGCCCCGACGGGACTAGTGGCCCCGACGGGACTAGTGGCCCCGACGGGACTAGTGGCCCCGACGGGACTAGTGGCCCCGACGGGACTAGTGGCCCCGACGAGACTAGTGGCCCCGACGGGACTAGTGGCCCCGACGGGACCAGCGGCCCCGACGGATCACCAGTCTGCCTTCAAAGGTCATCTGGCGTGATCGAGTCAACAGCAAGCCCACATAATTATGATTTTATAGCGTGAGACCATAGATACGGCCATAGATACATCGTAGGTAGTATCGTGTAGTTGGCAGCCCCGGCAGTAGTTTCTTGCCGCCACGCACAGAGGGCGCGCGAGAGTAGCGCTTGGAGCCAGTGCTCTACAGTCTACTACAGTACGAGACGGCGCACAGTGGTGTCACGATTTCCCCGCACTTGCGCCTGATGTATTACTGTGTGATTGTCTTGTTCGACTTGTGTAGACTCCTAGGCAAATAACTTGAAACAAAATGGCGTCGTTCTGCGCAGGTTCTCTGCTTGATTTGTATGGGACGTCTAAAAAACGACTACTGCGCATGTTCAACTTATATGCCGCGTGGTATAACTGTGTTTAGACAATAAACTGTTTTATAAACTATCAAGCAGTGTTTCAGACCACCCCCAATAGCCTACCCAACGCTATAATTTCAAAATAAAAGCTTTTTACCAAATGCATAATGAAAGTATAGACGGTACTTATAGCAATTATCAAATTCTTGTTTGTCTGTTTGTTCCTTCTTATCTCAGAAACGACTGGACTGGTTTTGACGTGACTTTTACTAGCAGATAGCTGATGTGATAAGGAGTAATTTTATTTTAGAAAAGATTAGGGTTGTATGATAGATAAACTCTAGGAAGTGTCGATGGGTGGCAGGCGCCCTCAAAAAAGGTTGTGGGCACAGTCACCCGAAAATCGGCCAAGTGCAAGTTAGAGTATGAACTCGCTCATGATCGATATAGTGACACTATTAGGAACTAAATCGATAGTTTTCTGAATCAAAACGTGCATGGGCGCCTACAGGTTTATTTGGGTGAGGGAGTGCGGGGTGTGCATCTTTAGTTTCCCGATAAGAGCTCTACAGGCAGGTTTAAAAATTTTTTTGCGTTCAGCCTCGGATAGGTTGATTGCTTCGATTTCGGGGGAAGGTGAGGAGTTTCCCCGAGATGAGTTAGAATTTGTCAAGATTATGACAACAAAAGAGCGAGTGGAGCAAGCCGGCCCTCGAAAGTATTAGGTTTTAAGGCGGAAGCCTTTGAAACCGCTTTTGATAATAACATAATGCAGGAGCGAAAGAGAGCTTCAAAATTTAAGCATCCCACCCCACCTCCATATATTGGGTTCTTTTTGTTTATTCATACAGAGATGACAACTGATACTTAGAAAGACCTTATTAAAAAAGGGCAAAATGCAATAGCGAGCGAAGCGAGCTTACAATATTTGGTTCCCGCCGTGGAATGGTTAGTTTCTGTTGTGCAGAAAGTTAATAATTTACCAAATTTCCAAAAAATTACAATTTTTTGATGATCTTGGTGGGGTCATGACTCGTGTGACCGTAAAAATGTGACGTCACAAGTCCATTAGGGTTGTGGGCATGCCCACAGTGCCCACAACGGTGGATCCGCGCCTGATGGGTGTGCGTTTTGGGGGACTGTCTTATAAAAATGTAAATAGTAAAGTAAATTTTGACCTTCGAAAAGTGCTGATTATCAGCCTAGTTTGAATAAATGAGTTTTAATTTTGATTTTATGCAATAAAAAAAGCCCTATACCGTTAACAAAATCCGATTCAAATAGGGTAGGTACTCATATTTTTAGAATAATTGCACGTGGACGATAGTCGCGTGACACAGCTAGTTAATAAATATAATACATCCCCAGTTTTCATGGTCTCTCAATGGTCCAGCTTACCTGTCAGCTTGCATGAGTCTCTTGCCAATAGTGAGGTGGTGTCTATCGTCTATGATGACGTCATCCGCGTGTGTTTGTGCTATCCTCTCGTAAAGACGGTTGATTTGCTCCGAGCCATGGGTCTGCCATTCTTTGGAGCCTTCCTGTAAATATAACATGATGAGAGAAACTATCCAGGGCGGCTTCTGAGAAATTCCTGATGGAAAATCTCAATAACACTGCCCGACCTGGGACTCGACCCCAGGACCTCGTGATCACTACGAGATCAACGAGGCAGGTAACTCTATAGGAGGCCTAGAGGTGGCTTCCCCAAGTCCCCAACGTACGAGAAATAAGGTGATGAATCCCGCACTGGTCCCGCGTGGCGGATTACAGTCCACTGCCTTTCATGGAGAGGGGGCTAATCCAAATTATAAACTATCTGTGTACAACATTTCATCAAAATCCGTTCAGTAGATTTTTGCGTGAAAGAGTAACAACCATCCATCCATCCTTAGTACCTTAACCTAAAAGATTTACGTTGACATTTTCCTATTCTAATTGATGCAAACTTATTGACATTTTACTATTGACATAAATATCACTATTGACATCCTTAATTTTACAACATACCAATTATTAAATTCACTTTTAATGTATTAAGTATTTAATTTTGCATGCTAGTTTTAGCGAATTGTGTGAGCTACTCTTACAAAACCTGACCATCAAGACTGTACTACAATTCTAGCGAACAGAGTTCATTTCATTTCATTTCTCACAAACTATCGCATTTATAATATTAGTAGGAAAAGTAGGAATTATGGTAAGTACCTTAGGACCTATAATGATAACGCTGTAGGGTGCTATGGCTGTCGGCCAACGCAAACTCTTCTCACTCGACAGCGCTTCCAAACTCGCCGCTAATAATCTGGAATTTACGAGAAATATAAAATTAATAATTAATAGTCATATAAAAGAATAATAAGCTTTTATAAAAATGCACTTAAAAGTGTTGTTAGTTTTTCTTTTGCCTTCTTCCTTTTCTTGTCGAATGAGACAAGCTTTTATGCCAACTATTCTTACATAACAGAAGTCTGAAAGTGGCGCCGGTGACTGAAAAGTTGTGTGTTGTGTGAAAGGTTGTCGTGGTATATGTGATGCGGAGGTAAAAGAGTGTCCATGAAGTTTCTTGCCATTCTTCTCATGAGACCAACGCTTTGGAATTGGCAACTACAGTACACTCACGAGTTATTATGCCTTGTGACTGGGACTGTAGCTTAGTTTATTTAGCTTCATTAGTTTAGTAGTTTACTGCCGCACTCGGAGAGCTTCAGTGGTTGCTTGGGACGTCGCTTGGTAAAGGTTTTTGGCAGTTTTGTCATACAAAACTATGTCAGGCCTTTGCTGGGTGGCGGCTTGAGTAATCGTTGGATATCTCTGAGTGCCGCAGTTAGTTTAATTCGACTATTCAAAAGTGCCTGTTACTGGCCTACTTGAAATAAATATTTTTGACTTTGACTTTGGAGGAATGAGGAACATTTCGTGAGGAAGGTTTTGAGTATAAATGTGGAGGGGTATAAGAGTCGAGGAAGACCAAAGAAACGATGAATGGACTGTGTGAAGAATGTTAAGGTAAGACAGGCGGTCTCTCATGAGATGACGAGTGTGGAACTGCGCCGACCACAACTACATTGATTTGATTTTTGATTTTATAAGGTCTTTATTAATACATAAGTTGATATAAACTGCTTACAAACGATCTTATTCTATTTGCTTACAAGTAAGGATTTATTTTGTTACATAGGCTAAACAAATCGCCTTTCTATACATCAAAACATGTTGTTAGCATCATATTATTTACGTTAACCTACCTTATTGATTCACATCGATTAATTCCTAAATATGTGCAAGTCTTAGTAAGGACCCACATAATATTAACAAAGAGATTACATACAAAATGTACGTTTTACCTTAAAGCTGCCTTTTCACTATGGGATGTAATATTCCTTCAAATGACCTCTAAATATCGCTCGCATACATTTTGTACGTGACCGTTCACACTGTGCTATAATGTATATTATATCCCAAAATATAAATTGTTGTTTTCGACCGACTGAACGATATTTAGAGGTCATTTGAAGGAATATTACATCCCATAGTGAAAAGGCGGCTTAAAACTAAGTTAAAAATAAGAAAATAAAGTAAGTAGCGGGTAGTTTTGCGCAAAGTTAGGAATACGCGGCCGGCCAAGCGACATCGGCTGGTAAGCGAGCTATCGTCATGATACGTCACCGAGGAAGTAGTGATGGGGGAGTCGATATCGATTGTATGATCGAGCGTAAGGTAATGTCGTCAGTCTACTGTTACCAATAGGGGATCGGACTGGGTCCAAATAATATGATTCTGTTTAGTCCGTAAGTTAGATTATCGAAAAATATTGAATACGTGTTTTTTGTTTTATCAAATCAATAAAAAATGACGAAGATAAAACGCGTCAAAGATGTTGGAGTGGGGCTTGAAACGTCACTTGTGTCGTCAAAATGTACTATCATATGACGTCACACGAGTTTTCGAAGCACTGTATCGTCTTCATTTTAAGTTTACGTCAAAAAAGAAAAAATACGTGTCCAATAATTTTTGGAAATCTATCTGTCGGACTAATTAGTTTTTTTTTGTCCGATCCCCTATTGCTGATATTAGGATATTACTGTGTGATGTGTTTTTGTGCAGATAAAATTTACGCGAGATCTTTAGTATAAAGATTCTTTTAGAAAAGGATACTTTATACAACTACATTGGGATAAGGACAAGATTGATGATGAGTAATTACTCGTAAAAGTGAACAGAGGTGTGATTCATTGGGATATTTTTTTCTGCTTGTTGAACTTCCAGAGTTCAAATTCGATAGAGACATTAGTTACTCGCTGATATTGTATCAGATTTTCTTTCTTGCATACACACAACATCACGCCTGCAATCCCCACAGGGTTTAGCAGATACACTTACATTTCACGAGTTACGTTTGAGCTATCTTAATTGTTAGTATACATACCTAGTAATACCAATCCCATAGCAGGACATGATGAGGGGCTGGGGCGCTCCGCTGGCGGGCGTGAAGCTGGCAGAGAGGGCCGAGCTGTACTTTGTGCCTAGGATGAATGTGTGGCCCACCTGCAAGTAACGGTATACATGTATAAGATTATTTATTTATATTTTTTTTTCCCTTTTCGGGTTTAAAGATTCTTTATTTATTCTAAAAGAACATACATTGTTCACTTAACGAATAAATACATAAATAAGGTAACATTTAGTCCAGTAGCTAACAGTTCAGAGATGATAATACATTTCGCTTTAAACAACATTGCTTAATCACTACATATAAATATTACTTAAGATGTGGGTATATATGAAACATATTTTGCACATAATCATTTAGTTAGTTAACATCTACCCATAACTTGTAAGTGAGTGCTTGCTATTTGGTCGCTCATTAGAATGAAAACATTAGATTCCTAGTGTTCATCAAACTGATGGACCCTAATATTATTACAATCTAGCCTTGTATATAGACTAATAAGTAATTTAATTCTAACTTAAACTGTTAAATTGTCTTTACGTTCTAAGAATGTGTCCATTGGCACTTTTCTTATTGTCTCTATTAGATAAGATTATTTAATTTTAAAAACAGCTAATTTCACTTTGTTCGGCTTTGTTCGTCAGAGTATTTCAACGTAAGGTGTAGTACGTAATAGTACAGACGGCTACACATCAAGCTATACATTTCCAGAATAAGCTGGTCTCGCATTGTATAGGATTTCCGTACAATGCGAGATCACCGTAAACTGGAAATGTATAGCTTGATGTGTAGCAGTCTGTACCCCTAAACATAACGCCAGTTATATTTAATTCCTATAAATTCCTCATTATTCACTATGCTTGTCTGTCTGCCTTTGTCTAAAACCATTACAAGAACTCTTTTCAATATGGACAAGAACGTCTCAGACAGAAACTCCATGGACACTCTTACAAGTCTCACCTCAATACTACTCCCGATCTCCGTATCCCCACCACACTTGGTACACTGGTGCTGGCTGTCCAACTGCGCGTGTTGGCAGCGGGTACACACGCAGAGCTGGTCTTAACTCCAGAGACACTCATACAAGTCTCACCTCAATACTACTCCCGCTCTCCGTATCCCCACCACACTTGGTACACTGGTGCTGGCTGTCCAACTGCGCGTGTTGGCAGCGGGTACACACGCAGAGCTGGTCTTAACTCCAGAGACACTCATACAAGTCTCACCTCAATACTACTCCCGCTCTCCGTATCCCCACCACACTTGGTACACTGGTGCTGGCTGTCCAACTGCGCGTGTTGGCAGCGGGTACACACGCAGAGCTGGTCTTAACTCCAGAGACACTCATACAAGTCTCACCTCAATACTACTCCCGCTCTCCGTATCCCCACCACACTTGGTACACTGGTGCTGGCTGTCCAACTGCGCGTGTTGGCAGCGGGTACACACGCAGAGCTGGTCTTAACTCCAGAGACACTCATACAAGTCTCACCTCAATACTACTCCCGCTCTCCGTATCCCCACCACACTTGGTACACTGGTGCTGGCTGTCCAACTGCGCGTGTTGGCAGCGGGTACACACGCAGAGCTGGTCTTAACTCCAGAGACACTCATACAAGTCTCACCTCAATACTACTCCCGCTCTCCGTATCCCCACCACACTTGGTACACTGGTGCTGGCTGTCCAACTGCGCGTGTTGGCAGCGGGTACACACGCAGAGCTGGTCTTAACTCCAGAGATACTCATACAAGTCTCACCTCAATACTACTCCCGATCTCCGTATCCCCACCACACTTGGTACACTGGTGCTGGCTGTCCAACTGCGCGTGTTGGCAGCGGGTACACACGGAGAGCTGGTCCTCTCCGGCGGGCGCTGGTAGTTGCCACTCGTGGGATACAGAGCCACCCATGTCGCCTGTAGGGGCTGCGACTGGAGAAAAAAGGGGGTTAGATTCAATAGGGGATCAGACAAAAAAAAAAACTAATTAGTCCGTCAGATAGATTTCCAAAAAATATTGACCACATATTTTTTCTTTTTTCACGTAAACAAAAAATGAAGACGCTGTATCGTCTTCATTTTTTCGCTGGCTTCGAAAACTCGTGTGACGTCATATGATAGTACATTTTGTACCTTCAAGTGACGTTTCAAGCCTCACTCCATGATCTTTGACGAGCTTTATCTTCGTCAATTTTTATTGATTTGATAAAACAAAAAACACGTATCCAATATTTTTCGATAATCTAACTGACGGACTAAACAGAATTCATTTTTTTTGAGTCAGTCCGATACCCTATTCTACTTTCGTATTTCAGGTGGAAAATCGCCTTTTAATGGCCAAATAAAAATAAGTTATGTAATTTGACTGCCTCGTTGTTCATGCAAAAACCGTAGTACAAGTTGACAATTCTTGTCAAAGTACAAAAGTTTGTTTTTGAGCTCGATAGATGGCGTTGCTTAAAATAAAAGCAGGCTATCGTTGTGTTACATCGATTTGGTTGGGTTCGAGTGGTTTTAGAAAATATATATACCAGCTTAGATCAGGACACAATTTGGTTTTATTTAATTATAGTGTTCACAACAAGTGTGATAGTTCAACATTACCAGCTCGGTAATAAACAATCGTTCGTCTAGTGGTCGCAAGCGGGACTGCTCAGCATGATGTCATGGGTACGATTCCCTGGTCGTGCAAAGTATTATTGGGAATTTCCATCAGGAATTTCTCGGTAACTGCCATGGAGTCTGGATTTGTGCCCGGTTGCTAGCAAATAGGCTCGTCCCCTATTAAATGGGACTAAAACCACACCTCGGACACTCCATACACCGCCCGCAAAATAATTACCTATTACTACTACATAAACAAATAACGTTTGTGCACGACGTGCACGTGCAAATGTGTGCGTAAACTCTAGTAGGGTTGTCGTAGCCTAAAAAATGGCGCGGAAAGTGCAACGGTCTGCGTCGCGAAAACCGAACGACGACTAATACGAGCGCGAGCCATTGCTCAAGTGTCGGCGACGACTACCTCGAAGTGCGGGGTGAGGTGCGGTATTTAATATGAGCGCGGGGAAGGGAGTGTCCTTTCTGTACGTAGTACTATTATGTATTCTGTGCTAAAACATAACTGAAAATATCGGTGTACTAATAGGTATACCTCTGCCTAATCATTCGGATATCACAGACAGGCGTGATCTTATATTATGTCTATGTACTCACCCCTATGCACAGGTACTTGCAGTCTCCTAAACAAGTCAGTGTACCCCTCAGTGAGGGTGCGATACACGCTGTGGGCACTCTCCTCACTAGCTACACTACGCTCTCCTCAGTGACCTCTCTACTCACCCCTATGCACAGGCAGTTGTAGTCTTCTAAACAACTCAGTGTACCCTTCAGTGAGGGTGCGATACACGCTGTGGGCACTCTCCTCACTAGCTACACTATGCTCTCCTCAGTGACCTCTCTACTCACCCCTATGCACAGGCAGTTGCAGTCTCCTAAACAACTCAGTGTACCCCTCAGTGAGGGTGCGATACACGCGTTGGGCACTTTCCTCAGTGGCGTGTACTCCATACGCGTCTAACATTGAGAACTCTCGTGCACGGAGGAGACCGTGCTTGGGTCGGTGTTCGTCGCGGTATTTGTTGCTTATCTAAAAACATAGGTAATATTGAGCTTGTAGAATAGGTAAGGGTAGGCAGGCTATTTAGGCCCCTAGGAGTGCCTCAACTGTCTATCAATGTGAATGTGATGGTATTACGGTGCTAAACCGCAACATGGTAACACTACAATAATTTAAAGGTAGATGTCCTTGGCGTGGGTCGCTCCCAGTCTAACCAGATGCAGTCAAATACCAGTATTTTACATAGACTGACTGAATATCACAACCCACTTAGAATTGGATAATATGATACCTTTTGATAAGACTGGTTCTCAAACCTTCTACAATAAACAGCCGGGACCAATAGATTAACATGATTTTCAGAGTGATGATGATTTTAAAATATAATGATTTTGTAATGATGATTTTCAAAATTATGGGTGTTTGGAACAACCTAGGCCACAGCTTTTATTATTTAGTCACAAGTTCCATCTTTTTTATGTCATCATCATCATCAGCCTATAATGTTCCCATTGCAGGGACTCAGGCCTCTTCTCTAGGATCAATCACGCGGGCCCTGTCGGGCTGGTAGATGTCACATGTCTTCGAATTTTTGGTTTTAAGACATGCCGGTTTCCTCACGATGTTTTCCTTCACCATTTTGAAAGCAGTGGTGATGAAATAAATTGCACAAAGTAACGCGCCTGCCTGGGTTCGAAACCACGACTCACTGTTCGTAAGTCGGGGCCGCCATAATAGGTGATACTAATAATTATTAATTACTTAACTACTTATATAAATAAATTACCTGATACAGTATCAGTGGAAGCTGTTTGTAAGATAGGGGCCCCACGTCAGCTAACAGATCTGCTATTGCCTCTTCATGTGTCTGAAATTTAGATAAACACACTCATTATTACTATTTATTACTAGTTTATAAAACTTGAGTAAGGTAAGTTAGATTCCAGTATGTAGAAATATCCAGTAATAGCAATGGCGGTATAGTCAGCAGATCTTAGAGGCAACTAAGATTACAATAAGTCGAGAATCTACAAGGTGGAAACCGAGCCTTCATGAAGCCATCACCGATAGAATTAAACAATTGATTGGATTAAGGTGTACTTGTACTTGTACATACCACATTTCTCCAGTTTTATTAAGCTCCCAATTAATAGGGGCGAGCTTCTTGCCTTTAACCAGACACATATCCAGACTCCGTGGCTGCTGCTGATAAATTCCTGATGGAAAACCCAAAACATGCCCAACCCGGGAATTGAACCCGTCCTGGGTTCAATTCCCGGGTGCTGCTCCTGCTACTCTGCTGATGCTCAGCAATTGAACTTCTAGTTATACTTCTTTTCTTCTAAGAAGACAAGTAAATAAATAAGACTAAAACTCACAGGAGCCAACAAATACTTCTTCCCATGTCTATCCTCCATCTTGATCAGCTCCGGTCCAATCTCCTGCAGTCTGCCCGTCTTCTCCCACAGATTGGCGGCCGTCAGGTATGGCACGGACATGCGCTGACCTCCAGCTGCTTCTATACAGGATCTGATGTGGTATTCCAGCTTGTCCAGAGCTCTGCGCGCTAGTGGGAGTATGGTGAAGAGACCGGCACTGGTGGGGCGAATGAGGCCACATTCTAGGAGGAGCTGGAAAGATTGAATGGTTTTTTTTATCTATTCTAATACTATGAAGAGGAAAGATTTTTGTGTGAAATAAACTTAAAATCTAATGGACCGATTCGAAAAATTCTTACACCATTGGGAAGCTACACTATCCCAGAGAGGCATAGGCTACTTTTGATCCCTGTATTCCCACGGGAACAGGAACTACGCAGGTGAAACCGCGTGACGTCCATTATTTTTATTAATATGGGTCTAATGGACCTCAATCTTGTCCTAAGGTCAAATATGAAGGCGACGATGGATCGAGCTAATCCAGAAAAAGCATATTAACTTAAAACTTAAATGGATTTGGGTTATATGAACTCGGGAACACCAATGCAGGCAATTAATTTCACTCATTAGCTAAGAAAAGATGTAATAAAGCGCTTAGTGTGAGAGTGTGGAATTTGGAAAAGGTATGGGTAGGTAACTAAATTAATAATAGATGACTCAATTTTTATGTAAGTTGGTACAGCTAACTGCTAAGTACACTCATCTGCACTACAAATTAGTAAATGTATTGATTGATAAAAATATTTAATACATCGTCCACGGTTAATACTACACACAGGGCATTTAGTAGATGATTTAGTGATAAATCAAATGCATATTTTAATATCATAAAACGTATTGGTACCATGAATAAATCAATAGACTTAAATTACTTACCTTTTGACTTTTGCACGTTATTTCAGTGTTTTTAATCTTGGCGTTCTTAGGAATTGTTATGACTGGCTGAAATAACCTCGATAAGTATCGCATTTTATTTTATTTAAATATTTTCTTTCAATGTTTTGATATTTTTCGTTCGGTGTTTTTTAGGTTACCGAAGTCAGCTGGGCTTCTGAACGTCAACTGTCAAAGTTACGTTTAGTAACTTCATGTCTCTTGTTTATTTTACTTTCATTCAATAAGTATTTATATAAATAAAAATAAAACATTGCTCTGTTGAAATGAGAACACAGAAGATTAATTTATGTGTAAAGAGATATATATTTAATACTTATATTTTATTATCGATAATATCGATTTTAGCAAACTGAGAGTGACTACTAAACGTATTGTATTATGCTCTTGACTACATTGACTGGAGGGTAAACAGATAATGATGCAGAAATGATAATAAATTCATCATTCATAATTTCAGCCAATAGATTTCCACTGCTGGACATAGGCCTCCCCCTGGTGTCGCCGCATTGACCGGTCCCGTGCGTCTCTCATCCAGCGGGTTCCCGCAACCTTGACCAGGTCATCGGTCCACCTAGTGGCCAGTGGGAGGCCTTCCAACTTCCAACGCAACGTCTTCCGGTTCGCGGTCGCCATTCCAGAACTTTTCGGTCCCATCGGCCATCCGTTCTGCGAGCAATGTGCCCTGCCTATTGCCACTTAAGTCTGGCGATTCTTCGGGCTACGTCGGTAACCTTGGTTCTCATGCGGATGTCTTCATTTCTGATTCGATCATGCAAGCAAACTCAGAGCATATAAATAGAATGATATGATACCACTAATATTGTACCTATGTTAAATGAATGAATAAATGACCGATATTAATATTTCTAGGCTTCTAGCATTAGTAGCATTAAAAATGTAATTAACAAGACTACACTGGACAAGTTTAATAGAAGAATATAAACGATTGTTATCAAACAAACTTAACTTTAAATGTAGGTACCTACTTGCTTATTACATACCTAAAATGTTCATAACCTCATAACGCCTACGCTAAATGTGAAAGCAAACACACGACTATCTACAGTTCAACTCAAACAGTACAGGCAGGCGCCGGACACTAGGCAAGTACCTACATAATGTAGTTTAGCAAAGCTATTAGCTAATTACAAGCCGGCAAAATGTATGTCTCTTCTAAAAGACTGTGTGTACGTGACCCGGTTTACAAAGGCAACGCGTTTCGTTCACACACGAGCACAAAATGCGGTAGAGAAACGTCTAATAGACTGACTCATTAGGCTTTGACCTCTTTGTTACTCCCGAGAGCATTATTAGGACCAATCCGGAAAGCTGGATAGTGGTGTTTAATTAATTAGGGATTTTATTGAAAGGGATGGTAACAAAAAATAACATATCGTCACGCGTGTAATCCCCCAAGGATTATGCAGAGGTGTTTTGCTAGTTGTGATTTAGTAATCGGGGGGCCTATTGCCATCAACGGAGCACAAATCCAGACTCTGTGGCTACTACTTATTTTCATACTGACATTTTGCATAACAATATCTTTGTACCCAAAAGGCTTAGTGTATAAGACCGTAACAGTTTTTTAAAGTTTGTTTGTGCCCTAGCTCGGTGAACGTTCTTAGGAAAAGCTCAAGCTGTGGCGAGAAAGTGTTTATGTTCGCATTGAAAAATCTTCCACCTGGACAAGAGTTGCCATGGCTCCCCTTGAAGTCTTAAACAGAGACAAGGAAACCCTGTTCAGGTGGAGTTTCATAGATGACTCTGCCCTGAGGTGTAAATGTGGCGTTCTCTAATAAATTTAGGTATTATTGTGTCCTGCCTGTCCTGTTACATCTCAGAAGCTGATGGACGCTACTGAAAATGCCAAACATGTCGCCATATTTTGAACCTAATTTAGATTGCCATGAACACGCTAATGACTGAAAAATCCTGATGGAAAAACCCAATATTTTGCCCGAATTAGGAATCAAAACACACGACCAACGAGGATGTGGCTATATAAGTGGATTAAAATAAACACTTTGGAGCTTATATAAATTGATCACCAATCACCCCACTAACCAGTTTTACCATTAATTCCTGTTATCACTGCCCTCCCGTCCGAAATAGCGTATCATTTTAATGAAACCATCAAATGCAACCAGCCGAGCGGCCGAGCGGGTCGTGTTCAGTCATAACGCGATATCAGCGATTCGCGCGAACCGTTTAACCTTCGGATAAGTGACGCGCGAAACCGGAGATCATCTCCGTTCATTGATACGTTTTGGGGATGCTGTGGCGGTCGCGGGGGCGGAGGCGACAGCGAGCTGGAGGTTTGTAGAATATGAAGTTGTTAAAAATTCTTAGCATTTCATTCATGGGATGTTTTCATCATCATCTGCATTGCTTTTCCCAACTATTTTGGGGTCGCCTTCCAGTCTAATCGGATGCAGCTGAATACCTGCAGTATTTTACATGGAGCGATTGTCTGTCTCACCTTCACAACCCAGTTAGTACTGTAATACGATACCCCTTGGTAAGACTGTTTGTCAGACTTTTGGGTCACTGACCACCTTTAACGATCTCGACTGTTTTGGATTAACCCTTAATTTGGCATGGTATGTACCACTTTATTTGTTGTGTCCTTTCCGAGGTACGGAGGAAACTAAGTATGTAACGGGTGGTCACCTATCGACGGACCAAATCATCGAATGCTACTAATTAGCCACGAACTCCTCAAAGTGACACTAATCAGGCTCATTAATTACTTCAGTGCGTACTCGTCATCATTCACTTGCCCTTATTTCAATTAATTTCGTGTCGGCGAAGAATGTCTTCACATCTTCCATAGTTCTTTAATTCTCGTCATCTCATGAGACACCTCCTTTCTTACCATATCATTCTTAACACAGTCCATCCATCGTTTCTTTGGTCTTCCTCTACTCGTATACCCTTCCACATTCATATTCAAAACCCATTGTCATCATCATTTCAGCCGAAAGACGTCCACTGCTTGACATAGGCCTCCCCCAAGTGTCGCCACATGACATGACTAGCGGATTCCCGCATCCTTCACCAGGGTCCACCTAATGTGAGGCCTTCCAACGCAACGTCTTCAGGTTCGCGGTCGTCAATCCAGAACTTTTCGGTTCCATCGGCCATGCGTTCTTGGAGCAATGTGCCCTGCCCATTGCCACCTATAAAAAAGATGACCAACCTATAAACCTTATACCTAACTTCAGTGCTTACTATTTTAGCGCAATTAACTCGCTTCCCGCCCCACTATGTCCACACCCCATCACTTATCAAGTTCACAGGTCATTTAGTAGCGGCAGCCATTTTGCAGCGCTAATGGAAAACGGCGGGAAACGACAAAACACCGCCATTTTGTTTGTGAATCATGTTTTTATTAACGTCACATCGAAAGGGTGCGTTCAAAAGATTTGGGCTTTAGGACAGGATGCATTCAGACTAATGAGTTTAGTAAAACCGGCCAAGTGCGAGTCGAACTCGAAGGGTTCCGTACCATACTATATTACTATCCTACTAATATTATAAACTCAAAAGTTTGTAAGTATGGATGTATGAATAAATGATAGGATGTTTGTTACTCTTTCACGCAAAAAATACTGATCGGATTTGGATACAATTTGGTACACAGATAGTTTATAACCTGAATTAACACGTACGATATCCCGATTTTATCTTTTTATATATCAATGTTCCCGTGGGATAATTTTCGAGTTGTAGCGGGCGAAGCCGTTGCTAATCTATAAAAATCGCGTTTGTTGTATTTTATTTTTAGTATTTGTTGTTTTAATGGCAATAGAGATTTGTACATTTGTGAAAATTTCAACTGTCTAGCTATCACGATTCTTGAGATACAGCCTGGTGACAGAGAGACGGACGGACAGACAGCGAAGTCTTAGTAATATTAGGGTCTTGTTTTTGCCCTTTGGGTACGGAACCCTAAGAAGGGGGCAAAGAGATTTCGTTGAGGTTAATAAAGAAGTGTGCTTACATTGACGGTTTATTACGGAGGTTGATGGATAGGTTCTGTGAACAAAGAGCGCTGGATCGTTAAGTGTGTTTGCGGGGAATATTGTGTGTCATTCTTATTAAGTGGCGTTTGGAAGTTATATTCTACTTACCGCGTAATTAAGTTCCTTTCACTTAAAGCTTAATAAGGCCCGTAATCCACCAAAGCGGAGATGTGCCAAGCGGAGAGGAGATGTGCCAAATTCGACCAATCACAGTTACATCTGGGGGTCTAAAACGGCCACTTTAGCAGATCATAATAAGAATTGCGTCAAAAAGCGTAAATGACCTTTCATAATAGTAACAGCGTCTGGGACCATTAAGGAAAATAGATCATAGGTAAGTAATAATAGGAAAACAATATGAATTGCGTTAAATTCGTAAAATGGTCACAGACGCAGTTATTATTTTGAAAGGTCAATTCATATTCTGATCTGCTAAAGTGGCCATTTTAGACCCCCTGGTCTTTTGCCCTTCCTGTCCTCTCCGCTTGGCACATCTCCGCTTTGGTGGATTACGGGCCTAAGATAAGTAGAGTAAAAATTTTCATCGGTAATTTAATAAAAACTGCTTCTCCATACATTTAGAACTGTCATACGGTTATAACATACGGTAATAAGTTTACCAATGATCTGGCTTTCCTCATCATCATCAGCCTATAATTTTACCACTGCTGGTATGCAGACCTCTTCTCTAAGAGAGAGAATGGGCAATAATCCACCACGCGGGCCCAGTCCGGGTTGGTAGATGTCACATGTTTTCGAAGTTTTGGTTACAAGCTATGCCGGTTTCCTCACGATGTTTTCCTTCACCGTTTTTAGAGCAGTGGTGATGTAATAAATTACACTAATGCGCCTGCCTGGGTTCGCACCCACGACTTACTGCTCCTAAGTCGGGGTCACCACCAAAGGGCCACCGCTGCTCTAGCTTTCCTATCTAACCAGAAGTACCTACTTATATTGGAACCTACAACTTTACTAATTACTAAAACCTCATAAAGTAATTTCATTACCTACCTAAGTAGCCATTTAATTCTTACATTTAATTAAGTGCGCATCTAACCCTTCCTTTAATTACAGCTTCACCTAATTAACCACCTAACCCGCACTCATAAATAACCTCACACAGCGCTAAGCATCCCTGGTCCATCGATCACCATCTCGCGAGACGAGTGGTTATTATTAATCACCGGTATTACAGCTGAGCTGGACACCTGAAGGCTTGCACCTGGGGTAGTGAGCGGGGATTAGTGTGCTGTTGTTACTTGTTAGTGTGGGATGGGGATTAGGGTAGGAGTACGACCTTGGGAGAAGCGACTTGCTTGGACTTGGAGATAATGTATCTCAAGCATACTGGTAATCATAACAATGTTTTGCATTCACTGAAGCAAGTTATAATAATAATTATACAAATAACATTACGTACATGAATCCGAAAATGTCTCGAGAGATCATTTGGTAGTCCGAAGGGACACTCACATGGCATTATCATTGCTCCCGGCCACCTCTTGACCAATGTAAGTCGGCGATACGACTTGCGTCAAATGATATAGAAGAAAGAAAGAAAGAAAAAATATTTATTTGTCGCAGAAACAGAACAACAAGGAGACACAAAGAGAAAAAAAAAGAATACAACGCTTTAAACAAACAGTAAGAAAAAAAAACAAGCAGAGACAATAAAAAAAAATGATTGTTGTGCGTCGTGACTGCGACAAACAGGTTACCAACCACTGAGCATGGTGCTATGCTGTGGGTCTCCATAGCATTTTTTTTTGTACAATCGATCATTATAATAATCTGCCTTAGTGGTGTAGTGGTCCTGGTCGGAAGTATGACTGTGGCATTTGGTCCTATTTTTTTTTTTTTTTTAAACGTTGCCCCACAATGTCCCACACTAGGAATTTCTCCTGTATCGTGGGTGCGTTCACAAACATATAAGCTCACATACACAAATACCCAGACCCGAAACAACTATCTGCAGGTACAAATATTTGTTCCGTGCGGGGATCGAACCCGCGACACGCAGCGCAGCAGTCCAATCGCTTAGCCACTGCGCCAACCGTGCCGCCGTGATTTCCGGGACGGACGGACAAAGTGTTACATTTACATTTGGCTGGCACTGATGCGGCGTAGAAGAAACCGATTCACTATTCACCGAACTTTAAAGATATCCAAAATATAATGATCAGGGGCCACTTTAGCAGATCATAATAAGAATTGCGTCAAAAAGCGTAAATGACCTTTCATAATAGTAACAGCGTCTGGGACCATTAAGGAAAATAGATCATAGGTAAGTAATAATAGGAAAACAATATGAATTGCGTTAAATTCGTAAAATGGTCACAGACGCAGTTATTATTTTGAAAGGTCAATTCATATTCTGATCTGCTAAAGTGGCCATTTTAGACCCCCAGGAAAAAGAGAAGCCGGCAGTAAATTCGCGAGAGTTTGGCTGTTTGCACAATAAAATGTAGAAGCACAAAATAAAATAAATGAATTAAATAAAAGTGGCGTGTTTTTTATTTGAAAAAAAAATACGGTTATTATTCTTAAACCATACAAAAGAAGCACTTTTGACACTTAGTTAATATGGTTAATTTTACAGTTCCACTTTGCACGTCCGAGCATTTCGAGTGGTATTTGACGAATAACACGAGTAGTGTTGACTTCCAGTTGCTCAATCGTACGTGGCTTATCAATATAGACTTTGGACTTGACAAAAGATAAAATCTATGAGTGTGATGTCACAGGATCTACCGGTCAATTTACCGCCCGACGACTAGACCAACTAGTTCAAACGGGACACTAACTGTTCCCCAAATTGCTCGCCACTCTCGCAATAACGCCATGTGCTATTCTGCAAGCCTGCCTGCTTTCGATGGAACAGCCAATCGTTACAAAAACAACGCAACCATTACTTTTGAATTTTCGTTTTGAGCGCCCCAAATATGATTTAACCACCACATTCTGAGATGTGCGTCGACAACAGAACTGAATGCACGTTTCTTTTTAGTCGTGTAACCCGTGGTCGTGGCCAAGCCGTTATGAGTATTAAAGTGGATAGTGTATGCTAATTTGACGCGTGAAAGGACGTTAGAACTGGCATACATTTTAGCGAAATTCGTCAGTGATTTTCACGAAAATTTACACTGGTATTGTAAGGATTGCTGATACCTACACTGCTTCGGGTTGGCAGTGGCACATAAAAATCGGTAGTGTTTGTTTCACACAGGGAACAGGGCATGCGAGGCAGATTTATATTGAAGAAACTATTGCCGACGAAAATCAAGTAGGGAAGTGACATTTTTAAAACAATTTTACGCTAACAAAGGTCGCGGGCAAACGTCAATAAATTATAAACTCTACCTCAGCCGATCTCAGAAGATTTAATATACAATTAAACTCCAAGACTAACATTAAAATGACACTGGTAGAACAGTTACCACAACCTGGATGGATGACAACCTGAATGGGCGTACAGCTATCCAGGTTATCCGAGATGGGTACAAGGAAAGAAATCAATACGAAAGATGAAAATTTCATCTTTGCTGGCTGGTCAACACTTTCAAGGCAGGACAATATTATTAGAGTTTCTTAAGTAACAAGACTTATCTATGCGAAGGTAGATTGATGTTATGTTAACAGTCCATGGCTAAGCTTGCTATAGTCGAGTGACGTTTAGGTCTATTCTATTCTATTTTTAGTTAATGGCAAGCAAAGCCGATGTCGACTATTCTGCCAATGTCAAAAGTGAATTGGAACGGCAAGTGTGTATTTAAAAAAAAAAAAGAGATGAATAAAAAAGTCTTCGACGATACATTGTAGAACTTGTGGGGTTAGTACTGGACTGAAACAAACAAAAAATAATAATTACATAAATAATTTTTATGTGTTAAAACATTAAAAAATACATATACCACATCCACACACAGTCTATGGGGAGACAAATATTATTATAATTTTATATTATTGTGACGGATGAAGATCATCAACGCCACAAGCAGTTCAGGAGAGGAATATGTTAAAAGGGAGGGAAAATTAATGGGAAGAGGAATTTTAAATTTACGGAGACGGCTATACAAATCTAAAGGTGGTATATTGTTAGAGCATTCAAAAAAAATGTGATCTAGGGTGCCCTCCTCCAGCCCGCATTCGCAGAGAGAGGAGTCACGGACATGAATTTTGTGTAAAAAGACAGGAGTGCAGCAAAAACCTAAGCGGATTCTACATAGGACAGAAATAACGGTTTTCGATACTTTTTTGTGACAGAAAAACCACGGTTTTGGCTTTACGGTCGGTTGCACTGCGTGGAAAAACTTACCTTTCTTTTTGCTGGACACATTCCATTGTTCCTGCCAGGAACATTGTAGATTCAGTTTTGGAAGAGACAGAAGGTCGTAACTCTGATGGGTATTGTGCGTGAGATCTGACGATAAAGATGAACAAGCATCTTTAGCCAAAGCATCAACACATTCGTTACCCTTAATGCCACAATGGCTAGGTATCCAAACTAACTGAACATCTTTTTGTTTACTAGCGCAAGAAAATAAAGAGATTTTAATTCTTAAAATAAGGGTGCTGTGCAATTTACTCTTAAAAGGATTCTGAGCTAGGGCTTGTAAACAGCTAAGGGAGTCTGTGAAAATAACGGCTTTCTGAATATTGTGGTGTGACTCTATAAAAAGACAAGCTTCCAATATAGCCACACACTCACCAGTGAATACAGAAGACTCCTTAGGGCACTTATACTGTAAGATAATTTTGGAGCTTTGGTAATAGACCGCAGCGCCAGTGTGGTTAAGATCGGTGAGTTTAGAAGCATCTGTATAAAATAATTGAAAACCATTCCATCTCTCGCCCACCACCGCATTGAAAGTCAAATTCGCTGATGGGGATTTTTTGAATATACCAATATCAAAGAAAATTTTTGGGATATAGGTTAAAACTTCATAAGGAAAATTAAAAAGGGGTAATCTGGGATACTGGACGATCGGATTCTCTAAATTTAGAATTAGCCGGAAGGATTTTAGGATTAAAGGGATTTCTTTATTTTTCCAGTAATTTGAGCTTCTGCATAGGGCATCTAACTCTTTCAATCTGCGTATAAGAGGATGGGTGGATCTACATGTTAGTCTAGACACAAAGCGGGAGGCCAGATATTGACGTCTAAGGGTCAGAGGAGGTTCAGCACATTCGACCTGCAATGCGTTAACGGGAGAGGACTTCATACAACCAGAGATGATTCGAAGGCACTTGGACTGAACTCTATCCAGCCCAGCCAAAGCTCCTTTGTTGCAAGGAATCATAAGGCATGTTCCATAATCTAACACACTACGAACTAAGGCATTGTAAACTAATTTCATGGTGTAGGGGTGTGCACCCCACCATACACCTGCAAGACATTTTAAAATTGAAATAATTCTTTCACATTTTTGTATAAGAAAGTTTATGTGATGTTTGCCAGTTAATTTTGAATCTAAAATAACACCTAAAAACTTAGCTTTATTAACTATAGGAATATTGTGGCCTAAAATGTTTATTGAAATATGAGGAATGAGTCTTTTACGAGAAAAAATAAGTGCCGTACTTTTTGGTGCAGATAATGACAGCCCATGGCCTAAAAGCCAATGGTTCAAAGAGTCCAGAGAGAGGCATAAAGATGACGCCGCGTCAACTATAGAGGGATCTGTCACATACAAAACAATGTCGTCGGCGTATTGTAACATCTGACAATTATTATTTAAGCAGGACCCAATACCAGCCGTGTATAAATTGTAGAGTATGGGGCTAAGGACATAACCTTGCGGGAGTCCCTTCCATGTCTGCCTTTTATCGAACTCCTCACCCTGGACTCTCAGTACCAATGAGCGGGACAGTAGTAGTTCACATATATGCATTGTATCATCTTAGCCGGAAGACTCAGCTGTTGCAATTTTTGCCTGAGTACGGGAAGAAGTACATTATCATATGCAGAAGAGATATCGAGGAAAGTAGCAACAACGGATTCGTTTCTAGAAAAGGCTAAGTGTATATCCGTAACTAAAGTACCAACACTATCCATTGTACTAAGCCCTTTCCTAAAACCAAATTGATGGTTCGGCAGTAAGTCTCTCGATTCGACTATCCACTCAAGACGATTTTTAATAAGGTGCTCCAATAGTTTGGCTAGAACTGAAGATAAGGCAATTGGTCTGAGGCCATTCGGATCATCTGCATGTTTGCCTGGTTTCAACAGAGGAATAATGACCTGTAATTTCCATTGATCTGGGACCCAACCATTTATGTAGCAAAAGTTCAAAATATTTAAAAAGTAGATTTTAGCCTTTTCGCCAGAATGGGTTATAAATGAATATGGCACACCATCAATACCAGGAGCTGAGTCCCGGACATGTTTGAGTACCACATTCAATTCCTCCAAAGTAAATGGCGCATCGAAAGGATCCTCTGGTATGTTAAGCAGGGGAGTATTTTGGCATTCTGTTGAGAGTGGAACATACGATGGTGCTATTTTGTCAAAAAAATGTTCAGCTGTTTCCCTAGTAATTGGTGAGGAGACTGTTGGGGAACATCCACGTCTAAACCTATTTATATTTTTCCAGACGACTGAAATTGGAGTGGAGGGTGATAAAGAAGAGCAAAATTTTACCCAACCCGCACGTTTCTTTTTACGAAGAAATCGTTTGGTTCTGGCATTATGCTGACAGTATGCCAGCAGGTTTTGTGTGCTCATGTCTGTATTGTAACACGCCTCGGCCTCATCTCTAACCTTGACTGCCGCAGTACATTCGGAATCCCACCACGGGGGTGAAGGTATTTTATTGCGGGCACTGTTCTTTAACGGAAAGCAGGAATCTGCACTGGAGGTAATAGCTGTCACAAAACCCTCATAACAACTCTTGGCATGGCAGTGATCAGAGGGATGTGATAAATTTGAATTTAAATTTGGAAGAGTATCAATTTTATCCTCCAATAATGACACAAATTTTGTCCAGTCTGGTTTCGACAGGTTATATTTCAAAAGTGGAGGGGAAGTTTTTTCTAAATAAGATTTATTAACCAGAGATATGACTATAGGGTAGTGATCACTACCATGCGACAAGGTTGTGCATTCCCAGTGAGTTGATGCTGCTAACTCAACCGAACAGAAGGTAAGATCTACGCAACTCTTTTGCTGTCCTGGGAGAGATCGTCGTGTCGAACAGCCGTCGTTTAAGACGCAGAGATCCAGGTCATCCAGAAGATCGACTAGAGCTACACCGAAGGCATCACAGCGCTCAGACCCCCATCTATAATGGTGGCAGTTAAAGTCGCCCATGACCAGTATTGGACCATGAACATTCGCGAAAATATCTTTAAGAATGTTTAAAAATTCTAGGCGAGGATGTGCAATATAAATGGAAAGAACTGTGATGCCCTCCACCCTTCCTGCGGCAATACTCATATCACCTGTAAGTGGCGGTAAAGTAAAGGGTAAGAGTGGGACCCGGTTGTTGACTAGGAGAGCAGACCCTCCATAGCCATCTGATCTGTCACATCTGACAGTGTTAAAATGTGGCATACGGAAGCTAAGACTTGGAGTAAGCCAAGTCTCAGCTATAGAACAAGCTAAGGGCTTGTACTTATTTAGAAGGAATATGAGGTCGTGCTTTTTATGCCACACGCTCCTCACGTTCCACTGAAGGAATACTTGGCGAGACGCCATTTCTAATATCTAAAAGAAGAGTTATAAGTTGGTTGGCAACGTTGGACGGTGATTGAGTATTAGTAGTAGAAGAAGAAGTAATGATAGGTATAAGTTTAATAAGTAAATCGATAATAGAGGTATTTTCGGAAGATAAATTATTATAATTGAGACCACAGCCATTAGGCTGTGAAGTGTGAGGGGGATTAATTATGAGTTGATGAGAAGCTTTGTCATAAGACGGAGAGAGAGGGGCATGGGATTTAGGCTTTAGGGTTATAGTCTTGCGATAGGACTGTGAAATCGGGGTTTTAGCAATGTTGGCGTAGTTGCGGGAAGCTGTTGGTATAGATTTACTAGCCTCAGCATAAGAAATAGACTTCTCAGCCATAACAGTTTTGATGGCTTTCTGTCTACCATGCTCGGGGCATGACCTGCTATTAGCAAAGTGATTTCCCGAACACAGAATACAGAAGGCCTCGCCCTCAGAAATGTTGCAACCATCACCTGGGTGATCGTGGCCACATTTGCTGCAGCGTGGTTTCGACCTACATACGTTAGCCACATGGCCAAATCGGCAACATTTGCGACAATGGATGGTGGGGAAGATATATTGTTCAACAGGAAGGGATGTGTAACAACAGAAGATCCTTTTGGGTAAGACTTGACCATCGAACGTGATTACGCAAGTTTCAGTGGGTTTCCACTCGTTGTCTCCGTCTCTCTGAACCTTCCTATTAATTCGACGAACTTTAAGAATGCGCCCACATCCTGCAGGCACAGATAGATATGTAATAGCTTCATCTTCTGATATATCAGAGGGAATACCAGTTACTACTCCCATCCTTGTAATGTTGAATGTGGGTATGGAAGCAGTGTAGCTGTACTTGGTCAAAATACTGTTAATTAAAAATGCGTTGGCATCCTGAGGGGAAATGAACTCAACGGATACGCGGTTTCTACCGATCCTACTAACCCCACCACGAACTATGTTCGTGATGTTGTTAGACATCAGAAACTTGCCGAAGTTAACCGGGTGTAAGCTGGTGCCTGAATTGGGTTGTGTTTCTATCCGGGACACATGGACAACAAAAGGGGCCTTATCTATTGCCGAATATTTGGCACGTCCGATTTGACTTTTTTGTTGTTTGTTTGGGGGGGAAGGTGTTAATGTGGTATCTTCAATGTTAACGGGACGTTTGCGGGAAGATTGGAGCTGGGGTTGGACTACATCCATCTCTGTAACGCTACAGGCAATATCCGCCAATTGAGTTAAGGAGTTTTGGAAAAGAGGAGGTGAATGAACTGGAATATCGGGGGGAGCAGGATCGGGCGGTTTATGTCGCTCCATGATGGCTAATAAAGATTAAAATTTGTCAATTACCACAAACCTGTTCACGAACACAAGGACAAAACACTTAAAAGCTAACAAGTCACAAAAATATCAACGAACACAACAAATAAAAACACCTTACAATTCTAAACACACGTGCTACCCAAGAACACTGTCGACGTTTAGGTCATTTTTAAATATTTCAAAGTGTCACTGTCAGTTATAAAATCATTTTGACATTGAAGTGAATTGTCAGTTATCAAGTTCCCGACATGAGTCAGTCTTGAACGAGGCACCGGAGTCACAAGTTTTAAGGTTAGTAAAATTATGTGATTTATATTATGTACTGATCTAGGCTGAATAATTTATAATAAACATTGTTATTGCGTTGATTTATCCGTTGTTTCAATTCTATGATTCCCTTCTGAGGTCTGGTTATACTTACAAATTCGAAAGCGAAATAACTCGTAAAGATTTCTTTCACTGTACCCATTTCGTCACCAGTAGGTAACTAAGGACCACAGTGTCACAGCTTAGGACGCGCTATAACTCAGAGACGCAACGGCGCGGATTATCTTACGTTCATGCGTCATTTGTTTAGCTGCGAAATCGCGAGCGTTTGTCATTGTATTATAGTGTTATGAACACATCAACGGGTAGTCGTAACAATGTGGTTGGTAGTTGGGAATATATTTAAAAAAGCAGCTATCAAAGTTAAATTATTACCACCGTCGTGCGATTGACTCTAACAATGTCACGTTTCGTTTCGCTGGACTCAGTGCAAGTTTAAAAAAAAAGAAACAAAGGAAGGGACAGCTACAGAATAAACAATTTTTTCAGGCTCATGCTTCTTGCCAGTGACATTTGTATTTCACGGCTGACAACACTTGAGTTTGCGCGCGAAAAATTGCTCAAATGTCAATGACAGCTGCTAGGGAGGCGAATGAAATCATGCGACACATTGACTAGTGTTTTAGAAACGTTGCGTTACATGTGTGGTTGAAAAGGTATGATTTTGACATTGTGAGTGGTTCCGGCAGAGTTATGGCTATTCGTTGTTATTTTGGGCGACGTTTATGGCAACTTATTTCAGGTAGGTAAGCAGCTGCGTCTTGTTAAAGCAGGGAAAACTGCTCTCAAAACGGTGAAGGAAAACATCGTGAGGAAACAGGCATGTTTTAGAACCAAAAATATCGAAGACTTGTGATATCTACCAAACCGCACGGGGCCCGCGTGGTGGATTATAGACCATCCCTCTCCTAGAGAGGAGGCCTGAGTCCCTGCAGTGGGATCATTTTAAGCTGCTAATGAAGATGATGAAAGCAGTGATAATCTAGTGACCGTCAGACTGTCAAGTTACCCTGTAATCTAGGACTACTCAAAGCAGGTGAAACGTGGGCGTATTTGGGTTGAAGCTCATCTGCAGCACGAAATCGCACTTTTAATTGAATCAATGCTGAATGCTATCGCACCGCATGCATCGACGATGTTTCTCACTCTATGTCCAACCATAAAGTATTTATTTATTTTGTCTTCATTTCCTGACTTGTCCAATTTTTCGTCAACAGGCTCAGGAAGGTAGGTAGGCAGCCGAGCAAGGCTCTCACCGGCTAGCAAAATCCTACATTTAATATGGTGCGTTATGGACAAAAGCAAATTCATAGAAGCTCGCATACCAAATAAATTACATTATTCTACTGGAATGTTTTATTTCCAAACAGGGGCCCACGGAAATATGTTCAAAAGCCCACACAAATTACCAAAATTAAATCCTACAAATACCAGGTGCTGTCATCTAAAAGGTAATAATTAAAATGAATCGCATTCCCTTTCAGAAAAATGTAAAACTTTGTATGTGAATATAATATAAAATGGCGTCGTGCTATTAGTCGGCGCGGGACGTTCGCGCCAAATAAGAGGAGTTTCGTTATCTGTGGTCACTGTCATAAAATTTGTGGTGGGAATCCATTGTTGCGTGGGGGACGATACCATCGCAAAAACATTAATTTTATTAGAATAGAATAATTTTATTGATGTCAAAACATGGTTCATAAGGTCTTATAAAATAGAGAATTGTGAACTTACATGTTTCGCCATTAAATAGCATAAAAATATGAGAACACGATCACAGGTGCGACTATATTATTATGCATGAGGTCCTGAACTGGTCCCTCAAGTGAAGAACCTCAAAACCCAAAGTTTTATTGAATTTCTCAATCAGGAAATTCTCAGTAGCAGCTACGGAGTCTGGATTTGTGCCCGTTTAATGGCCCTAAACACAACTGTGAAATGTTGGTACTAGTAGGTATACCTCTGCCTAATCCTTCGGGGATTACAGGCGTGATGTTATATTTATGACCTTCTCATAAAAAAAACCTACACTAACCGATATAAAAACCAAAATAACACATATTTCAAAAAAGGATTCCCCAATCAAACAATGCGAACAACCCTCCAGTATGCTTGGGACATTAAAAATATATTTAAAAAACTTGTCGCAGGCTCACCGCGCAATTACGTGTGCCCGCATTGTTTAGAAAAAGTAAAACAAACATGGCGACACGTGACGCGCTTGCGAATGGCGGGAACGAGCATTTTTGACATATTTCTGAAGAGTTTTCCGTTTGTACTGGTTTATTTTATGGTTATAACGTTTAGAAAGGATTTTTTGATGTATGTAGGGTAGAACTGTTTTGTTGGTTTTGGATTTCTCAACATTATGACTATAATTTCACAAAGATGTAAATTAGAGTTATTATTATGATACCAGCGTTTACATTAGGAACGAGAAGAATTAGTTTTTTTATGCGGCATTACCACACTATTCCCAACTGACGAAGTCCCAGAGAAACGATTTAACTGTCTTGGATTCCACAACGAAATTAATCAGAAAAGAATAGCGGAGAAGTAGGAATTAATTTGGTTTAGTACTGTCGTTATTTAGATTTGATAATACTTTTCTCGGTGATTGCATCTCTTCTCGCCATAATTCCTTGGTGTTAGAACTATCAAAGGTTAGAATTCTTAGGTTTGCTTTCATTGCACGGTTCTAACTTCGTTTAAATTCTTGCCCAATGCATAAAAATGTTTGCATGTAATTACGTAAGTCCAAGTTTTTACTTTAACTTGACTATAGAATACGGGCACTAGGGCTCCAGTTTTGTGATTTTCGCTCACAGCTTTGGTCGGCAAACATGGCCTGCCCAATCCCATTTTTCGTGGTAACTTTACGAGTTACGCCAGGAATTTGATTTTTGGAGCACAGTGTGGTGATTCTTATTTGATCGGTAAGAGGGGTGACCTTTGACCAGGAGTGGGACAGCTTAACCAAAAAGTAATACTACAAGTATTTATTATCAGCAGTCGCTACTCACATCCCCGTCAAAATTCAGAAAGGTCAAGTTGCACAAATATGTATAAAACCGCTCGTGATTTATTCAATCTAGGTATACCGCGCTCACTGACAGTCGACCACTATTAACCCTTATGTCCTAAGCAGTACGGTTGAAAAAAGAACGCTATAATACTTGCGAGGATCGGTAGAATCTCCACTTTGCTACGCGCGGAGCTACGTCGAGTCTACGCGAGTGAAGAGCTACGGCGTAGCGCTACAATTGCTACGCCGTAGTCAATCTTAACATAAGAGTTTTTTTTTGTTTGCTTCTGCTAAATGCATTAGGAAATTGTTAGCAGTGGCTTTATTTTTAACCGACTTCAAAAAAAGGAGGAGGTTATCAATTCGACTGTATTTTTTTTTTTTTTTTTATGTTTGTTACCTCATCATAACTTGCGACTGGGTGAACTGATTTTCATGATTCTTTTTTTATTTGAAAGCTGGTGCTTTCCGTGTGGTCCCATTGTCACCATTTCAATATCTGATGATGGGATCTTGTAGAAATCGGGGGAACTCTTCAATAAATAACAGCAGATTAACCGCGATTGTTGCTATAGCATATCTAAGCATTGTTTACGCCATCACACAACATAATATCACGCCTGTACTCACTACAAAGGTTATAAAAACTATTTTGTGAAGATCTGATGAAGAACTTCGGAGATAGGCAACGGAACTCATCAGTAAATGATAGCATGGACTGAGATTGCTGAAATCTCATGTCTGTCTATTGTTTACACCAGTTCATAACATAACATCACGCCGGTACGTTGTGAAGGGGTAAGCACATGTGAACCACTAAAAAGTCATCATCATCAACAGCCTATTAATGCTCCCACTGCTGGGATACAGGCCTCCTCTCTTTGAGAGAGAATGGGCTATAATCTACCACGCGGGCCCAGTGCGGATTGGTAGATGTCATATGTCTTCGAACCACTAAAAAGTGAAAAATAAAAACTTTTTTACAAAAAATAAAACCGACTTCGACAAAAATAAAACACCAAAAAGTGAAAAATAAACTTAAGAAGAAAAATCAGCTTCTGAAGTCGGTGGCAAAAACATGAAATCAAACAAACAAAAGTCAGGGATTACAATCCCTGAGGGTTTTTTTTCTTTCGCCCTATAAGATTAACAATAACACTAAAACTAACAATAACTATTTCAAAACAAAAGCTGCTAACTTATATAAAATTCGAGCTTGTTCCGATAAAGACCCTGAGAGCTCAGGCCGAGGTTTACCTAAATATTCCACCTGCATTTCACTAGTTTGTTAGTCCCATCCCATGAAATAGGGGGTGAGCCTTATACCATCAACCAGGCTTAGATCCCCAGACTCCGTGACTACTACCGAGAAATTCGAGATAGAATAACTTAGTAACACTTTGCCTAACCCGGGAATCGAACCCAGGACCTCACGCTCAGCAGTTGCGCTTGCGACCTCTCGTTCAACGAGACAGTAAGACCAGAGAGACTGTCTTTTTAGTTTTTTATCCTATTTTATAGAGAGATATGAACTTGATGCGACCTCTAACGGAGAATGCCTTTAGTATAGTCTGCAGTTATCTCATTTTGCTAATGAGAGAATGCCTTTAGTATAGTCTGCAGTTATCTCATTTTGATAATGAGAGAATGCCTTTAGTATAGTCTGCAGTTATCTCATTTTGCTAATGAGAGAATGCCTTTAGTATAGTCTGCAGTTATCTCATTTTGCTAATGAGAGAATGCCTTTAGTATAGTCTGCAGTTATCTCATTTTGATAATGAGAGAATGCCTTTAGTATAGTCTGCAGTTATCTCATTTTGATAATGAGAGAATGCCTTTAGTATAGTCTGCAGTTATCTCATTTTGCTAATGAAATAGGCATAGGTACCATTTGTCCTATTAATTTAGGTAATTTAACTACTTATTGACTGTATCCTACTTCCTACTATAATATTATAATTGCGAAAGTTTGTGATGATGTTTGTTACTCTTTCACGCAAAAACTACTGAACGGATTTGGATAAAATTTGGTACACAGATAGTTTATAACCTGAATTAACATATAGGATAGTTTTTATCCCGATTTTATCTTTCAGTGGGATTTTGTGGGATAATTTTTGACGGCACGGTTGGCGCAGTGGCTCAAGCAATGGACTGCTGCGCTGCGAGTCGCGGGATCGATCCCCGCACGGAGCAAATATTTGTATGACCTACAGATAGTTGTTCCGGGTCTGGGTATTTGTGTATGTGATTTTAAATGTTTGTGAACGCACCCACGATACAGGAGAAATTCCTAGTGTGGGGCAACGTTTTTTAAAAAATAAAATAAATAAATTTTACGAGTTATAGCGGGCGAAGCCGCTGGCAACAGCTAGCGATGCATAGTTGTACGCCGTAAAGGTAAAACATGATTGTGATCTTTTCTAATGTACTTAACATCTTGCATGCTTTGTGTTTATACTCATGTTTCTTTAACAGCCTTGTTAATCTAATGGTCGCTAACACCACTTACTCGTACTTTGTATGAGATCTCTGGTTCGATTCCCAAATCGAGTAAAATGCTGTTCAGTTACTCCATCAAGCATTTCTTGTAGTAGCTACGGAGTATGGATTTGTACCCGTTTAGATGGCAATAAGCTCTCCCCCTATTACATGTAACTTATTGGGTGTACTAATCGGTGTTCGATTCCCGGGTCGGCCAAAAAGTGCTATTGGGTTTTTCATTAGAAATTAGCCCGGAGTTTGGAAGTTGGCGGTATAATACCCCCGTGCCTCGGAAAGCACGTTATGCCGTTGGTCCTGCGCCTGATCTCTCTCCGGTCGTGTCGGATTGCCGTCCCATCGGACTATGAGAGAAAAGGAACAGAGAGTGCACTTGTGCCTGCGCACACACTTGTGCACTATAATATCTCCCGCGCAGATGGTTAATCTCCGCTGGGATTGGCCGCCGTGGCCGATAAACTTTCAGGAGGACTATTATTAAAACTTTGGTATTACAGGCGTGATGTTATGTTATGTTATGTTAATTTAGGTAAACTTCTAAAGACACACCCTTACTGAGAGCATTCACCTGCACAGGGTAACAATCCAAGATTTGATTGTGTATAGTGTATAGGAGCAAATGAACCTGGGGCCCTATAACTATGACGTCTTAAAACAGTCCTAACTTATTCTTAATCCAGAGTGGAAAACAGATGGCGCTAGACATCCTGTATGGTTCTGTCACGTTCCCACACTGGAATAAGATTAAGGGCACCAGCCGGCTTAGCATGACCACCAAAGAAACGGGTTTTTTCGACGGAAGAATCGACAAAATGACAGATTGTAGCAAGGTTTCATGTCAAATTGTATAGAAAAATATTATAGAATCGCCATACTACGGGGGCTGAACTTAAGTTACAGCCTACAGGTAAATGCTCTCGGTGCCGGTAACCAGTGTTACCAAGGGGTATCGCGTTACCTACTAATAATGACGTTAAGATAGGCAGTCGCTCCATGTTAAATACGTGTATTCAGCCGAATTTGGTTAGACTGAAGCTGACCCCAACATAGTCGGGAAAAGGCGGGCAGTTGATGAACAATGTTATTACCCTTCTTTTTTTTTTGGTCGGGTGGAAAATCATCAAATGACCCCCCCCCCGCTCTTGGGCAGAGCGAAGGGGAGTGTCAGACTTCTACTGACTAAAAACCGAACCCATGTTCCTTCTTTGCCCTTGCGCCGAGGTCACGTCATCTCGTTCTATAATCCGCGGCCCCGACGGGAATGTTATTACCCTTAGACATTTGTCCAGCAGTGGACGTCTTATGGCTGATGATGATGATGACACTTATATTGATGAGTAGATCTTCGATCGGTGCAGCAGACTCGTTGAACTCTGCGATTGATTGACTTGCTGCGCTAGGGTTTAGAACTAGGAGTTGCTCACACCTATCATACAGGTAAGTATAGATAGGTATGTATTTCGTTCAGGGTCTGTTTTACCACTCTACGATTAAGTTCCCTTTAACTTACTTGTAAGATGCTTTCATACAAATACTGTTCTATTTTTTAATTTATTCAGTCAGCCACTGATTACGTATATTCAGAATTTCAGACACCGTGTGAGTAGGCCGTCAGTATAACGAGATTCGATTTTTACCCAACTGCGGCGAAGCAATAAAGGAGGGTTATTGAGAAAGTGATCACTTGCAGCGTGGAACTTTACTTTAGTGGATGAAAATGCGACAGTGATATTGGGTTCTCCTTCGCAATAAATAAATTGCAAAAATATAAAAAAAGGGCGTGACTTTATGTAGGTACAGGACCTACATAGGTATAAACTACCTATCGATTCATATTCAAAAAAATCTTAATCATATAAACAAAGGTGATATTATCTATATAAATAAAAAGAGAAGTCCTGACTGACTGACTGACTGACTGACTCATCAACGCCCAGCCCAAACCCTTGGACCTAGAGAGCTGAAATTTCGCACAGAGGTTCCCTTTATAGTGTAGACAAGGAATAAGGAAGGATTTTTCGGAATTCAACCCCTAAGGGATTTAAATAGGGGATGAAAGTTTGTATGGAAAATCGTCATTTTCACGCGGGCGAAGCCGCTGGCAAAAGCTAGTATTATATAAGCTGATACTATAACTTGACTGTACAACGGCGAGCTTAACCCAGATTTTGATTAAAACTTGAGGCTTTTCTGTACCTACCACTTTCGTTCAACCCTATCGCGGTGTAAGTAACAAAACCAGATGAACGTATTACCAAAAAATCGAAAATCGTTTTTTTCACAAATGGATCTTAAAAGTGGTCCTACACGATGTGCCAAAACGACGTACCTGTAAAGTCAATACTTCACTAAATCAATAATTATGTAATAGTACAAAAAATAATTACTAATTTAAATTTAATACCAGCAAAACAGTTTTAAATTAGTTGATAGGAGGTAGTGCAAAATTAACGTATTGCCAAAATAGTACATTGTTACCTTAGGGGTGAAAGGAACTTATATAGTCCCGAGTCGGGGTTTGGCGCCTGAGCGCAGCGAGGGCGCTAATAGTTCGAGGGACTAAATAAGTCTTCAACCCGAGGTAAACATTGTGCTTTTCATTACGAATACAAGGAAACTTGATGGGAATAGGCTTGCCCCCAATTACCTAAATCGGTGAATAGACTTTGCTCCTTTACATCGGTACATCATTACATTACATCGGTTGATAACAATAGGCTTGCTCCTTATTAGATTAGTTGATGGCAATAGGCTTGATGCTAATTAGATTAGTTGATGGCAATAGGCTTGATCCTAATTACATCGGTTGGGGGCAATAGGCTTGCCCCCAATTACATCAGTTGATGGCAATAGGCTTGCTCCTAATTACATTGGTTGATGGCAATAGGCTTGCTCCTAATTAGATTAGTTGATGGCAATAGGCTTGCTCCTAATTACATCGGTTGGGGGCAATAGGCTTTCCCCCAATTACACCAGTTGATGGCAATAGGCTTGCTCCTAATTACATTGGTTGATGGCAATAGGCTTGCTCCTAATTATATCGGTTGATGGCAATAGGCTTGCTCCTAATTAGCTTCGTTGATGGCAATAGGCTTGCACCTAATTACATCGGTTGATGGCAATAGGCTTGCTCCTAATTAGATTAGTTGATGGCAATAGGCTTGCCCCCTAATTACATCAGTTGATGGCAATAGGCTAGCTCCTAATTACATTGGTTGATGGCAATAGGCTTGGTCCCAATTACATCAGTTGATGGCAATAGGCTTGCTCTTAATTACATTTGTTGATGGTAATAGGCTTGCTCCTAATCACATCGGTTGGTGGCAATAGGCTTGCTCCTAATTACATTGATTGATGGCAATAGGTTTCCTCCCAATAATTTGACAGCTGTCAGTAGAAAGCGATTCTCCCTAGGGCTGAAAAGTAGTACTTTCAACCCGCTCCGCAGGCATGTTCTGACCTACTTTCAGAGTATGAGTAATGAAAAAGTCTTTATTTGTATCGTAAACTATTGCTTGGTTGACAATTTTATGTGAGCCGTAACAACAACGTAGGTATAAGCTTAAACGTTATTCTGCCTCTAAAATATTCATATTCGATGTTTACTTTAGGGACCATAAAAACTTATGGCCGTTTACTTTTTTTTTGGCCAAACAAGAGCCTAAAAATAACAATGTGCGTGTGAACTGAGGGACCAAAAAGGAATCCGCAAAATGAATATCCTAGGATTTAGTAGTACCTATACACTTAAAACAATTGTAGAAGGAATCTGGGAATTTGTAAACAAAACTACGACCCATAAAGTGTGGTCCCTCAGTTCTCACAGACGATTAGCCAGATCTCGGAAAGTATCTTAAAGAAGAAGATTTTGTGAATACAGAATTAGTAAAGAATTTGAAAAGATAAAAGAAAAAGAAAAAGAAAGATAAAAGAAAAAAGATAAAAGAACCAATTTTTGAATAATATAAATATTTGTAATAATACGTGTAAGTACCTATATATATTTTTTTATATTTATGAACTCTCTGAAGACGATACAGTGCTTCGAAAAGTCGCGTGACGTCATAGTTTGGTAATTTTTTACCAGAAAGTGACGCCAACACGCCCTCCTCACGATCTTTGACAGACAGACTAAACAGAATCATATTTTTTTAGTCAGTCAACTACCTTATTAACACTTAGGTAGGCGCTTTGCACATGGAGCAACTTAAGTTGAGGCAACTATCAACTTTTTGAAAGTTTCCTGTAACTAGTTGATAGTTGCTACAACGTTTACGGTTGCCGCAATTTTATGGCAATCTGTGAGCAACTTTTATAGCCGAGTTGCTCAATCTACGCAGCGAACAGCGTTCAGTGTGACGATGAATATCGAAGAATCAAAAATTGCTCTAATTTTATTACGTCGTCGCCGTTATCTTTAAAAATCGGTATAATATTTAACAGTTGCTATAGTTGCGGCATTTAGGAACTAACTTAGTCATCGATTACAGCAACTGAAAACTGTTGACGCTCACCGAAACTTTTTAAATAACTGTTATTTGATGATTTTCCACTCACCAAAAAAAAAAGTCCATCATTGTATGTTACCATAGGCTTGATCCTGCCTCGCTGGCAGTTCCTCGGTGCATGACGCTCAAGTTATATAAGTACAGGCTGGAATAAGGACGGGTGGGTGTGCTATTAGGGTACTGATCTGTGTGGACCTCTGTGGTCATTGATTTATATTTTATCTACTATGACGGCCCCCCAGTAGTAACTCAACTGCGAGCAACTAACTTGTCTCACAAGACAGTAAATCGAGGGGGTGTATCTTGTGTTTCAGTGAAAACCCAGATAGTGTCTGCAGTTAACCTTAGCATTGTCTATTTCATGGACCGTTGGAGGCCGAAGTTAAAAAAAAAAAAAAAATGTGTATCAGAAGAGGTGTGTCATGTGTGGGCTATGTGGGTGGCCAGTTGTGTCCACGTGTAGGACCACACGTGGCGCCAATTACCCTAATGTCCTCGTCCGATTCAGAGCCATGAACAGTCTGTATAATTTCACAAAATCCCGTCATTTGCATAACAAACACTAGGTAATAAAACGCAAAAATGAATGTAAACCATTTATTAATTGTTTCGTTCAATTTCAAACCGCGTCGACGGCTGCCGGCATACCGCCGGTAGCCAGTAAATAATTAGAATAAATATATAAGAAGCGTGAAACTCTCGTTACATGTTAAGTATATAATTCCTCTTCACAATTAAAAAACTACAATGACTAGTATTTTTACGATTAAATGTGGTGCAGTGATCGTTTTGAAGATTTTTTTTGAATGGCAATTTAACTTTGTAACTGTCACAAGTTTTGAAAACAGTGGGTATTCTTTTCTCAAGTCATAACCCAATTTAAATTTAGCTATCACAAGAACAAGACAAGTATTTTAGCAGAAATATTGCTGGCTGCATACAATTAACGAATGTAATGTAGCAACCTCATATATAATTCACCACCGTCTGTTTACGCCCATTATTTTCAAGAACATTGACCCTCAAAACGATCTGACCGCCCCACACAATACGCTTACTTCTCAAAATGTAAGATATAGTAAAAAATCTATACATTCCGTTCAAAGTATTAATTACAAATCACAAACTACTTCCTAATGAATGTAAATAGAACAATGAGCTTACGTTTTACAAATTCGTCGGGGCACTTCTTGTTTTATTAAGAGATTCAATCACTAGGATAGGTTAGTGGACTAATATTTTCGAATTTTGGTAGAAATTGGATAAAATCTTACAAGTGGCGACACTGATTGAAGTTTACAGGTTATTTCTGTGATTTGTGTTGCCATTTTAAAACGAAAACAGTTGCATGACCGAATTGAGTAATGATAATTTTCAAAATCAGAGCTAAATACGCTCTTAATCTTAAGCCTTGTAGGTACTTTTATTCTTTTTGGTTGTTTATGTAACCAATTCCTTTTTAAAACATCTGAGTGATTTAGTCCACTAACCCAATCATATTCGTACATAAAGGAGATAATTTACTACTTTCAAATCGAAATATTCAAACGAGAGAAAGAGATAGACATACCTAAGTTTCTAACCACCCTAGACAAGTAACTTCAGTACATGAATAAAATACACACACATTATATTATTTCAGTAACAATCTTACACTAAAATATGTACAAATTCCGTAGAAACAACTATTTTCGCTCTTTTATCACTCCATTTTGTGAAAAAAATAATAAAGTTTTCACTACCCTATGTCAAAAAACTTAACGTCGGAGTCATAAAAGTGCGACTGAAAAAAAAACAAAACCTAATCTATCGAGGTTTAAAAAAACAAAACGTTAACAATTTCTCGTTTGACTAGACTATTTAGTAAAATCAAACTAAATGCGATTATCAAACATTACTTGATACTTCTGGTGTTTAATTATATTGGTCACTGAAACCTTTATCAGGAAATTGAATATTTTATTTATTATTTTGGCAAACGAATAGCTTCGGTATAAACTTAAAGATTAATCTGTTGGAGGCTCTTTTATTTATATTAAATCTTGCCATTTCTCAACACGTTCTTCTGGTTTGAAATTTTTCTCAAAATCATTTTCGCAGCTGTATAATTTTCAATTTCCTGAACAAGATTATTAATCTATCAAATCACTGGTTGGTAATACCTAGCTAACGTAGGTGACCATTTACTAAAAATGGAAGAAATAAAGTGTGATAAGAATATTGTCACACATAGGCACTCTCCGTACACAGATCTCGACTCTTGTACTGGGGTTTATCTCTACTGAACACTTCAACTACATTGAGAGAACTATTACTCTCGGAATTACAAAAAAGCACTTTTTCAGACCCTTTTCATGGTAGGCTGTTTAATTATATTCCTTTGACAGTTAAAAAAAAATCGACATACAAAATGGCGATGAAAAACATTGACAGCTAGATTGTCTTTTTAGTTTTTTGATAAAATAAGAAGCAACAGATCTAAATAAGTGCCATTTACATTAACTTATCTTAATAAAATTCTAGTGCATCCCAGCGAAACGGGATATCAAAAGAAAATTACATGGGTCACTAATTTTTCAGTCTATTTTTTAATAAGGAAGACTTTAACAATATGCTGATACAAAATACTTAAATTACTTTGTACTACTACAAAACGGGATACCTACATTCATTGTATAACTCGTTTACATTTCTTTTCTAATAAATACACTACCGACATTGCTAAGTCGCTTCGAAAAATTTCCTCATCAACATTTTCAACGGAAAAGTAAATTGTACAAAAAATATGTTTTTATTCATTTATATTTCCAAACTAATTGAACTTTTGGTCCGTATTCTAAAAGATTCTAGTTTCCAAAGCAAAATCGTAACAAAACAAACTATTAAGGCACAATACGATTGTGTCTTTCGGTTGATATGACTCCTCAATCTAAAACTACGAAAAAGTCTATGTCTACTTATTTAAAAATCGAAAAAAATCTTAAAAGCGGCTCCCGTGGAGTTTTATACATCACAATGTTATTATTCTCGGTAAACTAATTGTTTCGACCATTCAACTAAACTACGAATTTGACAAAGAACCCAGCACCGTCTGTACCACGTCTATTACTACATAACTAATTACTGGGATGCACTTTTACTGGAGATGGGTACTAGAAATAAAAACTAAGCGATATTTTCAACAGCAGATTTGGTATGTGAATGACAATACTGATTTTATTATTTATTTATGGTGAAACAGTTGGTTGCTAGCGGTTCTTCATTCGCTATCCCCCTGAAAGTTTAAAAATTACCTTTTTAAAAGAATTATTTATCGTTATGTTCTGGCCTCTGAAGTGGAAAAAACAAGGTATGGGCGAAATATTAAGATAGACAAGTATCGGGGCTAGATGTAGGTCAGTTTTGTTGACTGTCTATTTATTTAACATCTATAGTCCAGTTTCGTTGGATATATCAAAAAGAGTTGGAGTTGGCCCACCAAAATATATTAAGTACTTATAACGTGGGGTCCTCCAAACTTTCCTGACCGTAAGGGAGCGTTCAAGTCTTACGTAACGAATTTGGGGGGATGGGGGGTCGGGGGTCTTATAAAACGTAACGATGCGTTACCTACAGGGGCGGGAGGGTTAAACTACGCGTTACGTAAAATTGTTTTTTTAACCCGTCAGAACGGTCGCGTAAGTACTTATAGATTGTCTCACGCATATTTTAAAACGTTTTTTTTTCTCAAAATTTTAGATAAAAATTATAATTTAGTGGTTAGTTACGTCACGTTTTACTAAGGGGGAGGGGGTACACAAAAACGTTACAAAGCGTTATATGAAGGGTGGAGGGCTCAAAAATCTCCAAAAATAGCGTTACCTACGTAAAATTCGCACGCTCCCTAATTCCTCATTTGGAATTATTCCTCGTAGATACACTTTCCTTATAGAGACACTTTTGGAAATTATTCACATAAGTTCCTGTAAGATACATTTTTTTAAATCCGGTACAGCTATTCTTCTTAGATACACTTTTAGGTACAGTTGTGCACTAAATAATTATGTTGATGATGAATTGAGAGGCTCGTAGCTGTATCTACGAGGAATAATTCCTAATTTATAACAGCCACATGGGTCGGGTCATGTTATAAATAAAAAAAAAATGAATAAGTAGGTACTTAAATTATATATAGGTACATATATTTTTTTATGTCATGTTTTAAGAAGTAGCTATTATTTTTTGTAAGCGACTTCTGTTTATTTGTGTTCTACTGGTAGGTAACGTTTTTTTTTTATTAAACATGAGCAGTTAGCATGGGTAGTTACCTTCTTTCTTTATTTTACCTGACAAAATTTACATTACCTAACTATTTTCTATTTTGCTGTACCTACTAAACGAAAGTGAATCTATAAGGAAATGAAGCGAGTTTTTTTCAAAAGTGTATCTACGAGGAATAATGGTTCGTTGTCACTAGTACCATTGACAGTTCCATGATGGAACTACTGAATGTTTTTTTTTATCACTAGTTCCATTTAAAAAAAAATGAAAATAGTGGAACTAGTGTTGAATTTTTTATCATTAGTTCCATTATAAACGAATCTGAAAATAATGGAACTAATGTTAATTTTTTTATCATTAGTTCCATTATGAACGAATCTGAAAATAATGGAACTAATGTTGAATTTTTTATCATTAGTTCCATTTTAAAAGTATCTGAAAATAATGGAACTAGGTAATGTTGGATTTTATTATCAGTAGTCCCACATTATTATTTTAGGCACTTGTGAAAGGGGATAGAATAGAACCGATGTGGCATATCAACCTGGCCGCCATTTTGATTTTTTTCCGAAATCGCGGCCCACATTGAAAGTAGTATGTATGGATAAAGGACATACAGACGAACAAAAATGTCCAGTAACGTGGTAACTAATAAGTGTCACGTTACCGAGATATTTGAAGGTAAAGATCGACATATGAGTACAATGACCACATCAAAAGTAGACCTTTTACGTGTCTATAGGAGTTGATTATTATTATTACAGTTTATTGAAAGAGAGTACACACATTACATATTATTATTTGGATACAATTTAACGCCTACAAACGTAATAAGTCTATTTTTAATGATTGTCCTTGCACTCAATTGTCGATCTTTACCTTCAAATATCTCGGTAACGTGACACTTTAGGTACCACGTTACTGGACATTTTTGTTCGTCTGTATGTCCTTTATTCATACATACTACTTTCAATGTGGGCCGCGATTTCGGAAAAAAATCAAAATGGCGGCCAGGTTGATATGCCACATCGGTTCTATTCTATCCCCTTTCACAAGTGCCTAAAATAACAATGTGGGACTACTGATAATAAAATCCAACATTACCTAGTTCCATTATTTTCAGATACTTTTAAAATGGAACTAATGATAAAAATTCAACATTAGTTCCATTATTTTCAGATTCGTTCATAATGGAACTAATGATAACAAATTCAACATTAGTTCCATTATTTTCAGATTCGTTTATAATGGAACTAATGATAAAAAATTCAACACTAGTTCCACTATTTTCAGTTTTTTTTTAAATGGAACTAGTGATAAAAAAAAAAACATTCAGTAGTTCCATCATGGAACTGTCAATGGTACTAGTGACAACGAACCGGAATAATTCGTCATTTGTACCTATTGAATACTTAACGGTTGGTATCCGCAACTCCACGTCCAAAGCTCGCATTTTGTTCACGGAAGGCAAAGTCTGATTTACAGAGATGATCAAGCAACCTACTGTTTCTCCATTCTACAATTTTTAAAACCATGCCCTCAGTATTTATATTAGTTACTTATGATCCAATTTCTTGTCAGTGTAACTTCTCGATACAGTCAGATATAATTTAAAATCCTCCCTAAAATGATTTGTTGTCCCATTTTTTTTCACCGAGTCCGTTGAAGAGGTTGTTACTGTGTTGTAAGCTCAGACTTCTTCCAATGAGTTGTCAGTTTAAAACGTATGATGCTATTGTGTTAACATGACAAGAGATTAGACTGCAGCTTCAGTATTGTCTCACCGTATAAAAATGAATGTAGTCTTCGTCTTCGGTCCCGAGGCGGCTCCGTTGACACCGAGGCATGCACACTTCACCGCTACACAGCTCCTTATGGCGTCATGCATCTATGTCCAACCATAGTCTTTGATCTCCAAACATTACTAACACTACTGACTTGGGGTCGATCGACTAAGAAAATTCGTACTGGCGCCCGACATGGGGCTCGAAAGCTCTATACTACGAGTCTCAATAAAAAAATATTCTTCTCCAAACTAAATTATCTAACGAAGAGGTACAAAAACTAACGAAAAAGCGGATAAATGAAAGAACAGCTGTGTTTTGTGTTACCATTTTATTATTTTTTTCTAATACTTGTATCTAAGTGAAGATGAACCATAATATTGTTAATGGCTGAAGGAGGCGCGCGGCCGGCGCACTACTGCGTCCACTAGCTAGGGGGCGCTAGAGAGCCCGACTATTGCCTAGTTTATAAAACAATAATCTACATTAATTTTACAAAACATTCATTAATAATACTCCTTGCGGCAAAGCTTACTCCCTGCGCATAGACATTACACCACACTATGCTCGGGGACCGTAGACTGACGTAGTCGAAGATATCTACGCAGCTACATACCCAAACCCAACCGTAACTACAGGGTACCTCAAAATATACATATAATTAAGTCTGTTGAATTGCACAAACTGAGGACTTCCATAGTGTGCTACTAGATGGCGCTACGTGACAAGCTTTAACAAAATGATCAATCTTATTTTACTTATTGTTCGTTTATTTGTCTACCTTATATTGTAAAATTAGGCCAAATATGTTTGAACTACGTCAAATTGGAGTATTTCAATACGGCATTTTATATCTACTTCAAAAAATATACAAGTTACACACACAAGTTCACACTAGCGCTTTCTAGTAACATAAATAAGGAAACCTCTATTAGCCGGTGGATACGTAAAGAAAAAAAAACAGCCCATCACTAATTTGTCTATGATAAACTATGTTTTTTATAACTACCATAAATAAAATGCAGTAATTCTTTCAAAAATATACATAAAGGAATGTAGACATGACTACGCGGATTTCGACGCAAAAACATGTTAGTGCTGCCAAGTTTCCGAACGAAGTATCGTGTCGAGGCATGTTGCATCCAAATTCATTTTCAAAAAACAATAAAACTACAAAGCCAGACTGTGTCCGACTTTTTATCACAGAATAATTTAGATCCAATAATAAATAAAAACTAAACTACCTTACTTCAGGTATCAAGACTAGAGTTTAGAAATTGCGCGATTGGAAAGAACGGTAGAATAAATATGAGAAAAACCGCGCCATTTCTTACTTCATTGAAACTTTACGACTACCCGCCACTCGGCAACATGCCATGACACAATTTAGGGAAAATATTAAAATTTCTGAACGAAACAAGGCCGCACGCCCTCAAGCGTCGGCGCGAACGCCCTACACAATAAACACTGCGCCACATACTGTCGCTTATTCAACAATGTAATTATATCGGTTGACGACATAAGCGGGTCGACTGTGTGCTGAGTGATGGCAGAGTTAGAAGTTTGTTTAGAAGTCTAGTAAGTTTGATGCTGGCAAAACGTTGTTCAAGAGCTGAAGTCCCCTCATCCACCAACACGTACTGGCCCTAAAGGTGGATTAAAGCCTACTCCCTCTCAAAGAGAAGCCCGTATCCCAACAGTGGGCACATTATAGGTTGAAACTCTCATTAAATAGGCCAAACTATTGTCTGTTTGATGATAAACGTGGTTGGCTATCTATTGACACATTATACCCTGAAATATAGGTTCCAATTTAAGATTATTGCTAAGATAAAGTAGCCCGAGGACTCCCGACGTAGCTTTTAATTAGAAAATTCCAATTAGAAGGCAATCTTGCAAACCAAAGTTTGCTGTAAAACCTTTTTCAATGCCGAGCTTCGGTAATTGGATATCGATGTTACAGGAAAACGATCATTCAGGGAATGAAGATCTTTTTAGTGAGCAGGAAATTCTGGTTTCAAAATCACTTTTTGGTCCCGTGTGGTGGATTATGCCCACTTTCTTTCATAGAGACTGTGTCACAGCAGTGGGAACCCTTGGGCTGGTTTTTATTTGCCAGGAGTTTTAGAACTAATCCCAAAGCAAGGCAAACTGTCGATAAGAGTTGTTCATATAGGGATATCGGAATAGTTACAGAGCAAACGAGCTCACTATGGATAAAACCTCGTGTGATTACAAGGGCATTATCCACGCAAAACATCACACAAACTTCAAACTCTGACGTCAAATAGTAAAACACAAACTACCCGCATTTCGTCGCTTACCATTTAAAAATACAAGATTAACCAACACTACTACACAGATACACCTATTATACAAAAATATTTGTATTTGTATGCATTGTGTATAATTATAGTAAATCTAACATTTGCGCGCGCTGCCGTGCCCAGTCGTTACTTAGCCAAGTGCATTTAATTACTTAATTTTTTTATTTAATTTAGTGTGTCTTTTGATGTTATTTTTTATAGCTCTTTTAGAGCATTTTTTATTCATTAAGATAAATGCATTAGTGATTAATTCATAGATAGGTAATGCTTTCTATTGACACCCAGCACAAAGTTTTTTTATAAGCCAAAATCCCCATTCTTTCATAACTTGAAACTTTCTTGCACGAATTATATCTCATCTTTGTCATTTTGTTATGTATTCATTCTGTTTTCGAATTCCACAGTTATTCCCCTGAGTATTCGAAATTCAAACATCAACCGACACACGTTCGACTTCCAAACGTTAGCTCTACTACCGTCCTTGTGCAAGCTGCAGCGCGCGCGTGCTGTATGTAGTAATATTAAATGTTATTGCTTTCGGTTAGTCATATTTATTTATCATATGTATGTAAAACTTCAAAATGTCTACACTACAACACTACTCTAGCATTGCCATACATTAAAAACACACAACATAGTATTTTTATGTTCTATTTAACATTATACCAATCCAAAAATTGTATATTTATGTATATCTTAGTAATCTTACATAATTAAGAATATATAATATATTTTTTCGAATGCTGTTTACATTTTGGTCCAGTGAGCCTGGAGCGAACAAGCACTTCACTAGTTTATCGTTTGCGTGCTATGGCATATCTGGTGTATGGCACATCACTACTGCGTCAAGCTTATTATCGATAGAAATTAACTACAACTAGGCAAGAATAAGTATTGAGCAAGATAAGACTCTGTATTTAGTTTCCCGCCAAATTTTATAGAAAAAAAAAGTAAAAAAAAAATGACTAGAGAGGAATGTATTCACGTATATGGCAACGAAGTTAAATAGTAATAGCGTCTTAGTTGGCAAAGTCCCGTCTTATTATTGTCACATTCTTAAGCTACTCGGCGTATTTCCTTTTTGTTTTTTGGCAAAATATTATTTTATATTCCGTCTTTTGTCGCAGTGTTCCTAAATAGGTATTTTCCTTTACAATTCTGTTATTGCTCAACTCTTCTAGCGCTGACATAGCGAATAGTTCTGAACTCACTACTTCCAATCGGTTCTCTCTACATCTGCGACTTCGCAACGTTGAGCAAAATTAATGTCTTTTGGCTAAATTTTGGCCTGTTTTTTTGGCAAAACAACTCTTATACCAGGAAGACCTGTGGCCCGAAGCGAAGCGTCTAAAGGTCTACTCTACGTGTCTACCTATACAATATTCCTTTTAAAGGCAATCTTTAAAAGGAATATTTTTAATAGCACGCATCACAACCAACGTGTGGCAAACGCCTTAATAAATTGACAGTGAAGTATATTGTTTGGAAGATTAGATTTTGTTTTACGTATTCATTCATGCCAACCATGCCGGACCAGCCGCGGATTGAAGACCCGTCGCACTTTCAAAGGTATAACGCACTTTTTGTCATTCAGTCACTATATCAACTTGTGAGAGCTAATATAACTTTCATTTTCTTACAATTTTGCTGTAATTCTCCTAATGAGTCAGTTTGAATTGCGACACCTTTGAATTTGCTAAAAATCGTCAATGCGTGATGTCCAAATATCTATCTCCGAGAAGTATTGAGTTAGTCACGAGTATGAAGACGCGCTTACACTACGGCGTAACACTATAATTTACAACTGTTATACGCAATACGCATGCCTGAGTCGCGTTACTTGACTTACCATACGTCCGGTCTGTCCCACCCTCCTATACCAACTGAGGTTTTTGGCGCCCAACGTGGGGCAAATGATCACGACTTTTTCACACTAGGGTTGCCAACTTATTTTTTAGTAGAAATGTTAAATTTTTTGATCATTAGTGCCTCTGTCGTCGGGATCAGCCTAATATTAAAATGTAATTAATCACAGTTTTAAAGCCAAAAGTGTAGATGGCAACCCCAAAACTAAATACTACAAGTTCAACGTGCAAACTATCTAGAAAGATAAAAAAGTAGTGTAAAATACAACAAACCAAACCCAGCAGGAAGTCCCACGCTAAATAAAACACACAATTTTAATTTCTAATATAATATCCATGTAATGACACATCAGGTATTACTAGGTGCTCCTTACAGCGGGCAAACTCCTTCTAAAACTACAACTAAACCTACTGCCGAGGTCCGTCACGATTCAGTGACGTCACCAACTATAATGCATACTACCCACCCAAGCAAGACAACTTCAAATCAACTAAAATACGGAATCGCATTACAAAAACTCATAGTGAATGTCCTCAACCAGAGCCCCAAAGTAGGGTAGTTAGCAACGTCACTCAATCAGCAATCTGCAACGAACAACAGCAACCAGTTACCAAGTGTAACTAAGACAAGGGTGTTGGAATATCGCCACCCATAAAGGGAAGTTGGAACAGTACAATATATGAAAAAACAAAGTTAAGTACATTACAAGATCTGTGTGAGGGCGCGGGGGATGTGTCTCAACGTGGCACAAACTACTTTCTTACAGTGAGAAGGCTAAGACAGGTGTTCAAAGTATGATATTTATATCAGAGATGGTAGTAAGATGATGTTTGCACATGCGGTTTAGTTGCGAACTACTGAAATGATGTATAGGTATTAGTTACATCTAAAGACGTAGTTCATTCGGGACTCAACCCTAGAGAACCAAATGTTGTGTCAGAAACACAAAATGCCATATTTTTTTCAAAGTACCCTCATTCTTCAAGCAAATTTTACAACTACCCACGTTGGTTTATCCTTCGCGTCCCCACACTCGCCGCCCTCTATCTAATTTGGCAAGATACGAAGCGCACAGCGGCTGTGTTCACATAGTCAATCATTATAATACTGTCTCAGGAAAAACGACCGCTAATGTACAAAGGGTGTAATTGTCATTTGACAGACGCGCGCTTTCTAGACAACTTAAATTACTATAAAATTAAAATCATCAGATATTGGTAAAAATTATAATTCTTCCTTGGCTTTCATCGATACAAAAGGTAGTTCTTATACCAGAAAAAGTAAAAAAAAAACTGCCTCATATTGGTTTTTTCAAATTGCTCATATTCGGTTCTCACTGGTTATCGAGACGAGAAAGCGCGCGCACTGCTGATTAATCTCAGGAGGTTTCTAATCCTACTTATGCTAAAAATACTGCTATATAATAAGGATAGGTATGTGTATACATAATGTGAATATCATAGCATACGGTAGCCGTGGTGTGTGGAAAGAATAACAAAAAAGAAAACGAAAAAGTCGTTGTAAATAAAAACGAAATAATAATAACTTCTATCACTGAGAAGAACAAAAATAACTGGTGTATTTAATTTCACTGGTATCATAGTTGACCGAATACACGAGTTTAGTTTGTATGAAAAGTGCAGTCGAGAAAATGGCGCCCAGTTGGGACTAACATAGTATGAACTACGAACTACCCTCCACTTTTTTTTACAAGCTTTTATTTAACTTGTTATCTTAACTGCCACTGGTTTTTAGATAAAGATCGTTTTAATTTCCACACGCTACGGTTACAAGTGCGTCGGCTGGCAGGGAATGTAGCCGACCAAGCTACCATGCATACTGCACTACGCTTCGCCGCGCGACCTCGCCTACGCCCAAAATATACACTAATATAAATATAGGGATTAAGTACTTTAGTAATAGACGCTTTTCGGAATTTTCCCGTTTGATGATATATTTTTGGGAGATCTCCCATGATATTGTTTTTGGAACTTTAGTTTGAAAGTATTTTTTTACATTATGTTATAATATTGTCATATTAATTATTACTATTCTGTCTTTTAACACGGACAATGTGGTTAAGTACAAGATTACATTTGAATTCCGAAATGTCTGTTTTTTTATCTAAGTTAAGAAATACTGAATCATAAAAATGATCAAGACGATTCCAAAGATAGGTAAACAATTCTAATAGAATCAAAACTATGACTAACACGAGTATTTGGATCTAAAATTTTGAATTTTAAAAGGAACTTGTAAAAGATCAAGAAAACTATGACAAAGTGTCGATAATTTTGAAAAATCACGTATGGTTTTTAATACTGCTGGTCTTAGGACTAAGTCCGGTATTGCGCTTAAATCTAGGAATTGCACAAACACAACCATCTTTGTCTTTTACACTCACTAATCACATATTGTATTGCTTTTGGATCTAAACGCTACGATTGATAAATTAAGTACTTTCTAATAGAGGACGTAAGGATATCTGAGGTTTTTTTTGGAGAATACTGTCTTAGTTTTACAAAGTTGACGTTTGAAAAGAATTTAAGTACACGCCTTTTATTTTAACGGAATTAAGTACAGTTATTTTAAGAACGGAAATTATTCTGGGAAGATTAGACCGCCAATTTTTTTAATTATATTTTTAGGGTATGGTCCGTTTTTTGGTATTATAAAGGCAGTTCTAGTGCCCTGAAAACATAGTTCCTGCACTTTAGTCTAAGAATACCCTATTTTCTATATATATACTCCCGGGGTCCAGTACAGTTTCTACCGGTTAAGCCACGTCGAAGTGTTTTGAAAGCAAGTTAAAGACTGATTCTATGAACAGAACATACTCCAGTTCGGTGGTCTTTAAGAAACTTTCGTAAAACCTAAGACAGTATCCTCCAAAACTGGCGCCCAACGTGGGCCCAACCCAGCTAACGTTCAAAATCAAAGGATATACCTCTAAAATGTAAATAGACGAGAACGAAGGGCGAGGCCGCGCGGCCATGACAATCTACAGCGGCTTATATACTTAGCTTATTGTCACGGTACACAGGGTGTTAGTCCACACGCTCATACACGCTAAACTAAATTATTATTAATATAAACTAATTTACTTTTGTGAGCGATTTTGGTGGCTCTTGCGGTTATAGAGTATTGTCATGTTTATAGTCCGCTTCATAATTACTTAATCACCATTCAGCCAATTGAAACGTTGACTAAAGTAATAGTCAAATAGATCTCCAACATTTGATAACGTGTAAGTGACAAATCTTAGGGTGGTAAAGAAATTATAATGACTATAGGACTGGATAGTCCAGAAATATTTCGGTAAAATGTTGGTAAATGTATACCTCAAGTCTAGTTATTGAACCTGCGTTTGTCGAAGCTTCTCAAAAACCACAGACAGCGATAATTTTTTCTTGTTTTATGAGGGTAGGTACACAAAAAGCCACCAACACCACTCCCACTATATCTACGTATGTCAATAATTATATATAATACTATTGTAGAATGAGATTGCTTTCCGCTCAGATATGTGTGTCGTGAGCAGAGCGGTCGACGCCGTGTGACGGAACGCTTGTGTCGTAGTGAGCACGTCTGCTACTTGCGACGGTCTGTCGTTGACTGATGACTTGTCATGGGACCAGCCCTGACGGGGAAAATGGCGAGTTTTTTAAGGGACCCTGCTTCTAACGATAAGATTGTTTTAGAGCGAGAAAGAGATACATCTATACAGTATAAATATTGCTATCCCTTTCTAGCAATATGACTGCTAAAGTTTATAGTCGCGGTGGAATCAAGAAGTTTTGAATTAGCATAAATGTATAATTTAAATTTTGCCATCAAACTGTTTTGTTACTAGCCTTAAAGATGTTTTTTGAAATCTAAAAAGCAAGTTGTTTTTGCAAAAGTAAGTACTTAATTAAAAGAGAGTAAAAGAGATTTATAAAACGCAAAACTGAGCGAAATTTTGGCACAAACGTAGGTTCCTAACGAAATGGCACCGTTTTTATAATACTGACATTTCCTACCATTTCTTTGTTTAATTTTATTATTTTAAATATTGAGATTAATTTAGCCTAAATATTTTATTTATTTTATTTCTATATTCCCTTGTTAGTGGGAAGTGAGTTATCCAATAGAATTTTTCTAATTTTATATTTTACCAATATTTGAAATAGTAGGGTAGATAAAACTTTTTATTTAAAAATTATAATTGAATAAAAGCGCAGTCACACAGCGTCATTCTTACCGCGAATGTTAAATATATATATTAATCCCTATGTTCTTCATCATTAAAAAAATACAGCTGCGAATGAGATTCATAAAAATACAGTCAAGTCATCATAAATAATATCAGGTTAATGTATTGCCAAACAAACGTGCACTATGTCTACCACTAAATTACAAAATATCAAAGACAAAATATAAGAAAAATTAGTTTTTTTTTATCGCAACTAAATTATTTGAGATCTTCGCCTTAATATTTAAAAGTTAAGGGGACACGCAACGACGCGAACTAACGAAAAAGAAGACGACATCTTTATTTGTGCATTTTTTTGACAAGTCACTTGGAAAAAATCAAAATACCCTCACAATTGATAAATAAATAAAATATCAAGTGACTCATCAAGAAACACGTCATAAACATGGGACCGTCAATTTTCTCCTATTCGAGCGTATTTGGGAATCGCCTTAATAAATTAACTTTTTAATAAAAAAAAAATGAAATGCGTTCTCTTTGACGCCCGTAGCGGGCAAAGTATTGCTTTAAACTGCCTTACACTAAGTTTAATGAGCCAATAAACATCTTAACTACGTTCGAATACTGATCATTCCCTCTTGTGGCCACTCGAGTACGCGGCAAGACAAAACACCTTAATCAAACAAAAAAAAAATAGTACGTAGGAACTATATCGATAAAGAAATTAAAATAGCCGAGCTAAGACCTATCGTGTTGTAGGCGGGTGGGGTTTTCATGACAATATTGCTCGTTACCGTTTAGATGTACATGGGTAGGCCGTACATGGCTCCCCAGTCGACGCCCTGGAAGGACGACATGTCGACGCCGGCGAGGGAGTAGGCGGCGCCGAACTGGGGCAGTGCGGGCTGCGGCTGCGGCTGTGGCGGCGCCACCAGCGCCGTGGCAGCTGTGGCCGCAGTGGGCAGCGCGTAGGGGGCATACCGGTACGCGTGCGCCGCTCCGACCGTGGGCACGGCGCCGACGCCGCTGGTGGCGTACACCAGCCCTCTGCCCGGTCGCAGCACCAGCCTCTTGCCAAGCGCGAGCGGTGCAGCTGCGACTGCTTCCTTCGGCTGAGCGCGCTTACACTCCACTTTCTTATTCTTAATCGTATGGAAGTGTATATCACACACACGCTCCACAGCCTCTTCAGAATGGAAGGTCACGAAGCCGAAGCCCCGATGGCGTTTGGTTTGCTGGTCCATGAGCATCACGGCGTCTTCGACCAAGCCGAACTGTGAGAAGTAAGACCTGACCTCTTCGGCGGAGGTGTCCTGTCCGACCCCGCCGACGAATATCTTCTTGGTCTTGGCGGGTCGAGGAGCTGACTTGGGGGTGGCGTGTTTGGGGTCGATGCGCTTGCCGTCCAGCGTGTGGACCGGGACAGCGAGGACTTTGTCGACGGAGGACGCCTCCTGGAACGTGATAAAACCGAAGCCGCGCGATCTCTGCGCGCGGCTTGTGTCAGTTGTATGTCTGGGTATGGCTGATGAAGTGAGGGGATAGATCTTTTCCTTTCTTTCTATGCGGAATCTGTAAGGTTAGGGAGTAAACACACTTATAAGCATAGAATCGGATCTTGAGCCCTTCTGAAAAAGTTTTATATCCAAAAGCGAAAAAGCCGTCATCCACCTCGTTTCAAATCAAAAGGATATAAAGCTTTTCCTGACCAGCTCAAGTCGATTCTTCGACATTAAATGTGGTCATTCCCTAAAGCTACAAGTTATTTTTTGACGCCACTTTGCAGAATAAGTGTTTATAAAGGTCTGTTCCCCCACTTCTCTTCAAAAAGGGAGTGACAAGGGTTTTAGTGACTTACACCTAAGTACCTACAAGTGAAACGAGAACTACTAGTCTCAATCAAAACTTAAAATCAACGGTTAATGTTATATTTTACTTGAATCAAGAGCGTATAAAATTACAAAAAGAAAAATCGAGAAAAACTTTCTCAAAAAAAAAAAGTACTGTATGTACTCTACGGTCGAAAAAAAGAGTATAAGTTTAAAAATATTGCCAATCAATAAATTCTATATACTCAACTTCTTTTACAGACAAAAACTTTAATTTCTGAAGTTAATTTTGGTAATACTGGTACAACGCAAACCTACCTAGCTATATGAAGATATATAGAACTATAATTTATTAGAAAATGTATAAAATACACTACTTTTAGTACGAATTTATATACGCTCTTGAGAAACAGGGTTTTTAAGGTTAGATTCCATCAGTGTCACCATAAAACTTAGGCAGGGAGATAGGGTTCAAGTAATTTATTTCATCTCAAATAGCTTTACTATGAAAAGCTATTATCATTTGCCTTTTCCCCCAACTATGTTGGGTCGCCTCCCAGTGTAACCAGATGCAGCTGAATACCAGTATCTTACATGGAGCAACTGCCTATTTGACCTCCATAACTTAATAACCGGGTAATACAATACCAAAGTAAAAACTTATACATTATAATGGGGTCGGTTCCAACTCTACTGAATGCCAATGTTTTAAATGGAGCGACCGCTTTTCTGACGTCCACAACCCAGTTAAACAGTTTACTATAAAAACTTTCTTATAATACAAAGAAAACAAGAACTTTTCAAATCCGTTACAGCACTCAAGAAACGACAATTTAAACTTGAGTAGAAATTCAGTATTATGTAAACTCTAAGTAAAAGGTATTTCTTAGAACACTTTGTGAGAGAGAAAACGTTTCTATTTGACAATGGAATGTCAAAGTTTTGGATTATAATTAAAGTTACATTTCTGTGGATTTGCCGCTTAGAAATTTCTCTTTTCATGGTATTGTGGACTTATGACTGTTAGTATTAATTCTCGAACCAACTATTTGTATGGTTTGTTTTACCGTTGTTTGTAAACCAAGCCTTATTACTGGTATGTTTGAGGTACAATTAAAAAAAACGACAACTACCAAAATGCTGCTCAATCGCTATGATAGATCACAGCGACGCAATTCATTTCTATATAACGCTATGAAAACGACAACCCAAGTAAAAAGGCCAAACCAAACTTTCAGGAAACGTTTTCTTAGTGATATAAAAACCAGTTGCGTTGCTGCGGTTTGTCATAGCAATTAGTTGGCTTTACCACTGCTGTTCGCGGTCATCTTCGAAATTGTACCTGTACCACCTCCAGATAAGGTCGCTTTATTGTATTGACTCTTAATTTCCGCTCTTATTGGACTCTGTTATCTTTAACATAAGACTTGAATAAAGAAGTAAAAAGTAAGTAGCAACAAGATGAAATAATTTTATCAAACACCATCTCCCCGACCAAAACAATGACACACAAACAATAAGTAAAAAATAAATCACACTATGTCCCCACATTTAAGAGCTATATTCGCAAATCACAAATATTATGTTAAATGAGGGTAGATGGAGATTTACGTGGGTTACTTAGTTTACTAGTAATCGTACAGAGGTCGTCCTAAGTACTCATGCTTCCGTCAGTGGTACATCTAGTTGGAATTAGTGATGATTTGTGACCATTTTATGCCGATAGATTTTTTAAAAATATCTAAGCACGTTACATAATATATTCAAAAGCGATTGAAGCACCAGGTTTCACTATTTTTGATATTTATAGAACCAATCAGAAAGAGACTTTATAGATCAATATAGTATAATATTAATTACTAGCTGACGTCCCGCGGTTTCACCCGCGTAGATCCCGTTCCCGTGGGAATTCAGGGATAAAAAGTAGCCTATGACACTCAGCAATAATGTGGCTTTCTATTGGTGAAAGAATTTTTAAAATCGGTTCAGTAGATCCCGAGATTACCCCTTACAATTTAACAAATACAAACTTTACTTCTTTATAATATTAGTATAGATTTGGAATCTTTTCATTATTCCAAAATGGGCCTGCTCTTGACCTCGATCACGCCTGATGGAAAGGGATGGATGTGGTCTTTGATGGAACGAGCGTATTCAGAAGATACCTTTGGTCTTCTTCCAGGATATAACTAAATACATACCAGTATTTTATATGGAGCGAGCGACCGCCTGACCGCCACAACCAAGTTTCTGGGTAATACTATACCACTTGGTAAGCCTGGTTTTTAGTATTTTCTTGCGTTTTTTGTTATCAATGAGGCTCATTAAAATTTGCTAAATCTAAAGACGTGATGTGGAGTTTTTTGGTCATTCTCCTCCATAGAGATCTCTGCTTTGGAATGGGCAACTACAGTACTTTTACAAGTTATTATGCCTTGTGACTGTAGCTGCACTTTCTTTGTTTATCTGACATTCAAATGTGCCTGTAATGGTCTAATTAACCGACTTCCCAAAAGGAGGAGGTTCTCAATTCGATTGGTATGTTTTTTTTTCTATGTATGTACACCGATTACGCTGCGATTTATCATCTGATTTACGTGATTCTTTTTTAGTTTGATGCGGAATAGTTGCCATTTGGTCCCATAAAAATTTAGTATAGTTTGGTTCAGTATTTTTCATTTTATGAAGATTTTTCTTAATGTATGAACATTTTTCGTTAAAGTGTGTTCGAGAATAACTTCGTCGTTTATGAACCAATTTTGATGATTCTTTTTTTATTGCGAAGGAGATATTTTAAGAGTGGTACTATGATATGGAAACCAGGACCTGGTGATGGAATCCCAGAGAACTCGAGGGCAACCCTCAAATTTCATAGGCACGTATTACGTGTTTCGTGTTTTTTTGTCGAATGTTAGGTTTTTTAAATATATACTTTGAGTTTTGGTAACGTGATTGTCAAATTTTGAGTACCTACCCTGTTCAGAATCTTGATGGAGAGACAAATCCCCTTTATTTTTGTGGGGGGGAAATCATCAAATGACTCCTCCCGCTCTGCCCTACTGACTAAAAACCACTCATGTTCGTTCTTAGCCCTTTGTGCCGAGGCCACGGTATCTCTTTCGAACAACCTGCAGTCCCGACGGGATAGACAAATCCCTCAATATTAACAGTACTACTTTAATGAGCTGAAAATTCTAGCCAGTCCATTAAGAGACCAGGCTGTAGTCAATACTAACTTAGTTTTACCACAATCACTGGACTGGCCAGTCTAATAAACCTAGTACTTCATTCACCAAATATTAAATACATTTACAAGTTAAAAACGTGCAATAAAATGGCCACAACAATACATACTAAGAAAATTACTGACAGACAACTATTTCTTATTTAATATTAGCACGAATCTGTCTAACCGAGCAATGTTACCCTCAACGTGTACCAAATTTCTACCATTTTCATCTGAGCATCTCAGTGTTAACACCTCAGTGAGAAAATTACTATTTACTCTTTTCTACCAAAAAGATTTCCAATCTATTTCTGTGATCTTAGCTAAGTACTATTAATTAATTAGTAGAAAATCGAAGTTTATAGGTTTTGCAGATCAATAAAGGGGTGAAGTCAGTGTTGCTATGTTTAAAACTATTTTTGGGGATGGTCACATTAAACTAGAAAGAGAGAAAATATTAGATACTTAGTAAATTGTTTAATATTTTAATGTGAAGTAAGCTTAAGTACAGGGAAAAGGCTAAAAGTTTGAAGCAACCTACTGAGACTACAATAGAAGTGATAAAAATTTATTATTTCAAGGAAATAACAGGTAATTTTTACTATAAATTGGGTAAAATCAATTACAAGAAGAATAAAATGCCTAGTAGAATAGAACAGTACCATAATATATATATATATATATTTAGATGTAAAATTCTAGTCTTACAACACAATTGTGACCAATACAAATCAAACAAAAAACATCAAACAGATTTATTTACTACAAAAAAACTTACTAAATTAGTAGAAAAAGTAAAAGTATGGCAACACCGACTGAAGGGGAACTACCAGATTCAAAAATAGAAGACAATAGAAGGAGTATTTTATCAAATCCATATTTCTAGACCTAACGTTCTATGTTAGTGAGTCTAGCATGCCGGTTTGACTATGTTATTTAATGGATATACTTTTATTAGTGTACCTAGGTTACTTTGGATCAACCATAGCCCAACTATGTGTGGAGATTTTGGTCCATATGCAAAAAAGACTGGATTTACTGGGAGAGGAAGGCGAGGAAAGGCGTTGTTAGAAAAACAAGAGGGATTGGGCAATACTTAGTTTGTCAAGTCAATCCTATGAGTTGTGAATGGGACCTTGCTATTATGGATTAAAAGACATCATGCAAAAGGGTTTACAATAATAAAAAGGGTTACTTAATACTTTCAATTGGATTAAGAAAATACACTAAAGATGGTAGATGAAGAATCTGATTGGATTATAAATATATAGTAAAAACAAAGACTGAATAACTGGGAAACTATTCTTTTGGTCTCGAAAATTTATAACTTATTTTGACAAAAATGGCCATTGGGATTTCTGGCTGATTTTACTAAGGATTGGAGGGAAACTTTTATTATACTGTGTTTGGCTAAGGGTCACATTAGGTCAAGGATACCGGAAATTGAAAAACTCCAATTTTATTCTGTTATTGGTTAAATAGAAGGAAAAGGACATTGCAGGGTCACTACAATACCAACTAGGACGGAATTAGGGGAAAATTCATTTAAAAAAAATGATATTTTTTGCACATGGCCTAGATCAGCCACACGAACCTACTATTCTACCTAGTCCAAATCAACCTATACAACGATACTAAGACTGACCGAATGCGCTCCGTCTTCTGCCTACCGCTGTCTTGAAAAAATTGGCGTTATTATATTCTTAATTGCTAGTTTTTTTGTTGCTTACATTCGTCGATAACTTAGTATGGGAAGTTGTTAACTGACTACAAAAAGGAGGGTCAAGTTTTCGATGTTATAGAAATTATATCAGCTTCTAGGTATTATTTTCAATTCATATAATACGGTTTTAGCAGTTGCTTTAATTGGAACTTAGGTATCTATATAGTACCTAGCGAAGTTAGATCGGTCAAAACATGGCATTTTTGGACCAACTTGTAAAATTTTAACAGAAGATATTACTGTAGTTATCGACAAATGTAAACAAGATGAATTAGTCTTAGCAACATGCCAGGAAGATAAGTAAAGGATAGGATAATACATAATTATATTTACACTTTTCCTATAATCTATAAAAATAAATAACATTGTTATCTCTAACTAATTGAGCGATCAGGCGATCTATCTCCGGTCGTGTCGGAGTCCGTCCCATCGCACTATGAGAGTAAAGGAACAAAGAGTGCACCTGTGCCTGGGAACACACTTGTGCAATATAATATCTACCACGCCGATGGTTAGTCTCCCACTAAGATTGGTCGCGACGACCAATCGGTCAGAAGAACTAATAGAATTGTGACCTAAAAGTAGTCGACTGGCGAAATGTGGGTACCTATACACCTTACCCTTTTTTTTTGTGGGTGGAAAATCATCGAATAACCCCCGCTCTTGGGCAGAGCGAAGGATAGTGTCAGACTTCTACTGACTAAAAACCAAACCCATGTTCCTTCTTCGCCCTTGTGTCGGAGCCGCGTTATCCTTTCGATAATCCACAGCCTCGACGGGCGTCGGCCCTTGCGGGCCCCTTCCATATTGCTGATATCTCTTTGAGGCGCGCGTGGAACACGTACGCGCCGCGCGCCGCCCACACGTTCTGTTGCCGTCATGTCAACGGCTGGACGGCGAGCTAGCCCGTTACTCACCGTCCTCAGGCCCGCGTCTACGGTGGCCGGAGGTCATCGCGTGACCCCCGACGCCTGGAGCGCCTTCCACGGCGACTGGGACGTTGAGAGGTTCTCTCCCTCTCTCGTTCCGCCACCTCCTTCGCTAGCATCACTGCTTCGCAGAAGGAGGCGACGGCGTCCCATTCCTCTTCGCCCCGGACCATGGCTTGCACCAGGGCCGGACGCGAGAGGTCGCCGCTACGAGAACACGGCGGGGCTCTGCCCAAGCAGGGCACGCCTCCACAGTGTGCTCCACCGTGTCCTCCGGTCGATCCTCGCAGTGGAAGCATCCGGGCGTTTCCTCCCGCCTGATTGGGTACAGGTACCTCCCGAAACACCCGTGTCCGGTGAGGACCTGCGTCAGACGGTAGGTGAGGGCGCCGTGGCAGGCGCCACTCCTCAAAGAGGGTCTTACCGCCACTATCGTGGCGTGCCCTATACACCTTACCCTTGAGGCATTAGAGGCGTTATGTTTTAACTAAAAGTAATATTTCCCGAGTCCATGGCTAGCCTCTTCTGAGATTGGCAAACACTATCTGCGATACTCAGAGATATTTAATGATTACTTATGCCGTCACTTAGTAAAGATTTGACATACTTTTGTATGACAAAAATGTCAAAACCACTAAGTGATGGCCTAATAGTCCAAGATCCCAGGGCCGCCAGACGTCACGTATTTTCTGACGAAGGAAATGTGGGCGATTGAGTAGTGTTAGTATGAACTAAGAACACACTACTACCAGCTAGCTTGCTTGGACGGCCAATTTTCAGGTATCAGGTCATCAAGGTACACAAAAAAATTACTTACGTCACGTATTTTCTACAAGCTGATTTTTACGTATATTTTAGGCAATATTCTTAAAAATAAGTCGCAAATACTCCCAGACACTTTCCGTCGGCCGTATTGCTTAACAGACGCTTTAAAGATTACTAAACGCCTTATTATTTAATACTTAAAGCTAATTGATCGAAATATTACCATGCTATATTGGGCAGGCGCTCCAAAATGCATCCGAGCGTTGAAAGCAACGTTTTCAACAAAATTCTGAAGACACAGGCAATGGACAGATCCTGTTGAATGCCCACCGAATGAGTCCAGTGGAGGTCTGTATGTCAGCCACACGAGCGATGCCATGCGATCTCAGGTAAACAGCCACAATACGTTTAAGTCTAAACTTTTTGGGAACTTTAAAGCGTCTGTTAAGCAAAACGGCCGCTAGGAAGTGTCTGCGAGTATTGGCAACTTATTTTTAAGGATATTGCCTACAATATACGTAAAAATCAGCTAGTAGAAAATACGTGAAGTAAGTAATTTTTTTGTGTACCTTGATGACCTGATACCTGAAAATTGGCCGTCTTAGCAAGCTAGCTGGTATTCGTGCGTTCTTAGTACACACTAACGCTACCCAATCGTCCACATTTCCTTCGTCAGAAAATACGTGACGTCTGGCGGCTCTGGGATCTTACTCTATAAGCAATCAAAGCTCTCTGAGTGCGGCAGTAAGTGTTTGAAATTCAGTCTGGGAGATTCTTAGGTAAACTTGTCTTATTCTCTCATTTTATTTTTTCTCTAAGCAATCTGATTACTCAATTTTAAAGTTTGTTACCCCCGTGGAGCGTTATAAATCGTAGTTCGACGTCACAGTTATGCAACAGTGTCTGCAGTCGCGGTCAATAACTCATTGAGCCATACAATTATCTTGACAAAAAAACATTGCGAACATTTCAGCGTAATATCGTTTTTAGGAAAAACGGAAACTTATCTCTTTTTTGTCTATTTTCTCGAGAGCTATGCAACTTAGGAAATACGATGTATTTTATTTATTTAAATATTTGCTGGTGGCTAACTTGGTGTAAAGAGATTTTATACAACCCATAGGCCCTTTTTTTTTGGGGTGTCATAATAAAATGACTCGTAGGGAGTCAGACTTCTACTGACTAAAAACCACCCATGCTCATTCTTAGCCATTTGTGTCGAGGCCGCGGATCTCTTTCGAACAACCCGCAGCGCCGACGGGAGCCGCCCATAGGCCTCTAATTTGGCTTTGCATGCCGTCGAGAAATATCAAACAATTATCTCTCAGGCATGCTGGTTCGGATGCTTCCATTGCGAGGATCGACCGGAGGACACGGTGGAGCACACTGTGGAGGCGTGCCCTGCTTGGGCGGAGCCCCGCCGTGTTCTCGTAGCGGCGGTCGGCGGCGGCGACCTCTCGCGTCCGGCCCTGGTGCATGCCATGGTCCGGGGCGAGGAGGAATGGGACGCCGTCGCCTCCTTCTGCGAAGCAGTGATGCTAGCGAAGGAGGTGGCGGAACGAGAGAGGGAGAGAACCTCTCAACGTCCCAGCCGCCGCGGAAGGCGCGGAAGGCGCTCCGGGCGTCGGGGGCCACGTGATGGCTTCCGGCCACCGTAGACGCGGGCCTGTGGACGGTGAGTAATGGACTAGCTCGCCGTCCGGCCGTCGTCATGACGGCAACAGACCGTGTCGGCGGCGCGTTCGTGTTCCACGCGCGCCTCAAAGAGATGTCAGCAAGGAGGGGCCCGCAAGGGCCGACGCCCGTCGGGGCCGCGGATTTTTGTACTAGATGACGTGGCCTCGGCGCAAGGGCAAAGAAGGAACATGGGTTCGGTTTTTGTCAGTAGAAGTCTGACACTCCCCTTCGCTCTGCCCAAGAGCGGGGGGGGGGGGGGGGGTCATTTGATGATTTTCCACCCACCAAAAAAAAAAAAAGGCATGCTGGTTCTTCTCACGATGTTACACCCTACCTACAACACCGTTTTGTATATAAATGTTCCACTATTAGCAGGTAAATAAATTAATAATTTATGTACAGGAGCGAATACGTAATAATATGTAAAACGAAGCATTATTTGTAAATAATTGGCATGTTGCTAAGGCGTCTATGGTACATACTTATCTACTGAAATAATAAAATCAACATAAAAAAGAGGTGGATGCAATGCAAAGTTAAATAATTGACAATTTCTAATAGAAATCTAAATATGACTGGTAAAATGTGGGTGGACAATATACCTCTGCTTAACCCTTCAAGGATTACAAGTGTGATGTTGTTGTTTTTACTTGCATTCAAAGATTTAAACGAGTTGTGGAACAAATGGACATTTACCTGAAGAGAGCAAAAATAAAAAAAAAAAATTAACTATTCACATGAAACTATTAACTTTTCTAATAATCGTTTTATTAAATTCATATTTTAAATCATTCTATTTTCATTTTACCAATTCTTTGTTTTCATTGTCTTCTTACCATAGCAGGCAAAATGTGGTTGTACTATTAGGTACTCCTCTGCCAAACCCTTTGGGGATTACAGGCGTGATGTTATGTTCTCTTCTTACCCTTGTCAAACTGTGCCCACCTTACCTAAACCTCTCATAAAAAAAGTGGTTGTTCAAAGTATTGCAAACCATACTATGTGAAAGAATTTCCAAGTATTATATTATTTATCAATAAAAATTTACTTTGCATCACCCCACCACAAAAACCAAACTACCGCAGCCCCCCCCTTACCTGTGTCACAGGATCCTTCATGATCAGAACATCGGTAACAGGCCCGAACATGGCAAAGTACTCTCTGAGCTTCTCCGAGCTGGTCTGCCAGCTGAGACCGCCCACAAACAGCTTGCTGGGCGACGGTGAAGTGCTGCCTGTGATCGGAGCTGGTTGTACTCCGTTAGCGGTGGACGTCACCGGGGTTGAACGCCCGGATGACGGGGAAGTTTCTGTGGGGAAATAGGGATCTAGGGTCAATGTTGTGATGGAGTTCTTTTAGGATTAGTTAGATTGTAATACATAATTTATTGAACTGTTGTTATGGCAAATATCTAGTGTACTGTTTTGAACAATTTCAATATTACAGTAATCAAGACATCCCATTTGTTAAAATAAGTTAAGACTTTCTATAGGCTTTAGCCTATAGAAAGTAATTTGTTAGTAGCAGTCACCAAGTTTGGATTTGTGCCCCGTTGATGCCAGAAGGCCGCCCCCTATTACATGGGACTTAAACTGGCAAAATGTGGGTGTACTATGAGGTACACCTGTGCCTAACCCTTCAGGTATTACAGGTGTTATGTTATGTTGTTTGGAACGTAACACAGACAGTAGCCAATTGTAACTAATAAATATTCTTTAGAAAATTGTATTAGATGTGGAGTGAATGATAATAATATTACCAACAACACAAAAACAAACATTTTTTGTTATAATCTGAGACAATAATTCTGTAATCACCTAACATGAAATAATTTGAGCATTTGATTAAATTATTGTATTTGAGTTAAAATTATGGACCTAGATTATGGAATACAAAATAGAATTTTCAAATTGTAGAATTTATTGCCTACCTGATTCAAGCAGGGCATGGTATAATATAAGTAATAATAAGATTATTTACTTGAACAAACAGCCTCAATGTGAAATATGATTTGTTTGTTTTCAACAAAAGAAACCTGTTTTGCTTACATAATCAAAATAATACAATTGAAACCTCTATGTAAATCCATTTAGTTGGTAAAACTTGTCTTATTTGAAATATATTACCAATAGAGCTATGAATTATTTTATGATAAATGCCAAGCTATTGAACTGAAAGCAAAGATTTGAATTAGAAATTCAGTTCAATGATTTATATCTTACAAGAAAACTGTCATAACTTGAGTTTGTTTGATAGAAAATACTTACTTGATATCTTCGTACAAGAATGATTGAGTTGAATATTGTCTGATAAACATCAATCTAATATTCTAATTGGATGAAAGGCTAAGTGAGTTTGACCTTCAATTTACTCAAAAATGTGTGATACTTTTGCTAGTTTTGAATTGAATACTAAATACTCTTTACAAACCTCTAAGAATATGCTTGAGGACACCATTTCAAAGCCTACACAATCCTAATAAGATTCTTGTAAGTTTAAACATAATGCAAGGCAATCATATTTATAAATTACTGTGTGTGGTTGAAAATACTAAATTTACATGTAATTTACTATACCTAATATCTAACTCTGAAGGAATACAGTAGAATGCCACACAGCCTGCCATTATGTTTTGCAGATAGACAATCTACCTTCTACTTTTACCTCCATTTTGAGAGGCTGTTTGAAAAGATTCATTTGTTTTTTTCTGAAGGAGACGCCGCTCAAAAAGGGGGCCTTCTAACGGAGAAATTAAAATTGAAACTCACTTATTTGTTGCACAGCAATCTGCTGCTGCTGGTGTTGTTGATGTGCTGCTGCAGCGGCCGAGGCGGCGGCGTGCGCGGCGGCCTGTGCACTCAGCACATGAGCCGTCAGCTCGCCGCCCACCAGCCCGCCATCCAGCACCTCCACACCTCCCAGCGTCCCGCTAGAATATAACCCCATCATTGTCACTACCGCACCAAACAAATCACGACTTAAAACTAAATTATTTACGTAAATATCGATAGCCGAATCACGATTCGGTCCAACGGCGCTTTCACTTTGTGGCAGAGAAAAAAAAACAAAACACGATCTGTTTACATTCAGCTGTTTTTTTTATTTTTTTTATTTACCCCGAAGGGAAGGCTAAAGTCTTTCGACCATAATATTGCCTAGTTACATTCAGCTGAATTTCCCGCTAATGCTATATAAATAAAGCTGAATAAATTGAAATTTAATCTATTTGTGTACACAATAATTACAGTATTATTAATTTACATTTCGTACATCGCAAACATTCAAAATAGTCGTGAAATTCGTGGTTAATTGAATTTAATAAACGGCGAAGGTTGTAATAGTAATTTTATGAGACGTATTGTTTACGGTTTAATGGGATTGGGATGGGAGAATTGATGGGATTGGATAGTACTTAATTGACATTACCAACGCCATGACATTGACAGATAGATGAGATGATAGCATGTAAACATGTAGGTCTTACTGAGGCTGAAGAAATAATTTATTATGCCACGTCTTGTGTGATAAACTAAATAATAGATCTTGATATTATTATCTTAACTGTAAAGTGTATGTCTTTCCTATCAATCATGACATTTAGAATCTCTCGGGGCTTCTTGGGAGAGGCAAATATTTGCATTTGAGATGAAACGCGAAACGAATGTGATATGTGACGCTTTCCTCTAGATTTATCCGTTTTGTCTGAAATATTTAACAACGTGAATATCAAATGTTTTATGTACCTATTCAAATAAGCAGTGATATGCACATTTTTATGTAAAAATAAAAACACTGATTGTATTAAAGTGTTTGTTTGGAGCACCAATGCCGTCGCCACTCGTTATGAGGCTAAGTTGCTCACTGGTAACAAAGAGTGCTATTGAGCCAAGAATAGTGCTAGCTGCTTACGTTTGTCATTACTGCTAAGTGCTAAGACATAACCACATAGCTGATTTGAATGTAAGGTACCTATATACCCCCGTCGGGGCTGCGAATGGCCTCGCGTGGCCGCGTGGCCTCGGCACAAGGGCGAAGAAGGAACATGGGTTGGTTTTTAGTCAGTAGAAGTCTGACACTCCCCTTCGCTCTGCCCAAGAGCGGGGGGAGGGGGGGGGGGGGTTATTTGATGATTTTCCACCCACCAAAAAAAAAAGGGTACCTATATACTTTTATTTCGCCAGAGAGCACGTAAGCCAGCTAGTGGGTGGGCCGGCAGACCAATGACATTATGTTGTTATGCAAAGTTAGTCTCTGTTCTACAATAAAAAATATTAGATCATAACCAAATCGCTTCCGAAGAAATATAATATTCTCGTAAATATTCTAGACGGTCGAGTCTAACAGAAAAGCGCACGCCGCCCGCCGCCGGAAAAGCTTTTATTTTATTGAAAATGAACTTAGCCGTACAGCTGCTCCACAAAAATTACCCTCCTACGAGTTGCGCATTTCATCTCTACGAGGCTATTACTATCCCTCTCACACTCATATATTTTCCAAATAAACCAGTCTCCGTTTCTGTCTGAAACTAATATAGCTGTCCTTTTCTAGCATAGCCGTTGGATTTATTCGTATCTCACTCGCTGTTTATGGGTGTGGTGTGGAGGGCAAGTTCTCGTGGCTCAGGGGCAGTCGGTGACAATCATCAGACAAAGCCTAGTGTCGGATAGCTGCCATTGCATCTAAATATTTGAGCATGAAGTGAGATTTTGAAATTAATAAATACGCATTTTTTGGAGCAAATAATGATGCAGAATATTTTACGAGTTGCATTACTTTCATTTTTTTCCTGATATTCTAATTATCGGAAACTGTTATTTTGGATCTCGCTATCCACAGTGCATAATAAAAATGACTAATGGCGACTTTTTTTGGCATTTCAAATGTATCATTTCCAGATTTAGCCAAAAATGTTTTTTTAAGTCTCCAGGAAACTTGTAACCTCCTTAGTCCTTAGTAATTTTCAGAGAGACGTCAAAGAAATGTTTAACTTTAACTTTACAAAATTATACAATATTTTAATAATATTATTATGGAAGTTGAAACGCAATAGTTCAAGATATTAACCGATAATTAAAGCCTCTTATGACAAAGGAGTTTCTCAAGGGTACTAAATTATTGGTCAAGTACGCTTCCCGCTACGGAAGCGTGATCAAACTCTTGGGCTTATCAACTCCTATTATTTTTTACACAAACTCGACAGCGGTTTAACCTTCTTAATTTTTTCATGCTAAATAATAAATTAATCACATCTGCACTCAGAACTTTTAAATTCCATTTCTAAACAAATTAAGAATTGTTAAACGGTATAATCTTGTTCACCAACTTTGATAGATGGGGTTTTTGCCGAGGGATCTTTTAAAGAATTCCCTTGTCCAACAATAAATCAGGGCAGACTCGCGCCATTTATCTCGTCTGAACATGATGTGGGGTATATTCCTTACGACCTTACACTATCCTCGTGATAATACGACCCAAGATGTTTTCTGTGTTGTATTAAAATGTCACAACGAAATTCCCGTGTATGGGACTCGTTAAAAATACATATTTCATGTGTTACTGATTTATTATGTGCGAGCGTTTTCCATTAGCAACAAAATAATTTTCTCGTGACTATATAGCTTTCGTTGTTCCATTGTTAATTATTCATAAGTACTTGTTCATACTGTTTACACGTTTGCGTTAACTTTCGATATCTATGATGAACAACTCATCCTGAACTAATAATTTAATTACACCACTTTGAAGTTTACAGGTAAGTTAGATAAGCACGCAATCCGAACTAATTTCTTAAGTTTTAATTCTGTTAGAGCTTCTTGCGAAAAGTATTTCCAACACTATCAGCGTAAGAAGCAGCGTCATTCGACTTAAACGAATTTTCCGGTGGATACCTACTTCTTCTGTCGCAAATTACGCAATGCTTTACCGCAATGAATTCAGTTTCGATAAATTAAGACACCGTAAAGTGAGAAAAACGTCAGCCGTGACAAATAGTTTCTCTAATTCGCTTTCGGGTCAAAGGCGAAGCGGGCGGCTGTTTGTTACGACCTGTCGATGGGAGAACGAAATGAGTCATTGGTGCATTGGAGTTTGGACACTTTCAGCGTAATTTACACTTTATTTTGCAAGGGATGTCTAACAGACTAGTGTAGTAGGTAGGTAAATTATTCCAACTCAGTATTATTATGAAGATATGAATACCTATTTGGTTAGTCCAGTTAGTAGGTACATTTATTGGTTGGAATTAAAATATTTTTTCTCTTCCGCAAGTCGTCGTTTGACGTCGACGACGTCGGACGTCGGACGTCGCTTGGTAAAGGTTTTTGGCAGTTTTGTCATACAAAAGTATGTCAGGCCTTTGCTGGGTGGCGGCTTGAGTAATCGTTGGATATCTCTGAGTGCTGCAGTTAGTTTAATTCGACTATTCAAAAGTGCCTGTAACGGCCTACTTGAAATAAATGCTTTGACTTTGACTTTGACTTTGAAACGTGAAGTGTTACATGCTATTGCCAACAAAACAAAATGGCAGTGTCAGTACCTACTGTCAGTGTTTCTTGGTTGTCTGTGGTCGTATCTGTGGTTGTCTGTGGTGAACAATGTAGAATTCGAATTACACAAATTACATAGATGTATGTACCTGGTCTACAATATTATTTTCACTTCTCTCGCTCTAAAATTCGTCTTTATGTCGTGCGTAGGCGACAAAAAGTCGCGTTTTATGCTCTAGAGCATAAAGTAAAATCTTCATCGAAGACCAAGGTAATCGGCACAGGTAATCGGCCCAACAGCCGCAGGAACAACTTCAACTTCATAGAATAACCTCTTTAATTTAATTCGTTTCGCTAGTATTCTATGAACAACGGATTACTGCTTTTCATTACGAATACAAGGAAAGTTGATGGAAATAGGCTTCCCCCAATTACCTAAATCGCTTGATGGCAATAGGCTTGCTCTTAATTAGGTTGGTTGATGGCAATAGGCTTGCTCCTAATTACATCATTTGATGGGAATAGGCTTACTCTTAATTACATTGATTGATGGCAATAGGCTTGCTCTCAATAACCTAAATCAGTGGATGGCAATAGGCTTGCTCCTAATAAGATTGGTTGATGGCAATAGGCTTTTCCTAATTATATCGGTTGATGACACTATGCTTGTCCCTAATCACATCAGTTGATGGCAATAGGCTTGCTCGTAATTACATTGGTTGATAGCAATAGGCTTGGTCCCAATTACATCAGTTGATGGCAATAGGCTTGCTCCTAATTACATTGGTTGATGGCAATAGACTTGCTCCTAATTACATCGGTTGATGGCAATAGGCTTGTCCCTAATTACATCAGTTGATGGCAATAGGCTTGCTCCTAATTACATTGGTTGATGGCAATAGGCTTGCTCCTAATTACATCATTTGATGGGAATAGGCTTACTCTTAATTACATTGATTGATGGCAATAGGCTTGCTCTCAATAACCTAAATCAGTGGATGGCAATAGGCTTGCTCCTAATAAGATTGGTTGATGGCAATAGGCTTTTCCTAATTATATCGGTTGATGACACTATGCTTGTCCCTAATCACATCAGTTGATGGCAATAGGCTTGCTCGTAATTACATTGGTTGATAGCAATAGGCTTGGTCCCAATTACATCAGTTGATGGCAATAGGCTTGCTCCTAATTACATTGGTTGATGGCAATAGACTTGCTCCTAATTACATCGGTTGATGGCAATAGGCTTGTCCCTAATTACATCAGTTGATGGCAATAGGCTTGCTCCTAATTACATTGGTTGATGGCAATAGGCTTGCTCAAAATGTTTTTATATCAGGTGTTATGTCAAGTTTCCTACTGAAAAAAAAAGTTAATTGGCGGGAACTATAATTATTTTTACAATATTTAAAAGTTGCTGTTTCATTTCCTCGCAATCGAAGTGAAAAGTAGAGTGTAAAACTCGTCCATAAAACCAATTTTACTCTCTACTTTATATCCATCCTCGCTCGCAAGCTCGCATCGGATGGATAAACGTCTCGCGCAAAATGGTGCGTTTTATGCACTTGGTGTACAATCTACTATTTCACTTCTCTCGCTCTAAAATTCGTCTTTATGTCGTGCGTAGGCGACATACAGTCGCGTTTCATGCTCTAGAGCATAAAGTAAAATCTTCGTCGAAGATCAAGGTAATCGGCACATGTTCGGCCCAACAGCCACAGCAACAACTTCATAGAATAACCTCTTTAATTTAATTCGTTTCGCTAGTATTCTAAGAACAAGGGATTACTGCTTTTCATTACGAATACAAGGAAAGTTGATGGGAATAGGCTTCCCCCAATTACCTAAATCGCTTGATGGCAATTTATAGGCTTGCTCTTAATTAGGTTGGTTGATGGCAATAGGCTTGCTCCTAATTACATCATTTGATGGGAATAGGCTTACTCTTAATTACATTCATCATCATCATCATCATTTCAGCCAAAAGACGTCCACTGCTGGACATAGGCCTCCCCCAGGCGTCGACTTTGATTGATGGCAATAGGCTTGCTCTCAATTACCTAAATCAGTGGATGGCAATAGGTTTGCTCCTAATCACATCGGTTGATGGCAATAGGCTTGTCCCTAATTACATCAGTTGATGGCAATAGGCTTGTCCCTAATTACATCAGTTGATGGCAATAGTCTTGCTCCTAATTACATTGGTTGGTGGCAATAGGCTTGGTCCCAATTACATCAGTTGATGGCCATAGGCTTGCTCCTAATTACATTGGTTGATGGAAATAGGCTTGCTCCTAATTACATTGGTTGATGGCAATAGGCTTGCTCAAAATGTTTTTATAACTGAGCAGTATGACTAACGCTAACGACATAAGTCAGGTGGTATGTCAAGTTTCCTACTGAAAAAAAAAGAGTTAATTGTGGCGGGAATCATAATTATTTTTACAATATTTACAAGTTGCTGTTGCATTTCCTCGCAATCGAAGTGAAAAGTAGAGTGTAAAACTGTCCATAAAACCCATTTTACTCTTTACTTTATATCCATCCTCGCTCGCAAGCTCGCATCGGATGGATAAACCTCTCGCGCAAAATGGTGCGTTTTATGCACTTGGTGTACAATCTACTATATTTTTAATAGGTATTATAGATTAAATCATTATGTACCTATTTTTCTTGCTTTTCTTTGGTGCTTGTTTGCTTTATAGCTGGTTGTTTCGTCGAATTAGTGACATCGCAGTAGGTAGGCAATGTAGGTAGGTACTATTTTAGTACCTACTCGAAAAGACGAAAACAAAAAAGTTGGCGGGAACCAAGTTCAATTTAGTTTAGCCGTTTAGTAATGATAATTTAATTAAGTAAATAAGATATTTCTAAGATACTTATTTGGTTTATTTCTGCATGGAATATAATCGAATAGTGATCGAATATAATATATATAAAATGGAATATAATATATATAAAATAGAGAAGAAAGTTGTTCAAAAAGGACCTTGGACATTTTGCTAAGGATCGGTGAATATTACCTACGCCAAGGTAACTTCCAGCATTTGATTGTTTTCAAGGTTCTTGCTAAGGCGAGGTGAGGGGGCTTGTTTGTTCCTTGTTTAGGAATAGGAAGAGGGCGGCGATTTTTTGTCAAAGGTTATTATAATCAAGATGGACCACATTCTTTGTATTTTCGTGTACCTACCCACGAACAATTATATTTATGATGGCAAAGTTCAAGCGCGAATTTCTCGTAACGATTGCAACTTTGAAATATGACCTACTTTTTGATAGTATGGGTTCCAAAATATAAGTTTCGTTACGTTACGTAGGTAACGTAACGAAACTTATATTTTGGAACCAATATAATCAATAAATACAGAAGGCGAAAATTGCTTCTAAATGTTGCTAATACTTATCGGTGCTGCTGAATTTACATGATAATGTCATTCTAAATCCAAAATGGCGACTCAAAGATGGCGGATTAGCAAATTTTTTTACGCCTTCCGATGATAATGGATTTCAAGAGTTTACTGACAAGAATTCGAGCAGTTAAAGCCAGTCTTTCTAGTTTCTACGTTACTATGGGTAAGTAGGTACCTACCTATAATATTTTATTCAAATTGAATATTCAGAGCTTTTATTTTTAACCGACTTCCCAAAAAGGAGGAGAAATACAATAAATACATCGGAACAAAACACACACGAAACAGAAAAAAAAAGTGGTCAGTGATTTTATTCAATAGGATTACGGGCAGAAAAGTTCAGACACATAAAAATATGAAGAAAACTTTTTTATCTCGTTTCTTACTTGGAAAATACCCGTATTCGCTTACATAGGAAACTTTTTTATAAGCCCCAGAACTTTTATTGTGCTCTTAAATATTCTTTATTTATTTTTAGTTTTTCTGGCCGCCATTCGTACTAATATTATAAATGTGAAAGTAATTCTGTTTTTGTGACCTCATATTTGGCATAGGGTTGTCGTGACCTAGTTTAGGACCGAGGTCACCTTTTATCCCGGATGTTGGCTCCCATGGGATAATTTTCGACCTCCAGGTTGGTAAAGTTTCGGTCGGAGGGTCGTGTTTAGCAAGCAAAAGCGTTTTTGGTATTACTGCTTTGTTGGTCTGCTGGTCGCCAGTGCGACTGTTGAGCATGAAGGTCGTGGCCTCAATTCCCGGGTCCGGCAAAGTGTTATTGGGTTTTCTGTAAGGACATTCTCAGTAGCAGCTACGGAGTCTGGATTTTGCTGTGTTGATGGCAATAGGCTCGTCCCTATTACTTACATGTAATTTAACTTAACATAACTAGCGAAATGTGAGTGTAGGTACCAATGGGTACACCTCTGCCTAACCCTTCGGGGATACAGACGTGATGTTCGTGTTATATGCGTGTGTGTCATCATCATCATCAGCCTATAATGTTCCCACTGCAGGGACTCAGGCCTCCTCTCTAGGAGAGGGATGGGCTATAATCTACCACGCGGGCCCAGTGCGGATTGGTAGATGTCGCATATCTTCGAATTTTTGGTTCTAAGATATGCCGGTTTCCTCACGATGTTTTCCTTCACCGTTTTTGAGAGCAGTGGTGATGAAATAAATTACACAAAGTAATGCGCCTGACGGGGTTCGAACCCACGACTCACTGTTCGTAAGTCGGGACCGCCACCACTGGGCCACCACTGCTTCTTGTGTGTAATAAATGATAAATTCCAGGATATGTAGGTGGCGTTTTTTGCTTTCTGCCTATCCCATGAGAAAAAGGGCGTGAGTTTATGTATGTCATGTATGTTTATGGGAATAGTCTCACTTACATGCACATTAAATGGGACTAAATATAATATACTAGCTTTTGCCAGCGGCTTCGCCCGCGTGAAAATGACGATTTTCCATACAAACTTTCATCCCCTATTTAACTCCCCTAAGGGTTGAATTTCGAAAAATTCTTCCTTATTCCTTGTCTACATTATAAAGGGAACCTCTGTGCAAAATTTCAGCTTTCTAGGTCTAAGGGTTTGGGCAGGGCGTTGATGAGTCAGTCAGTCAATCAGTCAGTCAGTCAGTCAGGACTTCTCTTTTTATTTATAGATAGATATATAAGATAGAAGATTGTAAATACCTTTCTGATACCGTTTGAAGCATATAAAAGTCCCGTCGGGGCTGCCTGTGGTTGTTCGACAGAGATACCGCGACCCCGACACAAAGGGCTTAGAAGGAGCATGGGTGCTTTTTAGTCAGTAGAAGTCTGACACTCCCTACCGCTCTGCCCAGAGCGAGAGGAGTCAGTCATTTGATGACTTCTCTCCCTCCAAAAAAAGGCATTTTTCACAAAATTACTTCAATAATTATAAAACCATATTACAATAAATATTAAAACAAACACATTTCTCTTTGTGATCTGTCTCATCTGTAAATATCGGTCCGTAGTCCTGCGAGTTTCGACCCACCCTCCGGTCAGTGACCCCACCTAGTTCGCTACTAGCAAGAGAGGGATGACTCAGACGGAATAAACTCGGTTTCGCAAAACAAAAATATAGTAAGGGAATAATGTGCAGATTAATATCAGCTTCTCTCTTAAAAGGGGTGAGTGAGTTTCTTTGTATTATATTCTTTGTTAGTTATTTGACTCACAAAGAATACGAAACTTAGCAAAGGGTATCTGTAATACGAGCTGCGGGTTGTTCGAAAGGGATACCGCGGCCTCGGCACAAAGGGCTAAGAAGGAACGTTGGTGGTTTTTAGTCAGCAGAAGTCTGACACTCCCTTCCTCTTCACCCAGATGTTCCCATCCGCAAAAAGGCATGCTTGTTTGCTCACTATATTTCGCTTCGCTGAAGCCAGTGATAATAATATACATTAAGCAGATGAAGTGCGTGTCTTGGATTCCAATTATAGACCTAAGCTATCACTTGGGAGTCCCATGGTCACACCACTAGGCTTCCACTAGGCTTCGACTGCGGACATGAAGGGTAATATTTTTTAGATAAAAAAAATACTTGACTGTTTCTGATTTTCTTCCAAGATTCTGAGCGAGCAAAATGATTTTTAACCGACTTCGAAAAAGGAGGAGGTTATTATGTTCGTGTGTATGTATTTTTTTTTTATGTTTGTTACCTGATTTCTCCCCCATTTGTGGACCGATTCTCAAAATTCTTTTTTTATTTGAAAGAGTATACTCCTGAGGTGGTCCCATTTTAATTTGGTGAAGATCTGGTGCTGATCTTCGGAGATATACAATGGAACTCTTCAAAAATAGACGGCAAATCTGTCGTAATTGCTGGAATCGCTTGGATGTTTATTGAATATACATTATCATGACGTAACATCACGCCTGTATGCTCTGAGGGGGTATGCAGATGTGTACAATACACATTTTTTTTGTTGTTTTATATGAATTTTTACAAAAACAATTCACAATGAGCCCTCTCGCAACTAAAACTTATATTTGAGTCATTTTCTACTCAGAAGTGCTTAGCAGCTGAATGTCAACCATTTAATTATGCAGATGGGCTGACCGTCTTTCACAGGTAGATAGGCTCAAGACCCCTCGAGCCCTCTTGCCTTCGAGAGCACGTTAAACTATGAATATCGTTACGGCTAGTCAGGACAGGAGCTCGGAAGTCTGACCACTAAACTAAGTCGAGGGTCGGTATGAACCGAGTAATTGGAACTTGGAACGCCAAGGTCAAATGGCTGTTGCTAGGCGTAAAATTGGCGCTCTGAGGAATTCTGTTGCTTCGAGTTTGATTGAAAGCCGTACGGACTTGGTAAAAGTTACTAATTTTGTAATACTTTCTTCTTTAATTGAATAAGAAATTTATGCATAAAAGGTAGTCTGAAAGTGGCGCCGGTGACTTAGAAAAGTTGTGTGTTGTAGGTGGCATGTGTTGCGGAGGAATGTCCTGGTTAGTGCCTAACCCGCCCATGGGTTTTTTGCTTTACATGCAGTCGATATATCTTATTTGTCAGGCAGGCTGGTTTCCTCACGTTATTTTCCTTCACCGAAAAATGCTAATTATACAATATATATTATTATTATTTTTTATTATTTTTTGTCAATTTGTTTTGTCCTGTTGGGAAGCCAATAAACACTTTTTCTTTCTTTTCTTTCTTTCTTTCTTTCATTCCGAAAAATCAGAGTTGCATGTCCTGAGGCCTGCTTGGCAGTAAACACCGCTAGGTTTTCACTGCTTAGGATTTGTTAAAACTGCAAGATAACCGCAACAGTGTAAAGGTTTTTCTTAATTTTTACTTCATTTTGCTTGCTCACTAACTCATCATCATATGAGGTCAAACGGCCCAGTCCGTGATCTTACATAATAATTATATGCAAAACTATCGTTTTCGCCAGAGTCTAGTAGAAGTTTTCTGTAAAAAGCTCATATACAATTTGGAAGATAACCTATCTATACAACTAAAAAAAAGTTTAAAACTAAAACCCGACTACGACAAAAGAACGACGCTGAAAAAGTATGAAACAAGATTTTCAGGATAAAACAAAAAGAAAAGCCATAGTCACAGGTATTAAAGTGTTTAGGTTGGTACCTATAACGTGTGACTACGGCTTTTCTTTTTGTTCTATCCTGAAAATCTTGTTTCATACTTTTTCAGCGTCGTTCTTTTGTCGTAGTCGGGTTTTAGTTTTTAACTTTTTTTTATTTAAACAATTTTGGTGTTAAATATTTTTTTTTTACTTATGAGTTTTTGTCCACTAGAGGGCGTGATTTGAAATTTGGGCAATATTTTGGAAATGTACAAGTGAGGCTCTTTCAAATGATACCAAACACGGAGTATTTATCTCCATTTTTATTTTTTAAGCTGTTTTGTCCGCTAGAGGGCGCCAACTCGTGTTTTGTGACACGTCACTTAGCCTATGTTCAGCGGAAAATTAAGACGGTTCTAACGATACCTCATATGTCGAGTTACGATAAGTAGATTAGGGGCTATGAGGGAAAAGATGAAGATACTCACATACATACAAACATACAGACATAGCCAGTCAAAATCATAACCCTCCTTTGGCTTTGCCGTAGTCGGGTAAAAATTAAGTTAGATCCTATTGCTTTTGTAAAACCTCTAATTCGCCTGTAATTGGTACAGGTGTACCTAATACCACAGATTACAGATACTACACTCCATGTACTTACGCGCGCTAACTACCTACCGGGCGCCGGTCTATCGTAGCCCAATTGGCAGTGGGTTGTCAACAGCGGCGCGGCGCGTATACGCATAATTATTATAATATTTCGGTCGACTTGAGTTTTCAAATCTTAAGAAATGGCTACTTCTGGTGCATTGTGTGCAGTGGATGGATGTAGATCCAGCAAGAGAAGAGATAAAAATTTATCTTTTTTCGGTTTTCCTCGTGATACAGAAATGTAAGTTTTATTTTGTTACTAGTGACCCGCCCCGGCTTCGCACGGGTGCAAAAATGATATTAAAACCTTCCTCTTGAATCACTCTATCTATTAAAAAAACCCGCATCATAATCCGTTGCGTAGTTTTAAAGATTTAAGCATACAAAGGGACAGAGAAAGCGACTTTGTTTTACACTATGTAGTGATAGTGATGAAAAAATGTACTTAGGTACCTACAATTGTTTAATTAAATGATAAATGTTGTTTAATTTCTAAATAGGTTTAAATTACAAACACTTTTACAAGCCACTAAAAATTCGGTCGTAGTTGTAGGTAGGTACTTACATTTTTTCATCGACGATGTTTTGTTTCGAATTCGATGTTTTTAAATATACCCACGAAACAGGAGAAATTCCTAGCGTAGGACAATGTTTTAAAAAAGACAATATTTTCTTTCTTTTTACAAGATTATATTTAATTTCACTTGTTCCGTTGTCTGTCTGTAGTAAAATCTTGCTAATTTTTAACTGCCCGGCTTCCGATTGAGCGGATGCAATCGTAAGAGTAGGTATATGAATATCGCGTGACAATGCATTATTAAGATGACATGGAGCTCATCTAATGATGGTCATAGGAACAGTATGCTGTTAGAATAAAGTTCTAATCAGCTTGCACTACAAAGCGGTTGTTACGTCTTTCGCTGCGGCCGAATAGTGCGAAATTAGTGGTATTTTGCGATTACAAAAAAAACTATTGATTAGACTAAAAAAGTAAAACATTATGATTTTAGTATGCTGCTTGTAGAATTAATTGACAAAAAAAAACAGAACGATGACATGTTTTTTAGTATGGTTTTTACACGTTAAAAGATTTTTTTAGAGCTATCTTCGTGTTTTTTTTCTATCGAGCAAAGTTAGTTGTATTATACATCACAATGTTACTAGCATATATCCTGAAGGATATCATATATTTTTCTGATTTTGTTTACTGCAGTGAATCATATACTTTTACGCATTATAAAACTTGCGTTTTAAATACGTCTGTTAGCCGCTTAACAGAATTGCAATTCGTTTTTATTTATATCGATTTCGTTTTACACTTATTTTTTAAACCAATTATAAATTCTGATACATTAAAAAACTTGTTTTATTTCATAAAGTATACTACAAATTCCTACTGACATCTTTGTCGACAGAGGCAGCCCTGGCAATTCACAATATCCACGCGGCGGCGCGCATCTACAAAGCAAAACTCACTTTAAGTTTGTAAGGTTAAGTGCATTTTCGTTCGCAGCGTCTATCGACTTGAAAGTGTAGGCTAATATAGCGGTAGGCATTGAACATTTTGTATTCAGTGTAGTATCTGGTAATCTGTGCTAATACTACACTCACATTTCGACAGATTATGTTTAAGTTCTTTGTAATAGGAGGCAAGCCTATTGCCATCAATCTGTAACGAATTCAGACTTCATGGCTGCCACTGAGAAATTCCTAATTGAAATACCCAATAACATAATGCCCAATCCGAGAATCGAACACAGAACCTCAGCAACCTAACCGCCTTTTCCTAGGTACAAATCTAAAAATTTAATTTAGAACTGCCAAATCCTTTCTTTTTTTGTGTGGTGGGAAATCCTCAAATGACACCTCCCGCTCTGGGCAGAGCAGAAGGGAGTGTCAGACTTCTACTGACCAAAAACCACCCATGTTCTCTCTTAGCCCTTTGTGTCGAGGCCGCGGTATCTCTTGCGAACAATCCGTAGCCCCGACGGGATATAACCTCCCTTTACGTAAAACTAGGTATGTATGCAAATCATAAAAGCTGACGCCATTCCGCCCACCTTTTAGGTTACCAAGCGGAAAATCTACATTCACTTGAACGTTCTAATTTTAGCCAGATTGTCGCAAAATATAAAAATAGTTACATCTCATGTAACCTTACTTAATATTTCGTGGAAGAGACGTCGCGATTCCGAGTAAATGTGATCATGATTTGCGTAGGAAGTACTTGGAGATTATATTAACATATTTCGTTTATCTATCAAAAGAATCCTTACATAGTATAAAACAAAGTCGCTATTTTTGTCTGTTTGTTTGTCTGTATGCTTAAATCTTGAAAACTACGCAACGGATTTTGATGCGGTTTTTTTTAATAGATAGAGTGATTCAAGAGGAAGGTTTTAGTATATAATTTGAACGACATCCACGCGGGTGAAGCCGCGGGCATCAGCTAGTGATGAATATAAATGACGTCGGAGAGGAAGAGGACCCGTCGGTGCTGCGGGTTGTTCGAATGAGATACCGCGGACTCGACACAAAGGGCTAAGAAGGAACATGGGTGGTTTTTAGTCGGTAGTAGTCTAACACCCCCTTCCGTTCTGCCCAGAGTGGGAGGAGTCATTTTATGATTTCCAAACCCCAAAAAAAAATCGTTTGCTTCATTCAAGCCCTGGACCGTACGTACGGTTAGTTGTGACAGGTGTAAAAGGAAGACCACGGAAACGATAGATTGTCTGAGGAATGATATGAAAGAAAAATAAAAAGTTTTTATTTTTCACGTTTTAGTTGTTCACATGTAAGTTCACAATCATGTTCATGAGTCAATGTGGACAATTTAATTTTTTTTTTGAGTTTTGTTGATTTATCTCCTTCTTTTTTTAGAAGTCGGTTAAAAAACAAATTATAATGATAGCGTGACGTTTGACAGAGGAGAATTGAACAAAATATGGTGTTGCGCCAACCTCAAGTGACATGGGATAAAGGCGGGAAGATGCTGACGCGGTTGCCACGATAATGGCAACCGCGATACATAAACAACTTAGCTGTAGAAAACAATCTACAAAAGAATCTGTATATATAATCATGTTGACTCAAACCAGTTTTCTAATGAGCGACCCAATAGCAAGCACTCACTTACAAGTTACGGGTAGATGTTAACAACTAAAATGAATATGTGCAAAATATTTTTCATAATATATACCCACATCTTTATTTGTAGTGATTAAGCAATGTTGTATAAAGTGAAATGTATTATTATCTCTGCTGGACTAAATGTTACCTTATTTATGTATTTATTCATTAAGTGAACAATATATGTTCTTTTAGAATAAATAAAGAATCTTTAAACCCAATGTGTGAGGCAGTTGAACCACAACCGAGATGACGAGTTTACAAGACTTAATTAAGTGTAGAAGAAGCCGTTAAATCGTTGATCCCGCGGCAGTCATCTGTAGGTCTGTCTCTTTTTTAGGGTTCCGTAGTCAACTAGGAACCCTTATAGTTTCGCCATGTCTGTCTGTCCGTCCGTCCTATATTATATATTATTAGGGTAGCCCCCCTATATGTAAAGTGGGAAGTGTTTTTTTTTATTTCAACCCTAACGTGTGATATATTGTTGGAAACGTATTTAAAAATAAATAGGGGTTTACTAAAATCATTTTCGTGTGGTGTCGGACTTCCGTGTGGTGTCGGACGTAAAGAATAGCACCATCCCATATCTTCCCGTGGGTGTCGTAAGAGGCGACTAAGGGACTTACCAGAGAATGGGCAGCAGCGTTCTCTGTGTCTTTGTAACAACCATACTGCGATCGCCAACCCGCCTGCCAAGCGTGGCGATTATGGCAAACCCCCCCCCCCCCCAAAATGAGCGTTAAGCAAAACAGCACATTGCTCGCAGAACGGATGGCGATTGGGTTAAAAGTTCTGGAATGGCGACCGCGAACCGGAAGACGTTGCGTTGGAAGGCCTCCCACTAGGTGGACCGATAACCTGGTCAAGGTTGCAGGAACCCGCTGGATGAGAGACGCACGGGACCGGTCAATGTGGCGACGCCTGGGGGAGGCCTATGTCCAGCAGTGGACGTCTTTTGGCTGAAATGATGATGAAAATCATTTTTTGATAATGTCAATAATTCAATAAAAGCTCAAAAGATCGGAGACTCTACGCTCGAAGTTGTGGGCGATTATGTCTACCTGGGACAAACGGTCCAGTTGGGTAGATCTAACTTCGAGAAAGAGGTCAATCGTCGAATCCGACTCGGCTGGGCAGCGTTCGGGAAGTTGCGCGGTATCTTCTCGTCTAATTTACCCCAGTGTCTCAATACGAAAGTCTATAATCAGTGTGTGTTGCCAGTGATTACATACGGGACCGAAACGTGGTCGCTCACAATGGGCTTCATCAGAAAGCTCAAAGTCACCCAAAGGGCAATGGAGAGGGCTATGCTCGGAGTTTCCTTGCGTGATCGAATCAGAAATGAGGACATCCGCATGAGAACCAAGGTTACCGACGTAGCCCGTAGAATCGCACGACTTAAGTGGCAATGGGCAGGGCACATTGCTCGCAGAACGGATGGCCGATGGGGCCGAAAAGTTCTGGAATGGCGACCGCGAACCGGAAGACGTTGCGTTGGAAGGCCTCCCACTAGGTGGACCGATGACCTGGTCAAGGTTGCAGGAATCCGCTGGATGAGAGACGCACGGGACCGGTCAATGTGGCGACACCTGGGGGAGGCCAATGTCCAGCAGTGGACGTCTTTTGGCTGAAATGATGATGATGATGATACAAAAGCTTGACACAATTTCATACAATTTTGTGATTTTTGGCTGACAGGAGATATCGATTCAAACATCAAAGCTGGTCTGCGAAAGCCTGACGTTCGATGCTCCAGATGAATCTGATATTCCGATAGGTCAATCAGTTTATTCCAGTACGTCGGCTGGATGCGATATATCGAGCAAAGAGTTTGAAGATTAATCTAATTCTGACTGGAGGATACCGGATGCATTTATTAAGTTATATCCACTGGATATACCTCACACGCGGCTTGTGTAAAAGAATTTGGTGTTCTATGTATGGATTTATTCGATTATGGTCTTCGTAATACAATTTGCTTACTTTTTTATATTGGTAGGTTGGTTTGGATTTAGCAAACAACAGACCAGAGGGGACTGCGTCAAAGTTGTTGGTCTAGTGGTCAGTAAGTCTGAGACTTCCTTCTGCTCCGCATGGAGCGGGTGAAGACAAACATTCATTACAGAAAACATTCTACATAGGAAATGCCTAAGACGTTATTTTGGTGACAATCTGCAATTAATACTAATCGAGACAAAAAAAATTGTCTCGTTTGGAATCAATGATCTCTAAGAGCTAATAGCTTTAAGAGAGTCTGATTTAGCTCTAATCATTTGTGAAATTCAACGTAATTCTGGCTACGCAAATATAGTCCTTAATGTCCACGAATCAAAGAAGCAAGTGCGATATTAAACGTCGCTACACACGTAGAGAGCGTTGCCAGGACGACGCGCGTGCCCCTCCGTAACCTACTTTCCGCAGTTTACCTCTAAAAACTTGTGCGGGACGAAAACATACTCTTTTATATAGAAATACGAGAATAGGAAACGTTTTCGACATTCAAATTGTACATAATAGGCTAGGTTTTGAATTCTTTGTGTGAATTAAAGAAATATTTCAAGATTATAAACGGAAGTGGTACTAGAAAAAAAAGGGAAATAAATTATCCTCATTTAGCAAAATCAATCATTCGTCATTATCCTGCCCTTACCCTCAATTTATTTGGGGTCGGCGCAGCATGTGTTCAGCTTCCAGACTTTCTTTCTTATGACTTATATGCAAAATAAATCATGATTCATGATTGAGCAAAAATCTCAGTGCACCTATGAAAATATGCTCTCCGATTTACACATTATAAATTGAAATTCTCTGCGCACTGAAAGATATTTAATATCAGAGTTTTAATATAAAACTTGAGCATTTCGGGGACAATGCCGTCTTGAAATAGAAGATAGAAAATGGCGGTAGCAATGACCGATATACTCGTGAGGCCTTTTGTTAAACGTGTGGAGAGAAACTCGCGGTTTGTAAAGAGAATTTTGATATCTAGAGATATGGTTTGGGTTTCATCAAATCCCTGTTTTTTTTGGACATAAATGATTACTGTTTGTCATTAAAGAGATCTTATTGTTCTGAAGTCCTCATGTTGAAATGAACTCTATAAGGTTTACTTTTGGAACGAAAACGGCGGGGGATAGGAAAGAAGGTTTGGTTATGAAAGGTAACCACGGTCTGGAACTAGTGCTGTCACCGAAATACCTTCAAAATTCGAACGCCCACCAAAAAGAAACATAGACAACCCCAAAGATGCGTGCTGATGAATTAAACCATTTTTTTTACTGGAAAATCGATAGTTGATTGTGGGCGTTCATTGAGGGTGTCGTAGCGGCCGCGGGGGGTGTTGGCGCGTGCGCGGGGCTGCGGGCGGAGGGGCGCGGCGGCGCGGCTCAGCCACGCTGCTCACTCGCCCGCGGACCGCCGCACCCGCCGCACGACCCGCGCGTCACGACCATATTGTCCTGTCACAGCAGTACGCTTGCTTACAGTTACTGCTGCGTCCGGACAACCGGGCCGTGGCGTCGCATATACATCATTGAAGACCCACAATTCTACTGTATTTCTTGTGTTTTTGTGTAAACTGTACTAACAACTTTCCTTACAGGTTATATATTTGAGAAAACACGAGGGAAGCTGTCAAGCTCTTTCATAATCACTTCTGTCGTGTAAAAGTGTTGTGTGTGTCAGTGCTAAAGACGCGTTTTCCTCTTTAATATGATTCGTTTCGCGTAGATACGAGAGTGGTTCAACACATGATCACCGGAGGGTGCATATATCGAGCGGCACTGTGCGCATGCGTGCCACATTTTTTCGCTGCATCTGAAACTCCGGCCATTTTCTACTCGCAAATCGTGTTCAATTCGATTTTATGGGAGTCTGTATCTTATTTGTGTTTTGTTTAGGTTGTTTTTAGCGTATTAGAAGTATTTTAGTTTCATTTCATTGATCTGATCCCCGGGTGGTGACGCAAAAGGGGTGGTTTCTTTACTAAGGCAAGCTGAGACAATATGGACCCAACCTACCCCTTACCACACGCAGCATGAAGATATTTGACCCCAAACTATTTTCCTTATCCTTTCACAGATTTCCATAGAGCAGAGAGGGGCAATTTTCTTTTTAATCATTACAAAAGCTTTTTTTATCTATATCTCTAGCACCTAGTTTAGCGTAGCATAGACTTTAGCACCCAGTTTATTACTTAATTTCGCACAAATAGGATCCAGGCGCGGGGGAGGAGAGGTCTTTGCCCTCTCGCGGGTCAATACTACCTCAAATAATTAATTTAGTTTTTTATATCCTAGTTTACAGGCTATCTAGTTAGTTATAGAGCTTTTTAGTGTGGGTAGTAGGTAGATGGATGTATAGCTTTAGTTGTGACGACAAAAGGCGTTGGCATGAGTCGGTGACGCCATTTAAAGGCTGGGTGGCAACATAAGTAATATCTAGCACAATATACCCAAAACTCATAAAACTACCTTCGAAGTTAAAGCGTTAGTTTAGTTAAAACCTCTTTGTTGTTTCGAGAGGGTGTTGCAAGTTAAATTATTAGTCAAATAAATGGAATAATTGATTACTTGGCAACTTTAGGGTCTACGCGTGTTTGTTTAGTGTGAGCGTTCCATTTTTGAATGTTGTTTTAGTCGATTTTCTTTTGTTTATGTTTGGTTATGAATTTTGGTAGTCGATTGACCTTTTATTTGTTTTTTTATAGATGCCCCGACGGGGCTGCGGGTTGAAAGAGATACCGCGGCCTCGGCACAAGGGCTAAGAATAAACATGGGTGGTTTTTAGTCAGTAGAAGTCTGACACTTCCTTTCGCTCTGCCCAAGAGCGGGAGGGGTTATTTGATGATTTCCCACCCCCTCCAATAAAAATGGGTTCTTTCAGTAGCTTAATTTATAGGTAATGCTTAGGTGCTACGTAGACATAATCGATAACAAACATCACGTTTGTAATCCCCAAAGGGTTAGGCAGAGCAATAATACCCTCCTAAAATACACCTTTAATTATATTTAAATCCCATGTAGTAGTCGTCTAGTTTATAAGCAAGGTTTTTTGTCTAGTTTATCTTGCAACGCATCATAGTTTAGTTAGATTTTATTTTCATATGGCGTAGCTTAGCAATGAATAGAGAGTTCATAGTTTGGTGTTACATATTCAGAATAACTAGTTTAGCAGTAATACTTTTTATTTAAAATGTATCATAATATGTACTGACTACATGTGTTCTATCTATCTAAGTTAGACGCAATGTATTAAGAAATAGTCCCCTAAAAATTGTACCAAAATATCTTATACTGGTCACATAATTAAATATCTATTTTCCTATACTTTAATATCTTTATCTATCTATATATAAGAGTAGGCTTTCTGTCCGACTTAGTCAGACTGTCAGACTTTGAGGCAACTGACTACCTACCTACAAACTATGTCAGCCGGGACAAACAGCTTAATGTGCTTCCATCCTTCCAACCCATCCATAGACCAACCTAGACAGTTGCTCCTTGTAAATTAATAGTATTCATCTGCATCCAGTTAATCTGGAAGCTAACCCCAACTTAGCTTCAATGGTCACCTATCCACAGATCAACCTAGGCAAGTGCGGCTTAACCTAACGATTGACCTGAGCCACGAGTTCATAGACTTTTATCTATCTTTCCTATATTTTAATATACAAAATACATTTACAAACCATTTAGAAACAATTTATCTCAACCAAGTAAATATTTCTATGCGAATCAACTACATAACTGGGCGTCGCCATGCCATGACGCTTTTAAGCGACGGGGTACCAGACAGAAAATTATTGAAATACTCTCTCACTTGATCTAGGAAAACCAACCCTACTGCCTTGACATAAAGGTGCTGTTAAGTTCAAACTGTGGCTATGTCTGTGTCGTTGTGACGTGCGAAAATCGACCTTATTGCCTAAAGAAAAAGGCGCTGAATTTGTTAGAGTCCAAACTGTGGCTATATGTCCGTGCTGTTGCCGGTTCTAGGAAAATCGACCTTACTGCCTTGACATAAAGGTGCTGTTATTGTAAAAAGGTTGCCACATGTGTGCAACTCACTGTAGCTATTATGAGGTATATGGGCCGCGCCTATAATGTTGGCGTTAGGCATTATAGACTATTAGGAACTATAACATTGAATTTAAATAATTGGTTTTGACTACCTCGTTGGTTTAGTAGTTGCAAGAACGTCTGCTGAGCTTAAGGTCCTGGGTTCAATTCCCAGGTCGGGCAGAGCGTTAGTAGTTTTTCCCGGTTGATGGCAATAGGCTCGCCCCCTACTACGTGGGACTTAACCACAACTGGCGAAATGTGGGTGTACTTTTTGGTACAACTCTGCCGAACCCTTCGGGGATTACAGGCGTGATGTTATGTTATGTTACTAGTTCATCATCATCATCATCATCATCATCATTCTCTTGCCCTATCTGCTAAGGAGGAACATGGGTGGGCCATATTCCTTCTTAGCCCTTTGTGTCCAGGGCCGCGGTATCTCTTTCGAACAACCCGCAGCCAAAAAAAATCTACCCTTAGGTATAATTTGCACAAATTCTTGTCTGGTAAGGTAAAAACTTTTTTGTTAAAAAGTTTTTATTTTTCACTTTTTAGTGGTCGGTGCGTTAACGACGGAGACGAAAAGATTGTTAATGTAATTAATGTAGTTTTTTTGATTTTTCAAAAACCGCTTGTCCGATTTCGATAAAAAAAAAACATGGGACCATTTGGAAAGTATACCCTTTCCAACAAAAAAAGAATTTTTCAAATCGGTTAGCAAGCGACGGAGAAAAAAAAAACATCCGAATTGAGAACCTCATTCATTTTTAGAAGTCGGTTAATAAAATGTAAGAAACGAATTTGGCAATGGTTTTTCAAGTAACGAATTTGCAACATATGTAATGATATGAAAGAGAAAGAAATAAATGCCACCTTGTCTAACAGGGAAAAATGGAAAAACAAAACGAGTTGCGCCGAACCCAAATATAATAGAACTAGCTTTTGCCAGCGGCTTCGCCCGCGTGAAAATGACAATAGGGGATCGGACTGACTCAAAAAAATATGATTCTATTTAGTCAGTTAGATTTATCGAAAAATATTGGATACGTGTTTTTTGTTTTATTAAATCAATAAAAATTGACGAAGATAAAGCGCGTTAAAGATCATGGAGTGGGGCTTGAAACGTCACTGAAGGTACAAAATGTACTATCAGATGACGTCACACGAGTTTTCGAAGCACTGTATCGTCTTCATTTTTTGTTTACGTGAAAAAAGAAAAAATATGTGGTCAGTATTTTTTGGAAATCTATCTGACGGACTAATTAGTTTTTTTTGTCCGATCCCCTATTCTCTATACAAACTTTCATTCCTTATTTAAATCCCTTAGGGGTTGAATTTCGAAAAATCCTTCCTTATTCCTTGTCTACATTATAAAGGGAACCTCTGTGCAAAATTTCAGCTTTCTAGGTCCAAGGATTTGGGCTGGGCGTTGATGAGTCAGTCAGTCAGGACTTCTCTTTTTATTTATATAGATATATATATATATATACATATATATAGGTTGGAAAAATATGCTTAGCGTTTATACCGATGTGTGGGGTCGTTAACCTGTCAGTGCTAGCCTATATATCCATCTCCAGAATTCGCGACGAGAGACTGGCGAAGCGCATCTTCTATTTTGAACTCCAGAAAGGAAAACGGAAACGTGGTGGTCAGTTTTTACGTTTCAAGGATGTTCAGAATAGACACTTTAAAAGATGCGAAATTGACCCTTTAGTGTGGGAAAAGTAGGCACAAAATCGGCCCGAGTGGAGACGTCGTGTGCATCAGCAAGTTAACACATTTGAAGAAAAAAGGAGGTCGCAATTGGATCAAAAGCGCGATGACCTTAAAGCTAGGCCACCTATAGCTATACCCTAATATCATCAATGGTGTTCTGACATGTCCGCTTTGTGCTCGTCCCTTTTCGGCCAAAGTTGGATATGCTAGCCACTTAAGAGCACACGAGAGAGCAGCAGAGCAAAGCTCTTGACAATCTTTGGAAAGTCAGCGAATGCAGTCGCTGTGGCCGAAATCGGCTAGAGATCATCATCATATATCCATAGCCTATCAATATCATGTAGAAAATGCCAAAAATGTAAAATAATGTCCTGTGACTAAACTACTGGATTAGGTACCTATATTTGAATGTAGTATGCACGGTTGGCACAGTGGCTAAGCGATTAGATTGCTGCGCTGGGTGTCGTGAGGTGTCGAACCCTGCACCGAAAAAAAATTGTATGGCCTACAGATAGTTGTTCCGGGTCTGGGTGTTTGTGTATGTGAGTTTTAATGTTAGTAACGCACCTACGAATTCCACGATACAGGAGAAATTTCAAGTGTGAGGCATCGTTTCCATAAAAAAGAAAAGAACAAAAGTCTGGGAACGTCATAAGGTATACGCGCTTTAATTTACTGTCGTAATGTCGACGCCAGCTTGTACAGCAATCGAAACTGTTTTAAAAACAAAAATCTACATTTTTATGAAGCTTACTGCGAAAGAAAGCGGCGCTTATTGCAGCTAATTTAAAAGCAACGTTTTTATTATTTTGCAAAAGCATGGCAATAAAGTTCATTGACCCGAGTCCTTGGTGAGTCGGTCCAGCACTTTGCAAATTACTCTTATGGCTAACAATTGGGTAGTCTGGTATATATTATTACATATATTATATACAGTATGTGAGATTAAACGAGGGACTTATTGAGGGAGGGTATTCAGTATTCGATTCTTATCCCAAGTAGGTATGTAAAAAAAACTATACTTAACCTTAATTTGTGATGTAATTGTGCAATAGCAATAAAAATTGGTAAAGATAAAACGCGTCAAAGAAACTTAGTTTAGAACTTTTAGGTAAAAAATATACTGTAATGTGACGTCACACGAGTTTTCGAAGCTTTGTATCGTTTAATTTTTGTTTACGTAAAAAGAGAAAAAAATTGTGTCCAATATTTATCTGACGGGCCAATTAGATTTTTTTGGTCAACTTCCCTGTTATTTTTACACCATTTACAGACAACAACAATGAAATCAGACACTAATATGACGTAGCCGCGTAGCAAACGCGTAGGCCGGTCTACGTAGGTAACCGGTCTACGGCGGATCGACTACGCTGCCTAAGTGCTACGACGTAGCTACGGCGTAGCATACATCTATACTATACTTTGTATTCATCATACTATAAAAGAGGAAAGATTTGTATTTTGTATGTAACTTAAAAACCACTAGACCGATTTGAAAAATTCTTTCACCGTTGAGAAGCTACGCTATCCCCGGATAACATAGGCTACTTTTTATCCCTGTATTCCCACGGAAACGGGAACTACACGGGTGAAACCGCGTGACTTCCGCTGGTCTTTTAAATAAGATAGATCTTTCGATGTTTGTTATTCTTTGCTTACTTAATATTCATGCTTGTAGTTGGGTAAGGGGTAGGTAGAGTTGTATTGATGATGATTTTAATGACTATTATGATTGGAAGGACTTTGATGCTTAAGGCGACATTACCTGCCCGCGACCTTGAGCGCGCGTTTAACTCATCGCCTAAACAAATAAGGTTGAAAATGGGGATGCGTTTGATTCTCGTGACTGCCAACATGAACGATAGTTCGCAGATTTAATTTATTAAAAAAAAAAATACGCTGTAATGTTAAAATATTTTTACATGTCTTTAGTTGGTTAAATTTCCTTTCTGATAGTAAAAAAAAATAACAGTTATCGCTCAAAATATTGAGCATTTCAGGACAAAAAAGTTTTTTCGTGTGATTTTTTTGTGATTTTGTGATTTTTTTTTGAGGTTCTTGATTAATTTTAGAAAATATTTTTGCATAAGTCTTTTACCTATACATTTGACTATACACTGTATTTTTTTTGGAATTGTAATAAGTAGCAATACGGCTAACTCTGCAACGAAAAACAGGTCGTTTTTACGGTGTCCCTCATATCTGCGCCTTAAATATGAACTTAGTTTTCTTACAGTGTATGTCTTTCAGGGCGTCTCCTCCCAGCATCGCCACTCACATCTGCCTTGTAAATACCTTTTGTTAGTCGCCTTTCAATTATCAATATAAATAAAGAGAGAAGTCCTGACTGACTGACTGATTGACTGACTCATCAACGCCCAACCCAAACCTTTTTTTTTTTTTTGGTGGGTGGAAAATCATCGAATGACCCCCCCCGCTCTTGGGCAGAGCGAAGGGGAGTGTCAGACTTCTACTGACTAAAAACCGAACCCATGTTCCTTCTTTGCCCTTGCGCCGAGGCCACGTCATCTAGTACAAAAATCCGCGGCCCCGACGGGAATCCGCGGCCCCGAACCCTTGAACCTAGAAAGCTGAAATTTTGCGCAGAGGTTCCCTTTATAACGTAGACAAGGAATAAGGAAGGATTTTTCGAAATTCAACCCCTAAGGGAGTTAAATAGGGGATGAAAGTTGGTATGGAAAATCAAAAATCAAAAAATTATGGAGAGTGATATCGAATTGAATGATGTTTTTGAAAGAAAAAAGAAAGAAAGGAAACATTTATTTAGCACATGTCACAAGTGCACACAACAAGCAATAAAAAATAAATCTAGAAACTAAAAAAATAACAGAAAAAAAAGCACCAGTTCTGCAAACTGCCGAGCAGCTAGTGCCCGACGCTGGTTTTCAACTAGACCTGAGACCTTTTTTTCAGTTTTATGCACATTAGGATATCTATTCTATCCTGCGGCGTCCTTTCGTTCATTTGTTCAGTGTTGCCATTTTCACCCTTGGCATAGACAAATATTGTAGTATTAATAGTTCGACGGTTATATATTTACTTTGACTTACTTATTATTTTTATTATTAGGATGTTTAATTTTTATTTAAGTTTTAGTTATTTTATTCTTGTTGTTTTTTTCTGTGAACGTGGCGTCACCTTATAATGACCAGCGCTGTGGGCTGTGACATTTGTCATAAATGTTACAGCACCATGCTGAGATAGTGGCCCTTTGGCTTCGCACGGGACTAATTTAAATGTATGTATGTAAGTCCTAACTTTAAGTGTTACTTATATATTTACTTTGTTTACGTTTAATTTTTTGTCAATTTGTTTTTGTCCTGTGGGAAACCAATAAATAATATATTTTTTCTTTCTTCTTTTTCTCTGTCTATTCGTTTTCTATTTTGAACTACTGCACTAAACCACATAAACCTCTGGCATATCTATCATGATTTCACGTAAAAAAACTCCTGCTACACATTGCAGATATCGCCTCATCTCGTCATAGACAACAAAACCAGTTTTTGTTTCGTCGAACCGCATGTGGGCATAAAAGTAGTAATGTAATGTGTGTCGTATCTTCAGAGGCATACAAGGGGATATCAGGGCTTTGCTGGCAAATGGAAAAACGTGGTTTATGTGGGTGTTGGTACCTATACCGTGCCTACACACAGTGACAGCGTGAGAAAAATTGTGGCTTTGCTAACACGGGAATTGACATTTATTTATCTACATAAATAAAAAGAAAAGTGACTGATTCATCAACGCTCATCCCAAACCCCTTTTTTGGGGGGTGGGAAATCTTCAAATGACTCCTCCCACTCTGGCAAAGCGGTAGGGAATGTCAGACTTCTACTGACTAAAAACCACCCATGTTCGTTCTTAGCCCTTTGTGTCTAGGCCACGGTATCTCTTGCGAACAACCCGCAGATGCGTTTCTGCCTGAGAGGTAGGTACTTTTTTTTAAAGAGGAATATATTTGGATGAAAAAAGACGGGGCAATTTATATATACTTACTTACTATACTTTCTAAACTATCTTAAAGTGAAGGACAAATCAATAATAGTATTTTATTAGATTTTAGAAAACTAAGTTAGGTCTAGGTTGGTCTGCGGGTTGTTCGAAAGAGATACCGCGGCCTCGAACACAAAGGGCTGAGAAAGCACATGGGTGTAAACATAAGTCACTCCCTAACTAGCCTAGCCGACCTCAACTTGGTTGGAAAAGTCTAGACAGACAATGATGACTATGATGACCATGATGACCAATCACATTTACGTCAAAGTCTCTCATCAAAATGAAAAAAAAAAACCTTCTACGAAAAAGACAATAAACTATAATAGTACCTACATCCCCACTCGGCCTGATAAATGTGAAAACAAGCAAAAAAATACGAATTCGGAACGAAATTGCGTCCACTATCTAGATACCCAACCCGCCTTTGCCAAATGAAAAAAAAAAAACAAATGACCCGCCATTTTGTTGTTCGCAAAACTATTTTCACTTGCCCACTGAGTCATTTCTATGGAAACTTACAAAAAACCGTCCCATCCCACTTCGATTTAATTTAATTCCATTGTGACCGAATCATCGTGATTTTTCCATTTTACAAAAAACGAAACGCCACGTCATGACATTGACAGTTATACAAAATTAAATCAGCCGTCGACAAAACAGAATTCTTTCAAAACTCGACCTTATTCCGTTGAGTTAAAAGATGTTTGACAGTGGGACGTCTGCAAATACGTTGGTATCTGTTGCCAATAGAGTAATGAAGTAGTAAGAAAATGGCGGGACCTGATAAAAACTTTGCGCCAATAACGAGCGTAGGGACGCCTACTATCTAGGGCGAGACGTATTAATGTCGGAAAATTGTATCCCGTTTCCCTGAATTCATTTTAAAAATTGACGTCGATTTTTTTTCTGTAGCTAGATGTTTTTGCTGACCAGGTTACCTAATTTCATTCAGTCTAGAAGGAATATTGCCTAAATCATTATCTACGTTGCTATTATAGCCACAAGCGCTAGTAACTACATGAGGTTATGCGTTTTTTTTATATTTTTCTTAGTTGAGTATTTCTCAAAAAAAGTGTACGTAACGAAAAAGTTGTTACGAAATATTGTTATGAAATAGTTCTAGATGTTACTAAATAGTAAACTTATGGCTATAAACCAACCTATTAAATAAAGCATATGAGACTTTAAAATTCGTAAAGAACTATTTGCCAGTGAATGTTCACTAAGGTTTTAATATTGGCAAAGTTTTAAGAGCTTTAAACACTCAGCTTTACACTATACTTTTTCATAACGTAACGAAATTCATAAAAATCGTTACGAAAAAGCAACGAAAATTGTACAAATTAAGATCATAATAAGTCGATGGTTTGATAAAACCTGAAACTGCAAATAATATAATACGCTTAAATGTTCGTACGCCACGTATTACAATAACATATATAAATCAAGACTTATCTTAATGTGAAAAAGTGAAAAAGTATTTCTTATTACGAAAAAGTAATCTCCCTTGGACAACACGTTCAAAACTGATTTTCACATTAAAAGTTATGGCGGAGACGTCAGACCTACAGCCAATCAGAATGATGCTAGTGTTGCCCGTGTTAAAAGGTAACGGATGCGTTCAGAAATTACGTGGAAGTAGAAATAAAACGTAACTAAAGAGTAAGTTACTAAAAAGTAAATGGGCACGACTCATTTTGTTTTTCGCATTTTTTTTTATATTTTACTATGAAACCCCATAGAAAATCACTTTAATAAAGAAACTACATTTAATCAAGGTCTGTAATACAAAAAATGCACAATATTAACGCGACATATCGAATTTTATGAAGTGTTACATGTATGAAGTCGTAGGGTGGCAATTTGATTTTTGTATGAAACGCAAAAAACATCTTTTTAAAAAAGCTTTCTAAAATTGATTGAATACTATGGTTTTACCATTTATTCTTCACAACTTTAAAGTTTAATAGTTTTTCTTCACAAATATGTTATTTTTTGTATGTATGGTTAAATAAAAACATTGAAACTTTGTTACTATTTCGAGGCACACTTTTTTTTCAACAGATGTACACTTATTTTGAGAAATACTCAGTTAATAGCGGTCCGGAGTATGTTAATGATGAATTATTTATCGGTGTACTATGTATGATATACTCCTCTGCTTAACCTTTTGGGGATTAGAGGCACGATGTTATGTTTTGCAGTATGATTTTTAACCACATACCTTTTAATCTTTTTGGTAGACATCCTATGACTGAAACTGTAATTAAAATCGACTAAACGTACCTAATCTAGCAAAGTTGATGTCACATCACTACACCTGTCAACAACAATGACATAAGGTTGACATGTGTGACGTTGGCGGGAAAATAATTACGCGCGCGCACTTTCAGCTCAAAAATAAGTTGTCAAAAACCTCTACTTTATTCTAGTTTGAAGGGGCCCGTCACAAGGTGACACGTTAACTTAAAATCATTCGGTATTTAATAAGTCACCTGGACCCAAGGACGTTGCCTGGACCTGAACCTGTAGTAGGTACCAGAAATTAGATTTAGAAGATCGTTTACCCTATTAGAAAAACATTTTCTTTTCAGTCTGCATTAGATCTATGTAAGTACTATTTTTAAAACAAACATCATCGGTCTAACTGCCTCGTTGGGAACTTTGTAGATTTAGTTGATCTTTTGATAGATAAATAGATATTTCCATTTAAATAAAACAAAATCCTTCAGTTTTCTGCCTATCAATTAGTATCTACACCCAAACATTAATGCTCATACACCCACAAGTACCATCCCAGAGCCTCTTGACAGTTCTGCGCGAACAATAAAAAGGCGTGGGGTGTCGCCATATAAATTAATATCTGCAGATAATCTTCGTTCTGCTGACTCCCTGGTCCCTGGTCTCTGCAGTGTCTGCAATGTCTGCGTTTTATGATGTGGAAGTAAATAGGGGTGTCATTGAGTGTCCTCCATTAAAAATGGCGGAAGAAAGGACGATTATGGGCAGGCGTTTGGAATAATTTGGTTTTATTTTTCGAGTTAGTAAGAATGATTTTTGTTTGAGAAAATCTGGAGTCATTGATCTGAAATTATGATCTAAGGTCATTCTATTTACTGTCGAAGCTGCGGGTTCTTCGAAAGAGATAAGAGTAACATGGGTGGTTTTAGTCAGTAGAATTCTGACACTCCCTTCCACTCTGCCCAGGGCGGGAGGAGTCATTTGATGATTTTCAACCCCCCCCCACCCCCAAAAAGTCATTCTATTTCTTATGAATGCAGAAAACAGTTTGGTAGAAGCGGGGAAGTTTGACAACCAGTCTTGTCCACCATGTTATTTGACCCGGCACTAGGTTGTGGAGATTAGAGGCGGCTGTTCCATGTTTAAAACTACTGATATTCCGCTGCATCTGGTAACAGGGTCAGGACCAAATTTTTGACGTAATCGCACAACGGAAATCACAACGGAATGTGTCACACTGGAAAATAAATGTAGCACAATAGAATTATTAGGGTGTGTGTAAATAGTCGTAAGATTTTAGGTAGGTAAATTACCTACGTCAAAAATTTAGTCCTGACCCAACATTGATATATCATCGTATTATCTTGCCTTTATCCCAGTTTATTTAGAGTCGGCGCGACATGTCTTCTCCTTTCATACTTCTATTTTGTCATCTCATCAGACACCTTTCTTGTCATAATATCATCCTTTATACAGCCCATCTATCATATCTAACACTGAAAGCCGACTCTAAACATATACCGCCTTATTGATAAAAATAGTTAAACCTGGTTTAACTTACGCTTGGTTTATGTCGCTTTTTGTCACTTTCTTTTGAATATTTTTGAAGTGAGACGGCATGCGAGATAAACCAAGTCTAAGTTAAACCAGGTTTAACTATTTTAATTAATAAGGCGGATATAGTTGCTTCAATTTTAATCAGACCATTACCCGCCCTATTACAAAACGTAGTTAAACCTGGTTTAACTTAGACCTGGTTTATCTCGCATGCTGTCACTTTCTTTTGAATATTATTGAAGTGAGACGTCATGCGAGATAAACCAAGTCTAAGTTAAACCAGGTTTAACTACGTTTTGTAATAAGGCGGGGTTTTGAATTTCAGAAAAACAAAGAAACCGTAGCTACAGTCACAGTCACAAGTCAAACGGATCCATCCTCACAAACTTTCGCATTTATAATGGAAGTAAAATAACCAACTCTTTCACGGATAGGTACAGTCAAAAAGTCATAAAAAACTAGTATTAAACTAATCACATATATCACAAAAAACCCTGCCATCAAACATTATCAGACCACAAAAGGGCTATACAAAACACTGCCGAACAATAACTTTAGTCCATTTATTTTAACTACCCATTTTGAAGGTAGACGAGCAAAAACCCGGTCAGCCTGACTTGATCTGCGAAAACCGCCCTTATTGCTAGGGTATTAAGGTGCGGTTGAGTGTATAGGGATGTTAGTAATGATCGTTTATCATAATACACCCTTGTCTGGATGTGATGTGACTAAACTTGGGTAAGGGTTGTGTCTTAGTGAGGGGAGAGGCGAGGCTATAATGGCTGTTTAATACGCTTAATGAAGTCGTAAGGCACTTTTTCTGTCCGTCATAGCGATCAAGTTTTTTGTTCTTGACTATACCTGGGAGCCTTTCAGTTACGGAGGTATAGGAGGTCTAAGATCCAACTTTTTTTTTTCTATATTACTACGGCTTTTAACATTTATAGTCATTGTGTGTTAACGTGTGATTGAAATGTAGGACGTGTTTGTTAATTACATTAAATGCTCCCAAGTGTATGAAAACTTAAAGTAACCTAGTGGGCTATTACCTACCCCTTATTCTATGGCTGAACGATTTTTCTATAGTCACATGTAAAACACTGTTAAGTAGGCAAGTTGGCATGCGTTAGAATTTCATGCCATTATTATTAATATAAAATATGCACCCAGGCAGGATGCCGCAAATTTTATACAACAAATAAATGACTATATCTGTTATTGTACACTGACTTAAAAGCACGAGTGCAAAGATCTTTAAATCTCAAAAATATTTCATCTCGCTCCAATATCTATCGAATAGCTATCCCTACCCCCAGCTCCTGCCCTCGTTTATTCACAGATTACGAGGCGCCTACTGAAGTGTCAACTTGACAGTACCCTGACACTACGGTCTGACACTAAGGGTACAATGGTACTTCATAGTGCCATTAAAGGGTAACGATCATTTTTCATGAGTTTATCTGCGGTTAATGTGGGGCGGCGACAGAATCTGTACGTTTATTTAATTTTTGGTAAAGCCTGATCCCTTTTCTGATGTATCGGATTGACGTTCCATCGGACTATAAGAGTGCATCAGAATTCTGTGTTTTCGTATTCTACACGTGTGCACTAATGTATCCTTACATAGTATAAAACAAAGTCGATATTTTTGTCTGTTTGTTTGTCTGTATGCTTAAATCTTTAAAACTACGCAACGGATTTTGATGCGGTTTTTTTTAATAGATAGAGTGATTCAAGAGGAAGGTTTTAGTATATATTTTGAACGACATCCACGCGGGTGAAGCCGCGGGCATCAGCTAGTCTAATATATTATGGCATTGGTATGGATATGACATGGTTATCGATATCTTAACTATATTGGGGTCGGCTTCCAGTCTAACCGGATGCAGTTAAATACCAGTATTTTACATGGAGCGACTGCCTATCTGACCTCACAACCCGGTTAGTACTGGCTGGACAACACCGCTTAAGACTGGTTGTCAGACTTTCACGCCACTAATTACTTGTAACGACTGCCAAAGATCTATGATGCGTGTTAATATCAAACAAAAGCTGATGCATGCTGAGTCTTTAGTGAAGAGTGAACTGTCTTGAGACAAAGTTTAGGTAACAATAGGTCAAGCTAGGCAGATAAAGGCAATGCTAAACTAAAGCCGATTCCCTTAATCAACCGTATAAAAAGTGTCAGTGTCAAATAAGTATTAAAATAATATGTGCACATTAGGCTAAATAATACATGAATATAATATCATATCTGAATCGGAGGGCCACAGTAATATTTCTATAATACCCTGAATTTATGATCGGCACCATTACATTTCGTCCTGTAATTTTCGTTGTAATGGTTTTCTAATTCGACCAAAATTATATATCAGCCAAACCTTCGTATTTATTTGATGTGTCCATTAAATAAACCATTACTTTTGCGTTATGGTATATTTTATAGCTGCTTTATTGCGATTCGATGACAAACCTAACGATTGTAATATATTAATAATAAAAAAGAAAAATAAATAAATAATTTCTGACTCTCTGATCGGAATTAAAACGTTCGGGTTCGAACCATTTATTTTAATTAAAACTTTGTCTCACGCAGGAATTTCTCATATATCGTGGTTACAAACATTTAAACTCACATACGCAAATACTAAGACCTGTGGGTCATTCAAATATTTTTTCTGTGTGGGGATGGGGACCGAACCCACGTCACGCAGCGCACCAGCCAATCACTCTGCCACTGCGCCAACCGGGCCGTCAAAAAATACGAAATTGCATCAATTCTTCTTTTTTCTTTTTAGGTACTCTACAGTGCTGTCATTTTTGACCCAAGGTTGACTGGTAGAGAATGCCTTGTGGCATTAAGTCCTCCTATGTACCACTCTTGTATATGAAGTTTAATTAAATAAATAAATGTTTTAGCTGTAAGTTTCCTTAAAATAAATAAAATAAAATAAAATAATAAAGTTCCTAATTCAATAAACTCAATAGATTGAGGTACTAGGAATAAAGTTGGGTTAGCAATTAAGCTAGTTCCGGGGCAGCGGAAGTCGCATTAGATCCCGATGCATGTGTGCGAGGGAACACCGGTGTGGTTTTAGTCATTACGAGTCTGACAGACCCCTCCTCCCAAGGGCGGAGGACATCCATTAAGGATTTCAATATCATGAAAAAAACAAGTAATTATGATGCTCCATTGCTCCGTTTATTGCAATTTACCGGTCAATGTCAGGTTGTATGTTAAATAAAATAGGTTTCGCAACCGAAACAAATTTGAATGTGACTTTACTTGAGTAATAATGATTAAACCACCAATTACAACCCTCTCAGTTCATTTAGTTAGCAGAACATTATGTTCTGATCGCGTACCTCTCCACAGATTTTACTTTTTCATAACTAGGTAAGTTGCCCTTTCAATAATATCTCTTCATACGAGCCAAAACAAATGAACCATGTAAGTATCGTTTTTCATTAGAAAAAATGTTTAAGATCACGATAGATGACGATTCAAGACATGAACAGGCTTATTTTTTGGATTTCAGAGTTAAGAACTTTAAAAAAATTAGATGGGTCAATGACCGCTATTGACATCTTAACTGGCAGCAACTATAGCACACCAACCTATCCAAAACTAACAAATTTTCCCAATTAACCTTGAACCTAATACTCTTACGATAAAGTTGAAAATCTATTGAAGAAGTTTGGTAACTTGATGTGCTGGCGTATTTCCTATTTCCTCAAACTAATTCAAGGAAAGTCGTAAAACGTTGTTTCCTCATTATTAACGATCCATTTAATATGAAATCAAAGTTCGGTTTATGGCTCCGTCAATAATATAGTGCTGTGCCTGTCGGGGACGCGATTAAGTCGATTTTGGAACGACACCGATATATTATCAGCCATGAAGTTACTTCTTCCTTACATTGCTTTGAGTTATTACCAAATATATTTGGTAATAACTCAAAGCAATGTAAGGAAGAAGTAACTTCATGGCTGTTTGGTTTCGACTATAAAGGGACTGAGGAACTCCTGGAAATAAAGCAGTAGTTTTAAATACATTTAAATTTAATATCATGTTTTTGTAGTATTTTAAACACATACATCACACAACACACAATCACCACACACCACACATAGTAGGTACACTCTTTCACAAACACACTCATACATTACAACACAACTCACATACTGTCACATTATCACACACTCGTTTATTCTTGTACTTTACCATAAATAATTTCTGTGTAGTTTTAGTAATTATGATCAATATTATAAAGTATTGCAATCTTTGGCACCACTTTTGTTGTATTTTCGAATAATATCTTAGTGGGAACCTGGTGTCCTGAAATACAGGCTTCGGCTTAGTTTAGGCACCAGTCTCCCACAAATAAAATTTTCTGTATAAATATGTTAGTTTTTAAGTACTGTTTGTCTTTATTTTATTTGTGGAAGAGAAATAAAACAAATTTATTATTATATTATTATTATTATCGTAAAGGTTTATTTGAACGCGATGTTTTACGATTTTGAAATAACGCGGAAACGCAAAATGTTGACATACTTACATAGTTTATGATAGTTTGATTTTTGTTTTAATTATTGTGAAAGCAAATATAACCGTAAAAACATCAGCTTTAGTTATTTTAAACTTATCTGAACACCAGGCCGCACCTAGTCTCCAACAAGCTGAATCATTTTGTACAGTACCTGAAACAAAAAACAATATATTGAGTACAACGCCATCTATCGGCTGCAACTTCCAAACAAAAAACGTTCTGTTCTCGCAACACAACACTTCACAATAGTACATCAACTTGCTACTAGATGGCGCGAAACACAACTTCAGTTGAACAATGAAAATTATTGATTTACGCCCGGTAGGTTGGGGTGAGGGCCGCTCATTTTGCAGACTATTTGCGAGTGTCCCTGTGCAAAATTTACTGTTGACATGAATCAAATTATGTACAGTACGGATTCCCTCATTTGGTATGATACTTTATCGATTCGACGTTGAAATATTTCAATGTTAAATTCAATTACGTGCGCGGCGCGTGTTTTCCCAAACGATATTGATCAACCGACTTACTTTATTTGGGTTACATTGTTTTAATGTTGCTCTTAAAATATCGTATTTCAGAATCAAATTAGCTTTTCTGTATTAAAAAAAGTTCTTTTGTATTTTTTTGTGAGGCGTAGGCCGCTACGATTAATCGTAGGTCTACGGCGTAGACTTATCGTAGCAAAGCGTTTTGTTGGCGGATTTCGAATGTTTCTTCATGTTTTTCTTGTAATTAAATATGAATTCTTTTGGCAAAAAAAAGGTAGAATAAAGTTTTCGTGGATTTCTTTAAAGACGACTAAGGGATAAGGTTTAGAGGATACAAAACAGGGAATATTTGACCAGGAGTTTTTCAGAAGATTTGTGCCGTAATGTTTTCTTGCCCCCTAGATGGGACTTAAACTATGGGTCCACACTTCTGCTTAACTCACCGGGGATAATAGGATATGTGATAGATTCATAACAGCATCTTATGTCTGCTATTATACACATGCTATATCTAACTCAGTATGTCGTTATTAGCAAATCCCTTGGTTGACAAAACATTACTGGCAAGAGCGATGAGAATAAGTTTGCAGTTTGCAAAACATGGTAAATATCCCGTTTAAAGTATTCATAGTAATGTCAGTGACCATGTCAGTTTTAAAACTTATATAAGTTTGCAAAGCCTGTTCTCATCAGTAAGAAAATCTTCACGCAGTCTGGACTTGTACACACGGCTACACATCAAGCTATACAAAACCAGTATAATCTGATCGTTCATTGTGCGAAAAGATCTAGTAAAACGAGGCCAAGATTAACTGGTTTTGTATAGCTTGATGTGTAGCCGTGTGTACCCAGTCAATGGCAATAGGCTCGCCCCTATAACAAGGGACCTAAACATAACTGACCTCTGCTTATCCCTTCGTGAATGTCTTTTTCTGACACGCAAAAATCCCTTACTTATGAGAATAGTATAAATACTGATTACAAAATAACTAGCGAATCGGTGGTAGAAGGGTAAACTATCAATATACGTACCCAACAAAGTTGATGATCGGCCACTTTACACTCTATGTCTTAACCAATAAGGTTAAATACTGGTCAATCACGAACTTAACGACTTTACATTTAGATAGGTAGGTAGATATGGTAGACACGTGTAAGCTTAGCGCAGTCTATACAAATGGAAGTCTAAAAGGTCAGGTGCAACCGACGGGCGAGCATAACTTGTATGGCCAGATGTATGTGGAAGTGGGCGAGACGAATGAAGCGAGAAGATCGTGGTATGTGACATTTTCAAATGCCTGCCTAACCTTTTCTTAAATGTGGGGGTCGGCTTCTAGTTTCACTGGATGCAGCACCAGTATTTTACATGAAGAGTCGCTTATCTGACCTCCACAAGCCAGTTAGTACAGGGTAATAATATACCCTTTGGTAAGACTGGTTGGCAGACTTTCAGGCCCCAGACTACCTGTATCGACTACACTGAGAAAAATGTAAAGCCGAATGTTTCGTAACGAGGGCGGATTTATTCGTAATGAAGGCGAAAAAACGACCAAAAGTCAACCGACCGAAAACGCCTTCCTAGGTTGGAGGCGTTTTACGCCTTAAGCGTAAGGCGCAAAAAATAAGCAGCAATATACTCTCTAATGTGTATTTTAGACGTAATTATTAACAGATAAGCCTTAATTCAAAAGCTATAAACGTGGTAAGTCAGATTGGATTGACTGATTGACGATGAGATTTTACTTCCAGTAAGGCGATATAAACGGTAAAGGGAGGTGCTCGGGTCACACACATAAAACTTTTCGACGTATCATTGTCCCAATTGACTTCTAGTAAGGCGTTTTACGTCTTTTCTTACTGTGGTTTAATTTGTTCACAAAGTGTTTTGAATGTTTATTTACTGCTTCTTAAGTCTTAATAGTAAAGACGTAAAACGCCTTACTAGAAAGTAAGGCGTTTTACGTCTTTACTTACAGTGGATTTAACCTGTTACAGTGGTTTTCAACGTTTACTAACTCGTAATCGACTTCTTATAAGGCGTCTTATGTCTTTCCTTACAGTGGTTTAACCTGTTCACTAAGCGTTTTTAACGTTTATCGACTTCTAGTAAGGCGTCTAACGTCTTACTTTACTGTAGTTTAACCTGTTCACTGAGCATTTTTAACGTTTCCTAAGTCGTAATCGACTTTTATTAAGGCATCTTAAGTCTTTTTTTACCGTGGTTTAACCTGTCCAATAAGCGCTTTTAATGTTTTTTTAAGTTATAATTGACTTCAAGTAAGGCATTTTACGTCTTTTCTTACTGGGGTTTAACCTGTGCTCTAAGCGCTATTGATGTTTTCATAAGTCGTAATTCGCTTTAAGTGAGGTATTTTACGTCTTTACTTACAGTGGGTTTAACCTGTCCACTAAGCGCTTTTAACGTTTACTAAGTCGTATTCACCTTCTAGTAAGTTGTCTTAGAATGTTCCATACGATTAGGTAAGCCTTTCTTTTCGAGCAGAAATGTTTTATGAAGACCGGAAAAAAAGCCTTCTAAGGGCAGGTAACGCTTTTCCCTAAGGGCATGATTGACTTGCTTTACTATCATTTATTAGTTCATATTAAGGGCATTGGGCCGCTCAAAGTGCGCGTTCACTCTAAGGTAGCGCGAGCTAATATCCTTCACATGAACTTCATGATAGTGCCTTCAGTGAACAGCGTAACCTGCTGTTCTCCCAGTCTTTGTAAGCTTCTGCAATCAATAGAACAAAAATGTATAAAATAAAAAGAATACCATACCTATGTGTTTTAACAGCCCAACCCATCATAGTTGGGCCAGCCGTAAGGTCTGGTTTTGGTTAGAAAATCAAGATAATATACAAGTGTTTCATAATTTATTCTAGACCAATCAGTCACTATTACAATGTCTGATATATAAAGCTAATTTAAAAAACTAAAGTAAAAAGATCTGATGGATCCAATATGTGTTGCTAGCATCAGCAAGAAACAAATATCTAGAAAATACTAGTTTCCAAGTAGGAACATGGTACTAACTCACACATGTGCTATACATTTAGATAAATAACATACTAAGAGACTTAATTAACAATAAGAAATTAGAATAAAAGCATTACAGTTTTTACAAGTGTTTACAAAATAAAGATGGTAAAATAAAAAGACAATTTCTATTCTATAAAGGTGTACAAAAATAAAACTCAACTAATAACTACATCAATATATGCTTAATTTAGGAAAGATGGTTATTAGGTGATTTAAAATTATATAATAGAGTAAACTATAGTATTGATTAATAAAACTATTAAATAAAGTAACTAAAATTAAATATGTTCAAGTCTTCTAACTAATTGTTCCCTTAGAACCCTTCCTCTGATTAGGTCAGACGTTTGAGCACCTATTACTTTCTTTGTGGGAATGGGCTCATTATGTTGTTCTTCATTGTGCAATCCTAAAAATATAAATAATTTAATATTCAATACTCATTTGTGCCATTGATTTTCTTTTCGAATGATAAATTTATTAATACCAACCAGTGATGTCCTCCTCTTCTGCAACATTAAAATCAATGCCAATATCATGTAGAACGCAGCAGGCTTGTATGATTCTTGCACATTTGAGTGGCTTGTAGTGGAGCACTCGATCTTTGTTAAGACATCGCCATTGATTCTTCAACCGTCCAAATGTATTTTCTATGACAACTCTGGCTGCTACATGCTTATGGATGTAATTGGCTTGCAAGATTTTCGGAGCAGCGTCTAAAATCGGAGTCATCAGCCATGGTCGTTGTGGATAACCAGAGTCTCCTACAATGATGATCAATGTATTAGTTTATTGCCATAGCTTAATGCACAATGTTGTTCAAACAATATATTATTGGGTAGAACTTACCAAAAAGCCACACTATCTCCCCATTTTGGTGCAAAGACTGGATATAAGGGTTGATGTCAATGTTTCCCCAAATAAAAGAATCGTGATTTGCACCTCCAAATTTGGCATTTACATTTAAAATTCTTTAATGGACATCACATACCTGTAAAATAAAACAGTCCAGTTAAGAAAAATAATTATTTAAAGAAGGTAAGATTAAATCAAACTCATATAGGTATCTAATTAATTTATTATTTAGGTACCATTTGAACATTCATTATTGAATGATAGTGCTTACGGCAATAATATAGATGTTCTTCATCCTTTGGCGGTCCAAATATTCTAAAATGGCTACAATCAATACACTCAATTACTCCGGGTATTCCATATTTGTCACAAAACCTGAAACAAACAACATAGGTACATAATATGCTTTTCATATTACAATGTCATTAATATTGTATAATAGTTACAGTATGTATGTCAGCAAAGTTATAGTAGACCTTACCTTTGACTGATTGTTTGCCTGGTAATTGAAGTATTAGGAAATCTGATATATTTTTTTTGTATGTTCTTGTGTGTCAGAGCTTATGTAACATCTTCAATGTAGACACTGCACATTTTTTGTGAAACGTTTTTAGCCACTCCCACTGGGCGCTGGAAAGACCCAGTTGCATAAAAAAACAGGACTGTAAGGACCTAAAATAATAAACAAAGAAAATTAGGACATTGAGCCATTGTGAGATTGAAAAAAGTGTTTCAAAAGTACACACTGATACATTACCTTATTTTCCAAGGACACCCGTTGAGTAGACTTTAAACCAGCAAGCTGCCTCAGCTCTCGACACAAAAACCTGAAGGCTGCCTTAGGAAGCCTATATCTTCTTTTAAATTCAGCCTCCGGAAGGTCTCTATGCGGATTGCTCGTGTTACGTGCTCTTGCACGACCAATGGACATTAAATTACGCTCATCTTGTGCTCTCGCGGTCTCAAACATCCTTCAAGTGAAATACAAGCGAGATGCCATTGTAATTTATAATCACAAATATGAAATTCAATTCAATAACTTTGTTTTTACACCACTGTCACGACGCTCTCACAACAAAATCAAAACTGACAATCACACGCGTCGCAAGGTGACTCGTTTTCTTATTCGAACATTACGTCATATAACGACGTACATATTTGGTCAATGCAGCCGTAAATTTGGCAGCATTTGTCTTAATAAGGCGAAATATGCTTAGATCACGACGAATCAAATGGTAACCTTAGGTTAAATAACGACGTACATATACGGCACATATAAACGTAAATACGGCAATATTCACCTTATTATAAGGCAAAACATGGTCAAGTTACGACTGATTGAACGGTAACATTACGTCATTTAACGACGTACATATTTGGTCAATGCAACCGTAAATTTGGCAATATTTGTCTTATCATAAGGCGAAATACGCTCAAGTTACGACTAATCAAACGGTGAATAACGTCTTATAACGACTTACATATACGTCGAATGAAACCGTAGATTTATGGCAATATTGACCATTAGGATAAGGCGAATGATACTCGAGTTGGTACAATTTAATCAAACGTTTAAAAAGTCTGATAACGACTTATTCGGCTAATAATTATAAGCATAAATTTGGCAATATTTCCCCTTTCATAGGGTCAATAGCGACGTACCTACATAATATTTGGTGCAGACAGAAAACAAACACAACTACTAGGTAGGTAGGTACTCATCACACTTTATCTCGAGTCTTTATGTGTAGGTAGGTATTACATTATATTGAATTGAATTTCGAAATTTCTTTATTTTAACATAAACAAACAGATAAATGACATTTATGTCTTATTCTAGAAGCATTTAACATTGTGATAAGGTGTTTTTTGCAGACTATGGCGCCTATTTAAAACATTTAAGAATACATTTCATATGTAAGGTATAAAACTTATTGGTTGTTGTAAATCAGCAATATCATACTACTTACGTTAAACATTATGTCGAAATATAAACAGCGCGTTGAATAGACACAAATACACTTTATAAGTTTTATAACACTAAAAATATAAAATATTATATTAAAATGTAATAGGTACCTATTTCTTATCTTGTATAGGTATGTACCTAATGATTTTATGATAGGAAATAAAAAATATTTATTGCTTTGTCATAGGTAGGTAGGTAGTTAGGTACCCTAGAAAGAACATTACATTTATTAATAGACAAGTTCGTATCCTCGGTGTTGTGTATTGGTTATTTACATTTTGTAATGTAGGTAGGTAGGTAGTGTTAAAAGACCTTAGGTTAGAGATTACATTTGACAGATAACAGGTTTGAGTTCCTCGCTCGCTTTATCTAAGTGGGTACAGGCACCACAGTCTTTATTCTGTGCAGGTACAGGGCTTGTGTGTAAAAGCGTGGGCTCTGCCTCTGGCTGGCAACAAGGAGGATCATAAAGCCACAGAATAAAGATCATATAATATTATCTATTAGATATTGACCTGAAACTCACCAATTTACTTAAGAGCGTATGCTACCTCAGATTAGCAACCCTATTTGTGGTGGTTCAAACTTCGCTTGAAATACTGTTATAATAAAGTTCTAATCAGCTTGCACTACAAAGCGGTTGTTACGTCTTTCTTTAGTGGTATTTTGCAATTTACAAAAAAACTATTGATTGGACTAAAAAAGTAAAACACTATGATTTTAGTATGTTGCTTGTAGAATTATGTGGCAAAAAAATCAGAATGATGACATGTATTTTAGTATGGTTTTTACTCGTTAAAAGAAATTTTTAGAGGTATCTTCGCGATTTTTTTCTATCGAGCAAAGTTAGTTATATTATGTTTTCACAACACTATGTCACTAGCATATATCCTGAAGAATATCATATATTTTTCAGATGTTGATTACTGCAGTGAATCATATACTTTTACGCATTATAAAACTCGCGTTTGAGGTACCATAAGCTCTTAAGGTAAATAAGGTACCTTTGTCGTACCTACATAATACACCTACCCAGTTCCAACCAACGAGTTCTGTGTTCCACACTCAGTTACCTACTCAGCAGGTAGATATATTACTTAACCTACTTATATTGTTTCTATTTTTAATATAAGTAGGTACATACGTAGGTAGCATAATATAAGTAGGTTTGTACGGTAACCCTCAGTGCGCTTGTCGAATTGCACTAGGCCTGGTTTTTTAACCCTAATTTGCCGAATGCGTAAGTCGTTAGACTTTGTAAACGTTTGAATAAATTATAAATTGTCACCATCATAAGATAGGTACTATTGCCATATCTATCTACGGTTTCATTCACCAAATATTATGTAGGTACGTCGTTATTGACCTTATGAAAGGGGAAATATTGCCAAATTTACGCTTATAATTATTAGCCGAATAAGTCGTTATCAGACTTTTTAAACGTTTGATTAAATTGTACCCAACTCGAGTATCATTCGCCTTATCCTAATGGTCAATATTGCCATAAATCTACGGTTTCATTCGACGTATATGTAAGTCGTTATAAGACGTTATTCACCGTTTGATTAGTCGTAACTTGAGCGTATTTCGCCTTATGATAAGACAAATATTGCCAAATTTACGGTTGCATTGACCAAATATGTAAGTCGTTAAATGACGTAATGTTACCGTTCAATCAGTCGTAACTTGACCATGTTTTGCCTTATAATAAGGTGAATATTGCCATACTTACGTTTACATGTGCCGTATATGTACGTCGTTATATAACCTAAGGTTACCATTTGATTCGTCGTGATCTAAGCATATTTCGCCTTATGATAAGACAAATGTTGCCAAATTTACGGTTGCATTGACCAAATATGTACGTCGTTATATGACGTAATGTTACCGTTCAATCAGTCGTAACTTGACCATTTTTTGCCTTATGATAAGGTGAATATTGCCATACTTACGTTTATAAGTGCCGTATATGTACGTCGTTATATAACCTAAGGTTACCATTTGATTCGTCGTGATCTAAGCATATTTCGCCTTACGATAAGACAAATATTGCCAAATATACGGTTGCTTTGACCAAATATGTACGTCGTTATATGACGTAATGTTACCGTTCAATCAGTAGTAACTTGACCATGTTTTGCCTTATGATAAGGTGAATATTGCCATATTTACGTTTATGTGTGCCGTATATGTACGTCGTTATATAACCTAAGGTTACCATTTGATTCGTCGTAATCTAAGCATATTTCGCCTTATGATAGGGCAAATGTGGCCACATTATACGTTTATATTGCCGAATACATACGTCGCTGAAAAACTTTATGTTTACGTTCAAATTGTTGTGACTGAAGTATATTCCGCCTTATTATAAGGTGAATATTGCCATGCTAAAGATTATATATGACGCTTTCGAAAGTTTGTTTATGACTTATGTTTACGTTTGTTTAGTTTTTATTGAAGTATTATATCGCCTTAATTTAATTTAATATTGCCATAATTACGGTGATATTCACCACATATTCGACGTCGTAAATTTAAAGCGTATTATGTAGTCCATTACTGCTGTATTAACAGTATAAAGTTGAATTCCAAGACTGCCTTACGTTAAGACATTTTTGTCGGTTAGTGTTTATCATAAAAGACGTACCATTTTAACGGAAACGCCTAGCTAAGCCAAAATAACCGTAAGCGTTACAAAATCGCCTCGCGTCATTACAATTTAGCCGTCGAAGGCGGAATACACCTTAAGCCAGAAATCAATTTTTCTCAGTGTACCAAAGATGCAGTTTTGCATAGGCGTCGGAACGGAATGCAACGGAATACCATTATGTGAAACTTAAACTCCGCATTTGTTTTAGTTAGACCATCACACATTAGACAGGCACTTTTGAATGTCAAAAATCACACTTCACAATAATATTTTTAAGGCAAAAGTTTGTGAGTGTGTGTGTGTGTGTTACTTCTTCACGCAAAAACTACAGAACGGATTTGGATAAAATTTGGTACACATATAGTTTATAACCTGAATTAACACATAGGATTTTTTATCCCAATTTTATCTTCCCCTGAGATAATTTTCGAGTTGTAGCGGGTGAAGCCGCTGGCAACAGCTAGTAAATACATAAAGCGAAGCTACAGTCACTGTCACAAGGCATAATAACGGTGAAAGTACTTTAGTTACCCATTTTGACCACTAACAACCTTTTCATGCACAATCTTTTCTTTTCAATTCAATATGAATACGTATATTAACATTGTAAACTCGATTTCATTTCGCAAACCCCGAAGTTATAGCAATTAGTGTTCAAAATAATATCTAACAATTTAGTGTACAAAGTAAAGCTAAAACCAGACAAGGTATAGCGAGCGCCTTCGTCCGCGGTCCATTCATTAAAACTTTAGAATGAATCGCTTCCACAAATTGAATTTATTTTCAAGATCTTTATTTGACTTATTTTTCTTCTTTTAGAGGGGTATCATGTTATAAGTTTTTAACTGACATGGTCACTAACACTATTATTAAATACTAGCTTTTGCCCGCGACTTCGTCCGCGTTTCCGTCGTTTTTCCTAAAAAAAGTACCATATGTCCTTCCTCACGGTTCAGTGGCGATTTTTAGGTGGCATTGTGTATTTTATTTTTAATCTACTCTACGGTAACGGAAAGGCTGTCAGTTACCTAGGTAACAAAATAACTTAAGATAGAGGTCCTAACTATAGCTACCTACCTTACACTTAAAATCTAAGTGCCTATTTAAACTAAAATATTCTAATAGAATTATACCCAGAAATATGTACCTACAACTTACAACAAAAAAATAAATGAAAATAAAGCTGAAACGCCTGTGCCATACTATCTGCCTATACCTACTTCACCTACAAATAAATACCTTTAACTACTATAATTCATAAAAGTTATATATATATTATTATATTATTATCTACGCTTTTACCTACATCATCATCATCATCATCATCATCAGCCTATAATGTTCCCACTGCAGGGACTCAGGCCTTTTACCTACATAATACAAAAATAAAATTGAACATAAATTAGCCAAAACTTACCTATCGGTATCTAAAAAACTATGCGTACTACTTCTACTTCTACTACTACTTCACCTAAAAAGAAATAAAATGCAAACTATTAATAATTTGTAATTTTAACGAATATTTAAACACTACCAAAACAACTAATACCTATTTTATAAAATAACAACAAAAGAAATTCAAATAAACTATTTAAAGACTAAAAGTCGCGCTGATAAGCATTGTTTGTTAAAATCAATTATTGTCTGTCAATAAGGTCGAACGCTCTGAACGCATCAACAGCCACGACCCGCGTCGAGCGCGGCAACCGTTACACAAAAATAATCCTTATGGCATGATTCAGTACTCACGCGCGACGCGGTGGCTTATTAGCGTATTTCATGTATAAGTTTGGTGTTTCTATACCGATTACTATGATTATTTTTTTTATTGAATAGGTAATAATATTAACTTCTTTTAATTAGGGATGAGTGAGAGTATTAGAAACGTAAGAGTAAACAAATATAATCAGAAAGCTCCGAACTGCTAAGCTATCGGGAGTTACACGTGTTATTGTGAGTCAACCATAAAAGATAGACATATGCTGTTGTGGGATATTTTTTAGATAATTTTATGTAGAACATTTCCGTCATAAATGATTTCTATGTAGCTTTAACCATTAAGGCTGCACACGCGACGGAAGCTTAAAAAATGGTCAACTTCTCCCGTTTTCCCAACATTTCCCTTCACTGCCCTGCTCCTATTGATTGTAGCGTGATGAAAAGTATACTATAACCTCCCCAGGAGTATGAAGAATAATCGTACCAAGTTTCGTTAAAATCCGTCGAGTAGTTTTTGTTTCTATAAGGAACATACAGACAGACAGACAGACAGACAGACAGACAGACAGACAGACAAAAATTTTACTGATTGCATTTTTGGCATCAGTATCGATCACTAATTACCCCCTGATAGTTATTTTGAAAATATATATCATGTACAGAATTGACCTCTCTACAGATTTATTATAAGTATAGATTGTTTCGTGATCATGGTGCTTGTAACAGCGCCGAAATATCGGGAACTCGAAACTAAAAGTAAACATAGTAAATATCCCATTTTTACCCGACTACGGCAAAGCCAAAGGAGGGTTATGATTTTGACTGGCTATGTATGTATGTTTATATGTGAGTATCTTCATCTGTTAGTTTTTGGGTTGTGGAGGTCAAATCGCTTTATGTAAAAAATGTTCATAACTTAAGAAAAATCTTCATAAAATGAAAAGTACTGGGCCAAACTATACTAAATTTTTATGGGACCAAATGGCAACCATTCCGCATCAAACTAAAAAAGAATCACGTAAATCGGATCATAAATCGCAGCGTAATCGGTGTACATACATAAAAAAAAATGTACTGATCAAATTGAGAACCTCCTCCTTTTTGGGAAGTCGGTTAAAAATACTGGTATGCTGCTGCATCGGGTTAGACTGGAAGCCAACCCCTACATAGTTGGGAAAAGGCTAAGCAGATAATGTTCCCCTTCGCTACAATACAACAATAGCCAACTAACCTATTTAAAAACAACATCTCAATACAAAGGGACAGCCTATGTACCTATTCTGACTTTCCTGACCTATTTCTGCTGACACAGTAAATAGACATAGCTGACATCTGCCGGTAGTCCCTTCCGGTGCGGGACTGACCGTCACTTGTTATAATGACACCCGTTTTCATAACCACTAGGAGATGTGAATGCTCTATTGGGTTTTGAACGCACATCTCAGGATGGGAGAGTTGATATTCCAACGGTGCAGGGTTGCGTCTAAATTAATGGCAGGGCTCTCTTCGATTTTCTACCCACGGTTCATAAGTGAGGGTTGAATTTCCAACGTTTTTAAGCATAAGTGTTAAAGGAGCTTCAGTATATAGTCTTTTCATACCAATTTATTCTCTACCCTTGATGGAAAATCATGCTCAGTGATAATCCTGTCAAAATTATAGTGATCTTTAGTTTTATGACGGTAAGGTTGATGTTGGACTGCAGCAGCCAAACATTTTAAGACTATAAAAGAACTGTACTTAATTATTTAGATAAGTTAGTAATGCGTCGGGCATAAACGGTGAGTAACTCGGAGTAATGTTTTTGAAGTTTATTTGTAATATTGTTTTAAAGGTGCGAAGTGAAGTTGGAAGGGGTAGATGACGTGTGTTTATACCTTTTTATGTTTGCGTGGGGGCTAAATTTAAGGATAATTATTAAAATCAGCATAATTACTATTTTTTTACGTTCGGTAAGTTGTGTCTTCCAGTACAACCCACCACAGTCCCTCAAGACGAAAGTATGACCAGTGTGTGTTGCCAGTGATTACATACGGGACCGAAACGTGGTCGCTCACAATGGGCCTCATCAGAAAGCTCAAAGTCACCAAAAGGGTGTTTACTAGTAAACTATTTGCTGTGTCCGTATTGCTGTTAATATTCGGTGATGGCGATATTTCAGGGAATAGATTTTAAAGAAGAATCTTTGGTATTTGGCAATTCGCAGTCCGTTCGGAGTTAGCAATAAAATACGTTTACCTACAGGCTATATTTGAAACGTAGCTTAGTTTAAATAAAACTTAGTTGATTGACTAAATATTAGTATTTAATTTTACTTAATTACTTATATGTAGAGTTCTGTAGCAGTGTAGCTCCTGTCTGACCCTTAACGAGAGATGTCGCTTGTAGTTATTCTTGAAGACATCTATTTAACCACTAGGACATTACTGCAAATTCTCTCAAAAATAACGCCTTACTAAAATAGGTTATTATAATAATAATAATAATAATATAATAATAATATTCCACAACTATCACACAACGCCATCTAGTCCCAAGCTAAGCAGAGCTTGTGTTATGGGTACTAGACAACTGATAAACATACTTATATATTTCTAAATACATACATATTATAGATAAAATTATACTCTATTTTCGTGTCACACCTCTGCCCTTACCCAGCTATTTTCTACTCCCATATTAACATACACACAACATTTACCTAGGAAGTAATTTACCATAAAATCCTCGGCCATTACGCGCGGTCATTACGACCAGGTGGGTACGACGGCCAAGTGGTCATAACGGGGAAAATATTCTAATCCGATCGGCGGCCATCGCTCAATCACTGGCCTAAACCTTTTCTACATCGTTTGCTAATTTTTTGACGACAGCTGTGGCGAATGGGTGGCCGATATATGGTGGAATATCTAATGATTTTACGAGGACATAAATAACGTTTTGATGTGTGATGGAGGTAGCAGACGACGGGGGATGAATATTGTATGTTAGAAGAGTGGTTTGGGAAATTATGACATGGTTACGGTGTTCCAAAAAGGGTTTCACCATGGCACATAGACTGCAGGATCTAGCTGATGGATGTAGCTGAATACTGACACAAACAAGAATTAAGACGCAAACAACATTTTGTTTGCACGTCATGTATCTGCGACAAATAAGTACTGTTTATTTATTTTTCTTTCTACATATTGTTTGCCTATAACTTTCCAACTGTTGAGACACCCCCCCACCCACCCCCTTTTTATGAGATGAAATGCGCTATAATACACCACTCGGGCCAAGTGTGGGTTTCTTTTATTTAACACATCTCTATGTCACCAAAGTATAACAATTTGTGATGATGATGAGAAATTAAATGATCATTATTATAATCATCCGTGACATAGTCTCTCCATCGAGCTAGAGGAAGCCACTATCTAAAATCATCTATTTTATATGCCTAGCCTTTTCCAAACCTGAATTCAACTAAAAGTTCGGTATTTAACTATAAGTCACCCATCCACAAACCAACCTAAACAAGCGCGGCTTACCCTCAAGATTGATCCGAGCGACTATTATAATCTAGCCACAAGCTACTAGCTAAACTATCATCAGCTATAAACCCTTATTGGTATAATAATTCGGCTTGCAATATGCAATAATGTGTCGCCATCGGGTGAGAGACACGCGCCCTCGTAAACATGACGGGGTAAGGTGGTACATACAACCCTGTGTACGGTATACACGGTTGTTTTGACGGCTAATCTGAGGGGATATCTAATACTTTTACCTTTATTTTTACTCTGGGCATAGCGGTAGGGAATGTCAGACTTTTACTAACTAAAACCACCCTTTGTGTCGAGGCCGGAGTATCTCTTTCGAACAACCCACATCCCCGACGGGACCCGCAGCAACGACGGGCAACGAGGTAGCCTTATAGGTTAACTAAACCGTGTTTTTAAACAAATAAATATTGTATTTTATTCTATTAAATGCGTATTATGTAAGTGCGTTTGGACCTTAATACTCAAAACAAAAACCTGTATTGCGTAACTACCCTCGAAAACAAAAAATAAAACGGCTGATTTTAGACTCTAATGTCAGCGGAATAAGCACCTAATAAAGATAAGGCTAATATGCTCATCCTTGCCCCAGTTTAAACCGGAATAGCAGCGCTATTTACTTCTGCTATAACAACGGTGAATGGTCTGCTATTCCGGGTTTACAATGTGTTTGCTGAATGGCAATCGTATTGTTTATTTACACATCACAAATCTGTGTGTTATGTGTATACCTGAACTCTTATAGCGTATGTAATCATTCATCTTCAGCCTATAATGTTCTCACTGAAGTGAATCTAGCCTCCTCTCTGTGAGAGGTAATTGGCTATAATCTACCACGCGGGCCCAGTTCGATTTTTTTGGTTCTAAGACATGCCGGTTTCCTCACGATGTTTTCCTTCACCGTTATGAGAGCAGTAAATTACACAAAGTTATGCGCCTGACTAGGTTCGAACCCACGACTCACTGTTCGTAAGTCGTGGCCGCCACCACTTGGCCACCGCTGCTTTAATATCGATACTAATCTAACAAAAACCATTTAAACACAAAAACCTTGAAACAACTCCCATTCTACCGCCGTGAAACCAGATAAGTGTAATGAGTACGCGCTGCGTAGTACGGCGTAGTGTCGTATCGTGTTCGTAGGGTTCGCTACGCGGTACGGTGGCGTATCGACGCAATCAATATAGCCAGACAGAGTGGCGCCCGGGATGTTTACCGGAGAAGCTGGGGAGGCAACTGTGTGGGAGAGGGCAGAAGGACTAGTCTGTGTGACTCTCGAAAAAGAAACCGGTTGGACGGAACCTAGATCATTGATCCTACAACACACAGTCATATACATACACACACTTACGGTCTTTTCCCATGGCGATAGGCAGAAACCACAGAACGCCACCTGCTATGATTCATTGTTTTTTTTCGAAGTTGGGAAATCATCATATGACTCCTCCCGCTCTGCCCAGAGCGGTAAGGAGTGTCAGAATTCTACTGACTAAAAACCACCCATGTTCCTTCTAAGCCCTTTGTGCCGAGGTCACTGTATTTCTTTCAAACAACCCACAGCCCCAACCGACTTCAAAAAAGAGGAGGTTCTGAATTCTGATCTGATTATAGGATCCCGGAGACAGAGAGAACTCTTCATATTTTATAGGTAGGTACACTTCAAGCTGTTGTGGTAGTTTTTGGAGGGTTGAACGACTTTGGGCAAGTCAAGAGTACTCGTACTTTTAATCAAAAATATTGAGTATTTCATCTCGTTCTCGAGTTACAATGATAGTCATACATACAAACAGAGGAATATTATCTATCTATGTATCTATATAAATAAAAGGAGAAGTCCTGACTGACTGACTAAAAGCCATCCGTGTTCCTTCTAACGCCCAATGATCCGTGGTGACTCTTCTCTTCTCTCAGACAAATTCCGAGACAGTCTCATCATCTGCGTAGTCTTTTCCCAACTGTGTTGGGATTTTTGGGGTCGGCTTCCAGTGTAACCGGGTGCAGCTGAATATCTTTACATCTGCTCATCTGACCTCCACAACCCAGTTAATGCTGGGTAATACGAAAACCTTTGGTATTGGTAGGTGGTGTGGTTGTTTCAGGTCACTGACTACCTGTAACGATCGAGTGCCAAAGATCTATATATGGCAGCCGGTACCAACAGCTTAACGTGCTTTACGAGGCACGGAGGAAACTCGGTATGTTATAGGTGGTCATTCATCCGCAGACCAACCTAGGTAAGCGCGGCTTAATCTAAAAAATAAAATAAATAAATAAAATAAAATTCCTTTATTTCAGGTCATTGACCCAAATTAATACAACACATTACAATAATTTTACGGCACAACTGATTAATTGATGAAATGATGATAAATTAACTGACAAAAATAATGAAATAATTAAAATAAAAATGAAAACATTAAAACAGAAAATGTCAGATCAAAAGATAAAAAATAAATTAAATAAAAAAATAATAATATTTAATTCTATCTATATTAATTCTATTTATATTCTATTCTATTCTTTTTTCTATTATTTCTATTTATTCTATTCTATTTTTATTTTTCTTTAATTAATTAAAGATCGACCCGAGTGGCAGTTATTATAAATTCCGCAACAGTCGAAGGGCACCTAAAAACTGGTTGGTTGAACCTTCTGACTTCTTCGCTATACAGTTTGACTCGCAGAAAGTTGTTCGTATTTATGTGCTCCTAGTAATTGGGGTGGCGACTGGCGATCCGCTTTGATTCAAGGGATGAATATACATATTATTTACGTTAAGGGACGTCAGAGTCCATTTAGCGTGTGTTGACTCAGAGCAGGAAAAAATATATAAATGCTTTTGACTGTAAATAAGTTATGAGTAGTAACATGAAGGGTGTAAAAGTACCCGTCGGGGCTGTGGGTTATTCACAAGTTACCGCGGCCTCGACATATAGGGCTAAGCAGGAACAAGGGTGGGTGGTTTTTAGTCAGTAGAAGTCTGACATTCCCTTTCACTCTACCCAAGAGCGGGTGTAAAAGTATCCTTAATGAAGCCGAAAAGTATTTGCTTTCCCCGCCACTGCGATATCTTTTTTTGTTCTAGACCATACCTAGGAACCCTCTAATTAGGGAGATATTGGGGGCGAAAGTTCCTATTTATTTTCAGATTTTTATTTTAATACTAGTTTTTCAGGTTATAAATTTACTTAAATGACCTCTTTTTTTTGCACAAGCCCGCAACACTATTCCCAAACCACTGTAACTCCTGTTAGCCAGAATCAACAGTGGCGACCACAAGAAAAGCGCCGAGACTATGAAGCTCGACGAAGTCCCAGAGAAGCGATTTAACTGTCTTGGATCCCGCAACGAAATTAATAAGAAAAGAATAGCGGAGGAGTAGGAAAAACATAATTTCCACAAAAACCAAACCAAATGACCTCTATAACCCGTTTACTAATCAAAGCAACCACTAGCACAATGATTTAAGAGTGCTAAATTGAGTTTTACCGTAAAATGGGATTTTTCACCCCAAAAAAAAGTCGTTTCCCAGCAACAATTTTAGCGTGGGGATACTTAGTTTGATGTACATAATGCTTGGTGGTCGGCTTCCCCTTCTCGGGATACCCTTTTACATCCTGAATATCTAGGTACAGCTGTAATGTAGACAAGAATTGACAGACAGTCTACAGCCAGAATACAGATTTGTAGCTGAGATAAGTGCTTTTAGAGTTATTTTTAACAGACTTAAAAAAATAAGTAGGTTCCCAAGTTGATTTTTATCTTTGTTACCTTATAACTCAGTTATTTCTGGATCGATTTGAAAAATTCTTTCTTTGAAAAGATAGCCTGAAATGCTGACCAGTAAATTGAAAAACCTAATTACACGTGTTACCTTGACGCGCGTGGTAATTTCAGTGATAACTGAAATACCACTGGTTACTTTACTGTTGATAGAAGTAAGGATGTTCTTCGTGGACTGGCACACACCTGGAAAGGCTTCCCTCCACTCCTTCCATTTCTCACAAACCCGTGCGTTCTCCTTTCAGTTTTCATGAAAACGGTATATTTCGTCCACCCATTAACTTCGTGGCCCACCGCGACTCCTCACTGTGTCAGGGCGGCACCAGTTTCCTGCTATTTCGGCCCACAGTTTGTCGGGCATCCGGCAGACATGTTCTGTCCAGTACCACTTAAGTTTGGCAGCCATTTGAGCCACGTCTGCTATTTTTGTAATAACTCTTATACGACTAATAACTAAGCACACAACAGTACACCTCCGCTTCACCGTCCCAATTAGAGTTAAAAGCCTGCAACCACCATTGCATTACGCTCGCCACAAACACAGCGTCAGTGGAGAGATCAATGCATCCCACTCCGGATGCATCGACAACTATGTTACACTGTGATATTACTAGCTTATCGCAGTTTCCGGATAGTGGGAAATAGAATACAGGAATAAATTACTGTTGGTCTATCGATCGTGATTATTTTAGTAGTTTAATTTTCGACTAAAAGTGTTATGTCCTTTTCAACATTTTAGTCGAGGAAGTCTGAAAGTGGCGTCGGTGACTTAAAAGTCGTGTGATGGAAATCGGTTGTCGTGGTATGCCTCATGTGATGCGGAACAATGAGAAAAATGTCGTGAGGAAGGTTTTGAGTATGAATGAGGGTGGACACAATAGAGACAGACCGAAGAAACGATGGATGGACTATGTTATGAATGACTAGCTGATGCCCGCGGCTTCACCCGCGTGGATGTCGTTCAAATCATATACTAAAACCTTCCTCTTGAATCACTCTATCTATTAAAAAAAACCGCATCAAAATCCGTTGCGTAGTTTTAAAGATTTAAGCATATATACAAACAAACAAACAGACAAAAATAGCGACTTTGTTTTATACTATGTAAGGATATGGTAAGAAAGGAGGTGTGAGATGACGAGAAACAGAGTGGTAGTATGGAAGAGTAATACTATGCTGCGCCGACCACAAATGAATAAGGATAAAGGCAAGGCGACTCATCATCATCATTCGATGATGATGAGTCGCGTGGTTAAACGACTCTTGCCTTGATCGGTTGGATGAGTTGACCACCTATTAATACCTAGTTTTCTCCGTGCCTCGGAAAACGCGTTAAGCCGTTAAGCCCGTTAAGCCCGGTTGTCATTTATCTTTGACAGTCGTTATAGTCAGTGACCCGAAAGTCTGACAACAAGTCTTACCAAAGGGTAGAATGGAAGTGAAACCACCACATACTTGGAGAAAGGCTAGGCAGAAAATGAGTCGCGTGAAGAAAAACATCGTGAGGAAACTGGCATGTCTTAGAAGCAACATTTTTGAAGACACGTGATATCTACCAACCCGCACTGGGCCCGCGTGGTGGATTATAGCCCATCCCTCTCCTAGAGAGGAGGCCTGAGTCCCTGGGAACATTATAATTATTATATAGGCTGAAAATATATATGTTGGTAAAAACAAATAAAACTACTAAGATTCGACTTTACTCCGTGACTGTACAGTATATCGAAATTAGGTAGTGGGTCCAAACTCAAACTCAAACTCAAATCGTTTATTTCAATTAAGCCATTACAGGCACTTTTGAAAGTCAGAAAAAAAAAAACGAACGAAACTACGAGTGCAATACGTCATTCCGAAAGCCACCACGCCGAACCACACGCCACCGAATGCCCGCAACAACGAACACTGCAAGCACGAAAGCACGCAGCGACGCACACCGCAACAACGAATGCACAAGACCCCGAATCACGGAATCAACGAATGCACGCCACAACGCGCAACCGCCACCCCGCGACCCGGAGCCCCGCGCACCCGCTGCCACGGCACGCGCCGCCGCACGCCCCCGCACCCACAACACTCGCCGCCGGTAACATCCGGCGCCGCGCAGCCCGACGCAGCAACTCCCGAAACGACGCATTACACTCCTAAGCTACAGTCACAATCACAAGGCATAATAACTTGTGAAAGTACTGTAGTTGCCAGTTCCCTAACGTAGATCTCATGAAGAAGAACGGGCAAGAAACTCCATGGACACTCTTTTCAAATCAGAATATTGTTACAATATCTTGGTACATTATTTCATTCATGTTGAGATGGTATATTATGTGATGTTATATTATTGTCCAGTCGACCAGGTTAAATTTTGAACTTGTCGACTGGACGCGCGGGTCCATTTCGAGTGAGTCCAGTTGACCAAAGACTCCATACTCAAAATTTTCTCATTCCTCCGCACCACACGCCCATACCACGACAACCGATTATCACACAACTTTTTCAGTTACCGGCGCCACTTTCAGACTTCCTCTTATGTACTAAATTCTTATTTTATCCATTGGCGTAACACTACAAACTAAAATAATATTCTTATAAGCAATAGAACAAAACCTTGATACTCAAGGCGCTCCCCAACCGCTACAACGCCGCAATGCACAACACAATCAACTTATCATTCGTTACCATCACCTTGTCCCCTACCCACCCCAGTTTGTGAGCTAGCGTGATGGTATAGATTACCACGACTTGGCTCAGCACGCAACGCCGCGATGTCTTCGGGATATCGACTGAAACTAACTTTAGTCGAGTTTAAAAGATTGTCATTTTGGAGGTTATAGTGAGATTGGTAATTATCTTGTTATTTTATTCTTTTTTATGTAATAAAAGTATTATGTAGAAATCAATGAAATAACGAGGCTTCCTACTAGCTACCGATGACCTGGTGAAGGTTGATGGGGATCCGCTGGATGCGAGAGGCACGGGACCGGTCATTGTGGCGATACTTAAGGGAGGCCTATGTCCAGCAGTGGACGTCTTTCGGCTGAAATGATGATAATGATAAGAAGTATTATGTAAAGACTGCTTCTGCTTTCGCACGGGTGCAATTAATGTTTAAAACTTTAATTGAGATTTAAATATGAAAATACCATCAAAGGGTTTGGAATATTTTTGTATGAAGCCAGACCACCCTAACTTTCAACATTTTATTTTGTTTTAAAATAGCTCGAAGGTCGGTTTCCAGTGTCACCGGATTCAGCTAAATGCTGTTTCATTAAGCTGAAACCGGTTAACTGGAAACCGACCCCAACATTTTGAAAATATTGTCATCATCATCATCATCATTTCAGCCAAAAGACGTCCACTGCTGGACATAGGCCTCCCCCAGGCGTCACCACATTGACCGATCCCGTGCGTCTCTCATCCAGCGGGTTCCTGCAACCTTGACCAGGTTATCGGTCCACCTAGTGGGAGGCCTTCCAACGCAACGTCTTCCGGTTCGCGGTCAAAGTCAAAGTCAAAAATATTTATTTCAAGTAGGCCAGTAACAGGCACTTTTGAATAGTCGAATTAAACTAACTGCAGCACTCAAAGATATCCAACGATTACTCAAGCCGCCACCCAGCAAAGGCCTGACATAGTTTTGTATGACAAAACCGCCAAAAGCCCTTACCAAGCGACGGCCCAAGCAACCACTGAAGCTCTCCGAGTGCGGCAGTAAACTACTGAACTACTGAAGCTAAATAAACTAAGCTACAGTCCCAGTCACAAGGCATAATAACTCGTGAGTGTACTGTAGTTGCCAATTCCAAAGCGTTGGTCTCATGAGAAGAATGGCAAGAAACTTCATGGACACTCTTTTAAAATCGTTTGGGTTTACAATATGTTCAAGGTACAAACATAATCTTGGTATAATACACACATGAAGACTATTCAGATTAGTGTTTGAGATGGTCTTTTGAAGAAAGCACCACACAGATTTGAGTGGACCCGTCCAGTCAGTGCAAGCATTTGTCAGTTATCGTGGAGCTCGACTTATAACTCAAGGAGCTCAACGTCACGACGATCAATACCAAAGAAAGGACATTTGGGTGGGTCGCTTAAAGTACTCAAACTGCCAAACAATCGTTAAAATTAAATAAAAACCCACACGGTCCTCACATTCACAATATGAAAATAATAAAATACATGAAGATCATGCAGATTAGTGTCTGAGATGGTCTTTTGAATAAAGCACCACACAGATTTGAGTGGACCCGTCCAATCAGTGCAAGCATTTGTCAGTTATCGTGGAGCTCGACTTATAACTCAAGGAGCTCAACGTCACGACGAACAATACCAAAGAAAGGACATTTGGGTGGGTCGCTTATAGTACTCAAACTGCCAGACAATAGTTAAAATTAGAGAAAGACCCACATGGTCCTCACATTCACAATATAAAAATAATAAAATATTTGTCATATTAAATAATCATGTCAAGTTAATAAATGTCATTATACACAAAACTAAATGAAAAATAAAATATTTAACAAGTAAATATTGATCAAAATAGCAAAAAAATAATATCATACTTAAAAAAGTAAATAATGTCATTGTGTATAAAGAAAAATCATAAAATGTCAAATTGTAAAAGGATTGTAAATAATGTATAAATATGTAATTAATATGTCAAAGTGTAAAAAATAAAAATAAAAAGGTATAATTAATAAAAAGATATAAAATCAATTCACCTTCAATTCAAATTGGAGCAGTTCAATCCCAAGCTTTTTTGTCCTCTATATAATCTTTAACAGCATAAAAGGCTTTCTGGCAAAGTTTACGTTTTATAAAAGATTTGAATTTATTAATGCTTAAATTTTGAATGTCGCTTGGAAGTTTATTATAAAAGCGAATACATTGGCATCTAAATGATCCACCTATTTTCTTGAGCCTTGTTGTGGGTACAATAAATTTATGTTTATTTCTTGTATTTATATTGTGAATATCACTATATTTCTTAAAAAGCTTAATATTTTTGTGAGCATACAAAAGATTTTCATAAATATATTGAGAAGGAACAGTCATTACATTAATTTCCTTAAACTTTTCTCTAAGAGAGTGTCTCGGACTCAATTTATAAATTGATCTAACCGCCCGCTTTTGCAAAACAAGATGGTCTGAATATCGGCAGCATTCCCCCACAACAGAATGCCGTACGACATTACGCTATGAAAATAACTGAAGTACACTAATCGGGCTGTCAGATATTGTTTAACCAAATAATTTTAACCATGGATATTTTTTGCTGGTTTTTTTACCAATCAGAACCGTGCGCCTTTTCTTGACATTTTATAAGTGCCCATGTAATCCTGCGTGAAATAAAATATTTTGATTTTAAATACGAGGCAAAAATACAGACTTCCAAATGACTGCTAAGAAAGCTACCTTTTTTATAGGATGAGAAATCATCAAATGACTCCTCCAGCTCTGGGCAGAGCGGTGGGAGTGTCAGACTTTTACTGACTAAAAACCACCCCTGTTCCTTCTTAGCCCTTTGTGTCGAGGCCGCGGTATCCCTTTCGAACAACCTGCAACCCCGTCGGGATTATTACCTAGGTACCTAGAATGCAGAATTTTATAAAATTTCCAACAAACACATCATAGCTTCCATAAATCTCAGCTACCCCACATCAAAAATAAACTCTTTCATTTCTTTCATTTTCCAGTAAAAACAATTCTTCAGCGGAATGTAGCATTCTACCTTCAACCCAATAAATATGAGATGAGCATCCGTGCTCGGATTAATACTAAATGCAACGGCTATAAGGCTACGGTCCCGCGGGAGGCGTAGCGTTAACAGGCAGCGATGAGAATGATACTGATTCTTTAATGTGGTTTTTGGCGCAGTGGCTGAGTGATTGTTATGCTGTGGGTTGGTGTTTCTGTCGGTTGCGGATTTTTTTCGAAAGTTTACCGCGGTAGTGGAGCGCAAAGGGCATTAGAAGGAACATGAAATCTATCTTCTATCTATCTATCTATATATAAAAAGAGAAGTCCTGACTGACTGACTGACTGACTCATCAACGCCCAGCCCAAACCCTTGGACCTAGAAAGCTGAAATTTTGCACAGAGGTTCCCTTTATAATGTAGACAAGGAATAAGGAAGGATTTTTCGAAATTCAACCCCTAAGGGAGTTAAATTGGGGATGAAAGTTTGTATGGAAAATCGTCGTTTTTTATACGCGGGCGAAGCCGCTGGCTAAAGCTAGTAAAATATAAATTAAACTTGATAGGGGAATCCCGTACGGTGCATAGAATTACCCTTGAACGATATAATTGTCTACAGAAAGCATGGTTCACCTATGGTACACTATGTTTTATTCAGTAAGAGTTTGACACTTCCTTCTGCTTCGCCCATAGCGGGAGGAATCGTTTGATGATTCCACATCCTTCAAAAAATGGGTTGGTAAGCTTGAATGATAAACAAATTGAAATGAGTTTCAGCTCTCCAATTATAAAACAGTTTGCAAGTGTGGATGGTACCTGGTACGTACTCACACAAAAAATAAGTTATTTTAATATTATGTTACTAATGTTGTGACAGCCTCGTTGGTCTAGACTGCTGAATATTATCTCCTGGGTTCTATTCCCGAGTCGGGCAAAGTACTATTGGGTATTTTTATCAGAAATTTCTCAGTAGCACCCATGGAGTCTGGATATGTGCCCACTTGATGGCAATAGGCTCGCCCCCTATTACGACTCGTACTGGCATAACGTGGGTGTACTACTTAGGTACTGTACCTAACACTTCGAGGATTACAGACATTATGTTATGTATGTGTCACTCAGTACAGCGTATCATAATACCCGCTAATCGCCACCACTATGACCACCGCCCTACATTAGATACACAGATAAGGGCTCGCACATAAATCGCGACTATCTCATTATGTGCGACTGCGACTGCGCAGTCGTTAATCGTGCTGTTTGCACGCTGTTTAGCGTTCAGTGGAGTATAGGTAATGAGCTGGCTGTGGTGATCAATCGTTGGTGTATGAGTTGTGGGCATTTTCGGCTTTGTGGCAGTTACAGGCTGATAGCAATCTTGGTTTGTTTGTGTTTGAGAAGTTTCTACAGCAATGGAAAATTAAAACTGGATAGAATAGCTCATTTCTTAGTTTAAATTATATGTGGGTGTAGGTACTTTTAGGTACACCTTTGCCTAACCTTTTGGGGATAACAGATTTTTTGAAAAATAATCGTATGATACGAAAAAATACTAAGATTTGACCGCTATAGCTAGAGTCTTCTCTAAACTTAGATCCATATTTTTAATTAACGCAATCGACATCTAGGCACGTTTCTCAGAGATCTCGTTCTTTCAATCAAAATTCTCTCGGAAAAATCAAGTTAAAAATAGGCCTTAAAATGTGATTAATGCTTGGCTATATATAGGAGGCCTATGTCCAGCAGTGGACGTCTTTCGGCTGAAATGATGATGATGATGAATGCTTGGCTAAAATGAGTTGAAAAAGTAACCCATATTAGCAGGTTTAATCAGTGGTAGCCCAAAAATGTCAAAATGTGGATGTACTCTTAGCTACACCTCTGTGTCACACTTCGAGGATTACAAGCATGATGTTATAGACTTCAAAAATCCACTCAATATTCACACAACAATGAACTCCCTACATCCCACATCTCATTCCCACCCATCATTGCGCCCTCCCATCCAAATTCCATACAACATAAACTCCTAAGCTAAAGAGGTACCAGGGCCGCATACAACAGAAGAGGTTCTATCATCATAAACCAGGATTTGTTTCCCGAACCAATATGTATAAGGAAGCAGGTATTTTATATTTATACTCATGAGAATAAGGGCTGTTTTTGTGGTTTATTTTATGATGTAAACTGCGGTGTAAAGGCTTGTGTTTAAACCTTTTTAGCACCACTTCCTTGATAGGTTTTCTTGCATATAATATACTAGGTGTTGCCAGCGGCTTCGCCCGCTACAACTCGAAAATTCACCCACAGGAAGATAAAATCGAAATAAAAACTATCCTATGTGATAACCCAGGTTATAAACTATCTGTGTACCAAATTTTATCCAAATCCGTTCAGAAGTTTTTGCGTGAAGAAGTAACAAACATACACACAAATTTTCTAATATTAGTGTATATGTGTGATTGCATGAAGGTATAGTCCGAAAGTGTAAACAAAACCTGATAAGCAATTACTCACTACGTACGTAATAGAGTTAGTAACACATTCATCTGCATTTAAAACGTTTTAATTTAATATCTGTCCGATTTTTCCACAATTATGTACTGTTTGCAAAACTTTTCTCCGTGGCTCGGAAAACATGTTGGTCCCGGCTGTCATTAGTAGATATTTGACAGTCGTTACATGTAGTGATTCGAAAGTCTGACAATCAGTCTTGTTTGACCGCGAGCTTCCACGTGAGCGCGATAGATGGCGTTGTACGATTTGTGTCGAATCCTGAATCGCGGTGTTAAGATTCTCCGCCGAGACTATATAAGGTTTTGAGAATAAAATTTTTTTTAGTACTTGCTTTGAACAGATTTGTTTTATTTAACATTATCCCTCGGGCAGTTGACGAGTGCCGAACAGTCTTGTCAATACTAGCTGGGTTGTGGTAGCGATGGGCCGAGTCGACTTTTTGGTAACTCGAGTTGACTCGCTTACCAACTCGGGTTGCAACTCGAGTTGACTCGACTCGGTCCTTAGCGTAGCGTCGCGTCGTGTCGCCGCGTCGTCCGTCCGAGTCAGTCTGAACTCTGAACTCGATGCATCGTTCGGGTTGCTAGTTTGCTACGTTCACGGTTCGCAAGGTCGGGTCGGGCGGGCTGCGTGGCGTCGAGTCAATGGTAGTCAAATTTTGAGCCCGTTTAAAAATCAGACGTTTATTGTTATTCAAAGTGTTTACAAACATCACGTCACAAAACGAACTACTTACTTATGCTACTACTACACACTTACTACATACTTATTTCTTAAATTAAACATAGCACACGTTTGGTGGTCATCTATCTATCAACTAACACCTATAAAAAAAGTCAATCAACATCTAAGTAATGGCACTTATTAATTCTAAATGAATACCTGTCCTAAGTTAAAAAATACCTTGTATATAAACGAGAATTTCTACGTCAAAACTCTCTGATCAGTTGTCTGACTAACCGTCTGTTAAGAAACCAAAATAACGAGAACTGTCTCCAAAGAGTATGTAACTTTTTCACTCGCGGATGTTCGCTCGTCTATCGTCGTCGGGCTGATTCGGGCTCGCTCGGAGCGACGAAGTCGCGACTCGCGGGCTAGGCGGCTAACCGAGCGCCGCGGGCCGCTCACCGCCCGCCGCGCGCGCTCTCCGAGTCAACTCGGTTTGCAGATATTTTGACTCGGGCTGACTCGCTTACGGTCTGACCCGAGTTACTCGAGTTAGATAACTCGAGTCGCCCATCGCTAGGTTGTGGAAGTTAGATAGGCAAAGACGAAGGCAAGCAGTCGATCCATGTAAAACACTGGTACATGCATCCGGTTAAACTGGAAGCCGACCCTAACATATTTGGAAATTTTTTTTCATCATCATCATCATCATCATTTCAGCCAAAAGACGTCCACTGCTGGACATAGGCCTCCCCCAGGCGTCGCCACATTGACCGGTCCCGTGCGTCTCTCATCCAGCGGGTTACTGCAACCCTGTCCACCTAGTGGGAGGCCTTCCAACGCAACGTCTTCCGGTTCGCGGTCGCCATTAGCGATGGGCGACTCGAGTTATCTAACTCGAGTAACTCGGGTCAGACCGTAAGCGAGTCAGCCCGAGTCAAAATATCTGCAAACCGAGTTGACTCGGAGAGCGCGGGCGGTGAGCGGCCCGCGGCGCTCGGTTAGCCGCCTAGCCCGCGAGTCGCGACTTCGTCGCGACTTCGTCGCTCCGAGCGAGCCCGCATCAGCCCGACGACGATAGACGAGCGAACGTCCGCGAGTGAAAAAGTTACATACTCTTTGGAGACAGTTCTCGTTATTTTGGTTTCTTAACAGACGGTTAGTCAGACAACTGATCGGAGAGTTTTGACGTAGAAATTCTCGTTTATATACAAGGTATTTTTTAACTTAGGACAGGTATTCATTTAGAATTAATAAGTGCCATTACTTAGATGTTGATTGACTTTTTTTATAGGTGTTAGTTGATAGATAGATGACCACCAAACGTGTGCTATGTTTAATTTAAGAAATAAGTATGTAGTAAGTGTGTAGTAGTAGCATAAGTAAGTAGTTCGTTTTGTGACGTGATGTTTGTAAACACTTTGAATAACAATAAACGTCTGATTTTTAAACGGGCTCAAAATTTACCATTGACTCGACGCCACGCAGCCCGCCCGACCCGACCTTGCGAACCGTGAACGTAGCAAACTAGCAACCCGAACGATGCATCGAGTTCAGAGTTCAGACTGACTCGGACGGACGACGCGGCGACACGACGCGACGCTACGCTAAGGACCGAGTCGAGTCAACTCGAGTTGCAACCCGAGTTGGTAAGCGAGTCAACTCGAGTTACTCGAGTTACCAAAAAGTCGACTCGGCCCATCGCTAGTCGCCATTCCAGAACTTTCCGGCCCCATCGGCCATCCGTTCTGCGAGCAATGTGCCCTGCCCATTGCCACTTAAGTCTGGCGATTCTTCGGGCTACGTCGGTAACCTTGGTTCTCATGTCTCAAATTTTTTTTAACAAAAAATAAAACCGACTTAAAATAAAAAGTGAAAAATAAACTTTAGAAGAAAAATCAGTTTCTGAAGTCGGTGACTTTTGTTTGTTTGATTTATTTTTTTTGCCACCGACTTCAGAAACTGATTTTTCTTCTTAAGTTTATTTTTCACTTTTTAGTGTTTTTTTTTTTAGTCGATTTTATTTTTTGTTAAAAAGTTTTTATTTTTCACTTTTTAGTGGTGCACATGTTCAATGGTCATAATGTGGACGATATAGTTTTTTTTTTAGTTTTGTTGATTTTTCAAAAACCGCTGGTCCGATTTCGATAAAAAGACTATGGGACCATTTGGGAAATATACCCTTTCCAACAAAAAAATAATTTTTAAAATCGGTTAGCAAGTGAAGGAGTTATGCCCGAACAAACGTAAAAAAAAATAAAAAAAATATAAACATCCGAATTGAGAACCTCTTTCTTTTTTTAGAAGTCGGTTAAAAAGGCAGGAAGATGACGGACGATGATGGTTTATCAAATCAAAGCAAAGAATGTTTTCTGATTAATTTGCTAACATTTTCGTCAGAGAATTTTGTGGCATTATCCATTTCTATCTAATTCTAAACTAACGGATCTAGTCCCATACTTTCTAATATTTCGTGAAACCGTGCAACTTTAATAATTTTTTTCATGGTTTGTACCTAACCATAACAACGGATTTGAAGTCAAACCTTTTTATGTTGATTTATTTTCTATATTTTAATCTGTTTAGATATGAGAAAGTCACGTAAAACAGTTATATAGGTATTTTTTGTTAAAGCAGAGTGAAAGCTTTTTCTTTGATACAATTATTCTTAGCTTGGTATAAAACAATATGTTTTGCTTCTCTGTCAATATAGTATCTTTTTATAATATTTACTACGTAGCCGTCGCGCCGATAACTTTTAGAAATCGAGACCTAAATAACGAATATAAGCTTAGATTTTTTTACTATAAGCCTTTAAGTATATTTTAGTTAAAGAACCATGAAACATGAATTTAAAACAAATAAGTACCTAGATAAAAAAGTTACCACAGAGAATAATTCTCAACTTAGTTCCAACGTCTCACCAACAGATGGCGTTGTCATTAATTTAGCATTACAGAGCGATTAGCGACGTCTTCGCGGGTTTTTATCTCAAATTAGCATACTGCACGGATTTGAAGATACTTTTTATGTTGTTGATAATTTACATGAGGAAATAAAAGCATTGTTGTTTCTTCTCTTGGGTACCTTTTTTTTTTGGATGTTGGGACTTCGTCAAATGACTTCTCCTGCTCTGGGCGGAGAAATAGGGAGTGTACGACTTCTAAAAACCACCCATGTTTCTCCTTAGACCTTTGTGTCGAGGCCGCAGTATCTCTTTCGAACAACCCGCAGCCACTACAGGCGTCGCGCCGATAACCGTTCATGCTAACGTCAACAGATACCCATTACAAACTGTCTTCAACATAACTATGATATAACGGTTATAGTACTGTTAAATACCGTTACAACACGACACGAACCGATATAATAACCGTATCGGTATACTGGAGGAGCTCGTGGGTCAATAATAACAGACACACGGGTCTATCTCTGAATAGGCTGAATAGTGTGGCAGGCACACACTCATCACACTTCACACTAATATTATAAAGGCGAATGTTTGTGAGTGTGTGAGTGTGTATGTTTGTTACTTCTTCACGCAAAAACTACAGAACGGATTTGGATAAAAATTGGTACACAGATAGTTAATAACCTGGATTAATACATAGGATAGTTTTTATCCCAATTTTATCTTCCCGTGGGATACATTTTCGAGTTGTAGCGGGTGAAACCACTGGCAACAGCTAGTATACAAATAAGGCTCGCCTCCTGTAGGAAATGTGGTTGTACTATTAGGTAAGACCTCTGTTTAAACATTTGGGTAATACAGGCGTTATGTTATTTATAATTAATCCTTCAAACATGCAATAATAAGTTTAAAATCATCGCCAGAACGAGGCAAAAGTAAAAATCAATACCGACTGCCGTGTTCTAAATATCGAAACAACGAAACGGTTGCTATGGCAACGGTTTTATTAAGACTACCTAACCTACCTTTTACTTACTTAAATATTATATTGTTTGATAAAAAGGGTCTTTGTGTGAGGGAAACGGAAATTCGAAGACATAATTTGATATCTACGAACCCAAACAGAGCCCGTGTGGTGGATTACAGCCCACCACCTCTCAGAGAGGAGGCCTATGTCCCAATTGTGGGGACGTTAGAGCAGCGGTGGCCCAGTGGTGGCGGCCCCGACTTACGGACAGTAAGACGTGGGTTCGAATCTAAGTAGGCGCATTACTTGGGCGAGGAGGAATGGGACGCCGTCGCCTCCTTCTGCGAAGCAGTGATGCTAGCGAAGGAGGTGGCGGAACGAGAGAGGGAGAGAACCTCTCAACGTCCCAGCCGCCGCGGAAGGCGCGGAAGGCGCTCCGGGCGTCGGGGGCCACGTGATGGCTTCCGGCCACCGTAGACGCGGGCCTGTGGACGGTGAGTAATGGGCTAGCTCGCCGTCCGGCCGTCGTCATGACGGCAACAGACAGTGTCGGCGGCGCGTTCGTGTTCCACGCGCGCCTCAAAGAGATGTCAGCAAGGAGGGGCCCGCAAGGGCCGACGCCCATCGGGGCCGCGGATTTTTGTACTAGATGACGTGGCCTCGGCGCAAGGGCAAAGAAGGAACATGGGTTCGGTTTTTAGTCAGTAGAAGTCTGACACTCCCCTTCGCTCTGCCCAAGAGCGGGGGGGGTCATTTGATGATTTTCCACCCACCAAAAAAAAAAGAAAAAAGTAGGCGCATTACTTTATGTAATTCATATCATCATGTTGCTCTCAAAACAGTGAAGGAAAACATGGCGAGGGAACCGGCATGTCTTAGAACCAAAATTCGAAGACATGTGACATTCTACCAACCGCACTGGGCCCGCGTGGTGGATTATAGCCCATCCCTCTCCTAGAGAGGAGGCCTGAGTCCCTGCAGTGGGAACATTATCTATAGGCTGATGATGATGATGACTATTATATATATTATGGCAAGTTTTGGCCGTGTTTCATGGAAACGACGAACAATACCTAAGAAAAATAATATTGGTATAGGCCTCAAACAACTCACTGGCTCTTGTTTATACGAATCAAACAACGTGGGCCGGATAAGTTCTCAAATTCCTTGGAAAGCCGCAAATAGTGTATTGAGTTACCCCCAGTACAATCAAGAACAAAAATAATGTACGCACTTGATAAAGTTCAAACGTGAATTTCTCGTGTAATAACGATTGCAACTTTGATTAATACCTACTTTATCTTCTTAGCGTGTCGATGACAATTATTTAAATAGGGATGTAAACAAAACAAAACCTAATAATTAGTCCGTCATATAGAATTCCAAAAAATATTGAACACATATTTTTTCTTTTTTCACGTAAAAAAAAATGGAGACGATACAGTGCTTTGAAAACTCGTGTGACGTCATATTCTAAGACATTAGTATGACATTTCTTAGCGACCAGTGACGTCACAACCTCCCACTCAAATCTTTGACGCGTTTTATCTTCGTCAGTTTTTATTGAATTGATAAAACAAAAAATACGTATCCAATATTTTTCGATAATCTAACAGACGGACTAATTAGAATCATATTTTTTTAAGTAAACATCCTTAATTGACGAGTTTGGCACTTTCAGTAGCCTCCATCAGCTCCTGTGATGTGCAAGTAACATCCAGCTTATCCAGCCTGTCCAGGCCTACACGATATCAAGTGCCCCATAGTTTGTGGGGCAAGACCACCTATTTTATAATAATACTAGCTGATGCCCGCGGCTTCACCCGCGTGGATGTCGTTCAAACTATATACTAAAACCTTCCTCTTGAATCACTCTATCTATTAAAAAAAACCGCATCAAAATCCGTAGCGTAGTTTTAAAGATTTAAGCATACAGACAAACAAACAGACAAAAATAGCGACTTTGTTTTATACTATGTAAGGAAGGATGGGTTCCAAAATATTAATTTCGTTACGTAACATGAAAATGAAATCAATACAGTAGGCGCAGATAGGGTAGTTGCCAAAAAAATCTAATTAAGTAGTCCATCAGATAGGTTTCCAAAAAATATTGGACACATATTTTTTGTTTTTCGAAAACTCGCGTGACGTCACATTGCTGTACACTTTTTTTCACGTAATGACTTCACAAGCCGCCACTCAGTCTTTGACGCGTTTTATCTTCGTAATTTTTTATTAATTTGATGAAACAAAAAAGACGTATCCTTTATTTATCGAATAATAATAATAGAATCATATTTTTTTTAGTCAGGAAACTTCCCTATTGCGTCTAAACGTTGCTAATTGTTTACATATTGGTGCAGCTAAAAGCTCACCACACATTGTCCATTGAACCCTCAAAAGTCGGGACAGTCCCGTCCGTCCCAGTGGCTGTGACCACGTTATTGATGTTCGCCGGACACGCCTCCCTGTGGGTGACGGGTTCGCTTCCCGGTTGTGTAACTTCAGATTAATTGTAGTTTTCGTCTGTTTCTGATGGCTATGAGTTATGTGGTATTTAGGAGTTATTGTGAGGGGACCTTTTTGTCTCTGTTCAGCGGTTTAGAGCTGATTTTCAATGGTTTGGCTGTGTTTAATTGATTGGAAAGAAATTGAATTATACCTGGTACTAAATTGCAACGTAAACGAAGTGGAAATTCGCTTGCTAAAATATTTTTGAAGACAACACAATCCCCGAACAGTTACGTTGATGTGTACCTAATAGTTCACCCACATTTCGACAGTTATGTTCAAGTTCTATGTAATAGAGAGCGATCCTATTGCCATCCGGGGCTGCGGGTTGTTCGAAAGAGATACCGTGGCTTCGGACACAAAGGACTAAGAAGGAACATGGGTGGCTTTTAATCAGTAGAAGTCTGACACTCCCTACCGGCCATAGTCAGTTTTTTTAATGGGACAAGCCCGCCACGCTATTCCCAAACCACTGTAACTCCTGTTAGCCAGAGTCAACAGTGGCGACCACAAGAAAAGCGCCGAGACAATGAAGCTCGACGAAGTCCCAGAGAAATGATTTAACTGTCTTGGATCCCGCAACGAAATTAATCAGAAAAGAATAGCGGAGGAGTAGGAGAAAGCATAGTTTCCACTTTGCCACTTGCCTTAGTCAGTTGATGATTTCCTCACACTACAACACAAAAGCCGACTACCATCGTTCGGGCACAAATCCAGACTCCGCAGCTGCTACAGAGAGAAATCAGAAACCCGATATCACTTTGTCCGACCAAGGAATCGAAACCAAGACCACTAGACCAGGGATGGCGAACCAAAGGCACGCGTGCCATTGATGGCACGTTGCAGAATATTTTAGGCACGCCACCGAATTTTTAAGCATATTTTCAACTATGCCTATATGAATCATTATTTTCGGAGATGTATAACATACGATTCGATTAGAAACCGTTTGGCAGAGGAGTCCAGTCCAAGATGCCATCTTACTTTAATTTGAATTACACGTAGAATTCAAACATTTATTACGACATAGGTCAAGTTTTTTCTTTTTGGTAGCAAAGAAAGAGCTTTTAGTTGAAAAGCAATATTATTTGACGGCACGTATAATGTCTCAATAAACATTTCTTCAGAAAAAATGGCACGTTGGTCCATAAAGGTTCGCCATCCCTGCACTAGACTTACGAGGTAATCTCTACGTAATAATTTCTGCTAAAATAAATAGCTCCTTAGAAATAAACACGGATCATTAACGATAGGAGTGTTCAATGACGCGTGAACAAGAAGGAGGATAAAAACAAATAAAATACCTATTTATACCCTGATTTCGGGGATTGGTTTATTATTACTAATTGTTTTATTACGTATTGAGTGGTAGGTAGAGCTTTTTCCAAGGATGTAGCTAAAAATAACGTAAGTAGGTACCTAACTATACTTAAAAGATTCAAAAAAGTCTAAATACAAATCATTTATTTCAATACGATACTTTACGGGTTCGTGCTTTAATAGTAACTGCCACTCGGGTCGATCTTTACGTTAAGCAGCGCTTGCCTAGGTCGGTCTGTGGATTTGTGACCATCCATTACATACCGAGTTTCCTCCATGTTTCGGAAGTCGTTGGTCATAACTGTTTGCAGACTTTTGACAGTCGTTACAGGTAGTCAGCGAAAGTCTGACAAGTCTTACTAAGGGGTATCGTATTACCTAGTACTAACTGGGTTGTGAAAAGTTGTGTAAAGAGCGGCGGTGGCCCAGTGGTTGCGGCTCCAACTTACGAACAGTAAGTCGTGGATTCGAACCCAGGCAGGCGCATTAGTTTGTGTAATTTATTTCATCACCACTGCTGTCAAAACGGTGAAGGAAAACATCGTGAGGAAACCGGCATGAAAAAATTCGATTCGTATGTCACCTACCAACCCGCACTGGGCCCGCGTGGTGGATTATAGCCCATCCCTCTCCTAGAGAGGACTGAGGAGGCCTGAGTCCCTGCAGTGGGAACATTATAGGCTGATGATATATTTATATATGGGTCTTTGTTACCTGAAAATAAATAAATTCTATTCTATAAGGGTTCGTGCCTAGATAAAAACAGCCACTGAGATCAATCTTCAGGTTTGCCTAAGTTGGTCGCCACACTCGGCACAGAGGTAATTATTAATATTTCCTTTTCTCAAACATGCTTGGAAATTTGAGCATTATTTTGACAACCTTCTTCGAGATAAATCGAAATTGCTGTACTGGCCAGATACATGCGACCAGCGGCCGGCAAAAGTTGTATGAAAATCCATATCTGTCGTGTTTAGCGGCCAAATAAATTACATACTAAACCATTGATATAAAAACTAAAGATACGGTCGTCCGAACATTTTGCTCGATGCGTTCCCCATACAGAGAAACACTAACGTCATGTATAAGAACTAATCAGGCTGCTCGTAAACGCAACCTTGTATGAGCGGCGTGGCGTGGTATTATCGAGGTATAAAGAAATTAAATAAAGCTTTCATTAAAATGTTAATAAAATAAAAATAAAAAAATTCTTTTTTAAATTTAATTTTCTTTAAACTTCGGTTTAGTCAAGACCTATTTGGGACCAAATTCGAGGCGTCATTTTATCATGCGGTCCGCCCAGTCCTTACGCAGTAATATATAAGTCAATGTACTAAACTCATATCTGTCGTGTTATTTAAAAATGGAACGATCTTTTACTCTCAACCATAGCAACCAAGGAGGTGACTTATTAAAGGTTTTATTTAAATTTCGAATTGGCTGAACTCTTCAACGCGTGAAAAAAAGTTCTGCCTAGGTACTACTTAGTTTTAATTTCCTCGCATTATTTGAGAAAAGTACTATACAAGCCTTGGCCACAACTAGGCATTGATGGACTTACGTATGTGTGCCTCGGCTTCGCCTCGGCCCACATTTACAAGTTCGTTCATCAATGCCTCTGTTGCTGGCCGCTGCAGTAATGTACTATTGTGTCTCGGAAAGCACGTTAACACGTAGATCCCGGCTGTCATTTGTCAAACTTTGGCAGTCGTTACAGGTAGTCAGCGAAAGTCTGACAACCATTCTTAATCATCAAAATCATCATTACAACCCTCCAAGTTCATGTAACTCTCAAGAATGACCTTTTGATGAAATACTCATTCTTGACAGTTACATGAACTTGGAGGGTTGTAATGATGATTTTGATGATTATAATTCTATAACTGCATACGTCTTACAGCCGCGAATCATATTTTCACTAACATACAACCTAGCACTGGCCTGCAAATCGCTAAAAACGTAAGAAAATTTGAATTTCGCGGGCTACCGTGAACATCCACCTTAACCAGTACTAACGAGATTGTGGAGGTCAGATAGGCAGTCGCTCCATGTAAAATACTGGTATTCAGCTGCATCCGGTTAGACTGGAAGCCGACCCCAATATAGTTGGGAAAAGGTTAGGCAGATAATGAGTTAAACAGTATTGTCCCTATAACTTACACACAGTAATGTTATAAGCACGAAATCATAATCATTCAATTAAATACCTTATTCTTAACTCATCTAAGTCACTAATTGCTCAACATTAATAACGTACTCACATCCTCTAATTAAATTAAGTTACCATCCAATTATATACCTTACCCCCTTTGACATAGAGTTATAAATCATTTTGCATAATCAAGAGCTTTAATCAGACAGTATAACACTTAATTATAGACCTTGTTTCTTATTGAAATAAAGTTGGCAATTTTAAACCTTACCGCTAATGAAATAGGGTTTAAATCATTAGAAGTAAAGCTGAGACAATTTAATATTCTGTGGTTTTATGAAGACGAAGATAATTAAGTTATATTGTAATTAATAGACAAGCGTTTTGTTTTATGAGACCTGGCAGAGTATTAAATATTTTGGACTGTTAACGTCATAAACTCACAACTCAAACTAAAAGCATTTATTTCAATTAGACCGTTACAGGCACTTTTGAATGTCAGAAAAACATAAAAGCGAAGCTACAGTCGCAGTCACAAGGTATAATAACATAATTATGGCCTTTTTATTTTGGGACGGTGGGAAATCATCAAATGACTCTTCCCGCTCTGGGCAGAGCGGAATTGTTAGACTTCTACTGACTGAAAGCCACCCATGTTCCTCCTAAGCCCTTTCTGCCGAGCCCGCGGAATCTCTTTCAAACAACCCACAGCCCCGACGGGATAACATATTGCCTTTGCCCAGAAGTGGGACAATAAAACAAAAAAAAAACACCAAAAAGTGAAAAATAAACTTCAAAAGAAAAATCAGCTTCTGAAGTCGGTGACATTTGTTTGTTTGATTTGGCTTTTTTTGCCACCGACTTCAGAAGCTGATTTTTCTTTTGAAGTTTATTTTTCACTTTTTGGTGTTTTTGAAGTCGGTTGTTTTTTTTTGCAATAAAGTTATTTTATTTTTTCATTTTTAGTTGTGTATCTTATAGAATTAATATTTACTATGAAACCTATGCTTGTATAGCGTCAGAAAAAGCACGAAACACGTAATACGTGCCTATGTTTGAGGGTTGCCCTCGATTTCTCTGGGATTCCATCACCAGGATCTGGTTTCCATATCATGGTACCGCCCTTGAAATATCTCCGTTCTAATAAAAAAAGAATCATCAAAATTGGTTCATTAACGACGAAGTTATTCGCGAATACACATAAAAAACGAACGAAAAATGTTCATAAATTATAAAAAATGGTCATAAAATGAAAAGTACTGGCCCAAACCATGCTAAATTTTTATGGGACCAAAAGGCAATTATTCCGCATCAAACTAAAAAAGAATCACGTAAATCGGATCATAAATCGCAGCGTAATCGGTGTAAATACATAGAAAAAAAAACAAAAAAACACCGATCGTATTGAGAACCTCCTCCTTTTGGGAAGTCGGTTAAAAAAGTCATATGCCAAAATACACCAAAGAAACGACGAATGGACTGTGTGAAGAATGATATATTATTGGCTAGAAAGGAGGTGTCTTATGTGATGACTAGTAATAGAGAATTAAGGAAGAAGCAGATTTGCTGCGCCGACCACAATTTAGTCAAGAACATCATCTGCCTAACTCTACCCAACTATATTGGGGTCGGCTTCCAGTCTAACCGGATGCAGCTGAATACCAGCATTTTACATGGAGCGACTGCCTATCTGACCTCTACAACCCAGTTAGAACTGGGTAACACGATTCCCATTGGTAAGACTGGTTGCCTGTCTCTCGTGCTTCGATGGCAATAGTGTCGCCTCTTACTTATTACATCGGACATGGGACTTAAACGTAACTATGCGGGTATATTATTAGGTACAAGTATATGTCTCTACCTCACCCTTTGTGGAGTTATATTTTTTCTACTCCTCCGCTATTCTTTTCTGATTAATTTCGTTGCGGGATCCAAGACAGTTAAATCATTTCTCTGGGACTTCGTCGAGCTTCATTGTCTCGGCGCTTTTCTTGTGGTCGCCACTGTTGATTCTGGCTAACAGGAGTTACAGTGGTTTGGGAATAGTTCAGCGGACTTCTCCCAATAACCATTAGTAGTTTACAAGCGTGATGTTATGTTATATCAGCTCCTATTTAACCGTATGCATTGAAACATGACTGTTTAGCGCACTCATTCATTTAAGTTGCGTGGCGTGACAGATGTCGCCCGCAACAGCAATATCATACGTCTGTTGTCGCCTGCAGCCGGCGGTGACTGATGGCTGCAATATAGCCTGGATGTAGGCTGAAATGTAGACATTGTGCGTGTTGGGTAATCAGCCTAGAACTGGAGTAATGATTAGAGGGCATTTTGTTAGTTGAAATAGACTGACATCTTCTTTTATAATATAAAGAGAGTGCGAAGGCACTTGTTTGCTTCGTTATTTAATCATTCTTTTGCACCATATCTGAGCAAGGTTTATAACAAAACTTATGCAAAATTTTGATATAAACCTTTGTAACTGTAACTGATCACAACGATGGGAAAAACCAGTGCGTTCCAGTTTCGTTAAGGGTACTTTTACACCCTATACAGGATGGTGCCGACAATACGACAATAAATGAAACCATTGATAGTTCTAGTTCATAGAAACATTTATAAACTATCAAATAAATCCTACTGCGATAAGTTAATATTTTAGTGCAACACAGCGATATTTTTCATATTTCAATCCAGTAATAATATTGATAAGATAGTCAAAATTAAAATACTTTGCAGCTGTTTGTGACGATAATAATTTTCAGAATGCACCCTTTTAATACCTCTTTCTCTACCTACCCCCTTTCATTAACACACCGCCATTCCACAAAGTACCAGGCTTGCAGAAATTCACAAGAGCCCATCAATTTTGTTCTAAATCATCATTATTGCAAGCCTATACCTTGTAGATGGCGTAGCAGATGCGTAGACACGGCGTAGCGCTACGGTGCTACGGCGTAGCGGTGTGGGCATAAATAACTATGGGTGTCCTTGTAGTGCTACATAACATAGCGCCTGTTTGCCTAAAGGGGTAGGGCAGAGATGGCAAACTGTATCTTTTTTATAGCAGTCATAATAACACTTTCGAGCATGAGAGTAGTGGTGGCCCAGTAAGTCGTGGATTCGAACCCAGGCAGGCACATTATTTTGTAATTTATTTCATCGCCACTGCTCTCAAAACCGTGAAGGAAAACATCGTGAGGAAGCCGACATTTGTCTTAGAACCAAAAAATTCGAAGGCTTGTGACATCAACCAACCCGCACTGGTCACGCGTGGTGGATTTATAGCCCATCCCTCTCCTAGAGAAGTGGCCTGAGTCCCTGCAGTGGGAACATTATAGGCTGATGATGATGATGATTATAATACCGCTCTGAACCTACAAAATACATCAGCCGGGATTCAAATCCAGTTTATATGAGTAGCAACAAATAAACAGTATATAAAAACAATGCGTGAATGTACCAGGCTGCCAGACCTCGCAAGAGGTGTCGCATTACTATTGTAGACCGCGGGAGTCGGGTGACTCTTTGTATCTTGTGTAGCTCTAATACGTTGTCTTTTTAAGGCAGTAACATTTCAAGTTAATTTATCACTAACTAGCTGATGCCCGCGGCTTCACCCGCGTGGATGTCGTTCAAATTATATACTAAAACCTTGGAACCTTGACCAGGTCATATGTCCACTGTGTTCTGCGAGTCATATGCCCTGCCCATTGCCACTTAGGTCTGGCAATTCTTCAGGCTACATCGGTAACCTTGGTTCTCATGCGGATGTCTTCATTTCTGATTCAATCACGCAAGGAAACTCCGAGCATCTCTTTGGGTGACTTTAAGCCTTCTGATAAGGCCCATCGTAAGCGACCACGTTTCGGTCCCGTATGTAATCACTGGCAACACACACTGGTCATAGACTTTCGTCTTCAACCTACAGGTTGGACGGTTCAGCTGCATCCGGTTAGACTGGAAGCCGACCCCAATATAAATGGGAAAAGGCTATTCAGATGATGACGTATGAGACCTGTCCTCACCCCTATAGTATTACAGGTACGCATATACATACAAACACGGTAACTAAGTAACTAGGCCGTCGTTAACTTGATACGGCTTAACTTCAGAGGCTTCGTTCAGTCCTACGGCTTCTGACAACTGGACGTATCGATTTAAAGTCGATAGCGGCTTAAAGACGACATCAAAACGTTGCGTTTACGGAAGTATTTTTATTTAATTGAATCTTCTAGCTAGCCCAACTATCGGTCGGATTCCAGTCTAAGCGGATGCAGCTGAATACCAGCATTTTTATATTACATGGAGCGACTGCCTATCTGACCTCCACAATCCAGTTAATACTGAGTAATACGATACCTTTTCATAAGACTGTTTGTCAGATTTTCAGGTCACTGACTACCTGTAACGACTGCCAAATATCTATATATATGGCAGTCGGGACCAACAGCTTAACGTGCTTTCCGAGGCACGCAGGAAACTCGGTATGTCGGGCGGTCACCCATTTACAGATCAACCTAGGCAAGCGCGGCTTTATCTAAAGATCGACCCGAGTGGCGGTTATTATTAAGCCACGAGCTCCTATAATTACAGATTAAAAATACGATGAGTAAAACATCATTAAAGGGCGTCAAAAAATTCAAACTCCCACAACGCTGTCAACAGGAACAATGCCCAGAGGGCTGACAGCAATGCCACGTTGGATGACAATGCTGATCCTTTGATCAACATTTCGTATTGATAGACCCACATTGTCATTGGCTATTTGGAAAACAATGGGAGAATATGGCGACAGTAACGTAATAAATTGAACTTTTTTTTAAAGTAGGACTCAAAACACGGATACTAATCACGGTAGACTTAGACCCTTAAGTGACATTTTAAATATAGATAAGAACCGTGACAGCTTGAAACAGTGTTTGAAAGTAGGACAAGTTTTTGTTTAATTTATAAGAACGTTAGATTTATATAACGACATTAAAATTGTAAAGGGTGTAAAAGTACCCTTAGCGAAAACGAATGCGAAAGGCACTTGTTCTCCCCGTCGTCATTGCGATCAGTTTTTTATTCTAAACCATACCTGGGAATCCCCTTGTTACGGAGATATTGGGGGTCAAAGTACCAAATTTTTCACAGCTGTTTTTTTAATGCTAGTTTTTCAAAGCAATCACTAGCACAATGATTTAAGAGTGCTACATTGAGTTTAACCATAAAATTAAATTTTTCACCCCAATAAATGTTGTTTCCAAAAATTTTTGCGCAGGGTTACTTAGTTTGATGTAAATAATACTTATTTGAGGGCTTCGTGAAGGGTTTGTTTGCACCCTATAAACTAATAATAATGGTTTTACTAATATTAGTAACTTAATTTAAAAATACAATAAAGAAATACGGAAGAAGAAGACACGCAACACCGATCACAAAAGAATTGGGGTAAGAGAATAATATTCAGACTTCAAAAAACATAATATTCCGAGCTCTTTTGTGCTACGATAAATAACACCTTTCGACGCAATATTGAAGTGTCAAACAGCACAAGATCTGTTAGTACCCTCTCAGCTGATACCGCAAAATATAATCCAGTCGAGTTTTATTTGCTAAGGGTCGTCGTGCACTCCATGACATGGTTTGAACGCGCGTCTATATTGGGGGAGACGCGTTTTATATAAATATAAATGGAGAATAGATCTGATTCTGATAATAAAATGTAAATATTGTTTAATATAATTTTTAACAATCTAGGTATATAATATATTATTTTGTATATATATTTCTACTGTACGTGTGTATGTCACTGAACTCTTCCTAAAAGGCTGGACCAATTTGGATGAAACTTTCTGGGGATATGTCAATGGGTTCTTGGATGGTTTGAAAATACAATTGGACTCGGTAAGTGGCGCTGCTGTCCGGGCAGGATAACGTCTGCTGGGTCCACTAGTATATATAAAAATGACCATCTTTTTTGTTAAGCTATTGTTAGTAAAATAAAGCAATATTCTACATTTTAGTTTAGTGTGCAGCAATAAATTAACACAAACAGGACAGTTATGAGTACCCAGTGTAGGCCTGTGAGTAAATTATAATTATAAACAAACATTCACACTATATTTGTGCTAAATTACTACAAACGTAGCTTGTAAACAATACATTAATGAAAGCATAGCTAACAATATGACTGCGGGCAATTAGTTATTTAACAAAGCATTAAAAGTAAACCAGGTTCGTAAAATTGTAATAACTGTTGGTAATTTATGGTTTTAATTGAACTTTCTAATTATAAATCAGACTTTTATTACCAAACCAGCTTATGTCATTTCCCTTTCTGCTGTTCTGTAATTGTCGCAACTTTCAAAGTTCCTCTAATATACTCATTTCATACTTCTATACTTCTATCTACTATCTTCTATCTATCTATATAAATAAAAAGAGAAGTCCTGACTGACTGACTGACTCATCAACGCCCAGCCCAAACTCTTGGACCTAGAAAGCTGAAATTTTGCACAGAGGTTCCCTTTATACAAGGAATAAGGAAGGATTTTTCGAAATTCAACCCCTAAGTGAGTTAAATCCCCTAAGGGGACGAAAGTTTGAATGGAAAGTCGTCTTTTTTCACGCGGGCGAAGCCGCTGGCAAAAGCTAGTTATTCATCTTTGTCATTTCATCCCCACTGCATCCAAAGAGTGGAACTTCCTGCCTGAGTCGGTTTTCTCGAGTTCAAATAACTCCAATATATTTAAGTCGCGAGTAAACAGGCTTCTTCTGGGTAAGCTCGTTCCATCGTCGACCTCATCTCTGCCCTTGAGACAAGATTGAGGTCAAGAGTAAACCAATTTCATATTAATAAAAAATTCATCCATCTTCTTCACAGCCCAGCATTCCGATTTACACAGTACGACAGGCGTTATCACGGACCAAAAAAACACAATATTTACCCGCGCGACTTTCTTCAATTCACACTCAGCGCATGACAACCCTTACTTGCCTTCTAATCCCTCTCCGAACTCAAGCGTCACTAAGAGACACTCGAACGCCACTAAAAGTACCACGAAGTACCATGAAGTGCCATGAGATGTCGCCAGTGCCATCGGCGCCGCTGGAGCATGTTCTATCTTTGTTTGAGACGCTCTTAACAAGGTTTAAAAGATAAGAAGGATACGGCGCTCAGCATATAATATTGTTTAGTATGAGATATTTTTAAGCACGTTTTTCGATAAAAATGGGGTGTTTTAAGTAGGGGTAAACTTATGTGTCTGTGTTCTTTTATTTACGACTAGCTGATGCCCGCGGCTTCGTCCGCGTGGTTGTCGGTTTTCGCGATCAAAAGTAATCTTTTCATCCCCCCCTTCCAACCCCTTACAGTCCAATTTCGCATCTAAAAGTAGCCTATGTCGTTTTTCAGGCTCTAGACTATCTGTGTACCAAATTTCATTTCAATCGGTTCAGTAGTTTTGGCGTGAAAGCGCGACAGACAGACAGAGTTACTTTCACATTTATAATTATTTATATTATTTTTTTTTACTGGAGTCATCCGGAGGGCCTTCAACAGGATATGCCCATTACCTGTGTCGTCAGAATCTTAAGTCTGGTTGAAAGCACGACTTTCAACGCCCGGGGGCATGTTGGAGCGCCTACGCAAATCGTCTTAGCTTTAAGTGTTACGTCTTATTTCACCATTATGTTTTCGCTATAAGGCTCGTATGCACATCATTCATGTGACATCTTTTCACTCCGATTAAAAACTCATAATAAGTTACATGTGCCATCTGCCTTTTATTTCAAAATCACGCTAATTTCCGCACATATTGGTAAGTAAGGAATATCGCAGAAACATGACAAGTATTTGTGAAACGTTTAGCTACGGTTTTTTTTAATTACTTATACTTCCATGTAAACAATCTAACCGAATGCAGCTGAATACAAATACATCGAGCGACTGCCTATCTGACCTCCACAACCCAGTTAAACTGGATAATACAATTCCCGTTGGTGAGACCGGTTGTCAGACTAGTACCTGGACTCACTACCTGGAACGACTGTCAAAGAATCGTGTGATACCCTGGCAAAATAAAAAATATTATCAAATAACTAGAGTTTCATGAGGAGCCATTTTTTTACTACGAGTAATAGCGCAATTTTTGATAGGTGTTATAAGGAATAACTCATCATCATCACCTTCCTACCCTTATCACATTTTATTTGGGGTCGGCGCAACACGTTTTCTTGTTCCATTGTTCCCTGTTAGACGTCACGGTGGCATTTACTCCTTTCTCTTTTAAGTATATCATTCCTCACACAATTCATCCATCTTTTCTTTGGCCTTCCTCTCCTTACAGAGATATCCATCAACATTTATATCCATGATACCCATCACCTTTAACTAAGGCTACTTTAAAGTAAAGTATTTATTTATTTATTTATTTATTTATTTATTTATGTACACACAAAATACAAAAAAGGATAAAAACATAAAAAAATAGAAGAGCACAAAGCACATTACCCTGCGCATTTATTACCCTTTAAAATCTCATTTATAAGAAAAAGTTTATTTTATAATTTCACGCGAACTAACGTCGCCGCGTCGGTCGCGTACTACAGCTAGTATTTTTAAACGCTCTGAGTTGATAAAACAAACGATAATAATTATCAAAGTCAAAAAGTCCTCCTGCTAAATTCAATTAAGTTAAATTCTATTGTCTCATACGAGTATGTAAGTCACTTGTGAACCGACTCAGAGAAATGAGATCTTTAATTTGTCTCCTGAAGGATTTATTATCGTCATTACTTGACTCAAGCATGTTACTCGCTCTTCTAATGAAAGAATAGCTCTTTGAGACTTATGAAAGCCTGGTACTTGAAGGGGTAAAACACGGTTGTTTTAAGAAAATGGTCGTTTAAATCTTGTAAAATTTTGAACTGAAAAACTAATGAAAATTGAACCTTTTGAGATCACGGGCCGAAACCTACAATAGTACATTACTGCAGCGGCCAGCAACAGAGGCATTGATGGACGAACGTGTAAATGTGGGCCGAGGCGAAGCCGAGGCACACATACGTAAGTCCATCAATGCCTAGTTGTGGCCAAGGCTTGTATAGTACATTACTGCAGCGGCCAGCAACAGAGGCATTGATGGACGAACGTGTAAATGTGGGCCGAGGCGAAGCCGAGGCACACATACGTAAGTCCATCAATGCCTAGTTGTGGCCAAGGCTTGTATAGTACTTTTCTCAAATAATGCGAGGAAATTAAATACAATTTACTTTTCAAAATCACATACAACAATAATTTTTCACGCGTTGAAGAGTTCAGCCAATTCGAAATTTAAATAAAACCTTTAATAAGTCACCTCCTTGGTTGCTATGGTTCAGAGTAAAAGATCGTTCCATTTTTAAATAACACGACAGATATGAGTTTAATATGTAATTTATTTGGCCGCTAAACACGACAGATATGGATTTTCATACAACTTTTGCCGGCCGCTGGTCGCATGTATCTGGCCAGTACAGCAATTTCGATTTATCTCGAAGAAGGTTGTCAAAATAATGCTCAAATTTCCAAGCATGTTTGAGAAATAGTACTTTTCTCAAATAATGCGAGGAAATTAAATACAATTTACTTTTCAAAATCACATACAACAATAATTTTTCACGCGTTGAAGAGTTCAGCCAATTCGAAATTTAAATAAAACCTTTAATAAGTCACCTCCTTGGTTGCTATGGTTCAGAGTAAAAGATCGTTCCATTTTTAAATAACACGACAGATATGAGTTTAATATGTAATTTATTTGGCCGCTAAACACGACAGATATGGATTTTCATACAACTTTTGCCGGCCGCTGGTCGCATGTATCTGGCCAGTACAGCAATTTCGATTTATCTCGAAGAAGGTTGTCAAAATAATGCTCAAATTTCCAAGCATGTTTGAGAAAAACACTTTTCAACTTTACCAATTTTCGCATTTGTTGTAAACAATATGTATCGCTAATACTAGACGTTCATCATCATCATTTCAGCCGAAACGCGTCCGTCGTCCACTGCTGGACATAGGCCTCTAAGTATCACCACATTGACCAGTCCCTTGCGTCTCTCATCCAGCGGGTCCCCGCAACCTTCACCAGGTCATCGGTTCACCTAGTGGGAGGCCTTCCAACGCAACGTCTTGCGGTTCGCAGTCGCCACTCCAGAACTTTCCGGCCCCATCCATCGGCCGATTAGACTAGATTATCACTAATGCCTGTAGCACACCTCCGCTGCGAAACTCAAAGGGCGAAACCGCAATAGTTTCGCTGTGAGTTGTAAGTTCTTTGGCGGCGAAACAGGAGCGAAATTCCCTGCTCTAACGTACAAAACTGACTATGATGTAGTCTCTTTCTAACACGATTTCGCTCATTTGCTCAGGACACTATACTGTTACTGTTGTACAGCGAAACTCGCGCAGCGGTTTCACAATTGTTGTTTTGCAGCGGAGGTGTGCTACAAGCATCAATGTCAATTACAAATGCCCTGTTTTTTGCAATTTGCAGGTCAGGTTTTCAAGTTATTCCTCACTAGCTGATGCCCGCGGCTTCACCCGCGTGTATGTCGTTCAAATTATATACTAAAACCTTCCTCTTGAATCACTCTATCTATTAAAAAAAACCGCATCAAAATCCGTTGCGTAGTTTTAAAGATTTAAGCATACAGACAAACAGACAGACAAAAATAGGGACTTTGTTTTATATTAAGTAAGGACTAAGGTAGAGGTGTTATATCTAAAGTACAGCTCACATATTTCAAAAGTTATTTTTAGGTCCCATGTATTAAGCCTAGATAATTGATAATCGATTGGGTACTATATAGTCTAGACTGCGACAGTTACTTAGAAATTCGTATGGAAAGTTCCAAAAGTCTGTCTGACCTAGGATACGAACCCTGAACCGAATGCTCAGCTGTAGCACTTGCGACCACTAAACGACTAAACCAACTTGTCGATAAAATATAGAAAAGATAAAAGAAAAAGAACCATCTTTTTCTTTGCAAAAAAGATGTAGGACAAAATGCTAAGCTTCAGATTACCATAATCCTATTTTAATTAAATTTTGAAATAAACCGTTACACGTTGTTGAGTTGTTTTCCGTTTGTTTTCGATTTAGAATATATTTCAATGTTGTTTTTGTGTTATAAAACATCACGCCTGAAATCCCCGTAGGGCTAAGCAGAGGTATAGGTACCTAATAGTAACACTCACATTTCGCCAGATATGTACTAATCATAGGGGGCATCGACCGGGCACAAATCTAGACTCTGTGGCATGTGGCTGCTACTCAGAAATTCCTGATAGAAAAAGCCAATAGTTTGCCCTACTCGGGAATCGAACCCTCATGCTCATCAATCCCGATTTTAACAAGATCCAGGGTTACTACGAACCCTTCTTTAAATTTAAAATTATTGTTCTTTCTAAGCTTTAAATAGGGTAGTTGACTGACTAAAAAAAATATGATTCTGTTTAGTCCGTCAGATAGATTATCGAAAAATATTTGATACGTGTTTTTTGTTTTATCGAATTAATAAAAATTTACGAAAATAAAGCTTGTCAAAGATCATGGAGTGGGGGCTTTTGACGTCATAGTCTGGTAAAAAAGGGCCAAGCTGTGACGTCGCACGACTTTTCGAAGCACTGTTATACCGCCTTAATTTTTTGGTTACTTACGTGAAAAAGAAAAAAATTGTGTTCAATATTTTTTGGAAATCTATCTGACGGACTAATTAGTTTTTTTTTTGTCCATTGACAATGGGAAAAATATCCCCACTCTCCTGCCCCACTGGTGGGGACAATGGTAAGTCTACAATTTTGTTTACGCTGTCCCAACTGGCATACGCCCATTTCTCTCTACGTCATCAGTTTCAGACTTTTTCATTTCGTCAACTCTCAATGAGTCACCGTGTCTGACTGTATAAATAAATAATATATTTCTAAGAGTAAAACTTTACTATCTTGCACTGGTTTATATAAATAATTATATTTCTAGTTAATAACAACATCATTTAACACGTGGTACGGACAGCGAAAAAAGTCGGTTAATAAAAATAGTTTGATCTAATTCATGTAACACACTGTAACACACATAAATACATAACATATAACTTTTTACCATGGAGGTAGGCAGAAACCACAGAACGCCACCTGCCTTTTGCCTTGTTTTGCATTCATACCTCTGCGCAACCCACTAACGAGTACTAATTCATGTAAAAATATTTATGCTGTTTTGGCTTTCGTACGTTTTTTCACGTGTGACCACTGAAAACCAGCGGTGTGCTAATGATGCCCCATATTTTATAAATATTTGTTATTGAGTGTTTATTGTCTATTTTTGTCATTTTGTATGAACGTAATGTATCTGATCTGCGACAAATAAATATTTTTTCATCACCAAGTGGTGATGAAATCCATGTTTGCGGGGCCTACATACCAACTACGATACAGCATAAATAATGTCAGCAACATAGTTATTATGTTGGTAGCTGCAGCTTATCGGAGACTTGCGAACACGCTACTTGCCTGCCAAAAGTTACTGCCAAACTTTGTGACTAACAAAAGTTTTCTCTTGTAGTACGAAGCCTAACCTGCCAACACAAGTCGGCGATGACCCAATAACACTTTGCACGACCCGGGTATCGAACCCAGGAACCTCATGCTCAGCAGTCACTCTTCTGACCACAAAACCAACGAGGCACTGATGATGATGATGATGAGCTGATGCCCGCGGCTTCACCCGTATGGATGTTGGTTGAATAGGGGATCGAACTGAGTCAAAAACATATGATTCTGTTTAGTCCGTCAGTTAAATTATCGAAAAATATTGGATGTAACGTGTTTTATATTCTATCAAATCAATGAAAATTGACGAAGATAAAGCGCGTCAAAGATCATGGAGTGGGGCTTAAAACGTTACTTGAAGGTACAAAATGAACTAGCATATGACGTCACACGAGTTTTCGAAGCACTGTATCGTCTTCATTTTTCGTTTACGTGAAAAAAGAAAAAATATGTGGTCAATATTTTTTGAAAATCTATCTGACAGACTAATTAGTTTTTTTTTGTTCGATCCCCTATTATATACTAAACCTTCCTCGACAACCAGTCTATCCATTGGTGAAAACAACATGAAAAAGTGGTTTTTGAGTTAATTGTTAACAGACAGACAGACGCGGCGGAGGACTTTGTTTTATAATTATGTAGTGATAAAAAAACGAAATTGTCAACCGGCTTTCGTTGCTAACTGTACGTGTATATAAATATCTTGCCTTTGGGCGTCACCTATCATACCGCGGTACGCGATGTGCGTCAATTTGCATAATTTATTAGTTTATTATATTCTTTTAGATAATTTCTACGATCTACATGTAGTTTGTGTCTAGATATTTTATGAAATTGTCTTGTTTTTAGGATTGTATGACTGGGTGGTTGATTATTCTGTTTCTGCTTAAGAAATAACATAATATTTTAATTTTTTAATAATATTTTTTTTTCATTTTACTTTTTAAGCAATGTAGGTATTTCACCACACAGGTTTTTTTTGTTTTCATTTATCAGAACAAAACTGCAGAAATTTAAAAAGTCTACAGATACCTATATTAAGTCCAAATTGGTTCACTTGCAATAGAGATATGCATCATTACAGTGTAAATATTTTTTGAATATTTTCTGCAGTTCTCGGCTCGTCTGCTGCTCAGTTGTGAATTCCGCCTCGAATGCAATAACAAAGTTTCCCCATTTATAATATGAAAATGTGCTATATTTATTTAAAAATAGCCTACCTATGAATTTACACAAACTTACCCCGATATTGGTAAAGTTACTGATTTGAAAATGTACAGTTGCATGGTCAAAAAAATTACCTGAAACAAAAAAAAAAGACAAATTAGTTACATTGTATTTCATTTCAAACACTTCATAGAGCTGTGGTGGCCCAGTGGTTGGGGTTTGAACCCAGGCAGCGCATTACTTTGTGTAATTTAGTTCATCACCACTGCTCTCGAAACTGTAAAGGGAAACATCGTGAGGAAACGTCTTAGAACCAAGAAAATCCAAGACATGTGACATCTACCAATCCGCACATGTGTGGTGGATTATAGCCCATCCCCTCTCCTAGAAAGGAGGCCTGAGTCCCTGGAGTGGGAACATAAGTTGATTATCCAATTTAAGCTTTAACAGTCATCATATTTCTTAATTGCAGTATTCAGCTAAACATAATCTATTATAAATATAAAAGGAGAACTGACTGACTGACATATCAACGTACAGCCGAAACTACTGGGGCTAGGAATGTGAAATTTTGCACACGGCTTTCTATTATAATGTAGGGGAGCACTAAGAAGGGGTTTTTGGAAATTCAACCCCTAAGGGAGTTAAATAGGGGATGAAAATTTGTATGGAAAATTTTTGTAGTTAAACCGACATCCACGCGGGCGAAGCCGTGGGCAAAAGCTAGTCAACAATAATACTAAATGTGCATCTCAGCCATCATGGCCCATCGTGTACTCGATCACATCTGTTTATTTCATTGGTCGGTTATATAAACTGTGACGTCACTGCGTGCTATTAATATCTGCGCGGGACTTGATCGATACGCACTGGTTTAATTAACTGATTCAGTAGGTACTAGAGATGGGACGCGGGTTTTCTTATTTTCATTTATATCTTTTTCAGTTTTCTTCGTTAGTCTAGTGAGAAATTCCTGACGGAAAAATGCAATAACTCTTTGCCTGACTTGGGAATGGTCAAACCTCATGGTCAGTCGCGTTTGCGAACACTAGACAACAGATTATAGTAAGAAAGTGTGTTTTTGTTAGTCACGGTTACACACAGACTGCCTGGTCTAGTGGTTGCTAGAACAACTGCTCAACATGAGGGTCCTGAGTTCGATTCCCGAGTCGGGCTAAGTCCTGTTGGGTTTTCTTATAGAGAATTTATCAGTGGTAGCCACGGATTCTGGATTTGCACGGTATGGTTGATGGCACAAGTGTGGGTGTATTATTGGTACTCCTCTGCCTAAAGGTACAAGTTGGTGGGGTTGGTAGCCGACTGCACGCAGCAGCAGCAGACGACATGTCGTCGCTTCATGTCGTCACGACACGTCGTCGCGTCATGTCGCTGCAATCATGATTTCGAACCCGACTGCAAATAACTATTAGTCAATAACTCTAAACACGCTCGACATGTCGTCGGCTCGTCGCTCGGCGTCAGTGGCACTATACTGATCTGCGGTCGGACGACACGTGCGTCTGCCGCTCGACGACGCGTCGCTAGCTTCATGTCGCTAACTACGGAGGGAATTTCATAGAAATACGTAGAAACCAGTCGTGTCGCTGCGACACGTCGTCTGCTGCTGCTGCGTGCAGTCGGCTACCAACTTGTACCTTAACCCTTCGGGGATTACATACGTGATGTTATGTTACAGTAAAATATCCTCCAATTCCTCAGCTAGGTATTTCCTCAGTCTACAGTCTACGTACCAGGGCGACATGGCTAGACAGGTGGTCAGAGCTCGCGGACTGATGTATCGCAGACATTCATTTAACATCGCTAGCGTTTGGTACTAATTAAGCGTCTTTTAATTATAGATAGACTAGTTCTAGACGTGGGTTTGCATGCGTTAAAAGCATTAGTAGATTAATAGTGAAGTAGGTGTTTGGAAACACGTGTAGCGCCGCATCATAAGACGGTTAATTAAATGCAAACCTGCCTTTCCATCTATTTTGGGGTCGGCTTTCAGTATAACCAGATTCAACTATATAAAGTCCAGTATTTTACATGGAGCGAATGCCTATCTCACCACCACAACTCAGTTAGTACTGGGTGATACAATATCCCTTGGTCAGACACGTATTTGCAGGTAGTGGCCCGCTAGTCTGATACGACTAGCGGGCCACTACCTGTAAATACCTACAAAAGACCAACGATGGCCCGCTGATGGTGGTGGCAGATTTGTAAAACTTTGACAGTCGGTTACAGGTAACGATTGTCCGAGATCTACCAATGAAACACGGGATCAACAACAGCAGAGCTTTTTATGTCGCCCATGCTTCTGACTTGGCTTTACAAGTCGTCAAGTAATATCTCATTGATGCTAGTTTACTCACGATGTTATCCTTCTACGAAGCAATTTATAATAAAATTAACAATACGCACATTAATCCGAAAAATCATAAGTGTCTTGAGTTCAAACTCGAGAGCTGACTGTCTGATAGTCGGACTAGGCTATCAGAACTATATTGTTACTACTTACACCTTGCAGAGGAACCCATGGGAAATCATGAATTGACTCCTCCCGCTCTGGGCAGAGCGAAAGGGAGTGTCAGACTTCTACTGACAAAAAACCACCCATGTTCCTTCTTACCCCTTGTGTCGAGGCCACGGTATTTCTTCTTACGTTCTCGCGACACATTCGCGACATCGCGAGCGCATATTGATGTCGCTAATAATACTCGGCCTCCACGGTCCGATCGACTAATTATCGTAATATTGTCTCGTCACAGTCATTACGAGCAGAGTTAATGCGCATTGTACTAGATTTGTGGGCTAGACACTAAAACATCTAAACGCTAACGTCTGCCGATGTGCGATAAACTAGTTTTTGAGGTAATGGCGAATAGTCGTGTCTAAAAAACCAGATTAATTATTTGTAACTACAAATAAGTTAGTAAAAGACAAGGAAATAATCGTTACAACCGACAGGGTATTTTAACATATATTTGGCGAATTAATGTGGCTTTGACTCTTTCACGAGATAATGATCATCAGAAAATTATAGCATTATCGACATGCAAAGCTTTTAGATGTCTGGAACTATTGGTATTGTAAAAATGTTTAATTAGACAAAAGGATAGAATCGAACAGTGAAAATGTATCATTTGAGGGTTAAGTGCATTCTAATTTAAAAAAATTTAAAAAAAAATTAAAATTCATCCACACATTCGAACGAAGCGCTTTGCTGGGTCCTTTATTATGCGCACAGCCAAGGAGTGGAATTCCCTGCCTGCGTCGGTTTTTCCGAGTTCATATAACCCTAATCTGTTTAAGTCGCGAGTAAACAGGCTTCTACTGGGTAAGCTCGTTCCATCGTCGACATCATCTCTGCCCTTAGGGCAAGATTAAGGTCAAGAGCAAGCCCATTTCTAATAAAAAAAAATAAAAAAACATTTTAGACTCAAATAAGTTAAAAGAAAGTTGTTATATATTATTATTATAAATTCTCTTGCCCTTATCGGGTCGGCGCAACACGTCTTTTTCTTCCAAAATTCTCTCATCATCATCATCATCAGCCTATAATGTTCCCACTGCAGGGACTCAGGCCTCCTCTCTAGGAGAGGGATGGGCTATAATCTACCACGCGGGCCCAGAGCGGATTGGTAGATGTCACATGTCTTCGAATTTTTTGGTTCTAAGACATGCCGTTTCCTCACGATGTTTTCCTTCACCGTTTTGAGAGTAGTGGTGATGAAATAAATTCCACAAAGTAATGTGCCTGACTGGGATTCGAACCCACGACTCACTGTTCGTAAGTCGGGGCCGCCACCACTGGGCCACCACTGCTCCATAAGTCTCTATCACTCGCCATCTCATGAGACACCTCCTTTCTAGCCATATCATGTTTTACACAGCCCATAGATGTTTTTCCTACTCCGCCGCTATTCTTTTCTGATTAATTTTGTTGCGGGATATAAGTTAGTTAAATCGTTTCTCTGGGACTTCGTCGAGCTTAATAGTCTCGGCGCTTTTCTGCGTGGTCACCACTGTTGATTCTGGCTTACAGGAGTTACAGTGGTTTGGGAATAGTGTGGCGGGCTTGTCCCATTAAAAAAAGTCCATCTATCGTTGGTGTAGTCGTCCCTCCAACAGTTGAACCAAAGTTTCAAACTGAAATTCTACCACAAAAGAGTCTTGTTGTTTTATTTCCCAGCTATGGTTTTGCTAGAATCCAGTCCCCATTTCGTTCATACACTAGAACTTTATCTAGCCTTCCACGCGACTGGGCTAGGCTCAGCCAAGCGAGGCTATCGACGGTAAACAATGATATTGTGGGTAGTTTCATACTTTTTGCAAAAGTAGACGCAAAAAGGTTACGTTTTAGTGAACCTGAAGGTTACGTTTTTGATGGAGGAGTTCGGTGAGTTGGAAACTGTAGGCTAGTGGTGATACTCGATCGTAGAATATAATTATTTTATCTTTTTTTTTTGGAGGGTGGGAAAAATCATCAAATGACACTCTCACAGTCTCTCTCAGTGTCTGACTTCTACTGACTAAAAACCACTCATGTTCCTTCTTAGCCCTTTGTGTCCGGGGCCGCGGTATCTGTTTTGAACAACCCAAAGCCCCGGCAAAGTCACTGACTTCAGAAGCTAATTCTTCTTCTGACTATTATTATTAGGGATACCTTCACCCAAACCTTCGGAGATTACGTATCGCATCATGTCACGTTATGTTTTTCATTTGAAATACTTGGATTCAGATGCATCGAATTAGACTGGAAGCTGTCCCCAATATACATAGTTGATTTCTGATAGTTTGTTATTCGCACAATCAAAGTTTGGATCTCTGAGCCCCCTCCCCTCCCACATTTAACCCGTCTGCCTTCGAAGCAAGAGTAATAATAAATTCGTTTATTTCTCACCACAATGTTTAAAGATATTACATAGTAATATTGTTTAGCAATTATATTAAACTCCAATATTGTGGGAGACTGGTGCCTAAGCTAGGCTAATAGCCTGTGATATAGGACACCAGGGGGTCTAAAATGGCCACTTTAGCAGATCAGAATATGAATTGACCTTTCAAAATAGTAACTGCGTCTGTGACCATTTTACGAATTTAACGCAATTCATATTGTTTTCCTATTATTACTTACCTATGATCTATTTTACTTAATGGTCCCAGACGCTGTTACTATTATGAAAGGTCATTTACGCTTTTTGACGCAATTCCTATTATGAACTGCTAAAGTGGCCGTTTTAGACCCCCAGGTCCCAACCCCGAATAACAATGTCAGGTCGTACTAGAGTGAACAGGTATCTACTGGACACGCTCGTTCTATCATAGACCTCGTCCATCGCTTTCTATCAGGCGTAATTGAGGTCAAGAGCAGACCCATATTTGAAAAAAAAAAAAAAAAAAAAAAAAAATGAAAAATGCTTTATTTGTTTAAACAAGTAAACCTTAACAACTAGGGGTAGGAGCCTCCTTTGAAGCAAACAAGCCTGCGTTAGGAGACTATATTTATTTATTTATTTCAGTAAAAAAAAATATAGAAGGAAAAATATTTTTATAATCTGTAGAATAATGTTTACTTGCCATTGAGAGTTTATTTGTCTTGGACAAGCGAATAATTTTGTTTATTATCTTCCTAAATTACGATCAAAGAGCGCCGCGTCATGGAGAGTTAATTTTATGATGTTTCTATTCCGAATTAGATTGAAAACACTCGGAGTTTCAAGATCTAAAATCATCATTGGCTTTACTAGAGAGCTGTCTGTGGGGAACCATAACATAACATCACGCCTGTAATACCCCAAGGGTTAGGCAGAGTTCTTCTTATCGTGTGGACAGTAAGGTCCAAAGACCCCCCCCCCCACACACCCTAGTGTCAGAGTTTCTAAACCGCCTCAAGGGTCTCTGACATGGTTTGACGACCGCCATTTGGCGGACGGGATCACCGGCTTATACGTCCCCTTCCGAAGCACGAAATCATCTTTTTTATCTGACAATCAGTTGTTTCAAACCTGCAATGTCCTAGCCAAACTGGATACAACTTAACAAAGTATGCTTCCCGTGGGAGTCGAATCAGTCACATGTAAATCAAAAAGTCACATGCAGGCAAACGCCTAAACCACTCGACCATGGAGTTAAATTTGTACCTAATATTATAGCCACATTTCAACAGCTATGTTTAAGTCCCATATTATGTAATAGGGGCGAGCCTATTAAAAAATGTTATCAGGTTTTTACCCGACTACGGCAATGCCAAAGGAGGGTTATGATTTTGACTGGCTATGTATGTATGTATGTATGTATGTATGTTTGTATGTATGTATGTATGTATGTGTGTATCTTCATCTGTTCCCTCATAGCTTCTAATCTACTTAACGGAACTCGACATATGAGGTATCGTTAGAACCGTCTTAATTTTCCGTTGAACATAGGCTACGTGACGTGTCACAAAAAGCGATTTGGCGCCCTCTAGCGGACAAAAAGTAAGGCTTAAAAAATAAAAATGGAGATAAATACGCCGTGTTTGGTATCATTTTAAAGGGCCTCACTTGTACATTTCCAAAATATTGTTCAAATTTCAAATCACGCCCTCTAGCGGACAAAAAGTCAAGAGTAAAAAAAAATATTAACACCAAAATTGTTTAAAAAAAAAAAGTAAAAATCTAAAACCCGACTACGACAAAAAAAACGACACTGAAAAAGTATGAAACAAGATTTTCAGGATAGAACAAAAAGAAAAGCCGTAGTCACACGTTATAGGTACCAACCTAAACACTTTAATACCGTGTGACTACGGCTTTTCTTTTTGTTCTATCCTGAAAATCTTGTTACATACTTTTTCAGTGTCGTTTTTTTCAATAAGGAATTTCTCTGCAGCAGCCACCGAGTCTTTTGTACCCTATTGGTGGCAATAGAATCGCTCCCTATTACATCATTGTCATGCCCATATCCCAATCTATTTGCCTTCTTCTAAACATGTCTTCTTCTTCCAAACTTCTATAGTACTCGTTATCTCTGCAGCAGTCACCCCTTTCTAGCCAGATCACACAGTCCACCCATAGCTTCTTTGGTCTTCCTCGACTCTTATACCTATCCACATAATCAAAACTGTCCTCACGATGTTTTAAAATACTATTGAACTTATCTTTCATCGTAAAACTGCAATACCAATATTGAATCCCAATCATAAGCTAGCTATAACATGTGAATTGGTGTCAAGGGTATAAGATTTCATTGCTGTAGCTCTGGCGCTCGATCGCAGCTATAAATCAACAGCATTAAACTATGTTTATCAAATATTGCTAAAGAAATATGATCGAGTGACGCTGAGGAGATGTTTTTTAAAATGTGATAAATATTTATGTTAGAAGATCGGGTCATCTTGCCGGGGCTAGGGGTACTTCGAAAGATATACCGCGACCCCCGACGCAAAGGGCTAAGTGCGTGTTTACGTACGCGCGACGCGACGCGCGACGCGATTGGCGATTAAATTCAAACGTATGGCGGTGTATGAGTGCGTTCACGGAGAAGCGATTTTATACGCGATTATTTGAATTTGAGGCGGTGCCCGCGGCGGCGCCCGCGGCGATTATCGCGGCGATTATCGCGGCGGCGCACGCAGCGGCAATTCTCGATGAAGCGATACCCGCGACGGAACTTTTTTTCTGATTCATGGTTTTTGGGGTCGCTGATTACGAAAATGAGGTTAAAATGAACATCCAAGATGGCGGCCAGGAAATTTTTGGTTTTTCCGTCATGGGTGTGGTTTTCATGGTTTTTGGGGTCGCTGATTACGAAAATGAGCTCAAAATTAAAATCCAAGATGGCAGCCAAGGAAATTTTTGGTTTTTCCGTCATGGGTGTCGTTTTCATGGTATTAGGGGTCGCTGATTACGAAAATGAGCTCAAAATTAAAATCCAAGATGGCAGCCAAGGAAATTTTTGGTTTTTCCGTCATGGGTGTCGTTTTCATGGTATTAGGGGTCGCTGATTACGAAAATGAGGTCAAAATGAAAATCCAAGATGGCGGCCATGGAAATTTTTGGTTTTTCCGTCATGGGTGTGGTTTTCATGGTTTTTGGGGTCGCTGATTACGAAAATAAGCTCAAAATTAAAATCCAAGATGGCGACCAGCAAAAATTTTAGTTTTTCCGTCATGGGTGTCGTTTTCATGGTTTTTGGGGTCGCTGATTACGAAAATGAGGTCAAAATGAAAATCCAAGATGGCGGCCATGGAAATTTTTGGTTTTTCCGTCATGGGTGTGGTTTTCATGGTTTTTGGGGTCGCTGATTACAAAAATGAGGTCAAAATGAAGACCAAGATGGCGGCCAGGAAAATTTTTGGTTTTTCCGTCATGGGTGTCGTTTTCATGGTTTTTGGGGTCGCTGATTACGAAAATGAGGTCAAAATGAAAATCCAAGATGGCGGCCATGGAAATTTTTGGTTTTTCCGTCATGGGTGTCGTTTTCATGGTTTTTGGGGTCGCTGATTGCGAAAATGAGCTCAAAATTAAAATCCAAGATGGCGGCCAGGAAATTTTTTAGTTTTTCCGTCATGGGTGTCGTTTTCATGGTTTTTGGGGTCGCTGATTACGAAAATAAGGTCAAAATAAAAATCCAAGATGGCGGCCATGGACATTTTTGGTTTTTTCGTCATAGGTGTGGTTTTCATGGTTTTTGGGGTCGCTGATTACGAAAATAAGCTCAACATTAAAATCCAAGATGGCGGCCAGGAAAATTTTAGTTTTTCCGTCATGGGTGTCGTTTTCATGGTTTTTGGGGTCGCTGATTACGAAAATGAGGTCAAAATGAAAATCCAAGATGGCAGCCAGGGAAATTTTTGGTTTTTCCGTCATGGGTGTCATTTTCATGGTTTTCGGAGTCGCTGATTACAAAAATGAGCTCAAAGTTAAAATCCAAGATGGCGGCCAGGGAAATTTTTGGTTTTTCCGTCATGGGTGTCATTTTCATGGTTTTCGGAGTCGCTGATTACAAAAATGAGCTCAAAATGAAAATCCAATATGGCGCCGAAAAAAATTTTAGTTTTTCCATCATGGGTGTCGTAAGTCGTTTATATGGTTTTCGGGGTCGCTGATTACAAAAATGAGGTCAAGATGAAGACCAAGATGGCGGCCAGGAAAATTTTTGGTTTTTACGAAAATGAGCTGATTACAAGAATGACGGAAAAACCTAAAATTTTCCTAGCCGCCATCTTGGATTTTAATTTTGACCTCATTTTTGTAATCAGCGACCCCAAAAACCATGAAAACGACACCCATGACGGAAAAACCTAAATCTTTTCTGGCCGCCACCTTGGATTTTAATTTTGAGCTCATTTTTGCAATCAGCGACCCCAAAAACCATGAAAACCACACCCATGACGGAAAAACCAAAAATTTCCATGGCCGCCATCTTGGATTTTCATTTTGACCTCATTTTCGTAATCAGCGACCCCAAAAACCATGAAAACGACACCCATGACGGAAAAACCTAAAATTTTCCTGGCCGCCACCTTGGATTTTAATTTTGAGCTCATTTTCGCAATCAGCGACCCCAAAAACCATGAAAACCACACCCATGACGGAAAAACCAAAAATTTCCATGGCCGCCATCTTGGATTTTCATTTTGACCTCATTTTCGTAATCAGCGACCCCGAAAACCATTAAAACGACACCCATGACGGAAAAACCAAAAATTTTCGTCGGCGCCATCTTGGATTTTAATTTTGAGCTCATTTTCGTAATCAGCGACCCCAAAAACCATGAAAACCACACCCATGACGGAAAAACCAAAAATTTCCTGGCCGCCATCTTGGATGTTCATTTTGACCTCATTTTCATAATCAGCGACCCCGAAAACCATTAAAACGACACCCATGACGGAAAAACCAAAAATTTTCGTCGGCGCCATCTTGGATTTTCATTCTCATTTTTGTAATCAGCGACCCCAAAAATACTACTTTATCAGCAATACCTAAAACTAGTCGGTTTGATTGAGAACGCCGCGTGCTTTGCTACCCGCTTGAAAAGTCGCCGCGATAATCGCGGCGGCCGTCGCCGCGGGCACCGCCCCGCGTCTGTATGAATAGCGTAGTACATTGCCATACGTTTGTGTTTGCGCGTGCGATGATATCTGCCGCTGCACGCATCGCGTGTCCGTAAACACAAAAATCGCACGACGCGCCGCTCGTCGCGTCGCAGGTCGCGCCGCGCGTCGCGTCGCGCGTACGTAAACATGCACTAAGGAGGAACATGGGTGGTTTTTAGTCACTAGAAATATGACACTTACGCTCATCTGATGATTTCCTACCCACCAAAATAAAAGGGATCGGGTCACTAGAAAAAACTTTACAAAGGCGGGCTTAAGCCCGCCTTTGTAAAGTTTTTTTAGATTTTAAAATTTTTAGTTTGCCTTGGGCATCTTAAATTTACATTTTTTTTTTTTTTATCTTCTATCATAGGTACCTTAGATATACAAGAGTTGTAGAATATCGACCTTTCCTGTACCACCTAAAACGACACATTTACTAAAATTACCAGTAACCTTACCTATTCCCACCCGCGAACCACAAAACATTCCCACCGCATTGTACCAAATAATATATTACCACTAAATTTTCACCCGCAACCCATATTGACAAAATTCAATAGAAGCGCCGATCCCCTTAGGCAGGCAAATAACTCAGTGACAAACACATATACCTTCATCCCCTCTCCAATAAGGGGGTAGGCTATAATTCAGGTAATTCACTTCAAAGTAAAAAGTAATAAATTGTCACCCTTTGCGCTGGTGCTGCCATCTAGTAGTAGGTTGTAAAGTTAGCAAGATTGGATGTAAATCTTTTTGCTCGACTGTGAAAGGAGGAGGGTGCTGTGTTTGATTAGAAAGGGGATGTCTTTATGGTGATTCTATTGCGTTTTGTATGAGTTTTAGTAATGTGTTGGAGAATTTGGAGACGAAATTCAAAACTTTGATGGTTCTGTAATTTCTCAGACGCCTTTAGCTTTACAAAAGAATGCGAGCAGCATGTCAGTAACAGGTAAATGACAGATTCTAAACATTACAGGTACACTGGTTTTTCAATACCATAGAATGTGATTTTGACAAAGCGTCACTGGCATAAGCTAATCCAGTAAAAACAAAACCGGACTTCATATTTCTCCTCCGAACCAGTCCATTTAGCGCGACATTTCTCAAAAACTACTAAACAAAGTGCGACCATCCATCTTGCGAGCTATTCCGTGAATATACCGCTCTATTGTCTCTGCCGGCTCCCCGGTCGGTATTGGGATGATGAATGAGGGGGTAGTAATGCTCGGCATTTGGTTCGGTGCAGTTACTGCAGGATACTGCCTTTTTGGAGGCTTCGGGAGGTGTTTTCGAATATAAATTATGGTAGAGCGCTGGGAGGTGGGCACATTGCAAAAATTTGGAAGGAATGGGGGGAGGCCCTTGCCTAGGAACGGGCAAGAATAACACGTATTTAATGTCATAATTATGCCCCTCATAATAGGGACATCCCTATCAGAACAGGACAGAATCATATTATTTTGTTAGTCAGGAAACATTTCCTGACTAACAAAATATGATTCTGTTTAGTCCACCAGTTTTATTATCGAAAAATATTATATAAGTACGTGTTTTTTGTTTTTTCAAATGAATAAAAGATGCAAAGATAAAACGCGTCAAAGATCATAAGTGGAGGCTTGTGATGTCACTTGGTGGTAAAAAATTTCAAGCAATATGACCACACACTAGTTTCCAAGCTCAATATCATTGTTTGGTTACGTGAAAAAAAAAATATGTCCAATATTTTTTGGAAATCTATCAGACGGACTAATTAAATTTTTTGTCCACTACCCTGTTATAGTAAGGTCATGATGATAATTAGTGCCTGGATAGCAGGAACCGACATTCGAAGGATATAAGAGTTTTTGCCATACCACGGTCGAGACTCATAAAAGCTACGCTCACGGGGTCAACACTGTGAAAGAGAAGTGATACCCGCTGGTAATAGCCGGTAAATGACACAAAAATGTGATGAAGTATACTTTTACTTTGTAACCGGGTAGTAACAGTACTCAAGAAGTAATTTACTACCGTGACATTGTAGTAAATTAAATTGTTATTAAAGACCTCGTTCCGGACTGTAGTAAAAGTTAAAACTATACAGTTTGCGAGTGTTTCTTCAATCGGACTTCTATTTGTGAGCACTCCACGTTTTTAACGATTATATTACTTACTGTCTGTTGAAATTATGATATAACTAGCTTTTGCCAGCGGCTTCGCCCGCGTGAAAATGACGATTTTGCATACAAACAAGTCAATAGAACCTGTTAATTGTAAGCTAGATTAATCGACTTCGCTCCTATTGTAAGACATTTGCACGCCATGTTATGGCAGGGTATGCTGAAACATTTTTTTACTGTAACATCTTATATACCATATTCTGGCAAACAAAATAATTTGATTGATTGATTGAAACTTTCATTCCCTATTTAACTCCCTTAGGCGTTGAATTTTGAGAAATCCTTCCTAATTCCTTGTCTACATTATAAAGGGAACATCTGTGCAAAATTTCAGCTTTCTAGGTCCAAGGGTTTGGGCTGGGCATTGATGAGTCAGTCAGCCAGACAGTCAGTCAGTCAGGACTTCTCTTTTTTATTTATATAGATTATTACTTCTTTTACAAATGCAATTATTGCAGGTTAATATCTGAGGTTATAAAAAAAAATAATATCTCTACATCATCATCTGCCTTTGATTTGCCTTTGCCTTTTATTTAATTGCCTTTTCCTTTTTTTTTGCCTTTTTTTTTTTTTTACAGGCGACTTGCAGTCGAACTGGATGCTGCAGAATAGAGCGACTACCTATTTGACCTCCATAACCCAGTTAGTACTAAGTAATACGATATCCCTTTTGGCATTAATAGTTTTATTAGTTCTGTTTATTTTAAAGGTGTTGTTAATGCCAAATAAATACATTTTCTTTCTTTATATTCCTAAATGAGACAGGTTGTCAGAATTTCGGGCCACTGACTTGTAACAACAGCTGTCAAAGATCTACAAATCCACGGGATTGAAAAAAAATAATAATAAAAATATAATAATAATAATAAACCCTGAAGATCGACCACAGTGGCTGTTATTACTTATTGTTTAGCCACAAACTATTCCTGTCTCTATTATAACAATATTTGTAACAATATTCTGATTTAAAAGAGTGTCCATGGAGTTTCTTGCACATTTTTCTCCATTGAGATCTACGCTAGGGAATGGACAACTACAGTACAGTCACAGTTATTGTGCCTTGTGACTGGGACTTTAGCTTCTTTTTAATTTCTTTTTGTTTCGGCTATTCAAAAGTACCTGTAACTGGCCTACTTGAAATAAATGTTTTGATTTTTAAATACCTACCTACACTTTAAAAATTGGTTGTCTGGAAAGTCGGTTTACGGACGATAGTTTAACGTGACAACGTCATAACAAAACATTGATGACAAAATTATAGATGCGGCGGAAGCGTACACGTTGTCACGTCAAAATTACATAGCAGCGATTTTAAAATAAAAGAATAATATTAATTTATTTTACTAAACTTAATCATTCTTCTATTTGTAGAAGTAGAGAGAGAGTGAGTTAGTGCAGGATGAGTTTTTAATTGTAGCGTTTGATTAGACACGTCGGTATTCCTCGAAGTGAAGATTGTAACATTTTTTAATTAAAGTCTGTCTGTAGTAGATGACAGTCGTTCAGCGAACGATGTCGAAGACCTCATGCTGTGAACTTGAGATCTTGACCTTATAATTGTTTAGTTAATGTGCTTTCTGAACGTAACGGGACTTTTGGCAGATATAATATTGCGAAGAAAAGTAATTAAAGTAATGTTATTAAGTTTAGGTACTTTTAATTCGTGTGTTTTGAAGTTATCTCTAATTAAAAATTGACGAAGATAAAACGCGTCAAAGCGAAGAGAGAAAGGCTTGTGACGTCACTTTCCGGTAAAAAAAAATGTACTCCAATGTGACGACAAACGGGTTTTCAAAACACTGTATCTCTCTTCTGTCTGTCTGACTGTCTTCATTTTTTGTTTACGTAAAAAAATAAAAAAAATATTTGTGTCCAATATTTTTTGGAAGTCTATCTGACGGACTAATTAGATTTTTTTTGTTAACTACCCTATTATAAAGTTACATTATTTACATATGGGGCTATATTAGTTATAAACCTAGCTGTTATTTATTTTTTATTTTACGCAAGAAACACAACCATTTTCTTAAATTTTTCAGACTTAATCTAACTTTACAAATCAAAAACTATCAAAAGTCCTTTTATCCCTTCGTTTCTTTGTCTAATAACCCACTGAACGCCCCCTCACCCCCAAATGTCACCCCACACAGTTATTTCTAATGAATGAATACCCCACCATTGTGTTCACACCCTGTATAGGACAGCGGCCGCTTCGAACACCCTGTATTGTAGTCAAACTCAATAATTTTAATGGTTTTAGTATTCTCTGATTTATGGAGCAGAAATATTTCCTAATTGTTTGTGGAATTATTATATTATGGACGGTTTTAGATGACAAAGGTACTGATACTGATACTGATATAAATTATTCTATGCTATTTATTTAAGTCCCATGTAATGGGGGGCAGCCTATTGCCATCAACCGGGCACATATTCTGATTACGTGGCCGTTACTGAGACATTATGGAAAAACTCAATAACACTTTTGCCCAACCCAGGAATCGAACCCAGGCCCTCATGAACACCAGCTTCCGACCACTAAACCAACGAGACACTCAAAGTGAAATAAATACGTAGTATTTCCCAATTGTGGTGTACTGTATTAAGATTCAAGATTCAAGATTCTTTATTTGCTTGAAATATGGTACAATATGGTCTTAAAAATAAAAAGTTTCACATATTTCGCTTACTACATTCAGCATGCAAACTTAAAATTAAATTACATTAAAACACCTAGTACCTACTCGTAATTTAAGTACTTATCTAGTTACATAAGTGCATAAAACAGTTAAGAAAAATAAAATATCATTACTGACAATAATGTTCAGAGCATTTAAAATGAATCAATAAAGTAATAAAATTGAAAAAAAAAACTAATAACACGACTAAAATAACACCTAACAAAAACAACTAACACAAATAAAATAACAAAACATCAATAAAATAAAATAGGAACTTATGGGAAAACCTCTGCCTAACCTTTCGAGAATTACAGGCGTTATGTTATTGAATTTTGCAATAAATTCCTAGTACTCACATGTAATCAGACCGCGAGTGCATACTCGTATTCATTAAATATTTACGACACCGTATCACCTGTTCATTACAACAATACAACGAGATTTGTAATTGGAAATTACTAACAATCCTACCTAGAGATTTTAATCCTACATAGGTTTATACAGTATGTTAGTTTAAACGAGGGACATATTGAAACCCGCAATGCTTACATGAAACTGACGACACGGTTGGCGCAGTGGCTAAGCGATTGGACTGCTGCGCTACGTGTCGCGGGTTCGATCCCCGCACGGAACAAATATGTGTACCTATGGCCTACAGATAGTTGTTTCGGGTCTGGGCGTGTTTGTGTATGTGAGTTTAAATGTTTGTAAACGCACCCACGATACAGGAGAAATTCCTAGTGTGAGGCAACGTTTTTTTAAAAAAAAAAAAATATGATAAAAACATGAACAAACAAATATAGGTTAATAAATAACAGACAGATCCATACCAAATATATCAAAAAATCTCGCAACCCTTAGGCTTATCACAGAAAATATGCGCTGGTCAATGACTTTTTTAACTGCCTCCGTGGTCGAGTGGTTTAGGCGTTTGCCTTCACAACCCGGTGGTCGTGGGTTCGATTCCCACGGGAAGCATACTTTGTGAAGTTGTTTCCAGTTTGGTTAGGACATTGAGGCTTGAATCACCTGATTGTCTGATAAAAAGATGGTTCCGTGCTTCGGAAGGCACGTATAAGCCGGTGGTCCCGGCCGCCAAATGGCGGTCGTCAAACCATGTCAGAGGCCCTTGAGGCGGTTTAGAAACTCTGACACTAGGGTGTGTGAGGTCGATAGACCTTACTGTCCACACGATAAGAAGAAGAAGATTGACTTTTTGGGTTAATCAACTTTCCCTTCGGCGAAAAAGAAAGGTCTAATAAATAAAGTGACATCTGGAGAGCGTGCGAGGCCATGGTATTGGCATGGCATTTTTTTTTCACGTAAACACACAATGAAGACTGCTGTATATCGGCTTCGAAAAGTCGTATGACGTCACTTTTCAGTACATTATTTACCTAAAAGTGACGTCACAACTTCACAAGCAGACTCGTGATTTTTGACACGTTTTATCTTCGTCATTTTTTATTAATTTGATAAAACAAAAAACCCGTATCTAATATGTTTCGATAATCTAACTGATGGACTAAACATAATCATATTTTTAGTCAGGAAACTACCCAATTCGCCAGTTATGTGTAATACCCCGAGCGCCCCTGTCAGTTTGACTAACAAACGGCTATTCTTAACAAAAACACTCGTACCCCAACTTGCTAGGTGATAAAACTTAAGCCTAGGCTCCAATATTTGGGACGTAGTGCATCCACACAAGACCTGGCACGCAGCCAGGCAGCGACGTCGTAAATCACACTTTACGAGGACCGCCGGTTCGACTCCCGGACGAGGCAAACTTGTAGTTTGAGTTATTTTATTAATTTCTTGGGAGTAAATTAAGTTGAGTTTATTAAGGCTTTATTTTAAGATGTTTTGTTGGAGGAACGTGTTGCAGGTGTACTGGTAGTATAAGTTTATTTTGGGGAATTGTTGCTGGTTTTAAAGTGTATGCTGATGAAGTTATTAATATTGTAGTGGAGCTTTTTCATGGCGTTGGTAAATAATCGTGGTCACATGACATGTGATGCAGAGGAATGAGGAAAATGTTGTGAGGAAAATGTTAACTGTGAATTGGACATGAGTAGAGGAAGGCCAAAGAAACATAATATTAAGCGATTACGAGTAATATAGAAGTGTGGGAGAATAAGAAATTAATTGGGATAATTAAAATAAATAAAAGTCATCATCATCATCAACAGCCTATTAATGTTCCCACTGCTGGGACACAGGCCTCCTCTCTTAGAGAGGGAATGGGCTATAATCTACCACGCGGGCCCAGTGCGGATTGGTAGATGTCACATGTCTTCGATATTTTTGGTTCTAAGACATGCCGGTTTCCTCACAATGTTTTCCTTCACCGTTTTGAGAGCAGCGGTGATGAAATAAATTACACAAAGTAATGAGCCTGCCTGGGTTCGAACCCACGACCTACTGTTCGTAAGTCGAGGCCGCCACCACTGGGCCACCGCTGCTCCAAAAAAAAATAAAAGTAAAATTATGAAAAAATCGCAAACATGCTCATGAGACTATTATTTACACTGAAAACGGGAAATTTAGCATGTTTCCTGATCAATTCTAAACAATCAGTAATCATGGTAAATATCCCGTTTTGAGTATGTAGTGTTATTGACCATGTCAGTTTAAAATCTCTTTTATGCTCATGAGACTACGTCTTTTTTACTATTTAAAAAATTATTTGAATGTTCAGCGAAACTGGCTGATAGCTACTTTGATTTCGCTTCAATCATTGACACTAGAAACTAGTGATATTCTAGTGGTGGGACCGTTGCAACCTGGACTGCCAAGTCAAAGTCATCTGTCATAGGATTTTTCGGATTCATGGCTTCAGAACAATGCACTCGATACGTGGATATCATTCGAGCGTCGATACCTTTTACTGTATAACATCATACAACTACACACGTATAACAAACGCCCTCAATGTTAACATAACTTAAGTCTGCTTCTCAACTGTCAAACTTAACTGAACAGAGCTAACTATGAATAACTCGCGGTATTTAGTTGAGATCAATAGTTCACACATAGGTCGGATCGAAATAGCCTCTATTTCTGTAAGGCCAAATGGAGGTTTAAATAGAAATTATATTAAGGTTTATAATAGAGGATCGGACTGACTCAAAAAAATATGATTCTTTTTAGTCCGTCAGTTAGATTATCGAAAAATATTGGATACGTGTTTTTTGTTTTATAAAAACAATAAAAATTGACGAAATAAAGTGCGTCAAAGATCATGGAGTGGGGCTTGAAACTTCAATTGAAGGTACAAAATGTAATATCATATGACGTCACACGAGTTTTCGAAGCACTGTATCGTCTTCATGTTTTGTTTACGTGAAAAAAGAAAAAATACGTGGTTAATATTTTTTGGAAATCTATCTGACGGACTAATTAGTTTTTTTTTGTCCGATCCCCTATTGATACTGAAGGCAAAAGTAAAGTGGATTGCTAAGAATTTCTTTCGGAAAATTATTCATAGTTCAATTATTTATTGCTTTAAGTGTTCATCTGCCTTTTCCCAATTAAGATTTAAAGGCTTCTAGTATAAACCGATGCAGCTGAATACCAGTATCTTAGAATAGAAGAATAGAATACGAATTTATTCGTTAATGGACAGCAGCAACACAAAAGGGCAGCACATACATAAACAAATAACAACAAACAGCTTAACAATTAATTAAACATGGAGCGACTGCCTATGTGGCCTCCACAACCCAATATTATTGGGTAATTATTATGATACCCCTTGGTAAGGACAGTCAAAGATCAACCAATGACAGAGTCGGGACCAACGGCTTACTTTCCGAGGCACGGAGGAAACTTGGTACCTATGTAACAGATGCGTCACAAATTCAACGACCAACTCAGGCAAGCGCTGAAGATCGACCCGAGCGGCTGTTATTATGTAACCACGAGCTTCAGTGTCTTTCGATCGTTCGGGAAAGTATTAACACTAAAAAGTTTTTGATCATTTCAGCCGAAAGACGTCCACTGCTGGACATAGGCCTCCTCTAAGTGTCGCCACATTGACCGGTCCCGTGCGTCTCGCATCCAGCGGATTCCCGAAACCATCACCAGGTCATTGTTTAAAAAGTTTTTAGCTCAGGCATAATCCCAGTCCGCCTCAGAAAATACTAGAATAAAAGCCACTTTCAGCGCTAGTTCGTATTTACAAATAAAAGCCTACAGAGCCACAACGGAAGAAAAGCCGCAATCAATGGCTTCGACATCTCTATTGATACTCAACGGCGGCGATCCACATCTGTATTGATACTCAGACGTTCGTAGAGAGGCAGTGCTTCTAAGCCGCTTTGTTCGAAATGTGGGTCCGATGGAGATATTTTAGAATAGAAAATAGTAAAACGCTTACATGGAAATTTTTGGGAATTTCTCAGCCCAGTTGTCGGCAATAGGTTTGCTCCTATTTACAGCATCATTTGCCTTGCCTTTTCCGCTTCTAGTTTGACCATACCAGTTACATTTATCGATTGCCTATCTGACCCCCACAACGGCCACAACCAAGTTACTGGATAATATTTATGATACCCCTTGGTAAGACATGGGACATCATTTCCCGTAAGTACAGTGCGATCAAATTATCTTGGCAGCTCCGAACTTCGTGCAGGTCATTTTGTTACAACGAATGTCTAAAAGTGTTATGATATTTATTTTATTTGTATTTCTCACTGTTTAAATTAGATATTTTCTGATCGTTTAAGTATTGGTTTATCTGGCAATAACAGTTTTATTCCCAAGTTTACATGCGTAAAATTTCGCAAAGCCTATGTTCAGAGCTGCCAAGATAATTTGATCGCACTGTATATTAAGGCCATGCCACTTGCAGGGACCAGGCATGTGCCAGAAGTGAGAAAATTACAGACTGCCAGCCTTTTCCCAATTAGGTTGGGGTCAGCTTCCAGTCTAACTGGATGCAGCTGTATTTTACATGGAGCAACTGCCTATCTGACCTCCACAACCCAGTTATTCTTAGAACCAAAATAAATCGAAGACATGTGACATCTACCAACCCGCACTGAGCACGCGTGGTGGATTATAGCCTATCCCTCTCATAGAGAGGAGGCCTGAGTCCCGCACGTGGGAACATTATAGGCTGATGATGATGACCTCTTGGTAAGATTGGTTGTCAGACTTTCAACATGCTACTGACTACCTGTAACGACTGTCAATAATCTAAAACTGACAGCCGGGACCAACAGCTTGACGTGCTTTACGAAACTGGCTATGTATAGGTGATCACCATACGTCATAGATGTTTACTATCATTAATGGAACGATTATTTGGCATGCGAAACTGAGTCTGACAGTTTGAAATGTGTTTAGTACGATAACCTAAATACATAGATCTTAAATATTAAATGCTTTCGCCCGCGATTTCCGTCCTCGTAGTTATTAACGAGAGGAATGTTATATCTTCAAGCGTTGCAGAGGTGGTTCCGTCCACGTCTTATAAGAGGAAGCGCAGCCTTCTTCCATGTGAGGATCGTAACCAGGGTTGTTTCAGTGAGGTAGAAATTCCACACTCTTGTTTTGACCCGAAAACCCTGTGGCATTATGAAGTATTTTTAATGGGACAAGCCCTCCACACTACCCCGTTACAATGAAACTCGACGAAGGCCTAGACAAAAAATTTAACTGTCTTGGATCCCGCAACGAAATTAATCAGAAACGAATAACGTAGGACCAGGAAAAACATAATTTCCTAGTGACCTACACTATTTTTATACCAGGAAAACATGTTTGCCGTGAGATAGACCACGCACGGGTCCCTCTCCGAAACATTTCCATACTTTTTTACCAAAGAGCAGTGCTGCCTACATTTCCAATAGCTGTACAACTAGTATTGATACTCAAGACGGCTGCTGCTCCGTAGAGTGGCGCATTGTGGGGCTTTTTTCGAGCCCTACTCAAGCTAAGTGGCGCGCGATACACCGCCAAGTACTTATGACGCCCTGGTACCTAGGGATTTTTAGAGGTTATGAAAATCTAGGTTTTAAGAGATATTCTTTTAATTTTGCCTCTGGGATATCTATTATCCCTATTAAATAAAATTGGTCTGTCTGTTCGCAATATAAAAAATGCACTTGCAAGATTCTAAAAATATGCTAACAAACAAACTAACACGGCAAGTTGAATAAAAGCTTATAAAAATAAGAGCTTTTTAACGCATGCTTATGAAAGCAAGTAAATCCGCATTTTTTAATTGTTTGTGTGTCTCTCTGTTTGTTTGTTCCGGCGTATCTCCGAAACGGCTGGACCGTTTTAAAAGGGGCTAAGCTAAGGGGTATATAATATTACCCAGTACTAACTGGATTTCGGAGGCCAGATAGGTAATCGCTCCATGTAAAATACTGGTATTTAGCTGCATCCGGTTAGACTGGAAGCCGACCCCAACATAGTTGGGAAAGAGCAGGGCAGGACCTAATAGAGGGTGAGCCTATTGCCATCAACCGGGCACAAATCCAGACTCATTTAATCTTATCTAACAATAGTCCAGTAGCTGGACAGCGGTATGCTATTACAGTAGATCTCAGCGATGTGATCGCTAGAGAAGTTATCAGCGCGGTATATCGGTAGACGCAGACGCTCGTCACTACAGATTCATGTCATTTCATAGTGTAGGGTTGTCAGGCGGAAACTATAAAATACCTAATATTTATTTATGGTATTTTATATTTTCCGCCTGATATTTCCCTTTTCATATTTATACCAATATGGACTTATGGCATACAGCTCTGGGGCACGGCTAGCAATAGCAATATAGAGATACTAGAAATATTCCAAACCAAAACACTGAGGACCGTATTTAACATCCCTCAATACATCACAAACAAAAACATATAGGTACCTTGACCTAAACGTGCCAACTGTCAAAGTATAGCACCAACTACCAGAAAAGACTGTCAAACCATAAAAATGAGCTTGCCCTCAAACTCAGTGGAGATCAAGCCATTCAACATAAAAGGTTGAAAAGACACAGTGTCCCAACCTTAAGGGACAGATTCACCAAGATGGATTGAGACACCCACCAGAGAGTTGTCTCACCAAGCTAAAACGCCTTTACAGATGCACTACGAGTAGTATCGGACAGAGCAGTGGCTTATTGTTGTGACCAACAGATTGCCACGAAGCAGGAAAGATAAAAAAAAATATATATACCAGTCTTACCAATGGGTATCGTATTAACCGGGTTATGGAGGATGCTTTGTTAATTCAAGGTCATGTGCAAGAGTAGTACTTGTGTTTGGTTAATGTAACGAAGCGAGACGCACCAACGATACAGGAGAAATTCCTAGTGTGCAATTCCTAGTGTACAACATTTTAGAATTTGTTTTGTAAAAAAAAATACAAATCAGAACTAGTCTTTGGTCAACTAGACCCACTCAAAATGGGCCCTCGGCATTAGTCGACCAAGTCACATTGAAAAAAAAAACATCTATAAGTTTTAATGTGGGTCCAGCAGCAAACGAGTCCAGTTGACCAAAGACTAAGTCGTTTTCTGATCATACGGATAATACTAGCAACCAGCCTTTCCCGCTCTTTTATTAGGATACCGTAGTGTACTGTATCGGTTCGGATGTGTTGAGCATCTAGAGAGTGCTTAAAAAAACAATGCCTGACGAGTCCTTACGCGCTGCTGCGTCTTGTCTTCAGGGAACACTGTGGGTTAAAAGCTCTTTACAAGAATACAAGAGGTGTATCTACGTAGTATGTATTGTAGTTTTATTGTCCCTGTTTTTTTAACACCAGAAAGAGTAGTGAGAACTGGCAGCTCAGTCAAAACAGTTGACATGACATAATAGGTTAAATTCATCGTGCTCTTTAGACAGAATATATTTTTGTTTGCACCGAATGAGCTCCAAAACTTTTCCACCAATAGAAAGCTAAATTATCAGGAAGTAACATTGGCTGTAATTTATTTAAAAAAAAAAAAAACTTTTTTGCTAAAAAAAAAACTGACTTCAAAAACACCTAAAAGTGAAAAATAAACTTCAGAAGAAAAATCAGCTTCTGAAGTCGGTGACATTTGTTTGTTTGATATGGCTTTTTCGCCACCGACTTCAGAAGCTGATTTTTCTTCTGAAGTTTATTTTTCACTTTTAGGTGTTTTTGAAGTCGGTTGTTTTTTTTTGCAAAAAAGTTTTTTTATTTTTTCATTTTTAGTTGTTTATCTTAAAGAAATATTTACTATGAAACCTATACTTGTATAGCGTCAGAAAAAGCACGAAACACGTAATACGTGCCTATGAAATTTGAGGGTTGCCCTCGAATTCTCTGGGATTCCATCACCAGGATCTGGTTTCCATATCATGGTACCACCCTTGAAATATCTCCGTTCCAATAAAAAAAGAATCATCAAAATTGGATCATAAACGACGAAGTTATTCGCGAACACACATAAAAAAACGAACGAAAAATGTTCATAAATTATAAAAAAGTGATCACAAAATGAAAAGTACTGGGCCAAACCATCTAACATTATGGGACCAAATGGCAACTATTCTGCATCAAACAAAAAAAGAATCACGTAAATCGGATCATTAATCTCGGCGTAATCGGTGTACATACATAGAAAAAGAAAAAAAAAAAAAAAAACATACCAATCGAATTGAGAACCTCCTCCTTTTGGGAAGTCGGTTAAAAAACTAGTAATCCTTAACACTTTTGGGTGAAACCGCGGGGTGTAGCTAGTGTCTAATATATTGACTCATTGACTATAAAAAAATTGGTATGTGAGAATTTGTAAATAAAAAAAAAAATTACTTTGCTTTAAAATTGACAGCTCCTACTCGTATTTCAGAAAAAGACACCTGTTCCAACAGCACATTGGCGCCATAGTTTTGCCAACCCTACTCCGAATCTACAAATAAAATATACTAGTAGTTTAGTTAATTGCCAAATTGGAGCGCACAACCCGCTGGTATAATATGAAATCTAATAACTTGCTCTAAATATATATGTACTGACATATTGATTGAGAAACCAGTCTGGCTATGAGCCCCTGGTACTTACAAACTGTAAACACTAGGAGTTCATGAGTTTTCAGGAGTAAATAAATGGAAAATTGTGTTTCGGTTTCAACTATTAGTCACGTTCGGCTTAAAATTACGGTTTTCGGTTCGAAAACGTTAATTTTCCGGCATATTATGTGTGTAAAAAGTGATGAATATTAATGTTGTTGGATGGAGAGGGAGAGGAAGGCCAAAGAAAATATGAATGAATTGTGTGAGGAATGATATGAAAGAGAAAGGAATAAATGATGCCTTAAAACATCTTGGCGCTGCAATCGCTGACCGTTGGAACAAGTCCTTCAGCGTAGTGATGGGTTGGTTAAGATCCAGAATCATCATCGCAATAATCCGTGCCACTAGCATGTGTATTCGCGGCACAAGACACAAATTCAAACCATTAGCCAAGCTATTTGGCTTCGGCGATGGATCAGCCTTACCCAAACACAACTAATGTGAAGAAGACGTCGATTGTAGTTCGATAAATTTAAATAGTTTTGTGATAAAATATTTTGTAAATGTTATTTCTATAACTGAATAAATTATTATATCCTTCTGAAAAAATAAATGATGCCATGACGTCTCACAGGAGAAAATGGTTAAAGAAAATGTGTTGTGCCGCCCCAAATAGAATGGGATAAGGCTAGGAAGATGGTGATGTATGCCATTGCAAAGACCTCTCATTGAGAATAGTAACGAGCATGGATAACAACGCCACGATATAATAGGCTCGCCCCATATTCATCATCATCATCAGCCTATAATGTTCCCACTGCAGGGACTCAGGCCTCCTCTCTAGGAGAGGGATGGGCTATAATCCACCACGCGGGCCCAGTGCGGGTTGGCGCCCCATATTACATGGGACTTTATAACTGGCGAAATGTGGCTGTCGAAGGTACACCTCATGCCTAACGCTTCGGGGATTACAGGCTTCATGTTATGTGTGTTCCTGATTCAAGAAATTAAACCAGGGACTGAAAGCGGTTACGGTTAAAGGTTAAGATACCTCAAAAATATACCGGTACCGGTTTAAAATAAAGGTTGAGCTATACCGGTACCTTAATAAATAAAGGTTGCGCTAAATCGTTATTTAACCCTTTTTTAAACGATTTCGGTTCCGAAATGCATGCGAGAAGGGGCGCGGCGCGTGTGCGCGTGGTGGAAAACGTTAACTTGTGTATTTTGTAGTTACATACTACAATTGGCAAGTGAAGACAGACAGAGTGGCGAGGCTGTGCGTCAAAGAAAACCCCTATTTATTAAGGTTTAGGTACCGCTATCGGTACATTTATAACGGTTATGGTACTTCTACCGAAATATACCGGTATGCATTTCCAACCTCAAAATTTAAACCTCAAAAAAAAATAACGGTATCGCAATATTTCGGTAACCCTTTTTAACGGTATGACGTCATACCGAAATTTAAAGGTACCGTAATTTTTGGGTAATTCAGTCCCTGAATTAAACTACGTTTTAAACTGTGTAATTCATAAAACTAGACATGTCACCTAAGACTAACTACGATTTTGATCGCAATATGAATTATTCTGTCATGTCCGCTCTGGCTGGTAACCTAAATAACTAAGATAAATCTGAGAAATTAATTAAAAGCTGAGATCTTATTTCCGTTGCAGATATAAGAGCTATTTTTATCTACACATGAAAGAAGTTTCTTATTAAATAGTTTGTATGACCTAATTTTGTTTATATGTCATCGTTTTCGCAGAATTACGAGAACTTTGCGGTTTAAAAGATGATGTACTTAGTGGGAAAAATTAAAAGAGTATGCTTAGATGGTTTGGGCATGTGGAGAGGATGAGTGAAAGTCGATTAACGAAAGGTATTACAAGATAGATGTGAGTGACAACGCCGGTACGGACACCCTAGAAAGACATAGGTACACTGACCTTATTGGTGATGTTCTTCAGAAAAGATAGGTGCATACTCGCAACCGGCATGCGTGTATGATGTATGAATGTGGACGCGGCAGAAGGAGTATGTAAGGACCGTAGCAGGTGGCGTTCTGTGGTTTCTTGACGCACCATAAATAAACGTTCGTTCCTACTAGTTCTACGGTAGAACTAATAGGTATATTTTTTCCACTAGTCCTACAATTTCAGGTGGTAGGTACTAAGATCGCAGAACTCGTGGGATCCAAAATTTGTAGGTAGTTACCAAATTACTTACATCTCTAACGCAGCTATGTGCTCCTAGTACCTACTAGCACTACGTAGTTATATATTCACGACCGCATCGTTAGGAGCCGGCAGTGGCCATTTGTCAACGGTCGCAGGTGCGTTGTACCTACACCATACTTGTGTATAGTACGGTTATGTATAGGTACTATGTTCTGAAGTATGTGGCCCCACTCACTAAATAATTTACAGAAAGATAAAATAAAGCTGTGGCAAGGTAGGTCATTAGTCCTAACCTAACCCATACGATCCACATCTTCCACCTAGATATCAGATGCCATGGTTGACCTGAAAGTCTTTATATAAATAGACTCCGGGCCTAGGTTGGTCGCAGCAAGGAAAATCTGCTGAGGTGGAGATTCATAAATGACTCTACTCTGGAGTGTAAATGTGGTGGTGTTCCACAAAGAATGGGGCACTTCATATCGAGCCCTGCGTGTCCTGTTGTGTGTTTACTACAGGAACTGATGGACGCTATCGAAAGCGCCAAACTAGTAGCCCAATTCTGGGGTGGCACAATATAGGTTGCCATCGACATGATAAGAAGAAAATGTAAAATAGATAGTTTTCTAAAGATTGTGGCAGGGGTGGGCAAAGTTACTGAAACTATTAAAACTTGCTTCATCTTGCTGGACCATAGAAGACTACAATTTTTTTTCGATCTCGGCCTAATGAGGGCAACGTTTGTACAATTTATTCTAAAAGGTGTTTAACTAACAGGCTTTTTGCACCATAATTTAAAAGTCAAACAGCTTTAAGATATGAAAAATTACTGTGGAAAGCTTTCATAACAATGTCGGTAGGTACATTTTTAGGCTTTTTGTACATTAATCTCCAACATTTTGAATTTCAGTTAGCAAGCAAGGCTTTCTAACACGTTAAACAAGTAGGCACGCTCTTTGAAAAGCTATAAAATCTAAAATAAATGACCTCAGAACAAAACTAAACAAGTGACACTAAAGTTGTCAAAAGTTAGTACATTTTCATGCACAACGGTAAAGCGTTTTGTACTACGAGCATATTCTAACGGGTTCGAATACACACTAAAGTCACTCATATGCCCGACAAGCATGCCATGAAGATTTCTCAGATAACTCTCTTGACATTATTTGCTTAACTATGCTTTTTAATTAAATCTACCGTAATGCATTGTCTGTAGAACTTTGTGCAATAAAAACTTGTAACAACGCCATCTATTGGGGAAGAGTTGTGAACTTTGACCGTTAGTATTTGTTTTTTGAGAACAGAATGAGGAAATAGATAATTTTACGTTGTTATTGAATTTATGCTTCAAAAGGTGGTTATAGGTCTTGTTTTTTTCCTTTGTCTTATTCACTAAATGAGGTCAGCCTTTCTCAGTTACTTATTTGCATAAAATATGGCACAAGATGTTTAAATTCAATTTTATGAGCCTTCCCGTTATAATACAATAATGCAAATTAATTTCATTTTGACATTTAAATATGAAATGAATTATGAAGACAAGACATCCCACAAAGTAAGAATTCTCGTAACCGCAAAACATCACTTTGTAAAGTGACAGTTCTATAGAATTCCATAGTCTATCTATATCATATTACACATGCATAATTTTGAAGTGTCACCCAACAGATGGCGCTATTACAAATATTAAACACAAATTAGCGGACACACGTCACGCGACACAACTATCTATCGACAAGTCGTTAATCACGCGGCAGATGCGACTAGCGACTAGTCGCGCGTGTGTCGAAGGCCGGTGATCGATAGCCGTTTTAAATGAATTACAAAAGTGTAGCTCAGCCATTTTGTATCGGAATTTCGCACAGTGATGCAATATTGCAAAATAATTGAGTTTGTATGCGGAGAGGATAATATTCGTTAATTTTTATGAGAGTTTTTCGATAGCGCTTTCGTTGATGAAATTCTTAGTAGGTAATCGATTTATTCATGTTATAAAAACTAGCTTGTTTAATGCTAGTGCTATGAGGTTCGTTGGACTGTAAGGAAAGGGATGAGGTCCTACTGTCCTAGGTCCTAGTTTCCCAAGTATGGCAAAGTGTTAGTGGATTTTTCCATCGAATTTCTCATTAGCACGGACGGAGTCTGTTTTTCTGCAATAAGATCGCCCGCTATTACGTGGGAATTAAACGTAACTGGCGAAATGGTGTACGATCAACACCTTTGCCTAACCCTGTTATTTGTATGAAAAGTTCCCAACATCAAATTCTCACTTCACAAACTACTAAGTTTCTTCATGCACCCATATGCTCCACGTATGCTTACATACGTAATTCTAAATTCCTGAAGCCTGCCATCGTCTACATTAGCTCATTATGTCCGTAACGAGGCGCAGGCAACGTGCAAACGCGCGACTGTTCAGTCGCAGCCGCTGTTAGAGCTATTGTATGCGATCGAGACTTCCAGAGCAATGCAGGGTTAATTACGAAACCTTAGCAAGTTATTGGAGGCAGGAATTATTGATAATAGCGGTGGAGTTACTGGGTAGGTTAGGGGCAAATTGTGTCATTAGGTTTTGTAGTTTTGTTAAGGTTTCAGTATGGATGTGGATAGGTATAAGAGTAGAGGAAGATTAAAGTAATAATGGCTGTGTAAAGTATAATAATGCCAAGCAAGGGGGTGTTTGTTGAGATGACGAATAATATAGAAGTATGGAAGAAGAAGCCATGCTACACCGATCCTAAATGAATTGGGATAAGGGCAAGAGGATGTAATGACTTTCAGGTTAAGTAAAGTTTGCTGAGATTCGTGTGTGGATGGCTGACTGTTGATTACGTAACGAGATCTCTCTCAACCTTGGTTTATAGATCCTTGATGGTCGTTATTGGTAGGGAGTCAGTTAGAAACGATAAAGCCTGACAATCAGTCTGGTCATTCAGCTAGACTGAAGTCCAGTCCAACATTTTTACTCTGCGATAGGAAAAGTGTACTGGCAAACAAAATCTTATAACCTCGGAAAGCACGTTAATCTGTTGGCTGCCATATAATTAAATTTAATTGAGAGATAGTATGTTAGTCATAGTAAGTATGAATTATGGCAAAATGCATGCCCTTGCAAATACAACTTTATTACTGGTTAATAATCCTATAATTCCTTACAAGGTCTCTCATTGCTGTAAAAATAAGATAAATAACCTTAAAAGGAAGGCTTCTTTTGTCATCTATCATACAGCACTTCCCGTAGCGGACACTGGCAGGGAGCCAAAATATTGTGGCTCAAAGAAACAGCTCTGTGATTTGTTGGCTCTTTCCTAAGTAGTAAGTTGGTTTATGATGTTTTTCTGATTTCGTGATAAGACTAAGTAAGATCCAATTTTACTCTGTTCGTGTCCGAACTTAGTTTCTTTATTTTGATAAATAAGAATTTGGTGCCACGCCCATCAGAATAAGTGGATTTGAATGGTTAATTAAGTAAATACAAAACACAATATACAGGAAATAACAAAAAGACAACAGAGTACCAAGTTACCGGTTAATTCATATAGAAATCTCTTCCAACGGACCTGAAATGGGACAGTTATTTAGTTTATGCCTGCCTCTAACAGAAAGAAAAACGTGAGTTAACGTATAAATCAATTGTCTCAATATAAAACATTTAAAGGCAACAGCCTACATAACTTTCCAATAAAAGAATTACTAAAAAAAATCGTGTCGTAACAAAATAACAGAATTTCGAATACAAATTGTTTTTTCTCGAACTCCGATCAACAAAGACTTGGATAAAGATTACAGTTCATCTCAGGCTAATCAAATAAATCGAGTAGTAAGCTTCTTACGAGAGACGCGGACCAAAATCATTTGTATTCTAACTTTTTACTTAGAGCAGTTACGGCTTGTTCGAAAGTCTCAAAGTGACGCTGATTTAATTCAATTGGTTTTAGTTGTTTTGCGACTGGCACTAGATGGCGTTGTTTACAATTTATAGTTTAGTTGCCAGTGGACAAACTTTTTGATTTGCTAATATTTAGTTAGATGATCCATAACGAACATCGTCAACTCAGTACTTCAGCATAGGAGTATACATTCTGACTCACGTAATATTGTGTTATTGTTGTGTGTAATATTGTGTCCTGGGTAAAAAAAAATATGATTCTGTTTAGGTCGTCAGTTAGATTATCGAAAAATATTGGATAAGTACGTGTTTTTTGTTTTATCATCATCATTCATCATTTCAGCCGAAAGACGTCCACTGCTGGACATAGGCCTCCCCTAAGTGTAATTTTTGCGTATGGCGGGTTTGCCATAATCGCCACGCTTGGCAGGCGGGTTGTCGATCGCAGTACGGTCGATACAAAAAGCACAGAGAACGCTGCTGCCCATTCTCTGGTACATCCCTTAGTCGCCTCTTACGACACCCACGGGAAGATAGGGGATGGTGCTATTCTTTTTCGTCCGACACCATACGGAACTGTTTTATCAAATTAATAAAAATTGACGAAGATAAATCGCGACAAAGATCATGAGGGGGCTTTTGACGGTACTACGTGGTAAAAAATGTAGTGCGATGTGACGTCACACGAGTTTTCGAAGCACTGTATCGTCTTCATTTTTGGTTTACGTACAAAAAGAAAAAATACGTGTCCAAAATTTTTGGTAATTTACGTGACGGGGACTAATTAGATTTTTTTTGTCAACTACCCTATTCGCACTTACAAATTCTGACAGCCAGTCTTATTATGGGGTATCGTATTAGGCACTCACTGGGTTTTCCAGGTCAGATAGGCAGCCGGTCGGTAGGTCAGATAGGCAGTCGGGCATATTAAATACTGGTATTCAGCTGCATCCAGTTAGACTGGAAGCCAACCCAATATAAGTGGGGAAAGGCTATGCAGTCGTTTCGTTTCGTGTCAGCACTTTTTTAACAGGGAGGTAATCTACGGGAAATGTAATTCCACGTATTTTACCAAGGGGTACCCGTAACTGGGTTTTGGAGGTCAAAATCAAAATCAAAATCAAAATTCATTTATTCAAACTAGGCTGATAATCAGCACTTTTCGAAGGTCAAAATTTACTTTACTTTACTACAGTGAAACTTGGTTAACTGGGACTTGGATAAGTGAGAAACCTCTATAACTGGAACTCATACTGGGGTCCCATGAGACAGATTTGGATATCTGAGACACATTTAACCAGGTTTCACTGTATTTACATTTTTATAAGACAGTCCCCCAAAAACGCCCACCAATCGACACTTCCTAGTGTTTAGCTGGAAAGAAGAAGTGGCGGAACAAACTCCCCAGCACACATCTGTCTGTTAGGTTGGTTAGAAGAACCAGACTCGATACAATAGCAAGGTGTCAGTTACATTTAAGATTTACTACAGACACAATCAGTAATAAACAAAAGTATATAACAATAAACAATGTAAAAATAAAATAATAAATACATAACATAACAGTAAACTAATTTTGGAGAAAGAACACAAATAACAAACATTGTCTTGCGTTCAACTCAGCGACCAACTATTCTTATCATCTAAATTCTAAGTAGTCGTATCGTCAGATAGGCAGTCCATGTCCATGTACGTAAAATACTATAGTATTCAGCTGCATTCAGTCAGATTGGAAGCCGACCCCAACCTAAATATGGGCTAACCTATTGCCGTCAACCGTTCTGAGAAATTCCCAAAGATTTTCATGTACCTTAGCGTTTTATTATTTTCTATTCTAAAATATCTCCATCGGACCCACATTTCGAACAAAGCAGCTTAGAAGCACTACCTCTCTACGAACGTCTGAGTATCAATACAGATGTGGATCGCCGCCGTTGAGTATCAATACAGATGTAGAAGCCATTGATTGCGGCTTTTCTTCCGTTGTGGCTCTGTAGGCTTTTATTTGTAATACAATACGAACTGGCGCTGAAAGTGGGTTTTATTCTAGTATTTTGCCTGTTTTAAAAAGTTTTCTTGAAATTGTAGTAGTAAGAAAAATTCATTTCAAAGTTCCTTTTAAATAATTAATCTATGAATCATGATTCTGTTTAGTCAGTCAGTCAGATTATCGAAAAATATCGGATGCGAGTTTTTTTGTTTTTAATAAATTAATAAAAATTGACGAAAATAAAACGTGTCAAAGATCATGAGTGGGGGCTTGTGACGTCACTTTCTGGTAAAAAATGTACTTCAATGTGACGTCACACGAGTTTTCGAAGCACTGTATCGTCTTATTTTTTTTTCCTGCGTGAAATAAGAAAAAATACGTGTCCAATATATTTTGGAAATCTATATAACCGGACTTATTCGATTTTTTTTGTCAACTACCCTAATCCAGCCTGCGTCGTTATGTTTCCAAGTTCATTATGACCCCAATCTATTTAAGTCGCGAGTTTATTATTCCCTCGTCGACCTCATCTCGGCCCTTGGAGAAGATTGAGGTCAAGAGTAAGCCAATTTAATTTAAAAAAAACTGATCTATACAAATTATCCTTTTTGAGTGCTGTGCCTGATGGTAGAGGTTCGATTCCCGGGTCCGGCAAAGTTTTATTATTTTTCCATCGGGAATTTCTTAGTAGCAGCCATGGACTCTGGATTTGTGCCCGTTTGATGGCAATAGGCTCACCCCCTATTACATGGGACTTAAAAATAACTGGCGAAAAGTCAGTGTACCTACTATTAAGTAGGTACACCTCTGCCTCCTTCGGGGATTTTATTTTCATAATCTTCAGGATTTTTAAAGTGTTTCTAGCGTGAGATTTAAATACCATTCCTTCTTCAGCCATTAGTGTAGTATGTGCAAAAGACACAAAATATCCGCGCACTGAGATAATGTCTCGGATACGTGACGGGTGATGTTGACGGTTGATGGTTGACGGCACGTCTGCGTCCAAATCGCGGCTATTTTAGTGCTAGACGACTTTTATATCCGACTACATCCGTCCGTATACACGCTTGATGGAACACTAGGGTTGGGACACTAGGTTTGGGTTTTTCGGATACAGGGCGCGGATATAATTTTTTTCAGCTTTTCTGTTTTTTTTTTTTTATGGGACATTCCCGCCTCTTTGTTACCAACCCACTTTTACTCCTGAAAGCCAGAATCAACAGTGGTGACCACCAGGAAAGCGCCGAGACAATGAAGTCCCAAAGCAACAATAGGGTAGTTGACTAAAAAATCTAATTAGTCCGTCAGAAAGATTTCCAAAAAGTATTGGACACGTACTTTTTCTTTTTTCACGTAAACAATGAATGAAGACGATACAGTGATTCGAAAAGTCACACGACTTTATAGTTTGGTACATTTTTTAACAGAAAGTGACGTGACGATCTTTGACACGTTTTATTTTCGTAATTTTTTATTGATTTGATAAATTAAAAAACACGTATTGAATAATCTAACAGACGGACTAAACATAATCTATATTATTTTTGTCAGTCAACTACCGTAACTGTCTTCTATTCTATTCTATTTTTGTTTGATGGCAATTAAAGCCGATGTCGACTATTCTGCCAATGTCCAGTGAGTTGAGAAAAGCAAGTGTGCACAGTAAAATAAAAAGTAAAAATATGAATATAATGTTAGTTATTATTTAAGGTCGCAAATAAAATTCTTCGACACGACGTGGATCTTGTCGGGTTAGGCATCCCAAAATTAATTGTAAGTTTTTGGTCTGTCAATTCTTTGACAGACAAAAAAAAAGTTTTCTTCGTACATGTCACAACTTGTGAGTTCATTTAAACTTATAAAAAGCTTTCTGAATTAACTTTTTGTAGACTATTACCTAAACACATTCTTGTTGACCTTATTTTTAATTAAACAAAACCTTGAAAGAGCAACCATTTATTTAACGATTACAATATCTCTATGTAAACTCGTCATACACTCTGAAATAAAATGATTGACGGCCGATTACGATACATTGTGTAATATTTAAGTACTCGTTACATATTCGCTAATGTATCCTCAGATCTAAATATAAATACCTACCTACTTCATGTCAGATCATAATCTGATCGCTGCAAGATTTCTGATCGCCTGGTACTCAGTGCAACTATTTTGACGTTATCGCAAAGATTTATGTAAGAAATTAAATTGTAACTGTACTGGAATCCTAGGTAAGAAAATTGTTAGTTAGTATCCCTTATGTTTATAGCATAAGGGTCACCAGCTCATATCGTTCCCGTGGCAGGGACACAGGCCTCCTCTCTTGGAGAGGGATGGGCTCTAATCCACCATGCGGGCCCAGTGCAGGTCGGTAGATGTCGCATGTCTTCGAATTGTTGGTTCTAACTCTAAGACATGGCAGTTTCTTTACGATGTTTTTCTTCACCGTATTTGTGTTTGTCACGCAAAGTAATGCGCCAGCCCGAGTTCGAGCCCACGACTTACTGCTCGTAAGTCGGAACCACCACTGGGCCACCGCCGCGCGCTGCTCTCTCCCTTATGTTTCTAATTAGGTCAAATCTGTCTACACCAATAATCTAATGTGAGAATTTATAAAATTGTTTAATTTTTGGCTGTTTCACATTATTTGGGAGCTCGTTCTATTTATTGCGACCTATTGCAAAGTACGAGTACAAGAAAAGACGCCTTTGCTCAGCAATGGGATGAGACTGGCTCTATCTGCATTTAACTGCACCCAGCACCACAGTATATTTTTCTAACCAACCTTTCTTAACATTTAAATACCAAAACATTTAATGGCTTCCCAAAGAATAATACAGAATATAGATCAAACCGCATCTTAAGTTTTATGTTACAAATTAAACACAAGCAAGAAATGTTTTTATTATTCAATAAAAACTTCGACCTTGTGTAATTGTATCCGTCTGTATGCAGCAGGGATATGTGGTTTTATTACACGGACTACTCAAAACCACTGAGGTTACATTTCGTATTTGTTTACAAAACTCATAAATGAAGCGACTGTCGTTAAAAGGGTTTCACACTTATAATACGATGCATCTTAATATCCTATTGCCATCAATTGGATATACCTAAATCTAGACTCTTGGCTGCTAAATATCCTAAAAATCCCGGTAACCCTTGACCAACCCGGGGGACAAACCCAGGACCTCAAGCTCATCAGAAGTAGGTACACGGTTGATGGCAATTGGCTCGCCCCCTATTACATGGGACTTAATATAACTTAAATATTTTAATAAACTGTGCAACTAACTGGACACACAAAAAAATAAAATGCATCGTAAAGATCCGAATTTTCACGCGATCACGTGATCCGAATAAACGCGGAAGTAATCAAACTCGTATATCTATCCGAGTCGCAGTCACAACACTATTATAAGACAACATCAATTTTATAGATCATTGATCTTTACCGGCTATTATTAAACTCTGGCGCACGTGTTCTCTGTCCCTCTCGCTCGTTACACTAACCTACTTGTCAGATAGAGACAGATATAGATTTATCAGTTTAACTTTGAAACTTGCTATCTTTATCGCTCTTGTGGATGGTCCATATGTTAGAAAGAGACAACACAAAATCGATTAGTAGTAGTGAATAACTGAATACCAAATCGAGTGTACAAAGATTAAGAAATAATATAGAAGTGATTTGTGATTAGACGTGTGTTTATGATCGGAGCGCGATTAAAATAGAACCTAATGGGATTTTGACAAAACATCTGCTTTTAATGAGAAGTTAGTACCTAAACTGCATTAGGGTTATGCATTCCTGGTACTTTTCCTACGTCCCGTCCCGTGTGGTGTCCGGGCACAAAGAATAGCACCACCCCATCTCTTCCAATGGGTGTCGTAAAAGGCGACAAATGGAATTCGGATGATCCCCAATGCACACAAGTCTGCTTGGTTATGATAAGCGTTCACTATCTTTCGCTACCATGACCAACAAAGCAGCAGGGTAATGCGAAGCACCCGAGGGCGTCTACCAGGATCCATGTAGTGGTTTTCGGCCTTTCGCTGCATCCCAACCTTTGCCGATCGTACTGGTCTACCAGTCCATTGGGCCACAGAGGAAGGGACGAGAGAGTGGATTTGCACCAGCGCAACTGCTTGTCCACTTTAATCCAATTCACGCGCAGATGACCTTAGCTAATGTATTTCCGGATCTGAGTGTAAAAAAGCCCTGCGGCGATGGGATGTTGGCGGTGGGGCTGAGGTATCGATGTACCGAGGTTTTAGTCGGCATCCTGCACGTAGGCGGCCAGGGGAGAGTGGTCGCTCCTGGAGTCGATTGAGTCGGGACTCTGGGTTCGGCAGCACAACTGGTGACAAAGCAGCCCTATTTAGGATCGCTCTGCTTTCCTCTGCATAGAGGAGGGGTCTAGAAAAGGTGGCCCAAAAATAGTCCGTCTCACCCATCATCCAGGTGCCAAACCGCGGGCGTCTGGACATCGACATAATTATGCGGTCGAAAGAAACAAAAGCAATCTAATAATAAGAAACAAAACCAACGACTTTGCATCGCTATATGGAACGTACGGACTCTGCTGGACAACGACCGTAATTTATGCCCAGAGAGAAAAACTGCTCTCATAGCAAGAGAGTTGGCTCGCTATAATATAGACATAGCTGCAATAAGCGAAACCCACCTGAGTGACAGCGGAGAGCTTCGTGAAGGTCTCGGAGACTACACTTACTACTGGAGCGGACGTCCTTCCAGTGAAAGAGCGGGTAGTGGTGTAGGTTTTGCTATTCGCAATAGTCTGGCTAGAGATCTGAGTGAATTACCTAAGGGTGTCAATGACCGCCTCATGACTCTACGCCTTCCAATTTCCAATGGCAAATACGCCCATCTCGTAAGTGCCTATGCCCCCACTCTGCCTTCATCGGATGAGGATAAAGAAGCTTTTTACCAAAACCTACGACAAACTCTGGAGAACATCCCAAAGAGTGACAAAATTATATTGTTGGGGGATTTTAATGCTCGTGTTGGCACCGAACATGAAACTTGGAACGGAGTACTCGGCAAGCATGGGATTGGAAAGTGTAACGACAATGGACTAAGGCTGCTGTCGTTTTGTGCTGAATTCGACCTTAGCATCACTAATACATGCTTCCGACTTGCTGAGAAATACAAGACCTCGTGGATGCATCCTAGATCCAGGCACTGGCATCTTTTAGACTACGTTATTGTTCGCCAAAAGGATCTGCGCGACGTTCTTGTAACGAGGGCAATGCGTGGAGCTTTTGGATGGACAGATCACCGTCTTATTCGATCAAAGATGTACCTACAGCTGAAAGCACCACGACGAGCTCCCAATAAGATTCCAGCTAGACTCGCCTTCTCATCTTTAATAACATCATCACAGTTGCGTAAAGCGTTGGATTTAAAATTTGCTGCCTGTGATCCGCAGTCTGAACCATCAACCATCGATGGTGACTGGAGATGTTTTGCCAAACGGCTCCATGCTTGTGCTCTGGAAACTATAGGTAAGCCTCAAAAAAGGAACCAAGACTGGTTCGATGCATGTGATCAAGAGATTAAAACGCTAGTAGACAGACACAGACATGAGCTTAACTCGCCGGATGCACGTAGCGGCAGGGACACGCAACAGAAGCTGAGGTGTCTGATTCGCGAACTGAAAGACAAGTGGTGGAAAGAAAAAGCTGCTGAACTACAGCACTGCGCTGATACTCACCAAGCTGGCAAGTTTTTTGAGGGCATTCAAGCTATCTTTGGCCCACGAGCCAGGAAAATAGCACCCATGTTCACTAAAGACAAACAACACCGAGTTACGAGTAAAACCGACGTAATAATGCGATGGGCAGAACATTTTAATGAGGTCTTGAACCCCGATGCACTCACCGCTGATCTGTCATACATAAATGCGCTTGAAGATTTGCCAGTTTGTCAACATCTAGAGGACCCACCTGCGTTTGATGAGTTTGTGCAAGCAGTCACTCGACTTAAAAATTCCAAAACACCTGGAATGGATCAGTTGCCCGCAGAAATCTACAAATACAGTGGGAAACATATTGTAAATAGGCTATACGAACTTATCAATAGGGTGTGGGAAAGTGAAGAAGTACCGAAAGACTGGCGAGATGCGGTGATCTGCAAGCTGTATAAAGGGAAGGGAGATGTCTCCGATTGCAGCTCTTACCGAGGCATTTCATTGCTTTCTACTGCCGGTAAAATTCTTGCAAACATAATAAACACCCGCCTGAGCGATCTAGCTGAAAAATATCTGCCTGAAAGCCAATGTGGCTTCCGCCCTGGCAGAGGCACTGTCGATGCCATATCCGTCGTCAGGCAACTCCAAGAGAAAAGCTTCGAACATCAAAGGCCCCTCTATATGTGCTTTGTCGATTTAGAAAAAGCATTTGATAGAGTTCCGCGCGAGGCCCTATGGCTTATTCTCCAAAAGTATGGTTATCCAAAGAAGTTCGTCAACCTCATACGTCAATTTCATGTTGGCATGAAAGCTCAGGTTCGACACGAAAACGATCTTTCTGAGGAGATCCACATTACAAGTGGAGTAAAGCAAGGTTGCGTCATGGCACCCACACTCTTTGCCATTTACTTCGCAGTTGTAATGAGAGACGCCCTGCAGTACTGTAGTGACCAAATAAAACTTAACGTACGGACTGATAAAGGCGTGTTCGATGTCACTAGGTTTAGAGCTAAATCAAAACTGCAAAAGATCTCCATTCTGGAGATACTTTACGCTGACGATGTGTGTCTCATGTCCGATAGCATGGCAAATCTCCAGAGCTATGTTGACGCACTACACCAATCTTGTCAACGATTTGGCCTAGTGATCAGTGCTTCCAAGACGCAGGTCCTCAAACAACCACCACGAGGCTGTCAAGCTGATGATGCCACGCTCAATCTAGATGGAAAACCACTAGAGGAAGTCACGCAGTTTAAATATCTTGGAAGTAACATTAGCCATGATAACACCTTGGCTTCGGAGATACCATCGCGTATTGCAAATGCCGCTGCTAATTTTGGACGACTGAATGACCGTGTCTGGAGATCACATGACTTAAAGCTGGAGACTAAAATCTGTGTTTACAAGGCGTTAATTATACCTGTCCTTCTTTATGGTGCAGAGACATGGTGTTTATATAAACCAGACATTCGAAAACTCGACACGTTTCACCTAAGGTGTCTGAGATCCATCCTAGGCATTAAGTGGCAGGACCGAGTTCCTAATACTGAGGTTCTGCAGCGTTCCAATATGTTTGGCATAGAAGCACTACTGATGCAACGCCAACTCGGATGGTGTGGGCACATCCTTCGCATGAAGCATTACCGTATGCCCAAAGCGGTCTTCTACTCGGAGATGGCAGAGGGAAAGCGAAAGCACGGCGGTCAACATCTCCGCTATAAGGATGTGCTAAAGAGGCATCTTAACGCGTGCGCTATTGATCCTAGTGGTTGGGAGAGGCTTGCTCTGCATAGGTCGTCTTGGCGCTCTACTATTTACAAAAATGTAAAATCTTTTGAAAAACAGCGAGTCGAAAAACTGAACGGAAAGCGCCAAATACGTAAAGAGAGACCTAAGCCCTCCTACGCCTACACCTACAACTCTGCCGGTCAACTCTACTGCTTTAACTGTGACCGGGTGTTTAAAACCAAATTCGGTCTGGCCAGCCACATAAGGGCACACGCTAGGAAATAGCTTGGGGTCGCCGTTACCGAAATCGGTAAGGAGGACTATATACTTTTCCTACGAAGGGATGTGGAGAATTTCCAGGAAATTATTCATTTAGAGTGGATTTTCTCGGTAATTAATGTGTATTTTCTTCGTAGCGATATAAATATTGGGTGTGTGCCAATGTCTCTTTGATGTATGGGCAGTTAAATGACGCGGTTTATTCTATGAGTAGTTTCTGCGTTTATGGCATGTTTCTGATTTTAATTATAAATACGAATTTTCTTAATGTATGGAGACTAAATATTCACTTATTCTTTTTCACAGTTCGACACTACTTATGATGGGGGCTACGGGTTGTTCGAAAGCGTACCGCGGCCCCGGACACAAAGGGCTAAGAAGGAACATGGGTGGTTTTTAGTCAGTAGACGTCTAAAATGCAAAAAGAAAATAAAAATCAGATTGTTAAAAATACAAAAACTTCGATTGCAATTGCCCATTTTATTTATGTACTTAACGGACTTAATGCCACAAGGTATAATTATCCTCTACATGTCAAATTTTGGGTTAAATAGGACAACATTGTGATAGGGTACAGAATATTAACTAAAAAATAAGTCAAAGCTGCATGTAATTATCTGTATTTTCAGTTACCTACTTACTATGTTACTATGGCGCTACAGAAAACAGGCAGTGGTGACAAGACAAACAGAATAAAAGAATAGAAAAACCAAATTAATGTTTTATTATTGACACCCACGACCAGAGAGACGAGCTCAAAATAGTCGTAGCTAAAAATAAAATTATTGTGTCCTACTTCAAAAATACCTACCAAAACCTTGTCCCATCTACACAATACCATACTCTATACACACACACACACACATTCAAAAGGACACGCATACAAACAAAATGATGGATCGTATCAGTAGATCTTTGTAAAAGACTTTTTTTCTTAATTTCACGGTCGCAGCAAAGATCTACGAGTTTACATCTCAACGCTTTGCCGACGAAACGCGTTTTGACATTTCTCGAACATCCATTGCGCTTTTTGTTTAGAGCTGAGGTGGGTGTTTTTAAACATATGCAGCAATGGATGTTGTCGTTATGTCAATTTGGAAATTATTGTTAGTTTTAGTGTATTTTTTGGTAAGGGTCTGGGATTTGCTAAAATGTCATTTTATCCGTATATCTGTCTGTATGTGGGAGTGTAAGTGAGATATAACAGCAGGTGTTAAATTAAATGGTTTATAATAGCTGCAAGCAAAACATATGGACGCTATGTTTGTGAGAATGTCATCAATATTTTGTTTTAAGTCGTAAATGTCCGTTGTAAAGCTGGAGTATTCGAACAATAGAGGAAAGTGGCTTGTTATTGCTACTTTGTCTTTTGCTGTTGTGGCGGACACCATTAAAACGAAAGACATTGGTTTTAATTATACCATTACCGCACTCGAAAGCGTCAAATTGAATTAATCAATTAATTTATTGAAAAGGAGCTACATAGCGCACGTATTCGTACTGATTTGTTTGCGGTAAAAACAGATATGTTTCTGCAGTGATTTGAGGCACTTCCAGCAGGTGATCGGGTCCCGGCTGTCATTTATAGATCTTTGACAGTCGTTACAGGTAGTCAGTGACCCGAAACTCTGTCCTTACCAAGGGGTCTCGTATTCCCCAGTACTAACTAGGTTGTGAAAGTCAGATAGGCAGTCCCTCCATCTAAAATACTGGTATTCAACTGAATCCGGTAACACTGAAAGCCGACTCCAAATAAATTTGAGAAACAGGCTAGATGTTCGGATTCCAAGAAAGTTGAATAGTTTCGACACTTTTCTAGTTTTCACCAATGTTCATTCTAACTTTCTGGTGGCCTACCATGACGAGAGCTGAGAGAAAGAGATGGCGCTATGCACTCTGTATCTTCCCAACTAAAACACTAGGAAGTGTCGTAGGGTGGGCGTTTTGGGGGACTGTCTCTTGTAGATTTTGACGTTCGAAAAGTAGGTACTATTAAGACTATGAACGGGATATTATATATTGCGGGTGGATGTTTATGAGCAGACAAAACCGTCTACCCTCTTTCTTGTTCGTTTCGAAAAGTGCAGATTATCAGCCTAATTTGAATAAATGAGATTTTGATTTGCTCTGTTGCTAGACGTCGAGTTGCAGTGGTTAGGGTAAGTTTAGCACGTGTTAACATTAGTGACGTATAATGTCGTCGTAACCGATTTGGCGCCAGTTTCAGTGACAAGTAACGGATACAGATATAATTTATAACGTATTGTAGTCTGTTACTCTTTGATGTTCGGTACTGAACTATAATAGCGCGTTACATTAACTAGTATTGCTCAGACGATAGGATTTAAATCGAAAGATTAGCCCGAATAACGTCAAGAGATTATTACCAAAGTCAATACAAATTTATATTCTATACTAATATTACAAAGCTGAAGAGTTTGTTTGTATGTTAGGTTGAACGCGCTAATCTCAGGAACTACTGGTTGGGGGAACCAGCAATGTACAACACAGCAATGTACGACACGAGAATGCGCGACATCGTTTTGACAAGTGTTTTGAATTCCAGTGTTGTGCGTTGCTGTGTCGTGCATTCTCGGCCCGGACCTCGATTGTCCGGGCAAGAATGTACGACACGCCAATTGGAATCATCACAAACAGTGACGTCACATTAAAAAAGTAAAAAGCCATGTGACAATAGGGACGGGTGATACAATAAAATACTGGAAAATTCCGTGGTTCCTTCTTTTTTTCTTCGTGTTCCTATAATACGACCGTCTCGCGACAGTATCCTTTATGGGCGGCATGGGCACCGGGCCGTAGGCCGACGAAGGAGGCCGGCGGAGGCCCGGCACTTCGGGGACAGAAGATATTAGTGTTATAAAATATGCGAGCGTAGCGAGCGCACGTCATGGAGTACAATTTAATTCGGCAGCACTACCTAGCTCAATTACCTAGTATCCAAGTCCCAAAATTTCGAGTTGCCCAACTAGTCGGCCAACCAATCGCGCGATGTCGCCGATTACTGTGTTGTACACTCCTGTGTTGTACATTCTTGGGCCGGACCAGCAAGGTACACCCCAGTAATTGGCGACATCGCGATGTCGCCAATTACTGTGTCGTACACTCCTGTGTTGTACATTCCAGTGTCGTGCATTGCTGGTATGTGCATTACTGTGACGGGCATTATAGGGACTCCTGGTTGGAATTGAAAAAATATTTTAGTGTTGGATACTCCATTTATCGAGGAAGGCTTTAGGCTATATTGAAATGGTGAAGATGGCCAAAGCCAAAGAACGAAGACTCATCCTAAGTGTAGTGTATATCTATTTAATAGATATGTTAACACTGTCTCACAGCCACAAGTGGTTAGGTACGCTGTCACTAATGACGTCTGTCAGTTACATAATGGCGCCAAGTTATGACGGTGGAGCGGCCTGGACCGGGGACTTGGTGGTGTTGTGTGAGCCTGTGATATAGTGGTAGACAGTGATAGCAACCTGTTGGGTCTACCACCAGAGGATACTACAAGTGGCGACGAGGATAAATTTACATATTAATACTTAGGAAAAGTTTGCAAGAAACTGTCCACAATGTTGAAAAAAAAAAATATTATGTTGTTATTTGAGTGTAATTAATAATTAATGATTATTGTATGCCACACGTACTGGCATTAAGTATTTCAAGGTAAGGGAAGAGTTCTGTTATTGTTTTATCACAATGGGCTGTTTTACACTATTTTGAAGAGATAGATCACACAGTAATAAATGAATTCTGTGAAGTGAAGTGATACATGGCGTCTAGATATTCAACTTGTTGGTAAGTTATTATGAACTTAATGTATTTAGTAAGTCGGAACTGGCTCAGTTGCCATGCAAGGAGAAGAAAAAAAAAAAAAAAGTATTTAGTACTTACTGAACGTCAAACTAGATACTAGGATTCTAGGATATCAATAGAATAAATACAAGTTGATGACAAATGATTTAATTCATAACACATTGGTTTTAAACTTCACTTATCTGTTATAAGCAGACTGCTAACAATAGGTTAAATTCTTAATATTCCTATAGCTGTGAACATGTTGACTTACTTCCTAGTAAGTAAGACTTTGTATTAGAGTGATGATTTATCACAAACCATTTCCTATAGTGACTAATAATAACCTTGATTGTATGAAGTATAGGTAAGTAACCTAGGTACTTATTATTTTGAAAAGGTCCATTATTTGACGTCACCTCAAACAGTCCATAAAATGGGAGAATTGACATTTGTTGAAGACTAAGCATCAAGTTATTTTGATGATTTTGAGTAGTCTGATTTTGTTGATACCTTCTCCTAAACAATATGAGTACAAACTTAATAGGTACTTATAATTAAAAATATACCTAGGTAATTGATATGTGTTTTTATTAGACAAAATAAACATTGTATGGAGTATAACTTCAAGCCCTACAATTTAAATATTATGTACTTAGAAAAATATAGGTATGTAGATATGTAGACCTAAAGAGCAATGGAAAGAAACATGTCGAACATCAGGCTTAGTGACGGAATCTGAAATTTTGAAATAAGAAAGAAGACAAAAGTAACGGATATAATAGCAAATAGAACATCTAAAATGGAGTCGGACAGTGCATATGCTATGTTGCAAAATAAATAATGGAGTTTCTGGAGTTTATTCATAACCTTATAGTATCCAGAAGCGGACATTAGGAAACAGGGGTGTCCGAAAACAAGATGGACCGTCGATATCAGTCTAACCCTAGGGCCATACTAGACCAGAGTTGCAGATGACCGAGTTCAATGGAGAGAGCTGGAGAGGTCAATGCCAAGAGGCACGCGGAACTGAGAGAGATATTATAAGAATAAAGAAAAAACAAATTGTGTGTATTTGGTATAGCTATGTCGAGGAGATATCCAGGCATGGTAGCTTGTTGTGCGGTCCAGGTTTTGATCACAGGTTGAGGAGAGCTTGTTGGGTTTAACTCCTAGAAGCCAATGGGTCGGGATTACTGTATGATTGATGGTATAAGATTGCCCCATAATGCAAGCTTGATGTTATGTAAGGTTATGTTAATAATATGCAAGAATATTAATAATAGAATAATAATATGTGCAATTTAAAGTGAACATTCAAATAATAACAGCCTATGACTGAGGGGCAAGTCTCTTCTTGTACAGAAAAAGAAGAAGAAATTAAGTGTTTGAAAAAAAAATATATACTTAAGCATGGTTGACAAAGGATTAGCTTGTGGCTTGATAGAGTTAATGCTCGATTCGATCTTTGGATTGAACTGTGTTGCCTGGATTGGTTCGAGGTCCACCCATTGCATGCCGACTTTCCTCAATGCCTCGGAGGATACGTGGCAGTGTAGGTGGTTAGTGTCCTGAAAATCTGACAACCGGTTTTGCCAAGGGGTGTCGTGCTACCGGGTACTGGCTGAGTTGTGGGAGTTGGATGGGCGGTCGCTCCGTGTGGAGTGATGGTGTTCGGCTGCATCTGGTTGGACGGGAGGCCGGGCGGCATGACTGAGAAAAGGTTAGGCAGATAATGATAAGTACTGTTGTACCGCTCTTGTGCATGAAGTTTAAATAATTAAAATACTGTTTGACAAAATTATAGTTTGAAATAATTCATAAATAAATATAGTTACACAGGTCACTTAGTTCAGAGTAGGGAACCGTAATAATGGTGGTTGTGTAATGGTTTAACTGAAATATGAGGCTAATGTATAAATGTCGGCATCGAGTCGTATTCGGTATTATATTAATATTGTACCTACAGGGTTATTCGTGCCACCCATGTACTGTGTTTCTAATTCGTCTTATTGTTTGAGTGTATCGTTGTACGAGACTGTTTTCTTTATCCAACTCTACCCACTGGGGCCCACAGCTAACCAATGATTATTGCTAAAAAATTATCCCTTCCCGATATAGTATAATGTGTTTTAGTAATAACTATCATACAAATCAAAGATATTAAATAGTAAACGCACGGTTGGCGCAGTGGCTGAGCGATTGGACTGCTGCGCTGCGTGTCGCGGGTTCGATCCCCGCACGGAACAAATATGTGTATGGCCTACAGATAGTTGTTACGGCTTTGGGTGTATTTGTGCATGTGAGTTTGATGTTTGTGGACGCACCCGCGATACGGGAGAAATTCCTAATATGGGGCAACGTAAAAAAAAAAAAAAAAAAAAAGATGATATGCAGAAATAACACATATAAGTATCTCATGTATTATATTAAATTTTGTAAGAGCGGTGATGGCCTTGCTCGACTTAGGTCGTGGGTTCGAAACCAGGCAGGTTTTTTGTGTTCATTCACTCATCACCAGGGAACGCTCTTAGTATTGTATTAAATTTATTAAGAGCGGTGATGGCCTTGCTCGACTTAGGTCGTGGGTTCGAAACCAGGCAGGTTTTTTGTGTTCATTCACTCATCACCAGGGAACGCTCTTAGTACGGTGAAGGAAAACACTGTGAGGAAGACCGGCATGTCCTAGAACCAATACTTCTAAGGCATGTGACATTTAACCATCGCACTGTTTACGCGTGGTAAGATATTTAAGGCAACCATTAAATTGGGATGCGAATATCCATAACATTTGTTTTTAACAAGCAATAAAATTGGATGGAGCAACCGCTGAGTTGGCTCAAAATAATCCATTACATTGGCTGGACAAAGGCAATTAAATTGGATGGAGCAACCATTAGGTTGGCTCATGAAATCCATTAAATTGGATGGAGCAACCATTGGGTTGGCTCATGATAATCCATTAAATTGGATGGTAAATATCCATTAAATTGACTGATGAGAAGAAGTAACTAAATTTGACGTGTTCACTGGAGGGTAGCGGTCATTAATCCTCACGGTGACCAGCCGGCTTGGAGAAATATGGTGAACATAATAGAAGAGAAATTAAATCCACTACTTGAAGAAAATCCCAAACTTAACAACGAGGTGATGATAATGGAAAACAAAGTTGAGAACCTAGAAAAAGAAATGCGGAGAAACAATATTCAGCTACATGGGTCAAAGAAACAGAGACAAATAACACTGAGCTCATGAATTTAGTTGTGGAATTCCTAAATGACATAGGAAAAAAGTGTGGAATATGAGAATTTGAGATGTGGGAACTCAACCAGATAATAAGAGTCAACATAATGATGTTACAAAGGATTTCCCTAAAGAGGTATTACAATTTAGAAAAGAACTCAAAATTACAACAACAGGAAGAAAAGAAAAGAAGAAAGGATATTCGATATGATAAAATTATAATGAATAAATAAAATGTAAAAATCTTTCTCTACATCAGAAAATGTACGAAGATATATTATTATCCAGGTATAGAAAGAGAGAAGTCTTGGTCTTCTCTGGGTCATCAATAATTTAAACTGAAAAAAGAAAAAACAATCAAACCACAAAGTTTTTGGAAAGTTCGCTTTATTTAATGTATTTAAATTCAACCCCATGATCGGTTACGGGGCAGGGACCATTGGAACTTTTCTTTAGATGTCATTGAAAAAAAAAAAATATGACTGTTAAAAAAAAAAAAAAAAAACAATGAAAAAGAAAGGAATATGGAAATAGGAAGAGGAATATGGAAATAGGAAGAGGAATATGGAAATAGGAAGAGGAATATGGAAATAGGAAGACGAAATCATACAGACCCGCAGAGGTTAGAATAGACGATGGAGTTCATGAAAATAGTCTAATAAACTATTAACCTTAATCCTACTCCACACTTAGTGGAGGCTACTGGAGGTAATGTGCAAATGAGGTAACTGGGTAAAACCTGAGAGGGTACATTGTACATGCATTTAGAATTGGTTGGTATATAATTGGCCAGTGGCAGTCAGTCTTAGATGATAAAGTACATCTGATAACAAAAACATGCTAGTATAGTGGAACATTTTATATTCCTTAGTTATAGAATTAGCTTGATTACTGAATGTAATTGTGAGCGTATTTGGGTAAAGCATTTTGATTAAAACAAATATAATAAGGAAGGGATGTAGTGTATATCTATTTAATAGATATGTTAACACTGTCTCACAGCCACAAGTGGTTAGGTACGCTGTCACTAATGACGTCTGTCAGTTACATAATGGCGCCAAGTTATGACGGTGGAGCGGCCTGGACCGGGGACTTGGTGGTGTTGTGTGAGCCTGTGATATAGTGGTAGACAGTGATAGCAACCTGTTGGGTCTACCACCAGAGGATACTACACTAAGCATCATATCTGCTATTCCATACGGGATCATCATCATTCTCCATGTCATCATCATGTCTTCTTCTTGCATACTTCTCTATTACTCGTCATCTTAGAAGACACCCTTCCAGCCATCACACAGTCAGTCCATCGTCTTTTTACGTAAGCCAGCATGTCCAGACTCCAGTGCAAGTTGGTGACTGACCTAGGTTCAGTGAAGGCACTTCTTATGTTCATCACTCTTTTAGTTACGAATGCGATTCGTTGAGGGCTCTCAAAATCATGCAGTATTTTAATGGGGAAACAGAAGGACTATCGACACGCGGTTTGGTTCCCCAACGGGACTCTTTGGCTCGGCTCTTCTGAGGGTTTAATTCGTTGACTCAGACCTTCTTTCAAATTGTGATCTTCTATCTATATATAAATATAAAGAGAAGTCCTGACTGACTGACTGACTGATTGACTGACTGACTCATCAACGCCCAGCCCAAACCCTTGGACCTAGAAAGCCGAAATTTTGCACAGAGGTTCCCTTTATAACGTAGACAAGGAATAAGGAAGGATTTTTCGAAATTCAACCCCTAAGGGAGTTAAATAGGGGATAAAAGTTTGTTTGGAAAATCGTCATTTTCACGCGGGCGAAGCCGCTGGCAAAAGCTAGTTAAATATAGATTACATATTGCTAGTGCAGCTGGTCGTTAGAATTCATTGAGGTTATTAGATTATTCCTGTTGTGATATCATAATGTAGACTGAACATATTTGGTTGTTTGTTAGTTGTTCTTATAGATGTATTGATTTTGATGAGCTTGGCACACAAACAAACAGAGTTCCGACTTCAGAAAGTAAAGTTATTTTTTACTTTTTTGTTCCGGAAAGTCAAAAAATGTGACGACAATGACAGCTAAACCATCATAATCTTGGTTTAGTTTTAACCTCCTTGGTCTAGTGGTCGCAAACCCGTCTGCTGTTCGTGAGGTTCAGGATTTGATTCCCAGGTCAGGATTTCAAGGAGATTAGATTTATGCCCGTTTAATGGTAAAGCAGCTCGCCCCCTACTTAATCAATACTGACGAAATGTGGGTGTTCTATCAGGTACACCTCTTGACTTTTCGTTCCCATATAGTTCTACGATTTTGTACCACCTTGAATCGTAGAACTAGTGGGAAAAAAAATTAAAAAAGTTCCCACTAGTTCTATCGTAGGACTGTGCAGTAGAACTAGTGGGAATAATAATAATAATAATAATTTTCCACAACTATCACACAACGCCATCTAGTCCCAAGCTAAGCAGAGCTTGTGTTATGGGTACTAGACAACTGATAAACATACTTATATATTTCTAAATGACATACATATTATAGATAAATTACACCCAGACACAGAACAAATGATCGTGCTCATCACACAAACATTTGTCCTGGGTGGGAATCGAACCCACGACCTCCGGCATAGCAGTTAGGGTCACTAACCACTAGACCAACAGGTCAGTCATGGAATGATCCAATCCTTCGGGGATTAGAGGTGTGATGTTATACTAGTTTAACGAAACGAACAAAATGTGTTTGAATTCAGTTTTAACACATAAGTGCGTACTCTCTATAAAAAAAACTAAAAGTATGTACTCTTTACGATAACAATAAAATTGTTGAATATGTTTATAACCGCGAACCATTCATTAATAATTTCATACTTCACAGCTTGCGTTTTTAAAATGCAATTAATGTAAGCCTTTCATGTAACCACAATCATTATAATTTGTATAACATCACGCCTTTAATCCCAAAAGGGTAAGGTAGAGGTGTACCTACTAGTAGGTACACCCATATTTCGCCAGCTATTAGGTATATAAGTCCCGTATTGTAATAGAGGGTGAACATATTGCCATCGAGCAGGCACAAATCCAGACTCCGTGGCTACTCGGAGAGCTTCAGTGGTTGCTTGGGCCGTCGCTTGGTAAAGGTTTTTGGCAGTTTTGTCATACAAAACTATGTCAGGCCTTTGCTGGGTGGCGGTTTGAGTAATCGTTGGATATCTCTGAGTGCTGCAGTTAGTTTAATTCGACTATTCAAAAGTGCCTGTAACTGGCCTACTTGAAATAACTGTTTTGATTTTGAGAAATTCCTGATGGAAAACCTTAATAACAGTAAAGTATGCCCGACCCGGGAATTGAACCCAGGTCCCCATGCTCAGCAGTCGCTTGCGACCACTAGACCAACGAGGTAGTTATAACATTTTAATGAGGTGAAGAATTTGTATAAAACATACCCACAGGTTTGAGATTGAGACTGCTTCATCGTTCGGTGACACATCAACCTATACATATCCAGTATAACTTGAGCTCGCTTTATATGAGCTTCCTGTACTATAACAGTTCAGCTTAATTTGGTTTAGCATAACTTGATTCGTCCTCCTGCATACTACTAAATACTCCTTGGTTTGTCTCAATCGTAGTGTTAGAACAGCTGGAATATTACCTGAAAAGAACAAAAAACAATCATTAGTAACATAGTCAGTCTTAAAGCACTGAAAATATTGTCAACTCGAGTAAAACAAGAAATTTTTTTTTTTTTTTTTTTGATCTGCTGTTAAAATAACAGATGTACAAATGTCAGTGATTAGTAATTACACACAAATAACTTGAAGGCAGAGGTGTACCCATCAGTTATTTAAATATACTGATACTAGCTGTTGCCAGCGGCTTCGCCCGCTATAACTCAAAAACTATCCCACGGGAAGATAAAATCGGGATAAAAACTCCTATGTGTTAATCCAGGTAATAAACTATCTGTGTACCAAATTTTACCCAAATCTATTCAGTAGTTTCTCCGTGAAAGAGTAACAAATATCCATCCATCCATACAATAGGTACTTACAAACTTTCGCGTTTGTAATATTAGTTAGATTATGTAGGTTGGTCTATAGATAGGTGTCTACTCATTATACCTACACCGAGTTTCCTCCGTGCCTCAGAAAGTACGTTAAGCCTTTTATCTACCCAAATATCATAAACCCTCTCTAATGCGTTCAAAAACCATAGGCAATGACCAGCATTACCAACCAGCAGAAATAAACGGAACTGCTAAGAACTCATAACCTACTGAAAACAGTAGGTTATGAGTTTAAATTTGGAACTTAACTTAATTTAACAGATAAATCCGATGATAATACATAATTATAACGTTTAACTAGGTACTAATAAAATTAAAACAAAACTTTTGAAACCAAGTACCTAGGTAAACAAATAAGTAATTTAATAAATATAACTAACTAAATAATTAAAGAATAGATAGACAGCTAAAATATTAATAGAATAAGTAAATAAATATAGATATATCGATTAATAGATATAAGCTAGGTATAGAAATAATACCAACTTTAATATTAAAAGAAGCAAAGCGCTCTTCCTCTCTCTAATTATTTTATATAGAAAATTGCTGTGCCCGACAGGGTCCATAATTGTGTCTGAAATTATTTTATACCACCTGTAAAAATGTACATTATGGATTGCAATAAACGATTTGAATTTGAATTTGAACAGGTGTCAAATTCAAGTATCTATACTAGAATAGCACACTCACTTGAATTTCTTTTTGATGGTCTTAATGTAGACATTAAGACCATCAAAAAGACATCTGAACATCTACATTTTTTATTGCATTACACTGGTAACAATGCTGGTCATTTCCCTATGGTTCCTGAACCCATCATAGAGCCCTTATGATATTTGGGTAGATAAAGTAGTGTATGCAACTATACATAATTAGGCATTACAACACTCGTGTGATGCTATTAAGAAACTCGCCCCACACTTGTGTTGTAATGCCCTTCATTATGCACAGTCGCATAAACTACTATAGTCCCGGCTGTCATTGTAGATGTTTGACGGTTGTTACAGGTAGTCAATCTGACAACCAGTCTTCCAAGGGGATATTACTCACTACGAATTGGAATGTGGAAAATGCTGGTATTCAGCTACATCTAGTTACTGAGAAACTCCTGACAGAAATACCCAGTAGCTCTATATCCGACATGGGAACATTAAAATCAGGTCGCGTCAGTGACCATTGAACCAAATAAAGATTTCCATCTAATACCACGCTTGATTGGTAAATACTAAACAATAAGAAAGTGTGCCGCAATAGTTTTTCAATCATAAAACCAATTGTTCTGTGGTCGACAACGCAACAGGCGACAAAGAATTGATCTCTCTTAGAGAAAATTACAAATTGACGGCGAAACTAATGTTCGGGAAATGTAAATTAAATATGATAGAGGTTTAAAATTTTACATGCTTTCCTGAGGAAGAATCAGTCATTGTAATGTAAGGTCTACTATAGAATCCCGATCAATTAAAACAAAAATCCGGATAACCGATTTCAAAGTAAAATCAACCAATATTAAGAACTTTTTATTAAAGATGTGTTTTACATACGTCATTTAGACAAAGACAATAGGATACAAAAATACGTTAATTGCCAACCGTGCTAGCTAACCGTGAACAATGAGCTCGGATAATCGGATATCCGGATAATCAGATATCCGGATAATCGAGTTTCGGATAATCGGGATTCTATCGGTATTATTTTGACAACTTACACACACATGACAAAAAGTCGCAAAATCAACCCTAGCTCCGCTACTATACTTTCCGAATCACAACAGATTCTAATACCCGTAACCATTACATATCCAGCCTCTCTACCTACCTCCTATCACAACAGGCTTGCATATAAAGGCAACACAGCGTTACCCGAACCAGGTCAAATAGCCACCGAAGCGGCTATTTTTCGCGAAATGAAAATAAAATCCACTCAAAAGGCTACTAGTAAATAAATTGCAAACTCAGCAACTGTAAAATAGGACTGCTAGAGTGGGGCCGCGGATATTTCCTGTGCGGATATCCGCGGATATTATTTTTCTAGCGTTTTAACCGTTTCGGATATTTTTATAAAGCCATTTTGGGCGATAGGAGTTCGAAGCTAAATATCAGCTGGGTCGCTCTTTTATAGGATAAGCTATGCTTGCCAGCAGTTGGTCCCGGCTGTCTAACACCTATCATATTCCGGGGCTGCGGGTTGTTCGAAAGAGATACCTACCACGGCTCCGGAACACAAAGGGCTGAGAAGAAACATGGACCACGTGGTTTACAGCTCACAACTTAGGACCCAGTAATATTAATGACAATAATATCCGTGGTGCTAGGCAACTGGGCTTATCCCAGTTGTATACGTCCCTGTGTGCCTATTGGCCTTGTTCTGTTCTGTCTCCTGCTGATATGGAGGGAAGTGGAAACTATGTTTTTTTCCTACTCCTCCGCTATTAAATTCTGATTAATTTCGTTGCGGGATCCAAGACAGTTAAATCATTTCGTCGAGCTTCATTGTCTCGGCGCTTTTCTTGTGGTCGCCACTGTTGATTCTGGCTAACAGGAGTTACAGTGGTTTGGGAATAGTGTGGCGGGCTTGTCCCATTAAGAAGAATGGGTGGTTTTCGTCAGCAGAAATCTGACACTCCCTTCCGCTCCACCCAGAGTGGGAGGATTCTTTTAATGATTTACCAAACACCAAAAAAATAAGTGTATCGTATTCATAGTCATCTTTCAGCCAAGAGACGTCCACTGCTGGACAAAGGCCTCACCGGTGTCACCACATTGACCGATCCCGTGCGTCTCGCATCCAGCGGATCCCCGCAACCTTCACCAGGTGTGTCGTATTACTCAGTACTGCGTTGTGGAGGTCAGATCTACAATCGCTCCATGTAAACTAGTATTCAGCGTCATCCGGTTAGACTGGAAGCCGTATATTACATGAATCTACTGCTGAATGACAATATTGTTCATTTCTTATTTAATTTTTTCATTTATATTTACTGTTCTTTCAGTCGTAAGCTATAAATTCTCTTATCTCATAGTGAGAGTAGTAGAACGATTTTACGATCATTTTTACGATTGCTCTTACTTTCTATTTCTATATTATTATAGTAAACTAACAATATTGTGGATTTATTGTTTTTCTACAAACGTTTGTGTTAAATTCTCACTTCGACGGAAGAAATAATTACATACCTACTATTTGTTAGTTTGTTTCTGTAAAGAAGAGATTTCTAAATTTGTATTACAAGTCGAAGCTGTAGTCGCGTTTTTATTGTTTTGTGAAGTTTTAAAGCGTTATAACTCGTTACATAGTTTGAAAAATAAAAGCGTATAGACCATTGAAATGTAGAAAACATCTTGTTTAATATAATTATCTGTGGTAAAGACAGCGGGAATCAACTTGGTTTTAAACTAAGTAAGTACTTATTAAAGATTTACATAATTATAGATATTTTATGTATGACACGAGTTGACATACACGATGATGTTAAGTTGCTATTTGACATAATAATACGATTAATGATTGTAAGCATTTAAATGGCTTGGTAAAAAACTATGAGTAAACCTAAAACATGTTTCTAAATCACTACATATTATGAAAACAAAGTCCTCCGCCGCATCTGTCTGTCTGTCTGCTCGCTATAAACTCTTAAACGACTGCACCGATTTTCATGCTGCTTTCACCACAACAATGGGTAGTGTGGTTCTCAAGGAAGGTTTTAGTATATAATTTGACCGACTTCCACGCGGGCGAAGCCGCGGGCATTAGCTAGTAAATATATAAGTAAATCAGTAATATCTTAAATTTTTAGGTACGTGTGCTAAACGCGAATAACTTTAATTTAAACCACACTAAAGAGAACCCCCCTTAAAACAAACAAAGCCCCTCTAAACTTCAAACAACTCCCATTTAAAATTCAATACCACTACATCTTCTACAAAAATATCCGACACACAATCGAGTGCGGATATTATGAGCCGCGGATATCCGGCGCACATCCCTACTTCATCACGGATGGCGGGCTCTCAACCGGCTGCGCACAGCACTAGTAACTCGAAATATTTGCATGTCCTGTAGCGGGCTTGTGATGAAATGGGTCTATAATGTGCAGAAAGAATTATTATTTTTTAAATGGTATTGTGTAATACTTGTAATAGTTAGAGAGTAGTGGTGGACTGGTGGCCCAGTCGTTGCGACCCCGACTTACGAACAGTAAGTCGTGGGTTCGACCCTAAGCAGGCGCATTACTTTGTGTAATTTATTTCATCACCACTGCTCTCAAAACGGGAAAACATCGTAAGGAACCCGTCATGACTTAGAACCAAAAAATTCGAAGACATGTGAGATCTACCAACCCGCACTGGGCTCGCGTGGTGGATTATAGCCCATCCCTCTCCTAGAGAGGAGGCCTGAGTCCCTGCAGTGGGAACTTTATAGGCTGATGATGATGATAGCGTGATTTGTAGCGATAAAATAATTAGATTTTTCTCAAACATGCTTGGAAATTTGAGCATTATTTTGACAACCTTCTTCGTGATAAATCGAAATTGCTGTACTGGCCAGATACATGCGACCAGCGGCCGGCAAAAGTTGTATGAAAATCCATATCTGTCGTGTTTAGCGGCCAAATAAATTACATACTAAACTCATATCTGTCGTGTTATTTAAAAATGGAACGATCTTTTACTCTGAACCATAGCAACCAAGGAGGTGACTTATTAAAGGTTTTATTTAAATTTCGAATTGGCTGAACTCTTCAACGCGTGAAAAATTATTGTTGTATGTGATTTTGAAAAGTAAATTGTATTTAATTTCCTCGCATTATTTGAGAAAAGTACTATACAAGCCTTGGCCACAACTAGGCATTGATGGACTTACGTATGTGTGCCTCGGCTTCGCCTCGGCCCACATTTACACGTTCGTCCATCAATACCTCTGTTGCTGGCCGCTGCAGTAATGTACTATTCTAGGCTCTTCTTTTCTACACTAATATAAAAATATTGCCTTTTCAACCCACTATAACCCTCATTAGTTATTATTTTTCTAAAAAACGTTTCATTCGTACCTCGTAATCCCGCTTCCCGGGACTGCACGAGTCCGGAAGCGACAGTCCCGCGGTGTTCCGGGGCGAGGCCATCCCTAATGAGGTATAAGCGGTCGATACAGCGTTGCTGAGAGTTTCATATTTTTCTAGCTCTACGTTAGTTGCTGTTGACGTTCATTTGAAAAGGTTCTTGTAGTAAAAAAAGGGCGAAAAATCTATCTTTATCTTTCAAATCAAATCAAAAATGTTTATTTGCAAGAATATGGTACAATAGGTGTTATAATATGGGTTCCAGCATATCCTGGCATTACATGGCGTACAAATATTTCTATATAATATCTATAAATCGTGTCTTATAATATTAATAACACTAATACATCATATTATTACTAATTATAAATTATTTAATTTAATATAATTTTATTGGAATAAATATTGCAATTTTGATGTAATTATAATAATGATGAGTAAATCTTTCTTTTATTATGATTTATGATACTAAAGATTTATCCTCTAAATATTCTTTTACACTATAATAATTTTTCTCTAATAATAATCTAAACAATGACCTTTTGAACAGCGACAGTGGCAAATCTTGAATGTTATTTGGCAAATGGTTATACATAATAATGGTTTAGTGGTTGCTGCTGTGCATGCCCAGAGTTCGATTCCCAGTCAGGCAAAGTGTTTTTCCATATGGAGTCTGTATTTGAACCCAGTTGATGGCAAGAGGCTCGCCCCCCCCCCCCCCCCCCCTTTTTTGTTTTATTTTTCCGGGGATGGAAAATCATCAAATAGCTCCTCCCGCTCTTGGGCAGAACGGAAGGTGGTGTCAGACTTCTACTGACTAAAAACCACCCATGTTCCTTCTTCGCCATTGCGCCGAGGCCACGGTATCTCTTTCGACATCCCGCAGCCCCATGGAGCACGATAACCAGTGGGTCGCGCGTGCGGGGGCTACCGCGGGCGCCAAACATTCGCTATATCAAGCGTACGCGGCGAAATTTTGCTCAGTCGCAAAAATTGTAGGCTAACGCACGAACGTCACGCGCTCCCGTTTTGAAAGCATTTATTACGAAAAATAATGCCTAGTTGTGCAATTAAATGGTGTGGAAAGTGTACTACAACTTCAAGTTACACAAAAGATGGGATAACATTGCACAGTTATGTGGTTTTCTATTCAATTTGATCAAAACAATGAAAAAAGAATCATATAATTGCTGTCTCTTTCTGGTACACTGATTTGCACTAATGCAGTTGTCTCTTTCTTTCATGATAGTGATGTTCGAGTTCGCAGTATCGCGACGGTTTATGGTATCGATATAATTTAAAATATAAGTTCTTAAAATACCTTTTTTTAGTTTCATTATTGCTATATTTTCAAATATGATTATTCACTTGGCTTTACTCGCAAATGTGTACAATACTGGCATAAACTTGTACATAACAGTAAAAAATTTAAGTGTATGATATCTCTGCCTGCCTTTTACACAAAATTTAGACGCGTTGCTTGGAATATATTTGAATCATTGCAATCCTAGACAATTATGTTTTTTTAAATGTTTTTTATTTAGGCCAGTGTAGGTAGGAACAGACGTTATCAATTTTAGTTTTGGAGTAAAGGTGGCCAATACGCGCATCGGCATGTGAACACATTGCTGGCAGTGGCGTGCGTGCAGAAAAACGGAGGCAAAGGTCTATGAAAAAATTTGGTTGGATTGTGTAGCCTACTATGGAACGAGGACTTAATTTTTTTTATTACCAATTTTATTGCAGTTTCGGGTTAACCTGCGCCATATACACCATTTAGGGTCCGATAAGCATGGTCCTACGATGCACCGTTTCCGAGTTATGGGCGTTTTAAATTATTGTACCAAAATAAGTTAAATAAAAATAATATCTTGAAAACGGATCGTCCTAGGCAAAAAATGACCGAAATTTTAACCCCCCTTTGCTACCCCCGTGATATCATGATCTTAACACACAAAATTAATTTGAACTAATTTGAGGTCCTTTTACTTTTTTTTTCACTAATTTGACGTAGAATCGACAAACCATTTAATTGATTTAGCTTCATGTGTAGCAAAAAAATATATTGATACTCAACTGACATTTATTACGAAAAATAATACAAATCCAAAGGATTATATAAGAAAAACATATTCAAAATTAATCCATTTTAAAAACCAGTAAATATATTATATTTTTTTTAAATACAGTTTTCTAAGTTTAATAATTACCTGTTTTATTTCAAAATCGAACCCGTAATCTCTGTATTGCAAACAAATCGTTATAATACTAATAAGTCAAACAATTATCGATAACGATACTTTTTCAATTACTTTTATGGAATCCCTAGAGAATGAGTTGTCATTTGGTTGTCAGTTCGTCAACCAATCACAGAGTCCGAAACGTACCTCTCCCCCCGCAGTATATTAGTGACTTTGATTTAGAACAAAAACGTGCCCATACTTTCTCCAATGGTTATTTTGCTCCATGCGCAGCCCCGACGGGCGGGGCTCGCCCCCCCTTACAGGGACTTAAACATAACACGGGTACACCGTTGTTTCTATGATCTGAGGGTACACCTCTGTCTAACCCTTCGGGCATTACAGGTGATATTTTATGTCGTTCCCGAGATAACACTAGGTAACCACTGTTCATAGAAAACAGTTCACAAAGTTGCTTATCAGAAACGACACAAAAACCTTTGACACAAAAATAAAATAGCTAAGAATTTACATCGCATCAGAATGCAGCCTGAACATATAAAAGGAAAATCAAATAAATATCCTTGCAACTTGTTGGCATCACTTATTGCAGGAAAAAAACAAACTACGATAACGGAATAAAATATCTAGCAATTTCCCGCGATGCCCGGGAAGCCCGGGACTGGCATGTTCCCGGAGGTTCCCGGTGGCGCGCTTCCGCATCACTATCTCGTGTCAAATTGTTTAAAATATTAGGTTTATTTAGCACTTGTAGGCGTGGTTGAATTTCTGGCAGTATGCCAATATCATCGGTGTAATAGTTAATATGTTGAGGTCGGCTTCCAGTCTTACCGGATTGAGCTGAACACTAGTATTTTATATAGAGCGACTGCCTATCTGACCTCTGCAAACCCGGTTACTGGTTTCCTATACTGGGTGTAAACGAACCTTTCACGATACCGTCAACCATTATGTACATCAAACTAAGTATCGCTACGAAAAAACTATTGCTGGGAAACGACTTTTTTTCGGGAGAAAAATCACATTTTATGGTAAAACTCAATGTAGTACTTATAAAACATTGTGCTAGTGGATGCTTTCACTAGCAAACGGGTCATGGAGGTAATTTAAGTATAACCTGAAATACTAGTATTAAAAAAAAACAGGTGTGAATAATTGGGAGTTTTAACCAAAAATATTTCTGTAACTAGGAGGTTCCCAGGTATGGCCTAGAACAAAAAATTATCGCAGTGACGAAGAGTACAAGTGCCTTTCGGTTTTGTTAAGTGTACTTTACACCCTTTGTGTACCGATTAGTACACCCACATTTATGTTAGGGTTTGTGAATTTAGAATTTGCTAATTGATTATTTTAGTTTACATATATTCATATTTATAAAGCTTTTATTTTAATATTTACACTGGCAACTTTATCTTTTTATGTGAGTTGTGGTCGCTCTGTGTTCGGTTGAGGCAAAAGGCGGCAACCAATCAGAGAACTCGCTTCTCCGCGCTCAAAATAGGAGGCAACCAATGAGAACTCGATTCTTGGCGCTGAAAAAAAGGCGGCTGAACGGAACGTTTTTGGCGGGTTGCTCCCTTGGCTCTCTGGGTTTTTCAGGACTCGACACGATAAGTTGTTGAATAAAATAAATACTTTGTATTAACTATTGATTTGTATGAACCGTTCTAGAAAATATAAGACTGTTCCATATACATCATTGCATCGTTATTTGTCTACACACAGTTCCCGTAAGGCTTCCCCACATTTATAAATCTATTTATAAACGGAAAAACAAGCTAATCTAGATCTAATATTAGCAAGTTTCGCTAACCGACTGCAAACTGAAAGGACAGGGTCAATCGATATCACATCAAAAGTTTATATTCTACACAAAATACGATCAAAATTTATCTATTACCCCGCGTTGGCAACGTGCCAAAGGGGCTCGTGTGGTAAATAATAACAGTGGAGTCTATCTTCAAGGTTCGAGTAGCTTTTTACTGGATTATAACAGCCGCTCGGATCGATCATCAGGATAAGCCGCGGTTTTTTTTTATTGGGATAAGCCCGCCACACTATTCCCAAACCATTATAACTCCTGTTAGCCAGAATCAACAGTGGCGAGCACAAGAAAAGCGCCGAGACAATGAAGCTCGACGAAGTTCCAGAGAAATGATTTAACTGTCTTGGATCCCGCAACGAAATTAATCAGAAAAGAATAGCGGAGGAGTAGGAGAAAGCATAAGCCGCGGTTGCCTATGTTAGTCTGTGGATGGGTGACCGCTCGACATACCGAGTTTCCTCCGTGCCTCGGAAAGCACGTTAAGCTGTTGGTCCCGGCTGCCATATATATAGATCTTTGGCAGTCGTTACAGGTGTCAGTCAGTCAGTGATCCGAAAGCCAAACAACCAGTCTTCCCAAGAGGTATCATAATATCCAGTATGAACTGAGTTGTAGACGTCGGCGTGGCTTGTATTCAGCTGCATTCGGTTAGACTGGAAGCCGACCCCAACATAGCTGGGATAAGGCAGGCAGTTTCTAAAACGGCGAAGAAAAATACCGTGAGGAAACTGGCATGTTCTTAGCAGGTTTTTGGTGGATATAGAGGAAAACATATGAATGAATTATTTATTTGCAGGTTTTAATACATCAATGGTTTTACAAGTTCTTGATATAATTATTTATATATGGGTTTCACTACATTCGGCATTTCTGCCGTACAAATATTTATAATTACCTATTTTGGTTATTTTGACATGCATCATACATTTACATGCAGTACATACATATTGTTAAATAGCAAAAACATTAGAATGAAGAAATACTGATAACAATTGAAATTTAGATTATTATGCAATTACTTAATAAGATTAAAATTAAATACAATAATTCCAATCATACAAGATATTAAAATCAACTATGTTTAAAATAGCAGTCAATAATTATGTCACGTCAATAAATAAAAAAATAATGAAATATTTAAATAATGTCAATATACTTATACCTAGATGTTATAATAATCACAGTTAATAAATTTTACATTTTGCATTCAAAATATTCATCGATGGAATAAAAACATCTCTCACACAACCAGTTATATAGCTTTTTATTAAATTCTAATTCTGTAGCACTTCTAATTTTTTCAGCTAAATGGTTATATATTTTCACCGCCATGGTGTAACAGTTTTTATCACCAAGTTTTAGTCTATTACGAGGGACTTCTAGTGGTTTTTGTGCTATTTTCCTCTTCGACATAGCCTTTTCATCCTTTTTAAAAAGCGAGTAATTATTTCTTACAAATTTGCAGGTTTCAAATATATAAAGAGACGGGAGAGTAAGCAGCTTTTGTTTGACAAATACAGGTTTGCAAGAGTCTGTCCACTTAAGATTAAAAATTGATCTTACACACTTTTTTTGAGCAATAAATGCCCTCGAAGCATCTGTTGAATTTCCCTATACAGTTATAGCATACCTTAAAACAGAACAGACATGGCTATGATATACCAGTAGTGCGGTTTGAATGTCTGTTATTTTTTTTATCCTCCTTAGTGCAAATACGAATTGGTTTACCTTCTTACATACATTATCTACGTGCGCTTTCCAATTGCAATGTCTATCCATAATTACTCCTAAAAACTTTATTTTATTAACTTCCTCTATGTCATTGTTATTGTATTTTAAACTTAATTTCATGTCATTTTTTAATTTTGTCTGGTTATTATACGGCAAAAATGTCATGAATTTAGTTTTGTTTGCATTAATTTTTAAGTTATTCTCATCGAGCCAATTGATTAAATCTGTCAATGCTTTATTTGTCACTATTTTACTTTTATCCAGAGTTTTCTCTTTTGTCAAGACGGTTGTGTCATCTGCAAATAATATGGTGTACTGATTCGTGGCGTCGTGCAGTTCGTTTATGTATATTATAAACAATAAGGGGCCAAGGACACTTCCCTGTGGTACACCACAGCAGTTTGTTAAGTATGGTGACCTAAAGGTTTTTTGGGTGTTCGTTTTTAAGCACATTTTTTTTAATTTCCGTGCATTGTTGTCGACCTCTTAAGTAGCTTTCGAACCAACTATAAGCAACGCCTCGTATACCATATTGCTCAAGTTTACGTAATAAGGTTTCATGACATACCATATCGAATGCTTTACTCATATCCAAAAATACCGCTACTGGGATTTCCTTTTTATTGATCGCATCCATAATTTCTTTTACCAGTTTAAAACATGCCAAAGTTGTAGATTTGTGCTTAATGAAACCGTTTTGTTGACTACATAATAGATCATGTTTCTCTAAGAAATTTATAAGCCTTTTGCATCTTCGACGAGATGCGGCCGATTATTGTATCTTCGACGAGATGCGGCCTGGGTCCAACAGTGGGACAACCGAACATAGTCTATTGATGCTGCAGTCAATCCAAGTTTGTCATTATTCCCGTCCGGGCTGCTGGTTGTTTGAAAGAGATACCGTGGCCTTGACACAAAGGGCTAAGAAGGAACATGGGTGGTTTTTATCCGACTACGGCAAAGCCAAAGGACGGTTATGATTTTGACTGGCAATGTATGTATGTATATTTGTATGTATGTATGTGTGTATCTTCATCTGTTCCCTCATAGCTTCTAATCTACTTATCGGAACTCGACCTAGGAGGTATCGTTAGAACCGTGTTAATTTTCCGCTGAACATAGGCTACGTGACGTGCCACAAAAAGCGATATGGCGCCCTCTAGCGGACAAAAAGTAAGGCTTAAAAAATAAAAATTGAGATAAATACGCCGTGTTTGGTATCATTTGAAAGGGCCTCACTTGTACATTTCCAAAATATTGCTCAAATTTAAAATCACGCCCTACAGCGGACAAAAAGTCAAGAGTAAAAAAAAATATTGAACACCAAAATTGTTTAATTAAAAAAAAGTTAATTAGTCAGTAGAAATCTGACACTCCCTACCGCTCTGCCCAGAGCGGGAGGGGTCATTTGATGATTTACCACAGTCTAAAAAAAATGCTTGGTTGGATAAGGAGGGAAACATAATTTAGGGAGATGTGACCTGGGTCCCAGACTCCCAGCAGTGGGACAACCGAACATAGGCTGATGATACTGTTGCAAATCCAAGGTTGAAAATATTACGAGTCATGTACGTAATACATGAACACAAATAATTTCGATTGAAAATTATAATAATGCGAAACAGATCGTTAACCTTGAATTCAGCCGGAAACGGAAGGCATTCGCGTCAGAATTTGAAATATGCTCTATGATTCGTATCGGCTATTTGGACGGCGTTATGATATTATTATGTTTTCTATTTTTACTCATTTGACGTATGTGACTCATTTGATTTAGGAGGGATACTGCACAAACTTCTTTCATACTATCAATCTATCTCCGATCATGTTCTGTTTGCCTAGTACTTCATTATGTTAAAGTCCCATGTAACAAAATGACTATGAACCCACATAACTAATCTATTTAAAAACAATAAAGAAACCAGCCAAGTGCGAGTCGGACTCGCGCACCTGGGTTCTGTACAAACCTGTAGCTATATTCTTAAGTAAACTGTACCTATATTCTTAAGTAAAAGTTATGTTATTTTTATTGCTAAAATATGATGTGTGCTTTAAGATGTTGCTTCGTACCAAATTTCAAGATTCTGAGTTCACAGGAAGTACCCTGTAGGTTTTGATTCTCTTGCGAGCGTCGGAAATTTGCGGCATAAACGCCTGTATCTTTTGATTGCGTTGGCTTAGAAGTTTGATTTTTTCACAGCACCAAGGAAAAGTAAACATGAGTAATTGATATGAATTTCATTATGCTTGATACCTCTACGAGTTCCTGAGAAAAAGGGTCTTGACAGACAGACGGACAACAAAGTGATCCTTAAGGTTTCCATTTTTTCCTTTTGAGGTACAGAACCGTAAAAACATCAATACATCTTCTTAACCAACTTTAACTAAAGAATGAACGAAATAGTTCAAGGGCCACATAAGTGTCAAGTAGTCCCTCGCGACCCACATCCAGTTCTAGTAGTGAACTACTGCGAGGTGAAAGCCGCCGTCTAGACAGGTTAGCCGCGATTATATGCCGTATGCCCATGACCACTTATGAAGTACCAGGCTAGCAGAGCAAGGTCGGTGATGGAAATTATGGAGAATTCATGAGAAATGCTAGGATACAAGCCCGCCACACTATTCCCAAACCACTGTTACTCCTGTTAGCCGAATCAACAGTGGCGACCACAAGAAAAGCGCCGAGACAATGAAGCTCGACGAAGTCCCAGAGAAATGATTTAACTGTCTTGGATCCCGCAACGAAATTAATCAGAAAAGAATAGCGGAGGAGTAGGAAAAAAACATAATTTCCAGTTCCCTCCATATCAGCAGGAGACAGAACAGAACAAGGCCAATAGGCACACAGGGACGTATACAACTGGGATAAGCCCAGTTGCCTAGCACCACGGATATTATTGTCATTGATATTACTGGGTCCTAACTTCCTAAGTTGTGAGCTGTTATATATTTGATTCCAATAATAGGTATGACAAAAATGCTTCAACGCACGAAATGCTATTAAAGTAAGATTCTTTTTTTTTTTTTAAAAAAAACGTTGCCCCACACTAGGAATTTCTCCTGTATCGTGGGTGCGTTCACAAACATTGAAACTCACATACACAAACACGCCCAGACCCGAAACAACTATCTGTAGGCCATACAAATACTTGTTCCGTGCGGGGATCGAACCCGCGACACGTAGCGCAGCAGTCCAATCGCTTAGCCACTGCGCCAACCGTGTCGTCTTGACTAGACCTATGGTACTAGTTGAGTGTAGGGTCATCTCTGCTTAACCCTTCGAAGTATATAGGTGTGATGTTACGAGGAAGTCATTATGTTGTGGTCGGGTTCCAGTCTAACTGGATGCATCTGAATTGATCTGAATACCAGTATTTGGAGCGACTGCGTATCTGACTTCCACAACTTTTCAACTTTTGTTTAGTAAGACTGGTCGTCAGAATTTCGGGCCACTGTCACTTGTAAAGACTGTCCAAGATTATACAAATGATGAAACTCCGAGGCAAGCGCAGCTTTACGAGACGACCAGAAAGGCAGCCTTTGCTAAAAAAAATGATCCAAATTACTTTTTTTTATAACAATTTTGGTGTTAAATATTTATTTTTTAACACATGACTTTTTGACCGATAGAGGGCGTAACTTAAAATCTGAGTAATATTTTGGAAATGTACAAGTGAGGCCCTTTCAAATGATACCAAACACGGAGTATTTATCTCCATTTTTATTTTTTAACACTTACTTTTTGTCCGCTAGAGGGCGCCATATCGAGTTTTGTGGCACGTCACGTAGCCTATGTTCAGCGGACAATTAAGACGGTTCTAACGATATGTCGAGTTCCGATAAGTAGATTAGGAGCTATGGGGGAACAGATGAAGATACTCACATACATACATAGCCAGTCAAAATCATAACCCTCTTTTGGCTTTGCCGTAGTCGGGTAAAAATATCTCTAGTTAAGTCGCAAACTGACCTCTAACCTTTTACCACATAAGTAGATACAATCACAGTATGTACGCCTAAAGTACCTAAACACCACAATACTTACCATTCATCCCTCACTAGACCCTGAGGGTGTCTGATTAAAGGACCCCGGGGTCAACTGCCCCTGTACGTAATTTATACGACGCGTCAGGGTTACAGGTCAATTAATTGGGGAACATACCCAAGGAGGCAGGAGTGTGCCTAGGGATGGGTAAAGTTTCGGATCTTTATCCGGAATTTGGGGATTTTTTATCGGAGATTTTTCTGAGTGCCTTTGAATTGGGTACTTGACAAAAAATACTAATTAGTCCGTCATACCTATAGATTTCTAAAAAATATTGGACACATATTTTTTCTTTTTTCACGTTAACAAAACATCATCATCATCATCAGCCTATATGTTCCCACTGCAGGGACTCAGGCCTCCTCTCTAGGAGAGGGATGGGCTATAATCCACCACGCGGGCCCAATGCGGATTGGCAGATGTCACATGTCTTCGAATTTTTTGGTTCTAAGACATGTCGGTTTCCTCACGATGTTTTCCTTCACCGTTTTGAGAGCAGCGGTGATGAAATAAATTACACAAAGTAATGCGCCTGCCTGGGTTCGAACCCACGACCTACTGTTCGTAAGTCGGGGCCGACACCACTGGGCCACCGCTGCTCTAACAAAACATAAAAGACGATAATTATTGGTGCTTCGAAAACTCGTGTGACGTTACATTTCAGTACATTTTATATTAAAAAGTGACGTCACAAGACCATGAGTCTCCGACTCAAGGTCTTTGACGCGTTTCATCTTCGTAAATTTTTATCAATTTAATAAAATAAAAGACGACAATCCAATATTTTTCGATAATCTAACTGCCGAACTAAACAGAAACAGGTATTTTTCGTCAGGAAAGTACCCAATCTTCTATACTTATAATAAATCTGTAGAGAGGTCAATTCTGTACATGATATATATTTTCAAAATAACTATCAGGGGGTAATTAGTGATCGATACTGATGCCAAAAATGCAATCAGTAAAATTTTTGTCTGTCTGTCTGTCTGTCTGTCTGTCTGTCTGTCTGTCTGTCTGTCTGTCCTCCTGTCTGTATGTTCCTTATAGAAACAAAAACTACTCGACGGATTTTAACGAAACTTGGTACATTTATTCTACATACTCCTGGGGAGGTTATAGTATACTTTTCATCACGCTACAATCAATAGGAGCAGAGCAGTGAAGGGAAATGTTGGGAAAACGGGAGAAGTTGCTCCATTTTTTAAGCTTCCGTCGCGTGTGCAGCCTTAATGGTTAAAGCTACATAGAAATCATTTATGACGGAAATGTTCTACATAAAATTATCTAAAAAATATCCCACAACATCATATGTTTATCTTTTATGGTTGACTCACAATAACACGTGTAACTCCCGATAGCTTAGCAGTTCGGAGCTTTCTGATTATACAGGGTGGAATTTTGTAATGCCACCTGGAGGGAAAGTACTCTTAATACTGCAGATAGAAAATTTTACTCAAAGGAAACATTCCTTTATTTTTGAGTAGAAAGCAAACTGCATTCAAAGATTTTCGAAAATTCTCTTCTCCCACACCCGGGAATCGAACCGGCTAAAATCTGAAAAAATTATACCCTGTACTTTTATTGCATCGATCGTTAGGGTCAGTTATAAGGATGAAATCTCTCTAACAAACATGATAAATTTTATAATTAATTTAAGATGAATATACTACTTTGGGTATAAGAGTAGAGAAAGACCAAAGAAACGATGAATGGACTGTGTAACAATATATATAAATAAAGAGAGAAGTCCTGACTGACTGACTCATCAACGCTCAGCCCAAACCCTTAGACCTAGAAAGCTGAAATTTTGCACAGAGGTTCCCCTTATAATGTAGACAAGTATTATGGAAGGATTTTTTCGAAATTCAACCCCTAAGGGAGTTAAATAGGGGATGAAAGTGTGTATGGAAAATCGTCATTTTCACGCGGGCGAAGCCGCTGGCAAAAGCTAGTTTAAAATATTTTGGTTCATAATATGAAGTAGTTTGATAATATGAACTACTTCTATAGTTTTGATTATAAAACATTAATTTTGTTTTTACTTTATTGTCTGAATCTGAATGCATGTAATTATAAGGAAGATACGTTCTCATTTTGTCAAAATTGTTGAAATATTTTTTTTTGTTTATGAAATCTGAGCACAAAAGTCTTAAAACATCGGTATCACAATCGTTTCAATTTTCAATGCGGATTATTACATGAACAGAAATATATTTACCTAAACATTTGTGCGACTAGTTGTTGCTCACGGCTTTGCTCGCGTATCTGGTCAATAGGTGGGGGAGTCCTGTTTTTTTTCGATGTCGTTTAAATAAAACACTGAGGGATAATATAGCTTCCCATTAGTGAACGAATTTTCGTAATCAGCAATCATAATAATTCTTTTACCCTTATCCCAATTTCTTTGTGATTGGCGCAGTTCTGCTTCTTTCCATATTTCTCTACTAGCTTTTGCCAGCGGCTTTGCCCGCGTGAAAATGTCGATTTTCCATACAAACTTTCATCCCCTATTTAACTCCCTTAGGGGTTGAATTTCAAAAAATCCTTCCTTATTCCTTGTCTACATTATAAAGGAAACCTCTGTGCTAAATTTCAGCTTTCTAGGTCCAAGCGTTTGGGCTGGGCGTTGATGAGTCAGTCAGTCAGTCAGGACTTCTCTTTTTATTTATATATATATAGATTACTCGTTATATCAGCAGCCACGTCCTCTCTAGCCATATCATCCTCAACACAGTTCATCCATCGTTTGTTTGGTCTTCTTTCATTAGTAAATAGCAGTCTACAGTCATACTCAACATTTTCCTCACTACATTTTCGAAATCAGCAATATCTACCCCAAAACGTAACCCTCAGCAGTAGGTACCCCAGAACACTCTTACTGTTATAAACTAGTTCCTACCACCGGCACTGCTGATTTAATTGGTCTCTGGTACGTTATAAATGTTCTGATTAACAGGTATAACAAATCACGGCTAGCTGAGTCGGCAACACCTAACCTCAGAGGTCTTTCTAATCAGTTGCCATGTTCGATTGTCTCAGCACTTGGGATATTTAAGGGGAGTTTGGGGGAATCTTTTGCTCAAATAATTTTCAATTAGCTGATGCCCGCGGCTTCGCCCGCAATAATGTCGGGTCAAATTATATACTAAAACTTTCCTCGAGAACCACTCAATCCATTGGTGAAAACAGCATCAAAATCGGTGCAGTAGTTTATGAGTTTATCGCGAACAGACAGTCAGACTGTCAGATAGATAGACAGACGTGGTGGAGGACTTTGTTTTATAATATGTAGTGATAGTGATTGTAGAGAAGATATGCAGAGTGTAAATGGATTCTTCAAACCGAGCAATGTACATCAAACTAAGTAACCCTACTTAAATTTTGGGAAATTACTTTTTTTTGGGTGAAAAATGAGAAATTACGTTTTACGGTAAAACTCAATGTAGCACACTCAAAACGCTGGGCTGATGGATGATTTAAATAGTAAACGGTTTATGAAAATAGGTTAAGGTATTACCTCAATAACTTAGATCTGCAATATCTCCATAACTATAGCAGGTTCCCAGGTGTGGGAAAGAACAAATTATCGTATTGGGAGGGGAGGATACAAGTGCGTTTTAGCTTGTTTAGGGTATTTTTACACCCTTTATAATTGATGGGCTAATAATACTGTTTAAGGTAAGGTTGGCCATTTGCTGCGGGCGATGGGACTGATTTTTGGCGACTTATGAAGTCCTTTTAATCAACCTCGATGTTGGAACGTCGGCGTCGGTTTGAAACTTACTCAAGAGATTTTCTGTACTATAAGGACATACCCCGGTTATGGGTGAAATCAAAAAGTATGGATGGAGGTTCTTCCATCAAAGCAAACCACGTTAAGTTATGCTAGTCAGAGCTGTCACATTTTGATTCTAAACACGGCCACAGATGGCGCCTCTAGTCAAGTTAGATGTTTTCTACAACGACGCGTGGAATACATCGATACATGCATTAATGTAGCCTGCATTGTGAATCCTTAAACTTATCGATAGTTCTTGAATACGTACACAGTACTGTCAACCAAGTATTCTGTACATCAAACCAAGTTACTCTACGTAGACATTATTGCTGGGTCATAATCATCCCACTGCAGGGACTCAAGCCTTCTCTCTAGGAGAGTGGTGGGCTATATCCACCCCGCGTGCTCAGTGCGTGTTGGTAGATGTCTCATGTCTTCGATTTTTTTGTTTCACATGCCGGTTTCCTCACGATGTTTTCCTTCACCGTTTTGAGAGGTGAATTGCTGGGTAACGGCTTTTATTTTGTGGGGTGATAAATCAGGTTTCATATGGGTTTCATAGTAGGACTCAAAGTCTCAAGTCTTGGCGGGTCGGCGCAATATGTCTTCTTTTTCCATACTTACTTCTCTTTTACTTTAAATGAATATAACGTGGTTCGTGGAGGTATTTTGAACATACCTTATGTCATAACGTTAAAAACTTATGAAAAAGTTGGAACTTTGACCTGCAATATGTCTGTAACTAGGAGGTTCCCAGGTATGGTCCCGAATTTAAATATTATCGCATTGACGGATAGAACAAGTACAGTGCGATCAAATTATCTTGGCAGGTCCGAACTTCGTGCAGGTCATTTTGTTACAACTAATGTATTAAAGTGTTATGATATTTATTTTATTTGTATTTCTCACTGTTTAAATTAGATATTTTCTAATAGTTTAAGTATTGGTTTATCTGGCAATAACAGTTTTCTTCACAAGTTTACATGCGTAAAAGTTCTCAGAGCCTATGTTCAGACCTGCCAAGATAATTTGATCGCACTGTACCCTTCGGCTATGCTTAGGGTACTTTTTACACCCTTTATACAAGCTACTTATAGTAGCTTGTAAACAAGCCGTTAAAGCTAAGTCTATTACTAAACCATTACATCGATACCAGCTATCAAGCTATACGATGTATCTCGTCAATTAAATTTCCTTCCCTTTGATAACTACCCGGTTCTATCCGGGCGAGTACCCGGCCCCAGTTAGTGCTAACACTGTTAATTTTAACGGAGACCGGTTAACTTCGCTCTTATAAGTTAGAAAACAAGCTCGTATTCCTGTTTTAAGAGGAAACAGGGTCTTCAAGTCCGCTCCCGTAGAGTGCGATAGAGACAGCTGCAGCTTCATCATCATCATCAGCCTATAATGTTCCCACTGCAGGGACTCGGGCCTCCTCTCTAGGAGAGGGATGGGCTATAATCCACCACGCGGGCCCAGTGCGGGTTGGTAGAGGTTCCATGTTTTCGAATTTGTTGGTTCTACTAAGACATGCTTCCTAACGATGTGTTCACTGCAGCTTAGACCGATTAAATCACAACAAAATATTGACATTCACATGACGAGATCGTCGTTTCATATTCCCCTTTTTTCTCCTCAAAAACTGCGTCGCTTCAATTATTTTTGCTATGACATTTTTAAATAGAGTTTGTCTGATATCCTATTAATTTCTTTAGTCTTAAAAACTTTTATCGAATGACTTTTAAGTATTTTTTTTTGTCATTTTTGGAGGGGTCATGTTATTTTCTTAACTTGTCTACAGTATGATGTTTATTTTACAAATAAGTTTTTACAAACATTGTTAAGTACAAGGCATTTTTTTTTTTCAAAAAAAGTATACCTTTATTTTATAAAAAAGAATATTGATTGCTCTAGCTAGAGGTATTCACTACTCATTAAAGTAGAATGATAGGAATAAGAAAATCCGAATTTATATGGAGAATCGCCGCCCCTGTTCTCTCTTAAGTCTTAACTGAGGTTTCGAAAGCTGACTTGTGTAAAAGAAAGATAGTTGTTATATGTAAACACTGTGATTAACATTGTTGCGAGAACTACTACTTGTGCTTTCAGTTAGGAATTTAATAAGATGTCGTGTATGAAAAGGCTATGAGTATATGATTTTTAATTTATGTGTGTGTTTTGATGATGTTTTTTAATTAATGATTTCTGTGCTATTTGTATTTGTATTATTCTCTCATTATGGGTATTTTGCCTGAAATAAAACACAATTTATTTTATTTTTTATAATACATAGTATTTGTTAACAATGTAGTCGATGTAAATCAACCGGAAAAAACTAAGTAGACTCTAGGAAAGAAAACATAACATAACGCAAAGGTTTCGCCAGTTATGTTGTTAGTCCCATATAATAGGGGGCGAGCCTATTGGCATCAACCAGGCACAACTAAAACTCCTTCTCACTGTAAAAAAAAAACCTTTTTCCAAGTTCTGAGGCAGTTACGGATCTCGGCAACTCATGCACCCACTGACTTCTACAAACGTTCCTGTACCTTCCCGTGCGGCTGTTATATACCCACGTGCCCCTTGGCCTTTATATTTGTCACAAAACCATCACAGCATGAGTATATAAAACAAAGTCCTCCACCACGTTTGTCTGTTTGCAATAAACTGAAAAACTACTGCACTAATTTTCATGCTGTTTTCACCAATGGAAAGAGGAAGGTTTTAATAAATAATTTCCACACGGGTGAAGCCGTGGGCAAGAGCTAATTAAATATAAGTATATGTCACAGTCAAAACTGTTAATCAGTCAAAACTACTTTTGCCCGGTCAAAACTATTATAACAAATTATTAGGTAATTTCTGTTTTTATTTCTCTACTAAATTATAATAACCTAAAAGTCGTTAGGAAACTTATTAGGTTGTTAGGTTTTTTTTTTTACCCGACTGCGGCGAAGCCCAAAAGGAGGGTTATGTGTTTGACGTGTATGTATGTATGTATGTATGGATGTCCGTTTCTTTGTTCCCTCATAACTCCTAAACGGATAAAGGGATTTGAATAAAATATACGTCGTTAGATTCGTCTTGATAGCGCGAGTGTTATAGGCTACATTAAAATTAAAAAACAACGAAAAATTGTGGATTTTGAGGGCCAAACCGTGGAGTTCAAAAAAATTTTTTTTCAATACCATCGAGTAGGGTATCAAAATAAAGGGTTTTAAAAGGAGATTACAAAAATATAAAACACTTATATGTTTAAAAAAAATTCAAAGTGACAAATCCTATAAACAAGCACAAAAGTTAAATTATCTGCGAAGAATTTTGCGCGACCAACGAAAGAACAAACAAAAGAACTAAAAAGTTGGAAATAAAAAAAGTAGTTAAAAAACCAAAAAACCCGACTGAAAAAACTGAAAAGTGAAAAACAAGCACATTTTAAATTAAACAAAACTTGGAAGCAGGCGGGGTTCATTTGAATATTAAATTATGAAATGAATGAAAAAAAATAGAACCCCGCCTGCTTCCAAGTTTTGTTTAATTTAAAATGTGCTTGTTTTTCACTTTTCAGTTTTTTCAGTCGGGTTTTTTGGTTTTTTAACTACTTTTTTTTTGACCCTTTGGATAACCTTGTCCGTTAGCTATCATTAATTTCATTAGAATAAACGCGTTTTGACTGAAACCAATCAAAAGTAGTTTTGACCGATTAAGAGTTTTGACTGTAACATATACACAACGTTACTGCCACTTTCTGCCACTACACGCTCACAATATCCACTCTACCAGTGACATAACATGAAGGTGCGCCCGCGCAAGCCGTGACAGGCTCACGCGCTCCATTGACTCGCGCGCAAGACGGACAGACGTAAGCAACCGTTATGTGTACATACATACATCACGACTTGTAATCCCCGGGGAGTTTGACAGAGGTTTATCTAATAGTATAAGTACCCTCATTTCGGCAGTTTTGTTTAAGTCCCATGTATGGGTGCGAACCTATTGCCATCAATCGAGTACAAATCCAGACACGTAGTCTGGATTTGTACTCTGTACCCAAGAATGTCCGTCGGGAGCTGAACATTGCAAAACTAGTTCATTTAATAACAGCCCCCGACGGACGTTCTTGGGTTTTTTTAAGGCGGGTGTTTTATGTTATTTTATCCTTTTTTCAATTAATTTTTAATTTTGCTTTTTTGGAGTGTGGGAATTCATCAAATGACTCCTCCCGCTCTAGGAAGAGCAGTAGGGAGTGTCAGACTTCTACTGACTAAAAACCACTCATGTTCCTCTTAGCCCTTTGGGCCGAGGCCGCGGTATCTCTTTCGAACAACCAGCCCCGACGGGACGTACTTTGACCTTCAATACCTTTTGTTAGTCGCCTTATGAATTAAAGAGACGATGCTCAACTTTTTCTAAAAATCCAATTTGCTGTTAGTGTTTACGGGCGCGCTCTAGAACTGTTATAGCATCGCCATTTGTTACTGTGGTACTCACAATATGCATGAATATGATAACATAACATAACATAACGCCTGTAATCCTCGAATGGTTAGGCAGAGGTGTACCCACTAGTAAATTCACATCACCAGTTATGTTGTCCCATGTAATAGGAGGCGAGCCTATTGCCATCAATCGGGCACAAATCCAGACGCCATGACTACTACTGAGAAATTCCTGAAGGAAAAAAATCCAACATCACTTTGCCCGACGTTGAAATCGAACCTAGGAACACATTCTTCTCACTCGGAGAAAATCGGTTATGACAGACAGACATACACCTCAATATTCCTGATTCTAGGGCAAAATCAAACTAAAATCGGTGAATTTGTGACGGGTCGAACTCGACCCGCCCTAAAGTTGAATTTTCACAGGGCCGAATTTAATCCGGGTTGAATTGTCTCCGGGTCGAACTCGACCAGCCCTAAAGTTGAATTTCCACGGGGTCGAATAATCCGGGTTGAATTGTCTCTGGGTCAAGCTGACCATTTAAAAACTGTTAGAGGTATTCCTAAGTAATTAGGTAAGCCCCAATAGTCTTCCACCGGAACTAGGAACCGCCGGTCACGCGGTCACGCCCGATTGGAGCGTGACCACTTTCTTTTGCACGCCAGTGTACTCTATCGATTGTTTACTTGCAGTGGTGTAGTGTGTTCGGGTCAATTTGGTGTCTATGTTCGATAGCAAATCGAATCGATTTGGGTCCATTGTTTTGGCTGAAAATACCTTGTAGGTCTGGTAGTCGCAATGGCAAGACTATTGAGTAAGAGGACCTGGGTTCGATTAATGGAATTATGACTGTTTTAACTAAAACTAGGTAGGCCGACCCGGAATTTGGATTTGTTCACGGTGGATGGTAATACTCGTACTTACGAGTAGGCTTGTTTCTTATTACATGGGGCTTTTAAACGTAACTGGTCAAATGTGGGCGTACCATCTACCTGTTTGACTGGCCTGTTGGTCTAGTGGTTAGTGACCCTAACTGCTATGCCGGAGGTCGTGGGTTCGATTCCCACCCAGGACAAATGTTTGTGTGATGAGCACGATGATTTGTTCTGTGTCTGGGTGTAATTTATCTATAATATGTATGTATTTAGAAATATATAAGTATGTTTATCAGTTGTCTAGTACCCATAACACAAGCTCTGCTTAGCTTGGGACTAGATGGCGTTGTGTGATAGTTGTGGAATATTATATTATTATTATTATGTCTGGTGTTATCGTCATAGTTATTTTACGTTTGTTTAACATTTTATCTATTTACTAGTGACCCGCCCCGGCTTCGCACGGGTGCAAAAAAGACATTAGAACCTTCCTCTTGGATCACTCTATCTATAATAAAACAATCCGTTGCGTAGTTTTAAAGATCTAAGCATAGGTACATAGGGAGTATAGGGACAGACAGCGGAAAGCGCCTTTGTTTTATCCTATGTAGTGATAGTGATGATAGTGAAGTACCCACAATATGAGATACATTACGGTGTAAAATCAAGTTATTTTACATTTATTTATAATAATAAAAAACCCATAATTTACAACAGTTGGCAAAAACTAACAATAAATCGTGAAGCGCGAGTCGTGCATCTAAATAAGGTAAAGTTGATTGTGCAGTTAGCTGTCTGTCGGTGACACTGAGTCATGCAGTCGTTATGGTTGTGTGTGTGTGGGTACTAGGTAAACATGACAATAAAGAGCTTTGTCTTGAGAAGAGGTCGTCTTATGATCCGATTTACGTGATTCTTCTTTAGTTTGATGCGGAATAGTTGCCATTTGGTCCCAAAAATTTAGTATAGTTTGGCCAAGTACTTTTCATTTTATGAACATTTTTCGTTTATGTGTGTTCGAGAATAACTTCGTCGTTTATGAACCAATTTTGATGATTCTTTTTTTATTGTGAAGGAGATATTATATGATATGGAAACCAGGACCTGGTGATGGAATCCCAGAGAACTCGAGGGCAACCCTCTTTCATAGGCACGTATTACGTGTTTCGTGTTTTTTTGTTGTCTAATGTTAGGTTTCTTAGTCGAATGTTAAATGTATAGTAAATATAGGATATTATAGGATAGGATATTAAAACTAAAAATGAAAATATAAAAAACTTTTTTGCAAAAAAAAACAACCGACTTCAAAAACACCAAAACGTGAAAAATAAACTTCAGAAGAAAAACCAGCTTCTGAAGTCGGTGGCAAAAAAACTAAATGAAACAAACAAATGTCACCGACTTCAGAAGCTGGTTTTTCTTCTGAAGTTTATTTATCACTTTTTGGTGTTTTTTCTTTCTTTCTTTCTTACACTCAAATTTCGCCAGTTACCATCAACCGGGCACGAATTTCCTCTTCTAAAGAGGAGGGCTGAGTCCCTGCAGTGAGAACATATAGGCTGATGATGATGGCCACAAATTCACACTCAATAGCTGCTACTAGACATTTTCGGAGGAAAATCCCAACAACACTGCCCGACCCGGGTATCGAGCCTCCTGGGCTCGATTCCCGGGTCATCATGTCCAGCAGTCGTGCAGTCGCTTTTCGTTCAGGTTCACAAAATATTCCCAAATAGTGACAAAGACCAGGAAGCCAGCAATGCAAGGGGGTCATGTGTCATGTCAGTATACCCGGAAGGCTAGGTGACAATAGTGAGAGGTCAGTGACCTGTGACAGGACGGTCACGGCCGTGTGACCACACATGCAATCATTGTTTGTGATTTACATTAATAGGAATTATGAATGTTTTAACTATTACTAGGCACTGCTGTTGACCTGGTGGTTGCATGCGCTACTGCTGGGTTCGATTCTCGGGTCAGGCAAAGGTTGTTGGGTTCTTCCTTTTGTAAATTCGACATTTAAAACAAGGAAGTTGGACAAAGCAAAGAATACACAGCGTGCAATGTTATTAGAAATAGACCACAAACGACGACGACTGCCTTTTTTATTAACCGTCGACGAAGCCTAAAGGAGGGTGCAGTTTGTAAATACGAGTTTTACCAAATTAAAGGTGGACCCTATTTCATCATGATGCGCAGTAGTAGGTATTGTAATCCTGACGATATCGCTATGATTTGGCTTAGTCCTAATAAGTCAGATGGGTGCCCCTCATTAAACGAACTACACCGAAAATTATATATTGCACGAGTAACTTATGACCTTCACAATTTCTGAGTCATATAACAAGTAATGATTCTAAAGTTATAGTTTGACGATTTAAACATTACTAGTGGGATTTCATCATCAAAACTTTGTGTCGCCATCCCTAAGCCGCGTAAAACGTAACTAAATAAGTATTTCAGCCAGATGCATGTATTCTAACATTGCATGCAGAACACATAATATAAACTCCCTTTTTTTGGAGCTTGGGAAATCATGAAATGACCTGCTCTGGGAAGAGCGGTAGGGAGTGTCAGACTTCTACTGACTAAAAACCACCCATGTTCCTTCTTAGCCCTTTATGTCGTAGCCGCGGTATCTCTTTCGAATAACCCCGACGGGAATATAGACTACCCTAAGACTTATCCAGAGGAGTTCCGACGATTTGCCAGTAATGTTTAAGTCCTACGTGTAATATCGGGTCAATCTTTTGGCTTCAATGAGGCTTATGAGGATTTTAGGCTCCATCGCTGCTACAAAAAAAATCCTGCTCTAAAAACTCAATAACACTGCCTTAGCTTGCATTAGAACCAAGGACACATGAAATGAGTAAAAGTTGCGAACTTGAGGCTGTAACTACTAGTATTTCCATCGTGACTTCAAATCGTGTTGACGATTTTAGTCTTAAACCGCAAAGGATTGTCTATTTTAGGAAATCTGGAGCAAATATATCTTTTGTTCGAAGTTAGAGCACTTATAGCCTGTATGTGGCAAAACATGATCAAGAAAATTATGACAAAATCATCATCATCATCATATCAGCCCGGAATCACCCACTGCTGAGTATAGACCTCGTCTTTTTCTGCCACACTTCCCGATTCTGTGCGTACCTTATCTACGTGTGTCCAGCTACTTTGACGGTATCTTCAACCTAACGAGCTTTAGACGGTCCTGGTTGAAAAAATACTTGAACTCTATTTAACTCTATTTCCGTGCCGTTTGGGGTTGAAACTCTGGGGCCTGGGGTACGAGTGCCTACAACCATTTTAAGGAAATTTCGAAACGCCTTGTTCCTTGACCAAAGGCTAAAAAGTGTTGCTATTCCTCTTCATAGGGAGAGGATTGAGAGGAAAAGATAAGAAACTAGAGGGATTCATGTTTAACCCAATCATAAAAACATAAGATTTCTGACTTGTCAATAAAAGTATACAAAATCTGACTTTCAAATACCAAAGTAGACAAAGGACTTTTTATAAAGCCTTCATCCAAAGGCTTTTGATTTGTTACTAGGGTCACATAGGACCAAGAGTATAGTGGACTCAATGCTTGGCAAAGAGGAAAATCTTTAAAGGAGCTTAAAAAAACATCCCTGTCTACGAAAAAGGCTTTGATAAGTGATAAAAATATGCAACAGAACATGCAATGTCCTACCAGGGGCGCAGCGTGCGAGAGGACCGGTCGGCCGTGAGCGAGGTCGATGACCCACGAGTTCATTGTCGACTGAGCGAACTGGCGACTGTAAGGTCGGTGGAGATCGCGCTGATTGTGATCGTATTGTCTTGGCTGCTTATGAAGTGCTAGTACATAGACACTTTTTGTTCTTAGGAGATGTCGCCATATTGGCTAAGTTTTAGTAACTTGTAAGAAGTTATTTTGTGGTCATGAAAACATCGTGAGGAAACCGGAATGTCATAGAACCTAAAATTCGAAGAAATGTGATATGATCTACCAACCTGCACTGGGCCCGCGTGGTGAATTATAGCCCGTTCCTTCTCAATAGAGAGGAGGCCTGGAGTCCCAGCATTGGGAACATAATAGGCTGATGATGTTTATGGTATGTTCATCTGATATTCCAGCAGTCATGAACTACTAGGATATCATGAGAATTTAATGCCTTATATCCGTGGCTTTGCTCCTGTCTCTATCTGTCTACTGTCCCACGAGAATCGTATATTCTTCCGGGATATCACTTTATCTATCTTTAATTATTTGGTGCGTGAAAGAAAGACAAACCAAAAGTTACGCTTTTGCCACGCTTTTGCATTATGATAACATCACGCCTATCCCCGAAAGGGTTAGGCAGAGGTGTACCTTATTAGGTACACGCGCATTAGTTTTGTTTAAGTACCATGTACTAAGGAGCGAACCTATCGACATCAACCAGACCCCGGGGCAGCTACTAAAAAATTTCAATCCGAAAAACCTCAACAGCACTTTGTCCGACCCGGGAACGAACCCAGGACCTCATACTAAGCAGTCGCGCTTGCGAGCACTAGACCAACGAAGCGGTCAAGTTTTGCATTATAATTTATTTATTTAAGGCGACATTAACTGCCCGCGACCTTGAGCGCGCGCTTAACTCATCGCCTAAACAAATAAGGTTGAAAATGGGGATGCGTTTGATTCTCGTGACTGCCAACATGAACGATAGTTCGCAGATTTAATCTATTAAAAAAAAAATACGCTGTAATGTTAAAATATTTTTACATATGTCTTTATTTGGTTAAATTTCCTTTCAGAGAGTAAAAAAAAAATAACAGTTATCACTCAAAATATTGAGCATTTCGAGACGAAAAAGTTTTTCGTGTGATTTTTTTGTGATTTTGTGATTTTTTTTTTTCGAGGTTCTTGATTAATTTTAGAAAATATTTTTGCATAAGTCTTTTACCTATACATTTGACTATACACTGTATTTTTTTTGGAATTGTAATAAGTAGCAATACGGCTAACTCTGCAACGAAAAACAGGTCGTTTTTACGGTGTCCCTCTTATCTGCGCCTTAAACTTCACAAACGTGTACATAGGCGGCGGATTATTCATAAATTTTCCAGATTTACTCTTTTTTTCGAGCGTTTAAACCAAGGTTTTTGACATTTTTTTTATGATAACGATAGCCTTTTATATAGACTAGTATAACATAAGTTAAGGTAGGTAATAAGCTACAGATGCGCTTCTCCGATAGAACGACACATTCCTTCGAAGGATTTAATCTTTATCGGCACTTCGTTTTGCAAAAAACATCATGTTTTATGCCCGAGCCGAGATATAAGTTGTTCCTTTTTTTTATAAAAGTACAAAAAGACACTATTCTTTAGAAATGTGCTCATGAGTGACTTGCCGTGGTCGGTAAGCTGACAGACTGACAAACAGTCTTACCAAGGGGCTGCATGTCCCCGTCGGGGCTAAGGGGTTTTCGAAAGATATATATATCTGCGGCCTCGACAACTCTGCCCAGAGTTGATAATTTCATGATTTCCCACCTCCCAAACAAAAAAATGTCCTTGATAATTTTTTGAATGTTTCCTCAAAAGTCTTTGATGTTAGCCTTGCTACCTCTAAAATACAGTCTGTTCACAAAAATAAGAAGAAAAATACTGTCCTACATAGCCAATGAACTCATTAGGCTATTCAGGTTTTATGGTAAAATACTAGAACTTCTCGGTTTCATTAAGGTCACCAGGCGAGCATAGGTAACAAGGAGTCAGTGACCTCTCGCTTTAAACACAATAGCCTAGCGAGGTCCTGTGAGTGGCAGAATTAATTGAAAATGAACGAAAACAAGTTGTTTCTGATAAGGAATTAAATACGCATTTTAATTGTGTGACGGTTGCGTTCTTTTTCGAAATGAGGAAACTTCTCGACAACTGACTTGTTTGCGTAGTGGTCTAGCCCGGCTCCTGAGCTTTTGGAGGGTGGGAAATCATGAAATCACTCCGCCGGCTCTGGGCGGAGAGAAATTGAGTGTCAAACTGCTACTTACAAAAAACCACCCATGTTCCTTCTTAGCCCTTTGTGTCCAGGGCTATGGTATCTCTTTCGAACAACCCGCCAGCGTTACGTGCTTGATCCCCAGTTCAGAAAAACTGCTTTAGGATATTATCATCGTCATTCTTCTGATCTTAGGCGTCAAATAGACTAGCAGCACTTTGTTGTCGACAGAGCCAACTTCAGGTGTCGACAGAGACAACTGCGTTTGCCGCCGACACGTGAACAGCTAAAGTCGACCAAATTGCCTCTGTCGACAGTTGAAGTTTGCTCTAACTATTACTGTCTAATAACGCTCCGGCGCGGCGCGCTACAACAATGCTGTCGAGTACCGCAGTATTACGTTTGTTGACAGTAGCAGTTGCTTATCTCAACAGTAGCTGTTGCTTTGTCGATGGTAGCAGTTGCTTTTGTCGACGATAGCAGTCGCTTTTATCGACAGTAGCAGTTGCTTTTACCAACAGTAGCAGTTGCTTTTGTCGACAGTAGCAGTTGTCTCTGTCGACAGCTGAAATTGGCTCTGTTGACGTCAAAGTTCTGCTCTTCTATGTGACGCTTAACAGTATACACCTATTCCTAGCCTTTTACAGAAAACAGGCCATTTCATAGAATCTAGTTCGCTCTCAAAATCACAAAAACATTCACTTAACATAACACATGACTGATTACTATAACGTGTGTCTGCGGTACACATCACTGACTGCGGCAGTGATGTGTGTCTGTCGACAACAAAGTACAACCATTGCTATCGACATGGTGGGCAGCCACTTGTATGGAATTCTGAAGCAGTTGCTTTTGTCGACAGTAGCAGTTGCTTTTGTCGACAGTAGCAGTTGCTTTTGATGACAGCTGAAGTTGGCTCTGTTGAAGTCAAAGTTCTGCTTTTCTATCTGACGCTTAACAGTTTAAACCTCTTCCTAGCCTTTCACAGAAAACAGGCCGTTTTACAGAATCTCTCGCTCTCAAAATCACAAAACACATTCATCTAACATAACACATGACATGATTACTGTACGTGTGTCCGTGGTACACATCACTGCGGCAGTGACTCTGTGATCGTCAATAAAGTACAAACATTGCTATCGACATGGTGGGCAGCAACCGGTGTATCGAATTGTGGAGCAATTGCTTTTGTCGGCAGTTGTAGTTGCTTTTCTGGACGGCAACAGTTTTTTTTTGTCGACAGTAACAGCTGGTTTCATCGACAGTAACAGTTGCTTTTATCGACACTAGCTATTGCCTCTGTCGACAGCTGAAGTTAGCTCTGTTGACAGCAAAGTTCTGCTCTTCTTATATGACGCCTTACTTGCTAGCCCATCACAGAAAACAGGCCATTTCACAGAATCTATAGTTCGCTCTCGAAATCACGAAGCATTTCGTACAAACGTTCATCTAACATAACACATGACATGATTACTATTACGTGTGTCTGCGGTACACATCACTGAGTGCGGCAGTGACCTTGGAGCGCAATTTAGATGAAACTCGTTACTGCGTCATATTTTGAGAGATTTCACTGTGAAGTGTAGCGCAGAAGGTCTAGTGTTTATGAAGTTTAGATGCTGTCTCAAACTTCGTCTAATATACTCTACATTAGAGGAAGTTTAAAAGTTGCGCCAATGACAGAATAGTTAAAATGGAATCGACTGTCGTGGTATGCGCAAAAATGCGCATGTGATAAGGAGAGAATGCCGTGTGACTAATGGGCCTACTACACGCACGCACTTCCCCACAGTTTTGCCTGCGGGATTACACGGTGCACACAGTACATCGCGCGTGTGGTTTGTAATGGTAATACAGTTTTACCAAACATACGCGCGATGTACTGTGAAGTGTGAACGAAAACTGTGGGGAAGTGCGTGCGTGTAGTAGGCCCATTAAAGAGTGACAAATATAAATGTGGATGGATAGAGAGGGAAAGGAAGACCAAAGAAAAGATGCATGGAGTGTGTGATATGAAGGAAAAAGGAATAAATGATAGCGTGACGACACTGACGACTGACGGTAGAGTGGAAGAAAAAAAACGTGTTGCGCCGACCCCAAATGACATGGAATAATAATAATAATATTCCACAACTATCACACAACGCCATCTAGTCCCAAGCTAAGCAGAGCTTGTGTTATGGATACTAGACAACTGATAAACATACTTATATATTTCTAAATACATACATATTATAGATAAATTACACCCAGACACAGAACAAATGATGAATAAGGGTAGGATGATGATGAGATGCTGTCTCAAGCACGACACAGCAGATAGTATAAATGATAAACACAACACACGTCTGTAATCCCCAAAAGGCTAGGCAGAGATGTACCTAATAAGTGCACCCACATTTTTCCAGTTATCTATATATCTATCTATATAAATAAAAAGAGAAGTCCTGACTGACTGACTGACTGACTGACTCATCAACGCCCAGCCCAAACCCTTGGACCTAGAAAGCTGAAATTTTGCACAGAGGTTCCCTTTATAATGTAGACAAGGAATAAGAAAGGATTTTTCGAAATTCAACCCTTAAGGGATATAAATAGGGGATGAAAGTTTGTATGGAAAATCGTAATTTTCACGCGGGCGAAGCCGCTGATAAAAGCTAGTGTTTAAATCTATTGCCATTCATGGCGAGCCATTGCCATCAATCGGGCAAAAATCCAAACTCTGTGGCTGCAATTGAGAAATTCCTGATAAAAAATCTCAATAACACTTTTCCCGATCCGGAAATTGAATCTGGCCTTATACTCAGCAGTCGCCCCCTTATCAGACGACATAATATTATTATTATTATAAATGTGTCTTCTGTTTTGTCTATGAAGTGCCAACACTTTGCTTGACCGTGCTCACGACCGCTACTACTGCTAATGACAGCTATTAAGTTTTATAATCTGTGCCAGTGTTTAATCTATGCGCGTTACGTTCGAAATTTGAATGTGAATGATACGTTCTTATTTTGAACTTGATGCGTGTATGGGAAGTCTTTAGAAAGAAGATTAATTTTAATGAGTATGTAATGCCTACTTATGGTGGCATTATCACATGTGTGTTTTTTTGTGTAGGCCTTTGTTCATTGATCTCTTTAAGATATTTTAAGTCATGAGAGTATACATGAATCCATTATCATTTTTCTACCCTTGTCCAATGTAACTTGTAACCAAGAAATCATCGTTGAAACACAGCCGAAAACAGCGTGTTTCAACGATGATTTCTTGGTTGTAAAGATGTTGTGCCTTAGTGAATCGCACTCCTGGACCCGTCTCTCTCCATCTGCGCCTGATTTCTCTCCGGTCGTGTTGGATTGCCTTCGCATCGGACTACGAGTATGAGAGAAGCAGGAACAGAGAGTGTACTTGTGCCTGCGCACACACTGTCTTGTGCACTATAATAATTATCTCCCGCGCCGATGGCTAATCTCCGCTAAGATTGGCCGCCGTGACCGAAAAACGGTCAGGAGGACTATTATTTTTATATTTTGAAATTATAGTCTTTTTTATGGCTTATTTTATCACACCAAGCACAAATAAAATTTTAAACTCCAAAAGAACATAAGATCTGGCTGGTTAGGCTAGAAGCCGATCCCAACATAGTTTTAAAAGGCAGGCAGATGATAAGAATATATATATTTTAATTAAAATATTGTTAGTCTTGTCTACACACTGTGTCTACATTTCTTATCCAATTACTATCATCTCGCAGGTCTGCTGGAAGAAATTTCTTTCGAAATAAGCAGTACCTTTGTGCTCTTCTATTTCATCATCATCATCATCATTTCAGCCAAAAGACGTCCACTGCTGGACATAGACCTCCCCCAGGCATTTTTGGGGGCTCTTCTATTTGTTATGTTTTTATTCTTTTTTGTATTTTGTGTGTGCATAAATAAATAAATAAGAATTAAACTAAGCCTACCCAACGTAATTGTACATTTTCTTGTTCCTCTCACATTTATATTACTTCCATATGACACGGTTTGGGCCCAGTTGATGGTAATTGTACATAATGTTAACATAACGAGTATGTATAAAAAATTCAACTCAATTTCTGTTTTATTTATTACGTTTTCAGATCCAAACATCTTGACAGATGACAGGTACCACGGCGTACTTAAGGAAAAACAAAAATTTCTCCACAAAAATAAAATGAAAAAACAAAACACGCGAGTATGTAGTCAAACGAAGTGTCTCTAAGGAATAAAATAGACGAGCAGCACTTTGCTGTCAACAGAGCCAACTTCAGCTGTCGACAGAGGTAACTGCTACTGTCGACATAAGTAAGCAACTGCTTCGAAAAAACCGCTGAAAAAACGAAACCTCGAAACAAATAGTAAACATGGTAAATATCCAGTTACAAGTGTTAATTATTAATAATGCAACTGCTACTGTCGACAAAAGCAACTGCTGTATTATTCAAAATGCCGATTTCTGCCCACCATGTCGCCAGCATTTCAGAAGTCGACAAAGGCAACTTAGCCGGCGTTTGCTATCCATGTCGACGGAAAACGCAATTGCCTCTGTCGACAGTAAAGTGCTACTCTTGTGTAAGGGGTCTTTTTTGTTTTGGGGCGTGGGAAATTATCAAATGACTCCTCCCGCTCTGGGTAGAGCAGTAGGGAGTGTCAGACTTCTACTGACTAAAAACCACCCATGTTCCTTCTTAGCCCTTTGTGTCGAAGCCGCGGTATCTCTTTACCCCGACGGGTCTGTACGAGGCCTTACTTTTGACTACAACTTAACCCAATAAATGACACACACTATCAAAATACATAGTTAAGCTAAATTGCCCATAAAACTAATATAATGGAACAGGTTTATTTATTTTTAGTTTTATGTATTACTTTCACTGATTGACATAATATTATTGAATAAAATAGCAACTTGTTTGACTGGTTTTGAGATTAGCATTATTTAGATAAATCGATATTCAGAGTAACATTTCTGATAAATATTTATGAGTTCGGTGGCTTTATAATAACTACCGCTGAGGTCGATCTTCAGGTTAAACCGCGCTTGCCTAGGTTGCTTCGTGAATTTGTGACCACACATTACATACAGAGTTTCTTCCGTGACTCGGAGAGCACGATAGGCCTCCTGTCCCGGCTACCATTCGAAAATCTGTGACATCCGTTGCAGGTAGTACCGGGTTTCCTTCGTGCCTCGGAATGCACGTTAAGCCGTCGGTCCCGGAATGCACGTTAAGCCGTCGGTCCCGGAATGCACGTTAAGCCGTCGGTCCCGGCTGTTATGATATTTAAATAATTATATAATATTTGTAGATCTTTGACGACAGTCGTTACATCCTACAGGTAGTCAGTGGCTTGACAGACTGACAACCAGTCTTATCAAAGAGGGTATTACCCAGTATTAAGCGAGGAGGTCAGATAGGCAGTTCCTTCATGTAAAATACTGGTATTCAGCTGCATCCGGTAAGACTGGAAGCCGACCCCAACATAGTTGTGGTTCTGACCTTCACAACCCAATTAGTATTGAGTAGGTCATTATGATACCCCTTGATAAGACTGTTTGCCAGACTACCGAGCCACTAACTACCAGTAATATTAATGACTGTCACAGATTAACGTGCTTTCCGAGGCACGGAGGAAACTCTGTATGTAATTGGTGATCACAAACGTATAACTATTTTTACTACAGTATAATTTATAAATAATAACTAATTCGCAGTAACCAGTGTGACTGACAGGCTAACATCAGTCTTGGCTCAAATATATATGTTATGTAATACATCTTTTTATTTATTAGGTCGGCAAATAAATATGTCTTCATGTATAACATAGCAACATATTTTTTGCGTATAAAATATATGTCTCTGTCTAGTTGTCATTTATCTTTTTGTAGATCGGTCAAAGACTCCTCCTTCCTTGCTCTGTATAACACTCTTAAAATGACGAAATTAGTGTTGAGACCGAGAAGGTTACCCGTGTAGAGGTTTTAATCGGGTTATTTTTTTTGAGTTCGGTGAAAAAAGGCAAACCGGTTCTTTTTGTATGACAAAATGGGCCTGCTCTTGACCTCGATCTCGCCTGATAGAAAGCCATGGATGAGGAACCAGTATGCTTAGAAGACGTGGATAAGAAGCGCTGGAGTAAAACTCGTCGGGATATCGTCCAAGTCTTCTCATCTTAGATGGTACGCTGCAGTACGACTGCTAGTTCTAGTAGACATTCTGACAGAACTGCTTTCTATTGAAATTGGTTTACACAAATAAGTACCTACATCATCATCATCATCAGCCTATAATGTTCCCACTGCAGGGACTCAGGCCTCCTCTCTAGGAGAGGGATGGGCTATAATCTACCACGCGGGCCCAGTTCGGGTTGGTAGATGTCACAACTCTTCCAATTTTTTGGTTGTAAGACATGCCGGTTTCCTCACGATGTTTTCCTTCACCGTTTTAAGAGCAGCAAATTAGTACGCATATTATTTTTATAAATTTTCGTAAATTATAATGAACTAATCGACAGAGATTCGTCATAGTTTTAACTTAATTATTTCTACAAGCGTGTCTGATACGGAACGAATCATTAAATTATTTGTTGCGGTTTTTAATTGATATTTCTCTCATGGTTTTAAAAATGGAGATTTACTCTCGTAAATACTACTAGGGCAGTAGGACTGATGAAGACGTAGGTAATATTGCGTCGAATAGAGCTGATCGGACTAACTGTGGACATTGGTCTATTTACCCATATTTTTAGTAGAAACATTATCTGTCAAAGTCCACTTGACTAAAGTAGCAGGACTTTTAGTATTTGTAAGAAAGAATTGAAGTAATATTAAAATTATTTTTTGCTTTTTTTGTCCATGTCCGTGTCAGGAATCGTGTCTGCAATTTGTCCATCACGGTTAGACTAAAAGTTTTAGCAACCTGACAGTACCTACTAGGCTATCAAAAAGCCTGAATCGTATTATTCTGCCCAATTATCCCACTTCTGAAAACGTTCTTATTTTATTAGGTGTCCATCACAGAACAAATTAACTTAACATCATATTAATTAAAAGTGCCTCGTTTGCCAATTGGTCGCAAACGCTGCTGCGTAGGATGAAGTCCTGAATTTGATTCTCAGGTCGGACAAAGTGTTATTGGGTATTTCCGTCAAGAATTTCTCCCGGTTGGTAGGGGAAAGGCTCGCCCTGTGAAGTATTTACCTACTACTTTAGTGCACTGCTCTGTCTAACCTTTCGGTAATTACAAGCATGATGTTATTTATTGTTTACAACATAAATCAGATCGATTTACATTGAAGTGTTGACTTCACAGGATTCACACGCCAACGAAGCAGAACAATAGCCGAAGAAAAAATGCAGCAAAAAGTTTCTAAGGTCAAGTCTATGAGATGCTTACATTATATGCACGCCTGGTACTTGCTCGAGTTATGATAGAATTACATGCGTTTTGTAATCTTCACGCTACGCTATGGGGATAAGCAGGGCTTATGGACGAAGAAAAAATGCAGCAAAAACGTTCTAAGGTCAAATCTATGGGTGTAAGCAAGGCTTAGCGAAATGTTTCTAAGGTCAAGTCTATGAGGTGCTTACATTAATATGCGCGCCTAGTACTTGCTCCAGTTATGATAGAATTACATGCGTTTTGTAATCTTCACGCGTGCTACGCTATGGGGTAAGCAGGGCTTAGCGAAATGTTTCTACGGTCAAAAATGAGTTTGTTTTACTATCTAAACAAACTAAATGGTCTATAACCTTTCTTATATTAAGAACGGTGTAGTGTAGGCCATGATTTTAATTAGATAGAAAATCTTTCACCCGGTGCCCTAACGATCCCTTGGGATAATTTCTGACCTAAACGCAGGCGATGTCAGTCAATACTAGTCATCATTCTCTTGCCCTTATCCTAATTCACTTGGGGTCGGCGCAGCATGACTTCATCTTCGATAGGTACTTCTCAATTGACTCGTCATCTTATAACCAGACACTTCCTTTCATGCCATAGTTTTCATTCTTTACAGTTTACACAGTCCGTCCATAGTATTTAAAAGTAAATAAACAAACTGCCGTACTTAGAGAGACGTCTAATGACTACTTAAACCATCACTTAGTAAAAATTTTGACACTTTAGTGAAGGTTTTGTATGTCAAATCTTTACTTACAGTAATCTACCAGTAGTACCTTTGTGCTCTTCTATTTTTTTATGTTTTTATCCTTTTTTGGATTTTGTGTGTACATAAATAAATAAAAAAAAAAACGTGTGGCACTCTGAGACTGCCGCGGTAAAGCTATTGCATAGCATTTTTTATCAATTATTTAATTTGACAACCTCAGTTGACAACCTTGTTATTTTCCGTAACCATAGCAACCTGGTTGAAATATTTTCGTTACGGAATTTCTGGATTCGCTCTCCACGCTCAAGGCCCGCGATAGAAGCTATGCAATAGCTTAATACTAAGTGACGGTTTAAGTAATCATTAAATATCTCTGAGTACGATGAACTAGTGTGTAATAAGTCTTGTACATTATAAGTACAAAATGTAAAAGAAGATGACGAAGTACTACATTATTATGTCAGCCTAGTACATATCGGGTAACATTACCATTTTGTCAGAGTGTAAGCCGAGCTCGCGGATGTAACGAGAGCAAACAACACTCGTAATAAATTGCTAAGTCAAGTGAGCTTGTTACGTCTTTATGTAAGCCTGGTACTCCCATTACAAGTATTTGTTAGGAGAGGCGAGAAATGCCATGTTTTGTGAGACAATTTGTATTTTGAAATCTATGCCATTATTAATAATAAATAATAATAATAACTCTTTTTTGACAAAATAATTCCTCACAAACATCAGTGTAGCTCTGGCGTTGACTTCCAGTCTAACCGGATGCAGCTGAATGCTGGTATTTTACATGGAACGACTGCCTATCTGACCTCCACAACCCAGAAATTAGTTCAACACCTAGAGATTGCAGGAAAACCTATAAGAAGTCTGTTGCTAAAATAACAAGGAAAATCTCTCAATATCTACTACAATGATACGGAACCCTACTGTGCAAGTCCGACTTGCACTTAGCCAGTTTTTTTCCTTCTTATCATTCCTTTCACCTGTTCTTTGATCTTCCTCTCCCTCTCCATCCATCTACATTTATATTCTTCACTTTTTTAGTCACATGCGATTCTTCCCTCCTCATCACATGCCCATACCACGACAGTCGACTCCCTTTTTACCCGACTACGGCAAAGCCAAAGGAGGGTTATGATTTTGACTGGCTATGTATGTATGTATGTATGTTTGTATGTATGTATGTAAATAAAATATTGTTCAAATTTAAAATCACGCCCTCTAGCGGACAAAAGGTCAAGAGTAAAAAAAAATTAACACCAAAATTGTTTAAATAAAAAAAGTAAAAAACTAAAACCCGACTACGACAAAAAAAACGACGCTGAAAAAGTATGAAACAAGATTTTCAGGATAGAACAAAAAGAAAAGCCGTAGTCACACGTTATAGGTACCAACCTAAACACTTTAATACCGTGTGACTACGGCTTTTCTTGGGTTTTAGTTTTTTACTTTTTAACTTTTCTGTAACTGGCGCAAGTTTCAAACTTCCTCTTATATACTCGTTCCTTACTTTATCCAGCCTAAGCTAGTACAATATAATCTAGAAATCAAGCAACAATAAATAATTGTATCTAATAAACGTAACAACTGCAATAAACTAATACAATAGAATTATGTAAATGTTTTAACTTTCTATCTCAAGTTCACGAAGTGTTCAGCGAATGTATACAACGGCTTAACATTACATTATACTATGCTAACAAGACGTAGACGATAAACCACATGCCTTGTTGGTCGAGTGGTCATAATCGCAACTTAGGTGTGTGAGATTCTTTTTTAGGGTTCCGTATATCAAAAGGAAAAAACCGGCCAAGAGCGTGTCGGGCCACGCTCAGTGTAGGGTTCCGTAGTTTCCCATCGTCACAATAAGTGTTCCCACTAATGGGTTTAAAGGTGGGTATCAATTATGCAAAATGATTTTCCTAGAAAGTCCTTATAAAGTTCTACTTTTCAGATTTTTTTCATATTTTCTAAACTTATGGTTCAAAAGTTAGAGGGGGGGGGGGGCACATTGTTTTAAATTTTACTTTTGGAGCGAGTATTTCCGAAATTATTGACATTATCAAAATATTAATTTAATAAACCCCTATTCATTTTTAAATACCTTTCCAACAATATATCACACGTTAGGGTTGAAATTAAAAAAAAAATCACTTCCCACTTTACATAGTTATGTGCCCTAATAAAACATTTTTTTCCATTTTTATTTTATCACTTTGTCGGCGTGATTGATACACATATTGGTACCTCAGCTTTCTAGTGCTAACGGTCACAGAGATTAAGCGAGAACGGACAGACGGACGGACAGACAGACATGGCGAAACTATAAGGGTTCCTAGTTGACTACGGAACCCTAATAGGATCACTCGTGTGTCTGTCTGTCTGTCTGTCCGTCTGCCACAGCCAATTTGCTCCGATTCCAATGGACTGATTTAGTTGAAAGGTACACATATGTATTTGTATGACCCAAACACGGACGTATATATATATGGAACAACTGCCTATCTGACCTCCACAACCCGTACTGGGTTATACGATACCCATTGGTAAGACTGGTTGTCAGACTTTCAGGTCACTGACTACCTGTTACGACTGCCAAATATCTATATATGGTAGCCGGGTGGTCACCGATCCACAGACCAACCTAGGCAAGCGCGGCTTAACCTAAAGAGCGACCCGAGTGGCAGATATTATTAAGCCTGAAGTATCTATTGTTCAAATACGATCTCCAATACTCAATACATGTTATAGTATCGACAGAGTAAGTGCCGTTATTTGACCTAAATAAGTAAACTTAGAGCAAAATAAACTAGCGCTATAAATTTAGGCTTTTCGTTATCAGAGCTATAACAGTTCGTTATAAAACTAGGCTGTTCTCGTGCTAAAGAAAATAAGTAAAAATGTTTTAAAAGTGGATTGTAACCTAGTTATTCGTGATAGGCGACTGTTTGGTCTAGTGGTCGCAAACGCTGGGTATGAGGTCCGATTCGATTCCCAGGTTGTGCCAAGTGTTATTGGGGTTCGCCATTAATAATTTGTCAGTAGCAACCTGATTGAAGGGTATAGGCTCGCCTCCTACAACTTAGAACTGACACATAGCTGGCGATATGTAAGGCAGAGGTGTACAGTAAGTACACCTCTGCCTTGCACTTCGGGGATTACAGGCGTGATGTTATGTTATAGGGCAGCAATTGAGATGTAGATTTCGAAAGACTACGTTTTTGGTGGCCGAGTGGTGCGCCTCAATTGGATTTGGGTAAGGACATCTGGCTAGACACGGAGATGGCCGATGGAGTAAGGCTTTGTCCGAGTGGTGGCCAAAGGTTACGCCAAAGAAATCAGGGTCGTCCTAAAGCTCGTTGGGTTGACGACATCGTCAAAGTCGCAAGAAACACCTGGATAAGGACACAGGGTAGGGAAATATGGCAGAAAAAAGGGGAGGCCTATATAACGGTGAAGGAAAACATCGTGAGGAAACCGGCATGTCTTAGAACCAAAAAATTTGAAGACAAATGACATCTACAGACCTGCACTGGGCCCGCGTGGTGGATTATAGCTCATCCCTCTCCTAGAGAGGAGGCCTGAGTCCCTGCAGTGGGAACATTCCACGCTGATGAAAGCCAACCGCGGGTGATTCCGGGCTGATATGATGATGATGAGATATATTGTAACAAACTTCCACACTTTTGTAACAAAACAACATCTCGTGTTAGAAATCCTACTATCCTACTAATCCTACTAATATTATAAATGCGAAAGTTTGTGAGGATGGATGGATGTTTGTTCCACTTTCACGCCAGAACGGCTGAACGGATCTGTATGAAATGTGGCACAGAGATAGATTATAATCTGGAATAACACATGGGCTATATATTAGCGCTATAATAGCTTAGGGGGGTGAGCAATATTGCATTACTAGCTGATGCCCGCGACTTCGTTCACGTGGAAAAATGTGTGTCTGTCTTGTTGATCCAGTAGCCCTAAGCGCGACTACTGAGCATGAAGTCCGGAATTTGATTCCCGATACGGGCAAAGGGTTTTCTAATTAGAGGCCACAGAGTCTCGTTATGTGCCCGGTTGATGGCAATAGCCCATAGTACATCAAAACGTCAATCGTCCCCATTTACATGGCGCTTCAAGATCACTGCGAAATAACGGTGTACGATTAGGTACACCACTACCTAACCCTTTCGGAATTACAGGCGTGATCATGTCTATAGATGTGCATAAATACTTTTGAACTGCCAAATCTTGTCTAAGTTATTTTATTGTGATCATCATCCACACGTTCCTTGGTGGCAGCACCTGCCTCCCTAAAAACCACTATTCTTATTTTATTTACCTACATGAACCTCAAAAATAGGTAAAACGTGCATAATAAGTTCATCCTCTGTTGGCTGAAAAAAATCTTTAGAAAATAGAATATTCCCATCTGCCTCCAGATTCCTGACGATTCTCTCCTATTTGAATCAGTTTATTTGCTAAGACGCCTGCTTCGTGGTCGTTGTACAGTTAACATAAGACGCAGATTTTTGCTCCTGGTCCACAGCGACGACGCTTTGACACATTATGTGTTTATTTCATCCACCGGTGTGTCCCCTGCAATGACTGGCAGGGTCTGACTACAATCGCCTGTGATCAACACAACAACGCTGTCCTGCAAGCTGCGGTTCAACGCCTCTAATGCATGCTTGTGCGATATTGTGCACTCGTCCCATATTAGTACTGTTGGCACTGGATGGAAAAAATATTCGGAAAATAGAATTGGCCCATCTGCGTCCGATTCCAGACTTATCTCTCCTTTTTTCTCGCAGTTTTTGGTGATGTTGCAATTTAGGGCAAGATTCAGCGGCAATTTGGAAACGGAATGTGCAATTATTGTGTAGTCGGGCTATTGTAAAACAAAGTTGCAGCAATGCCCGAGGAACCCACAGCCACACAGCTATATGACGGCACGGTTGGCGAAGTGGCATGGCTGGGCGATTGATTGTGGCGCTGCTTGCCTTATTTTACTTTCGTTTTATTTTCGTACTGTGTGTATTCGTAATTTTTTTATTCAGAAAATACAAAATTTGATTCGTCAAATGTACAACGCCATCTATCGAAGACGAAGTCAAAATTTAATGCACAGAAAACGAACACACTTTAAGGTTTATATTATAGGCCTTGTAGATTCTCAAAGCAGTGTCATTTAGACTATATAAGAGTACCTTAGCTATCATAACTTTTTGAAAAAATAGATTTTAAAGTTATCTTGTGAACACATTTATTACTTAGTATCAATTTGGTGTAATAGATGTCGTTGCATGTATGTATCTTTCGTGATGACGATAGGTAAGTTCTTCTTTTTTAATCAATCAATGCTCGATGACCTCAGTGGAGCTTCCGAAATAGTTGGTCTTAAAATGAACATGGACAAAACCAAGGTTACGTTGAATGTCCTTGTATCACCTACTCTTATCAAGATCGGAGACACTACACTTGAAGTTGTGGACGATTATGTCTACCTGGGACAAACGGTCCAGTTCGAGAAAGAGGTCAATCGACGAATCCTACTCGGCTGGGCAGCGTTCGGGCAGTTGCGCGGTATCTTCTCGTCCAACTTACGACAGTGTCTCAAGACGAAAGTCTATGACCAATGTGTGCTGCCAGTGATTAGATATGGGACCGAAAAATGGTCGCTCACAATGGGCCTCATCAGAAATCTCAAAGTCACCCAAAGGGCAATGGAGAGGGCTATGCTCGGAGTTTACTTTCGTGATCGAATCAGAAATGAAGATATCCGCATGAGAATCAAGGTTACCGACGTAGCCCGACGATTCGCCAGACTTCAGTGACAATGGGCACATTATTCGCAGAACGGATGGCCGATAGGCCGAAAAGTTGTGGAGTGGCGACCGCGAACCGGAAGATGTTGCGTTGGAAGGCCTCCCGACAGACTACAGACAAAAATTTCTAAAACACGCCAATTGAAAACATTTTTTTTTTAATAATATGTTCAATGTACAGAAAATCCACGTCTACACAATTATTATTATGTATTTAGATTTATTATCACTTTTTGTTGTTTTTATAATTATTTTAAAATCATAAAGCATCAAAATAAAAACAAATACCAAAAAAATACAAAAAGTGAAAACCGATTGGGGATCGAACTCGCGAACATTTATAAACAGTTTTGGAAATCTTACATCATTATAAAAAACACAAAAAGAAGGCACTGACTGAGATTTGAACTTGCATACCATTGTTTACAGGTAGGTTGCCGAACCGTTAGGCTACTTTCATCTGTATCAAAAAGTTTGAAATAGCCGTTCGCTTTTAATTCATAGTATGACAGAAGATAGCTGTCAAACAGTTGAAAAATATGCACATAATGCAATATTGCTCACCCCCCTAAGCTATTATAGCGCTAATATATAGCCCATGTGTTATTCCAGATTATAATCTATCTCTGTGCCACATTTCATACAGATCCGTTCAGCCGTTCTGGCGTGAAAGTGGAACAAACATCCATCCATCCTCACAAACTTTCGCATTTATAATATTAGTAGGATGTGCATATTTTTCAACTGTTTGACAGCTATCTTCTGTCATACTATGAATTAAAAGCGAACGGCTATTTCAAACTTTTTGATACAGATGAAAGTAGCCTAACGGTTCGGCAACCTACCTGTAAACAAGGGTATGCAAGTTCAAATCTCAGTCAGTGCCTTCTTTTTGTGTTTTTTATAATGATGTAAGATTTCCAAAACTGTTTATAAATGTTCGCGAGTTCGATCCCCAATCGGTTTTCACTTTTTGTATTTTTTTGGTATTTGTTTTTATTTTGATGCTTTATGATTTTAAAATAATTATAAAAACAACAAAAAGTGATAATAAATCTAAATACATAATAATAATTGTGTAGACGTGGATTTTCTGTACATTGAACATATTATTAAAAAAAAAATGTTTTCAATTGGCGTGTTTTAGAAATTTTTGTCTGTAGTCTGTCGGGAGGCCTTCCAACGCAACATCTTCCGGTTCGCGGTCGCCACTCCACAACTTTTCGGCCTATCGGCCATCCGTTCTGCGAATAATGTGCCCATTGTCACTGAAGTCTGGCGAATCGTCGGGCTACGTCGGTAACCTTGATTCTCATGCGGATATCTTCATTTCTGATTCGATCACGAAAGTAAACTCCGAGCATAGCCCTCTCCATTGCCCTTTGGGTGACTTTGAGATTTCTGATGAGGCCCATTGTGAGCGACCATTTTTCGGTCCCATATCTAATCACTGGCAGCACACATTGGTCATAGACTTTCGTCTTGAGACACTGTCGTAAGTTGGACGAGAAGATACCGCGCAACTTCCCGAACGCTGCCCAGCCGAGTAGGATTCGTCGATTGACCTCTTTCTCGAACTGGACCGTTTGTCCCAGGTAGACATAATCGTCCACAACTTCAAGTGTAGTGTCTCCGATCTTGATAAGAGTAGGTGATACAAGGACATTCAACGTAACCTTGGTTTTGTCCATGTTCATTTTAAGACCAACTATTTCGGAAGCTCCACTGAGGTCATCGAGCATTGATTGATTAAAAAAGAAGAACTTACCTATCGTCATCACGAAAGATACATACATGCAACGACATCTATTACACCAAATTGATACTAATTAATAAATGTGTTCACAAGATAACTTTAAAATCTATTTTTTCAAAAAGTTATGATAGCTAAGGTACTCTTATATAGTCTAAATGACACTGCTTTGAGAATCTACAAGGCCTATAATATAAACCTTAAAGTGTGTTCGTTTTCTGTGCATTAAATTTTGACTTCGTCTTCGATAGATGGCGTTGTACATTTGACGAATCAAATTTTGTATTTTCTGAATAAAAAAATTACGAATACACACAGTACGAAAATAAAACGAAAGTAAAATAAGGCAAGCAGCGCCACAATCAATCGCCCAGCCATGCCACTTCGCCAACCGTGCCGTCATATAGCTGTGTGGCTGTGGGTTCCTCGGGCATTGCTGCAACTTTGTTTTACAATAGCCCGACTACACAATAATTGCACATTCCGTTTCCAAATTGCCGCTGAATCTTGCCCTAAATTGCAACATCACCAAAAACTGCGAGAAAAAAGGAGAGATAAGTCTGGAATCGGACGCAGATGGGCCAATTCTATTTTCCGAATATTTTTTCCATCCAGTGCCAACAGTACTAATATGGGACGAGTGCACAATATCGCACAAGCATGCATTAGAGGCGTTGAACCGCAGCTTGCAGGACAGCGTTGTTGTGTTGATCACAGGCGATTGTAGTCAGACCCTGCCAGTCATTGCAGGGGACACACCGGTGGATGAAATAAACACATAATGTGTCAAAGCGTCGTCGCTGTGGACCAGGAGCAAAAATCTGCGTCTTATGTTAACTGTACAACGACCACGAAGCAGGCGTCTTAGCAAATAAACTGATTCAAATAGGAGAGAATCGTCAGGAATCTGGAGGCAGATGGGAATATTCTATTTTCTAAAGATTTTTTTCAGCCAACAGAGGATGAACTTATTATGCACGTTTTACCTATTTTTGAGGTTCATGTAGGTAAATAAAATAAGAATAGTGGTTTTTAGGGAGGCAGGTGCTGCCACCAAGGAACGTGTGGATGATGATCACAATAAAATAACTTAGACAAGATTTGGCAGTTCAAAAGTATTTATGCACATCTATAGACATGATCACGCCTGTAATTCCGAAAGGGTTAGGTAGTGGTGTACCTAATCGTACACCGTTATTTCGCAGTGATCTTGAAGCGCCATGTAAATGGGGACGATTGACGTTTTGATGTACTATGGGCTATTGCCATCAACCGGGCACATAACGAGACTCTGTGGCCTCTAATGAGAAAACCCTTTGCCCGTATCGGGAATCAAATTCCGGACTTCATGCTCAGTAGTCGCGCTTAGGGCTACTGGATCAACAAGACAGACACACATTTTTCCACGTGAACGAAGTCGCGGGCATCAGCTAGTAACGCTATAAATAAAGTGTTCACACTTTGTACATTAAGTGCGGTGAGCGGCCGTGCCCGTAACGGCACTTGTTCGACACTTTCCGAACGTCGATACAAAGTTATGTCGAGCGCTCTTGTGTTATATTGTCGTGGTACGAGAAAGGAATAGATGAATTGATTGGCTATTTTTAGGGTTCCGTACTTCGATCAATAATAGTACTAGATTAAGCATCAGGAACAAAACTGAGTCGCTCAAGTGGCCACGATTGCACACACGTAAACATCTACATAACATCTTAGAAAAAAGTTCAATATTATTAACAACTTCAGATGATTATAAACCTTAACACTTAAACATAACGTTTAATTATCATTGTAAAGTATATTTATTTAAGCCCTTTCATCGGAGAAAGATTAGAAGCAAAACATTTTAAATGTCGCTCCAAAATAAAAAGTCATCATTACAAAAATATTCATTCTAAAATGAAACTTAAACTCTAAGCAATACGGTTAAAAGCATTTTGTGTACAATGTCGTGCTTATTCTATTGCGGAACCAGCGTTCCCTGTTCAAGAACATGATACAATAGTTGGTGCGTTGTAGCAAACATTGGCCAAACAATTATAATATTCGCTGATTTAATTATATTTACAGTTTATTTATGTTTAAATATTATGAAAAAGCACGTAATGACATTAAATTACCGAAAAAAAGATATTCCTTCCAAAACTTTGGTGTTACGGTGGTTATTTACGCAGTTCTTGAACGCATACTGCGGTATTTTGACGTCTTAATGTTGGCTATGATTGGACCATACTAATTTGAAATAAGACCACAAATACGTTTGTGGTCTTATATTTCGGGCCGTTTTTGAAGCGCTTATCGGGAATCTAGTACATTATTGATCGAAGGTTCCGAACCCAAAGGGTAAAAACGGGACCCTATTTACTAAGACTTCGCTGTTTGTCATTTTTAGGGTTCCGTAGTCAACTAGGAACCCTTATAGTTTCGCCATGTCTGTCTGTCCGTCCGTCCGTCCTCGCTTAATCTCTGGGACCGTTAGCACTAGAAAGCTGAAATTTGGTACCAATATGTGTATCAATCACGCCGACAAAGTTGTAAAATAAAAATGGGAAAAAAATGTTTTATTAGGGTAGCCCCCCTATGTAAAGTGGGAAGTGATTTTTTTTTTAATTTCAACCCTAACGTGTGATATATTGTTGGAAAGGTATTTATGTAAAGTGGGAAGTGATTTTTTTTTTAATTTCAACCCTAACGTGTGATATATTGTTGGAAAGGTATTTAAAAATGAATAGGGGTTTACTAATATCATTTTTTGATAATGTCAATAATTTTGGAAATAATCGCTCCAAAAGTAAAAAATAATGTGTCCCCCCCCCCTCTAACTTTTGAACCATAAGTTTAGAAAATATGAAAAAAATCTGAAAAGTAGAACTTTATATGGACTTTCTAGGAAAATCACTTTGAACTTGGATGGAAACAACAGATGGAAACAGCAGTTAACCAATATAATTTGGTCCCTGAATCGTATGAGCGCCTTTACAATCTAGAGGTCAAGTTTCATTGGCCCATAGAAGAAATTGTATAAATTATAGCATACCGTTTTGGTACGGAACCCTTCATGTGCGAGTCCGACTCGCACTTGGCCAGTTTTTTTTTCTCAAGAACAACGATAGCTAGACAGTTGAAATTTTCACAAATTATGTATTTCTGTTGCCGCTATAACAACTAATATTTAAGAGGGGGCTCCCATACACCAAACGCGATTTTTTTGCCGTTTTGGTACCCTACGGCGTACGGGCGTACCCTTTAGCGTTCTGTAGTTTTTGCCTACCCCATGGGAAATGTTGTGGATTTACGAATGTATGTAAATAATTCGGTTGTTTCGCCCACTAGTTGTAGCTCCACTTTACCGGATATTTAAAATTATTTTTTCCAATTTCGCCCAATGAATAAATCACAACATAATGGCTATTCTTTTGAATCCGTCTGCCTACTGCCTATACCCTCGTCCTTCAGTTTCCAATTAGAGAAAGTCGGCCTCGACCTTCCACCGATAGCATAGTGGTGCTCCTCAATAATTCATAAGCGATCGACCCGCACTCTGTGACGTAAGGAATACTACAATTAGTGTAGTTATGAACTCCTGGTAGTCAAAGAAGCCAGTTCATAACATCAAGCCTGTTACCGCGTAGGGTTCGACAGAGATGTTTCTAATACTACACCCCCCTTTTGCTAGTTATGTGCCATGTAATAGGGAGCGAGCCTATTGCTAACAACCAGGCACGAATAAATTATGGCTGCACGTGCACACTCTCAGTGACGTAAATAATACTACAAGTGTTCTTATGACCTCCCGGTAGTCAAGTAAGAGAAGCCAGTTCATAACATCAAGCCTGTTACAGCACTTACAGCGTAGGGTTCGACAATAGTTCGATAGTTCGTCATGTTTCAATAGTACACACCCGTTTTGCTAGTTATGAGCCATGTAATAGGGAGCGAGCCTATTGCCAACAACCGGGCACGAATATATTGTGGCTGCACGTGCACACTCTCAGTGACGTAAGGAATACTACTAGCGTTCTTCTATACTCCTGGTAGTCAAAGAAGCCAGTTTATAACATCATGCCTGTAATCCCCAAAGGGTTAGTCAGAAGGGTTAGGTTTAAGTTCCATGTAATAGGTGGCGGGCCTGTTGCCATCAACCGGTCTACAGGACTGTATTTCGTTACTTCGAAGTTCGAAATACCGAAGTACGGTATACAGAAAGTTCGTGAGTCCGAATTACGTTAGTCAGAATGTACGCTATGACGAAGTACGGTATTCAGAATGTACACTATCGCGAAGTACGGTACACCGAAAGTTTGCTACTACGAAGTACTGTATTCAGAATGTACACTATCGCGAAGTACGGTACATCGAAAGTTTGCTACTACGAAGTACTGTATTCAGAATGTACACTATCGCGAAGTACGGAACACCGAAAGTTTGATACGACCAATTACTCAATAATTATGAGGAATATTCATCATTAGAGAGTATTTCGAATTAGTCAAGTATTATAAATGATGATAGTCTCGATCGAATCGAAGGCTTTCTCGTAGTCCACAAATGCTAAACAGAGAGGCAGGAGATACTCTTTAACCACCAATTACTCAATAATAAATGAGAATATTCCTCATCGAGATTCTGAGAGAGTATTTCGAAATGTACACGATGTGAGGATAAATGACCTAAAACAGTGACTATAGCTACTGAAATAAAAAAATCGTAATTTAAATAAGTAAAAGCATTTTAATCTATTCAAAATAAACTTAAAACTTAGGGTAAAAAAAAACTAAATTAACTTTTTTTTTTTTTATTCAGTAGACTAGCTGAACCCGCGCATGCGTAGCAATGCGTTTTTCCTACCTACCTATCTACTACCCTACCTACTACCTTACGTACTACCCTACCTACTACCCTACGTACTACCCTACCTACTACCCAACCTACTACCCTACCTACTACCCTACGTACCTAAAAAAAAAAAAAGTATCCTATGTCCTTCTCCTGGTTCTTAGCTACCTCCCTACCAATTTTCAGCTAAATCCGTCCAGCCGTTCTTGAGTTATAAATGGAGTGACTTGTAAAACCTATTTGCACAATAATCATCATTTATAATACTTGACTAATTCGAAATACTCTCTAATGATGAATATTCCTCATAATTATTGAGTAATTGGTCATATCAAACTTTCGGTGTTCCGTACTTCGCGATAGTGTACATTCTGAATAAAGTACTTCGTAGTAGCAAACTTTCGGTGTACCGTACTTCGCGATAGTGTACATTCTGAATACAGTACTTCGTAGTAGCAAACTTTCGGTGTACCGTACTTCGCGATAGTGTACATTCTGAATACCGTACTTCGTCATAGCGTACATTCTGACTAACGTAATTCGGACTCACGAACTTTCTGTATACCGTACTTCGGTATTTCGAACTTCGAAGTAACGAAATACAGTCGGTCTACAGATATTCTTTTTAAATTACATTGAGGTTCCTAAAACCATTTCTTCTCAAAGTCAATCGTTTGAGAGATAGACACTTGCAAAATGTAACCTTGCAAACTAAATAAGAGAATGAAAAATCTGAAAAAAATATATACTGTACAACTCAATGAAAACTTTCAACCAAAATTGGTTAGCAGTTTTTAAGATATACCACATTTTTAAAAACCGCAAGGATAACTTTGTCATTTATACAAACACAATAAAAAACAAACTTTAAAGGGAAGCCCCCTTTAAAGTTTGTTTTTCAAGCCCTGCTACGATGCGCGATGGTACGAAACCCTTCATATGCGAGTCCGGCTCACACTTGGCCAGATTTTCAGGCAAAAAGGCATTGATATAATAAAACCCTAGATGCACAGTCTCGAACAAAACAAACAGTCGAAGCTGTCGCCAAACACTCACCAATACACGCACTACTACATGTAGTTATCGTCACTATAAACATATTTTTTTTGGCAAATTCAACCTTACGCAGATTCCTTTTACAATGCAGTTATAAAAAGCAATATAAAAAGTATTTTGTACGACCGTGCAGAGACGCGAGCGACGCGAGACTATTTGAAATGAGTTCATTGTGAACTCATTTTAAGCGGACGATTTTGAGACGCGGAGTGTGTATCTTGGGTTTTATTATATCAATGCAAAAAGGTGACAAAATAATATGAATAGTTCTAATTACTTAGCTTACCTTACAATTAATGAAACTTCTCGCTTCTTTGAAAATATTCTTAAGTTAATTACCTGTAAAAGACAAAAAATAATTAGTATGATATAATAAACTATTAAAATAAAATAAAAACGCTTTGACGAGAGTACAAAAGTGTTCAAGTTAATTGCCATTCCAGTGCTCAAAAAATACCAAGAAAAGCAAAGAAAAGAAGACTTTCATCTTTCTTTTATACGTTTCGCGTAGCTAAATATCCATAAAAACAGCTCGGGTCGACCTTTAGGTTAAGCCGCGGTTACTAGTGAAAGACAAAGAAAGAAAAAATATTTATTGCCGCAGAAATATTATAAATAAAAAAACTAAATGTGGCACTCGGAGACTGCCGCGGTAAAGCTATTGCATAGCATTTTTTATCAACAGCAAATAATTAATTATTTAATTTGACAACCTCAGTTGACAACCTTGTTATTTTCCGTAACCATAGCAACCTGGTTGAATACTGAATCTTGAATATTTTCGTTAGGGAATTGCTGGATTCGCTCTCCACGCTCAAGGCCCGCGATAGAAGCTATGCAATAGCTTAAAAAAGCGGTAAACACACAACTTACAACTAATAATAACAAAAAAAAATAGGTACAAAAAAGAAAAAACAAGTTTGCGTTTACATACACTTAAAAAAATGGAACACAACTGCGACAAATAGGTTACCACTCAGCGTGGTGCTGTGCTATGGGGACCCACAGCACAGCGCTGGTTTTCAGTGGTAACCCTTGAAACAAAAACGTACGAACGTAGTGGATGAATTACCACCCATTAATGGAAATCCCTGAAAGGTTAGGCAGAGGTTTACCTAATAGTATATACGCCTACATTTCACCAGTTTTGTTTGTTTACGTCCCATTAAATATAGGAGGCGAGCCTCCTATTGCTATTATTGGTTTTTTATTCGTGTACTTTTTCCGTCCAAAATAATACTAAAATACTTTATATAACTCTCAGTGACCAGGGTAACATGATGAGCAAGGAGGTCAACATAAACAACGGGACGGTCGTCCATCGCTGGGCCGGCTCCAACTGATCCGGCAGATATCCGCCGGATATCACCCCGTAACGCCGACTCAGCCCTGACCTATTTATGAGATGTACTGTTTACCTTAACTAGGTTCTTCCCGCGGTTTCACCCGTAGCCTCAAAAACGGTGAAGGAAAACATCGTGAGGAAACCGGCATGTCTTAGAAACAAAAAATTCGAAGACATGTGACATATACCAACTCGCACTTGGGCCCACGTGGTGGATTATAGCCCATTCCTCTCCTAGAGAGGAGGCCTGAGTCCCTGTAGTGGGAACATTATAGGCTGATATAAATGTTGAATTAATTTCTGTTTTTTTTTTCAAAATTTTAGGCTCAGTAGTTTTAGAGATATCGGGGGGAATGTTCGGACAGACAGACACACGAGTGATCCTATAAGGGTTCCGTTTTTTCCTATTGAGGTATGGAACCCAAAAAGTGCCTTAATCGTTAAGGTCCCCCTTTTACCAGCATGTTCTGAAAATTTCCTTCTTGTGGAAATCCTCATCGGTCAAGTATGGAAAATCTAACTGACGGTTCTAGCTGTTCCTATAAATGCTTCTCAAGTACAAACTTATGCCCAAGACTATGCATTACTGAAGCAAGCAAAGCCAAACTCCTGAAACCTTGAATTGACGTCGACAGTAACAGTCGAAGTCGAGAGCCCAACATTCGAAGTCGCCAGCCCAACATTCTAAGTCATAAGTCGAAGTCGACGGAAGTCTGTCCCCGTGCCCGCTGTAACACAGCCGTGACCTATATATAGCTGAGACAGGCCGCCTCTCACACCGAGTTCAACCAACGAACGTTGTTACAAATTAATTTGAATCGCAGATTCTGGTAATGAAAAATTTATACTTGGTTAGAAATTACTGGGATTCTAAGCTTATAATGAAAATGATTTAGTGTGATTGAAAACCTTGGTCGTTCTCTGTATGAAGAGCACTTTAAATACCTACATCGAAGGGCAACCAACATAATATAAGTAACAACACGCCTGTAATTCCCGAAAGGTTAGACAGAGATGTACCCATCATTACACACACATTTCACCAATTATTTTAAGACCCATGTAATACTTAGAGGCCGAGCCTATTGCCAAACACAAATTCAGCCTCCGTAGTTCATCATCATCATCATCATCAGCCATAAGACATCCACTGCTGGACAAAGGCCTCCCCCATAGAACGCTATACAGAACGGCAGCCTGCCGTTTGCATCCACCGTTTGCCCGCGACTCTCACGATGTCGTCGGTCCACCTGCCGGCTTAGCATGACCACCGAAGAAATGGGTTTTGTCGACGGAAGAATCGACAAAATGACAAATTGTTTTAAATTCATTTTAATTTCATGTCAAATTCTATGGAAAAATCTTTGTCTATTAGTGGTAGAATAGAGATAGAATCGCCATGCTACGGGGGCTGGTGGGAGGCCTACCAACGCTGCGTCTGCTGGTTTGTGGTCGCCAATCGAGAACCTTCCTACCCCATCGGTTGTCGGTTCTTCGAGCGATGAGGTGGTGTGGATGTGACTCCGTAGTTGCTACAAAAAATTCCTCATGGAAACACCCAATAAAACTTTGCCCAACCGGGGAATCGGAACTAAGACCTCATGCTCAGTAGTAGCCGTTGCGGCCACTAGACCAACGAAGCAGTCACATACTACTACCAGGATCCGACATGTTGATTCATATCTATAACTAGCTTTTGCCCACGGCTTCGCCCGCGTGGATGTCGGTTTAACTACAAAAATGACGATTTTCCATACAAACTTTCATCCCCTATTTAACTCCCTTAGGGGTTGAATTTCCAAAAACCCCTTCTTAGTGCTCCCCTACATTATAATAGGAAGCCGTGTGCAAAATTTCACATTCCTAGGCCCAGTAGTTTCGGCTGTACGTTGATATGTCAGTCAGTCAGTTCTCCTTTTATACAATACTAGCTTTCGCCCACGGCTTCGCCCGCGTGTATGTCGGTTCAACTACAAAAGTGACGATTTTCCATACAAACTTTCATCCCCCTTTTCACCCCCTTAAAGGTTAAATTTCCAAAAACCCCTTCTTAGTGCTCCCCTACATTATAATAGGAAGCCGTGTGCAAAATTTCACATTCCTAGCCCCAGTAGTTTCGGCTGTACGTTGATATGTCAGTCAGTCAGTTCTCCTTTTATATATATTTACAGATAATAATAATCGTTTTAGTTTAGTTTAATTTAGTTTTACAAACAAATCATTAGGATCTCACCTTGGTTTACACCCGTGAGATTCTTAAAATACCAGGTACCTGAGAAAACGAAAGTTTAAAACCACAATAATAAGATATAAGAAAGGGCACATTTACAATAAGATAATAACAGTTACAATAGAGCACAGTTGTTTTTTTTGCCTGAACTAGGTTGAACCTGTGTTTCAGGCTGATTCCTAGCCAACCACCCTAACCCTAATCTGTTTAAGTCGCGAGTAAACAGGCTTCTACTGGGTAAGCTCGTTCCATCGTCGACATCATCTCTGCCCTCAGGGCAAGATTGAAGTCAAGAGCAGGCCCATTTATAATTTAAAAAAAAAAAAACCATCTAGCAACTATGTATGTCTGAAGTCGCGAAGTGAAAGGGAAAATAATTGTTAATAATATCAATCCTCGTCGTATGACAAGAATCTAGTGAAAGCAACGACAGATATACAAATTATCTTGATTTGCCGGCATGCGGTACTTGTGGACTCGGTCGTTAGTACTGTGACGATACTTGCAGACATTCTCGTAAGTTAGAGCTAGTTCAAGCCAATCTCGTTAGCTAGAGCAGGTGGTTAAGCCAAAAGTAGCAGGTTCGTTCCAATAACTGGAGCGCTAAGCGGCAATTTTCACGATAAATGATGCTTTAAAGTAAACGTAAGCAGACAGTCAATCAATCAAGCATTTATTTCTAAGTAGGCCAATAACAGGCACTCTTGAATTGTCGACACAAATCACTACACAAAAACTCCTGCACCAATGGATAGTGATCCTTGAGGATCACGTAGTAAGGTTTCCCATCGGGGCTGCCGGTTGTTCGAAAGATATATCGCGGCCTCGACACAAAGGGCTAAGAAAGAACATGGGTGGTTTTTTGTCAGTAGAAGTCTGACACTTCCTACAGCTCTGCCCAGAGCGGGAGGAGTCATTTGATGATTTCCCACCTTCCCACCAAAACAAAAGGCCCATGATTCCCGGTGCTAGTTTGGGTAGGGAACACTGGGGTGGATTTTTAGTCAACTAGACTTTGACAGACCCCTCCGCTCTGGCCGGGGCGGTATTTGATTTTCCACCCCGGAACAAAATGAGAGGTGGTGATTTTTAAAGATTTTGTATACTTTGGTTTTAAAAATGTATTGAATAAGAGAAATAAATAGTCACTTCGGTGTAACAGCCAGCCGCTATTATTGTTTGCCACTAAAAGATGATCCGGCGACCATCGCGGTTTGTCTCATGTTACGCTTCACAAAGTACACGCAGTTCGCTAAGAATTCTATTATTTATCCTCATCATTATTTTAGTTATATCATCGAGGGGCTTGTGGCTACATGATCACAGCTGCACGGTCGAGCTTCGAGGTTATGCAATGCTAGCCAGGAGATGGGTTACCATTTACCATACATTCAAAATTAAAAGTTAGGTTTTCCAATTTAGCTGAAAATCAGCTTATTAGACGTTAAAATTACATAAATAACCCGTCACACGATTCCCAAACCACAGCAACTTTTGAAAGCCAGAATCAACAGTGAAGCCCACCAGAAAAGCACCAAGAAGATGAAGCCGACGAAGTCCCAAATAAACAATTAAACTATCTTCGATCCCGCAACGAAATTAATCAGACAAGAATAGCGGCGGAGTACGAAAAGCCATTTCCACATCCCTCCATATCAGCAGGAGACAGAACAGAACAATGCCAAAAGGTAAATATGCTTTTGTCCTCCAAAACGCTAACCGTAGACACTTCCTAGTGCTTACGCAGCCCGGGGAAGAAGTGGTGGAACAGACTCCAGCAATATTACGTGTTGCCGAGTTAGCTCCGTGCCTCAGAAAGCACGTTAAGCCGAGTTGGTCCCCGCTGTCATTTTTAGATCTCTAACAGTCGGATCGGAACAAGTAGGCAGTAGCCTTTATGTTTGACAACCAGTCTTACCAAAGGGTATCGTTATACCCAGTAGTAACTGGGTTCCACAACCCAACATTGCATTCTGTCGCTTCCATTTGAAAGGCGAATTCAGTTGCATCTGGTTTGATTAGAAGCGGATAAATCAAAAGCTTCACTCAATTCTGACAATGCAAGGCAACCAGTCGAAATACTCGTGTGTCAAACTTATATAGTCAACGAATGTTGTTGATTTGTAATAAAAATTAACAGCATTGTAAATGCGAGTACATGTTACACCAGTGATTGTTACACAATTATGACGCTTACTGTTTAAAATTTTAATGACTACATCGATTAAAATCGCTTGTCACGCGTCAATTCAGATTTATAAGTACCTAAATAAAGATTTCAGCGTAGTTCATTAAGGAGTGCATAATAATAAAAACGCCGCCGGCACGGTTTACATTACGCGCTGAACAAACAAGCGTCCGTCGTGTTTACATAGCGAGCGATCAATGTAAACAAAATAACTATTGATCGACGATTTTTCTTGGAGATTTGTTAAAAGCGTCTGTGTTGTGTATGTTCACGCTGGTCATGGAGTAGATAGAATTGCAGAAGGTTAGGTCTTTGTAACGTGTGAAAACAACGCATACATAGGGTGCGAGTGCAGTGGAGTGCATTAGGGGCCGACAAGCCCATAAGACTGATCAGAAACCTTAACATCATGAAGAGTACTAAGAGTAGTAAGGGCAAGTTCTGCTGTATGGCGTGTATGTACATCCACCGTTCGCGAAAAATATTACTGGGAAAAGACTTTTTTGGGGGTGAAAAATCATATTTTACGGTAAAACTTAAGGCCAGGTTGCAGTACTTTGTTTTTATGTACGCACGACCTCGCCCCCCGCCCTGCCGCGCGAGCGATATAATGCTTAAATTTTGACTGTTTTTTGCTTCTTGGAGAAAAACTATAAAAAATTATACAATCTGTTTTCACCATTTACTTCAGAATAAAAAGTTCTATCTACTGATATAACTTTCATATAAATTCATGATGAAATGTCTTAGCAGTACACGTTTGAAATTGTGATTTAGAGTCATGTTTGATAAAAAAAGTATCGAGCCGATCATTCTAAATCGCGTTTCTATCTTTACGATTTACTAGAGAGTATGTTCAATTTTTATGTAATGATTTTTATTTATTAAAAAACTCGTATTTAGTTCGATTTTTATAGGTTCAGAAATCTTAAAATTACTGCAACCCCGCCTTAACGTAACACACTCTAAAGTTCATGCTGGTGGATGCTTTGTATAGTAAACGGGTCATTAAGGTAATTAAAGTTTTATGACCTTAAAAACAAGTATTAAAAAAATCACTTGGGAAAAACTTGGAACTTTGACCTCTAATATCTCCGTAACTAGTATGCTATGCTGCTTCATAAATATTAATCGTACTCTTCGTGATTTACCGCCCTTCCAGGTTAAGCACATCTAAATGATCCTTCTGTGCCCTATCTACTCCGGTCTACGTGCCACATTGTAGCCTGTTAGTTGCTGAGTGGTTGTTAGATCGCTTATTAGCGCTGATGGATGGATGGATGGATAGTGGTTGATGGCTGCTCGCGTTTATCGATCATGTTGTAAGCGCTGGTGATGGATCAGACACTTCTCAAATGTGTGTATGTGCGTCAAACAATGATGTTTGTCTGAAGGTAAAACATTTTAATGAATTTAACGTCTGTAGGTTATCTATCTCTGATTACTCTGGCAGAAGCGTTTAAATTGCGGAGATGTGGTGAAGGTCAGATAGGCAGTCGCTCCATGTAAATACTGGTACTCAGCTACATCCAGTTAGACTGGAAGCCGACCCCAACATGGTTGGAAAAATACAGGCAGATGATGACGTCCTAAGCTTAGAAATTTATTTATTTAGGCGAAAACACTCTAACTATTCCGATCTCTGGTGGTCTACATTGTAAAATCTTATTCGAGTGTAGAAGAGATGGCGCTAGACACTCTATATAGCTCTGTCGCTTTCCCACACTTGAATGAAATTTTAAAAAATCTACTATAAGGCGTCATGATGACAACCCCACTAGTTACAAAGAATGGGAAAGCCTATTACCATCAAGCGGACACATGCAGACATCGGTCTGCTACTAAGAAATCCCTGAAGATACTTCCAACGTGATTTTCTAAACGAAACAAAACTACGATCAATTGAATCGTTTAACAATGCAGGCCGGTAGTAATTTGAGCAAATTACTTTGTTTAAAATGTGAGCAAATTGCTTTGTTTAGCTAAAGCAACAAAATACTAATGGAAAGAGAATGAAGAAACCAACTGCTGACAAACGAGGTTTGGATATTTTCAGCGAGTTTTAAAGCAGCACTCTAAAACGGCTTGCAAAATTATTCTTGATAATTCTTACTAATATTATAAACTAGTTTTTGCCCGCGGCTTCGCCTGTGTCTTCTGGATGTCGGTTAAACTACAAAAGTGTCGATTTTCCATACAAACTTTCATCCGCTTTTTAACTCCCCTAGGGGTTGAATGTCGAAAAATCCTTCCTTATTCCTTGTCTACACTATAAAGGGAACCTCTGTGCAAATTTTCAGCTTTCTAGGTCCAAGAGTTTGGGCTGGGCGTTGATGAGTCAATCAGTCATCAGAATGTAGAGGGATTTAAGAGTAGAGGAGGACCAAAGCAACGATGGATCGACTGTGTGAAGGATGATAGGGCAAGAAAGCCGCCGCGGAAGGCGCTCCGGGCGTCGGGGGTCACGCGATGACCTCCGGCCACCGTCGACGGGGGCCTGTGGACGGTGAGTAACGGGCTAGCTCGCCGTCCGGCCGTCGTCATGACGGCAACAGACCGTGTCAGCGGCGCGTACGTGTTCCACGCGCGCCTCAAAGAGATGTCAGCAAGGAGGGGCCACAAGGGCCGACGCCCGTCGGGGCTGTGGTTTGTCGAAAGGTTAACGCGGCTCCGACACATGGGCGAAGAAGGAACATGGGTTTGGTTTTTAGTCAGTAGAAGTCTGACACTCCCCTTCGCTCTGCCCAAGAGCGGGGGGGGTTATTCGATGATTTTCCACCCACCAAAAAAAAAAGGGGTATCTGATGAGATGACGAGTCAATAGAGAAGTACGGAAGAAGAAGACATGCTGCGCCGCCGACCACAAATAAATTAGGATAAGGGCAAGAGAATGTTGAAGAGTTTCTAGACTCCAGTCTGGCAAACGAGATCTAGTGTAAATATAGTTTTCATAACTACTCTACTAGTAAGTCTCTCTCTTATAAGTTAAAAACACAAACACTAACTGTTAGTAGAGAACGTTAGTATGTCCAAGAAGGAAGTCGTTCTCAGAGGAAACTCCACTATTAATCTTATTAGTTTCATTTCAACGCAAAGCATTTCCTACATCCCTGTCCACCCCTTCTACAAACAGTTCTTAGTTATCATAATTCTCATTAAAGTTAAAATTGCGGTCTCTCCACAACCTCTGCGGCCCTGGTACGTAAGTTTGATTGGATTTTTACTTTGAGAGATGATTGAAAGGACTTACTTACCCTGTGAAAGTCAGTTTAATCATTTAAACAAACACATAAACCCTTCTTTTGGGCTTCGCCGCAGTCGGATAAAATGTTGATTTACATCAACAACATCACACGTGTAGTCTCACAACTGTAAGATAGAGTAGTACCTTTAATAAAGGCAACCATAATTATCCAGTTATTGGAGTCGAGCCTATTGGCATTAATTGAACATAACTTCCTACTCCGGGCTGTTGCAGAGCAATTTTTGATGAAAAAAAACCCAATAGCGCATTTAACGAATAAAGAAGGAAGTACTTTTCTTTTTTTTTCAGTATTCGACATGGAGAGACTGCTTATCTAATGTTTTTCACTTTTTACTCTAAAACTAAAAAAACTATGGATTTCAAACATGCAAAACTACATCATGCTTTGCAATTTTAATTTTAATTTCCACAGGTCTATTTGGTGACTCTACATCAACTTTACACAATTCATTATTTCATTCAGCTTAAGCTATTATCAGTATTTTAATGCTTGAAAGCATGAAGGCCGAATTCAAAAGGGCCAGCCAGCCCGATGCCCTTGATTCTCTGCAACCCTAATACTACGCTCCCCTCATTGTTTCGACCACTCGTATCCAAGTGACCTGTTTCTATCTAACTATACTAATATGCATACATTTTGTATACGATACCCAATTTGTAACAAAAGATCTTTGCTGTATATAAGGAATCTTTGTACAGTGGTAATCAAATAACTATAGCAGAAAGACTTAGTTTAGTGACGCGCTAAAAGACCATTGTACGGTCGAACCAGGTATTAGGTATACTGAGCCAGTTAACTTGCATTTACTTTTAAGATTACACAAATATATTTAGTTTAACATACTCATTTATGTGAATAGTGTAATTCTTATGAGAATAAATGATCATAAACCTATGCCAAACGCTTTCTAAAATAAAATAGGAATCAGTATTGTCAGTGTTCTAGAATTATAATAATTTCTGCGTGTATAACAAATAGCTTGTTCGACAATACAAAATAATGTTATATTATTATAAAATCAATACAACATTCACCGATTTCTATAAACATTTTCTAATAGGAGAGCATTTCCTTTTCTTTACAAATACATTCATGTCGAACATAACGTGCTATCGCATCCGCCTGCCGCCGTACGCATATCACAGCAATAATCATGGCACACGTTACGACCAGTTCCGACGCAAGCCTCCGACACAGTAGCGCCACCGATCTGACGTCAAATACATCTGTTCTCCTATACACACACCTTACGGAACTATTTCCATTGTCTCCCCTCTCACTCACACAAGCGAAAGAAACCGGAATTTCACGTCACGAATGAAAGAGACGGAGATACCTGTTGGGCGTCCCCCAGGGAACGATTCTTGGAAACACTTTGTTCCGTTTTATACATTGTAAAAGTTTGAAAGGGTTGTTTTGGTAAAACGTTTGTTTCGTCGAGTTGTTACTTTTTTATTGTCTTTGAGATTGGAGTCCTCGTTCTGGGCTAATTAATTTTCGGTAACAAAGGAGTTTTTTGAGTAATTGCGAGAGGTTGTTTGTAGGTCATACTTTTTGTGAGGCCACTTAATTATTCTGTGTTTTGAGATGAAAATTTTTGGGTCATTTTAGTGAGTGGTAATGAACACGGGTTGGAAATGCTTGCAATTGTTTTTGAGCTCTCGATGTTAATATTTTTTTCGTTTTTACTTTAACACAAGAAGGATTTTGATAACTTGTCATAATTAACATAATTGCTTTCTTGGACCTTTCGTATAGTATTCAAACGCAAGTACGCTCTCTCTAAAGCCGACGTTTATTCAGCTGGGATGGGATCCATACTAACAATTTAAGAATGAAGTTTATTTATCAAACAAAAATAATGAGCTCTAAAGTAACTCTACCTTTTCGCTTTGGACCTGTTTGCGATCAAATTTAGGACATAGACCATAAGTTTGAGCTAATGAAATAGAATACCTTTTATCCCTCTAACACGTTCTTGTGTGCTAATTTTGAAACCTAGTGATCCAAAATTCCCCAAATAATCGTGCAAATGAAGGGACACTTACATGTGTGTGTCCACTTATTTTGCTTAGCCTATTGTTTGCACATAGCAGGAACTAAATAAATGTTATCAATGTTTCTGACTCCGAACACAGGTTGACCGAAGCTAGAAAACCTGTTCAGGTGGAGATTCATTGATAACTCTGCCCTGTAGGGTGGTATTGCCCCACAAACGATAGGACAATTGCTATCGTGTCCTACCTGTTGTGTTGCTTGCATGTCACAGGACTGACGGAGTTTACTGAAAATGTTAAACTCGTCGCCAAATCATACTCTAAGAAGAAGTGGAATGTTTCTGACATTACAGATCCAATAAGAAAGAACATTCCTCGGCCGCTCAATGCATGTTTACGATTGAGGCCTGACGTTCGCGTGACTCGACGTGCGACACACGACTCCACGACGACGTCGAGTAAGTAAATAAATAACGAATGCCACGCGTGAGATTCCACTGCCTGTCATAACAGATGGTCTAACCCGTGTGGCCTGCGTGCGTGGTGGATTATGGCTCACTCACTCTTAGAGAAGATGTTTCTGTCTCGGTACATAATTGGTGTAAAAATATCCTTTGCGAATGCGTAAAGGCACTTGTTTCCTCGGCTCAGTCGCAAAATGTCGCTCTAGGACTTAGATTTTTTTTTTGCCAAGTTTATAAATAAAGTTGTTATTTTCTGATTTCTTATTAAATGTTAACTATACCTAACAAAGAGATTTATAGGTTTACATCATTGCGCTCATATTTGGTCTAGATCATAATTATGACAGTTACGGAGATATGGGGGGTCAAAGTTACAACTTCTTCACAAGTTTTAAATGTTTTAACATACCTCAGTGACTCACATATTATTCAATGCATCCATTCTCTCATCAGGACGATATTTTGAGTGCATTATACTATATGTATATTAAGTTCTATAAATATTTTTAAGAATTTAATAATTAATAAATTATGTGTCGAATTACTTAACTCTACCTAAAATTAATTCAGCATCAGTCTCCCTTCCAAGTTGTATCCAAGGGGTTTCTTATTAAAAAAATATAGCTACGTTAGGTACCAACCTACATTTTGCATGCTAGATAAATTGGACACTGATGATGACAATGATTGCTTCAGCCTTGAATCTAGTAGCAAGTTCAATAACGCATGTTATTTCTACTACCGGCTTGTACAATGAACACTATCTATTATTTAGCAGCTATTATAGATTAGTGAAGTCAAAACAAATCTGCGTAGTCTTTGCATGATCCGATGTTTCGGTTTTTCTTCTTAGAGCAGTCGGATAGGAAACACAAGATCATCATCTACCTAGCTCCGAGGAGGCTAACCGGATGAAGCCGAATATCAGGTTTTTACATGGAGCGACTGCCTATCTGACCTCCACAACCCAGTTAGGACTGGGTAATACGATACCCTTTGGTAAGTCTGGTTCTGTGGCTTTCGGGCCACTGATTACCTGTCACGACTGTCATAGAACGTTAAAAGTGTGTGTATTAGTTTTTACACACACTTTTCGTATTCGTATTTTACTTTACTGAATCATACTCGTAAAACACCCAAATCTTTTCCTAATTGATATTTCAATTGACCAAGATGACATAAAATTAACATAATAACATCTGATGTACTAAGGCCACAGACAGCGCAGGAGCTACCCGAGTGCCCAGTGCACAGGGAACCCGACACTTGCGCTGTTGCCGCTCCGCGCGGGCGCACGCAGCGGCAACAGCGCACAGGTGAGGGGCGCGCGCCCCGCCACACGTTCGGCTCAACGCTACTCCATTGAATAGGGGTTGGTCATTTATTATGCATAATTTATTTTGGAGCGCGTGCTTGCTTTTTGCATGGTCAAGTTGATTTTTAGTTGCAGTGCTATTTGATTTAGTGGTTTTTGTTGATTGCATTGCTGAGAGCGAATATAAAAGATGATTGTGAGAATAATTATTTATTAACCACTACCTGTATTAAGATGTTGAAGTAAATAAAGATTTATGCATGATTTATGACGAAGAGGAAAATGTCGTGAGGAATTTTTTTAGTATGAATGGTCATAAGAGTAGAGGAAGACCAAAGAAACAATGGATACACTGTGTGAAGGATGTTTATTATAAATGGGCTTGCTCTTGACTTCAATCTTGCCCTAAGGGCAGAGATGATGTCGACGATGGAACGAGCTTACCCAGTAGAAGCCTGTTTACTCGCGACTTAAACAGATTAGGGTTATATGAACTCGGAAAAACCGACGCAGGCAGGGAATTCCACTCCTTGGCTGTGCGCATAATAAAGGACCCAGCAAAGCGCTTCGTTCGAATGTGTGGAATGTCGACTAGGTATCGATGATACCCTGCAGTACGTCTAGTCTCTCCATTGAAGAAGGGAGATGGCGGGATCAGCTCGTGGAGCTCTTGCGCTCACTCTCCGAAGTACAGTCTGTAGAAGACCGACAGACATGCGACTTTGCGACGGTGGGCCAGGTTATATTATGGCAAAAAGGTGATGTCTAATGAGTTGACGAAAAATAGAGAAGTACGGAAGAAGAAGACATGCTGCAGGCTGCACAGACCCCAGCTGAATTGGGTTAAGGGCAAGAGAATGATGGTATCATGGTGTTTAATTACTACGATGACCATTGATTTACTTGCCTCTTCTTCTCCATACAGATCTACGATTTGAAAGATTGTAGTAGCTTCATATGCTGGGCCGGCAGTCTCTACAGAGATAACGACAAAATCGTTAACTTTCGATTGCTAATTACCAACTTGCAAGTAAAGCAAGCCTCTACATCCAAGATGCGTTTCTCGCAACGCAAGCATCATTATTGCAACCGAATTTATTCGTTGGTAATTAGCAATCGAAAGTTAGCGATTTTGTCGTTATCTCTGTAGAGACTGTGTCTATTCTAACTCAGTATTGTCAACTTCTTGTTATGTTGCAGCCAACTCTGAGAAAAATTAAAACTTTGCAACATGAATATTCATAAACATTTTAAGCTCGAATTGCTTAATTTTATTCACCGTGATAACGAAGTTTGTTCGTCTTAGATGTTTCTTCTGGTTTTTAATCATTTTCCCCATCGCTTGAAATAGTTGGAATTGGGTCTCTAGTTTAAATTTATTTAGACCAATCATACGTCAACTCTCTGACTACTTCTCTTCATATCTAACACCCTGGTACCGCCTCTTTCAAATTGATGAATAGTATTCGCGAACAAACATTATAAATTACATAATTTAAATAGATTTTGATAAATTACGAACATAAGTTAGTACAAAAACTTATAAATACACATTTGTAGACGTCGGGATTCGACCTCGGGACATCGCGGTGTCAGATTACTAACCACTGAAGTACTCAAGGCTGTGTAAATAATCATATTTATGATGACAACTTAAGACCATAATTATAAAGCTAGATAAGAAGTTGTGAAAGATGACCAGAAAGGAGGTGGTACTGAAGATCCCGTCGAGACTGGGGGTTATTTGAAAGATATACCACGGCCTCGACACAAAGGGCCAAGAAGGAACATGGGTCGTTTTTAGTCAGTAGAAGTCTGACACTCCGGTGGAGTCATTTGATGATTTCCCACCATCATTACTGGTGGTACAAGGGACCTCATCAGAAAGCTCAAAGTCACCAAAAGGGCAATGGAGAGGGTTATGCTCGGAGTTTCCATGCGTGACCGAATCAGAAAAGAAGACATCCGCAAGAAAATCACGTTACCGACGATGTAGCCTGAAGATTTGTCAAGCTAAAGGGGCATATTGCTCGCAGAACAGATGGCCGATGGAGCCGAAAAGTTCTGGAGTGGAGACCGCGAACCGGAAGACATTGCGTTGAAAGGCCTCCCACTAGATGGACCGATGACCTGGTGAAGGTTGCGGGGATCAGCTGAGTGCAAGACGCACGGGACTGGTCAATGTTGCGATAACAGTGGACGCCTTTGGGAAATGATGATGACTGAAGTTGAAAGTAAAAGAGAATATAAGATTGCACAAGACGATGAGAATAGTAATTAACGTATGCGCGACTGTTAAGTTTGAGGTCCTTTCTCAATAGCAGCAAAGAGGCATCATTTGCGTCTGTTTGACGGCAATAGGCTCGCCCCTTATTACATGGAACTTCAACATAACTACAAACGCTGCCAGTATCTTCGGAACCTTGCCTAAAGGGACTCCTTTTAATAATATATTTTAGTTACTATGGTTTTTTTGTTTAGAAATTATTTATTTATTTATGTATACACAATTAAAACTACAAAAATATGGATGTAATAGGAATACGTCTCCCTAACTCTTCAGGATTACAAGATAATATTTATTTATTTGACCGTCAAACTAACTTCAGAGCAGACGAATCACCGGAGTTAATATTTTTATGGAATGCGCTGACTCAGCAAAGTGAAGTTCGTACGATTCCGGTCAAGGCTGTATTTCATGGTACTTAGTTCTTAATTTATTTTTAAAAAGGTTTGTAGACACGACCATTGAGGAAAAAAAAGCTGAGGTGACGATTCCTGGAAAAGTGTTAAAAATTAATCATCATTTATCCCAATTCATTTGGGGTTGGGGCGCAGCATGTCTTCGTCTACCATAGGTACTTTTTTTTCTTACCTACTCGTCATCTCATGAGACACCTCTTTTATAAACATCGTTTCTTAAATTTTCATTTTAAACGCTGAAAGAAAACATCGTTCGTGAGGAAACTGGCATGTCCTAGGACCAAAAAAATACGAAGTTATGACATCTATCATCCCACACTGAGCCCTTGTAGACAGTCATATACCATTCCCTCTCATAAAAAGGCCTGTGTCCCAGCCTCCCAGCAGTGGGAACATAAAAATTGATTATGTTAGTTACAAGCTGCATATTTTGAAGGGATTGTTTCTTCTTATTTTACGATCATAATCATTATTTGGCCGATTCTAAGGTTCAAGGTGAATACATACAAAAAAGTGTGTGAAAAAACTACGCATGTATTTTCCGGTCTACGTTTTTATCTATACTGGTGGTTTCCTAATATGGTATGTCTACAGCCTCCAATAAGAAATCTACCTGGTCAAGACAATTTACATTCATCATAATCTGCCTGCCTTTTCCCCAACTATGTCAAGGTCGGCTTCCAGTCTTACTGGATGCAACTAAATACCGGTATTTGACATGGAACGACTGCCTATCTGGCCTCACAACCCAGTTAATACGATACCCTTTGGTAAGACAGTTGCCAGATTTTCAGGTCACTGACTAGATTATTATTTTACTAATTTTTTTTTGAATTTTATGGGTAGGGAATAAAAAAAATACGTTAAAACAAGACGACGCGACGATGCAAAACGATCGTTTTGTAGCTATACGTATTCTGATTAATTAGTCCTACGATATCGACTAATTTCCGAGAATCGATCGATTGTCAGGTAATTGCTCGCATTAGTTCATAATTGAGTTTTATTAGGAGTTTGAGACACACGTGTACAAGTAAGTACCAGGGTAGCATGAGTAGTGAGGAATTTTATTGCTTTAAGATAAAGGAAATGCTTTCAAGCGATAGGGGCACTTGAATATGGTGGAGATAGGGAATTGGGAGACCTGTCTCTGTGTTGTGTTTTGTTGTCTTTTTATGGATTAAGTGCTTTTTATGGTAAAACACCGTACATGATTATTTAAAGACTTACACTACTGCTCTCAAGAAAAGCAAAGGAAAACATCGTGAGGCAACCGGCATGACTTAGAACAAAAATTCGAAGACATGCGTGTGACATCTACGAACCCGCACTATAGCCCATTCCGTCTCATTTAGAGGTGGCCAGAGTCCAGTAGTGGAATCATTTTATGACGACACAGAGTAACTCCACGATATGATTCTAAAGCTTTTCAGCTATTGTTTCTTTACATAAAAGATGGTCGACTATCAACAAAAACAGTTGAATTCAATCAATACTAAATACCGCCATCTTTTGTTCAATCAGATGTAGTCTCAATGGCAACTTTGATACAGAATGTAATAGAATCTTTTGAAGCGATAATTAAAAATTGAGCGCCTCTATAGAGTAGACTTTCTACTACTGATAAAGAGTTTTAAACACTTTTTTTGTATAAATTGCCTGTCGTTGGTCAAGCGCGACGCTATAAGCACGAGGTTCTAGGTTCGATTCCCAGGTCGGGCAAAGTTTTAATGTGTTTTTTCAAAGAAAATCTCAATAGCAGCCACGGAGGCTGGATTTGTGCCCGATTGATGGAAATAAGCTCGCCCCTGGTATACAAGGGCGAAATGTGGGTGTACTATAAGGTACTTACACCTCTGCCTAACCCTTTCGGGGATTACAAGCGTGATGTTATGTTGACCTGTGAGTGTGACATGTAGGAAATAACTTTAGCAATCTCTTTTTGGAATCTTCATCACTATCACTACATAATTATAAAACAAAGTCCTCTGCCGCGTCTGTCTGTCTGTCTGTTCGCGATAAACTCAAAAACTACTGTACCGATTTTCATGCTATTTTCACCAATGGAGAGAATGGTTCTCGAGGAAAGTTTGAGTACATTTTTTTTCTAAATTCAACCCCTAATGGAGTTAAATAGGGTATGAAAGTTTGTTGGGATATTTTCCGACAACCACGCGGGCGAAGACGCGAAGCAAAAGCTAGTGATTACTAAAAAATTCAATTCAATTCAGCACAACAAAAGCAACATGGTCTAGTTTCGTGCTTGACCATCGTTTTATTTCGTTCATCGAGACGAATTCGCGAAATCGATATAATAACGAAGACTTTCTAAACGGTCACCGCTCGCTCCAGTACATTCCACCTGCTTGTGGGTCTGGGCGCCTGGTACTCGCATGCAAAATTTTTTTGCTGAAAATGAAATAAAATTATCTTCATCATCTGCCTAGCCTTTTCCCAACTATGTTGGGGTCGGCTTCCAGTCTAACCGCACGCAGATAAATACCAGTATTTTACATGAAGCGACTGCTTATCTACCTCCACAAGCTAGTTAGTATTGAGTAAACGATACTCTTTGGTAAGAGTGGGTGTCAGACTTTCTGGCCACAGTAAGTCAAATAGTAGATTATTAACCAAGGGGATAAAGCACTTTAAAGCAGTGTCTTCTGTCGCGGGTGACGATTTAAATCGCGAGCGTAACGAAGGACTCGAGGTTTACTCCCGAGCGGAGCGAGGGTGTTAAAAACTTAAATTATTGTGCTACTGTTTGTTTTTCCTTAAATAAATAAAATAAAAATAAAATCACGAGCGAAGCGAGGGATTTAAGACGAGTCCTGAGTGTAGCGAGGGATTTAAGTTCACCCAAGACTAAGACAGCTTTATCACCGAGGAAAATACTCTACTTTTCGTACCATTTGCGAAAAAATTAACACAATCATAATATGAGATACTTAATATTTTTCTTCCAATTATTGATAGAAATCACATTCTCCCCCTAGAGGATGAATGAAATTCAGTACAATTTTCTTTTTCCAAATTTAAATCACATTCTCTCCCTAGAGGATGAATGAAATTCAGTACAATTTTCTTTCCCTGTTTTTAACAGATTAAAAATGACAATACTCAATACTTTATTGCATTCCACATGTAGTACTTAGGTGGTAAAAAATAAAATTAGATCACATGGACCCTGTCGGGCACAGCAAAATAAGTGAGTTAGGAAAGAGGAAGCACTATTGTTATGTTCGCTTTTTGTGGCATAGAATGTCACTTTTTTGAGCAAGTGGTACGAAAATATACGTTTTGTGGTATAAAACGGTTGTATCTTTTTATTAGATTAACTCATGTTTGATTTTTTCACAGGTTCAAGGGTCTGTAGACTTGACTTTATGTTTTTAATTAACTCGATACATTTACACGTTTCCGAGATAAAGTACGGAAGTAATTTGAATACGGAACCCTGTACTAATTCAGGAGAGAAAAGTTGTTTCCCAGCAATAATATTAGATTAGAGTTACTTAGGTTGATGTACAGAATGCTTGGTTACAACGGTGAAGGAAAACATCGTGAGGAAACGACATGTCCTAGAACCAAAAATTCGAAGACTTGTGACATCTACCAACCCGCACTGGGCCCGCGTGGTGGATTATATCCACCGCTCGCCTAGAGAGGAGGCCTGTGTCCCAGCTGTGGGAACATTATTAGCCTGATGATGATGATGATTGGCGACTTCGTGAAGGGATCACACCATAAAGAAAGAAAGTGGGCAGTTTTTTTTCAAATTCTAATCATGAAATTAGGCTTTTTACGGGGCCCCGGTGTGGGCGCGAGCCGTGAAGAAGCGGGCCGTCCACTACCTGAACGCGCCCCAAAAGGTCATGGCCGTAAGGCTAGTCCGCGGGTACCGCACGATCTCCCGCGAGGCAGCGAATCTCCTAGCCGGATTGCCACCGTGGGATCTGGAGGCGATAGTCCTCGCGCGCCTACATGAGTGGCGCGCGGAGGCGCTACACCGGGGGGTCACTCTGCTGCCGCGGCACATTGCTGCGCGGCGGACAGACCTCCGGTGCGATCTCATGGCGGCATGGAGACAGCGACTGTCGCAACCCAGCGCAGGGCACGCCACGATAGTGGCGGTAAGTCCACTCTTTGAGGAGTGGCTAGAGAGGAGCCACGGCGCCCTCACCTTCCGTCTGACGCAGGTCCTCACCGGACACGGATGTTTCGGGAGGTACCTGCACCGAATCAGGCGGGAGGAAACGCCCGGACGCTTCCATTGCGAGGATCGACCGGAGGACACGGTGGAGCACACTGTGGAGGTGTGCCCTGCTTGGGCGGAGCCCCGCCGTGTTCTCGTAGCGGCGATCGGCGGCGGCGACCTCTCGCGTCCGGCCCTGGTGCAAGCCATGGTCCGGGGCGAGGAGGAATGGGACGCCGTCGCCTCCTTCTGCGAAGCAGTAATGCTAGCAAAGGAGGTGTCGGAACGAGAGAGGGAGAGAACCTCTCAACGTCCCAGCCGCCGCGGAAGGCGCGGAAGGCGCTCCGGGCGTCGGGGGCCACGTGATGGCGTCCGGCCACCAAAGACGCGGGTTGTGGACGGTGAGTAATGGGCTAGCTCGCCGTCCGGCCGTCGTCATGACGGCAACAGACCGTGTCGGCGGCGCGTTCGTGTTCCACGCGCGCCTCAAAGAGATGTCAGCAAGGAGGGGCCCGCAAGGGCCGACGCCCGTCGGGGCCGCGGATTTTTGTACTAGATGACGTGGCCTCGGCGCAAGGGCAAAGAAGGAACATGGGTTCGGATTTTAGTCAGTAGAAGTCTGACACTCCCCTTCGCTCTGCCCAAGAGCGGGGGGGTCATTTGATGATTTTCCACACACCAAAAAAAAAAAAAAGGCTTATGACTTTTAGCCTAGCCTATTTCTAACGTTAATGCTTTTAGTCTAAAAGCTACTAAATATATGTTATTAGGTACCTCTCACGTAGCGACAGTGCCGACCTCTGTGACCCGTCGACGAACTAATTCGATTTGCTCCAAAAACAGCACATTCCTAACTTAGACTCGCTGCATAAAAGATTGGCTAAAGCGAAACGCCGAGGAAAATACATTAGTTTTTATCTTTTTGTTAAATATAAGCGAAGATCGAAGTCTAGTGATTTTATTATAGTTTCTAGCGATGTTTCAATACACAGATGTAATCCCCGAAGGCAGAGGTACACCCAGTACACGTCCGGGCTGCGGGTTGTTCGAAAGAGATACCGCGGCCTCGGCACAAAGGGCTAAGAAGTACATGCCGTGGTTTTTAGTCAGTAGAAGTCTAACACTCCCTACCGCTCTGCATTTGGTGGTTCATCTATTGGTACAACCATATTTCGCTAATTATTAAGTCCCATGTAATAGGGGGCGAGCCTATTGCCATCAGCCGGTCACAAAGACTCCAAAGTTGCTACTGAGAAATTCCTGATGTAAAAACTCAATAACACTTTGCCCAACTTAGGAATCGAACCCAGGACGTCAAGTACAGCAGTCGCGATTGCGCTCACTAGACCAATGAAGTAGTCAGAGGCGATGTCTATTAATACCTGGAAGCCTCTAAATAGACTACCTATGTCAGGTAGGCCGAAGCAAGGAAAACCGGTTCAGGTGGAGATTCATAGATGACTCTGGGTGGTCTTACCCCACAAACTATGGGGCACTTGATATCGTGTCCAGCCTGTCCTGTTACTTGCACATCACAGGAACTGATGGAGGCCTATAGAAAGTGCGAAACTCGTCGCCTTTTCGGCCGACTCAATTTAAATTGTCATCGACACGCTAAGAAGAAGAACCGAGTAAACTCCCGAAACTACTGGACCGCTTTAACCATTTTTTTCAACAAAAGAAAGCTAAATTATCAGAAAGTAATATAGGATATAATTTATTTTAAAGAAAAGTAGAGATCAATAACATCATCAACATCAATGTTCCCTCTGCAAGGACTCGGTCCTCCTCTCTATGAGAGGGATGGGCTATAATCCACCACGCGGGCCCAGTGCGGGTTGGTAGATGGTACATTTATCTTCGAATTTGTTGGTTCTTCGACATGCCGGTTTCCTGATGTTGTTTTCCTTCACCGCTTTGAGAGCAGTGGTGATGAAATAAATTACACAAAGAAATGTGCCTACCTGGGCTCGAAGTTTCGAGCCCACGACTTGCTGTTCGTAAGTCGGGGCAAACACCACTGGGCCACCACTGCTCCGATCAATAACTTATGCGAGTGAAACCGCGGGGTTCTACTAGTTTGATATTTTCAACTTTACGCCTTTACTCGTAAAATATTTGATTATCACCACGATTTAATGGACATGTGACACGAATGAATCATATCCACTTGCTATGAGAGACCACCTGTCAGAATCATTCGGTTAGCGCTACTTAGTGAGTTTGATAACTTATTAGCACAGGTACGTGAACTTGTGTGTAGGGCAATGATTTCTTTAGCGCCAAGATTTGTCGTAGTTTGTAGTTTTAAGATTAGGTACGCGGGACGCCTTTTTAAAATCGACTTTAAGGAAATACTTGAACAGCTTCAGAAAATATATGGAAAACGCTATGTGTGCCTATAAAATTTGAGGGTTGCCCTCGATTTTTCAGGGATCCCATCATCAGATCCTAACTTGGTGACAATGGGACCACCCTCGAACACAAAAAAAAATTTGAAATTCGGTCCACAACTGACGGAGATATGCGCGGACATAATTACATACAAAAATACGTACACACGAATATAGAACCTCCTCCTCTTTGGAAGTCGGTTAAAAAGCAGGAGATTCAATACGGATTCCTGTATACCTATTTTCCTTTTAACTACCACGCATTAAGCATAATATTCTGATGTTTTCATCTCTGTAAAAGGGACAGCCGGTTTGCTCACGATGTATTTTTTCACCGTTTTGAAAGCAGTATAGTGATGAAATGAATTATAAGAAAATATAGAGCCTCTGGGCTTCTAACTTGGTGAAGGGATCCGATGGATACGAGACACACGGGACCGATCAATGTGGCGACACTTGGGGTAGGCCTATGTCCAGCAGTAGATGTCTTTCGGCTAAAATGATGATGATGATGAAGAGCCTTTGTATATTCGCATCCATGACTTGCAACTCGTCAGTCCAGACCAATTCCACGGTGCCAGCGCTGTGCTTATTGACCGACAATAACAAATCAATTTACAGTTGACCAACATTTTGTTGTAAGAATGAAAACCACACTTTTTTGTTTGACATTTCTTTGTCTTCTTCAAATAATGATATTCCACCAATATCTTTGTATATTTTCGTCAGAAAATTCATCAAGTTGTTCCTTTTGTGCGTCGATACAAAAGCTGTGTTTTGGGAAACACATTTTTTCGTCAACCTTCGCAGAAACCGTTACCTTTGCGTGAGATGCTTGCTAATGCATGCAATTTGAGGGTTTTGACGCATCGCACGTTGTGAGGTATTCATTATTAGGTTTGGAAGGCAGTTTTATTGATTCCTCTTACCTGACCCTCTTTTTTCGATGGCCTTGTGTTGATTCTGATTTGGCTGCGATTCACAACTTAAATTGTATTGTAGATCAAGGGTTTACATAAAACTAAATTATTATCACTTTTGCTCTCAAAATGGTGAAGGAAAACATCGTGAGGAAATCGGAGGAGGAACAATTGTTATAGTCAGTGGCCTAAAAAGTCTGACAACCAGTTTTGGCAGTCTTACCAAGGGATATCGTATAACCCAGTACTAACGGTTGTGGAGGTCAGATAGACAATCGCTCCCTGTAAAATACTGGTATTCAGTTGTATCCGGTTAAACTGGAAGCTGACCCGGCTACGCAAATGATGATGTGTATAATGATGAATGTTACCAGGCTAACAGCTATAGCAGGAGGTATAAATAATACCAATTCCTGTGAACTCCCGACGAGTGCCAATTCATTGTCAAGAATGCCATCTGCTAGCGAACTATAAGTGGTTTTCATGGAACGTTCCTCAGTACCTACAATGTAATTAATGATTTCGCTAAAATTAAGCTGTATTTTGGCAGATTGTGACGTTTTCTGATTCGGTCCAATGGGTGACAGATGGCTACAATGGTGGAATGACGGTGAAAGCTCTGTTCATTCATGTTAGCCTGGTAGCTGCGAGACTTTGTGGCAAAAAACTTAGTTATGTTTTTCGAACACGTTGAGTAAATGGAAAAGAAATATGTACCTGTTTGCTTTTTAGATTAAAAACGAGTGTATTTTTGCCTGCTGCCGTTATATCTCGATTTATAATAACAAAGTAAGACGCCTTTCTCATCGAATCGTTTCGTTACCGAATATGTACAGATTTTTTACCGAGAACCACTTTACAAGGCTTCGCAGTCATGATATTTACGAAGTAAAATCATTCGCAGTACAGTTTTTCGATGTAACGAAACATCGCAGTAACAAAGCGTTGCAGTATAGTGATGTCGATGAAGGTTTTCGAAGAAACGAAATTCGATGACATGGCTTTCGGACTGAAGTAGGTATTCCCTCTTTTCTTGGGCGTCACCGCTCGCAGGCAAATCTGCCTCGTTACTTGTGTTTCAGTCATCCTCTCCACATGACCAAACCATCTAAGCATACTCTTGAAATTTATCCTCTGTAATCCCTTACATGTTAGTTCAATTTTTGTAGTATTTATCATAAGTATACTCCTTGCATCTGCACTACACAGATTCATATCAATGTAATAATAACTCTAAATGTTAGCTAACTCATCGACAGTTGACTATCATCACAGCCTCCTAATAGTCGCTTGGACACACTTGACACTGTAATCAAAGTTATGTATGCGAGTGTATGTGTGTGTACATGCAGATTGATTTGGCTTAACAAAATATCCAGGTTACAACATTCGTTCTTAATGATGGGGGGGGGGGGCAACGTAGGCCCGAAAATAAATCGTAGGGTACTGCACAAATAACGTATTATAACAAGATAAAAAGTTAACTAAGACTACGAGGCCTACAATGTTGACACATTCACAAAACAAAACAATAAAATAAAAAAAATCGGTAAAAAGAATTTATGCGTAGGTAAGAAATAGGTCAGACAGGCAGTCGCTCCATGTAAAAATACTGGTATTTAGCTGTATCCTAGTAGACTGGAAGCCGATGATAAAATGGGTAAACCCTAAATATCCCAAACATATTATTATTATAATGATGGTGAACGCTTTGGTAGCGTTTCGAAAAAAATGTCCCAAAAAGCGAGTCAATAAGGGGTCGAATGTATAAGAATTCTGCCGTTTTGCCGACGATGACAAACCCCAACAGGGTCCCGACTTGTTTAAGTATAACTTACCCAAAGTATAATCTGATCCTTGAGCTAAAATATTAATGGATCGGATTCTCTCTGGTTTGGTTGATCTGTAAGACCGGTTGTCTAATTAATTATGTAGATTGATTTGAGAGCGCTTGAACGACTTACAAATTAGGGAACGATATCTTTATTGGGCCAATTGTGATTAAGTTCTATTCTGTCAATTGTCAGCTGATTACTGAATTATCTTTTTTGGCCCAGTGGTGGCGACTCCGATTAACGAATAGTAAGTCGTAAGTTCGAATTCAGGCAGGCGCTTTGTGAAATTTATTTCATCACCACTGTTCTCAAAATGGTGAAGGAAAACATCGTGAGGAAACCGCATGTCTTAGAAGTTAAAACTAAGAATTCAAAGACATGTGACGTCTACCAACCCGCACTGGGCTTTCATAGAGGATCCTCTCTATGAAAGCCTCTCTGCTCTCTCAGCAGTGGGAAGATTATAGGCTGAATATGCTTATGCTATGGAACGAATGGGTTAGGTAAGGATGCACTACTTCACCACAGTTATAGTCTTATCCACTAAGTGCCCAAGTTCCATAATATCCATGATGATCTAGCTGATTTTGGAATCTGCGACTGCATTCGATGACTTTGTACAATGATTTTCAAGAGCTAAGTTGTGCTGCTCTTTCATATGCTCTTAATATGCGGCTAGTATATCCAACTTTTGGCGAAAAAACTACTAGCGGACATGTCAGAAGGCCAGAACACCTTTGACAACATTTTTGTAATATATATGGTTAATTTCGATCACAGTGTAATCCTACAAGCGGTAATTCTACTGTACCCAACTGTGCGGTTCACTCGGCGATGTACAATTAGATAAATTGTATTGATTGCCGGCAACCGGCCAGATTCACGTTACATAACACTACTTGCATTTAGCTGATGTTGTCTCATTGATTATAACTACTACTAATGTTCTGATTTAAAAGAGTTTCCAAGGAGTTTCTTGCCCATTCTTCTCCATTTAGATCTACGCTTTGAAATGGGCAACTACAGTACTTTCATAAGTTATTTTGCCTTGTGACTGCGACTGTAGCTTCGTTTTGTTTGTTTTCTGACATTCAAAAGTCCTGTAATGGTCTAATTGAAATAAATGCTAGGAAGACTGTCACTGATTTGAGAGTGAATTTTACCGATCAAAGTGATAGCGATCAGCCATGTGAACCGCGTTTAAGATTTCTCAAAGTCGAAATTGTTGTAGATAAATGACACCTATCTACCTAGCTTTTTCTTAGCATTCTAGGGTCGACTTCCATTCCAAATGCAGCTGAATACATACCAGTATTTTACATGGAACGTCTAGTAAAGACCTGGGTAAGACTGGTTGTCAGACTTTCAGGCTACTTACTACCTGTAACGGGCTGTCAAAATACTGATTATGTTCTATACAATCTTGTTGTTCCCGTTTCTTTTGTCACCACGTTCATAATCCTTTTGAGTGTCATTTCTTCCCTCTTTTCTCCCAAGTGTCACAACTGCTAAACTCCCAAAAATCCGTCGACCGCCACAGTAAGTATGTAAGAAGTAAATAAACACGGTCGTAAAGCCGATCCACTAACCGTTCGGCGAATTTTACGAGTTCACCCGAACACGGCCGAGGTGAGGAGCACTTTTATTATATCCTGGTATTCGTTTCTGATAACTTGCTTTGACTTTTGCATTATATTTGGGTCCTATATGATCACGACTAGATAGGAGGTGACCGCAGGGATGACGAGTAAATAGAGAAGTTTGGAAGATGAAGAAATGTTACATATTTAGTTGCACCGACCCCAAATGCATTGAGATAAGAACAGGAGCACTATGCTGAACTGGGAATCAAACCAAAATCAGTTCTATAACACTTGGGAGTCGAAATAGACGTATAGTAGAAATTATATTTTTTCCTACTCTTCCGCTTTTCTTTTCTGATTTATTTCGTTGCGGGATCCAAGACAGTTAAATTGTTTCTTTCGGACTTTGTCGAGCTTAACTGTCTCAGCGCTTTTCTGGTGGTCGCCACTGTTGAATCTGGCTTTCAGGAGTTACAGTGGCTTGGGAAGTGTGGCGGACTTGTCCCAGACATAACATACGGACATGCAAAATCTTTGTGTAGTAAAGGGATTAAAAGTTCTACTGTTTGTAGTATCCTCGTGAATCTTAACGCCAATACAAGTTTTTAACAACACTTGCATAGAAGATTGCATTAGGGTCGCCATAACCCTTTTATCAGCGACCTATGTGCCTACATCTCTGCCTAATTATACTGTCATAATCATGATAATTATGTGAATGTGTCTGTCTGTGTCGATAAAGATAAACTCAATGTTCTGAGAAAAGTTGTAAATGACACCGTGTTTACATGGCGAGTACCAGGAAAGCATGAATGTATAGAGAGTACTCTGGTCTGTAGTGGAGTGAAGAGTGAAGTAATCATTTTAGTGCGAGTGTTTCTCAGACGGTTGGCGGTGAGACATCCCCTCCGGGATCTTTGATCTTGGGTACACATATGATTTGATTTATCAATTGCATCATAAATTGCTCTGCCTGCCTTATAGTGAGGTCCAGGTTTTAGATTTTCTAAACGGAATAAAGTAGGTACAACAAAGTTTGATCAAAAGCGAGATCATTAATACGATGGTCACACGTTGTATTTTTGCACTTCGAATCCTGGTGGCATTTTATTTGCTAAACCAGCAGGGCTAACATGCGCAAGTCGACATATCTCTTAAACGAGATGACAAATTTTGTCGTTCTCGATTCGTTTGTCACTTTTCCTAACATGCGCACCACGCTCGAGAAGATATCCCGTCGTGACTTCTCCTTCTCGACGCGAGATAACTGATGTTGCCATTTCATGAAAACATACCATAGTCTAGTTTAGTAACGCCGGTTTCATTCGGTCAATATTGGTGGGAATTGCGTGAACGCTGCCATATTTGTGAACGCGACCTTAAAATTGTCTCTGACATTTTGTCAATTCCAAAATTTTGAATTTCAAAATTTGTTGATAGTTGTGGTTCACGCTAGATTAAATATTTTCAATACAATTTGAAAAATTGTTGGATTGTTAGAAAGAAGATGGCTTTGGCATCAAAGAGATTGTAAGTATTAGATCAAAATCCCGTCACAGATGGCGGAGATGCATATTAGTTTATTAGCAACTCTTTAATCAATGTTCTTTAGTGACTTTCAAAATAAACCGTGTGAAGAATGCATTTTTCTACGAGATAGAAGATAAGTAATCATAATATTATGTTACATTATTTATCTCGATGAATTAATGTACTTTACTGTAATGTACAAAATACAACACACTATGCCATACGTAAATCCTAGTGAATGTTCACTATTCAGCAAGTACCTACCAATTGGTTCTGCCATTGCTGTGAAACATTATACGATTCGTAATACGAAGTTACGAACGAAAGTTTACTTGTCATTGTGTGTACTGTACAATAATAGTGACCTTAATAATTTGAAAGATTTTGGTTAAAACATATAAGAATTTAAATAAATATTTTGGGAATTTCGCAAAGTAACAGAAGTCTATGTGGTAAATAGGTAGGTAGATACTTACTTTTAAGAAGGCAGGTAAACCACAGCCGTTTCGAGGCTCCAAATCTTCTTGGAGCTTATCTATAATATAAATAGCCATAGGCTTTGTAATTCGCTAGAGAAACTGGAACTCGTTATCCCTAAGTCGAATGGGTTGCAGACGTCGCGAATCACCTTCCTCTGTATTTTTCTTGCTTCCCTTTTCTCATACACAGTTAATAGATAATTATAGTACGGCACCGCCATTATACATAAATTGTTTAATTTCACAGAACACTGTTACCCCCCTTTTTCAGTTTTTTTCTCTGTTTGTCGCGGTTTCTCGTCTACGAAAACCATCAACGACAAACTTGTCCTAGGAAAATGTCAAAATTCGACTAAATAAAGCGCGCATGTTAGAGCCTGACGACAAAAACAGGTTTGACAGAACGACATGAGTTCTTTAAACGACACGAGATAAAAGTGTCGCCATGTTAACTCCCATCGACAAACAGACATAAGTCGTCTCAGCACGAGATAATGCGTCGACAAAATTTTGTCGACTTGCGCATGTTAGCCCTGCTGGGAGGTGTCTCATACATGACGAGTAATATAGAAAACGATGAAGATGGAAGAAGATGCTGCTGCCACGACCCCAAATTAATTGGAATAAATTTATTGCAAGAGAATGATGACGATGATGAGCTAAACAAAATATTTGTATGAACATTTTATACTCAATACTTTATTGCATTCCACATGTAAAAACTTAGGTGGTAAAAATTAAAATTAGATCACATGGACCCTGTCGGGCACAGCAAACACAAGTGAGTTAGGAGAGAGGAAGCATTTGTTGATTACCTTTAAGTAAAATATAGGTAGGCACTTTCTGAGATAAACTAAGATAAACTAATAGTATAAAATATAGTACATAAAACAGGTATTTATTGAGAGATGAGTAGTAGTAGTTTAAATAAAATAATAATTTTAAGTCTCGAGTACTTACTTAAGTTATGACTTTAAGTCTATCACCTAAGTATTCGTTCACCGAGTAACTTAAATTACTACTCGGTGAACGAATACTAAATTGAATTGAATAATTTATAAATTGAATTCTTAAACAACTTGCTGAAATAGGTAGTTGTTTTTGCTCGTCATTTCATTGTGCATTCAAATCAATTTCCATAAATTTGTTTTTACTTAAACACAAGCATTGTGTGACATTGTGTCCTTCTTTATGATGTAAACGAACGCGTCCACATATTTGTAGAACAATCAGCTATCAACTCGTAAACTCCTATTGTTACTGACGCCCTGGTAGGTTTTGTTTCGTATTTTTGCTAATGTGAGCAAAACTTTAGCAAAACATAGCGAGTGTGATGCCCTGGTTTCTACCGTTAATCATGAATCATTAACTTTTGTGACAAAATCATCATCATCATTTTCCTGGCCTCATCCCAATTCATTTGGGGTCGGTGCAGTATGTCTTCTTCTACCATACACCTCATGATACATCTCATGGACACTGTTTAAAATCAATATTATTTTAACAAATGATTGATTTAAGAGGCGAAGAAGGGACAAGAAACTCCATGGATACTTCCATGGAGTTTCTTACCCCTTCTTCTCCATAGAGATCTACGCTTTGGAATAAGCAACTACAGTACTTTCACAAGTTATTATGCCTTGTGACTGTGACTGTAGCTTTAGTTTATTTTTCTGACATACAAAAATGCTTTTAATGGTTCTGTATAAATTCCTGCCACCCATTGAAAAAGGCCTCAGTTTACGTATTTGCGTATATCGTTGTCCTAGAGTTTGAGTCATAGTAGACAGTTCGGTAGAGAATGAATCTCTACTATGCTGTCAATCAAGTATTCTGTACATCGATTTAAGTAAGTCTACACAAACATTATTGATGGAAAACTACTTTTATTTTGGGGTGAAAATTCAAGTTTTACAGTAAAATTCAATGTAACGCAGGTATTTAGTGTTAAGTTACAACTAAACTTTAGAAAAATACGAAATTTGGATTTCCATTATCTTATCTTCTAAATACTGGAGGGGGCTCCAGTATTTATAAGATTCTGAGGTGTGGTCCAGAAGAAAAAAGTGATTGCAATGACGGGGAGAAAAATCTTCTTTCGACTTTGTTAAGGGTATTTATGCTATACCCATTTTAAACTTGATTATTCTGGTGCGAAGAGTAATTAAGTAAAAAGATAATTAAAAAGTTAGAAGTGGTCCGTTCGGCGTACCTTGTAGACGGATATCCCGGAAATATAAACTCGTTGAAAAAAACTCGTCCACTTTATATAGTTTTAAACTAAAACCAGTTATAACATCCAATTGATATTTTTTTCTTTATTGCGAGCACCAACATTTTTAGTCCACCTTTTTTTTAATGCACAAAATCATGTTTTGTTGCAATTGCATCCTTCTTATGCAGTCCTGGTACCTCCGTCGCGGATGCGCTCGCTTATATACATGTTATGTACAACAAATATTTACATTGTATGTAGGTATATTGGATGTAAACCAATGCTCAATGATATATCATTAGGCAATCGCAAATATCGGTCGAATTCATTTACCGAGTAGCGAGCGACTACGCGGTATTGAATCGATTGCGTTCAAAATTTTCTAATATTTTTGTGCTGGCGAGAATATTTTTACATGAATTTTATTGTGGTTAGGGTTAGTTTATTTATTAGGTTTTTATTCTTCCTCGTTGTTCTAGTGTCACGACTTCAAGAGGTCCTGGGTTTCAATCCCGGGTTGGCTAAAGTTTTTCCAACAGGAATTTCTCAGTAGCGGCCACTGTGTCTTGTTTTGTGCCAATATGCTCTCAATAGGTTAATGCCAATAAGCTCTCGTCCTATTAGATGGGACATACTTAACATAACTGACATTTACGTAACCCTTCGCGGATTACAAGCGTGATGTTAGGTTATTTATTTCTTTAAGAAACTGGTTTATATCGTAATTATCTTGATGGAGTAATTATAGTTCATAATATTTACTTAATACTGATAAAGTACTTGTATCTTATAGGTACTTTTTATTAGTCGCGAGACTTTATTTCCTGTAATTTTACTAGTTTATAACTGCGGCCTCGCCCGCGTAGAGTTTGTTGTCCTACCGGGATAAAAATTATCCTATGTGATAATCTAGATTATAAACTATATGTGTGCTAAATTTCATCCAAATCAATTCAGTAGTTTTTGCGTGAAAGAGTAACAAACATCCATCCATCCTCACAAACTTTCGCATTAATAATATTAATTTATAATTAAAGTAGGATTTTCATGGTTCATTGATAAAAGAAATAAACTTCAAAATGGAGAATCAATTTTCAATTTATTTTCACAATGAAAATAATATCAGTAATCTTGTAGGGTAAACTTCTCAGTTGTCGGTATTCAATTTAACATTGAATCAAATAAACAATTGCATATTTTCCAAATAAGTAGGGTGAGTCATCCAATTATCGGTTGTGTGAAAATAATTTTATACAATTCCCAGCTGCTTCGTGCTGGCCGCAGTAAGTTTTTTTTTTACCATTTTTTGATATAAAGATACACACCCGTACATAAACTTCATAATATGTAATAAACATCGTAAACATTTATGCAAGTACCTATAAAAAAGTCAAACTTTTTTGGTATTTTTTCTTAGAAGCATTCTAAGCGATCCAAATTGGATAAATTATGCTTTTAGAAGTGTTTCCTTCGTCCGCAAAAGGACTTGCGTATTCAAGGCAAGTTACAAATTGGTTAATTGATGACAAGCTTAGATTAAACTCCGAGGCTCACTGCCCGAAACAGTTTTGGCGAAACGCAGAATAATTAAATTTTTACCGAAAATCGAAGTTTTAGTGTTTATGAGCAACTTTATTTGCGTAAAATTCATAATTATTTTAAGACTTTAGTGGTTTTAAAACTGCGTCTTCAAAAGTTCAAAGATAGATGGAAAGAATATCATTTATTGTATAAAATAGAACAGAAAATACAAAATTATTAGTTTTATTTTAGGGGTACAGTGGCGAGCACCAATATGTATACACGAAGCAACTATTAAAATTGATTTTCTTCTACTGTGTTGATAACGTATTACGTTTTCACGAACTTTGCGTTTTGGAAGTCATAGTAAAATTCGTTGTTTTCCAAGAAAATTGCTTTTGAATTTTGCTAAGTGAATACATATTGGTACTCGTGTACACTCAAGATCTTCCAGACAACCTTCGGATAGTCTGAACAACATCAAAATAAAACAGAGACGACTCCATAAGACGAAATAAATGAGCATTCCAGTTTAAACTCGATAGTGTTGTCCAAAACCGACTCTTTTGTCAAGTTTTCAAAGTGGTTTAAAGCAAGTGGACGCCTCAAAGATCCAAACACAAACACCAGCTGTTTCGGTCCTAGTCATGAGGGTCGTTTGAATTAGCTCTCTCCACGTTCCACGAGCGGCCACGAGCGGCCCTTCGGTCAAAACGTACACAAAGAGAACACGACGATTGTTAGCCAAAACGAAACAATAAAAAAGTTGTTTCGACGAGGCTCTGTTTAACCAAATGGGAATTGGGCTGTAGAGGACGAGGGAGCCAGTTATACCAATAGACTATAACTATTATAACTCTGGACGAGATTGTAAAACCAGATATACGTTCAGCGTGATGGGTAAACGACCTCGAAAGGATCGTGGTAAAGACCTAGTTGTGGAATGGAGGTAAGGGCGATGAATGTGCGTAATAAGAGCAATGGTTTGTGGTTGGAAGGGTAAGATATTCGTCTTTCTCCTGTGGAACATAATTAAAGACCCACATTGGGGTAAAGTAGTTTCGATTTCTGGGTCTTTGAAATGTTTTGTTCATGCGTGCAAGGGGGACGTCAACTATATGATGTGCAGAGACCCCCAAAAGTGCTTACTACGGGGTAGATTAACATCGCGAATGCAAAAATGAATAGGAATACATAAATTGCAGACGGCGGGCGCACGAATCGTTGCCCAACCGCAGTGCTCCAACGATTTGCTCTGGCACAACTAAGTTAAGCCCTTTATAGCTGAGCTATGCGGTCGGCGCAACAGGAAGCTGCCGTGTTTACAGCGACGTGACGTGTCCGACACGAGCTCGACGCGACGCGCTTCCCAGAACAGCCGGCACGACACCACACATCGATCCGTGCGAAACGACGTATTGACAGAAGGGGCCCGTTCTCCACACCAATTCATGACAAGGTGTAAACCAAACAGTCACCAAGTTCGATCAGAAATTGAAGCAACAGTTTTCTCTCACGTTTCTCGTGTTTTCGCACACAAAGCAATCAGAATCGATCTCCGTTTCGACTTGAACTCAGCCCTGACACGAGCGAATCGATTGTCTCGATCAGACGGCAATTGAACGGAATTTAATACTATTTTTAGTAGACGGTAGCTTCCGATGCAATTGGTTTAGATATCGAGGTGGAGATGAGACGCCATCGGCACGAGCGAGCGCCGGACATCGCTCGGAGCGGAATATTCACATTAAGATCACTCGGAACACATTAATGGTTGGTAGTGAGAAAAAATATAGAGCGGCGACGTTGTATCGACGTTTCATTCGTCGGTCGCTGGAGCGTTACTGGACAGACGCACTGTCGCGGCTGCGGCGCGCCCGCCGTACATAACAACACTTTATAGGCATTTTTTATGGCTTCGGCAAAAACTAAGAACACTGGCACTTGAACACAAGGAGCGGTGGTCGCATACACCGCGCACACACTGACCTGAGCCTCACGGGCGGCGGGATGTTGAACGCCGGGTACAGTTTCGCGTTGGGACTCTCAAACAGCATCGCGATTGTTTTTTTCACCGTGCACGCATCGTGCATCCGTCCGCGCAAGTTAGCGGCCGGCCGTACACTGCCGGCGCTGCGCCGCGCCACCCCGCTCCCCCCTCCGCGCCGCGGTGCCCCGCGCCCCCGTGACGTCACGCCCGGAACGCTAAGCTAGGCTTCTTCGTGTCAATCGTAGCGCCCCGTCCCACTCGCGCGCCCCTGTCGCGAGCGGGACGCAGCATAGTCTTACAAAGGATATTGCGTCGATGCGTATTAGCAGCTCGGGCTGCCGAGTGCGGGCTGGCGTTGGCAGCCTCTCGGTAGGGCTTCGCGGCGGATACGCGGATATGGAGCGCAGGCAGCTCGCAGACTATTTTATTTAAGCTCGTGTGACCTCCACGCGCGGGGCTTATGAAATATGGATATGGATCCGCCTAAGGGTGATGTAGATCAGCTGTGTGTACATACGCCCCTCGCTACCGCACGGAGCAAGGTCGAGGGTACCGTGGTGCTCTTAGCGCCACGAGCGGACATCACACGCAACATGCACGCAACACTGACCATTCGACTAACTTAGGATAAATTTCAAACATTTCTTATCTTGAAACTGGATTGCCTCTTCAGCAAAAACTGTGAACGTGCAAGTCATGGCAGTCCTCGAACAGAATAAAGTCCGTAACAACGTCGTGGGCGGACAGCACTCGACTGTACTTCCATAATGAGATACTGTAAGTTCTGGAGCAACTTTGGAGAGGCCTATAAGTATTGCGGACGACTGTAAAAGCCTTCACTCACAATTATATTTTCTGAATTAAAAGAGTCTCGTATCGTATTCTCGCGAGCACTGTAAGTTGACGATGTCATTTTTATTTCTCAAGCACGAGTCCAAAAATTTCGTCTTCGCCAATATTGACAGTCAAATTGACCTATTATTACAACTATTGCTTATTGCTTGCTATACCTATTACTATTACGGCAGATACTAAGATGCAACTACTCCCCAGACGCAGTCTCTTAGCCATTATTTATGACATACACGTATGAAAAGGGCAGCGTTTACTCATTCAAAACCTCATGAAAAACTCGGTAGTTTCTTTCTACGGTAGATAAGTGAGAAGTTTGCCACAACTCTGCTCACCCTCTCTTCTAAACATAGCCGTAGCAGGAAATATCCATGACCGTGAGCAATCAGCGCCGCGGGACGTCATTTGTCTAATGACACATGATTGTTTTCAATCTTACTATTTGCAACGTAAACAAACCGATATAATGGCTCTGAAAGGTTATTGTGAAGTCCGTGAGAAGCTATCGAACAATAAAGAATATGTCAATGACACAAGCATTCTATTTGCAAAATAAATATTTTAATTATAATAGTTAGTTTTTTAATTGTGAGACGAGAATTGGTGTTGTCACCCTATTGTTTGTTAGAAAATATTTGGCAGCCATTTTTATTTGTGATTGGACTTTGTACAATTAATACGTATTTAGTTTTTTTCTTAATCGTAAGTCTGCTTAAATTTTGCTAATAAATATACCCAGGAAATAGGTACCTACCCGAAATTAATGTCTACTGCATCGATAGCCTTGCATGTTTAATAGGGGATCGGACTGGGTCAAAATAATATGATTCTGTTTAGTCCGTAAGTTAGATTATCGAAAAATATTGAATAGGTACGTATTTTTTGTTTTATCAAATCAATAAAAAATGACGAAGATAAAACGCGTCAAAGATCATGGAGTGGGGCTTGAAACGTCACTTGTGGGTACAAAATGTACTATCATATGACGTCACACGAGTTTTCGAAGCACTGTATCGTCTTCATTTTTTGTTTACGTGAAAAAAGAAAAAATACGTGTCCAATAATTTTTGGAAATCTATCTGACGGACTAATTAGTTTTTTTATGTCCGATCCCCTATTGAGATAATATTAAAATCTATACTAATATTATAAAGCTGAAGAGTTTGTTTGTTTGTTTGTTTGAACGCGGTAAACTCAGGAACTGCTGGTTGGAATTTTAAAATTCTTTTTGTGTTGGATAGTCCATTTATCGAGGAAGGCTATAGGCTATATAACATCACGCTACGGCTAATAGGAGCGGAGCATAAATGAAAAATGTTACAAAAACGGGAAAAGGTATTTCCTTTTTGAGAGCTTCCGCTGCGTGCGCTGCGAAAACGGTTTAAGTTACGCAAATATCATGTATGAAGGAATTGTTCCTCTTTAAAATTTCTAAAAAAAAGTCAGTGACAGCATATATCTATCTTTTAAGATTGACTAACTGTAACCTTTTTTTACTATTAAACTGTTAGGTTAAAAATAATTATTTTTTGCGAAGCTTATTTAACCCATATGATATTAATCTATATCTAAATAAATGTGTTTGTTAGAACGGAAATTTAATATAGAATATTTGTGCCCTTTACTCTATACAGTTTGAACAAATGTCTTAGAAGATATCGCAATGTAAAAATATCCGCGCGGCAAAAAAATACGCGTGCAGGTCGCAATGTAGGTACGGGGGATTCGGGCTGGCCTCCGGGAAATTCAAATTCAAAATACACACATCAAAAGTGTCTAGGGATCAACATATATTTTAGCAATAACTTTTCTCCTGATTGATATTAATTAAAATTTTCTTTAAGGATTCATCAAATAAAGTGTTTTCGTTTGTCACAGTAAAGATAAACCAAGTCACCTTTGCATTAATAAAGAAATTTGCCATTTTCCTAATAAAGGGATTTTTGACATTTGAACCACTAACATTAAAGTTCGAAAAAAAGACTGAAATAACAGTTTTCTTTAAAATTTTATTGGGTAACTTAAACAATTAATAATCCGTGTTTCTACCGCGAACACTAACAACACAAGAACATCGGTTTGGCATACTCAAAATGAGTTCATCCAAATCACGCTGTGGAATGGCCGCCCATGTTCGTTGCAACAACAAAAAAAGGTCTTCTTGCGACTGGATACCCTCCATATTCGGCAGAGCTCTTCTCTGTAGCATATCCCATGCATGCTCAATCGGGTTCAAGTCTGGCGACTGAGCAGGCCAGGGCAGGACATTGATGTTAGCTGCGGCGAGAGTCTGTCTTACAACTCTTGCGGTGTGCGGTCGTGCATTATCATGCATTAACTGAAATAAGGGACCGATTTGCACTTGTAGAGGAACGATGACGTCTGATACAATCGTCTCAGCATAAATTTGAGCGTTGAGGTTGCCTCTGATCCAAATCAACTCAGTTCTTCCGCCGATCCAAATACCCGCCCATACCATGATGGTTCCACCACTATAAGGATGGACTTCCTGGCAGGATTTTAATCGCTGTTGGCGTCCAGGGGTTCTCCAGTGTCGTATACGTCTTGTATCCGGTCTCATACCAAAACGAGACTCATCAGAAAAGCACACGAAACGCCATTGCTCTTCTGCCTAATTTCTGTGTTCAAGAGCCCATTGATATCGAATCCTACGATTGTGCATTGCTATAGGTGGTACCCGTAGTGGTCTTCGGGAATGAAGGTTCACTTCATGCAAGCGGTTTCTGACTGTTTGGTCGCTAATTAAGTTCCCTGAAGAGTGATGAAGCCTCACGGTTAACATCATGGCGGTTATTGTTGGAGCTCTTCGAGTTAAGATTTGAATGTATCGGTCTTGTCTCCGTGTGGTGCAGCGATACCGTCCTCCATGGCGCTCAGCCACGGTACCAGTGCTTCGGTAACGTGTCCAAAGTCGACTGATAACACTCTGACTTGTATTCAGAGCTAAAGCCACAGTACGTTGCCGGGAACCAGCTTCTATCATTCCCACGGCTCTGAGCATTTCTTCCCTGCTTAAATGACGTCGCCGCTCCATAATAACGTTGGTTTTAATCAGTAGTAGGGAAACAGTAGCACTAATAATGTCTTCAATGCGTTGTATGTTTTTATAGGGAAAATATTGACTCAAACTCAAACTCAAACTCAAAACACACACACAGACAGCTGATTTTCATCTTTTACTCGAATTTGATTCACAGTTCCTGATTCAAATTATGAAATGCACCAAAAAGGATCCATATCCTACTAATATTATAAATGCGAAAGTTTGTGTGGATGGATGGATGTTTGTTCCACTTTCACGCCAGAACGGCTGAACGGATCTGTATGAAATTTGGCTCAGAGATAGATTATAATCTGGAATAACACATGAGCTATATATTAGCGCTATAATAGCTTAGGGGGGTGAGCAATATTGTATTATGTGCATATTTTTCAACTGTTTGACAGCTATCTTCTGTCATACTATGAATTAAAAGCGAACGGCTATTTCAATCTTTTTGACACAGATGAAAGTAGCCTAACGGTTCGACGACCTACCTGTAAACAAGGGTATGCAAGTTCAAATCTCAGTCAGTGCCTTCTTTTTGTGTTTTTTATAATGATGTAAGATTTCCAAAACTGTCATGTTCGCGAGTTCGATCCCCAATCGGTTTTCACTTTTTGTATTTTTTAGGTATTTGTTTTTATTTTGATGCTTTATGATTTTAAAATAATTATAAAAACAACAAAAAGAGAAAAAATCTAAATACATAATAATAAATGTGTAGACGTGGATTTTCTGTACATTGAACATATTATTATTAAAAAAAAATGTTTTCAATTGGCGTGTTTTAGAAATTTTTGTCTGTAGTCTGTCGGGAGGCCTTCCAACGCAACGTCTTCCGGTTCGCGGTCGCCACTCCACAACTTTTCGGCCTATCGGCCATCCGTTCTGCGAGCAATGTGCCCATTGCCACTGAAGTCTGGCGAATCGTCGGGCTACGTCGGTAACCTTGATTCTCATGCGGATATCTTCATTTCTGATTCGATCACGCAAGTAAACTCCGAGCATAGCCCTCTCCATTGCCCTTTGGGTGACTTTGAGATTTCTGATGAGGCCCATTGTGAGCGACCACTTTTCGGTCCCATATCTAATCACTGGCAGCACACACTGGTCATAGACTTTCGTCTGAGACACTGTGGTAAGTTGGACGAGAAGATACCGCGCAACTTCCCGAACGCTGCCCAGCCGAGTAGGATTCGTCGATTGACCTGTTTCTCGAACTGGACCGTTTGTCCCAGGTAGACATAATCGTCCACAACTTCAAGTGTAGTGTCTCCGATCTTGATAAGAGTAGGTGATACATGGACATTCAACGTAACCTTGGTTTTGTCCATGTTCATTTTAAGACCCACTATTTCGGAAGCTCCACTGAGGTCATCGAGCATCGATTGATTAAAAAAGAAGAACTTATCGTCATAATGAGAGATACATACATGTAACGACATCTATTACACCAAATTGGTACTAATTAATAAATGTGTTCACAAGATAACTTTTAAATCTATTTTTTCAAAAAGTTATGATAGCTAAGGTACTCTTAAATAGTCTAAATGACACTGCTTTGAGAATCGACATAGCCTATAATATAAACCTTAAAGTGTGTTCGCTTTCTATGCATTAAATTTTGACTTCGTCTTCGATAGATGGCGTTGTACATTTGACGAATCAAATTTTGTAATTTCTGAATAAAAAAATTACGAATACACACAGTACGAAAATAAAACGAAAGTAAAATAAGACAAGCAGCGCCACAACCAATCGCCCAGCCATGCCACTTCGCCAACCGTGCCGTCATGTAGCTGTGTGGCTGTGGGTTCCTCGGGCATTGCTGTAACTTTGTTTAACAATAGCCCGACTACACAATAATTGCACATTCCGTTTCCAAATTGCCGCTGAATCTTGCCCTAAATTGCAACATCACCAAAAACTGCGGCTTTGCAAATAAACTGAAAACAGGAGAGATAAGTCTGGAATCGGACGCAGATGGGCCAATTCTATTTTCCGAATATTTTTTCCATCCAGTGCCAACAGTACTAATAAGGGACGAGTGCACAATATCGCACAAGCATGCATTAGAGGCGTTGAACCGCAGCTTGCAGGACAGCGTTGTTGTGTTGATCACAGGCGACTGTAGTCAGAACCTTCCAGTCATTGCAGGGAACACACCGGTGGATGAAATAAATACAGTCATGTCTCAAAGCGTCGTCGCTGTGGTCCAGGATCAAAAATGTGCGTCTTATGTTAACTGTACAACGACCACGAAGCAGGCGTCTTAGCAAATAAACTGATTCAAATAGGAGAGAATCGTCAGGAATCTGGAGACATATGGGAATATTCTATTTTCTAAAGATTGTTTTCAGCCAACAGAGGATGAACTTATTATGCACGTTTTACCTATTTTTGAGGTTCATGTAGGTAAATAAAATAAGAATAGTGGTTTTTAGGGAGGCAGGTGCTGTCACCAAGGAACGTGTGGATGATGATCACAATAAAATAACTTAGACAAGATTTGGCAGTTCAAAAGTACTTATGCACATCTATAGACATGATCACGCCTGTAATTCCGAAAGGGTTAGGTAGTGGTGTACCTAATCGTACACCGATATTTCGCAGTGATCTTGAAGCGCCATGTAAATGGGGACGCTTGACGTATTGATGTACTATGGGCTATTGCCATCAACCGGACACATAACGAGACTCCGTGGCCTCTACTGAGAAAACCCTTTGCCCGTATCGGGAATCAAATTCCGGACTTCATGCTCAGTATAGTCGCGCTTAGGGCTACTGGATCAACAAGACAGACACACATTTTTCCACGTGAACGAAGTCGCGGGCATCAGCTAGTAAATTTATAAAATCATAAATTTATTACAAAGCCACATCTCAATCTCAAGAAATCCGCATAAAAATGCTTGATCCCTAGACACTTTTGATGTGTGTATTTACTGCACCGTAATGTTTACAAGTACAGGGTGTTATCGTATCTTTAATAGTAAGAGATACCTATAGTAATTTTCACTTTAATGTAATCTAAGCTAATCTAATTTTATAAAGGAAAGATAAGATATTTTGTTAGTTACGATTTACCTTATTTTATGTTGGATAGTCGATTTATCGAGAAAGGTTATAAGCTATATTTATGTGACGCAGACGAAGTTGCGTGGGTCAGCTAGTTTATTATAAACTAGGCATGCACAAGAAGTAGGTAGGTACCTACGTTTTATTATTTTTAACCGACTTCAAAAAAGGAGAAGGTTCTCATTTTTTAGAATCTATTCTTATGTAAGTTCACCAGTGACTTGAAGATGCCTGAACGGATTTGGAAAATTATTTCTTGTTTGTTTGTTTCAGGAGGTCGATCGTCAGTTAGCGAAATCGGTCGAGCGGTTTTTGAAATAATATCAACAAATGTTTTGCAAGTTATTTTTATAATATGTATATTACGAATTATGAAAAAAAACTATGTAAAAAAACAACTTTAAAAACATATTATTGTGTTTTTATGTAGCTGTTCGTAATTATAAATTAATTAGTAAGTTACAGTAAGTACCTAAATACATTAATCGTACATACATTTAAATATTCGTAAAAAGCCCAATTTCAATAATAGTGCGTGTTTTGTGTAAGAACATAAATAATGTAGGCGTTTGTATGAATATGTGAATATTTACTTACGTACTAACAGGGTTGTGGAGGTCAGATAGGCAGTCGCTCCATGTAAAATACCTACTGGTGTTTAGTCGCATTTGGTGAGACTGGACGGAAGCTGACCGCATTTCTTCAACGTGTAGTCAGTGGCTAACCTGCTGTCAGAGGGCCTTCTTTTTTTTTTTGGTGGGTGGAAAATCATCAAATGCCCTCCCCCGCCCCCCCCCCCCCCCGCTGCTCTTGGGCAGAGCGAAGGGGAGTGTCAGACTTCTACTGACTAAAAACCGCTTGGATAGGCTTGTCCCTAATTACATCAGTTGATGGCAATAGGCTTGCTCCTAATCACATCGTTTGATGGCAATAGGCTTGTCCCTAATTACATCAGTTGATGGCAATAGGCTTGCTCCTAATTACATTGGTTGATGGCAATAGGCTTGGTCCCAATTACATCAGTTGATGGCCATAGGCTTGCTCCTAATTACATTGGTTGATGGCAATAGGCTTGCTCCTAATTACATTGGTTGATGGCAATAGGCTTGCTCAAAATGTTTTTATAACTGAGCAGTACGAGTTAGGCCCGTAATCCACCAAAGCGGAGACGAGCAGAGCGGAGAGGAGATGTGCCAAATTCGACCAATCACAGGAAGGGCGAAAGACCAAATGTAAGTTTTAACTAATGTGATTGGCCGATTTCCGCACATCTCTCATCTCCGCTCCTCTCCGCTTTGGTGGATTACAATATATATAATTATTTTTACAATATTTACAAGTTGCTGTTGCATTTCCTCGCAATTGAAGTGAAAAGTAGAGTGTAAAACTCGTCCATAAAACCCATTTTACTCTCTATTTTATATCCATCCTCGCTCGCAAGCTCGCATCGGATGGATAAACGTCTCGCGCAAAATGGTGCGTTTTATGCACTTGGTGTACAATCTACTATTATGCAAAAAAAATAACCGTGTTCAACAAAAATACTAACACACAACTTTACTGACTTACTGAAAACGGGATAAGTATTACTGACTGTCCTCGTTGGTCTAGTCGTCACAACTGCGACTGCTTGAGTATGAGGTTCTGGTTTCGATGCCCGGGGTCGGGCAAAGTCTTATTGGTTTTTCCATGGAAAAATTCTCATTCTCTCTCTTTGACTCTTTTTTTTTATTATTTAATATGTGCTTACTCTTGACCTCAATCTTGCCCTAAGGGCAGAGATGAGGTCGACGATGGAACGAGCTTACCCAGAAGAAGCCTATTTACTCGTGACTTAAATAGATTGCGGTTATAATGAACTCGGGAAAACTCGCCCCCTAATACATGAGACTGAAGTCTGAAACGTAACTGGCGAAATGTTTAGGTACGTACACCTCTACCAAACCCTACGAGGATTATAGTCGTGATGATATGTAAACATTTATTCAGAACGTCAAATTAATCAACAATAAACCTGACATTTTAATTGAATGATTTATTACTTGGAATACCAGGGACACATAAAATGAAGGGATACTCCGTGTTGCGTGCTCGCCGTTGTCCCTAGCAACCACATCTTAAAGATGGCGGTGCCAACTACAACACCGACAGCCTTACCTACCTACCAACCCTTCAACCCTCCCTTTCAGCGTTTCAACCTACCTGTATTTCCACTAAACATTTTCTTAAAATAAATAGAGTCTATCTTACGGACACCCAAAGAAAGGATATTTTTAAACGTTAAAATTATAAAATATTGCTGCATTTTAGTTTACATTTATTTTTTTTCCCTCATTTTACGACTATCTTTACAGAATTACCTAATTCGATAGTGTACACAATAACAATATTAATTCAAATTTTATAACTAACTAGCTGATGCCCGCGACTTCGTTCACGTGGAAAAATGTGTGTCTGTCTTGTTGATCCAGTAGCCCTAAGCGCGACTACTGAGCATGAAGTCCGGAATTTGATTCCCGATACGGGCAAAGGGTTTTCTCAGTAGAGGCCACGGAGTCTCGTTATGTGCCCGGTTGATGGCAATAGCCCATAGTACATCAATACGTCAAGCGTCCCCATTTACATGGCGCTTCAAGATCACTGCGAAATATCGGTGTACGATTAGGTACACCACTACCTAACCCTTTCGGAATTACAGGCGTGATCATGTCTATAGATGTGCATAAGTACTTTTGAACTGCCAAATCTTGTCTAAGTTATTTTATTGTGATCATCATCCACACGTTCCTTGGCGACAGCACCTGCCTCCCTAAAAACCACTATTCTTATTTTATTTACCTACATGAACCTCAAAAATAGGTAAAACGTGCATAATAAGTTCATCCTCTGTTGGCTGAAAACAATCTTTAGAAAATAGAATATTCCCATATGTCTCCAGATTCCTGACGATTCTCTCCTATTTGAATCAGTTTATTTGCTAAGACGCCTGCTTCGTGGTCGTTGTACAGTTAACATAAGACGCACATTTTTTATCCTGGACCACAGCGACGACGCTTTGAGACATGACTGTGTTTATTTCATCCACCGGTGTGTTCCCTGCAATGACTGGAAGGGTCTGACTACAGTCGCCTGTGATCAACACAACAACGCTGTCCTGCAAGCTGCGGTTCAACGCCTCTAATGCATGCTTGTGCGATATTGTGCACTCGTCCCTTATTAGTACTGTTGGCACTGGATGGAAAAAATATTCGGAAAATAGAATTGGCCCATCTGCGTCCGATTCCAGACTTATCTCTCCTGTTTTCAGTTTATTTGCAAAGCCGCAGTTTTTGGTGATGTTGCAATTTAGGGCAAGATTCAGCGGCAATTTGGAAACGGAATGTGCAATTATTGTGTAGTCGGGCTATTGTTAAACAAAGTTGCAGCAATGCCCGAGGAACCCACAGCCACACAGCTACATGACGGCACGGTTGGCGAAGTGGCATGGCTGGGCGATTGATTGTGGCGCTGCTTGTCTTATTTTACTTTCGTTTTATTTTCGTACTGTGTGTATTCGTAATTTTTTTATTCAGAAATTACAAAATTTGATTCGTCAAATGTACAACGCCATCTATCGAAGACGAAGTCAAAATTTAATGCATAGAAAGCGAACACACTTTAAGGTTTATATTATAGGCTATGTCGATTCTCAAAGCAGTGTCATTTAGACTATTTAAGAGTACCTTAGCTATCATAACTTTTTGAAAAAATAGATTTAAAAGTAATCTTGTGAACACATTTATTAATTTGTACCAATTTGGTGTAATAGATGTCGTTACATGTATGTATCTCTCATTATGACGATAAGTTCTTCTTTATTAATCAATCGATGCTCGATGACCTCAGTGGAGCTTCCGAAATAGTGGGTCTTAAAATGAACATGGACAAAACCAAGGTTACGTTGAATGTCCATGTATCACCTACTCTTATCAAGATCGGAGACACTACACTTGAAGTTGTGGACGATTATGTCTACCTGGGACAAACGGTCCAGTTCGAGAAACAGGTCAATCGACGAATCCTACTCGGCTGGGCAGCGTTCGGGAAGTTGCGCGGTATCTTCTCGTCCAACTTACCACAGTGTCTCAGACGAAAGTCTATGACCAGTGTGTGCTGCCAGTGATTAGATATGGGACCGAAAAGTGGTCGCTCACAATGGGCCTCATCAGAAATCTCAAAGTCACCCAAAGGGCAATGGAGAGGGCTATGCTCGGAGTTTACTTGCGTGATCGAATCAGAAATGAAGATATCCGCATGAGAATCAAGGTTACCGACGTAGCCCGACGATTCGCCAGACTTCAGTGGCAATGGGCACATTGCTCGCAGAACGGATGGCCGATAGGCCGAAAAGTTGTGGAGTGGCGACCGCAAACCGGAAGACGTTGCGTTGGAAGGCCTCCCGACAGACTACAGACAAAAATTTCTAAAACACGCCAATTGAAAACATTTTTTTTTAATAATAATATGTTCAATGTACAGAAAATCCACGTCTACACATTTATTATTATGTATTTAGATTTTTTATCTCTTTTTGTTGTTTTTATAATTATTTTAAAATCATAAAGCATCAAAATAAAAACAAATACCAAAAAAATACAAAAAGTGAAAACCGATTGGGGATCGAACTCGCGAACATGTTTAAACAGTTTTGGAAATCTTACATCATTATAAAAAGAAGGCACTGACTGAGATTTGAACTTGCATACCCTTGTTGACAGGTAGGTCGTCGAACCGTTAGGCTACTTTCATCTGTGTCAAAAAGATTGAAATAGCCGTTCGCTTTTAATTCATAGTATGACAGAAGATAGCTGTCAAACAGTTGAAAAATATGCACATAATGCAATATTGCTCACCCCCCTAAGCTATTATAGCGCTAATATATAGCTCATGTATTATTCCAGATTATAATCTATCTCTGAGCCAAATTTCATACAGATCCGTTCAGCCGTTCTGGCGTGAAAGTGGAACAAACATCCATCCATCCATCCTCACAAACTTTCGCATTTATAATATTAGTAGGATTATAAACATAGCATTTTTTGTGAACTCAATTTATTTCAACTAGACCATTACAGACATTTTTTTATGGCAGAAAAACAAAGAAACCGAATCTACAGTCACAAGGCATAATAACTTGTGAAGGTTGGTACTGTAGTTGTCCATTCCAAAGTGTAGATCTCTATGGAGAAGAATGGGCAAGAGACTCCATGGACACTTTTAATTCAGAATAATCCGAATCGATTGAAAAAAGTTTTAGTTTCTTAGGTGATCGGGATGTATTTCAAAAATCTCTGCAATTTAGATTTTTTTTCATTGTCACACATTTTTCGGTTTAGCCCCTCGGCCCTCAAATAAAATCAGAACGATGACGTTGCGCTACAGAACTCCGGTCTAAAACGTAACTTACAAGATTTTATAATGACCGAACACGATCGACTAAAGGTTGTTGTTATGGTAACGACAACAGGGCGAAGAGAAGGACAAGAATCATGTAAGAATCTTATTGATGTACCTACTTAAATACGGTCTACTTATATAACCTAACTAATATTTCATATCCGTCGATAAGGTCAGGCTCAGGACTGAACACAATCCTGATAACTGTAGCGGACCCTTCACGAGACCGAAAGCCAAGCATTCTGTACATCAAACTAAGTACCTAACTCTGCTGGTTTAAAACTCTACGCAGTAATTATTGCAGGAAAACGACTTTTTCACAGTGAAAAATCACGTTTGTGTACACGGTAGGACTCAATATAACGCATTCAAAACATTAGCTGATGGATGCGTTGAACAGTAGGGTCGTAGATGTATTTAAAGTAAAAATACGGCAACAAAACTTTGAGTAAAAACCTCCTTTGACCCCCAATATCTCCGCATTTTTCCAGGGTCCTAAAGTTATGGTAAATACAGAATTAATCAATGATCTCAATGACGGGAAAAACAAGCGCCTATTGGCTTCGTTAGTCTTTTGATACTCATTGTAAACCTCATGACAGTGGGATTAAGGGCGGGTTCTATTTTATTTAGTTCTATTTTTTTCATTTCATAATTTAATATTCAAATGAACCCCGCCTGGTTCCAAGTTTTGTTTAATTTAAAATGTGCTTGTTTTTTGCTTTTCAGTTTTTTCAGTCGGGTTTTTTAGTTTTTTAGCTACTTTTTTATTATTTCCAACTTTTTAGTTCTTTTGTGTTTGTTTGTTCTTTCGTTGGTCGCGTAAAATTCTTCGCAAATGATTTAACTTTTGTGCTTGTTTATAGGCTTTGTCACTTTGAATTTCTTTTAAACATATAAGTGTTATATATTTTTGTAATCTCCTTTTAAAACCCTTTATTTTGATACCCTACTCGATGGTATTGGAAAAAAAATTTTTTTTGAACTCCGCGATTTGGCCCCCAAAATCAGCATTTTGTTTTGTTTTTTAATTTTAATGTAGCCTATAACACTCGCGCCATCAAGACGAATCTAACGATGTATATTTAATTCAAATCCCTTCATCCATTTAGGAGTTATGAGGGAACAAAGAAACGGACATACATACATACATAGGTAGTTTGTGGATGTGTGATTTCAGGAAATGAGATTTAAAAATAATACTTTATAATGAGGACTTACAACAAAATATATACTATATATATATATACTATATATATATATACTATATAAATACTATATCTATCTATATCTATAAAAGCGAAAGGTCACTCACTCACTCACTCACTGATTCATCACGAAATCTCGAAAACCGCTGGACGTACAAAGATGATTTTTGGCAGGGAGGTAGTTTATGGTTAGTAGACGTCCGCTAAGAACGGATTTTGCGACAGGGCCGGATTAGGGTGGTCTAAGGGCCCTCGCAAGTTTGTATGAAACTCCTTCATTTTTTGTGCTACAATCTAGATTTTTGGCAGATACGTAGTTTATAGTCAGTGGGCGTCTGCTATGAATTAATTTTGCGACAGGGCCGGATTAGGGTGGTCTAAGGGCCCTCGCAAGTTTGTTTGAAAGTCCTTCATTTTTTGTGCTACAATCTTGATTTTTGGCAGAGACGTAGTTAATAGGCAGTAGACGTCTGCTTAGAACCGATTTTGTGACAGGGCCGGATTAGGGAGGTCTAAGGGCTCTCGCCAGTTTGTATGAAAGTCTTTCATTTTTTGTGCCACAATCTTCATTTTTGGCAGGGACGTAGTATAAAGTTAGTAGACGTCTGCTTAGAACAGATTTTGAGACAGGGCCGGATTAGGGAGGTCTAAGGGCTCTCGCCAGTTTGTATGAAAGTCCTTCATTTTTTGAGCTACAAAGTTGATTTTTGAGACGGACGTAGTTTATAGTTAGTAGACGTCTGATAAGAACAGATTTTGTGACAGGGCCGGATTAGGGAGGTCTAAGGGTTCTTGCAAGTTCGTAAGAAAATCCTTAATTTTTTGTGCTACAAACTTGATTTTTGGCAGGCACGTAGTTTATAGTTAGAAGAACTCTGCTAAGTACAGGTTTTGTGGCAGGGCCGGATTAGAGAGGTTTAAGGGCGCTCGCAAGTTTGTTTAAAAGTCCATCATTTTGTGTGCTGCTAACTTGAATTTTGGCAGGGACGTAGTAGGTGAGTAGAAGTTTGCTAAGAACCGATTTTGCGACAGGGCCGGACTAGGGAGGTCTAAGGGCTCACGCGAGTTTGTATGACAGTCCTTCCTTTTTTGTGCTACAATTTTGGCAGGAAGGTACTTTATATTTAGTTAGTAGACGTTGACTAAGAACGGATTTAGCAAGTTTAGCAACATGGCCAGAATAAGGAGGTCTGAGGGCTTTCACATGTTTGTAAAAATGTACTGTTTTTTTTTTTTTGTACTAACAACCTGAAATTTAACAAGTCTTAGAGTTTAGGAGTAGGAGATCTAAGCTAAGTTTGTAAGGAAGACCTGGACTAAGGGCTCCCGTAAGTCCATATGAAATCCTTGGCTTTTTGTACCTGAAAATTGGCAGAGAGATAGAATATAGTTAAGACATTTCAGGTAGGAATAGATTTTACGACAGGGCTGGTTTAAGGGAATATAATCGCTTCGATTGGCATTTGGCATTCGATTTGACATAGTACCATCCACAGGCAGTCCAGACAAGAGAGTCAAAATTTCTACGCGAACGAAGTCGCGGGCAACTGCTAGTACTATATATACATACATACATATATACATAGGTACACGTCAAACACATAACCCTCCTTTTGGGCTTCGCCGCAGTCGGGTAAAAAGTAATTTTTTGGATATTATTTTGTACCCTATCATATCATCATTCTCTTGCCCTTATCCCAATTCATTTGTGGTCGGCGCAGCATGTCTTCTTCTTCCGTACTTCTCTATTTCTTCGTCATGTCAGCAGTCACCTCCTTTCTAGCCATATCATCCTTCACACAGTCTGTCCATCGTTTCTTTGGTCTTCATCTACCTACTCTTATAATAATCAAAACTTTCCTCACGACATTTTCCTCATTCCGTCGTGCTTTCAACAAATAATTTTCATAAAATAGACGTTAAAATATTAACAAAAGGCTGTTGTCATGGTAACGCTGGGGGAGTCCAAGGACAAACAATCTGATGTTACTACTTGTATACGTTCTGTAGATGTCCTTGGATAGCTCAGGTGCGTGGCATAGTACTTTCACTACTACCTATTTATAAACGCCATTATCTTCCTATAATTACTACGCGTAAGATAGGAAAAGAAGTGGGCGATGCAAAGGATTGTAAAATCGCAGAATGCGGTTTTCTGTAATTTCTTCTTGATTTACGGATTTTCCGAATGTTTAGTCAGGTCCCCCTTTTGGTTATTAAAACCAAATCATTTATTTCAAGTAGGCCAGTTACAGGTAGTTTTGAATTGTCGAAACAAATAAAAATAACAAGAATTTTTCTGATGTAAAAAAAACTAACCTAACCAATGCGCTCTCAGTACATAAATCAATTATACTTGTTGTTGTATTGTCCTCGATGATTAGGAAGACTAGTGTAGTCTCGGCTTTTAAGTCACCGACGCCTACATAAGTTTAAAGAAAAAAGTTTCTTTCCGAACGCAAATGCCTCCTGTCATCCGCTTCTGAAAATAGGTTCATTCGGATTTTATGTCATACCGGCGCCATTCTTTCCAATAATTGTTATTTATTTTTTAGGTTGATAAGTCTTATTTTAACGTTTAAATGGGAAAATAAAGTTGGTGTTAACAAAGTCGAAGCTACTGAAGATATTAAAGATATTGCGGAAAGCGCATAAAATGCTATTAGCTCTGTTTTGAGTGCTAGAAGTAAGAAACCAAAATGGCTTCACTTGTGTGACCTTAATTTGTTTTTTGCCTACTGCTGAAGAATTGGAATCAAAAGCCTAAAGCTCTGTTATGTGGCAATAATCGCTACATCTAAAATATTGTATGTTTTTTATGCCTTGCGCTTTGCACGTACCTATTTGCAACTAACGGCATGATTGCCATGTGGGCACTACATCGGAGTACAGAGAGTTTAAAATGTTTGCCCTTGTTGGCTATTAACATGACCTGAGACCGCTCCGTTGGAACTTGCAACAGACTATGAAGTCCAAAATGGATACATTATGAACAACTGGCCTGGCCTTATGGCCTACACCGGCAATGCCGTAAGCAACCTGAGGGGTGTTCGGTAGGAACACACGCGGTTGACTGTTCTATTATAACCTGCAAGGAAAGTGAATGACTTGCAACGGACTATGAAGTCCAAAATGGATACATTATGGACGACTTGCCTGGCCTGGGACGTCTTGTGGGGGCGTACGCGGTCTAAAAGGCTATGTCGAGAACTCAGCAACCTTCACAGGGTGCTCTGTGGGAGTACACGTGGTTGACTGTTATATAATAACCTTCACGGGAAGTTTTTTGGGAACTTACAGGTTATTTGTGTGTAGTTGTTCTTCAACATGCATTATGTTTTTCTTCAAGAAGGTGAAATACCATAGGAGGTCACCTTATGTGGGTGAAGACAGTAAAATTGTCCCTCCACAGTGATTAGAAAATATCCTCCCGTTATCGGTTGAGAATGATTGCCCGGAATTGGTATATGGATAACCACAATAGAAGTTGAAAATGCAGATCAAGAATTAAATGAAGTAAGTACCATAGAAAGAATTATTATATAATCAAGTTTCTTGAAATACTTTATGTGGATATACACCCAGAGAAAGAAGAGAAGATTTACATACATTACATACAAGCTGAATCTACCAACCCGCACTGGGCTGGTGTGGTGGATTATATATAGCCCATCCCTCTCCTAGAGAGGAGGCCTGAGTCCCTACAGTGGGAACATTATAGACCGATGATGATGATGATGAAGAAGCTGAATGATGCTTCTGTTATTTGTGTATACATTAAGATACAAGCAAGGGGACACAGATCACTCTTATTGTTGGTAAACAACAAAGACATTCAAGAGTTTGTTGCATTCATAGACGGAAACATATATTTTGGGTGAAGACGCTGAGAAACTAATCTCAGAAAAATCTATAAATAAATCTGGTTAAGGATTAAAGATGAGTGTAACATAAAATTCACTCCTAGAGAGAGCACATGGGTGCCCAGAGCAAATGCTCCTAAAATTAACAATAAATTTTTAAAACTGGCGGGGCCCTCCTCTGGCAGAAATGCAAAAAAAGGGGGGGGGGGCGTCATCAAGAGTACGAGTGCAGCAGACAGGTGGCCAGGAGAAATCATCCCCCTAAATTCACAGGTTGGTGGACTAAAATATAATTTATGATTGGAAACTAGTCACTCAAGCGACCCAGTTATTCTTAATTGGATGGTGGTGATGGAGTGATACTCCTCTAGATGATAAAATCTCTATACTTGAATTTATTCAGATAGTATCTGAAATAGAGAAGTGAATTGCTTTCATAGCAATGGAATTTTGTTACCCAAAGGCATGTTTACAAAAACAATTTTGCTTACAATTTTTTCCTTGTCAAAGGCACAAAAATATAGCTTTCCGTTTTTTATGTAAAAGGCGTTACATATGTTTAGTTTACTTGGAGATGACCTAGTATACAACAGTATACCAATTTTTACAGAATAATGGTTTTTTCTTGTCACATTGGATTGGATGCTTATTGCATGAGACAAGGAAAATGCTATGTTTTCAATATTATGTTCAGCCCCATAAACATAAATAACAAAAACATTGAAACCCATTACAGGTTTCAAAGGACCCTTAGAGAGGCCTTTTAATTTTTTAAGAGATGTATAATGTTTAGAAAACATGCAATCACCAGAACCAAAGAGAAATGTCATTTCATACCTATCCGACACTGTAAACTTCTAGGTTTACTTCTTAATACTATTCACATAGCTTAACAAGTCAAGACAAGCCTTAACATCACTGAAGAGAAAAGAAATAATTTAGAATTTATTGATAAAAAGTCGAATTAAAATTGTTTTTAAGGTTTTAAAACTTTAATATTGTCCAGCCATTACTATAGGATTCTATTCACTAAGAAACTCGAATGGAACAAATACCTTGTTCTAAGAGATAGTTATGGTAAAATAACATCACACCTGTAATCCCCGAAGGATTGGGCAGAGAGGTACCTAATAGTACACCCTCTTTTTTGCCAGTTTGTTTTTATGATAATTATGATATAAACACTGCAATGAATATATCATATCATTTGGCTTGGTCTATAAACATAGCCAGTTCTTTTGAGTTAAAAAAAATATTCACAGATGCTTCTCCCGCATGGTGTGGCCCATAGATTGCTATTATACTATGAACTGTAGATTCAGCTCAGTTTTTTCATATCAAAATTGAGTGCTGCCCCTTTTTTCTGGGCTTAAGTGTTCAGTCAGTCATTTACTAGTTATTGAAATTTTTCAAGAATTGAAAATATAACTACATAATCAAAATTTTTATTTATTAAACATAGTTATAGTAGGTACATAATGGATACATTATTATACTCTTTTTTATGATGGGCTATTACATACATTTCTGAAAAGCATTGGTGCGAATCTAAATAGATGGTTACTTACTCGATATTACTTACATAAATACCAAAGGTAATATTATGATAGCAGATTTTGAATGTGGAAGGGAATCTTAGGTGTTTTTAAATTATCAAAATATTATATCCGTATTGGGTGAACCCCCAATTGATTAATAATTGTATCATGGACTAACACAAAATATCACACTTATGCATCATGACTCTGGGATCTCCAGGGGTTGCGCTGTGATAAGTGGTGGATGCTCCTTGCCAATACAAGGTGGCAATGGAAGGAATGGTATTGAGACCAATATCATTTATTCTATACTTTTTTCAAATTCTCTATGGCTCTGGAACCTATAGAAAAGATAATTACAGACAAACAACTGGTATTATAGGAAATAGATACCTTACTCAACCATGGTCTTTTCCATTATTTAATTTAATACTTTTGTGATACAGGAACCTGCACTTTACATAATTTCAAATAGTTACATCCCTTTTTTCACAAAAAAAAAAAGACTGGGATTGATGGCAGGAGTATTATCAGGAATATATTTTAGGTTTTCTGGAACTAGTAATGAAGCTGTTGATATTATTAGGAATTCAATAATTAAAAATACAGAATATTAATGCTTGCCTCATTACCTGCAATTGTATAGACAAGACAAGATACTGTAAGTAATTAAAATATTATATGCATTAGCAAACCATCACTGAAGTTATTCAGTCTTTTCGTTTTGAGGATTAATAAAGGTTTTTTCCTCTATTTTCATATTCCGTTAGTTCAGCTCTATCTCTAACTATAAGACCACATAAAGGTACAGATGAAATATCAAAATACTGTTCAGAGACTTTTTTAAGTTAAGTCCTCCAAGATCCAGAGAATTCTTGGGAATTGGGATGTTTTCAGTGTTTTATCCTCTCTCTACTAGATTACATTCAACAAAGTGATTTACAAATTGTTATCAAGAAAGCGGTAACTATATTACTGTTAGAACCACTAACTGCTACTGTTACCACTGTTGCTGTTATTACTGTTGCTCGAATGAGTTTATGTTTGCACCAACTTATTATATAAATGTAATTGTACAACTATTGAATAAATAAATAAATAACCACAAGTGGAAAAGTGCAAACAATATCTCTAATATATATTTATTATGTAGTGATTACACAAAATCGTATTACTTTAAGGATTGATATGCTAACTTTTCTGGGCCAAACAAATGCCAACCTTTTATAACTGTTCCTTTCTCTAGCAATAGAATATGGAGTATGAAAGCCCAGCTACAGCTGTGGATATGATAGAAGGAATTAGTTAAAAATTTACCAATAGTGAACAATAGAAAATTCTCTGAAGCAATTTTTAATAACACTGGTAATGAATAAACCTGAACTGTAAAAAATGACTTATTAGTTATTTTATATTCATCTGAATGTTTATTGACTTTAGACAGATGTTTATTAATTAAATGTTTATTGATTTTGTATAAATGTTTATAGGTTTTACATAAATGTTTACCTATTTTATATGAATGTTTAATGTTTTTATATAAATGTTTATTGATTTTATATGAATGCATAATGCTTTTATATAAATGATTATTGATTTTATATAAATGTTTGTTGATTTTACAACTAGTCTTTAAACATCTACACTAGTCTTCCTAATCATCGAGGACAATACAACAACAAGTATAATTTAATAGTCAAACGAACTTACCTGTAAGTGAAGTTCGATGGTAATTATACTTGTTGTTGTATTGTCCGAAGATGATTAGTCCCACCCGACCCAGAATCTTCATGCTATATAGTCATATGAGCATGAACCCTATGTTGTAAAACCAATAAATTGCTATGAACTTAATGAACCTATTTTCAGAAGCGGATGACAGGAGGCATTTGCGTTCGGAAAGAAACTTTTTTCTTTAAACTTATGTAGGCGTCGGTGACTTAAAAGCCGAGACTACACTAGTCTTCCTAATCATCTTCGGACAATACAACAACAAGTATAATTACCATCGAACTTCACTTACAGGTAAGTTCGTTTGACTATTAAATTGTGCGGTATAAAATGCAGAACCGCTTTGATGAAAAAAAGTTTCTTTGGAATGGCTTCGAAAATTTACAACAAAATACCTAATAGAATAAAAAAAAAAGAAAGTTCTTGCCACTATAAGAGGAAAATGTTATTAAACTGTTCAAGATTTTATAAATGATAATTTTTAATTTAATTTGTTTGTTTAATTTTAGTCTTGTTGTTTATTGATTGTTTTATTTAGCTTTTAAGTATTTTTGTTTTATTTTGATTTTAAAATTTGTATGCCTACACGGCAAAACATAGCGCTCAAATATGTTAGACTAACACCAATATGTAAATACCTATGTTTAACAAATAAAGATCCTGATTCTGATTCTGAAGAAGTTACAGTCCCAGTCACAAGGCATAATAACTGTGAATGTTGCCAAAGTTGCCTATTCCAAAGCGTAGATCTCTATGGAGAAGAATAGGCAAGAAACTCCATGGACACTCTTTTAACTCTACTATTTTAACTGTTATGATTTGGAACACAAAACCCTGTTTCTAGACCTATTACTGCATAGTGCGTAGCGTTACATCCGGAATGGCAAGCAGATGTAAACGTGATATATAAGTAAACCTGTTTTTTTTTTTTGGTGGGTGGATAATCATCAAATGACCCCCTCCGCTCTTGGGCAGAGCGAAGGGGAGTGTCAGACTTCTACTGACTAAAAACCGAACCCATGTTCCTTCTTTGCCCTTGTGCCGAGGCCACGTCATCTAGTACTAAAATCCGCGGATATAAGTAAACCTTAGCTTTCACTATAGGGCCCGCGTTTTTCAGCAGAAACAGTCAATCTATCCCAAAGCTGGGAACCAGGCCTCCTCTACAATGGGTTTTTCTGAAGTGTGGTGGGTTGTTCGAAAGAGATACCGCGGCCTCGGCACAAAGGGCTAAGAAGGAACATAGATGGTTTTTAGTCAGTAGAAGTCTGACACTGGAGGAATCATTTGATGATTTCCAACCCTCCAAAACAAAAAAGGGTATTACCATCGCTCCACATTTCACCTCCAGTGGGTCAGTTTGAGTCCGATATGACTCATGTTACGCAACGCGCTATAAATCTGACGAAACATATCGGTAATATTGACGATAAACAGCTGATATCCTCATAAATACAGAGCGTGTGTGTCCCTGGAGGTAGGCAGTGGTTTATGTAACTGTTTCACTCGCGGCCCGCCCTGTGGTGCAGATTAATGCAAGAAATAGAGAGGTGTGTTATGGACACCCATGGGACATCCGGTTGGAATGGAGGAGCTCCTTTGGCTATTATGTTTTATAATTATTTATATTAATAGAAAAGGGTATTTAAACGTTAAAATTATAAAATTCTCAAAATTGGCGGCAAGCTGAATCGCCTGACAGCACTGTGAAAACGCCTGAAAGCACTGTAGCTAGACTCCTGAAAGTACTATAGCCAGTATTGCCTGAAAATACTGTAGCCAGATGCCTGAAAGTACTGTAGCCAGACGCCCGAAATTAACGTACCCAGACGCCTGAAAGTACTATAGCCAGGCGCCTAAAAAATACTGTAGCCAGATGCCTGAAATTACCGTAGCCAGACGCCTGAAAGTACTATAGCCAGACGCCTGAAAATACTATAGCCAGACGCCTAAAATTACCGTAGCCAGACGCCTGAAATTACCGTACCCGGACGCCTGAAACTACCGTAGCCAGACTACATTGCTTGTGCTTTTTCTTGTTGTAGCCTAAAGGAAAAAATCTTGACCATTGAACACATAGATTTCTATTCTCATTCTGGAATTGTAAGGATATCTTGTCTAAATATCAGTGGATCATGTTGTCTGTTTAATAAATAAATTATTATTATTATTAGTTTGGTCATAAGGTCAGAGTTCATCTTTCCAGGGCGTCCCCCGCACTTCAATTTTTCTTAAATCATTAGGGTTCCGTATCTCAAAAGCAAAACAAACATAAAAAAAATAAAAATACATACACACGAACATATAGCCTCCTCGTTTTTTGAAGTCGGTTAAAAACAGAACTCTTAGAGGATCACTTTGTCATCCGTCTGTCTGTCAAGCAAGAGCGTTTATCTCGGACATGCGTGCAGGTATCGAGTAGAAATTAACACTATACTCAAGTCTAGACCTTGAAACTGAGAAAATATCAACTTCTAAATTGTTAGTAATTAAAAAAAAAAACAACCGACTTCAAAAACACCAAAAAGAGAAAAATAAACTTAAGAAGAAAAATCTGCTTCTGAAGTCGGTGACTTTTGTTTGTTTGACTTCATGTTTTTGCCACCGACTTCAGAAGCTGATTTTTCTTCTTAAGTTTATTTTCACACCACCTGCTCGAAAATGTCAAATTATATGTCAAGCAACCTTAACCTAAAGTGAGTCATTAGTGGCCGGGGGAACAGCAGGTCAATAATGTTGTACTGGGTTTCATTATGACCCGCTGGTCAATAATGTGATTTGAATTTGGAATCTCACATGCTCAGCTAAATTGGCAGTATAGTACTAACAATAGTACATTACTGCAGCGGCCAGCAACAGAGGCATTGGACTTACGTATGTGTGCCTCGGCTTCGCCTCGGCCCACATTTACACGTTCGTCCATCAATGCCTAGTTGTGGCCAAGGCTTGTATAGTACTTTTCTCAAATAATGCGAGGAAATTAAATACAATTTACTTTTCAAAATCACATACAACAATAATTTTTCACGCGTTGAAGAGTTCAGCCAATTCGAAATTTAAATAAAACCTTTAATAAGTCACCTCCTTGGTTGCTATGGTTCAGAGTAAAAGATCGTTCCATTTTTAAATAACACGACAGATATGAGTTTAGTATGTAATTTATTTGGCCGCTAAACACGACAGATATGGATTTTCATACAACTTTTGCCGGCCGCTGGTCGCATGTATCTGGCCAGTACAGCAATTTCGATTTATCTCGAAGAAGGTTGTCAAAATAATGCTCAAATTTCCAAGCATGTTTGAGAAAAAACCCTTTGGTGCCAGAAAGAGGAAAGCTATTCTCGATACCCTTACTACGCGTGGATGATATTCTCGATTTCCTACAAAATCATAACGACTGCTTCTTCATATCGTTGCCATGTTTTCGTTATTTTATTGTAAGAATAATTAGATAACTAGGTACGAACCATTTTTTAAAAGGAATGGAATAACATTAAAACTGGCATTCATAATAACAAATACCGTACCGCGCCGTAATACCGTAATAGTAATTGGCTGTAACATTCGCTATTTTTTTTATTTATTTTTTAACCGACTTCAAAAAAAGGAGGAGGTTATCAATTCGACTGTATTTTTTTTTTTTTTTTTTTTTTTTTTTTTTATGTTTGTTCGCGCATAACTTGCGACTGGGTGAACTGATTTTCATGATTCTTTTTTCATTTGAAAGCTGGTGCTTCCCGTGTGGTCCCATTGTTACCATTTCAATATCTGATGATGGGATCTTGTAGAAATCGGGGGAACTCTTCAATAAATAACAGCAGATTAACCGCGATTGTTGCTATAGCATATCTAAGCATTGTTTACGCCATCACACAACATAATATCACGCCTGTACTCACTACAAAGGTTGGTGAACATATTCTGATGAAGTACTTCGGAGATAGACAACGGAACTCCTCAATAAATGATAGCAAATGGACTGGGATTGCTGAAATCTCATGTCTGTCTATTGTTTACACCAGTTCATAACATAACATCACGCCGGTACGTTGTGAAGGGGTAAGCACATGTGAACCACTAAAAAGTGAAAAATAAAAACTTTTTTACAAAAAATAAAACCGACTTCGACAAAAATAAAACACAAAAAAGTGAAAAATAAAAATCAGCTTCAGAAGTCGGTGGCAAAAACATGAAATCAAACAAACAAAAGTCACCGACTTCAGAAGCTGATTTTTATTTTTCACTTTTTTGTGTTTTATTTTTGTCGAAGTCGGTTTTATTTTTTGTAAAAAAGTTTTTTTTATTTTATCTTTGCACAACTGGACTAATGTCTCAAATGTTACCATTAACTTCAATTAATATGTAAGTGCATTTATCTAACTAGTTCTAAATATGTTATTCTTACTGTTTGTTTATTTATTAAATACTTTGTTTTTCGTACTATGGCTATTTTTTCTCACAGTAGGTGTAAAAAGTAGAGTATCCTCCTCTGGGCTAAAGGTGTCTTTGCCTTGGGCTAGCTTGAATCCCTCGCTGCATTCAGGATTCTTGTATTAACTCCCTCGCTTCGCTCGTGAGTTAAACTCATAACTCCCTCCCTGCGCTCGGGAGTTAAATCCGAATCCTTCATTGCGCTCGAGATTCAATATGACGCCCGTGACATAAGACACTACTTTAGCCCCTCGGTGCATAATCTACTATTTTCTCTTTTTGGTGTTTTTGAAGTCGGTTGTTTTTTTTGCAAAAAAGTTTTTTTATTTTTTCATTTTTAGTTGTAATAAGTACCTATATATATATATCATATACAAATATTTACTGTGCATTTAACATTCAACCAAGAAACCTAACCCTTAACCTTCAAGAGTGAGGAGTGGTACTACTCCTCAACGGTTAAGAGCATGAAGACAAGTGATGAATGCTAGATGCGAATACTTGAATAGCGTCAGAAAAAGTACGAAACACGTAATACGTGTCTATGAAATTCATATATAACAACTAAAAAAATGTGTAGGTATTGTACACATCTGCATACCCCCTCAGAGCATACAGGCGTGATGTTACGTCATGATAATGTATATTCAATAAACATCCAAGCGATTCCAGCAATTACGACAGATTTGCCGTCTATTTTTGAAGAGTTCCATTGTATATCTCCGAAGATCAGCACCAGATCTTCACCAAATTAAAATGGGACCACCTCAGGAGTATACTCTTTCAAATAAAAAAAGAATTTTGAGAATCGGTCTACAAATGGGGGAGAAATCAGGTAACATACATAAAAAAAATAAAAAAAATGCTTACACACGAACATATAACCTCCTCCTTTTTCGAAGTCGGTTAAAAATACACACACACACAAGGTACTTGCCGTTGACCTCGAGTCCTAAGAATCATAAAATTTGCCAAGAAGCAATGTCTTACGGCACAAGTAAAGGAAAAAAAATCAAAAACTGATATATGTAGTGGTAATGGTTCATCCACAGCCCACTAACCTAGACAAGCACAGCTTAACCTAAAGATCGACCAGAGCGGCTGTTGTTATTAAGCCACGGGCTTCAAAAATAAAGAATAAAAAAAAAGTAAAAAACTAAAACCCGACTACGACAAAAAAACGACGCTGAAAAAGTATGAAACAAGATTTTCAGGATAGAACAAAAAGAAAAGCCGTAGTCACACGTTATTAAAGTGTTGGGTTAGGGGGAAACTGGCCTCTGGTCCGCGGTTTAGGTGTTAATTTTTTTTTTTTACTCTTGACTTTTTGTCCGCTAGAGGGCGTGATTTTAAATTTGAGCAATATTTTGGAAATGTACAAGTGAGGCCCTTTCAAATGATACCAAACACGGCGTATTTATCTCCATTTTTATTTTTTAAGCCTTACTTTTTGTCCGTTAGAGGGCGCCAAATCGCTTTTTGTGACTCGTCACGTAGCCTATGTTCAGCGGAAAATTAAGACGGTTCTAACGATACCTCATAATATGTCGAGTTCCGATAAGTAGATCAGATGCTACGAGGGAACAGATGAAGATACACATACATACATACAAACATACCTACATACATACATACATAGCCAGTCAAAATCATAATCCTCCTTTGGCTTTGCCGTAGTCGGGTAAAAAGTTAAAAATTGAAAGACATTCTCTTAAATATTGTACATTTAACAATGGTAAGGATCCTTTCGCGTGTCCAACACGCTCTTGGAAAGTTTTCAGAAGTTTTCCTCACAGCGTTGTCCTGGTACTTGTCCCCGTGACTTGACAGAATTGCGTCAAAATAAAATAATAAAGGGCAGTGGACAGTGGTCCCGTGGACTCGTTTCCAGCGTATTCCTTGAGCTTCTTGCGAAACAGTTCGGCTGAGTTTCAATTTCAAAACATACTTTTTATATATAATATACTGGTTTTGTATAGCTTGATGTGTAGCCGTGTGTACCAACCTAAACACTTTAATAACGTGTGACTACGGCTTTTCCTTTTGTTCTATCCTGAAAATCTTGTTTCATACTTTTTCAGCGTCGTTTTTTTGTCGTAGTCGGGTTTTTACAGTCTTCACCAACTGACGAGCACTTTGTGCTCTTATCCTTGTAGCAGAGGAAGACATTTTAATTTTGTACCTACAATGAGTGAATTCACAAGGATAAGGATAAAAAAGTCGTTTCCCAGCAATAATTAATAAAGCATAGGAGTACTTAGTTTGAAGTTTTGTTTTGTTTTTTTTTTTAAAACGTTAAACCCTAAACCCTAAACGTTAAACCCTAGGAATTTCTCCTGTATCGTGGGTGCGTTCACAAACATATAAAGTCACATGCCGCGCCGGTTGACGGCTTCCAGGGTTCGTTTACAGCATAGTGTTACGACAGTGGTAAATAATAAACAGGAACTGATTTATAACTTTATTCGGGCAGAGCTTCCCCTTACAATCGAGTGCGACAAGACCGCGAAAATGAGCTTGCAGGGCATTATAAAGCTTTATCCCCACCGGAGGCGTCCGGTAGTTATGGCTGTTAGTGGCTTGGCTATGGTTGGCATGGCTATCGTGGGCTTGTCGCTGGAGTGGCTTGCTGTCAGGTGGCTGTCAGATGACTGTCAGTGGGCTGTTGTAACATTCGGCCGTCCTGAAACAATTGCTCCCGCAATGGGAACCACAAAACAACGATTACAAGTCAGCTCAAAAAAACCAAGTTAAAGTGGGGCAATAAACTTTGATCTCTCAAGAAGATTTATGAAATCTTCGGTATTCAATTGTTCATCCACACTACTGGTGCTATCAGACATATAAGCATCGCTACGATATAGTCATAAGGAATCAACGGATACTAAGCCTGTAAACCCGTTGTATCATAATTATATTATGACCTTTTGTACTTCTTAGTTTATGTCAATCATTACCTAACTCCTCAATATCACTTAATGTGGGCCAGAATATAAATCCTCTAACATACAAGAATTAACTTGGCAACAGGCTCGCCCCCTATTGCATGGGACTTAAACTTTACTGTATACTACTATGTGTGTGTACTCATGGGTACACCTCTACCTAACCCTTCGGGCATTACAAGCGTGATGTTATCAGCATTGACCTTGTTGCCGCTGGTAGTCAGCGCCTGGCGCCAATGTGCGTAATCACCGATTTTTGTAAATCACACTATTAGCAGCTATTATTATTTTTCGCCTTGTATCTAAGTTACGTCCCATTTTCTTTCCAGCTTTTCTAATTCGAGTAGTAGATAACCCTATCGCTTCTAAATTGCACTGGATCAGAAACCCGGTCTAGGATAAATCGTAAGGCTCATAGGCTTATAGGTACCCTGTTGTATTATTATTAACAGTATTATTAAAACTCCAAATTATGTTTGGTAACCTATTGTCCCCCTAATGAGATGCTTCCTTATGTTCCGTGAATTGTGCGATAGTGCCTTCCACACTTCGACCTACTCATTAAAAGTAGAATCAGAGACATTAAAAACAACATGAAACACTTTTCATATAAGAAAAGATAGCTAAAATGTTTTGCCAAACTATCGTATAAAGAAACGAAAGTAACAATGTAACCAATATGACACACGCACACACACATGTAGGTACTCATACACATGCTTCTTAGCGTGTCGATGGCAAAACTTCATTACTTTTACACACAACACCATTTAATTTTAACCCCATCAACACCATGAATACTTTTTTTTTTAAAGCTATTAAGCACTAATGCTAAGATAATGATACTCTGGCCCCCAAGATACCTACAGGCGTAGCCTAGTTTCGAGACCTCGGTTTTATCACCATATTCAAATTAAAATTTAACTTGCTACATTTAAGTTAGATTAACAAAAATGATTGTAAATAGACTTCATTAATATTATTCTTCCTAGCAAACCTAGGACACGCAATAGCTGTTAACAGTTAACGTATTTTTAAACTGCTGTTCCGTTACAAACTTCTTGAAATATCTACTCGTAAAGACCTTGCCATGGTCGGAAACAATGTGATCTGAATAAATAATTGCGATCTAAACTAATTGTCACCACATATTATTATTGACAGTACGCGTTGGTTCAGAAACAACGAATTTAGTGAAAGCATAATGTGTCAATATAAACATGTACCAACTGGTACTCCTTTTTTGTTTAGCCAGAAGGGCTCAAATTATCGATATTTACTATTTCCATTGGTTCAGTCAGTTGATATAGGAATTGGATGTCATTGGCCCTCTTTCCTTCCGTATCGCCTTTCCCGTAAGCACAATGTAAACATGACGTTACATAATAATATTTACGTTTAAATCGGGTAATTTATGGAACTCAGAAATTTATGATGCATTTTTTAATATTTTCCATCGCGCGAAGTTTGACACAACTAATCGGGTCCCGTAAATATTTGTTTACGTTATAGGCTACTATCAACGGTTACACAATTATTCACTATAGGTATCACTATCTGTACATCCACTTTGCAGTAAAACAATACAACTTTTTGGCTTTTCATCTTGTCATTGCATTGTACTGAACTAATCGTTATCCTCTAAATGGCACATGACATTAAACGGCATTCATCAAACGATCTACTTACCTAAGGCAGAAGCAAAGACAGGCATAGACTTTAACTTTAGCTTTGGTTTTGTCGTGCTTGACTTGGCTTTTGTTTGCAATATCAGGCAATGCATGGCATAAGATCACGTTTAGTCATTGTATCGCGCACTGCAGTACAGTCCGAAATTACATGGATATTTTTACATAACACTTATACGTTATCTTCGCAACAATTTCATAACTGCAAGGGATTAAAGTCCAAAATCATGATAAACACTCTTTCCGACTGGTAAGTTCAGTGGTAACGCGACTAAACTAAAGGACAGGGCGCAAACTACCGTCAATCTGCTTTTATAAAATAATATACCTTGCTGCATACGTGTGAATTTCTGTTGGGAAACTAGGATCGTATAATAATAATCACAATTTTTTTTTTAACTTCCATATTAACAAGTTTTATGTGACTTGCCTCATAGTCATACTCATACCCACATCGTATTATTTTTTGTTAGTTTGTTATACAAGCGAGCTGTTATTGCAAAGTTATGAATGGCCTTTCATAAGAGCTTAAGCTACCTCAAATTAGCAACTCGTTTTGTGGTGGTTCAAACTCCGTTTGAAATACTGTTAGAATAAAGTAGAATAAAGTAAATAGTGCGAAATTAGTGGCATTTTGCGACCCACAAAAAAAACTATTGATTGGACCAAAAAAAGTAAAACACTATGACTTTAGTACGGTATGTTGCTTGTAGAACCATTTGGCAAAAAAATCAGAACGATGACATGTATTTAAGAATGGTTTTTACTCGTTAAAAGAAATTTTTAGAGGTATCTTCGTGATTTTTTTTTATCGAGCAAAGTTAGTTGTATTATGTTTTCACAACACTATGTCACTAGCATGTATCCTGAAAAATATCATATTTTTTTTCTGATTTTGTTTACTGCAGTGAACCATTTACTTTTACGCATTATAAAACATGCGTTTTACGTCTGTTAGGCGCTTAAATAACTACATAGAACTAGATAGAATAAATTGCCGCACTTCGTTTACATTACTCGAGACGGAAAATTAAGACACATGTATCAACTTAAATTCAACCGGTTGAATGTCATCACAATCATGATATTTTACCTAAATAAGAAGTGCCTATGTAAAAAATAACGGTTTCTCATATTAAATTTTAAGTTCCTCGTTTGCAATTTGTCAAGAACTTTAGCCAATAAGTCTAAACCTGTTTGAATACCGACTGACGGTAGCAAGAGATCACCAAGGAATGCTATTACCACCGACAATAGTTTGATGAAATTATTGTAGTTATGTATTTATATCTAAATGATTTAGTTTGGAGTTGTTGGATAATCTAATGCGCACTTGAACTAAATAAAATATGTACATCTTAAGTTCTCAATTCCTTAGTACACCTACACAACTAGGTACTAAAACCATTTTTGTATCCAGATAATATACTGATTAACTGACTATGATTAGATTTACTTATCGGGCCTACCAAATTACCTAATTTTGTCTACGATTGGCATAATTATCAACACACATGGGGTACTTCATGGTAAAACACATCTGGCTAATATATTTGGCTAATGGCATTTGGCTAATATTTTGCAAATATTGGCATGTTAACTGACCTTGTTATTTATGCAAGGTTCCTGGCAGCTCTCAGCGTGAAGTAGGACGGTTCCTCCCTTCCATGTCCCGTGGGCCCGCTGTTGACGACCTTGAGGTAGCCTTCATTTTCCGTAGAAGCGTTGCTGGCAGAAAGATGGATACTTCTTGTAACTCGAAGTGTCTCGCAGGTGGTTACTGGCTGCAGTCTTCGTTTTCAGGGTTAAATTATGGAATGAACGATGTGGTACTTAGGGCAGGCGCTTCGTGTTCCATCCAGATCGTCGACTGGTTTTTCAATTTGTGCCTTGTGATTCTGGGATGGGCGACTCTTCAATATTTTCCTTGCAGGCGGTGTGCATCAACGTTCTTCGTTTGAATTTTTAGACCTCGTCCTTTGTACTAGGTGACCGTTGACTTTTAAATGTATAAGAGCGTCGTTTAATCGTAGGTTTTTTGTTTTCGATACCACTTCTGAGTGTTACGACAGTGGTAAATAATAAACAGGAACTGATTTATAACTTTATTCGGGCAGAGCTTCCCCTTACAATCGAGTGCGACAAGACCGCGAAAATGAGCTTGCAGGGCATTATAAAGCTTTATCCCCACCGGAGGCGTCCGGTAGTTATGGCTGTTAGTGGCTTGGCTATGGTTGGCATGGCTATCGTGGGCTTGTCGCTGGAGTGGCTTGCTGTCAGGTGGCTGTCAGATGACTGTCAGTGGGCTGTTGTAACAATAGATAACAGAAACAACCTGTTATCTATGGTTTACAGCCTGTATACAGCAAAAATAATATTTAATAAATAGAACAGAAATATCAATAAAATATTATTAACAAAATAATAAAATACCTACCAATCGAAATGATAATAACATCATTCTAAAAGTGAAACGGACAAGATTAAAATCCCACCAAAAACATTTTCAGGTAAAATGTTGCAGAGACCATGCGGCTCGCACTGTAAAACTTATCATCATGTAGAGCCAAGCTTCTAACTTTTCACTCTTGGGGGGTGGGAAATCATCATAATTATGACTCCTCCCGCTCTGAGCAGAGCGGTAGGGAGTGTCAGACTTGTACTGACAAAAAGCCACCCGTGCTCCTTCTTAGCCCTTTGTGTTGAGGACCACGGCCTCTCTCCCAGCTCTTTCGAACAACTCGCAGCCCCGACGGGCGGATCTACAATCCCTAACTCCTAACTGTAGAAACTCTAACTTCAAAAGCTCTAAAAATGAGTCAAAATTATGTGTCTTGGTCATTTCGTCACTACAAGAACTATTGTAGAAACAGATGAGTGAATAACTTTTCCATCTTACGTTGAGCTCCTTGAGTTTATAAGTCGAGCTCCACGATAACTAACAAATGCTTGCGCTGACTGGACGGGTCCACTCAAATCTGTGTGGTATCTGTGTTCTTCAAAAGACCATCTCAGACACTAATCTGCATAGTCTTCATGTGTGTACCTATACCAAGATTATGTAGGTACCTAAAAAGATTATCTGTTCTGTGCTAAAAAGAGACTAAGTACATATATTACCTCTAAAACGGCAAAAAAACACGTTTTTTGTATGAGAGCCCCCCATAAATATTTTTTTAATTTTGTTTTTGTATTTTTTGTTATAGCGGCAACAGAAAATACATAATTTGTCAAAAATTCAACTGTCCTAAACTATCGCGGTTCTCGTGATACAGCCTGGTGACAGACAGACGGACGGATGGACGGACATCGGGCAGACAAGTATTTGATTTTAATTCACATTCGTTGCCCATCTGAAGTGTTGACATTTTGAACCGTTTATGTTTTAAGCTAATGATATTCTGATTCATTGTAAAATTAAACTGTTGATTAAATGGTGTTGATATTTTGATTGTTGAAGTTTTGGATCCCGCACCCAGTTAGGACAAAGGATATCTTAAATTCTTGGTAGGAAATCCTGGGCAAAAGTGAGTCAAAAATTCACGGAGCAAGCTAGGCTTACAACTAGGCTAGGTTTATCTTTTAGCCATGCCCTCCTTGATACACGGTAAGTATCCTGTAAAAAATTAATCAATCCGCTCAATAGATCAGCGAGTGCGTCACACTAGCGCACCACCAATTACAGCACACTACAGGAAAAAAACGTGAACCGTCATAAAATTGCGACATCCACTGGTTTCACCGACCACGCGTCACTCAAACGGTTTGTCGGTACACAATCGTAATGATATAATTGTAGTTGAGTCCTGCTATCGCTTTCAGTTAATTATCGTTCGAAAGAGATACCGCGGCCCCGGACACAATGGGCTAAGAAGGAACATGGGTGGTTTTTTAGTCAGTAGAGTAGACACTACCTTCCGCTCCGCCCAAAGCGGGAAGAGTCATTCAATGATTTCCCACCCTCGTAAAACAATTTTTTTTTTTTTTTTAAAAACGTTGCTCCACACTAGGAATTTCTACTGTATCGTGGGTGCGTTTACAAACATTGAAATTCACATACACAAACACGCCCAGACTCGAAACAACTATCTGTAGGCCATACAAACACTTGTTCCGTGCGGGGATCGAACCCGCGACACCGAGCGCAGCAGTCCAATCACTCAGCCACTGCGCCAACCGTGTCGTCAATTACGTGCGTTTAGCTGCTCCAATATGTATACCTACACTTTAGCATCATTTCAACCGAAAGATGTCCACTGCTGGACATAGGCCAATGTGACGGGTCAATGTGACGACACTAGGGGGAAGAGTCGTCACATTGACCCGTCCTACCCCCATCACTACTATTGTTGGGGTTGACTTAAAGTCTAACCGGATGCAGCTGAATACCTACCACTATTTTTCATGGAGCGACTTCCTATCTGACCTCCGCAACCCAGTTACTACTGCGTAATACGATACCCTTTGGTAAGACTGGTTGACAGACTTTCGGGCCACTGCCTGTAATGACTGTCAAAGATCTACAGCTGTCAACTGGGACCCACCTACCTACCGTTCAAGTATTACGTAACGCAATTTTTGACCCCCCCCCCCCCATTGTAACGCACCGTAACGTGCCGTAACACCTTTCTGTAGGTACTCTGCAAAATTTGTAATTTCGATAAATAAAAAGTTATAAAAGTGCGTGAGAAAATTTCTCTTAAAAAATCAATGTTACGTAACACGCCTCCCGCCACTGTAACGCATCGTAACGTTTTACAAGACCCCCCTCCCCCAAAATTCGTTACGTAATACTTGAGCGCTCCCAAGGACGCTATGGATGACCCATCCATCCACGGCAAGCGCGGCTTTACCTTGAAGTTCAGCCTGAGCGGGTGTTGTTATAAAACCACTAAACCGCGAGTTGCAAGCATTACAACATGACACATAAATATTCAGTAAATATACCTGTCTAGCTAAACTAGTTGTTTCAGTAATTAGTAACACCTACTGCGATCGCATGGATTATTTTATAGCTTTATTTGTTGTTGCACTCGCTAATTGATAGCGGGCTTGTTGAGTATTGGACGTTACTCAGTCGCGTTAAGGTTGGTTATTTAAAATGAAGTGACAGCACTGAAAATCGTCGTCATTTGTTGCTGCTGTTCTCGACTCCATAACAAAATTCAAATCACGTAAATCGGCATTTCGTCTTTTTAATTCACTTTACAAATTTTCTACGTCCTGTGTTAGTCCAAGGCGAAACCCTGTAGGTGCCTGTAGTAAAGGTCCCATCGCCATCACGTAAAAACCGACTTGAACAAAAAATAAAACACAAAAAAGTGAAAAATAAACTTTAGAGGAAAAACCAGTTTCTGAAGTCGGTGACTTTTGTTTGTTTGATTTCTTTTTTTGCCACCGACTTCAGAAACTGATTTTTCCTCTAAATTTTATTTTTCACTTTTTTGTGTTTTATTTTTTTTGTTGAAGTCGGTTTTCTTTTTTTGTTAAAAAGTTTTTATTTTTCACTTTTTAGTGGTCGGTTCGTAAACGACGGAGACGAAAAGATCGTTAATGTAGAAAGTGTAGTTTTTTTTTGTATTTTTTGATTTTTCAAAAACAAAAATTTATGGGACCATTTGGGAAGTAGGTAGGTATACCCGTTCCAACAAAAAAAGAATTTTTCAAATCGGTTAGGAAGCGACGGAGTTATGCCCGAAGCCCCGAACAAACATAAAAAAAAACAAACATCCGAATTGAGAACCTCCTTCTTTTTTAGAAGTCGTTAAAAAAAACGCTGAACCGCAGTGGAGGGGATGTGGTTGCGCACTTTATAAAATACGACACACAGACGTTGACAGTCGGCTACTGTGATTGTGTTATCCTACTTCCTACTAATATTATAAATGCGAATGTTTGTGAGGATGGATGGATGTTTGTTACTCTATCACGCCAGAACGGCTCAATGGATCTGAATGAAATTTGGCACAGAGATAGATTATAGTCTGGAATAACACATGGGCTATATAATGTCGCTATAATAAGTTAAGGGGGTGAGCAATATTGCATTATGTGCATTTTCCTCAACTGTTTGACAGCCGATATCTGTCATAGTATGTATATCAATGGAACGATTATTTTGAATCGTTTGATACAGGTGTAAGTAGCCTAACGGTTCGGCGACCTACCTGTAAATAAAGGTATGCAAGTTCAAATCTCAGTCAGTGCCTTCTTTTTGTGTTTTTTATAATGATGTAAGATTTCCAAAACTGTTTAAACATGTTCGCGATTTCGATCCCCAATCGGTTTTCACTTTTTGTATTTTTTTGGTATTTGTTTTTATTTTGATGCTGTATGATTTTAAAATAATTATAAAAACAACAAAAAGTGATAATAAATCTGAATACATATTATAATAAATGTGTAGACGTGGATTTTCTGTACATTGAACATATTATTTAAAAAAAAATGTTTTCAATTGGCGTGTTTTAGAAATTTTTGTCTGTAGTCTGTCGGGAGGCCTTCCAACGCAACGTCTTCCGGTTCGCAGTCACCACTCCACAACTTTTCGGCCTATCGGCCATCCGTTCTGCGAGCAATGTGCCCATTGCCACTGAAGTCTGACGAATCGTCGGGCTACGTCGGTAAGCTTGATTCTCATGCGGATATCTTCATTTCTGATTCGATCACTCAAGTAAACTCCGAACATAGCCCTCTCCATTGCCCTTTGGGTGTCTTTGAGATTTCTGATGAGGCCAATTGTGAGCGACCACTTTTCGGTCCCATATCTAATCACTGGCAGCACACACTGGTCATAGACTTTCGTCTTGAGACACTGTGGTAAGTTGGACGAGAAGATACCGCGCAACTTTCCGAACGCTGTCCGGCCGAGTAGGATTCGACGATTGACCTCTTTCTCGAACTGGACCGTTTGTCCCAGGTAGACATATTCGTCCACAACTTCAAGTGTAGTGTCTCCGATCTTGATAAGAGTAGGTGATACATGGACATTCAACGTAACCTTGGTTTTGTCCACCCACTATTTCGGAAGCTCCACTGAGGTCATCGAGCATTGATTGATTAAAAAAGAAGAACTTATCGTCATAACGAAAGATAACGACAACGACATCTATTACACCAAATTGGTACTAATTAATAAATGTTTTCACAAGATAACTTTTAAATCTATTTTTTCAAAAAGTTATGATAGCTAAGGTGCTCTTAAATAGTCTAAATGACACTGCTTTGAGAATCGACATATAGCCTATAATATAAACCTTAAAGTTAGTGTGTTCGCTTTCTATGCATTAAATTTTGATTTCGTCTTCGATAGATAGCGTTGTACATCTGACGAATCAAATTTTGTATTTTCTGAATAAAAAATTTACGAATACACACAGTACGAAAATAAAACGAAAGTAAAATAAGACAAGCAGCGCCACAATCAATCGCCCAGCCATGCCACTTCGCCAACCGTGCCCTCATATAGCTGTGTGGCTGTGGGTTCCTCGGGCATTGCTGCAACTTTGTTTTACAATAGCCCGACTACACAATAATTGCACATTCCGTTTCCAAATTGCCGCTGAATCTTGCCCTAAATTGCAACATCACCAAAAACTGCGTCTTTGCAAATAAACTGAAAACAGGAGAGATAAGTCTGGAATCGGACGCAGATGGGCCAATTCTATTTTCCGAATATTTTTTCCCTCCAGTGCCAACAGTACTAATATGGGACGAGTGCACAATATCGCACAAGCATGCATTAGAGGCGTTGAAACGCAGCTTGCAGGACAGCGTTGTTGTGTTGATCACAGGCGACTGTAGTCAGACCCTGCCAGTCATTGCAGGGGACACACCGGTGGATGAAATAAACACATGTCTCAAAGCGCTGTGGTCCAGGATAAAAAATCTGCGTCTTATGTTAACTGTACAACGACCACGAAGCAGGCGTCTTAGCAAATAAACTGATTCAAATAGCAGAAACTTCGTGAAACTGGAGGCAGATGGGAATATTCAATTTTCTAAAGATTTTTTTCAGCCAACAGAGGATGAAGCACGTTTTACCTATTTTTGAGGTTCATGTAGGTAAATAAAATAAGAATAGTGATTTTTAGGGAGGCAGGTGCTGTCACCAAGGAACGTGTGGATGATGATCACAATAAAATAACTTAGACAAGATTTGGAAGTTCAAAAGTACCTACTTATGCACATCTATAGACATGATCACGCCTATACTTCCGAAAGGGTTAGGTAGTGGTGTACCTAATCGTACACCGATATTTCGCAGTGATCTTGAAGCGCCATGTAAATGGGGACGCTTGACGTTTTGATGTACTATGGGCTATTGCCATCAACCGGGCACATAACGAGACTCCGTGGCCTCTACTGAGAAAACCCTTTGCCCGTATCGGGAATCAAATTCCGGACTTCATGCTCAGTAGTCGCGCTTAGGGCTACTGGATCAACAAGACAGACACACATTTTTCCACGTGAACGAAGTCGCGGGCATCAGCTAGTAATTTATAAATGTAATTGCCATCCTACTAATATTATAAATGCGAAAGTTTGTGAGGATGGATGGATGGATGTTTGTTCCACTTTCACGCCAGAACGGCTGAACGGATCTGTATGAAATTTGGCTCAGAGATACATTATAATCTGGAATAACACATGAGCTATATATTAGCGCTATAATAGCTTAGAGGGGTGAGCAATATTGCATTATGTGCATATTTTTCAACTGTTTGACAGCTATCTTCTGTCATACTATGAATTAAAAGCGAACGGCTATTTCAATCTTTTTGACACAGATGAAAGTAGCCTAACGGTTCGACGACCTACCTGTAAACAAGGGTATGCAAGTTCAAATCTCAGTCAGTGCCTTCTTTTTGTGTTTTTTATAATGATGTAAGATTTCCAAAACTGTTTAAACATGTTCGCGAGTTCGATCCCCAATCGGTTTTCACTTTTTGTATTTTTTTGGTATTTGTTTTTATTTTGATGCTTTATGATTTTAAAATAATTATAAAAACAACAAAAAGAGATAAAAAATCTAAATACATAATAATAAATGTGTAGACGTGGATTTTCTGTACATTGAACATATTATTATTAAAAAAAAAATGTTTTCAATTGGCGTGTTTTAGAAATTTTTGTCTGTAGTCTGTCGGGAGGCCTTCCAACGCAACGTCTTCCGGTTCGCGGTCGCCACTCCACAACTTTTCGGCCTATCGGCCATCCGTTCTGCGAGCAATGTGCCCATTGCCACTGAAGTCTGGCGAATCGTCGGGCTACGTCGGTAACCTTGATTCTCATGCGGATATCTTCATTTCTGATTCGATCACGCAAGTAAACTCCGAGCATAGCCCTCTCCATTGCCCTTTGGGTGACTTTGAGATTTCTGATGAGGCCCATTGTGAGCGACCACTTTTCGGTCCCATATCTAATCACTGGCAGGAGCACACACTGGTCATAGACTTTCGTCTGAGACACTGTGGTAAGTTGGACGAGAAGATACCGCGCAACTTCCCGAACGCTGCCCAGCCGAGTAGGATTCGTCGATTGACCTGTTTCTCGAACTGGACCGTTTGTCCCAGGTAGACATAATCGTCCACAACTTCAAGTGTAGTGTCTCCGATCTTGATAAGAGTAGGTGATACATGGACATTCAACGTAACCTTGGTTTTGTCCATGTTCATTTTAAGACCCACTATTTCGGAAGCTCCACTGAGGTCATCGAGCATCGATTGATTAAAAAAGAAGAACTTATCGTCATAATGAGAGATACATACATGTAACGACATCTATTACACCAAATTGGTACTAATTAATAAATGTTTTCACAAGATAACTTTTAAATCTATTTTTTCAAAAAGTTATGATAGCTAAGGTACTCTTAAATAGTCTAAATGACACTGCTTTGAGAATCGACATAGCCTATAATATAAACCTTAAAGTGTGTTCGCTTTCTATGCATTAAATTTTGACTTCGTCTTCGATAGATGGCGTTGTACATTTGACGAATCAAATTTTGTAATTTCTGAATAAAAAAATTACGAATACACACAGTACGAAAATAAAACGAAAGTAAAATAAGACAAGCAGCGCCACAATCAATCGCCCAGCCATGCCACTTCGCCAACCGTGCCGTCATGTAGCTGTGTGGCTGTGGGTTCCTCGGGCATTGCTGCAACTTTGTTTAACAATAGCCCGACTACACAATAATTGCACATTCCGTTTCCAAATTGCCGCTGAATCTTGCCCTAAATTGCAACATCACCAAAAACTGCGGCTTTGCAAATAAACTGAAAACAGGAGAGATAAGTCTGGAATCGGACGCAGATGGGCCAATTCTATTTTCCGAATATTTTTTCCATCCAGTGCCAACAGTACTAATAAGGGACGAGTGCACAATATCGCACAAGCATGCATTAGAGGCGTTGAACCGCAGCTTGCAGGACAGCGTTGTTGTGTTGATCACAGGCGACTGTAGTCAGACCCTTCCAGTCATTGCAGGGAACACACCGGTGGATGAAATAAACACAGTCATGTCTCAAAGCGTCGTCGCTGTGGTCCAGGATCAAAAATGTGCGTCTTATGTTAACTGTACAACGACCACGAAGCAGGCGTCTTAGCAAATAAACTGATTCAAATAGGAGAGAATCGTCAGGAATCTGGAGACATATGGGAATATTCTATTTTCTAAAGATTGTTTTCAGCCAACAGAGGATGAACTTATTATGCACGTTTTACCTATTTTTGAGGTTCATGTAGGTAAATAAAATAAGAATAGTGGTTTTTAGGGAGGCAGGTGCTGTCACCAAGGAACGTGTGGATGATGATCACAATAAAATAACTTAGACAAGATTTGGCAGTTCAAAAGTACTTATGCACATCTATAGACATGATCACGCCTGTAATTCCGAAAGGGTTAGGTAGTGGTGTACCTAATCGTACACCGATATTTCGCAGTGATCTTGAAGCGCCATGTAAATGGGGACGCTTGACGTATTGATGTACTATGGGCTATTGCCATCAACCGGGCACATAACGAGACTCCGTGGCCTCTACTGAGAAAACCCTTTGCCCGTATCGGGAATCAAATTCCGGACTTCATGCTCAGTAGTCGCGCTTAGGGCTACTGGATCAACAAGACAGACACACATTTTTCCACGTGAACGAAGTCGCGGGCATCAGCTAGTAAATGAATAATAACAAGCTTGTTGTCTATCAACGTACCACTTGCACCGTGCACGTAAGTAACATCAAGAAAACAACAAAATAGTGAAACCAATTAATATTTATTTAATTAAAAAGTGGTTGTTTGACCAACAACATATAACACTAAGTACACGATTGTACCTGAGATAATCACAATAATAGTTTATTATTAATTATTATAAACTTCACCTTTATAATAATCATCATTAATAGTAGTAATCATTATTATTTGTTACAACAAATTGATGGAATATCTAGTTTTTTTTTTCTATTACAATGATACGAAATAGTAGAGATATGAGACGCTATTTTGATTTTTTATGGCATTATGAATGTGGACGAGGCAAAAGGAGTATGTAAGGATCGTAGCAGGCGGCGTTCTGTGGTTTCTGCCTACCCCCATGGGAAAATAGCGGGAGCGTAGCGTGACTCATTAAAATAGATGGACTAACTTTTAGAAATAATTCAGACCGCCAAAATAAGGACAATGGTGAAAGACATAATGTAAGAAAATCACTTTAGATACTTACAAGAAAAAATAACATACAGACGAATTGTGATTGGACGAATTGAAAATCAGTTAACGAAAATACACTAAAACTGCTGGTTTATCCAAATATATAAAAATATAATCACTTTAATTAGTGTTTTGATATTGGTTAGACACACTGAGTGCTGAGTTAAAATTTGTCCATCAATTTTAATGGGACCTTATATTCTTGATGGATTGTTCGTGAATGTTCCATGGATGGATGTTGAAGTCCCGGTGTGGATGTTAGTGGATGTCTACCGGCCGCAGCCTCCACCCCCGCACTTGGACTTCTTGGGGGGACGGTAGGACGAGGTGGACGCGCCCGCGCTCAGCGGCATGTAGTCTGGTGACAAACAATCTTTATTTATTTACGGTAACTATTATTGATCTCAGTACCGTAAAAACTTCACACGGATCAGCCTGGATGGGAATCGAACCCGTAATTAGGCGGCGCCCTTTATCCTCTCTGTTAAACTACGTTCTACATTGCTTGGTGTGGTATATTTTCAAAACTCACATCACAAAGTGTTAGTATGCCCCTTACTTGTCTATTCAAAAGACGTTGTATTGTCACTTGGTGTGTGACACATCAATTCATTGCGTATATTTCCTACATCGGAACTTCTCTCCCACACTAGGAATTTCTCGTGTATCATGGGTGCGTTCACAAACATTTAAACTCACATACACAAATACCCAGACCCGGAACAACTATCTGTAGGTCATGCAAATATTTGTCCCGTGCGGGGATCGAAACAGTGACACGCAGCGCAGCAGTCCAATCTCTCAGCCACTGCGCCAACCGTCAAAAGTTTAGTCGGGTTGGGCTGCTAGAGTGTACAATAAGTCACCTAGATTCTGCGTTCTAATGGGGTAAAGTCGACTCATCTCGAACACAGCTCGAAAATGGATCACGACAGAGGCTGCATTGATACGTCATCGTTCACCCTCCGGGACTTGAACAAGGCAACTGACAGAGTTGATCAAGCACTAATAACTGGTCGGGAATGTAACGATTTTATGTTTAATATAACATTTGAGTGTCTTGTGCTAAGTGAAAATTAGAATAAATCTCTAACAAAAATGTGTTCCATTAAAAAGAAAAAGAAAATCTAACTAATATTTAAATTGGGGCGCCTGTAACACACTTTATAAACAGGCTAAGTCATTGACTCAAGAAGAAGAAGAACAGATTACCGTCATCCTTCTCGCCGCTACCGAGTCGCTTCCCACCGGCGGCTGCGCCATACTTCTCCAGACGTTCCGCCATCTCTGCCCGCTTGCGCTCTTCACGCTGTAACAAAGTAATACGTTTTCTTAGGTAGGAGGTAACTTGTGCTTTAGAAAATAAATCATAAGGTTTATTATTCAATGCCAACGCCACGAGCACATAAGGCCTAAGGCCAAACAAGTGCAAACTAATAATCACATTTTAAGCATCACAGCAAGGAAAACTTGTTCAGGTGGAGATTCATATATGACTCTGCCCTGATGTGTTGTTGCCCCACAAACGATGGGGCACCTGATATCGTGTCCTGCCTATCCTTTTGCTAGCACATCACAACAGCTGAAAGTTGATCATCATCAATCATCACATCAGCTCACTGTTGCCAGCGGCTTCACCCGCTACGACTCGAAAATTATCCCACAGGAAGATAAAATCGGGATAAAAACTATCCTATGTATTAATCCAGGAAAAATCACATTTTTGAATGAATGCATTATGGTCTTAGAGAATGTATACTTGACTGGTGGTTCAGGGTCAGGCGGAGGGCAAGACCTGTCAAAGACCCACCATGTTTAAACTACCTACATTAAATAATGTGTAGACATTATTTGTATGCCTTGCAAGGCAGCACATAGTAATACTAAACTCTTTTGCAAAAAAAACGGGCACTTCATATTTTTTTCTCTACTTCAATGAAGAAGGACAAGTAAGAGGTTTTATTAATTTGACGATGTATTGGCATGTTATTTGAAGAATCCTGGCATGATTCTGTACGTTCCAAATTTAAATTTTGAAATTAACAAAAGGAAAATAATGATTATTGTAGATTATTGTAAAATTGCTTTACTAATGGCGCGAATTACTGAAACGATTTTATTACTGATTACTAAAATTTTAAAACTTTTTGGATATTTTCTGCAAATTAAACAATTTTATCTTTCTTTTTACATTAAATACCACTTTTTGACATGAGTGATAAAGCGATAAGGGCCGGTAAAATTATAGCCCTACTTGAAGAAGGTTGTTCGCAAACTTACGTGTCTCAGCGGCTAAATGTGAGTCGTTCAACTGTCCAGAGGACTTGGCAACGGTATCAAGAGACCGGTTCGGTCAAAAGAAGACCCGGTTCGGGAAGAAAACGACGCACAGAACCAAGAGATGACCGCTTTTTGGTGAGTCAGGCCTTGCGGAATCGTAAGGCGTCAAGTGTGGACCTGAAGAAGAGCCTTGAAGAAGTAAGAGGAGTAGAAGTTAGCTTGTGGACCGTCAGGAGGAGGCTTTTGGCTGCCAATATCAGGAGTTACCGCCCGGCTCGGGGACCTAAATTACTCCGTGAGCACCGTGTTGCTCGACTTCAGTTTGCTCGAAACTGTGCTTCATGGACTCTGGAGGACTGGAATAAAGTATTGTTTTCTGATGAAGCTAGAATCTCTTTGTGTGGAGAGGACCGACGCCGGCGAGTGCTACGAAGACCACGGGAACGCTATGCGGAAGTGTGTTTCGAAGAAATCACTCCTTATGGCGGAGGCTCCGTTATGTTTTGGGCAGCAATTAATTCGACGGGGCGTACGGAGTTAGTTCTCATAGAAAATGGAACATTAAATGCACACCGGTACATAATGGAAGTCCTAATTCCATATGCACAACCCGCATTGACTGCACTTGGGGAAGATTCCATTTTTATGGACGACAATGCTCGCCCGCACCGTTCTGGCGACGTGGAAGCGTACATGCAAGAAGTTGGGATCCGTCGTTTAGATTGGCCAGCTCGAAGTCCTGACCTCAATCCAATTGAGCATGTCTGGGATGTCCTAAAGAGACGGGTAAGATCAGTGCAACATGCTCCACAAAACATCAGGGAGCTAAAAAGAGTCATTGCAGAAGAGTGGGAACGTATTCCTCAAAACGTCATTAAAAACATCGTGGAAAGCATGCCCAGAAGGATTCAAGCTGTGATTTTGGCAAGTGGAGGTCACACTCGTTATTAGGTTATTACATTTGTAACTTTATTTAATTAAACAAAGTAAAAAAATCTTCTTGTCTTTATTGCCGACCACTTCTTATTGTTTGGCCGTGTACATCGGTTTTAAAGAATTCATAGATTTTTTTTTTAAATTGCCACAGTTCACTTCACGCGTATTAATTTAGACGATTATAAGTATACATCCCCTATCTTCCCGTGGGTGTCGTAAGAGGCGACTAAGGGATGTACCAGAGAATGGGCAGCAGCGTTCTCTGTGCTTTTTGTATCGACCGTACTGCGATCGCCAACCCGCCTGGCAAGCGTGGCGATTATGGCAAACCCCCCCTAAGCAAAAATTACACTTAGGGGAGGCCTATGTCCAGCAGTGGACGTCTTTCGGCTGAAATGATGATGAAGTATACAGACTACGTCAAACAATTAAATTTCATTGAATTAACTCAAATCGACCTTAGAACGTAAATTTCCTAAGGTGCCCGTTTTTTTTGCAAAGGAGTGTATATATTCTTTTGATAACACCTGATAACTCTTTTACCTATGTGTCACAAATAAAGATTTTTGAATTTGAAAAAAAAACATTTGGGAAAATATCTCCCCATGTACCTCGTCTCCACCACCACGTGTTTTGAATAAGAAGAAAAAGGATGTGTACCTCTTTCTGTGCTTCAAGAGCTCTCTCCGAGGCCTCGATGAGTTTCTGCTGCTGCAACTCACGTGCGCGCTGCACCGCCTCCATGCGCGCTAGTGCCATGTCCGGGTCTGGAACATAATATACAAGCAGTATCAGCGAGTGGAACACTGCAGACGTCCCGTATTTATATTATATTTATTTTTATTATTATCTCCTTTATTTAGCTTTACACAAACTTATTACATTTTTAAATATTTCTCATAAAAACAATAAAAAAAAAAACATTTAAAAATATAAAAAATTGTAGCCCACCGGTATCGGGAACAGGGTCCAAGCTACCGGCGGTCAGGGTTCCAGAGAAAGGAACCTCCTAACAATACGAGCCGTATCCAGGAGTACCGCTCTCTGTATCAAGCCCTTGATCCAGCTGCCTAACGAGAGCCTCCTTAGATGTTGTTCGAGGCTCTTGGCAATTAAGCCATTGGCTGTAACGACTATCGGCACAATGATTGCTGAGTTCACATCCCACATGTCGACAACCTCGCGAGCTAAGTCATGATACTTGATTTGTTTATCTTTCTCAGCTTTCACGAGGTTCTCGTCATGCGGAACCGTTATGTCAACAATCATTGCGCGCCGCTCTGATCGATCCACCACCACTATATCAGGCTTATTGGCTACAATAGTCCTGTCAGTGATGATGGATTGATCCCAGTACAATGTGATACTGCCATTTTCGAGAACTGGGTCGGGCACATACCTGTAGTACGGCACCTCCGATTCCACAAGGTTGTATTTCAGAGCAAGTTGCTGATGGATAATCCTGGCTACAAGGTTGTGTCTATGCAAGTATTCTCCGTTAGCCAGACGAGAACACCCGGAGATAATGTGACGGATTGATTCGCCCGGACGGTGGCATGCCCGACATATGTCAACCGTACCGTCCTTCACAATAAATCTCCGGTAGTTATTCGTCATCATAACTTCGTCCATAATTGCACAGACAAAACCTTCGGTTTCTCCGAAGAGTTCCCCGGAACGTAGCCAGGCTACGGACGCCAAGAAGTCTACATCGGGCCCGTGCAGGGCCCGGAAAAAGCGTCCGTGGAGCTCCTTGCTCTGCCATACCTCCATGCGGTCGTTAGTGTCAAGCACTACAGGTTTGCGCCAGTTCTCTTTAGCCAAGGAGAGCGGGGTGAGGCCCGTGTCCACCGCGACAACATCTCGATGCATCCCCACGTCTGCTTCAAGGAAATATTCCCTGAGACTGCATATCTCACGATTGTGGAGAGTCTTAGCATTTAAAAAGCCTCGACCCCCACACTTCCGCGGGATATACAGCCTCATAACCGAAGAACGTGGGTGATGCATTCGATATGTCGTCAACAATGAACGAACCCGCCTATCCAGGGCGTCTAGCTCTGTTTGAGTCCATTTGAGTATGCCGAAAGAGTACATCAAAACCGGCATGACCCAACCGTTGAAGGCACGCACCTTATTTCCGCCTGACAAAAGACTATTAAATACCTTTCTCAGGCGGCCAAAGAAGCGCTCCCTCAACGATTGCTTCATGTCGGTAACGTTGATGCCCAGCGCTTCCGACATACCCAAATACTTATAGGTTTCGGTTGCTGAGAGGGATCTAAGATTTATGGAATCCGTGAGCTGGGTTCCCACGGATTCCACAATCCCTCCTCGTTTTACATGCATGACCGCACACTTCTCCACCCCGAATTCCATCCTGATGGCGCTACTGAAAGCTTCAGTAACCTTCAGTAGCTCCATCAGTTGCAAATCGTTGGGGGAAAAAAGTTTGAGGTCATCCATGTAAAGGAGGTGAGATATAACCTGACCATCTCTCTTCAACCGATAGCCTACACCTGAATCCTCCAGCAGCGTGCTAAGAGGATTCAAGGCTAAGCAGAACCAAAGAGGACTCAAACTGTCACCCTGAAATATACCTCGCTCTATCCTTATCGGCTCGCTATTCCTCTGGATTTGTCGACACCCTGGATAGCGAAGAACTGTCCTCCATTGCCCCATACACGACATCAGGAAGGTGCGCAGGGTTGTATCAATTTTATACAACTCTAGCACCCTCATGAGCCATGTATGTGGCACCGAGTCATAGGCCTTCTTATAGTCTATCCAGCATGTCGACAAATCCTTTCGGGAACGGCGAACCTGCTGGCTAATGGCCATATCAATAAGGAGTAGCTCTTTCGTACCACGGGACCCGTTCCTACATCCATTTTGAGAAGTAGACATGATAGAATTGTCATCAATGTGTTTGTTAATTTTGGTTCTCAAAATGGATGTAAGAACTTTATAGACTGTCGGAAGACAAGTAATCGGTCTATAATTTTTGGGTTCCGCGGTACTACCTGATTTATAGAGCAGGTGGGTTATACCTGTTGTCAGGAATTCGGGCAGCGACCCTGACTCTAGGGCTGACTGGAAAAGGGTCGCCAGGCGAGCGTGCGACCTTGTTATCCACTTGATCCAGAAATTGTGCAGTCCGTCCGGCCCTGGAGATTTCCAGTTAGGCAACGGACGGACTGCACGAGCAACGTCTTGGGGGCTGATAGTGATTGCCCCCATTTCTGATACTGGATCGCACGCTCGCTCGACATCTCGAGTCCATTCACCCTCAGTATGGCTGACAGGCACCGACCAGATGCTGCGCCAGAACGAACACATGGCGTCATCATCCGGCAGGAGCGTGTCAGCCACACCTTGGTCCGGTCGCTCCCAAGCCCTATAAACCCACCTTTCATCCCTTTGGAATGTGCGATTCTGAGTGTATCGCTCCACCCTTCGCTTATACCTACGGATACGGCTTGCCCATGCATACACTTTCTGCTTCCAGAAGTCAATGCGTTCTGTGATACGGGACATGTAGTCTCGAGGACTGATATCAGTCCCCGCAAATGCCCGCCTCACAAAACGCATCACTCGAGGGCGACTGTTGCCCTCCTGGAAGCAGATGAGTTTGCCGATGAATGCTCTGGCCCCAGTAATGCGTCGTTCAATCCTGCACTGCCACGCTGGTACAGCTGCTTTCGGTCGTGTAGCTCTGTCATCTGGAAATTTGACATGAGCTACACGACATGCCGTTACAGCCGCGCAATACAGGATTGAATGAGCATCAGTAAGGTTTTCGCAATTGTCAAAATAGCTTGACAACTGCGAATCCAGAATAGCCACCAGCGCCCTATTTTTATTGTGCATGGGCAAACGAGGTAAACGCGGTCTAAGTTCGGGATTCATGAAGCGATATTCCCGAACCGCACCCTCCAAAGTACTCCTTATTTCCTCATAGCACTGTGTACTTACATCAGTAACCATGTCATTACTCACGTCGTTTTCGTGGTTAGATGTTGTTGTTGTTGTAGACTGTGGAGGTACCACAGCCTGCGACGGTGTAGCAATGACATGGCTACTCTGCATTTCAGTTCGCAGGCGACCAAGCACAGTGTCATCCAACATACGATTACGCTGGATAACCCGTACCTGATCCGACAATCGTTGCGCCGACACGTTGACAACTGGCTCAAGCACATGAAACAGAGAGAGCATCCGAACACGGTACGCGGTCAGGTTGTCTCCTCCCTCTGTAGCCCCATAATATGCGCGCATGACGTTCTCATTTATGGACTGAGTCCATCTCATGCGCGACACATTTCCACCGGCAGCGGGGACCCTGTTCGGGGCCGGTTGGCCTCGAGGTCCCAGGCCCGCTGGTGGCCGTCCTCTTCCTCGTCGTCCGCGCCGCGGTGGTGATGGTGATGGCGGCGGTGATGGTATCGACGACGACGGGGAGAAAAACTCATCGCTCGAGCTCGACGCAACTGCAGCTACCGGTGACACGGCGCTCACGGATGTGGTGCGTCCCGGCGGCTGCGAGGCGGAGCTGAGCGACGAGCCCGGAGATGGTGGGTGTGCCTGCTGCAGTCTTGCTCGGCGTCTGGTCAGCATTGGTGACTTTATTTAGACATTATTTTCTGATGTGTCTGTTTCATTTTCGGTATATTTTCAGTCCAGTAAAACGGTTTTTTTTTTTTCTCATTGTTTGCTGATGGATGAGTGGTTTCCAGGATTGATGGGCCGGTTTTATTGAGGAAATTTGTTAAATTTTAATATTAAAATCGGACACAGGATAATGTAGCATTATAATGGTGGAAGAATTTTGAACTTGGTCTAGTAGTTTTTTGAGTTTAATTGTTACAAACATACAAAATGATTTGTAAAATTAGTTTAGAAAACAAAATTGAAAGTTTACAGGCCAATGTAAATGTAGTTTGTTTACAAACAAAAGGGACTTGTTTAAAATATGCAACTTTGTTACTGACAACAATGTTGAATAACCATGTTTGTTCTTTCTTTACCATGTGGTTATTCCCTGCCTGCGTCGGTTTTGCCGAGTTCATATAACCCTAATCTGTTTAAGTCGCGAGTAAACAGGCTTCTACTGGGTAAGCTCGTTCCATCGTCGACATCATCTCTGCCCTTAGGGCAAGATTGAAGTCAAGAGCAAGCCCATTTATAATTAAAAAAAAACCTGGTGTCAGCGTTTTATGCCACCCATCTGCCTCAGACTTTGCTTGACATGCCGTCAAGAATTAACTCTCAGGCATGCTTAGTTTCCTCACAATGTTTGCCTTCACCAAAGCATCATCATCTGTCTAGCCTTTTCCCAACTATATTGTGGTCGGCTTCCAGTCTAACCAGATGCAGCTGAATACCAGTATTTTACATGGAGCGACTGCGTACCTGACCTCCACAACCCAGTTAATACTAGGTAATACGATACCCTTTGGTAAGACTGGATGTCAGAATTTCAGGTCACTGACTACCTGTAACGACTGCCAAAGATCTATAATTATTCTTGCCTTCTGGCGGGCACGCGTCTTGCTATGCCACGCCGGGAATTAAATTTTGGGGCTGCGTACCAGGAGGAATCTTCAATCCAAAGACGGTTTAGATGCACACTATTTATTGTACGGCTTTGGGTACACAACCGTTGTTATATACAATGTTTCTTTTAAACTTTATTAATTAAATAATTGAGAGGGAAAAAAACGTGACCGCGCAGGTTAATTCTTAGCTGGCAAGGGAGCCGGAAGACGTGTGGTGTTGCCACTACAAAAATATTACAACATTGTTGCCAATTAATGATACTTAAATTTTACTAGGAAAAAAAATATTTTTATGTTGTTGCCAACACCTTCACAAACGCAAGTGATAATTATTCAATATGCACATGAATCTGAAAAATCAGAGATGCGAATCTTAGGTATTAACTGCAGCCATATAACTTGACAATCTGAGGATCACACCACTACACTATCACTGCCACAAACTAGACTAGATAGATTATAATGAACTTACTCTTGTGGTACTCAGCATCCTCCCTGGCTTGCTGCCACTTGTTGTACAAGGGCCGCAGTCTGCGCATGAGGTACAGCACGATGGCTATGCATCCCACAATGACCCAGCCGTATGTCGCCAGGAACTTCAGCACTGGAGTAGAAGGAAAATGATCATTGATAAGGGGAATGCCATCATAAGTAAAACTTTAAGCATTTGTGCCAATTATTGTTATGGAGTCACTCAGTTAGACAAAAAGTTAAAGCTGTTGCTCATTTTAAACCTTGGTCCGCCCCTAAGACGACCCACTGACCCTTTGTTTGTTGGTTCCTAGGCAAGTGTGGCTTAACCTAAAGACCTCTTGTGAAATAAATAAACATTGTTTATAATTTATGAATAGTTATGTTCAGTGTAGATATGACTCACACTTGGTAGATAGGAACATGGTTTTATAGGAAATACATTTTGGACAATCATTTCAGAGCATTCAGAGATAATTGCTCTTAATACTCCTTTACCAAATGAGCAATTCAATCAAAATCAACATTCAAATAACAACAACAATATTCAATTAACATTGAAATCCCGGGTAACTATGTTTTTAGTAACCTATGGAAGATTGTTTTGTGTGTTGTCAAAAGGTACACAACAAATAATGCCTTCATAAGTGCTAACTTAACTGGTTTCCAATAATCTGTTATTCATGAACAAGAATAAAACTTGAACTGATAAAAGGAATAAGTCAATGCCCCAGTTGCCACATTAATAAATGTAATAAATTGAACCTGAACTAAAACCTTCAATTATATTAATGAACTATGTCACAACTTTGAAGCCACAGTTACTAATAGATATCCCCTCCCCAGATAACAAGGTTACTGTTGCAGTAAGCATATTTAATTTATAAATAAAATATTAAAAAAAAAAAAAAAAAAAACAACAATGTTACACCGTTACAAGTTATGGTACAGTCACCTTCAAAAATGCATGGACAGTTCTGAACTCTATTCACAAGTAATAAAGACTAAAAGTATCCATGCAATTTTGCAGGTGACTGTACAGTGCGATCAAATTATCTTGGCAGCTCCGAACTTCGTGCAGGTCATTTTGTTACAACGAATGTTGTAACAAACAAGTTGTCCCAGTTCTGTCGTTGCGTCCGGCGCGTACGCACGTCATTGCCGCGATGGAAAAACAGTCGAGTAAAACAATGTCCTCGGATATTGTCAAATGTGTTAGTTGTAACGTAGTGATTAACGAAGTACTTGCTTTTATATGTAATAAGATTGATGTGATGGACGAAGAAAGTATCAGCCGCATTTGTGTTAGTGCTTTCTCAGAAAATGATATTCTGAACGCCAAAAACTTGTTGTTTGAGTCGATAACGACAACGAAGCGAAAAAAGTTAAGGAAGAAACAAGGCAAAACACTACGTAATATTGACGATATAGTATGCCTATTGAAAGAGACCGAACCTGACGATATTCCTATTTTTGTTGCACGAGACCTGCAAAAATTACCTCCAGTACTTTTTGACCATGTAGACGTGACTAGGATACTTAAGGATATTGTAAAAATGAGAAGTGACTTAGATCGCATTTTTGAAGAATACGCCACGTTGGATCAAGTGAAGAACCTTCGGGTGGAGGTAGAATCTCTTAAAAACGCGTCGATTGTAAATAACTTCCAACGAAGTGTCAACATGAAAAGGGGTGCTGCCTCCGTGCTGTCCAGTTTTGAGTGTGAAAGCGGACCCATGGGATTATCCCCTCTGTGTAATGCACCAGTAAATCACAGGAGAAGTCCAACAGTCTCTCCTGCAAAAAAACGCATAACTTTTTCTGATGAGGGTACTTTGAAAACTACGCCGAGCCGAGAGTCTAACGGTTTACGTTTCGTCGGAGCGCACGCAACTGCTGATACCAACACGTCATCGGAGTGCCGCCCCCCTGCCGCCACCGCTGCATCAACTACGGCAGAGCGTATTATTATCAATACTCCGATACACACAACTCTTAAGGATACCTCACAAAAAAGTTTCTCCGAAATTTTAAATGAGAATAAAGGCGAATTCAAGTCACAACCTCTGGACGATGGGTTCATACTGGTTCAAAAAAAGAGGTTGAGGAACCGTTTCCAAGGTAAAATTGGAAAAGGTAATGTGGACATAACGACGGTCCCTACGTATAAAAAGACATGTCGAAAATGGCATTTTTTTTTATTGTATCATTGGCTTTAGATTATCTATGCGCACATACTGACATACGATTTTTTTTTAAATTGTATTTATTTACCTTGTTTTACAAATCGTATAAAAGAACAAGTATTATAAATACAACGAATAAGTGTCGTGATGCGGACATCTATACATATCTTTTTGTACGGTGTTTTAAATTGCGTGCCACTCGGTGTGAACGCGGTCTTGTCAGACTTATCGCCATTTACGGGAGTTCCCGTACAGGGTAGAACTATAGTTCTTGTAATGTAAATAAAGACGTCTTTTAAAATTATCAGGTTTGTGTTTTATTAATGAAACAAGGTTTATAAATTCAACATTATTTATTATTAAAAACAATCTTCTTAGCATCTAAATAATAGATACCTATAGACTCACTGAAGTAGGAACTAAACATAAACAATCACTGTTGCCTAATATTAGTAATTAACAATTTTAATTTTAAGCACGTGCCTCAGCCTAATCATGTCTAGCAATGCAATTGGTACCTAGTATTTAATAGTCATCACAGTTTTGTACCTCAGCTTAATTAACTACCTCATCTTTAACACCTAATTGGTAACATTTAACAAACAACACAGCTTAATTCAGACTGTTTCATCCTCACATAAATGGCCTCCTTGTTCCTGGTATTGTTGGGTACGCAGATGACAGCACTGTCATGGAGAGTTATACATCCAGCGCAAAAGCCGGTGGTGATGAAGTACGTTCATTGAGAGAGGCCATGGTAGAGCGAACGAATTCAGCCTTAAGACTTGTCTCCGAGTGACGAGAATCTGGTTGATTTCAACGCCACCAAAACGCAAGTGTGGTTCACCGCTAAAAAGAGTCCGTTTAATCTGGCCCATACTTTCCGGAGTGAGTCTGTACAAGTTACTGACACTCTCGAGCTTCTCGGCACAAAGTTGAGCGCGAGTCAAGTGTGGCAAGTTGGTATTTGGCTGAGCCATCCCAAAGGTGACAGCAATACTCCATGCCGGACCGGACTTTATATAATATTGAAAGCTGTCCAGGCTTGATGTACCGCTTAACCTTATTTAGGATACCCAGCTTTTTTGCCACAGTTTGAGCTTTTGACTCAATGTAGGCGCCGAAGTTCAGATTCACGCTCAACTTTGTGCCAAGAAGCTCGAAACTGTCAGTAACTTGTACAGACGCACTCCGGAAAGTAAGGGCCAGATTAAACGGACTCCCCGGTTAATCTGGCCCCTACTTGAGTAGATTAAAGTAGTAGATTAAACGGACTCCTTTTGACGGTGAACCACACTTGCGTTTTGGTGGCGTTGAAATCAACCAGATTCTCGTCACTCGGAGACAAGTCTTAAGGCTGAATTCGTTCGCTCTACCATGGCCTCTCCCAATGAACATACTTCATCACCACTGGCTTTTGCGCTGGATGTATAACTCTCCATGATAGTGCTGTCATCTGCGTACCCAACAATACCAGGAACAAGGAGGTCATTGATGTGAGGATGAAACAGTCTGAATAAAGCTGTGTTGTTTGTTAAATGTTACCAATTAGGTGTTAAACTACCAACCCGCACTGGGCCCGCGTGGTGGATTATAGCCCATCCCTCTCCTAGAGAGGAGGCCTGAGTCCCTGCAGTGGGAACAATATAGGCTGATGATGATGATGCTGATGAGGTGTTAAAGATGAGGTAGTTAATTAAGCTGAGGTACAAAACTGTGATGACTATTAAATACTAGGTACCAATTGCATTGCTAGACATGATTAGGCTGAGGCACGTGCTTAAAATTAAAATTGGTAATTACTAATAGTAGACAACAGTGTTTTTTTATGTTTAGTTCCTACTTCAGTGAGTCTATAGGTACCTATTATTTAGATGCTAAGAAGATTGTGTTTTATCAATAAATAATGTTGAATTTATAAACCTTGTTTCATTAATAAAACACAAACCTGATAATTTTAAAAGACATGTCTTTATTTACGTTACAAGAACTATAGTCCTACCCCGAATGACTAAAACCACGTATAAAGTGATATGTCTTCATTGAAGTACTTTTTATATCCATGGGTGACGATTTCAGGATGTTTAACGTATTGATTTAAAAATAGTAAAACAATCCTACATTTTCTTAAAACATTTTATTTAAATTCTATATCAGACACTGTTTTTTTGTTTCCTGCGTATAAAACGTTATCATAGACATGACTGACATACTTCTATTTTATTATTGGCGTAGAAACGGTCATCTATCAGTTTTTTCAAGAAAACGTGAAAAAATAAAATATGTGTAAATAGCATTATAAAGCTCTTAAAACTGCTAAAACATTGTAGAAAGAAAATATTTACTATTGGTCATAGAATTATTTCTAGGGCATGTTGAACACGAATTACGCTCTCCTGTAAACCTCGGTTTTTGACTTGACCTTATGTACGTAGGGACCGTCGATAAGTTCAAACTTCAGAGCCGCAGACATTAAGGTTCCGATATATATCTACAAGGTGTCAAAGGAGACAACCTCCCTATATATATTGTAGTCTTTGGAGACAACTGAGTGTGACATTAAAAAATACGTTACAAGTAAAATAAACATAGACATTGACCTTCAAAAAATGAATATGAAAACTACAAAGGACTACAATGCTTATAAAATATTTGTACCCAAAAATAAAAACGACGTGTTTTTAAATGATGAATTTTGGCCCAATGGAGTGATGTTTCGTCGTTTTGTTGACTTTACTCACAACACAGTGAGACGTGAATATCGGGATATTGATAAAACTAACTTGACAAATGGATCTGACAACCAAACTCATATCGTTTAATTGTAAAAATATCTCGAGGTCAATTGAATGTGTGAGGAGACTGTGTAAACAAGCAGACATCATTGCGCTGCAGGAAACGAGGCTGCTGCAGCACGACATTCCTATGCTGGGCAACATTGATGGTGCATTCTCCTTTACTGGAAAGTCGGCGGTAGACCTGTCTGCGGGTGTGCTTCGTGGGAGACCGTACGGGGGTGTGGCCCTGTTGTGGAGATCAGCTGTGTTCCCGGAGGTGGTCGTTATTCCATGCAGTAGTGTGCGTATCGCTGCTATAAAAATAACGTGTGAAAAACGGTCTTTGCTAGTGATAACGGTATATATGCCTACTAATTCAAACGAGAATCTATGTGAATTTACGGAGTGTTTGAGTGAACTAAACGCCATTATTGAAAGTAACGATGTTAACTCGGTGATTATACTTGGGGACTTCAACGCGCATCCGGGTAAGCTGTTTCATTCAGAGTTGTTGTCATTTTGCACGGAACAATCTTGGTCGTGCGTAGATACGGAACTTTTACCTAATGACACTTATACTTATGTGTGCGGTGCGAGTGGCAGTCACAGCTGGCTCGATCATTGTGTAGTGACGAGCGCTGCGCGTTCGGCCATATTAAGTGCGTCTGTACTTAATAAAGATGTATATTGGTCCGATCACTATCCGTTATTGCTTGCTTGTAATTTTAATTTTATCCGCTCAAGCTGCCAGCAGCCGACAAAGCCAATTGATAATATATTGTATAATAGTGTAAAATGGGGAGAAAGAGACTCTGATCAAATAGATAAATATCATCGTATTTGTAATTCCAAATTAAAGTTAATTGACTTTCCCCCGGAATTTCAATGTTGTGCTGACGGTATGTGCGATAGTGACGAGCATAAATTGTTATTAAATGACATGTATGACAAAATAATCTGTATTTTGACAGGGGCTGCAAGGACTAGCTATTATGTGCCTAAACGTAACAAGCCTAAGTATGTTACTGGTTGGAACCGATATGTCAGTGACGCTCACGGGAGGGCACGATCTTGCTTTCAGACGTGGGTGTTGGCTGGGAGACCAAGGTCTGGGAATCTGTATACTGAGATGTGTGAATCTAGAAAAATATTTAAATCAAAATTGGCTTTTTGCCAGAAAAATGAATCACAGATAAAAATGGACATTATAGCAGAAAATCATATTAATAAAGACTTGTAGTTTTTGGAAAAACACTAAAAAGCTAAACACAAGGTCGGGCCTTCCTGCTAGCGTTGGTGGTAAACATGACCCCCATGATATAGCTTGTGCATTCCAGCGGCATTTCAGGGTTGAGTCCCCGCTTGGGCCTGCATCTGGGGTGCCCGCTGCTGAGAACCACCTCACCGCACTTAATGTCAGATTTTCTCCGAAGACTGTTGCTACGGTTATTAATAAAATGGTGAGGGGCAAGTCTCCCGGCCACGACGATCTCAGCATCGAGCACCTAAAGTATGCGGGAATACACCTGTCTAGAGTTCTTTCGATGTTCTTTAACCTCTGTATTAGTCACAGTTACTTACCCGAGAGCCTTATGTACACTACAGTGGTACCGATCGTAAAGAATAAAACGGGTGACTCATCGGATCTGTCAAATTATAGACCCATCTCTCTGGCTACTGTTATAGCAAAGGTGCTGGACAGTTTGCTTGACAAGCAGTTGGAAAAGCATCTTCAGTTGCATGATGCCCAGTTTGGGTTCAGACCGGAACTTTCGACTGAGACTGCTATCCTCTGCCTCAAGCAGACTGTTCAGTACTATACTGGTCGGGGCACACCTGTCTATGCATGTTACCTAGATCTTTCAAAAGCCTTCGACTTGGTGTGCTATGACAAGCTGTGGCAGAAGCTGGAGAGTGATACGGAGGTGCCTCGGGAGGTGATTTCATTGCTTAGGTTCTGGTACGCCAACCAACGCAATAGAGTGCGGTGGGCGGGTGCATATTCAGATGTATACGGTTTGGAATGTGGGGTTAGGCAGGGCGGAATTAGCTCCCCCCACCTCTTTAATTTATACATGAACCGGCTCATCGGTGAGCTCAGTAACACTGGTATTGGTTGTTCCATAGACGGGGTAAGTGTTAACAACATAAGTTACGCGGACGATATGGTGTTACTGAGCCCATCGATTGCAGCGTTACGGAAATTGGTGTGCATCTGCCAATCGTACGCGGAAGCCCATGGGCTCAGATACAACGCGAATAAGAGTGAGTTCATGTTGTTCAAGTCAGGAACCAAAGGCTACTCATATGTTCCTCATGTAACTCTATGCGGCATGCGTTTAAAAAAGGTAAGTGCCTTTAAGTATCTGGGTCACTGGGTGACCGAAGACCTGTGTGACAATGAGGACATCGAGAGGGAGCGCAGGGCACTGTCCATCCGGTGTAATATGTTGGCTCGTAGGTTTGCATGTTGCACTAATCAGGTAAAGATAACATTATTCAAGGCATACTGTCAGTCTGTCAGACCTTCTACACGTGCAGCCTATGGACAAATTTTACATTGCGGGGGTACAGTGCTCTGCGTGTCCAGTATAACAATGCGTTTAGGATATTGTTGGGGCTGCCACGCTTTTGTAGTGCTTCCGCTATGTTTGCTGAGGCGCAGACTGATGATTTTTTCGGTATAATTAGAAAAAGGTGCGCCTCGCTGTTAAGGCGTGTGCGCGTGGCAGCCCGAATGGTATTCTTAGCGCGTTGTCCCAGAGGTGGGACTCACCAATGTTGATGAGGTGGATGCGGCTGCACGCTAGCGGCCCCTCATACTTATAATAGGTAATAATAGGTTTTGACATTCACGACTAAATTTTTATAATATTTTTAAATTATTGATTGTTTAAATTTATTCATCTTTATTTGTGTGTTTACTTCATATTGTTTTAATGTAATGTTATGGATTTTTATTATCTGAAATAAATACATTGAATTGAATTGAATTGAATGTATAAAAGTGTTATGATATTTATTTTATTTGTATTTCTCACTGTTTAAATTAGATATTTTCTGATCGTTTAAGTATTGGTTTATCTGGCAATAACAGTTTTATTCCCAAGTTTACATGCGTAAAATTTCGCAAAGCCTATGTTCAGAGCTGCCAAGATAATTTGATCGCACTGTAATTATTCCGTTTTCAGTGTTTATGATAAAAAATTATGATGAACTTAATAAAAGTAATCAATTTTGTACAGTAATTTGTTTGTATAGTAACTAGATAGTTCTTGGCATCATAGCAGGTAGTCAAAAACGTTTTCATACGGATCGTGCTACTTGCATTATCTAGGTATGTTTATATTTGTGTTTATAGCATTGTTTAGGTATTAATTAGGAGGAAACATCGACGGCTCCTAAGTATACTGAGTCAACTAACAAATTTCGACAAATGCACTTTTTAGTATATTAACATCAATTAAATAATTGCCTATCTATCCGTGTAAAAAAAAATCGTAACCCTATAAATAACGAAAATAAAATAGCGTATACTGGATCAAGTTTACAATTTGTTTACTTTGCACACAGTACATTGAGTCAAGTGTACCAATACTAGTATTCGCGGGAAGCGAATGCAGTCATTTTGGTGCAAGTTGAACTTATTTTCTGAAACAAAAAAACTAATTTTGGTCAACCGGACTAACAACCGAACTACTGCCACTAGACCATTTTTCTAAGTAAGTTATTATTAAGTACTTCCCTCATAAGTTAAATTTTGAGACTGATTTGATTCTCAGCAATAATTATTAATTATCAAAGGTATTTAGAATTGTTAATCAACTGTGATTTTCTTTATAAGTATTATTAAGATGACTGAAACTGATTCCTAAATTATTGTGATTTCAAGCAGTTAATATTACGTGTAATTGATACAATAATTATTTTCTATTTTTGTTACTTATGACTTTCTAAGACGAGTCTTTGTCATTGATGTCTAGTATTGTTAATTTTTGTTACTTTTATGGAAATCTTAAAGTTGTGTTAATGTTACCAATTACCTTTTTGAGATCTCATAAATTAAAATTTTAAACAAATAAAGGAGTTTTTGATTATTTTACCGATTTTGTAGCACACTTGACTCATTATGGATAGTTCACTTCTGGAATTATGTCCATGTATAGTGAGTCAACTTATTATACTTTTGCACAATTATAAATTCAGGCCAGAAATTTTAATACTTAAGATATATAATAAGTATGTAAAAATATTTTTTACCACAAAATAATATTTCCCCATAACGTAGGTTCAATAATACGACGTATAAAACTGTAAGTGGTAGTTGATCCATTTTTAACATACAAATAATCGATGTATACAAGTGTATCTACATTATCTCATAGATTAATAAAATAATATGAAATTTGTTTTGTACTGTTGATAGGCCTTATTATATTGAATTCACTGTAATGAGTTTTTTTTTTCGTAATTGTATTAACATTTCAAATAATAACCATTCACTCTTCATAACGCCGTCCTCTAAAGTTAATAAAAGTACAGTTGACTCAGTATACTTAGGAGCCGTCGACATGATGAAATAGGTATAAAGTTAGTATGAGGACTTACTGAAGGTGAGTGGGTTGATGAAGGTGAACGACGACTTCTCCTCTTCTGCCATTATCTCTTCCTCGATCAGCGGATCCATGTCAGCGATAAAACCTTCTCTTTCGCAATAAACAGGATATTTCACAATATCAACACCCACTCAAAATGTGTGCCGTATTGCAATAATAAATACGGTTCAGTTGATTCAACGTGTAACAAATACAATGATATACTTTAAAAGTAATCAAATAAACTTTTACTGAAGAAATTCTAGTAATAATTTCCAAATTAGGTTCGTTTCTTCGTTTGCGATCAAAATGACGTGTGTCATTGTTGTTGACCGCTTGACTTAGCTGTCAAGTCAACTGTCAAAATTAACCTTTTAATTTTAGCATGGCTACGTGTTCGAGCTTGATACGGAGCTTTTGAGCTCCGTACATTGCTGCACTTATGTACTGGAAAGTGGAAATATGCTTGCAGGCTTAGCTGCAAGCTTTAGGGGGCACACAAGGTGCTGTCCAAATATTCTAATAAAACCGTTAGAAGCACCGACGCCTTTTAGTGCTGTTTATACATTTTTTCGTAAGCAAGCAATCGCGCATTTTCTTTCACTTTTCCTGGAAATATACGAAGAATACGACCTAACCGCCACTTTAACAGGGGCAGGTGGTCATCCTTTATGAGGACAAGGCTGCCCAATATGATGTCATCCTGCTTGGTCTTCCAATTGGTTCGCAGTTGTAGCTCCGAAACGTATTCTGTGGACTAGCGTCGCCAGAAGTGCTGCCGCAGGTGTTCGATACGTTCATAGCGTGTCAACCTTGAAATCGGCTGGTCTGTAACATCACCAAAAGGTGGCGTCCGCGTCAACGGCAGCTGTACCGGCTGTTCGCAAACACGCTCAGCTCGCAAACAGCAATGCTTGCTTCAAACGATGTTTGTGCAGTTTTGTGGCATCATTCACTCCCTGAGCCAGAGATACCTACGATCATGTCGTGTCTGTTCTGCAGCTCGCAAGGGTTCCTACTCTTCATATTAAACCAGTCGTTAGCTGAAGATTGCTTAGCCTTCTTCTGGCCATGTCGATTTTACTTTCATTTATACCTACAGTTTGGGCCCAGTATGTGGCCACGTTTATTGCTAAAATGAGAAAAATATGTAATTATTTCGATTAGAAATGTTAAAAGATTTGTTATATTTCTATACACAGTAATACATTATACTTTTTATAATGTTTAAATTTAACTAAAATTATGGTTATAATATTGTATGTGGCAAATTGAGTAAAACGCCATCTATTGCAAACAGCTCTAAAAAAATGATTTACAGATGGCTTTGACAACTTTATCGATTTATGTTTTTTGTTGACATAACGTGTTAAATGAGTGTAATATAGATAAATAAGCGTTAAACATGGAACTTTTGATTTTTGCTAATCTTATTTCGTCCGAAATCTACCGTATAACGCATTTTTAGGCAATTGTTAATTTCATTACTGCTACCTATGCTGCCATCTATTGTTTTTTTTTCAAGACTAATTATATTTTATTCGAGTTTGGGACCCCATGAAGCTGAAAGACCCTTTCAAGTGGTGTCAAGTGTTTGTCTGTATTTCGTTTGTAATTTATTAACATTGACTATTGTTGAAAAAAACATGATGTGAACTTTAAAAATTATTATTTCGAAAAGTAAATCGATAGGTACCATATATATTTTATGTGTTTTATTGGTGGAAGAGTTCTATTTACGTACGATAAAATAATAAAAATCATACCTCATATTATATACGTGTTAGGATTTTAATTTATTTTATTTTTATTATTGTGATTTTATTGTATGAAATTTGTAAATGTATGGTACTATGGATTTTATCTGAATTAAACGTTTAATAATAATAATAGCATAAAAATATTTATTTACAGGCATTAGCCGGCCGGATAAAACTGGAGGAGGCCTTTACCCTGCAGGGGGGTTCTCAATCAAATAATTAAAATTTATATAACAATTACGAAGCAAATAATCAAATAAATAAAATTACATTTAAATATAATAATCAAATTAAATGAAGAATTATGAAATCTATAAATTCAATTATAAAAAAATTGTTATTAATTGTTGCATGATAATAATTGTAAAACTGCATGAAATTGAGGAATAATAAAAGGCTTATTTATATTTTTTATATTTATTTATTAGCCGGCCAGGTTTTGTTGATCACTTAGATTAAATAATTTATTACAACTATAATCATTAAAAATATTGGTACTATCTGAAAGAGAATGTAATAATGTAACTTACATGTATGTTTTATGCTGCTAGGTTTATACAATACAGTAAAATATGGAATTTAATGAAGGAATTCCCACTTACGTAAAAACGCACTCGACATTGTTTGACAATTTTTGTTCAGTGAAGCTTGAGTAAACAAAATACATTAAATGCTACTGTTTTCTACAAGAAATACCCTTTTCAATGATGTATCACACTTGGTATTCAATAGCCATCGAAAAAAAATACAAGTAAAATAATAACACAAGGCGGAAGAATGGACGAAACACGTGTCGTGCAATGAGGCCGGGGTTACATGAAGTGCATACCCGGGTGTAAAATTTATTATTTTATATTTGTTTTTACGTGTGATAAAAACAAGTATAAATACATAGGCCACAATCAAAGAATAGCATAATGATTTTTATTACCCGACTGGCAAAAAAAAGAGGGTATTGTTTTTTGATTTGTTTTTACGTGTGATAAATAGTACATTGTTACCTTAGGGGTGAAAGGAGGTCTTTAACCCGAAGTAAACACTGTGCTTTTCATTACGAATACAAGGAAAGTTGATGGGAATAGGCTTGCCCCCAATTACCTAAATCGGTGGATGGCAATAGGCTTTGCTCCTAATTACATCGGTTGATGGCAATATTGGCAATAGGTTTGCTCCTAATTAGATTAGTTAATGATAATAGACTTGCTCCTAATTACATCGGTTGGGGGCAATAGGCTTGCCCCCAATTACATCAGTTGGTGGCAATAGGCTTGCTCCTAATTATATCGGTTTATGGCAATAGGCTTGCTCCTAATCAGATTGGTGGATGGCTATAGGCTTGCTCCTAATTAGATTGGTTGATGGCTATAGGCTTGCTCCTAATTACATCGGTTGATGGCAATAGGCTTACTCCTAATTAGATTGGTTTATGGCAATAGGCTTGTCCCCAATTACATCGGTTCATGGCAATAGGCTTGCCCCCAATTACATCAGTTGATGGCAATAGGCTTGGTCTCAATTACATCAGTTGATGGCAATAGGCTTGCTCCTAATTACATCGGTTGATGGCAATATTGGCAATAGGTTTGCTCCTAATTAGATTAGTTAATGATAATAGACTTGCTCCTAATTACATCGGTTGGGGGCAATAGGCTTGCCCCCAATTACATCAGTTGGTGGCAATAGGCTTGCTCCTAATTATATCGGTTTATGGCAATAGGCTTGCTCCTAATCAGATTGGTGGATGGCTATAGGCTTGCTCCTAATTAGATTGGTTGATGGCTATAGGCTTGCTCCTAATTACATCGGTTGATGGCAATAGGCTTACTCCTAATTAGATTGGTTTATGGCAATAGGCTTGTCCCCAATTACATCGGTTCATGGCAATAGGCTTGCCCCCAATTACATCAATTGATGGCAATAGGACTGCTCCTAATTACATTGGTTGATGGCAATAGGCTTGCTCCCAATAACCCAAATCGGTGGATGGCAATAGGCTTGCTCCTAATTAAATCGGTTGATGGCATTAGGCTTGCTCCTAATTAGATTGGTTGATGGCAATAGGCGCGCTCCTAATTACATCGGTTGATGGCAATAGGCTTGCTCCTAATTAGATTGGTAGATGGCAATAGGCTTGCTCCTAATTAAATTGGTTGATGGCAATAGGCTTCCTCCCAATTACCTAAATCGGTGGATAGCAATAGGTTTGTTCCTAATTAGATTGGTTGATGCCAATAGGCTTGCTCCTAATTACATTTATTGATGGCAAAAGGCTTGCACCTAATCACATCAGTTGGTGGCAATAGGCTTGCTCCCAATTACATCAAATAATTTGACAGCTGTCAGTAGAAAGCGATTCTCCCTAGGGCTGAAAAGTAGTACTTTCAACCCGCTCCGCAGGCATGTCATGACCTACTTTCAGAGTATAAGTAATGAAAAACAAATATAAATACCCCGGCCCGAAGGCCCCAACCCCTGTGGCCTGTAGCATAATGGTTTTTATTACCCGACTGCCGAAAAAAAGAGAGTAATGTTTTTCGAATGTTTGTACGTAATATTCGTTATTGATAAAAATCGGTGCAACTAATGTGTACATTTGTGGTATTAAATTCTGAAAAGATGACAATAATATGTTTTGAAAATTATACTAAAAGTCACTAATTGACATCCAATGACAAGTTTTTGCAATAACGGTCACTGGTAGAATTATGTCACTGATAAACATCTGATAAATGATTTGTCGTCATTGAGGTATAATGTACTACGCACTTATACCTCAATGTTTGTCGTGATATTTATTTATGTAGCTAAATGTAACTAGGTAAATTTTATTAATTAAGTAAAATGAAAAACAATATGGCAGAATTTAGGCGCCGCATAGAGAGCTAAAAAAATCAGAACCTATCGAGTTTGGTATCAAATTAAATGGATTATTGGCAGTCGGGGAAAAAATGGTTGCTTTAAAGATTATCAGTTGACCCGTCCCCCAGACATGTGATATTCTCTAAAGCAACCGATTATGCACAGGTTCACGTTGCAAGTGTCGCACTTATTCTACATCTTATTTTGCACGTTGACAGATGGGCTATTTTTGACAACATCTTATTTTGCATTCTTGACAGTCGAGGGGGCTGTGCAAGCAACAACTTTTTTAAGTGCGCACCACTTGCAACGTGATTTCCGGAAATTGGTCTTAGTGGGGAAGTGGCCGGTGGCGATCGGGGGTGCTATTTGTAGCGGACTAAATCTTTTTATGATTTCGTCCGCTAATAGCACCCGGAACTGCCGCTGCGTCATTTTAGCCGACCCTGACATCGAGGACACGACGAACGCGTTGTGGACGGACACGTTGAGAAGCCGGCGGAAAAGCTTCTTGTACACACGGCTACACATCAAGCTATACAAAACCAGTTAATCTTGGCCTCTCTTTACTAGATCTTTTCGCACAATGAACGATCAGATTATACTGGTTTTGTATAGCTTGATGTGTAGCCGTGTGTACCAGACCGATTACGAATCCTTTCTATGGGAAACGCCTGCAAAAGTTGGTCCTTTTTGTCGACGCCTCCCATAGAAAGGCTGTAATCTAGTACTACTTTCGGTTTGTACCGGAAGTAGCCGTACTTTTCTTTTCCGCCGACTTCTACTTTGTGGTACGTGGATATCAGTGATACCACATTCGTGTCCTTCCACACGGTAATGGTCATGTCCCGTCATCCCGTGTCTGGCTAAATACCACTTCACCAGTCCGCATGTTCGCCTTATTTTTGTCGCGCAAACTCTCAGGCACGAACTCCCGGTTCAGACGCAGGGTCCCCACCACATCTGTCTTTTGAGCCTTGAGGGTGCGCGGGTCAGCAAAGGACTGTTATAAAAGCTGTCCATAACTAAAGTATGTCCCTTGTTTAGCAGCTGACGAACTAACTTTAAAACAGTCTTTGATGTCGCATCCTCAGGCTCAGCCGGGTTTTCGCTGGCCTCGACATTATGCCGTTCTCCTTTGCCCGTATAAATAATCATCTGCCAGAGATATCCCGTCTTGGACTCGCAAAGCTCATAACTCTTTATACCTACAATGAGCAGCTTTCATCGCTAAAAACGATAGCCTGCCCTTCCACAGCAATAGCGACTCGTCAATAGCGATTTCCTGCGCAGGTAGGTATAAAGAGCTAAATTTATTGTTCAGGTGGTCGACAATGGGCTGGATTTTCGTCAACTTTACAGTTACAGAATTATAATCATCAAAATCATCATTACAACCCTTCAAGTTCATGTAACTGTCAAGACAGTTTTACAGCCGCGAATCATATTTTCACCGCCACTGACAGTGGCGCCGCGGGGGGTGCCGCGCGTCTGTTAGAAACGACGAGATCTCCAAAACTACAGTACTTACCTCGCTTTCAGTTCTATCATTGGAATTGTTATTAAATTAGCTAACATAATATGTATAGTTTAGTGTAGTTTTGCCTTGTAATGTATTAGTAATTATAATGTATGTTCAGTGTGAGAGAATGTTTACCAGTTTCTTCATCTTCATCTCATCTTTTCAGCCAAAAGACGTCCACTGCTGGACATAGGCCTCCCCCAGGCGTCGCCACATCTCGCGGTCCCGTGCGTCTCTCATCCAGCGGGTTCCTGCAACCTTGACCAGGTCATCGGTCCACCTAGTGGGAGGCCGCGCAACGCAACGTCTTCCGGTTCGGTACCAGTTTCTTGTATAAAGGTAATTATAATTAAAAAAATAAACCATAATTTCAATAAGTTATTGTTTTATTTCCACGAATACACATTAGTACACGTAAATTAAACAAAAGAACAGACGTCGTAATACATAATTCTCATCTTACAAGCTTTACAATAACATGACGTCATTTACGAGTTCGGCGTTCGAAATAAAAGAACGACTTTGTTTACATTACAACTCTGAGAACAATAAACGTCTAGTGGGTTGAGTTACATTTTATTATTAATGTTTGGTTCCCATACTTAACACCGACAGCGTTTCAGCTCTTACTATTCATTAGTTAAGGCGAGGTTGCAGTACTTTGTTTTTATGTACGCACGACCTCGCCCCCCGCCCTGCCGCGCGAGCGATATAATCCCTAAATTTTGACTGTTTTTTGCTTCTTGGAGAAAAACTATAAAGAAATTACACAATCTGTTTTCACCATTTACTTCAGAATAAAAAGTTCTATCTACTGATATAACTTTCATATAAATTCATGATGAAATGTCTTAGCAGTATACGTTTGAAATTGTGATTTAGAGTCATGTTTGATAAAAAAAAGTATCGAGCCGATCATTCTAAATCGCGTTTCTATCTTTACGATTTACTAGAGAGTACCGTAAAATGGGGTTATTTGGGTTTTTGGGGGGTATTTGGGACGACCCAGAATTTCGAACAAAAATATCGATAACTGGTGGTTGGTGTATGGTAGAATTTATATTACAAACTAGCAACACTTTGATAGTTTAGGTCAATTTGTCATCTGTCAGTGTCAGTCTTTTTCACAGTTTAGTTTCAAATTTTATTGCAAGAGTCAGAGACTGATTTTTCATCAAAAATTTAAGTGTCGAAACATCTTCCGCAGTGCAAAACTTTAGCAGGTAAGAGTGTGAATGTTTTAAAATTACGATTATAGAAAGTATCGCGATGTTTTCTTACTAATTAATAATTTTCTTATGCTTATAGTTTTTGATTTATTATTAAAAATTTGTCTGGGGCTTTTCGGGACACCGATGCGGGGCTAATTGGGACAGTGTCCTAAATAGCCCCCTGATTTTAGTGCATTTGTAAACAACCTATGTACTTTAAATTAGTATATATTTTTAATATTTATTGTGGTTTTCAGATAAAACACATTCGTATAATGGTTCGAAAATATACAAGAACATTTAGAAACTTGAGAAATGGCAAACGTTTCATGCCGTACTTCTCCTATACTCGTGATGATTTGAACAAGGCATTATCAGATGTTAAATCTAAAAGACTGTCTATCAGAGAAGCAGAGGGGAAATACGGCGTCCCCAAAAGTACAATTAACCGTCATTTAAAAGAGAAAAACTTAATGTATTCAAGACCAGGGCACCCTACATTATTTTCAGAGGTGGAAGAAAAAACATTCGTCGATTATATTAAACATATGGGAGAATGGGGGTTCCCCTTAGATCTAATGGATTTAAGAGTCTTCGCCCAAAAATATTTGCAAAAAATAGGAAGGACTGTGTATAATTTAAAAGACAATTTACCGGGACGGGATTGGGCGGCTTGTTTTTTGCAGAGGCATAAAGAAAAGATTTCTAACAGATATGCTGCAAACATATCATCGGACAGAGCATCCTTAAGCTCAGAGGTGCTTGATGCATTCTTTGACCATTATGAACAAAATTTGGAAGATGTCACACCTGATTGTTTAATAAATTACGACGAGACTAACCTGACTGACGACCCTGGATCCAAAAAGTACATATTTAAGCGAGGAAAAAAGTACCCAGAGAGGATCATTAACAATTCTAAATCGTCTGTGAGTCTGATGTTTTCTGGCACAGCATCAGGGCTACTTTTGCCAGTATATGTCGTATATAAAGCAGAGCACTTGTACGATACGTGGGTCTTAGGAGGCCCAGAACACACAATACATATACAATAAATCCAAAAGCGGTTGGTTTGACTCGCTATGTTTCGAGAATTGGTTCCAAACGATCATCATTCCATATGTAAAAACGAAAGAGGGAAAAAAGGTTGTGCTCATAGGAGATAATCTGTCGTCACATTTCTCGTCTAAAGTATTGGAAGATTGTGAAAAATTTAATATAACTTTTGTGTGCTTACCACCAAAGGCCACACACATTCTGCAGCCTCTTGATGTTGCTTTTTTTGCTCCTTTGAAACATTATTGGCGAATTATTTTGACAAATTGGAAAAAAGGCGACGGCCGGAAATGCAAAACGCTTGCTAAAAATAGCTTTCCTAGCCTTTTAAGTGAATTATTAAAAATGCTGCATGCAGAAGATGCTGCTTCACAAAATCTCAAGTCTGGTTTTGCCAAATGCGGTCTGCTGCCTGTTGACAGAAACAGACCGAAAGAAAGACTTCCTGGGCAAATATCGGATGTGGATATAGTGCAAAACAGGGCTTCTGGTGTTATTATAGAGATGTTAGAAGAAATAAGGGGTTGTACTAGTGAAACAAAAAGTACGAGGAAGAAACGTTGCAATGTTCCTGCCGGTCAAAGCATAACGTTAGCTGATTTAAACACTGAAGAACGGAGCAACAAACAGAAGGGTAAGGGTAAAGGAAAAGGAAAAAAAACACGACCTGTGATACCAACATCCACTATTTTACCGATGATAGAAAATTTAACTCGGTTATCCTGTGAAGTACAAGACCAACAAAAATTGAGCAACAAAGGGAAGACCAAGGGCAAAGAAAATCAAACACCATCAGCAACAAAAAATGTTCTTGAAACTTCAACAATGAATAAAAATACTCAGCCATGTGAAAATGTATCGACAGAACACACACCTCCAAGAAAAAAAATCTGAAAAAAAAAGGCGACTAGCTAGTGAAACCTCTTCCTCGGATAGTGAAATAGAATTAAGTGTTCACAGTGACTCAGACATCTTAAATGTTAGTGAAGGTGACGAAATGGGGACTCCATTCCGACAAGAGGTCCTGTGTCCAGAATCAGTAACAGCAACCCTGACGTTTAAAGAGGCTGTACACAGTCCAAGTCCAGTCCCAGGACCAAGTAGGGAAACGGACCTGGTTGACTGTGTACCGGTTGTTTATGATGTAGGCGACTCCGTTTTGGTGAGATATATTTTAAAGAAAAAGGTGCAATATTTTGTAGGACATATTTTAAGCAAACCTGGCGACAAACAATACAACATTTCTTTTCTAAAAAAAACTGGAAGGAGTGATAGTACAAAATTTATAAAAACCAAGAAGGATATCGACACTGTTAATGATGACATGATTGTGAAACCGATTGAACTGTTGGCCCTAAATGAGAAAGAAACTGAATACGTCTTTATGAATGACGAAGATATATTTTTTTTGAATATTAAATTTTAAAATTGTGTTATCTGGATATCTCAATTTACAAACCAACACCATTTTCTTTGACTGATTTGAATATCGTAATTACGTCCTCCCTAAATGAAAATTGTAGAAGGAATATTAAGACTGATTTTTTTTTAGTTAGGTATTGTATAAGATTAATAACTAGGCTAGAATTGTTTTATTAAGAAAATGCCTGATTTATAACATTATTACCATTACTAGAAGTTTACACTGACTGTTTTTTTATTATTATTTTTAGTTATTGTTTTAGTTTTTGACTTACTGTTTGTTTTTCTTTGAGGTATTGTGTAAGATAAATAACTGAGATTTGTTTTGTTTTTAAGAAAACTTGATTTATAACGTTATTAATATTATTAGTAGAAGTTTACGCTTGCAATAAACAAAAGTTTTCGAAAAAAAAAATTCTTTCATTCAAATTCTACTAATTAAAAAAAAAGAAAAGATTTTTTTATGTGGTATTAATTATTGTTTGTCCCAAATATCGATAGACTCGTTTAAAGTGACTACTTTGGCTCATAATATGGATTATTTATCAGTTTTCAATTGCTGTCCATAATAGCCCCAAATATGCGATATTTGGGACAGACAGACATCTTATTTTTTTTTTCAGTTCCTTTTGTAGGTAGTTACTTCAATCGTATATTTACTTAAGTAAGTTGTTCCCCAAGACCCATACAATTTTTTTACCATAGAATTTTATGCGATATGAACAAGATATTTGCTAAAGTATGTCAAAATGTGTCCCGAATAGCCCCGTTTTACGGTATGTTCAATTTTTATGTAATGATTTTTATTTATTAAAAAACTCGTATTTAGTTCGATTTTTATAGGTTCAAAAATCTTAAAATTACTGCAACCCCGCCTTAATTAGTATAAAAAATCCAAAGCAGACACTTAAAAACAGGCGTAAAAAACACCTACTCACAACTTTGCATCACACTTAAAATTCTGTGGTCTCATTTGAAATCTAATTTAGCATTCTACATGTTGAATATATTTACAAACCGATAGGCAAATAAAAAAGCCATGCTGCCTAAGAAAAACATTACACAAATCAACAATCAAAACTAACAATTTCACAAAAAAATCACATACAAAACACAAGTACATGAACATAGAACAAATGGATACGGCCAATACTATCACATGAAACAAGAAAAAATTTAATTGAAATCAAAAATATATTACATACTTGTACATACTATTTATTATTTTAAGTCATAAATACATAATGTATATTATGTATACATAACGTATATAAAAAAAAACATTAAAATGAAGCAGCATTGCAATAGACGAGAATCTTTTGGAAAATAAAACAAATTTTTTTTTTTTAAAAAAAAGCAAAAAAAGGAATCAACATCACCACCGCGTCAGAAGAAGAACCATTAGAAAACACGCTACACCGTCATAAATTAAAAAAAAAAAAAAGATGTACAATAATAAAATAAAAAAAGACCCAAGGTCAGAAGTAAAGGATACAACTGCGGATGAACAATAACACTATTCGCACAGTCAACAAAACGAACAGGGTGTGGTACAAAAAATTGTTTTATAAATACATACAAAGAAACATACATAGATACATACAAAGAGAAAGAATATATATTTATAAATAAATTACACAAATTAATGAATGGGTGGGTGGCGTGCGACAAAACAGATGTCCATACACATAGAGACATTGCAACCAACACAGAACATAGTCGTCTTTTTGCGGCATTGAACGCAAAGTCGTCGTTTACGCTGCGACTTGCCGCTCGACTGCAGCACAAGTGGGTTCTCCGAGATTCGATGTATCGCTGCCTCGAATGGTAGTCCATCGCGCGACAGCGATTCACCGAGTTTGCGGTTCTGTGTGCTTGCAATGGGTGCAATGTGTGGACGATGACGCGAAAGAAGAGATTTTATGAGGGCGATTCTAAAGTTACGATGAGATAGAGAAGAAGATGTAGATTGACGATGAATGATATATGAGTTTATAACTGAACTATTTAAAAGTCTCTGAAACAATTTTTTATACCACACCGTTGTCCGTTTCCGCTCGACCGGATACATGGCCAGGAGTTGGTCTTTTTTGTCCACCCCACCCATCATGATGTTGTAGTCCAATACCAGGATGGGTTTGATGGAACCCCGGGTTTCTTGGACGGCGGGGCCATGGTACGTAGAGATCGTTGCCACTCGGTTATAATCTTTCCATACCATGACATCGACGTCCCCCGAGGTAAGACCAGCTATTTGTCCCTCGACCATGTCCCACTTGGTCAGACGGTGCAGGGCCGGCGGAACAAACTTACGATCGGTCCGCAGGGTCCCCACACAATCAAAGCCCAAGGACTTCAGTCGTCGAGCGAGACACGGCGAATTGTAGAAATTGTCCATCCACAATGTGTATCCCTTGTGCTCCAGACCTTGGGTCAGCCGCAACACTATTGACGGCGTAGATGCCTCCATTGGATCTTCGAACTGCGGCGGTGGCAAGAGGCTTTTTTTATGAGCGTGAACCTCAAACCGCCATAGATAGCCGGTTTGAGATTCACAAAGCTCGTAAGTCTTGATTCCTCTTTTTGCTTTTTTATTGGGAATGAGCTGGCCGATATCCAGCCAGCCCTTCCACATTAAAAGACTCTCGTCTACGGCAATGTTCTGCGATAGAGTGTAAAGATCCTGAAATTTCTTGTTTACATGGTCCAGTATTGGCTGTATCTTAAAAAGTTTAGCCTGGGACCTGGTCAGGTTTAGCCCACACATGCCACTGACGTCGTTGAAATGTATAAAACGGGACAACAACAAAAAACGATCAATTGGCATGTGTGCGCTAAAACCTGGCGTACAAAATATGTCAGAGGAAGCAGACCAATACTCTTCTAGCCGCGTCTTGACCACCACCCCCATCGCCAACAAAAGCCCGAAGAAAGTATACAACTCTTCGGGAGTTGTATCTTTCTTCCAGCGATTGATACGGCTGTTCGGATGGAGGTGGCTGTCGAGATCGCCGCTGAACATCTTGGCTGCTACCTGCTGAACATACTTGTTCGTCTCACAGGCTATGTGCTCCATAATTGGACGATCCCATATGTCAAGGAAAATGGCATATGGGTCATCCCGTGGAGTAGTCGGACCTACATTAATTTGGGAAAAAGTTTCCCTCCTCGATTCAGGTAGAACCGGGGGATTCGGAAACTCTTCCCACTCAAAATCAAACCACCTCCTAGGCTGGTCCGTCGCCATAAGAGGGATATCTGCGGCAGCAGGCTGGGCGGCAGGCACTCCGGGCTCGGCGGCGTCAGCGTCATCATCACCACCGTCTCCAAAGTCCGTGTCCAAGGGCGTATCTAAAATTATTTGCACGGTTCTAGCCCTAGGCAACACCCTTGGCCTCGCCTCGTCGTCGCCGCTGTCGTCAGAATCTGGTTCGCTTCCTGTAACAAATGATAGTTTTGTTTAAAATCAGGTTGACAACAAGCCCCCACAGCCCCAAACCAAACTAAAATCAGCAAGTACTTACCATAATGGAGGTAGTCCATAACTTCGGGATTCCGCAGATTCTGACGTGGACGTGGTGCTGGAGTGCCCGTTTCACACTCAATAAATCTGGAACAAATGCAGTGTTGTAATACACACATAGGTTTAGAGATAAATAGAAAAAATTGTAAGCAACTTACAAAGCCGGCGAGGGCACCATCGCCCACGATGTTGAAGGCTGCTGCTCCTGCTCGTCTGAACTGAAAATGGACATTTAAAAGATGTTAAAACTTGCTTGCGAGTAAGTATTACAACTAACTTACACAAGTAGAACTACTTACGGTTCCCACGTGCGCTTCTTTCTTGGGTGCAGGGGCGTCTCCAGACCTGTGTCCCATATGAAAAATCCATGTGAAAACGCCGATAATAATATAATCAATTATGCAACAAATTACATTGATTAGTGATGTGCCTACAGGACCTTGCTCGGTCAAGGAGTTCCAGTAGCTCGAGTTCCAGTAATAGCTCCTCGTTAAGCGGAGGCAACCCAAAGAGAAGTCGCCGCAACACGAAAAGGGGAGCAAACACAAGCGGCGTTCTAAACGTAAGGTTCGAAAATTAGCCAAAGAGGTACGTCGCCTTCGACGGCAAATGGTTTGCAAAGGCACCTCACTTTTGTCAGGTGTTAGTGAAAGTCGTTACGAACGAATGCTTGATGTTGAACCTGTTAATGTTAGTGCACGTGGTGATCAAGAATTTACCTTAACTTTTGAAACTAAGCTTAAGGAGCCTACGGTGCCTAAGACTTCCGAGAAACATTTGAAGTTTCTATGTAGAAAAACAAAAAAAAATTAAAACCAATATAATCAAGAATAAGTAATGATAGTCTACATAACCAAAAATAAATAAATATGTATATGTACAAATACTTTAAGCGATTCTTGCACTGTGTCGTAGGCCTTAGTAAACACGCAAGAACTATTAAATTGCACCCTACCCTCATTGCCCAAAACTTTTCTGTTGCGTCTTGTTTCTTGTGTGTAACCTACCTTCTGATTTGTTAATTTTGTACTTGTTATGCTAAGTTGAAATATTATTGTAATGATAGTTTTAAGATACATATTTGTTTTTGTTTTTTATCTACGCTAACTGGCAGGTAACATTGTAAACTTATAGTTATGTTTTTCTCTGTAAGTGAATTTGTAATTCTTTTGAGAAAATAAATATCTTTAACCGTATGTGATTAGCAACATTTCAACATTTAGATAAAAGTGACTAGAATGAAATTAGGTATTCTGAAACCCAAAAATTATACAATTATTCTAAAACTCCGGAGTTTTACAGATATTGAAATGAACGAGGAAGTTAAAGTTTCAAACTCAAACTCAAATTCTTTATTTCAATTAAGCCATTACAGGCACTTTTGAATGTCTGAAGAACATTTCACAAAAAAAAACGAAACTACGAGTGCAATACGTCATTCCGAAAGTCACCACGCCGAACCACACGCCACCGAATGCCCGCAACAACGAACACTGCGAACACGAAAGCACGCAGCGACGCAAACCGCAACAACGAATGCTCGAGAGTTTACGAGTCTCCTCCTCACCTCATTTATGCTGATAAGGCTTTCGCAGCCTTGACCATGTGTGTGCTCAAACAAAGGGAGGTTTTGCAAGGAACTCTTCAGGAACTGTTACAATGGGCAAGGAATAATGACTCTTTCAATTCGGACACTCTGCTTCAAAAAGTTAATGACCTTTTTTCCACAGGGGACTTTAATAAGTGTTCTTCAGACTTATTACAGATTGTTTGTGGACATCGCGCTGAGATTCTCCAAAATGAGGAGAGATTGTGTCATAAAATAGCTGGTGGCGTAAGAAAATGTTTTTGGCCATTGCAAAAGGCTCATAAGACTTCTACCTCGCAGGTGGATGCAAAAAAGTTTCGAGGCCCCTCGCAGGGGTCGAAGCCTTACAATAAGCCCTCGCAGGGCTTAGCTCATACAGCTCAGGCTTGCCAACTTGTAATGCACATTGCATTGCATTGCATGTGCTAGCAGTAACCCACCTACGCAAGGTGGTTGCAGCAGCGGTAACCCACCTCCGCAAGGTGGCTGTAACGCTCATGGTAATGTTGTTCAATATAATTCGGTAGCACCGAATAATCGCAATAGCTTTTGAGGCCGATCGAATGCTCGGCAAGATAATCAAGTAAGGTACGGACGAAGACGCGTGTCATCGCCTCCCCAGCATAATAATGACAACAAACGACGTAAGTATTGACTCATTCAGAGCAGGCCGTCTCCTTCAGTTTCAAGGCCAATGGGAACAAATGAATGCAGCAAATTAAATTCTAAAAATAATAACAGGGTATCGCATACCCTTTCACCCTTTGCAGAAACCACCGCTTTTACATCCAAGCGTGGTCAGAACCAACCTAAACGTTCCAGAATCTGCCGTAATGACATCTGCCATAAACAAAATGGATAGAACAGGGTGTTCTGCGAGCTGTTGTTTCGCCAAGCTTCCTTTCGTCGATGTTTCTTGGCCCCAAAGGCGACGGCTCAAATCGGCCAGTATTCAATTTGAAAGTTCTGAATTCTTACGTCATAACAGATCGATTCAAGCTAATAAATGCATATCGCACAGTAACAGACCACAGGTTACTACACACCTTACCTCGTGCTGCCATAGACAATCTGATTTGGAGCCAGAATTGTCATCTTCCGTCGGCCTTACACATGTCGCCTCCTGCTCATTTCATCACAACAGATGCGTCGGACATCGCTTGGGGAGCTCGCCTGGACAATTTATCTGTCTGTGGTCAGAAACCGAGAAAAATCTTCATTGCAACCAAAAGGAAATGTTAGCAATCCTAAGAGTTTTAGAAGATCATTATCAGCTCCTGAGACACAAGACAGTTTTGATTCAGAGCGACAACAAGTCGGTAGTTGCATATCTCCGTCACGAGGGCGGCACCAAGTCGGCTCCTCTCCTGGACTTAACCTACAAAGTCTTCCAAATAATGGAGAATTATCAAATTCACCTGAACGCTTTTTATATACCAGGTATGTACAACGGCCACGCGGATCACTTGTCGAGGTTTCGTGTAACTCCAGAGTGGCATCTGTCTGCAGAATGCACGAACAAAATATTCTCCAAATGGGGAATTCCATTTGTTCAACCGTGAACACAAGGGCGGATCCAGCTTTGGTGCCAGGGGGGGGTCACAAAGAGTCGTGGTCAAGTCACAAGAAGTTATAATTTAATTTTTATAATCATTTTTCAATAGCAAAATTAATTTATCTTTTACGTCTTCTCCTGAAACGCGTTACCACTTCATCTACCTACTTCAATGGGTACGTTTTTTTAGTGTGGAGAAGTGCCAGTCTGGTTAGACGTTCTTCAACCATTGAAGCTCTTAGCCACGGTTTGATTCTTCGAAGTGCTATAACCCTTATCCAGGGGGATAAAGCGTTGAACAATTTGCGGTGGATAGACGACTTAGAATCAGAAATGAGAATTGAAGTAGATGAGCGTCTCAAGCGAGACAGAATGGTAGAAAAGCAGGAGGGAGGCGCGAGCGAAGCGAGCGCGAAATTCTATAAAAATTTGGGGGATGGCAAAGATATTGTCATTGGGAGAAAAGAGTATAAAATACTGTTTTACTTGATTCGAGAAGAGATCCGCTTACTCTTATCTTGGTAGAGATCAATCCTCCACTTCCTGAACCAAGGGCCTAAGACAGAGGTTCGGAAGATGTGACTGACTCGATCGATAATGACAAACGATTATTCTTACGAAAAAAATTATTGGTGTGTACTTTGTTTATATTGGCTACTGAGTTTTAAGTGTACCATTCTGACCCAACCTTGTAAGGGATAAATCGATTAACACTACGATACGTAAAGATTTACTTAACTGTAAAACGAAAAATATGTTAGTATGTACTCAGTTTTTTCATTACCTCGGAAACAGCCAGAGCCCGAAAGTCTGACAACCAGTCATACTAAGGGATATGTCGTTGTACCCAGTACTAACTGGGTTGTGCAGTGTGCACTGTGTGCAGGCCAAGAAAGCAGTCGTTCCATGTAATATTTCGGTTTTTACCTGCATCCAGTTAGACTGGAAGCCGACTATTACAACATACTCGTACTTGGGACAACGTATGTGGATCTTTTAACGTGGATTTTTCACCAGCCTATAACACTAGGGATAGTGCAAACAATCTAAGGAGTACCTATCAAAATCGGTTCAGGCGTTTAGAAGTTATGATGATTATATAAACTCACAAATAAACATACATGAACCCTAAAAACACTCTATTTTTTGGGCTGTTGTGTAAAATATATAATAAAAACATTCCGTTTAACAATTTTAATTAGTGGTCCACCTAGGTCCTAGACCCAGCCCAGGGGGGGGTCATGACCCCCCTGACCCCCCCCCTGGATCCGCGCCTGCGTGAACATACCATAGTTGCACGCGCCAACAATAGCATCACAGCGTCAGCGACATACATACGGTCCACGCGCCGGCAACACCAGCACACCGTCAGCACTAAGAGTTGGCCTACTGAGATCTTCCCTTCATCGGCTCGATACACACACGACACACATGTAAATAGCCATCAATGTGTATTTACCACAAAAATTGTATATAATTAAGTTCATTATTGTAATAAATTAGTCATCAAGCCGGAGTCGAGTGTGATTTATCTCCTTACTTCCTCTTACTGTGGCCAATACACCTTAAGCCATCATCGGTCCTATGAGTCTGTGGGATCGGCAGTAAGAAAACCATTTCCTGTGTACATTGCACGACGTACACAAAACCCTCTGCCTACCCAAATTCCGTCTGTCACCGTAGGTCTCCTTGTGACAGACTTCCCTCTCGTATAACCAACGTAACCTACGTTTGGTGTGGTTTGTATGGTAGGCTAGGGCGTTAGGGTAACTTTCACTAGGGTGCTAGATAGGTAATTACCACAGGGCTAGGATAACTGGGGTGCTAGGTAGTTACTGTAGGGCTAGGTTTGGCGTCAGTTGGGCTTTAGGTACGGGTCCAGGTTCAATTGGCTCACACGTAGTCACATCGTACACACTTGGAATACCGGCCGTACTAAGCTGTAAGTCCCGGTGTGTACACCATTGATCGACCTATTTGCGTCCAACCGAGCTAATATAATTTTTCAAGTGCAGAGACATACAGCTGCTCTACTTCTGTTATGTTCCGGGAGAAGAATTCATGATTTAACTTTGCTCAGAGTTGATTCTAATAATTATTGTAATCAAAATGATGCTTTAGTTTTTGGCCGATTTTTGGACCGAAAACTGATTCTGCAGATTACAGACAATCTGGTTGGAGGTTTATTTCTAACTAGCTTTTGCCAGCGGCTTCGCCCGCGTGGATGTCGGAAAATATCAAAAATGACGATTTTTCATACTAACTTTCATCCCCTATTTAACTCCCTTAGGGGTTGAATTTCGAAAAATCGTTCCTTATTCCTTGTCTACGTTATAAAGGGAACCTCTGTGCAAAATTTCAGCTTTCTAGGTCCAAGGGTTTGGGCTGGGTGGGCGTTGATGAGTCAGTCAGTCAGTCAGGAATTCTCTTTTTATTTATATAGATTGAAGTGAATAATTTGTTTTGTTTAAAAAATAAGTAGTAATTTTCGTATAGATTCATTAACTGTTTGTATTACGTCATAAATTTTATTTCTCTTTCATTGCTGGCAAAAGAGTCCAGCTTTAATTTTTAGCTTTAATTTATAAAATCTTGTTTTTTGAAGTGAAAACGTATGTCTACTCTACTCCTATGTTTAATGCATGCCGTGGCAGCCTTTAATTAAGGCTACACTATACAATGTCATCGTAATATGAGAACTTCAACATGTATTTTGGTGTATGCTTTGTTGGTTGTCCTTAAATAAATAAATAAATAAATAGATGAAGATAACAAAAACTTAGACCCGGTCTACTGGGCCAAGCATACGATCTCGCTTCTTGAGAATCGTACAAATGCTGCAAATTGTAGTAATTTGTTTATTAACATTAGAGGTGAACATAAACCTGCATCGAAAACCCTGATTGCTGGCTGGATCAAGCCCTTATTGGTAGAAGCCGGTATTAAGGCAACTTCTGGGAGGGCACGCCACGATAGTGGCGGTAAGTCCCCTCTTTGGGGAGTTGCTAGGGAGGAGCCACGGCGCCCTCACCTTTCGTCTGACACAGGTCCTCACCGGACACGGATGTTTCGGGAGGTACCTGTACCGAATCAGGCGGGAGGAAACGCCCGGATGCTTCCACTGCGAGGATCGACCGGAGGACACGGTGGAGCACACTGTGGAGGCGTGCCCTGCTTGGGCGGAGCCCCGCCGTGTTCTCGTAGCGGCGATCGGCGGCGGCGACCTCTGGCGTCCGGCCCTGGTGCAAGCCATGGTCCGGGGCGAGGAGGAATGGGACGCCGTTGCCTCCTTCTGCGAAGCAGTGATGCTAGCGAAGGAGGTGGCGGAACGAAAGAGGGAGAGAACCTCTCAACGTCCCAGCCGCCGCGGGAGACGCTCCGGGCGTCGGGGGCCACGTGATGACTTCCGGCCACCGTAGACGCGGGCCTGTGGACGGTGAGTAACGGGCTAGCTCGCCGTCCGGCCGTCGTCATGACGGCAACAGACCGTGTCGGCGACGCGTTCGTGTTCCACGCGCGCCTCAAAGAGATGTCAGCAAGGAGGGGCCCGCAAGGGCCGACGCCCGTCGGGGCCGCGGGTTTTAGTAGAAGATAACGTGGCCTCGGCACAAGGGCATAGAAAGAACATGGGTTCGGTTTTTAGTCAGTAGAAGTCTGACACTCCCCTTCGCTCTGCCCAAGAGCGGGGGGGGTCATTTGATGATTTTCCACCCACCAAAAAAAAAAAAAAAAAAGGCAACTTCTGGGAGTTTTAGGTCACCTGTGGCCACAAAAAATTGGGTAGATAATTATCCCCTTGAGGAGATTCTTGCAAGAGGTAACTGGCGATCACAAAATACATTTTGTAAATTTTATAGACGTGAGGTTAGACCCACTGTAAACCATATTTCTGTAACCGCTTTATTTAATCCAGTTGATTAGAAATGATGTCTTCATAAATAAAGACCTGATTTTACAGTTATTATTACCTAAGAGGTGTTTTTGTTTCGATCAAATAAACTGTCTTTATTTTAAATAAATAAATGTCTACAAATCTCTGTATGCATTTTAGATACAAGTAACTGTTTTTACTAAATCATATCTACAGTACATTTTATTATTAATCATACTAGCTCACATTGGCGTCTTCGTCACTTCCACCAGGCGATAACAAACACGTCTCAATTAAATAAGCTTCGAATAACGGTCAAGTCAAATGAATAGAAGCGTTTTACCTCACAATAAAACACATATTAATTTACTTACCTTATTCGAAGCTTATGTTCAAGCTCTGCCTGGTAATTAGACTCAATGAATTCAAAATGGCGCGTCTCGCTTAACGAGCCTCTCTACCACTGCCAAGCGGAAGTGACGTACCAGATAGAGACAGATATCACAGATATGTAGAAATACGAAAGAGACAGATATCACAGATATGTAGAAATACGAACAGCGGGAAACACAGAGCCTATCTCAATTAAATAAGCTTCGAATAAGGTAAGTAAATTAATATGCGTTTTATTGTGAGGTAAAACACTTCTATTATGAACCTATATTTAACTATCAGCTGCTTTGAACCCGGGGATCCAGAGTATCATCACAAACGAGAAATAAACATAAAAAATACCTGGTGTTGAGGTCGATGGACCTGGCGAGAGAATCTGCAGTGTGGAACTCTCTGCAGAGAATGATGTGCTCGGCTCGAACCCAACCAGCTCAATACTTGCGTTCACCACAAGTGTTTCATCCACCTGTTCCGCTATAATTACCGGCGTGGACGGGATAATTATTAACTGATTTTCCCTGTGAAATAACATATTATAACATTTGGATTTCTTTTGAATGTTTTTGTATCATTAAGACAGAGATTAAGTTCAAACTTACATCGAGGGAGGCGGCGTGGCTGCATCTTCTTCTAACACCACCCTGGAAGGCCCATCTAGCATTCCTTCTAGCGCTAGATAGAAAGTAATTAAATATGTTAGGTTGGATCAGTAAATATGACTAAAGATATCTAGCAGACAATTAACACACCTAACTTCTCCAATTCCCACGGTTGACGAATACGCAGGGGCGGCTTTTCTGGAGTGCCCGGTACCAAAGGGCACGGCACTCTAACGGGCGAAATAGTTCTGGAAATACAGAAATGAATAAAATATTTGTGACCATAAAATGTATTAGTACCTAGTACTTAGATTATTATTTTTCTAAATATTTTTTTACCTCCGCTTTTTGTTAGGAGGAGCGTCAGGCATCAAAAAATGCCCTACCTGCTTCCTGTCCCGCTCCTCCTGAAGCCGCGCTCGTTGCTCATCATTTAAACGGGCCATGTTTTTCTTGTTCGGCGACCGCATGTTTTTCTTGTTCGGTGATCGCATGATTTTCTTGTTCGATGACCGCATGTTTCTCTTGTTCGGTGACGGCATCTTTTTTATTTATTTTCGCTCTTCTGCAAAATCATTAGAAGGAAAATGAAAAAAAAAAACACTTGGATAAAATATTGTTGGTTGTAAAGTAGTGATTAAATTCTGCTGCTTCCATATTCTAAACTAGCTTTTGCCCACGGCTTCACCCGCGTGGATGTCGGTTCAACTACAAAAGTGACGATTTTCCATACAAACTTTCATCCCCCTTTTCACCCCCATAAAGGTTAAATTTCCAAAAGCCCCTTCTTAGTGCTCCCCTACATTATAATACCTAGGAAGCCGTGTGCAAAATTTCACATTCCTAACCCCAGTGGTTTCGGCTGTACGTTGATAAGTCAGTCAGTCAGTTCTCCTTTTAGACAATCCTTGTCTAAATAGATTGTTAAAAGTAAAAATCAAAATCTCTAAAATAAAAATAAAAATTGGTTGTCTGTAAAGTCGGTTTACGGACGATAGTTTAACGTGACAACGTCGTTAACAACTGGAAGAAGTTAATTAATTATAAAATTCAATATTTGAGCTAACATATTGATAAAAAGAATTTAAATTATTTAAATCAAAAGAAACCTTCATAGACTAAGCCAGTAAGAAACTATGACAGAAAAATTAAAAGAAAAAATATTGACAGACTGCACTTGCGTTGCCTTGCTATAGACCAAAAATGACACGCCAATGATATGGAACGCCGCAGAGCGAGGTAACGGCACATGACGTCATCTTTTTTCGTGCGTGCAGCCGGCCATCGAATTATAAATCTAAAAGACGTTATCACGTCAAAAAAACAATAACTCAAAAAGTCATGCAAATTGAAAATTATTAAAAGTAAGTTCCTTATTTTAAAGATATTTCAATTATGTAACAAAAACTAATAAAATAAAACAAGAAATTAATTTAAAAAAAAGTTAAGTAATTTCCATTTCGACCGGCAAAAGATTCATTTCTACCACTATTGTATGAATTTGTATGTACAATACCAAGCTACATAATTTCTAAAAATGCATGCAAGCTACCTACTTTGAACTACGCGGACCGCCATTTTTGTTTGTCAATTTTACTTTCTTTGTTTTTTGAAGTTAGCTTGATAACTTGACCTAAATTTACTATCTTTTGTATATGTTTTGGCTGAAAACTATTGTCGAGTAAATATTCAATGCGTTATCTATTACTTTGGATACAGAACTGGTCTTACAATTTTATAAATTACGAAAGCATTCTGACAAAATTCTAACACCGATAAAAGCACACGTAAAAACTTAAATACAACCCGGTTTCACACACAATACTCTGTATTATAATTAACCATATAATCAGTAGTTTATTCAAAAATACTCACCCAAAACCAATAAATTACTTGAAAATAATCTCAGGCACTTTTAAACGCGCGCAAGAGATGTAATAGTAATAGGACGACAAAACGAAACAAAAGAAGGGCTCAGCCCGCTGAGCCCGCTCAGCTCATTAACTCAAAAATAATCAACGATAAAAACGAAAAGGCAGTGTTGCCAACAGCCAACTGCTAGCTTTACCCAGTTGCTAGACAATTTTAAAAATGTAGCTAGATTGCCAGTTTTTTTTACCCCAAAAAGTTGCTAGAAGTAGTTAAATGTGTAAAAACAGCTAAGGATGCAGAACAGCTACAATAAAATGTGATTTTCTGCAAATTATGTTTATTTTCATGTAGTCCAACAAGATTTGATAGTTAAATAGTCTTGTGTACAGCTTGTCTATAAAGTCATGAAATTAATGTTTGAGGAACTAACATTATTCAAAAGTAAGGCAACACTAAATCATGGTACATCAAATGTCATCGGCTGTCATCAACTTGTTATTTATCTTGATATCTTTTGCATTTTTTAATGTTTTTCAAATCTACGTCGACAAAACTTCGAAAAAACGTGTTAAATATGAGGAAAACAAATAGGAGTGGAGCTCGGGAAATTATTTCAAAGTATATCAGCGATGTTTGTTAGAACACCAAGCTGACCAAATTTTATCAAATTTGGATGATATTTATACTCGAACAGCAGCTATAACAGGTATGTAATCGTGTTATTGTTTGTTTTTTATCTACCAGAAGTCACAAATTTACTAAATATACGATTTTAAGACTAAAATAAGCATTGTTTACATTGCGCATTTATAGGTTAGATTGCAAATGTAAGTAGCTCCTAATGTAGTGCGACGTTAACTTTTGATACTTTTGGGTAATCAAATTTACCGGTGATTTTAAATATGAATAAGTTTTAAAAAACATGTTTGAAATAAAAACAGTGCTATGTATTTTCTGTTAGATATTACATCTTTTTTTAAATCTTTCTTTCAGGAAAATCTGAGAGTACAGTGAGGCGTATTGCAGATGAAGGCAAACACAGATCAGGCCGTCCTAAGAAAGAAATGGGTGACTTCAACATAAAATTTCGCTAAAACAGATCTGGATTTTAAATGTAGCCTAGAAGTCCTTGATTGGATTTTCTTACAAGAAGATCAAAATAACTGAAAGGCTCTAATCGAACAACATATTGCAGCAAAACGGGCAAGAGAAAATGGGCATACAGTGGTACAAAAGTTAAAATATAACATTAATAAAAAATATGTACGAACATTTTTCTTTTATTTACTCATTTTTATTTCAATGAAGGTCGGAAGGAAAACATCGTGAGGAAATCTGGACTTATAATTATTATAAGTCTGAAATCGCCAACCCGTCTTGAGCATGCGTGGTGATCAGTGCTCGTGCCGTCTCTGTTGAGAAGAGGCCTTTGCCCAGCAGTGGGACAGTAATAGGCTGGTATTATCATTTATAATGAAGGTCGCATCTTTGTTTATGGTTTCTGTATTTTTTTTAAATAAGATAACAGATTTTAATTAAAACCAGGTTTGCTTCTAGTACAAAATAATGTGCTAGTATCAAAACCATTTTAGTCACACTATACAGGGTTGCTATGTGCACGAGTCTTCACGACCGCAGCGCCCTCATTTATTTTCATGACTTTATAGACAGGCTGTATGTCATTCAATAAAAAAAAAACAATCAAAGGGGAAGATAATCGATGGCTGGGGTTCATTAAGTTTCTTTGATTTTAAATATTTTTCAGCTGTGTCCATTTTATGCATGTACATCTTTAGGCAAAACACAATATTATAGCTGCATTTTACACTGTTCCTGAGGGCTCATGATGAAATGAAAAGTTGCTAGAAAAAGTAGCTAAAAAGATTGGCTACAAGTTTCCTGGCTGTCACCAAATAATAGCTAGATCTAGCTATAAAGTTGCTAAGTTGGCATCACTGCGAAAAGGGGGGACAAAAGTCACCACTTCAATCAAGTCATGAAGGCAGTGTTGCCAACCCTAATTTCAGAAAATTAAATATGTGCCAAAAATCGGTAGTAATTGGTAGAATCCAAAATAAAAAATAGGTAGATCTTAGGGTTGCCAAACTATATAACATAGTATCCTACTATTTTAAGGGATCAAATACTATATTTCTAAAAAATATATATAGTAGGCGAAAATACTATATTTTGCGTAAAGCGGAACGCAGCCATTGTACTTGCTGACCAAAAGTTTTCTGCAAAATCAACTGTTGAAAAGTGGCAATATTTTTTTCTTGTAGGGTCTACGTGTGGTCTACGCGACAAGGTAGCCCGCGAAATTCGACAATCCTCATGTCGCTGCTTCAATTCAAATCTACCACAAATCAAAATTACACTTTTTTACAGGAGAGCAAAACAAAGAAAAAAAAATATTTTTGTCTATTACTTAATTTACTTTCTTATTTTTAATAGAGATGGGCTTTTAAACGTTAAAAAATAATAACACTGCTAAATGCTAATGCTAAAAATAATTAACACTTAAAATTAGCAGTTATTTTTAGCAACTGTTAAAGGAGGTGTTTTTTTTTTGGCCAAACCATGTACCGAGGTACAAATTACTATTTAAGCTCCTTCCAATAAATGGTGTTATGGGCAGTATTTAATATTCTTCAATATAGTATAGATTGGGAATTAAAATAAAATGAAAATACACCACCTCGCATCATAACTGCGTTCAAAGAAACGTTCATGACAGCCTTGACAGCTGTCAAACTATTTCATCTGTCAAAATCCAAACCAAAAATCAACCCGGTGATGCCAACTTAGCAACTTTATAGCTAGATCTAGCTATTTATTATTTGGTGACAGCCAGCTACAATTTAATGAAACTTGTAGCTAATCCCTAATGTTTAATATTTCTAAACATAATTAAACCGTTAGAAGCGTATTTTTACATTGTAGCAATACATGTGTTTAATAGTTTTATGATAAACTGAATGTAGGAGGAGATCTAAGCATATAAGTTACTTTTGAATATTAAAATATATTTGAAATTATACTGATGGAGTAAAACCACCATAATAAGTCAAAAAAAAAAATTGTCTAATCATGTCTAACAAAGAAACTTTCAGGAACACAATGAAAATCGCTACGCAATTTAATAAAGTAACTAAAATGCTATCTAAAACTCCTACATTATTTCTAACGTGTATTAACGATCTGTGCAACTTGAAAGTTGATAATGCAAAAATCTTCTCTTATGCTGATGATACAGCCATTGTCTTTTCTGGAATCAACTGGTCCGATGTTAGGCGCATTGCTGAGATGGGTATGGTCCAAATAACAAATTGGCTCAACGACAACCTGCTTACACTAAACACAGTAAAAACGAACTACATCTGTTTTACCATCTCGAATCGTTCACAACCAAATAAAGATTTTAACCTCAAAGTACCTACACTCATGTGATAAAGGTTCGGATAATATCAACTGCGGGTGTCCTGCAATTAGTAAAGTCCCACAAACCAAATATTTGGGAGTCATAATTGACCAAAAATTATCATGGTATGCTCATCTTGAGCATGTTTCAGGAAGAGTTAGGAAACTGGGATGGATATTTAAAACATTGCGATATGTCCTCCCTACAAATATGAATAAAAAAGTAGGTGCTAATAGAAATCTTAATGAAGTCTATGTAGCACTTGTGCAATCTGTAATAGTTTACTGTATCCCCGTATGGGGTGGTGCAGCAAAAACCAGAATTATAGACGTAGAACGAGCACAACGAGCTCTAATAAAGATAATGTACTTCAAAAAGAAAAGATACCCAACTGAAAGTCTATACCCTGTTGAGTGATCTGCTTTCTGTTAGAAAACTATATATCTCTAACTTAGTCCTAAAAAAACATAAGACACTTCCCTCTAATGCAAACACACTATCAAAGAGGCGGAAAGACATAATTGCTCAAATTCCACAAACTAAAACAAATTTCGCTGCGATACAATACAACAAACGTTCTGCTCAGCTTTATAATAGAGTAAACAAGGAGCTATACATATAGGTACACTAAAACACTACATGAATGTCAAAAAAATGGTAACAAATTGGATAAAACCATTTACCTATGCTGATACTGAGGCGCTTTTGCAACATATAATTTAAGTCATCCATTCCACACACACACCCGCTCACCTACATAAGCACGCACAAAACACAAAAAAAAAAAAAACATGAAGTAAAAAAATTAAATGTAATGTTATGTTTACTGTTTTTTTGGCATGTTTTCGTTTATGTTTTCTGCTGTCTTCTGTTATGCTTTCTGCTATGTTTTCTGTTATATTTTCTGATATGTTTTTCTAGTATTTGTGTTCTGTTATGTTTTCTGTTATTTTTTCTGCTATGTCTTCTGTTATGTTTTCTGCTATGTTTTCTACCTTGTTTTCTGTTATGTCTTCTACTATGTTATCTGTTATGTTTTCTGCTATGTTTTTAATATGTTTTCTGCTATGTTTTCTACCTTGTTTTCTGTTATGTCTTCTACTATGTTATCTGTTATGTTTTCTGCTATGTTTTTAATATGTTTTCTGCTATGTTTTCTGTTATATTTTCTGTTATGTTTTCTACTATGTTTTCTATTGTCTCTTGCTATGTTTTTCTGTTGTTATCTGCTATGTTTTCTGTTATATTTTCCACTATGTTTTCTGCTATGTTCTCTACTATGTTTTCTGTTATTTTTCTGTTATGTTTTCAACTATGCCTTCTGCTATGTATCCTGTTTTATTTTCTGTTATGTTTTCTACATACAGGCTTTTTATTTGCTTAAAAGGAGGCTCCAATCATCAACTTGTTGTTACTCTCTTGGTTACGGAATAAATTTTTTTTTTTTTTTTTAATTTAAAACTTATCACAAATCAAAGTTTTTCTCAAAATAACCAATAACAATCTTCGAAACTGTTGTAAAATAATTGTCAAATTTTTTTTTTTTTGAGTTCTATTCTTTATTTATTTTTCTTATTTATTTAAAACTAGCTTTTGCCCGCGACTTCGTTCGCGTTCGGAATATAGTGACTTCCGGCAGATTTTTGGTTTATCTCGCGAAAAAAAAAAAAAAAAAACTATCCTATGTCCTTTCTCAAGTTCCAAACTATGTCTGTACCAAATTTCATCAAAATCCGTTCAGCCGTTTAGGCGTGAAAGAGTAACAGACAGACAGACAGACAGAGTTACTTTCGCATTTATAATATTAGTATGGAGTATGGATGGGCTTACTCTTGACCTCAATCTTGCCCTAAGGGCAGAGATGAGGTCGACGATGGAACGAGCTTACCCAGAAGAAGCCTATTTACTCGCGACTTAAATAGATTGGGGTTATATGTAACGGTGAAGGAAAACATCGTGAGGAAACCGGCATGTCTTAGAACCAAAAAATTCGAAGACATGTGACATCTGCCAATCCGCACTGGGCCCGCGTGGTGGATTATAGCCCATCCCTCTCCTAGAGAGGAGGCCTGAGTCACTGCAGAGGGAACATTATAGGCTGATGATGATAATAATATGAACTCGGGAAAACCGACGCAGGCAGGGTGTTCCACTCCTTGGCTGTACGAATAATGAAAGTCTTAGCAAAACGCTTCGTACGAATGTGTGGATTCAAACAATGATAACGTAATAATAAAATTAGCCAACTTAATTATCAAAACTAAAGTAAGTTTTTCACAATATAAAATAATACAAAGGGTTTATAAACGGGCACCAGGCACCAACCTTCCTCTAAATAGGGGATGCGTGAGTCGCACGTTGTCGCCATTTTATTCATCCTGAGTTGATCCAGTACGTTACATCCCTCCCGGTATACTTCCCCATGCCCTTGGACAAGCGACCCGAGGTACCAGGAGTTGGAGCAGATCGGTCGAGGCGTTCTGGCAAGAGATATAGGCACAGGACTAGAGCGACCGCGGAAATCGCAAAACAAGTCGGTGTAACAATTTTTGTAGGATAGTGTTTCAGTCACATAAAGGTAGAACCCGTTTGCGGATGCTGTATTATTTTTGTACTCATTCTGTAAAAAAACAATCAATAATAATATCCTCCTTTTGAAATAATACCGTCGTCATGGTTCAAAACGAGCCTGGCGTTTCTAAAATTACTAAACTTAAATTGAACTTCATATACCTAAAGTTGGCGCCACATAAAAATAACGCTGAGGGGAAGCGGGGGGGGGGGGGATGTGTTCGCGCATGGGTACACTCGCGCACGAAACTACTAGGCCTATTGTTTTATTTTCGAACTAGCTTTTCGTTTGCGGCTTCGTATATTGCTTATTAGGTTGACATCCAAAATATATTAAATTTTGTGTGTGTGTTGTTTTGTTCAATTAAAAACACAATTCTTCTCACTATAGTTTCATGCAGTGTTTTAAATTGTCAATAATATTATTATCGGCCCCTCTCTTCATAAAACAATTTACGTCTTAAATAATTTTTCTCAATTTTTATCTAAAACCATTTCGTAAAACTTTTGTGCACAATGGTATTTTGAGAATGAACGTGACGTAGACAGACGTCACGGACCAATAGCGTACCGACAAAAATGCGCCAAAAATGCATCGCATTTTTAGCGATACGCTATTGGTCCGTCTGGTCCCCCCCCCCCCCCCCCCCCCGGCCCTCTCACATACCACCAACTATACCCAACACTCGGTTACTGCGCAGCTTGCCCCCCAGCGCTCTTTTTATTTGGCGCAAGGTATACTTAACGTTAAAACTTACGGAATAATACGTAAAAACATACCTAAAATTTTATAATTACATGATAATGCTTTGCACAATAAATTCTAAAGTAACTAATGTGTCTTTAAACATGACCCTATCGATTATGTAATCTTTCTATTAAAACAACTCCCTGAATAAGGCCCTTTTGGCGTAAAATGATAATAATAGAAAGTATTTTTTATATTCAAAATCAATCTATTTTGAAATACCGTCCTTCATATTAAATAACTTAAATGCAAAACGAACACATTGTCCTATACGTTTATTTTAATTAAAAAGCTCATTTACTTACAGTGCGATCAAATTATCTTGGCAGCTCTGAACATAGGCTTTGCGAAATTTTACGCACGTAAACTTGGAAATAAAACTGTTATTGCCAGATAAACCAATACTTAAACGATCAGAAAATATCTAATTTAAACAGTGAGAAATACAAATAAAATAAATATCATAACACTTTTATACATTCGTTGTAACAAAATGACCTGCACGAAGTTCGGAGCTGCCAAGATAATTTGATCGCACTGTACGTAATATTTTCTGTGCAAAACAACCATTTTTGGCATAAGGTTCTTTTGATTTAAAACTTGAGTCTTACTTGCGTGAATCCTTTATTCAAAACTGAAGTATTCCGAAATATGGCCGTCTTCTATATAAAATTAATGAGTAGCACGGATTACATTTCGAGATATAGCACTTTTGAACCAAATAAAGGTGCCTTCAGTTCGATTCTCGACGCACGTCTCCGAATGTGGTGGTTATTAATACAGGGCCGGGCCCTGTTTAATAAACATTACAAGTCTACAATTTTTACTTACTCTTTATACTTACCTAGATTTTTTTGTCAAGTTTATTTTTCATTTGAACTCGGTTTTATTGAACACCAAATGACTGTTCTAGATAAAAAGAGTAAGTAAGTGTTCAGATATGTTTGGTTAGTTGTTTGTGTTGAAATTATTGACAAGCATCTGCTCAGATATTAATGAAGTAATGAATGTTCAGATATTAATGGTAACTTGTAAGTGTATAGAACTTATTGACATTTTAAATTGTTCAGAAGTATTTGGTCACCTTGTCTGCTACAATATATCTGACGGCGACTGTACTTCACTACTGAGAGCCAGGTGTTTTTGAGACTTCAAGAAGTCGTTCGGTTAGCTCGCTCCATCGTCGAACTCATCTCTGCCCTTAGGACAAGATTGAGATCAAGAGTAGGCGCACCTCATATAAAAAAAGAAGCAGTGGGTGGGTAGGGGGGCTAACAATAAATAAAACAGCGTTTATTCTCCAAAATATTAATTTAATTCTGTTTGGTATCTCGTGAGCGGCACTGGGCGGCGCCCGTTCTCTCATACGTTTATATACAAAGGTACAATGTACATCTACTCCTTACATATCTAACGTCATTCGCAGTACTTCACTTAACCTACCTCTGACATCAGCAAGGTGACAGCAACCTTATTGAGAGGCAAATAAAGTCCACTGTCACTTTAACAGTTATACAAAATCAGAGGCAGCATAATTTGAAAGTACTGTATTACTGAGTACAGCTGAGCTGTGGAGCACACTAAAACTGTTTTAAACAAAGTCACTTGTTATAAAACATTGTCTGTACACAAATACATAGTTTTAGGTATAAAATTGTAACTAAATATTCACTATTTAGAAGTATTGCATTAACAAAGTTAGTTATCAAGTTTATTGTAGTAAGTCTATGGTTTATCCTTCATACTGGCAACACAAAGCTTGGAATTGAAGTGGACACTAAAATGTAAGCTCTGGAGACAGCTTTGTGTTGCCAGATGTAAGTTGTAACTGCAAACGTAGACGAGGCAAATTGTTATGATTTATAATATTTTGTGCGATATTGTGCTTTGTTGATACATGTCACATATTTAATGATTTCATTACTTATTATATTATGATATATGTTACTAAGGTCACTCCACGCTGCTCGATGCATATCACAATAACAAAGTAATAATAATAATAACTATTAATAATTGAGTTGTTACATTAAATACAAAAATATTCGCATCATTAGTCTATTGTAAACAGTGTTGTCATAAAATAAAAACCCGAGTGCGGTGTTGCCATTTCATGACAAATGTTGCAATAGGGGATCGGACTGGGTCAAAATAATATGATTCTGTTTAGTCCTTTAGTTAGATTATCGAAAAATATTGAATACGTGTTTTTTGTTTTATCAAATCAATAAAAAATGACGAAGATAAAACGCGTCAAAGATCTTGGAGTGGGGCTTAAAACGTCACTTGTGTCGTCAAAATGACAATGACAATGAAAATGAAAATGACTATCATATGACGTCACACGAGTTTTCGAAGCACTGTGTCGTCTTCATTTTAAGTTTACGTGAAAAAAGAAAAAATACGTGTCCAATATTTTTTGGAAATCTATCTGACGGACTAATTAGTTTTTTTTTTGTCCGATCCCCTATTATTCTTATTAAAATTATTGAGATAATTATATAATATTATACATAGTTATGGCTATAAGTTACAAGATAGTACTGACCGGAACATTTCGTTCCTGTTCGTTGTAAAAGGACTTATTGAATTAGCTGGTGTATGTACAGGTAGCTGCACCAATACGTATACACTTAGCAACTTTTAGAAATTATCGCCTACTGTACCTATTGATTTTATTTTTGTGTAACGTAACGAAAGTAATATTTAAAAAAAAATAGATCATAATTTTCATCATCATCATTAGCCTATAATGTTCCCACTGCAGGGACTCAGGCCTCCTCTCTAGGAGAGGGATGGGCTATAATCCACCCAGTGCGAGTTGGTAGATGTCACATGTCTTCGAATTTTTTGATTCTAAGACATGTCGGTTTCCTCGCGATGTTTTCCTTCACCGTTTTGAGAGCACCGGCGATGAAATAAATTACACAAAGTAATGCGCCTGACGGGGTTCGAACCCACGACTTACTGTTCGTAAGTCGGGGCCGCCACCACTGTTCTATCTGTTGATCATAATTATCTCATCATAAATTCGAGTTTGAACTTTGCCAAGTGTACACATATTATTGCTCGATTTATTTCTCGTGATTCAAATATTACTGTTACGGTAACAGTAATATTTGAATCATGTAAGACCGCAGAGGGTAACAGTATTACCCTCTGCTGTCTATGTCATAATTATTTGTAATTAATTTCATTCAAATCATTAGATATCGGTGCTTCGTTAAGCTAATTCAACATGTCCCTGTACGTTTATGAAGAAACACTTAAATTAAAGATTGATCTACTATTACACACACAGTAAGTGAACTGTTTCAGCGAATTCACTTATAAATAAACCTTATACACATAAAAAAGACGTTTTGTTCTCCCCTCTCTTTCTAACACCACTCGCTAGAAAGAGACGGCGTTACTTTGAGCTTGGTACCATTGAACACAATTACAAATTATATTAACTTAAATTAATTTAAAAACAATGTCTACATAATTAAAATGATAATTTCTGATCACATTTCGTCAAAAAATGTTTTCTATTTAATAAGTATTATACTTAAGTACAATGTTGTACATACATGACACCATAGTCGTGTGAAATGCGTTCATTATGAGCACATACGCACTAGAGTAGTTAAAAAAAAAAATTGTCCGTCAGATAGATTTCCAAAAAATATTGGACACTTATTTTTTCTTTTTTCACGTAAACAAACAATGAAGACGATACACTGGTACGAAAAGTCGTGTGACGTCACCGTTTGGTACATTTTTTTACCGAAAAGTGTCTTCTTTGTCAATTTTTATTAATTTAATAAAACAAAAACACGTATCAATATCTTTCGATAATCTAACAGACGGACTAAACAGAATTATTTTATTAGTCAGGAAACATCCCTATTAGCAGGTGTTTGGGAGACGAACAGATACAAAATGGTGGACACACCGAACTACTTTTATAAATTGTTTTACTGTCCATCACTGATGGACAAGTGACATTTTATAAATATCAGCGCTATCCACTGGACACCGAGAATATTTTCTAGAAATTATTGCGTCGATCCTTCTACCAAACACATCAACAAGATGCAGTTTTGCATCCTCGACTAAATTTTGGACATCAAGTATGGTACCAGGGGGTCTAAAACGGCCACTTTAGCAGTTCATAATAGGAATTGCGTCAAAAAGCGTAAATGACCTTTCATAATAGTAACAGCGTCTGGGACCATTAAGGAAAATAGATCATAGGTAAGTAATAATAGGAAAACAATATGAATTGCGTTAAATTCGTAAAATGGTCACAGACGCAGTTACTATTTTGAAAGGTCAATTCATATTCTGATCTGCTAAAGTGGCCATTTTAGACCCCCTGGTCAATATTAATATACAATGTTATTTAACTTGTTAAACATTTACCCGTATTTCAGAATTACCCCCGTGGCACGGTTTAGGGAATAAACAATAATCACGCTGTTAGAGTGCAAGAATCAGACGGGCCGCGTTTTTAATTTTAATTTAATTTAATTTATTCAATGTCAGATTACAGAGATCCATAATGGTTAGTAACAATTGGTACTTATATACTATGTTGTATATGATGTTTTTACACGGGCTGTTCACACTTACCGATATCCGTTTTTTAGAGAAAAAATAACCTACATATTTTAATATTGATTCGGATCGAGAATCATTGGTGTTTGAATTTGCCGAGGATACAAAACTACGCGTTTTATATAAAGCAATAAATTAAAATAACAAACAAGTAAACATAACGCAGGTACACCAGTACACTCAGCCGCACTAATATGTATACACTTAGCAACATTTTCTAGCTATATTCCACTTTTTATTGCGGATCGGAAATCATCAAATGACCCCACTCTGGGTGGAGTGTCAGACTTGTACTGACTTCCTTGTTCCTTCTTAATTTTCCATTCCGCCCTATTACAAAAGGTAGTTAAACCTGGTTTAACTTAGACTAGGTTTATCTCACATGCTGTCACTTTCTTTTTAATATTATTGAATTGAGAGTGAGACGTCATGCGAGATAAACCAAGTCTAAGTTAAACCAGGTTTAACCACCTTTTGTAATAAGGCGGTTTGTGTTCTGGGGCCGCGGTGTCTCTTTCGAACAGTACCGAAGCCCCGATAGGCGTCGGCCTGTCGTCGTCATAACACGGACGGACGGTGAGCCCATTGCACAGGCCCGCGCCTACCGTGCCCGGAAACGATAGCTATTTTCGCCGACTGTATTGATTTCATTTTTATGTAACGTACAGAAACAAATATTTTCGAACTTATACTTTTATAAATTAGGTTTTAAGTCCAAGTGGCAATCGTTATTTCACTGTAAACTCGCGTTAGAACTTTGCCAAGTGTATACATATTATTGCTAGTGATAGTACATACTCCACAACTTATATAAAACTAAGTAAAAGCGCGTCTGTTGCTATTACGGACATTCCACTCACATACAAATATACCGCTGAAGTTGCAACGCTCCGTTTAGTACCGAGGGTTGATATTACAACAGCGCGAAAACCTTGTGAAAACGCAAGGCGGCAAGGAAAATCTGTTCATGTGAGACTAGTTGATGCCCGCGGTTTCAACCGCGCGGATGTCGGTTATCGCTACCGATGCCGGTTATCGCGACCAAAAGTAATATTTTCGTACCCCCCTTTCAACCCCTTGAATAAAGTTTTTTTTTATTAAAAAGTAGCCTATGTCCTTTCTCGGGTATCAAAATATCTCCATACCAAATTTCATGCAAATTGGTTCAGAAGTTTAGGCGTGATTGAGTAACAGACAGAGTTACTTTCGCATTTATAATATTAGTATGGAGTATGGAACTATGAAACTATGGATAGTATGGATTCATAGATGACTCTGCCCTGTAGTGTGAATAATAATAATAATAATAATAATAATATTCCACAACTATCACACAACGCCATCTAGTCCCAAGCTAAGCAGAGCTTGTGTTATGGGTACTAGACAACTGATAAACATACTTATATATTTCTAAATACATACATATTATAGATAAATTACACCCAGACACAGAACAGATGATCGTGCTCATCACACAAACATTTGTCTTGGGTGGGAATCGAACCCACGACCTCCGGCATAGCAGTTAGGGTCACTAACCACTAGACCAACAGGCCAGTCAGAATGTGTGCTTGCCCCACAAACTATGGGGTACTTGTTATGGTGTCCTGTCTGTCCTGTTACTTGCACATCTTAGGAGCTGATAGACGCTACATACTGAAAGTGCCAACTCGTCACCAAATTTTGGGCTAACGCAATTAAGATTGTCATTGGCAGCTACTGTCACACGCCACTAATATTACAAGTACCAAAACAGCTCTTAATGTGACGAAATAAACGTGCTTTCAATAAGATATTGTTGACCGTGGCTATTTAGTTCACTGTATTTGTTACGGAGCGTGCTTATAGACGAAGAATCAACTTGATTCGCTCAGAAAGAGCTACAAAAACTGAAAAATATGACATTTATCTCGTTTCGTTGAACGTCGAACTAAATGTGGCGATACGTCATAAGTTCAAGAAGATTCCGGGTCGTAAAATGAGTATTGGTTCGATTGTGATCACATTCAGATAACCGCGGAGCAGTAACGTTACAAATGTTTGTTTTTTTTTTGTCAGGTATCAATGTAACGAATTTAATTTCTGGAACAATAAATTATTCGTATTCTTAAATGAACAAACAAGTGCTGTGCTATACACCATACACTGATGAGAGGACCCATACAACTACGACGTACAGTAATATCACAAGACGGACGCGACCCAGTCGCGCTATCGATACACGCAACACTACACGCAAGCTTATCGATAACTATGTACAACACTAGTACACTTTAGCTGAAAATACAGGACACACAAATATTGTGTTTTTTTGTTCATAAACAGTAAATCAAGGTACACAGTAACACTATGCATTATATACACATGGAGTTGCGTACTAAACACTCGAAGTCGTGAACTATGGACACACGTAGTTGTGTACTATTGCCAAACGGAGTTGCGTACTATTTCCACACGGAGTTGTGTACTACCGCCTCTAGAAGTCGTGTACTACCGCTTCTCGAAGTCGTGTACTATTCACACACGGAGTTGTGTACTATTGACACTTGCAGCCGTGCACAATAGACACTCGAAGTCTGTGCATTGAGTATGATAAACATTTGATCTGCGTTGTATCAGTCGCTCCATGGCCCGGTCAGACCGTTCACATCACAATGCTGTGTAAGTGACACTATAAGTACCACGTGCAGTGAGTTGAGTGCTAGCTCCGGCGGGAGCGGGCCCTGGCTCAGTCGCGCAGCAGGCCGCGCGCCTTGGGCGTCAGCTTGCGCACGCGGCCGCGGGACGAGATGGACACGGCCCCGGCCGCGCCCGCGTGGGACCCGCTCGACCCGCCCGACCCTTCTACTGCGCTACCTGGAATATAACATGTTGTTCTTATCATTTTATTCTTCAATACTCAATTCTTTATTGCATTCCACAATGTAGGCTTAGGTGGTAAACATTTTTGAAAAAAGTGACAATCATGGACCCTTTCTGTATGCTGTTTCAACCTTTTGAACAAGTCAGAACGTAATGCAACGGCGCCTCCTCCCGCACCAAGCCACAAAAGCGCAAATACGTACCAAAATAATGTTTTCACTCCTCTTGCTCAAAAAGAACGTCTTAATAGCATACCAGAGCGGGCGTAAAATTGCATTTATTGCTCTAGGGCTAAAAGTAAATCTCGTACGACAACTTGTTCAGCCAGCTGATGCGTGATTTAGTTTCAAGTAAAAAAAATGTTTTATTTTTAAAAATGGAACTAAACGCGCTGAATGCCGAACTCTTTGGTAGAATGTGTGCGTTGCATTGCAGCTACAGAAGAAATAAAAAAAAGGCATTGGCGCGAAATTTTTGGAATTGTATTTAAATTGAATAAATAAACATAACATATTAAACTCATATCGAACATGGTTATTTTATTTTCTCGCAATCGTAGTGAAAAGTACAGTGTAACACACGGCGCTAAAATCCCATTAAAACTCGGTTCCTATTTACTACCTCGCTAAAGCTCGGTAGTAAAACTACCTCGTATATAATGGGCCATTTTAGGCCCTTGTGTTACAATGTACTATTAAACATCTTATTGATATTGGTAGTCCCATATTTTTAAATAAACAATTGCAGATCCGATTGGATAGTCTATGTAAAAGTCATAATTTTGAGATTTGACTCTCGACTATTTCCTCTTCCAATATTGGACCAATTTAATAGAATATTTCAATAGGAAGGATATTATACTGTGTTCCTGTTTTTTTTTTATTAATAGTTGTTAAATTTGTACACTAGGTCTCTGTTGATAGTGGTCTAATTAGGTAAGTTTGGGCATTTTGAACGAGTTCTATAGCTTACAAAGATTTTGTATCATCAAAAAAGCAAACATAGGAACATACCAGAGGTTGACATTCATAATACTGTTAAAAGTAAGTCAAAAACCAGAAAGAACACAAGCGAGAGCCTTTGTACAGACAAAAGAGCATCCGCATTTCATTTTAAATGCGGTAGAAAGCAATACGTTAGCAGTATATTGTGTAATATCACGTACCGTTCCCATTCGTGCGATGCGCGTCGTGCGCTCGTGGCGGCGCGTGCGTGCGCGACGCGTGCGCGCTGTGCGACGCGTGCGGCGCGGGCGCGGGCGAGTCGCGCGACAAGTGCGACGCGTGCCCGTTGAAGTAGTTGTGGTCGTTGGTGTGCGCGCGAGCGCTGCCCTCCGCGTTCGCGCTCTGTAAAACACATAAACTAACATTAACGACGTCGGAAGACACTTTTTGTTTTCGTCATTGCATCAAACGGATACCCTTTATATCAGCATAAGTACAGGATGTAGTACGGTCAGCATCAGAAGTAGCTGAACATTTCGGAATTTTAATTCTTTTATGTACAGGACTCTAGCTATTATTTTTAATGTTTCAGAAGATTATTCGTTAAAATAGTCCTTATACTCCAATAACATGTAGTAACGAGTAATATCTAACAAGTTTTTATTAAAAAAACAGCTTCAAAACTTTGAGTAATGTTAATATACTTCTGATGCTGACCGTACACTTGTATAACCAGCTCCCAGAATGTAGGTGTTGGGGCTGTGATCTCGTCCCGGTAGCTTGGAAAGTGTGTGGAGATAAACAATAAATAAATACTCCGCTCTGAATGACTGGTTTATGCATATAGTAATGGAATGAGTACAATGTCGGACCGCGACGCGACAACGCGTGCTCGGGGCGTGTATGCGCGCCAACAGTAGGTATACACCGAACACTTCTTAGCATGTTGATGGCAACTTTTCATTAAATTTTGGCCTGAAGTTCAGCTATCTATCTATGTCACAAGATCGTCAAGTGTGCAGATGTCAAGGCATGCAGCGCAAGATGGCGCGGTGGGACATTGTCTGTGGAGATACGCCGCATACACACTTAAGATCTGAACCGTCCATCAACACCCATCTGAAGAGATTGTCTTTACTATGGCCGACTTGGGTTCGGAGTCTATTTAGAGATTTCCAAGTCGGCGACAGGCCGAGTCGACAATACGACCGTGTTTCACGCGCGCCTCAAAGAGATGTCAGCAACATTGCAGAAGCCCGCAAGAGGAGAAATTTGCCGGGTCTGCGGGACTGTCCGAAAGAGACGCAGCGGCCTCGAAACACAAAGGGCTAAGAGGGAACATATTAAAGTTTCTAAATTATACCATGATGTCTCATGATGACTCATTCATTTATTTATTCAATAACAAATTACATTGTGTCTGATGCGCGTGGTGCGTGCGTGCATGCGCGTGGTGCTGCAGGCGCTTGCTGATGGCATTACCTGTTGCGCATGGTGTCGTCTCCTGCTAGCCTGATGCGCGTGGTGCGTGCGTGCATGCGCGTGGTGCTGCAGGCGCTTGCTGATGGCATTACCTGTTGCGCATGGTGTCGTCTCCTGCTAGCCTGATGCGCGTGGTGCGTGCGTGCATGCGCGTGGTGCTGCAGGCGCTTGCTGATGGCGGCTACAGAGTCCTCCTCGCTGTCCTCGTTGTACTGCTGCGAGCCACGCCGCGCGCGGAGGGACACGCCGCTGCCCTGTGGGGAGACCGAGGAATTAACATTTGACTACTAATGATGAACACTTATGTGGAGTCTATTTTTGAACTTGGTCAATTCTCATTGAATTCTCAATAACAACAGAAAGTCTTTGCACTGCAAATCAATCCTAGAATTGGAACAGGTGCAGCGGCGCGTCGTCGTCGGTGGAGTAGCGCGGCCGGTACGAGCGGTCCTACAGATGATGGTCATGTAACTCACAGTACGCCTGGGGTGCGTGAGTGGCGCGGGTCGGTCTCGCTCGGCGCTGGGCTGGCGCGTGCGGTACAGGTGCCGTCGTCGGTGGAGTAGCGCGGCCGGTACGAGCGGTCCTACAGATGATGGTCATGTAACTCACAGTACGCCTGGGGTGCGTGAGTGGCGCGGGTCGGTCTCGCTCGGCGCTGGGCTGGCGCGTGCGGTACAGGTGCCGTCGTCGGTGGAGTAGCGCGGCCGGTACGAGCGGTCCTACAGATGATGGTCATGTAACTCACAGTACGCCTGGGGTGCGTGAGTGGCGCGGGTCGGTCTCGCTCGGCGCTGGGCTGGCGCGTGCGGTACAGGTGCCGTCGTCGGTGGAGTAGCGCGGCCGGTACGAGCGGTCCTACAGATGATGGTCATGTAACTCACAGTACGCCTGGGGTGCGTGAGTGGCGCGGGTCGGTCTCGCTCGGCGCTGGGCTGGCGCGTGCGGTACAGGTGCCGTCGTCGGTGGAGTAGCGCGGCCGGTACGAGCGGTCCTACAGATGATGGTCATGTAACTCACAGTACGCCTGGGGTGCGTGAGTGGCGCGGGTCGGTCTCGCTCGGCGCTGGGCTGGCGCGTGCGGTACAGGTGCCGTCGTCGGTGGAGTAGCGCGGCCGGTACGAGCGGTCCTACAGATGATGGTCATGTAACTCACAGTACGCCTGGGGTGCGTGAGTGGCGCGGGTCGGTCTCGCTCGGCGCTGGGCTGGCGCGTGCGGTACAGGTGCCGTCGTCGGTGGAGTAGCGCGGCCGGTACGAGCGGTCCTACAGATGATGGTCATGTAACTCACAGTACGCCTGGGGTGCGTGAGTGGCGCGGGTCGGTCTCGCTCGGCGCTGGGCTGGCGCGTGCGGTACAGGTGCCGTCGTCGGTGGAGTAGCGCGGCCGGTACGAGCGGTCCTACAGATGATGGTCATGTAACTCACAGTACGCCTGGGGTGCGTGAGTGGCGCGGGTCGGTCTCGCTCGGCGCTGGGCTGGCGCGTGCGGTACAGGTGCCGTCGTCGGTGGAGTAGCGCGGCCGGTACGAGCGGTCCTACAGATGATGGTCATGTAACTCACAGTACGCCTGGGGTGCGTGAGTGGCGCGGGTCGGTCTCGCTCGGCGCTGGGCTGGCGCGTGCGGTACAGGTGCCGTCGTCGGTGGAGTAGCGCGGCCGGTACGAGCGGTCCTACAGATGATGGTCATGTAACTCACAGTACGCCTGGGGTGCGTGAGTGGCGCGGGTCGGTCTCGCTCGGCGCTGGGCTGGCGCGTGCGGTACAGGTGCCGTCGTCGGTGGAGTAGCGCGGCCGGTACGAGCGGTCCTACAGATGATGGTCATGTAACTCACAGTACGCCTGGGGTGCGTGAGTGGCGCGGGTCGGTCTCGCTCGGCGCTGGGCTGGCGCGTGCGGTACAGGTGCCGTCGTCGGTGGAGTAGCGCGGCCGGTACGAGCGGTCCTACAGATGATGGTCATGTAACTCACAGTACGCCTGGGGTGCGTGAGTGGCGCGGGTCGGTCTCGCTCGGCGCTGGGCTGGCGCGTGCGGTACAGGTGCAGCGGCGCGTCGTCGTCGGTGGAGTAGCGCGGCCGGTACGAGCGGTCCTACAGATGATGGTCATGTAACTCACAGTACGCCTGGGGTGCGTGAGTGGCGCGGGTCGGTCTCGCTCGGCGCTGGGCTGGCGCGTGCGGTACAGGTGCAGCGGCGCGTCGTCGTCGGTGGAGTAGCGCGGCCGGTACGAGCGGTCCTACAGATGATGGTCATGTAACTCACAGTACGCCTGGGGTGCGTGAGTGGCGCGGGTCGGTCTCGCTCGGCGCTGGGCTGGCGCGTGCGGTACAGGTGCCGTCGTCGGTGGAGTAGCGCGGCCGGTACGAGCGGTCCTACAGATGATGGTCATGTAACTCACAGTACGCCTGGGGTGCGTGAGTGGCGCGGGTCGGTCTCGCTCGGCGCTGGGCTGGCGCGTGCGGTACAGGTGCCGTCGTCGGTGGAGTAGCGCGGCCGGTACGAGCGGTCCTACAGATGATGGTCATGTAACTCACAGTACGCCTGGGGTGCGTGAGTGGCGCGGGTCGGTCTCGCTCGGCGCTGGGCTGGCGCGTGCGGTACAGGTGCCGTCGTCGGTGGAGTAGCGCGGCCGGTACGAGCGGTCCTACAGATGATGGTCATGTAACTCACAGTACGCCTGGGGTGCGTGAGTGGCGCGGGTCGGTCTCGCTCGGCGCTGGGCTGGCGCGTGCGGTACAGGTGCCGTCGTCGGTGGAGTAGCGCGGCCGGTACGAGCGGTCCTACAGATGATGGTCATGTAACTCACAGTACGCCTGGGGTGCGTGAGTGGCGCGGGTCGGTCTCGCTCGGCGCTGGGCTGGCGCGTGCGGTACAGGTGCCGTCGTCGGTGGAGTAGCGCGGCCGGTACGAGCGGTCCTACAGATGATGGTCATGTAACTCACAGTACGCCTGGGGTGCGTGAGTGGCGCGGGTCGGTCTCGCTCGGCGCTGGGCTGGCGCGTGCGGTACAGGTGCCGTCGTCGGTGGAGTAGCGCGGCCGGTACGAGCGGTCCTACAGATGATGGTCATGTAACTCACAGTACGCCTGGGGTGCGTGAGTGGCGCGGGTCGGTCTCGCTCGGCGCTGGGCTGGCGCGTGCGGTACAGGTGCCGTCGTCGGTGGAGTAGCGCGGCCGGTACGAGCGGTCCTACAGATGATGGTCATGTAACTCACAGTACGCCTGGGGTGCGTGAGTGGCGCGGGTCGGTCTCGCTCGGCGCTGGGCTGGCGCGTGCGGTACAGGTGCCGTCGTCGGTGGAGTAGCGCGGCCGGTACGAGCGGTCCTACAGATGATGGTCATGTAACTCACAGTACGCCTGGGGTGCGTGAGTGGCGCGGGTCGGTCTCGCTCGGCGCTGGGCTGGCGCGTGCGGTACAGGTGCAGCGGCGCGTCGTCGTCGGTGGAGTAGCGCGGCCGGTACGAGCGGTCCTACAGATGATGGTCATGTAACTCACAGTACGCCTGGGGTGTGTGAGTGGCGCGGGTCGGTCTCGCTCGGCGCTGGGCTGGCGCGTGCGGTACAGGTGCCGTCGTCGGTGGAGTAGCGCGGCCGGTACGAGCGGTCCTACAGATGATGGTCATGTAACTCACAGTACGCCTGGGGTGCGTGAGTGGCGCGGGTCGGTCTCGCTCGGCGCTGGGCTGGCGCGTGCGGTACAGGTGCCGTCGTCGGTGGAGTAGCGCGGCCGGTACGAGCGGTCCTACAGATGATGGTCATGTAACTCACAGTACGCCTGGGGTGCGTGAGTGGCGCGGGTCGGTCTCGCTCGGCGCTGGGCTGGCGCGTGCGGTACAGGTGCAGCGGCGCGTCGTCGTCGGTGGAGTAGCGCGGCCGGTACGAGCGGTCCTACAGATGATGGTCATGTAACTCACAGTACGCCTGGGGTGCGTGAGTGGCGCGGGTCGGTCTCGCTCGGCGCTGGGCTGGCGCGTGCGGTACAGGTGCAGCGGCGCGTCGTCGTCGGTGGAGTAGCGCGGCCGGTACGAGCGGTCCTACAGATGATGGTCATGTAACTCACAGTACGCCTGGGGTGCGTGAGTGGCGCGGGTCGGTCTCGCTCGGCGCTGGGCTGGCGCGTGCGGTACAGGTGCAGCGGCGCGTCGTCGTCGGTGGAGTAGCGCGGCCGGTACGAGCGGTCCTACAGATGATGGTCATGTAACTCACAGTACGCCTGGGGTGCGTGAGTGGCGCGGGTCGGTCTCGCTCGGCGCTGGGCTGGCGCGTGCGGTACAGGTGCCGTCGTCGGTGGAGTAGCGCGGCCGGTACGAGCGGTCCTACAGATGATGGTCATGTAACTCACAGTACGCCTGGGGTGCGTGAGCGGCGCGGGTCGGTCTCGCTCGGCGCTGGGCTGGCGCGTGCGGTACAGGTGCCGTCGTCGGTGGAGTAGCGCGGCCGGTACGAGCGGTCCTACAGATGATGGTCATGTAACTCACAGTACGCCTGGGGTGCGTGAGTGGCGCGGGTCGGTCTCGCTCGGCGCTGGGCTGGCGCGTGCGGTACAGGTGCCGTCGTCGGTGGAGTAGCGCGGCCGGTACGAGCGGTCCTACAGATGATGGTCATGTAACTCACAGTACGCCTGGGGTGCGTGAGTGGCGCGGGTCGGTCTCGCTCGGCGCTGGGCTGGCGCGTGCGGTACAGGTGCCGTCGTCGGTGGAGTAGCGCGGCCGGTACGAGCGGTCCTACAGATGATGGTCATGTAACTCACAGTACGCCTGGGGTGCGTGAGTGGCGCGGGTCGGTCTCGCTCGGCGCTGGGCTGGCGCGTGCGGTACAGGTGCCGTCGTCGGTGGAGTAGCGCGGCCGGTACGAGCGGTCCTACAGATGATGGTCATGTAACTCACAGTACGCCTGGGGTGCGTGAGTGGCGCGGGTCGGTCTCGCTCGGCGCTGGGCTGGCGCGTGCGGTACAGGTGCCGTCGTCGGTGGAGTAGCGCGGCCGGTACGAGCGGTCCTACAGATGATGGTCATGTAACTCACAGTACGCCTGGGGTGCGTGAGTGGCGCGGGTCGGTCTCGCTCGGCGCTGGGCTGGCGCGTGCGGTACAGGTGCCGTCGTCGGTGGAGTAGCGCGGCCGGTACGAGCGGTCCTACAGATGATGGTCATGTAACTCACAGTACGCCTGGGGTGCGTGAGTGGCGCGGGTCGGTCTCGCTCGGCGCTGGGCTGGCGCGTGCGGTACAGGTGCAGCGGCGCGTCGTCGTCGGTGGAGTAGCGCGGCCGGTACGAGCGGTCCTACAGATGATGGTCATGTAACTCACAGTACGCCTGGGGTGCGTGAGTGGCGCGGGTCGGTCTCGCTCGGCGCTGGGCTGGCGCGTGCGGTACAGGTGCCGTCGTCGGTGGAGTAGCGCGGCCGGTACGAGCGGTCCTACAGATGATGGTCATGTAACTCACAGTACGCCTGGGGTGCGTGAGTGGCGCGGGTCGGTCTCGCTCGGCGCTGGGCTGGCGCGTGCGGTACAGGTGCCGTCGTCGGTGGAGTAGCGCGGCCGGTACGAGCGGTCCTACAGATGATGGTCATGTAACTCACAGTACGCCTGGGGTGCGTGAGTGGCGCGGGTCGGTCTCGCTCGGCGCTGGGCTGGCGCGTGCGGTACAGGTGCCGTCGTCGGTGGAGTAGCGCGGCCGGTACGAGCGGTCCTACAGATGATGGTCATGTAACTCACAGTACGCCTGGGGTGCGTGAGTGGCGCGGGTCGGTCTCGCTCGGCGCTGGGCTGGCGCGTGCGGTACAGGTGCCGTCGTCGGTGGAGTAGCGCGGCCGGTACGAGCGGTCCTACAGATGATGGTCATGTAACTCACAGTACGCCTGGGGTGCGTGAGTGGCGCGGGTCGGTCTCGCTCGGCGCTGGGCTGGCGCGTGCGGTACAGGTGCCGTCGTCGGTGGAGTAGCGCGGCCGGTACGAGCGGTCCTACAGATGATGGTCATGTAACTCACAGTACGCCTGGGGTGCGTGAGTGGCGCGGGTCGGTCTCGCTCGGCGCTGGGCTGGCGCGTGCGGTACAGGTGCCGTCGTCGGTGGAGTAGCGCGGCCGGTACGAGCGGTCCTACAGATGATGGTCATGTAACTCACAGTACGCCTGGGGTGCGTGAGTGGCGCGGGTCGGTCTCGCTCGGCGCTGGGCTGGCGCGTGCGGTACAGGTGCCGTCGTCGGTGGAGTAGCGCGGCCGGTACGAGCGGTCCTACAGATGATGGTCATGTAACTCACAGTACGCCTGGGGTGCGTGAGTGGCGCGGGTCGGTCTCGCTCGGCGCTGGGCTGGCGCGTGCGGTACAGGTGCCGTCGTCGGTGGAGTAGCGCGGCCGGTACGAGCGGTCCTACAGATGATGGTCATGTAACTCACAGTACGCCTGGGGTGCGTTAGTGGCGCGGGTCGGTCTCGCTCGGCGCTGGGCTGGCGCGTGCGGTACAGGTGCAGCGGCGCGTCGTCGTCGGTGGAGTAGCGCGGCCGGTACGAGCGGTCCTACAGATGATGGTCATGTAACTCACAGTACGCCTGGGGTGCGTGAGTGGCGCGGGTCGGTCTCGCTCGGCGCTGGGCTGGCGCGTGCGGTACAGGTGCCGTCGTCGGTGGAGTAGCGCGGCCGGTACGAGCGGTCCTACAGATGATGGTCATGTAACTCACAGTACGCCTGGGGTGCGTGAGTGGCGCGGGTCGGTCTCGCTCGGCGCTGGGCTGGCGCGTGCGGTACAGGTGCCGTCGTCGGTGGAGTAGCATTTCCAATATTTTTTTTTTTTTTTTTATTTATTTATCTATTTTCTCTTCACAAAGTTGATCTTAATATTAATGTGTACAAGAAAGATGGGTAAGCTGTATTCCAACTTTGTAAGAGACTGGTGCCTGATGTAGGTTTTTAGAAAAAAAACCTGTGTTACAGGTCACCAGGGCCCTTTTGGCTAGAATTAGCTTGTACAGAGATACTGTGTAAGAGTAGGTGTGATTTAAACAATATGCATAACAAAAATTTAAAAACACAGTAAAAGTTAAAAAAAAAAAAAAAAAAACATGCGTAAAAGGAAACATAAAAAGAAGTAATAACAATAAGAGAAATACCTATCTATAATCTTGCAGAATATATTGAATCATGTGGTGGGACGGTGAGTGAGTGAGTGAGTATTTGTCTTGTGTAAAGTGTCTGACTTGTATGAGATGTATGTGACTAATGTGTGAATAAGGGTGAATATTGCGGAGTGGGTGCAGCGAGAGTTGTTTTTAAATGTAATCAATAAATTGTAATAAATTGTGAAGGGAGTAGTAGATGAACAGCTAATATGTGTGGGTTGTCAAAATTATGTTTATTTTAGAACGGTTAAGAGATTCTCAGTTTTTTGATAGTCAAGGGTTTTTAAGTATTTTTTTATTTCTTTGATACAGATTGATCTAGTTTTAGGATATAGATTTAAGAATTTATTAATTTTATTGTAGAGATAATGCCCAAGAAAGCAGTAGAATCTTTTAGGAAGTGTGGATTTGAATTGAGCCGTGGGACATACTCTACCTTTCCGTCGGTTGTCCTCCTGTAGGTTAGAGTCAAACTGCATCTGAGAATGTTTTTTAAGTAACGTAAGTAGTATAAACGTTTGTCTAACAGTGAGAGTGTCCCATTTTTTGTACAGGTCCGTAGTAGGATAACGAAAGGGGAGATCAGCTCCGACCTTGAGTATAGCACGCTGTGCCCTTTCTACTTCGATGAGGTGCGTTTTGGCGGCACCTCCCCAAGATGTGATGCAGTAATCAATCAGTGATTGGCATAGTGCAAAGTAGACCATCTTTATGGTCTTTCGGTCCGCCGAGTGTCTTAGGGTTTTGAAAATGTAGATTACTTTTCGTAACCTGGTCACCAGGGTCTCTATGTGTGGTTTAAAGGACAGATGCTGGTCGATAGTGACTCCAAGGTATTTCATATTCTCGGTCATTTGAAGGGAAGGACAAGAGCAATGAGAACTTTCAATGCCACAGGTATGAGCAGTAATCCCCAGAGACGAGGGTGGGAGCAAGTTAGATCTATGGGAAAATGCTATGTACTTTGTTTTAGAGACGTTAAGCGTCAAAACATTATCTTGCAGCCAGTTACCAACAATATTAAGTCCCAGTTGTGCAGCATTGAACACCTCCTCCCACCCATCACCACTGAAGAACAGTGCAGTATCATCAGCAAAGGTAATGATCTTTCCTTTTAGAAGAGAAAGTTGGCAAAGGTCATTAATGTACACAAGGAAAAGTGTTGGGCCCAATATACTACCCTGTGGTACCCCAAAACTGATTGCGAGCTCATCACTGAGCCTGTCATTTATCCTTACTCGTTGTTTCCTACCGGTAAGATAGTCTTCCATCAGTTTCAGAGGGATTCCTCTGATACCGATCCGCTCAAGCTTTTTAATAAGGTGTGGAATAGAGACTGTGTCGAAGGCTTTTGCGAGATCGAGGAACACCGTTAGGCATCTCCTTCCGTCATCCAAGCTGCCAACAATAGAGTCAATTAATTCGTGAACTGCATCATTGGTACTTTTGCCAACTCTAAAGCCAAACTGCGAAGTCGAAAGGAGATTATTAACTTCCAAGAACTTTACTAGTCGTTGATTGATAAGGCGTTCCAGTATCTTGGACAGAGCAGGTAAGATGGAGATGGGCCGGTAGTTATTGACACAGTCTTTTTTTCCAGCCTTATGGATGGGCTTAATAACAGCTATTTTAAAAGCCTGGGGAAAAACTCCCGTTGAAATGGACAAATTGCAGATATGACTTATGGGAAGAGAAAGATATTTTGCGTACCTCTTGATGATTTTACTGCTAATCTGATCGATACCCACTGCACAATTATCCCTCAGGCCCTTAATGAGGTCGCATATTTCTTGTTCATCGGTAGGGAGTAGGACAAGCGAGTTGGACGGAGTAACTGATGTGTGATCATGGGTGACGCAGGGAGTTGAGGACTTTGAAGTGGAGATTTTACTAGCTAACTTTGCCCCAACGTTCACAAAGAAGCTGTTGATTTCGTTTATGTCCGCCTCGGGACTGTTAGATGACAATAGTGATGTCGAGTAATCTACCCTCTTCCCAGATTCGCTATTCTTTTTAATGACATCCCATAACTGTTTCTTGTTTCCCCTTGCATTTTCAAATTCCTGTCTTTCATATCTCTTCTTTGTTTTTTTAAGCAGAGAAGAGCAAAAATTTCGTAGCGCGGCCGGTACGAGCGGTCCTACAGATGATGGTCATGTAACTCACAGTACGCCTGGGGTGCGTGAGTGGCGCGGGTCGGTCTCGCTCGGCGCTGGGCTGGCGCGTGCGGTACAGGTGCCGTCGTCGGTGGAGTAGCGCGGCCGGTACGAGCGGTCCTACAGATGATGGTCATGTAACTCACAGTACGCCTGGGGTGCGTGAGTGGCGCGGGTCGGTCTCGCTCGGCGCTGGGCTGGCGCGTGCGGTACAGGTGCCGTCGTCGGTGGAGTAGCGCGGCCGGTACGAGCGGTCCTACAGATGATGGTCATGTAACTCACAGTACGCCTGGGGTGCGTGAGTGGCGCGGGTCGGTCTCGCTCGGCGCTGGGCTGGCGCGTGCGGTACAGGTGCCGTCGTCGGTGGAGTAGCGCGGCCGGTACGAGCGGTCCTACAGATGATGGTCATGTAACTCACAGTACGCCTGGGGTGCGTGAGTGGCGCGGGTCGGTCTCGCTCGGCGCTGGGCTGGCGCGTGCGGTACAGGTGCCGTCGTCGGTGGAGTAGCGCGGCCGGTACGAGCGGTCCTACAGATGATGGTCATGTAACTCACAGTACGCCTGGGGTGCGTGAGTGGCGCGGGTCGGTCTCGCTCGGCGCTGGGCTGGCGCGTGCGGTACAGGTGCCGTCGTCGGTGGAGTAGCGCGGCCGGTACGAGCGGTCCTACAGATGATGGTCATGTAACTCACAGTACGCCTGGGGTGCGTGAGTGGCGCGGGTCGGTCTCGCTCGGCGCTGGGCTGGCGCGTGCGGTACAGGTGCCGTCGTCGGTGGAGTAGCGCGGCCGGTACGAGCGGTCCTACAGATGATGGTCATGTAACTCACAGTACGCCTGGGGTGCGTGAGTGGCGCGGGTCGGTCTCGCTCGGCGCTGGGCTGGCGCGTGCGGTACAGGTGCCGTCGTCGGTGGAGTAGCGCGGCCGGTACGAGCGGTCCTACAGATGATGGTCATGTAACTCACAGTACGCCTGGGGTGCGTGAGTGGCGCGGGTCGGTCTCGCTCGGCGCTGGGCTGGCGCGTGCGGTACAGGTGCCGTCGTCGGTGGAGTAGCGCGGCCGGTACGAGCGGTCCTACAGATGATGGTCATGTAACTCACAGTACGCCTGGGGTGCGTGAGTGGCGCGGGTCGGTCTCGCTCGGCGCTGGGCTGGCGCGTGCGGTACAGGTGCCGTCGTCGGTGGAGTAGCGCGGCCGGTACGAGCGGTCCTACAGATGATGGTCATGTAACTCACAGTACGCCTGGGGTGCGTGAGTGGCGCGGGTCGGTCTCGCTCGGCGCTGGGCTGGCGCGTGCGGTACAGGTGCCGTCGTCGGTGGAGTAGCGCGGCCGGTACGAGCGGTCCTACAGATGATGGTCATGTAACTCACAGTACGCCTGGGGTGCGTGAGTGGCGCGGGTCGGTCTCGCTCGGCGCTGGGCTGGCGCGTGCGGTACAGGTGCCGTCGTCGGTGGAGTAGCGCGGCCGGTACGAGCGGTCCTACAGATGATGGTCATGTAACTCACAGTACGCCTGGGGTGCGTGAGTGGCGCGGGTCGGTCTCGCTCGGCGCTGGGCTGGCGCGTGCGGTACAGGTGCCGTCGTCGGTGGAGTAGCGCGGCCGGTACGAGCGGTCCTACAGATGATGGTCATGTAACTCACAGTACGCCTGGGGTGCGTGAGTGGCGCGGGTCGGTCTCGCTCGGCGCTGGGCTGGCGCGTGCGGTACAGGTGCCGTCGTCGGTGGAGTAGCGCGGCCGGTACGAGCGGTCCTACAGATGATGGTCATGTAACTCACAGTACGCCTGGGGTGCGTGAGTGGCGCGGGTCGGTCTCGCTCGGCGCTGGGCTGGCGCGTGCGGTACAGGTGCCGTCGTCGGTGGAGTAGCGCGGCCGGTACGAGCGGTCCTACAGATGATGGTCATGTAACTCACAGTACGCCTGGGGTGCGTGAGTGGCGCGGGTCGGTCTCGCTCGGCGCTGGGCTGGCGCGTGCGGTACAGGTGCCGTCGTCGGTGGAGTAGCGCGGCCGGTACGAGCGGTCCTACAGATGATGGTCATGTAACTCACAGTACGCCTGGGGTGCGTGAGTGGCGCGGGTCGGTCTCGCTCGGCGCTGGGCTGGCGCGTGCGGTACAGGTGCCGTCGTCGGTGGAGTAGCGCGGCCGGTACGAGCGGTCCTACAGATGATGGTCATGTAACTCACAGTACGCCTGGGGTGCGTGAGTGGCGCGGGTCGGTCTCGCTCGGCGCTGGGCTGGCGCGTGCGGTACAGGTGCCGTCGTCGGTGGAGTAGCGCGGCCGGTACGAGCGGTCCTACAGATGATGGTCATGTAACTCACAGTACGCCTGGGGTGCGTGAGTGGCGCGGGTCGGTCTCGCTCGGCGCTGGGCTGGCGCGTGCGGTACAGGTGCCGTCGTCGGTGGAGTAGCGCGGCCGGTACGAGCGGTCCTACAGATGATGGTCATGTAACTCACAGTACGCCTGGGGTGCGTGAGTGGCGCGGGTCGGTCTCGCTCGGCGCTGGGCTGGCGCGTGCGGTACAGGTGCCGTCGTCGGTGGAGTAGCGCGGCCGGTACGAGCGGTCCTACAGATGATGGTCATGTAACTCACAGTACGCCTGGGGTGCGTGAGTGGCGCGGGTCGGTCTCGCTCGGCGCTGGGCTGGCGCGTGCGGTACAGGTGCAGCGGCGCGTCGTCGTCGGTGGAGTAGCGCGGCCGGTACGAGCGGTCAGACTCGTAGCGCCGCGCTGAACCCGCTGACGAGCCGCTGCTGACTGATGACGATGACGACGTCGCTTCCGTGAAGCGCTCGCGGGTCCTGCTGACACAAACAGGGTCGGTATATAGAGACCAAGGTGCATTTTTAGAAAGGGGTGTAATGTTATAACCTATTGAAAACAAAATTGAGTAACAACCAAGTGATACTGCGCTTGTAGGTACAGTATGAACACAGCCCCAAGCCGGTAGCTGCACCTAACCTTGTTTGTGCAATATGTACAGACTTGTCAAAGGCATTCGATCTTGTAGATCATAACATTTTACGGCGAAAGAACGTAAGAGGGAACGTCCTTAAACTTTTATAATCATACATAAGTGATAGATAACATTGTACGGAAATCTCTAGAATGTCCTACAACTAAATTGGGAATTAACTGCGAATCAAGGTACATAAAATATGGCGTGCCACAAGGTAGCGTTCTGGGGCCACCGCTTTTCTTGGTATTATAACGATCTCAACGAATGAGCAACAGTCCTGTGGGCGAGTGTACTCACCGCTTGTGTCGGTGTCGTGCGGTGCGGTGCGGGGTGCCGACGCTGGCGCTGCTGGCGGAGCGCGCTCGGCGACGCTTGCGGGCGCGCGCTGCCGTCTGCAATGTGACAACACGTCAGTAGGGGGAAAGTTCATACATTAAATTCCATTAGATGTCGAAACGTTTTAGACGTGATAGCTACAAGTTATACTTGAAATATCAATTTTGTTGTATTCAGTTCACCTGTTTCGACTGCAACATGTATGAAAGCACAATGCAATTCCACATTTTAACCGATTTCCAAAAAGGAGGAGGTTCGTAATTCGACTCTTCTTTTTTGCGTGTTTGTTTGGGCATAACCCCGTCATTTAAGAACCGATTAGATATTTTTTTTTATTCGAAAGAGTTTACTCCCGAGATGGTTCCATTGTTACCATGTCAGTGATCTGATGTCGAGATTCCAGAGAAATCGAGGGCAACCTTCAAATTTTATCACATGTTACGTTATTCATGTATTTTCTCCCATTTAAAGTCGCGATGTGGCAAGCTTGCTAGTCGTTGTACTCACCTCGTAAGTGAGTTCCACCTCGTCGTCTCTCAACTCCTCCTCCAGTACATGTATGGTGTCTTGTTCGCTGGACGACGAGCTGACGCTGGGCGGCAGGCGGGAGGGCCGGGGGGGCGGCGAGTCCTCCGACCTCTCGGGGGAGCAGGACGACGCCGCGTCGTGCGACCCGTTCACTGCCTCGTACGACTCTGTAGGGAACAGATTAAGGCACCGTTAGGACTAAAAAGGAGACTAAGGAGAGAATGGCAAAATAAAACGTGTTACACGGACTCCAAATAGAATGGGACGAAGGCAGGAAGATTACGACAACAAAGAAATCAGGACCGCCCTAAAAAAGTTCGTGGGGTTGATGATATCGTCAAAGTCGAGGGAAAAACCTGGATAAGGGATGCAGAGACCGGAAAAAGTGGCGGAGAAAAGGGGAGGCTTATACCCAGAAGTGGGTGATTCCGGGCTGAAATCATGATGAATGATTATAGCGTTGTGGATACGAGTTTTTTTTTTATTTCATTTAATTGTTAAGAATTGATTAAATTACTCTGAACTGTTACTTCCACAAATGAAAAACGAGCTGTGCTACTCTGTAAGGTCATACTTGTTACGGCTGCTAAAAACATAAGATAATTAGAATATCGCGAGCTACCCTGGCGCTGCCACGTAATGGGTGTACACAAGGGGTGTAGACTCCCGTCGGGGCAGCTCGACACAAAGGGCTAAGAAGGAACATGGTTGTTTTCAGTCAGTAGAAGTCTGACACTCCCTACCGCTCTGCCCAGAGCGGGAGAAGTCATTTGATGATTTCCCACCCTCCAAAAAAAACGGGGTGTAGACTTACGTATGGTGTGCGCGCGGCTGGTGGAGGGGCCGGGCTCGGCGCTGCCGCTGCTGCGCTTGCTCTTCTTGCCCACGCCTTTACCTGCGGACGAACACCGAACATAGCATAAATATACACTTCGGCTGTCACACTGCAACTACTGCCATAGCGATCTCTCGAAAGCATTTGATTGCGTAAACCACGAAACTCTACCATTAGTCCACCCAATAAATCACCCATAGGGAGTTGTAGAGTGCGTGAGTTAGGCCCTAAGTGATTTCTTCAGAAAATTGTTCAGGGTGCTTAGAGAGTTAACATACTAAAAGTCCTGACATCTAGGGGGTGAGGCGGAGTGGGGGGAGGGGGTTAAAGTTCCCATTTTTCAGTTATTCGCTAATATCTTTTAAACGGTGCGTCATGGAGATAAGAAGTCTTCTACGCAATGAAAGCTTATAAAATTATGTACAACTTTTATCTTATACACTTTTTCACATTCCTAGCTATTTTCGAACTACACATTCCGGAAAAGTGAAAATTGAAAAAAAAAACTACTTGAATTGAACACTACCTTTTGTATACTACTGTGGTGTGATGTCAGCACGTCACGTACAGCACGTAGTATAATATGCTAAGGTAGAGAGTATGTGAATACGTGATTGTAGATTATCGACATAACATCACGTAGTAGCTATGTATATAATGTTGCTAATTAAAGGTGGAAGAGTAATCGACTCTTGGAGTAGTAACTAACATGTAGTTTACTTTGACCCCTCCATCCCCTCGCATCGCATGGCGACCTTGCCAGTCGGCTGGACGGCGTTATAGTTGCCCGACCAGGAGCTAGTCACGGTTCGTGGTTGGCGGTTTGGTTGTCTTCATTGAGTATCACGTCAGTCGCGTCACGTCGCAGGCCATGGGAAGCACGACGTCCAAGGAAGAGGTGATTATCGCCCAGACGTCTACGAGTGGTGCAAATACCGCAACGGCTACTCAGGAGCAGCTGGCGGCTATCAAGACCGTGTTGCTGTTTGTGGCTGTGTGTATGGCAGTTGTCATCATAGGGTTGGCGGTTCGCATGTATCGGAGATGTCACCACAACTGGATTGAAGAAAAGATGAGACAGCGGGAAGTCCAGAAGGCTGTACAGATGGTTTGACCAGGAGCCGTCGGAGGAACGAAGTAAGTGTTTCTTAAGTGGAAGTTAATAAGGGTGTTTCGGTGCTTGTGTTCATCGTTAAATTTAGAGACATTAATTTAAATGGAAGTGGAGTTAACGTCGCTATTTGTACAACTTAAGTTATTAAGGGAATCTATTGTCAAGTTAGGCCCTAGTAGGCGAAAAGGCAGGAACTTTGATAGTAAGATTAGTGAGGTGAAAGCGCTTTATCGTAAATTTAAGTGTATAGTTTCAGGATATAGTAAGTTCTCGGAAGAATTGGCTCAGTTGGTATGTAAGATAGAAGCATTATACGTCGACACTATTAAGTTTGAGAGCGAAACCGGAACGGAACAAAACATGGCGGCGGAAAAGTTTTCTTTGAGAACGGCAGTTGGCCTACTCCCAAAGATGAGTGGTGATGAACAAGTTACGCAAGACTTAATTGATGCCATAGGATTATATAGTTCTATGTTAGTGGAAGCAGATAACGCTCTTTTAATTAAATTTGTTTTGACTACACGACTTACCCAGGGTGCTAGGATTCGGTTGTCCTCTAGTTACGCAACGGTAGATTGTCTGTTAGCTGATATGAAGAAGCATTTGTTAACAGTAGAGTCGGACGTAGCTGTGCAAGCGAAACTTGCTCGCGCTAGGCAGAATGATAGGTCGGTCGCGGATTTTGGGGCTGAGATAGAGAAGTTAATGGTTAATTTGACTATTTCTCAAGCCGGGGAAAGTTCGGAAGCATATGAGATTTTGCGGCCGTTGAACGAAAAGTACGCGATCAGGAAGTTTGCTGACGGGCTTCGCAATCAGCGTTTAGGTACGATCATTACGGCGCGGAATTTGACTTGTTTGAAGGATGCGATCAGGGTAGCAGAAGACGAAGGTTGTGCATCGTCGGCACAGGTTATGGCGTATCAGCGTTGGCCCGCAAGGGGTGGTTTTGATAATAGAGGTCGCGGAAGTGGTTATAGGCGGTCTACAGTAGGAAGTGGATACGCGCAACATAAAACAGCTGTTGAGCGTACGCGCAAAAATGCCACCGTATGGCATAATCGTGGAATGCGGGGGCGTAGCAATAATGCTTATCGTGGTCATTCGACTCAGCAAGGTCGGAGGCGTGTAGCGTATTTCGAGCATGCGCGTAGTGATGCTGACTCAGGCGAAACGTCAATGTCACGATGTAATGAAGCAACTAACCACCAGGTGCAGTTTTTTCGAGACTAAGCGTATTTTAGCTTGCGATAGTATTAATTGGGTTAATTTTCTAGTGAATAATATAGATGCGGAATGGTTAGTGGATACGGGCGCGTCGATATCGGCTGTAAAGAGTGGTTTTTTGTTGAACAATGCTTTGTGCTGTAAGGTAGTTAAGGAGGAATTAGTGATTAATGGTGTAGGAGGTAGTTTGAGGGCTATAGGTTATGTATATTTAACGTTGGAATATGGACGGTGTTCTTTCGCGCATAAGTTTTATATATTTGATGATTTGCCATGTAAGTCGGTTGGTATATTGGGTCAGGATTTCTTGCAGAAGTATGGTGGTATTATAGATTTTTCGGCGAATAGGTTCTCTCTTAGGGATCGTGAACGGCGGGTGGTTTCGATGCCACTTAAGTCCTATGATTACTTATTGACTATTCCACCGCGTTGTGAGGTGGTTAGGTATTACCCCGTTAACAGAGCGGAAGATTGTGTGCTGATTAGGAAAGAATTGCGGAAAGGCGTTTTCTTGGCTAGTGTGTTGGTAAGGCCTAAAAACGGGATGGTGCCCGTTAGGGTTTTAAATACGAACTCCGAGGAAGTTGTGTGTAGTATGTCCGGTGTGGAAGTTTGTCCGTTGAGTGATTTTGATTGTTGTAATTTCGTGAAGCCAGGGACGGACGTTGAGCGTGTAAAACAGGTACTTTCTTTACTTAAACTCGACTATTTGAACGCCGAGGAGCGGTTGTCGGTTGAGCAAGTGTGTGCAAAGTTTTCGGATGTTTTTCATCTCCCGGGTGATAAATTAGCTGTCACTAACGTGTATGAGCAGTCTATACGCTTGAAAGAGAATGCTACTCCGGTGTACAAGAGGCAGTATAGGATACCTTATGCACAGAAGAAGGAGGTTGATAGGCAGGTGCAGGAGATGCTGGAGAGTAATATCGTTGAGGAGGCGGTTAGTGAGTGGTCTAGTCCTGTTTTGGTGGTACCCAAAAAGGCGGATCGTAGTGGAGAGAAGAAATGGCGTGTGGTTATAGATTATAGGCAGTTGAATGAAAAGATACAGGATGATAAGTTTCCATTGCCGAATATAACTGAGATTTTGGATTCAATGTCAGGCGCAGTTTACTTTAGTCACTGTGATTTATCACAATCTTATTATCAGTGCGCTTTGGAGGAGAGTAGTAGGAAGTACACTGCTTTCACAACAGACAAGGGGCAGTATCAAATGTGTAGGTTACCGATGGGGTTGAAGATAAGTCCGAGTTCATTTAGTAGATTAATGACTGTGGCCATGTCTGGATTGAATTACGATAGGTGTCTGATTTATTTGGATGATCTCATTATTTTTGGACGAAATTTAGATGAACATAATCGGAACCTAATATCAGTATTTTCACGCTTGAGGGAAGTAAATCTAAAGTTGAATCCGTCTAAATGTGAATTTTTGAAGAAGCAAGTGCTTTATTTGGGGCATGTAATATCGGCGGAAGGTATTTCACCAGATCCAGAGAAGGTAGAAGTTATTAGAGGTTATCCGCGTCCATCGACGGTTGATGAGGTAAAGCGATTTGTAGCGTTTGCGAATTATTATAGGAAATTCATACCACAGTTTGCTGATATAGTGGTACCTATGAATAGGCTGTGTAAGAGAGGTGTTGTATTTAGTTGGTCCGATGAGTGCGAGAAGTCGTTTTTGTTGCTTAAGGAAGCGTTAATGAATCCACCGGTGTTGGATTATCCTGATTTTTCTGATAGCAATACTTTTATATTGCAAACCGATAGTTCTGGATATGCTATAGGGAGTGTGTTGTGTAATGGGAACGGAAAACCCATCGCATATGCTAGTAGGTCGTTAGGGAAGAGTGAGTTAAATTATCCGATAATAGAGAAGGAGTTGTTGGCAATAGTTTGGTCAGTTAAATATTTTAGACCGTATTTGTACGGACGGAGGTTCGTTGTAAAGACGGATCACCGGCCATTACTGTATTTGTTTAACATGACAGATCCATCTAGTAGGTTGACTAAGTTTCGGTTGTGTTTAGAGGAGTATGATTTTGAGGTTGAATATATTAAGGGCAAAGAGAATGTTCTAGCGGATGCACTTTCTAGAATAGTGATAACGAGTGAGGATTTGAAATTGATACGGGAAAAGACGATATCCGTAATGACGAGGGCGCAGTACAAGCAGTTGGGAAAGCCAAATGTTTGTGATAGGGACTCCGTGGTATCTGGGACTGATCACCCTAGGATCGTGGAAGTACTCAAGAAACAAGGAAATGACATTGAGATTTGTTTAGATGATTGGGAGAAAATGTTACGTAACAACAATAATAATAACAACAATAATAATAATGGTTGTAGGAAGATATTTTCAAAGTCGCGCAATTTAGTGTATATGCCAGAAAACTCGAGTATTTATGTAAACTATGAATCTTTATCGGGAACTTCGCGAGACGAGTTATCGAAAGACATAGTCAGTTTTTGTATTGAAGAAGGCATTAAAGAAGTAATTATTATGAAAAATCGTTATAACGTTGATTTTATTACAAGAATGGCAAAATATTTGAAGGGAAATAGAAGTTCGATTTGTGGGGATTTTAAACTGTGTGTAGTGAAGGATTTACGGAGAATAGAAGGGAAAGATGAGAAGAAGGTTATTTTGAATGATTTCCATATTTTACCCACGAGTGGTCATGCAGGAATACGTAGGATGGTGAATAATATAAAGAAGTATTATTATTGGCCTTCTATAGAGAAAGACGTAGTGGAGTACGTAGGTAAATGTAATAAATGTTGTAAGCAAAAGTATTCTAGGAATATTAGGGAACCCATGACGATTACGACTACTGCATCAACATCGTTTGAGAAGATTTATTTAGACATAGTGGGACCCCTTGATAGAGACGAAAGAGGCAAAGTTTACATATTAACTCTTCAATGTGAACTTACGAAGTTTGTAGAGGCTTATCCGTTAAAGAATAAATCCGCAAATGAGGTAGCAAAAGCTTTGGCAGAGAATTTTGTTTTGAGATATGGAATACCGAAAACAATAGCTACGGATAGGGGTAGTGAATTCGTTTCGAAAGTAATGATAGAGCTATGTGATATCTTGAACATCAATAAAGTCATGTCAACGTCATATCATCATGAAAGTATAGGTTCTTTGGAGAATGTACATAAAACATTGGGTGCATATTTGAGGATACAGACGAATAATAACCCATCATCATGGAGTACTTGGATTCCATTTTGGTGTTTTTCTTATAATACGACAGTTAATACTGTTACCAAATATACACCTTATGAATTAGTGTTTGGAAGAATATGCAGATTACCAAGTAGTCTTCAAGGAGAAAGTGTTGAACCATTGTATAATTTTGATGATTATCCTTTAGAATTTAAGTACAGATTGCAAAGGGCACAAAATGATGCAAGGGAGAATTTAATAGCGAGTAAATTAGCTAGAAAACATTGTTATGATAAGAATCTTAATTCTGTAACCTATAAGGAAGGTGATTTAGTTTTGATTAAGAATGAAACTGGCAACAAATTGGAATGTATTTATAATGGACCTTTTGAAGTTGTAAAAGACGAGTCACCAAATGTTGTGATTAAGTATAAAAATAAAATAAATATAGTGCATAAGAATAGAACAAAATTGTATTGTAAGAATTAGAGTAATAGTTTGTAATGGGAAAAAAAAAACCTTGTAATTTAGTTTTTTTTTTTAATTTAAGAGGGGTGATGTGGTGTGATGTCAGCACGTCACGTACAGCACGTAGTATAATATGCTAAGGTAGAGAGTATGTGAATACGTGATTGTAGATTATCGACATAACATCACGTAGTAGCTATGTATATAATGTTGCTAATTAAAGGTGGAAGAGTAATCGACTCTTGGAGTAGTAACTAACATGTAGTTTACTTTGACCCCTCCATCCCCTCGCATCGCACTACTTCCTTCACGTTATTTGGGGATAAAAAGTATCTTATATCTTAAAGTTAGTAGTTACAGTGATCGATCGAATTTCAATAAGAACAGTCGCGTCGCGTCGCGTCGGTATAGCGCTGACGCAGCAGCCTACCGTTCGTTACCTCTAGCCGTGCGCGGTCGCCGCGATGACCCAGTTACCGAATTTATTGCACAACTATTTTATAAACAAAGTGTTAAGGTGAAGTTATTATTCTAATAATCATGGCTTCGTCATGCTCAATTAAAATTAAAACTGAAACGGAACAACTGTTGTATAAACATTATACCGAAGAAAAATTGGAACGCCAAAAGTTACAATGTTTGGTAAATGACCTCAAAAGTCAATTAGAACAACTTCAGCAGCAGCTGAAAAACATCCAGGAGCAAAAAACTGCAGACCTAGACAAGGAAAATGTCACTACCGAGAAGCCCATGCCAATCGAGTACGAGACAGACGAAGAGGAACTAGCAAAGGAAACAGAGTGGGTACGACAGAAGAGCAGAAAAAAAAGGAAATTGAACTCATCACCACTGTCCTCACCACCTCAACAAGGAGCCGATTCCAGCCAAAAACCTAAAGAAAATGTTAAAACAAAGAAACAGCCCACACCACCACCGATAGTTGTGGAAAATGTTAAAAACTACCAAGAGTTCTATGATCTTCTTTCAGCTAATCTAACGAAAGACTCGTTCATTACAAAAATGATGAATGGAGAAAAAGTTAAAATTAACTCCCATAATGATGACTCATACAGATCCATCACCAAGTTATTGTTACAGAATAACTGCTTGTGGTACTCGTATGAGAATAAACAAGACAGACCGATTAGGGTGATGGCAAAAAACCTTCATTCTTCCTGCCTGCCAAATAGAATAGTTGAAGATCTGACAACTCAAGGATATAAAATAGAAGATGCGGTCAACAAACTGAGTTGGAAGAGCAAAGAGCCCCTCAGTATGTTTATGCTCTCATTCCAAAAAGATGAAGACATTAAGAAAATCTACGGAATCAAATCCATACTGGGCTGTAAAGTGGATATACAGCCGTTAAAAACATCGAAGTTAATTCCACAATGCAAAAGGTGTCAAGCATATGGCCACACTCAGAAATACTGTTCCAAAGAACCCCGGTGTGTGAAGTGTACAGGCAAGCACCTAACCAGAGACTGCAATAAACCAGCAGAAGCAAAGCCAAAATGTGTTCACTGTGGTGAGCCCCACCCGGCTAACTATAGAGGATGCATAGTAGCTAAAGAGCTACAAAATATTAAAGATAAAAATACCAGAAAAAATGTGCCGATACCAAACTCTCAAGGTCCAAGTACAAACAGAGACAAAATACCTAGTGTCACCAACCTTGCTAATAAAAGTGTTTCGTATGCACAAATGACAAAAGGAGTCCAATCGTTGCCACAGTCACATATGAAACCAATGAGCCCTAACATGGATGAAAAGATTAACACAATCATAAATCTTTTAACTACGTTCGACGAAAGGCTGAAAAAACTTGAAAGTAGCACTAAAGCAGCTACCAAACAAAAAAGCAATATCCATGGCTAATTTATTAAAAATTATGGCATGGAATGCAAATGGACTGCTGAAACATCAGAATGAACTTACGGCAGTCCTAAATATGGAAAGTATTGATGTGTGCCTATATCAGAGTCACATTTCACTAAGGAATCTCATATTCAAATCAAAGGATATAACGTATACCATGCATTGCATCCCAATAACACACCAAGAGGTGGTAGTGCTGTCATTATAAAAGAGAATATTTTTCACTATGAAGAACTCAAATATGAAAAAGAAGAAATACAAGCAGTGGCTGTCTGCGTCAAAACGAAATACTGTCTTGTCACTATTTCAGCCATATACTGTCCACCTAGGTATTCACTAAAAGCAGATCAGTACAATAATTTTCTAAACCTTCTTGGAAACAGATTCATATTAGGTGGCGACTTTAATGCTAAAAATACATTTTGGGGATCTAGACTGACAACAACCAAAGGAAGAGAGCTACTGTGCGCAATTGAAGAAACACAATGCAAAACATTGTCAACAGGTAAGCCCACTTATTGGCCTACTGACACAAAAAAGATTCCCGATCTCATAGACTTTTTTATATATAAAAATGTATCGCCTAACCTTCTCCGCATTCAAGAAGGTTATGATATGAGCTCAGACCACTCACCTTTATTACTTACTCTAAGTGAGACTTTCTTGCTGAAAGAAACCTACCCGACACTGGTAAATAAGTACACTGATTGGGCAAGCTTTAAAATAGACTTGGACTCTGTAATAGATTTAAAAGTTCCACTAAAGAAACCAGAAGATCTGGATCGGGATATCAGTCATTTTATTACACAAATACAACAATGCGCCTGGAAAAACACGCCTACATTTAAGATCAAAAACAGACTTACATACTATCCAGCAGAAATCACAAAACTCATAAATGAAAAGAGGCGACAGAGACGAATATGGCAACAAACAAGATTTCCACAAGATAAAAGGATTCTGAACAACCTTACAAAACAGCTAAGTAGTGCAATTCAGAAATTCAAAAATGAATCAATGAGCAGTTATCTAAAACAACTAACTAGCTCTCGCACGACAGATTACTCTCTGTGGAAATCTACAAAAAATTTAAAAAAGCCAATTATGCATATTCCCCCTATCAAGGATACTAACGGGCGGTGGGCAATAAGCAACGAGCAAAAAGCTATTAGGTTTGCACAACATCTGGAACTAATTTTTACGCCAAATAAAGAACACCAAGACAGCGCTTTGTTAGATGAAACATCAAATAATGATGAGCAAGAAATCAAATTGGTAACACCTAGAGAAGTATACAACGAAATCAAGCGTCTTAGACTAAAGAAATCACCTGGCTACGATCTTATTACCGGAGAAGTTTTTAAGAACCTCCCACGTAAAGCCATCGTAAAACTTACGACTCTTATCAATGCAACGTTCAGGCTTAAGTCTGTACCTGACCTGTGGAAAGTTGCCGAAGTTATAATGATACCAAAGCCTGGTAAACCACCTCACGAAACGACATCATATAGGCCGATTTCGCTGCTACCGATCATGTCAAAATTATTTGAAAAACTTCTCTTGAAGCGGCTAAAACCCATCATAGAAGAAAGAAACTTGATCCCTGACTACCAATTTGGATTTAGGGAAAAACATTCGACAATAGATCAAGTACACAGGATTACCAACATTATAGAAAAGGCTTTAGAGGAAAACAAAGTTTGCTCAACGGTCTTCCTCGATGTAGCGCAAGCATTTGATAAGGTATGGCACAAAGGCCTCATTAACAAACTACGAAATATGCTCCCTAAACAGTTTGCTGACATCTTAGAGTCTTACCTATCACAGCGTATGTTTAGAGTAAGACAAGAAGATGCACATTCGGAACTAAAACCGATAAAAGCTGGAGTACCGCAAGGAAGTGTCCTAGGTCCCGTCTTGTACTTATTGTACACTTGCGATATTCCTGAATTAGAGAACAATACCATTGCCACATTTGCAGACGACACAGCTATAATGGCTACAGGCGTCACTCAAGAAGAAGCAGTGAAAAAAGTTCAAACAGCCGTCAATATCATCTTTGACTGGACAAAAAAATGGCGTGTGAAACTTAATGAAACAAAATCTGTTCACATAGACTTCACAAACAAAATGCAAAATTATCATCCGATAAACATAAACGGTCATGTCATACCATACGAAAATACAGCCAAATACTTAGGCATGACATTAGACGCAAAGCTTCGCTGGAAAGCTCATGTTAAAAAGAAACGCGACGAGCTAGAGCTTCGCTACAAGTCGATGTACTGGCTGATAGGAAAACATTCTTCGCTGTCAGTACACAACAAAGTACTGTTGTACAAACAAGTCCTCATGCCTGTATGGACTTATGGTATTCAGCTTTGGGGCTGTACCAAACAAAGTAACATCAAAATTATACAGCGTTTTCAAAACAAAGTACTCAGAGGTATCGTTAATGCGCCCTGGTACATTCGAAATGACGACCTTCATCGGGACCTCAAAGTAAACCTCGTCATAGACATAATTAAAAAGAACGCCGAAGCTCATGAACGAAGGCTTCACCATCATGTGAACATCGAGGCTATCCAGCTCCTCGACCACACGGACATAGTGAGAAGGCTAAAAAGGACGAAACCTTTCGAGCTAATTTAGTGAAGTGTTAGTTTAATGTAGTGAAGTGAGTGCTACCCATAAAGAACACAAGAAAAAAGTGTCTTCCCCTTAATAGAGACAATAAGAAAAGTGTTAATGGACACATTCTTAGTAGTAGTCTCCCTAGCAAATTAAGTCAAAATAGAATTACTCATTAGCTTTAGTATTAAGCTAGATTGTATTTTTAATGATGTAACCGTATTAGGACACATTATTCAAAAAAAAAAAAAAAAAAAAAAAAAAAAAATATCTTAAAAAATAATATAAAAAATAATATTCTGCGATCTTTTACAAGGCCACCTCCACGCACAGTGAGGTTGAAGAGGCTGGGAAGATATGCTTCCTCAAATGGTATGGCGCACCAGCAAGACTGACCTCCCTCAATAAGTAGGTACCGATACCAGTGATTACCAGTACGCTGGTGAAAATTTGGAAAAAGTGTATATGAGATGTAGATAAAAGTTTTGATATCCTAACGGCTGTACAGATTTGGATAAAATTTAGTAAATTGATATAGTAGGAGTTGATTTAAGATATAAGATACATTTTATCCCCAGATAACGTGAAGGAAGTAGTATATAAAAGGTAGTGTTCAATTCAAGCAGATTTTTTCAATTTTCACTTTTCCGGAATGTGTAGTTCGAAAATAGCTAGGAATGTGAAAAAGTGTATAAGATAAAAGTTGTACATAATTTTATAAGCTTTCATTGCGTAGAAGACTTCTTATCTCCATGACGCACCGTTTAAAAGATATTAGCGAATAACTGAAAAATGGGAACTTTAACCCCCTCCCCCCACTCCGCCTCACCCCCTAGATGTCAGGACTTTTAGTATGTTAACTCTCTAAGCACCCTGAACAATTTTCTGAAGAAATTGCTTAGGGCCTGAATAGACTCGAGTGGGCTTATGAAGAAAAGAGTAGTGGACTGTATAACAATAGGTTTAATACCATAATTAACACATCAATTAGGTACAAAGAAATGCCCGTAGTGGCCCGAGTCGGTGAGCTGAGTGAGGGGAGCGCGCGGCGCCTCGCACGAGCCGAGGTTGGCCGCGCATACACGATGCGCCGACAGGGCCTAACTCACGCACTCTACAATCTCTTTGTTGGATGGACTACATTACGGTTTACGGAAACTTGCGCTTACTTTAGTAAAGTCGTATTTAAACGATAGATATCAGCAAGTACAAATAAATGGTGTCAACTCAAGCCGCCTTTTTACAAAACGTAGTTAAACCTGGTTTAACTTAGACTTGGTTTATCTCGCATGACGTCTCACTTCCCTAATATTCAAAAGAAAGTGACAGCATGCGAGATAAACCATGTCTAAGTTAAACCAGGTTTAACTACCTTTTGTAATAAGGCGTTATAGGTTTAAGAGTAAGAATGGGTGTCCCACAAGGTTCGACATTAGGTCCTTTACTCTTCTAAGTGTATATTAATGATCTATATTCTATCCCATTCATTTAAAAACAAACTACAAATGGTGTTGTTTGCTAACGATACTTGTTTAATATTAGTTAGGTTACCTTTCCGATGCACGTGCAGCGGCGCGTCGCTGTCGGAGGAGTCGTGCGTGCGGGGCGTGCGGGGCGTGCGCGGCGTGCGGCGCGCGTGCACGCGGCGCGACGTGGCCGCCAGGGGCTCCGAGTCTGAGCTGCCTGACTCGGCGTCCAGGTGAGACGTGCCGTTTACACGTTCCTCTGCCCATGCAGAATGGATTATTTAGATAATGGTGTCGTGCAGTCTGGGTGGAGAGGGAGAGGAAGGCCAAAGAAAAGATGGATTGTGTGAGGAATGATTAGGAACGAGAAAGGAGTTAATGCCGTTGTGACGCCTAACAGGCAAGAATGGGAAAAGAAAACGTATTGCGCCGACCCCAAATAATGGGATAAGGGCAGGAAAATGATGGTATCGTGCAGTCTGCGAGACTAAATGTAGTGTATCTGTTGACGAGTTATTGATGTCTAAAAAGGGCAACTATCGACATCGACCTGTCCACTTGATCTAGTAACTAACTGAAATCGGGGGCAAACTCCCGTGGACTTCGCCATTGCCTGTCCAAAACATCAGAGACGATATCAAAGTACTCACTATTGGCGGAGCGTCGCGTGGCACGTCTGGGGCGACGTTGTCTTCGTGCCGGCGTGCTGGTGAAGCGCGTCCACAGCGCCTCGAACAGAGCGGACAGACGCACCGTCATCGAGTAGATCTGTACAAAGTGACAACTCAAGTTTAGACTTGCAATATTCTAAAACACACCGTGTGTGCAAGGAGCTAAACTTCGTTACTTTTTGCAAACACCTTTTCCAATATTGTCATTTTTGACCCTATTGAGCGAGCGAAGCGAGCGAATAGACCCCGCTTCGTTGTGGTATGTAATATGATGTGCAAGCTTGCAGTAATAGCTTGCAAGTAGTTTACGTAGAATAGCAAATAAGTATTAAGTGTAAGCAGTCAATAAATGGATCCCACGACATACGGACGTTTCCTTATAAGCTCTGCCTAACTGGCCTAACCCTCAGCCCAATCCTACATCGTCTTTCTACCTTAATCGTTGGGCGCGGTCACTGATGAAATATGTTTTATTTTAGGCTTCTCGCAGCTCAATCTGAAGATCAAACAGAGCGGCTGTTATGAATACGTACCCGGCTGCGCTTGTTGGTGTTGTAGAGGCGGCTGTTAGCGAACACTAGACGCACGTCGGCCGCGAACTGGTCGGCGCTCGTGTAGCTGGGCATGCGCTCGCGCACCGTGCCCAGGTCCAGGGGCCGCGCCACCACCCGGCAGTAGTCCGGCGCCTGCGAGGGGGACACGGGCTGCCGGAACGGTGAGGCGTCGGCCGACGCCATCAGCTCCGTCAGCACGTGCGTGCACGACGCGCGCCACGACCCGCGCGCGCCGACCTGTGGAGAGAGCAAAGTGAATATAAAACGTCGAGAAAAGGTGCATAGTTTGGGTTAGTGGTTTCTTTTGGAGAAGAACCGGCATGAAACTCCAAGGTTAATTGCTCCGTGGCCTCGTGATGTGGGTGAGGCAGTAGTCTGTTACCTTGGCGGGCGCTCGCAGCGGCTCGTCGTCCTCGCTGTGGTAGGCTCTGGCCAGCGCGTGGTACTGCGCCAGCACGTCCGCATCCCGCCAGTGCGCGATGATGTACAGCAGCAGGTCGGTGACGAGACGCGCTTGTCGTACGATGGGCGAGTGCGCTTCGTTGAACTGCTCTGCGTTGCTGGCCAGGTAGCGCACGTCGAACTGTGCCGCGGCCGGCCGTCTGATACAAACATAAAAAAAAAATAAGGTAGTCTGTTCATATAAATAAGCAAGAGGGTGAGTCCTAAGACACTGCCCTGCGGAACTCCATAGGTGAGAAACTGTTCTTCACTTGTGTGATTATCGATTTTCACAACCTGAGAGCGGTTACTAAGGTAGCTTATAAAATTATGAAAAGGTAACCTCTCTTACCCCAATTTGAAACAATTTCGCGAGTAAATGAGGGACAGCGACAGTGTCAAATGCCTTCGAGAGGTCTAGATAAACCGCTATTATTTGATGCCTATGATTTCAATTCTTAGCAAAAGCCCTATTGTCATCTCTATAATAATATTCCACAATAAACACAGTTTTTAACAGACCGAAATACGAATTGATTTTGTTTGTTTCAATAAAAATAAACCATTATCGGTATCTCACCTACACCCTGTGTTGAGTTATCGTTTATTTAAATCTTACTTTTTAAATGCGAAAGTTTGTGTGGATAGATGGATGTTACTCTTTCACGCAAAATTTAAACGATACAGATGGTTTATAACCTGGATTAACATAAAGGACACTTTTTATCCCGGTAACAGGATACCGTGGGATACTAAACAACCTCTAACGGCCCGTTCACGACCTTGCCGCTGTAAAACGCTATGAGCGGCGTCTCGTGGCGTGCTTCAAACATTTTCATACATTTGACATTACCGCTCGCCGCCCCGCGCTTCGCTGCCGCTCACAGCGGCAAGGTCGTGAACGACGTAAGCGGGTATTAATAAGTACTAGATTTTGCCTGCAATTTCGTGCTCGTGGAATATAGCCTTTATTCTTCCTCGATAAATGGACTATTCAATACAAAAATAATTTGTCGATCCCAATCAGTAGTTCCTGAGAATAGCGCCACCAATAAAACAAACTCTTTAGCTTTAATAACAGAAAAATAGATGTAACTAACCTGTAAAAGAGATTGTCGAAGCGCGCCCGTATGGTATCCAAATCAATAGGATAAGGCACGACCCTGGCGTAGGCGGGGTACTGCTGCAGGTCGACGGGCGCCGCGAAGGGCTCCGCGGCCGCCAGCCCCATGACGGCCCCGATGTGTGTGGCGATGGTGCGGCACGCGGCGCGGGGCCACTCGGCGGGCTCGGGGGGCGGCGACGACGAGGGGGAGATCGGCTCCAGGTCCCAGGGGGATAGACGCTCCACCTGGAGATCGTACATACATCGAGTATTACCTATGGGAACCGATGTAGCAACCCATCGTTGCAACGTTTAGGCCTAAACCTGCGTTAAGAGGTGACCGAATTATTTTATTTACGACGTGTCGGTAGTTCAATTTTACTGGTGTTCTTGTATGGAAAGAATTCTTTCTTGTTTCCTTGATTATCTCAGAGTCTGTTTCTATCATATTTATTGACTGAAATTTTGCATAGTTCCAGGCTTTATCTTTATGTAGTTGCTGCCAGTTAAGATGTCACTATCAGACATTGCCCTTTCCCTAATGTTTTCGTACGAACTAAAACAAATGAACCATGTATCATTTTTCATTAGAAAAAATGTTTAAGATCACGATAGATGACGATTCAAGACATCAACAGGCTTATTTTTGGATTTCAAAATTAAGAACTTTAAAGTTTCATAAGAGTTGATGGGTCAATGACCGCTATTGACATTTCAGCAAGTATAGTAGAGTTGTGGTGCAGAGCTACAATACCGTACATACCTCGGAGTTGTCCCAGCGCACTCTGAGCGACAGGAAGTGCGCGGCGGCGGCACGAGCCCACGCCGCGGCCGCGTCGCCCGTCAGACCCTCTGCTGACGCGCTGTATGTTTATAGTAGAGTTGTGTACATACCTCGGAGTTGTCCCAGCGCACTCTGAGCGACAGGAAGTGCGCGGCGGCGGCACGAGCCCACGCCGCGGCCGCGTCGCCCGTCAGACCCTCTGCTGACGCGCTGTATGTTTATAGTAGAGTTGTGTACATACCTCGGAGTTGTCCCAGCGCACTCTGAGCGACAGGAAGTGCGCGGCGGCGGCACGAGCCCACGCCGCGGCCGCGTCGCCCGTCAGACCCTCTGCTGACGCGCTGTATGTTTATAGTAGAGTTGTGTACATACCTCGGAGTTGTCCCAGCGCACTCTGAGCGACAGGAAGTGCGCGGCGGCGGCACGAGCCCACGCCGCGGCCGCGTCGCCCGTCAGACCCTCTGCTGACGCGCTGTATGTTTATAGTAGAGTTGTGTACATACCTCGGAGTTGTCCCAGCGCACTCTGAGCGACAGGAAGTGCGCGGCGGCGGCACGAGCCCACGCCGCGGCCGCGTCGCCCGTCAGACCCTCTGCTGACGCGCTGTATGTTTATAGTAGAGTTGTGTACATACCTCGGAGTTGTCCCAGCGCACTCTGAGCGACAGGAAGTGCGCGGCGGCGGCACGAGCCCACGCCGCGGCCGCGTCGCCCGTCAGACCCTCTGCTGACGCGCTGTATGTTTATAGTAGAGTTGTGTACATACCTCGGAGTTGTCCCAGCGCACTCTGAGCGACAGGAAGTGCGCGGCGGCGGCACGAGCCCACGCCGCGGCCGCGTCGCCCGTCAGACCCTCTGCTGACGCGCTGTATGTTTATAGTAGAGTTGTGTACATACCTCGGAGTTGTCCCAGCGCACTCTGAGCGACAGGAAGTGCGCGGCGGCGGCACGAGCCCACGCCGCGGCCGCGTCGCCCGTCAGACCCTCTGCTGACGCGCTGTATGTTTATAGTAGAGTTGTGTACATACCTCGGAGTTGTCCCAGCGCACTCTGAGCGACAGGAAGTGCGCGGCGGCGGCACGAGCCCACGCCGCGGCCGCGTCGCCCGTCAGACCCTCTGCTGACGCGCTGTATGTTTATAGTAGAGTTGTGTACATACCTCGGAGTTGTCCCAGCGCACTCTGAGCGACAGGAAGTGCGCGGCGGCGGCACGAGCCCACGCCGCGGCCGCGTCGCCCGTCAGACCCTCTGCTGACGCGCTGTATGTTTATAGTAGAGTTGTGTACATACCTCGGAGTTGTCCCAGCGCACTCTGAGCGACAGGAAGTGCGCGGCGGCGGCACGAGCCCACGCCGCGGCCGCGTCGCCCGTCAGACCCTCTGCTGACGCGCTGTATGTTTATAGTAGAGTTGTGTACATACCTCGGAGTTGTCCCAGCGCACTCTGAGCGACAGGAAGTGCGCGGCGGCGGCACGAGCCCACGCCGCGGCCGCGTCGCCCGTCAGACCCTCTGCTGACGCGCTGTATGTTTATAGTAGAGTTGTGTACATACCTCGGAGTTGTCCCAGCGCACTCTGAGCGACAGGAAGTGCGCGGCGGCGGCACGAGCCCACGCCGCGGCCGCGTCGCCCGTCAGACCCTCTGCTGACGCGCTGTATGTTTATAGTAGAGTTGTGTACATACCTCGGAGTTGTCCCAGCGCACTCTGAGCGACAGGAAGTGCGCGGCGGCGGCACGAGCCCACGCCGCGGCCGCGTCGCCCGTCAGACCCTCTGCTGACGCGCTGTATGTTTATAGTAGAGTTGTGTACATACCTCGGAGTTGTCCCAGCGCACTCTGAGCGACAGGAAGTGCGCGGCGGCGGCACGAGCCCACGCCGCGGCCGCGTCGCCCGTCAGACCCTCTGCTGACGCGCTGTATGTTTATAGTAGAGTTGTGTACATACCTCGGAGTTGTCCCAGCGCACTCTGAGCGACAGGAAGTGCGCGGCGGCGGCACGAGCCCACGCCGCGGCCGCGTCGCCCGTCAGACCCTCTGCTGACGCACTGTCCGCTGCTGACGCGTTACCACCTGAGGGGGACGGCATTAGCATACATTTGGAATTTACAACCGAGCCGCAGGTGAAGTTGTGGTGAAACCCTTTCAAAATAATTAAATAATCAGGAAACTGATTTAATTTGTTTTGCTTTTGCCAGGTTGAAAATGTAGCAAAGGTGAAGGTGAGATGATGAAGTCGTTCAACAGCCTTATGAAAAATATAAAATTCCATTATTTTTACACGACCGCCCCAAAAAAAAGAGTTGTTTTTGAATTACGAACACAAACAAACAAATGTTAATTTGTTCGTATAATGTGTAAAGAATCTGTACCTAAAATGAGTCTACATGCACTCGGTAAAAAATCTGTACAGAAACGAAAACGCGCCGATCCGGTGAGAAAGGCACCTAAAGGAACAAAGTCTGCACCTTCTAGATGGAGTATGATGAGTGTACTCACTGGTGTTCTCCAGCACCTGCCCAGTCCACCAGCAGTCGTCGATCATGCACCGGAAGCGGTCCCCGGCCCCCCAGCGGCGCAGCACGGCGGCGTCGTACTGCGCGCGCAGCACCAGGAAGTCGATGACGTCGGGCATGTCGTGGTAGCGCACGGTGAGCGCGCGCGAGCCCAGCGCGCTGGCCAGGCGCAGGCACGCCACGCGCGGCGGCTTGATCACGTACTTGATGCCGACCACCTTCACCAGCTCGCACTCCTGGAATACACAGCGGGTTAAAGTCGTCTGCAAGACGTAGTCAAGTGCTACGGGAGCGTAGCCATGTGCTACAGCAGCGTAGCCAAATTCTACGGAAATGTAGACAAGAGCTACGGAGGCGTAGCCAAGTGCTACGGAACTGTAGCCAGGTGCTACAGAAGCGTAGCCAGGTGCTACAGAAGCGTAGCCAGGTGCTACGGAAGTGTAAACAAGTGCTACGGAAGCGTAGCCAAATAATAATATAATAATATTCCACAACTATCACACAACGCCATCTAGTCCCAAGCTAAGCAGAGCTTGTGCTATGGGTACTAGACAACTGATAAACATACTTATATATTTCTAAATACATACATATTATAGATAAATTACACCCAGACACAGAACAAATGATCGTGCTCATCACACAAACATTTGTCCTGGGTGGGAATCGAACCCACGACCTCCGGCATAGCAGTTAGGGTCACTAACCACTAGACCAACAGGCCAGTCCAAATGTTACGAAAGTGTAGCCATATGCTACGGAAGTGTAGCCATATACTTGGGAACAGTAGTCAAATGCTACGGAAGGGTAGCCATGTGATAAGGAAGCGTAGCCAAGGGTTACGGAAGTGTAGTCCAGTGCTACGAAAGCATAGACAAGTGCTACGGAAGCGTAGACAAGTGCTACGGAAGCGTTGCCAAGTAGTACAGAAGCGTAGCCTCGGAAACGTAGCCAAGTGTAACGGACGCGTAGCCAAGAACTACGGAAGTGTAGTCAAGAGCTACGGAAGCGTAGCCAAATGCTACGGAAGTGTAGCCAAGAACTACGGAAGTGTAGCCAAGTGCTACAGAAGCGTAGCCTAGTGCTACGGAAGCGTAACTCAGTGCTACGGAAGCGTAGCCAAGTGCAACTCAAAGAAACAATTTAACTGTCTTGGATCTTGCCAAGAAATTTATCAGATAAGAAGAGCAGCAGAGAAGTAGGAAAAATATAATTTCAGCAGTATAAAACAAGGTCTAGACGTGTTACTTACATAGACATGCGTCCTCTCCCACGGCTTGTCGCGCGGATTTACTTTGTACACGTCCTTCTCAGACACCGCCTCGAAGTACCGCTGGTGACCCTACAACACATAACACGGTTTAGATCAGCTAACATCACGTCAGTTATGTACGAACGGTAAGGTAGAGGTTTACTTTTTAGGTATATGGAAACTACTTGTGGAAACTTGTAATTGGCTATAATGTTGTTATAAACCTATCTACTATGTCTACCTAGCTGTAAGTTTTCCAAAAATAATAAAATAAAATAAAATAAAATATCCACATTTCACCAGTTGGCTTTATTCGATTGTTAAAAATACACGAAAATGTTATGTTATTTCAAAGAACTAACAAAAATAACCCAATGTGTGAAAAAAGTAATAAAATCGATAGAAAAATGGAGTAGCTACATGCTTTAGAAGTTTTTGTAGGGAGCATTTTCTATCCCTGTCGCGCGAACGACCATTTGTATTACATAACTATGGCGGTATGACATATGACAATAGGGGATCGGACTGGGTCAAAATAATATGATTCTGTTTAGTCCGTAAGTTAGATTATCGAAAAATATTGAATACGTGTTTTTTGTTTTATGAAATCAATAAAAAATGACGAAGATAAAACGCGTCAAAGATCTTGGAGTGGGGCTTGAAACGTCACTTGTGTCGTCAAAATGTACTATCATATGACGTCACACGAGTTTTCGAAGCACTGTATCGTCTTCATTTTAAGTTTACGTGAAAAAAGAAAAAATACGTGTCCAATAATTTTTGGAATTTCTGACGGACTAATTAGTTTTTTTTTGTCCGATCCCCTATTTCGTAGATTTTTAACAGTTGCAGTAGTTAAATAGCCAGTTACTAATTGAAGTCAAATTTTAGTCCCAGGACCTCCTATACCAGGGATGGCGAACCAATGGCACGCGTGCCATTGATGGCACGTTGTAGAATATTTTAGGCACGCCACCGAATTTTTAACCATATTTTTAACTATGCCTACGAGTCATTAATTTCAAATATGTATAACATAAGATTCGATTAGAAACTGTTTGGTAGAAGGAGTCTAGTCTAAGATGCAATCTTACTTTAATTTGAATTACGCGTAGAATTCAAACATTTATAACGACATAAGTACTTAGAGTTTTTTCTTTTTGGCAGCAAAGAAAGAGCTTTTAGTTGAAAATATTTAGTTTAATTATCTACCTACAAAGACTAAGCAAAATTATTTGACGGCACGTGTAAGGTCTCAATTTTTTTTTTTAGAAAAAATGGCACGTTGATCCATAAAGGTTCGCCATCCCTGTCCTATCTACACTAATATTATAAAGAGGAAAGATTTGTACCTATTTTTGTATGTTTGTAATGAATAGGCTCAAAAAGTACTGGGCCGATTTCAAAAATTCTTTCACCCTTGGAAAGCTACATTCACCCTGAGTAACATAGGCTACTTTTTATCCCTGTATTCCCACGGGAACGGGATCTACGCGGGTGAAACCGCGGGACGTCCGGTAGTACACCATACGTAGGTCGCTGGGTAATCCGGCTCGAAGGACCATTTTATGTGGCAGTCGCTGGTAATAAAACCACATAAATTGGAAGTATATAGTGGACTGTATTTAAAATTATGCACAAGGTACAATAAATAAAGACAAAGTGTTACACCGGCAGGTTGTGAACGATGAATGATCTTGTTTCATTCCCATGAACGGAACGAGTGAATTATTCTTAAGTTTGCTTCATACAGCAGTCACTACTAAAATAACCTGGTATAATGATATTGATTTAATAGAAATACTCACAAGTCTAAAGTACAGACACTGGTCTCCCATCTGCGGGTGGTAGGGCGCCTTGCGCGGAGCCACGGCCGTCAGCCACTCGCCCGGCCGGTACGCGTCCGGCAGCTCGGGGGCGGGGGCGGGGCCGGGCTCGGGGGCGGGGTCGGGCTCGGGGTCGGCCCCAGGGGAGGGCGGCGCGGGGCGGGGCGGCGCGCGCTTGGCCGTCACCGTGCTGGGGCTGTAACTGGACAAGTGCGCAACTAATGGACCGGCGATACAGCGTACTATATACTATTGACTTCTTCTTTCCAGCTAAACACTAGGAAGTGTCGATGGGTGGGCGTTTTTGGGGGACTGTCTTATAAAAATGTAAATACAGTGAAACCTGGTTAAATGTGTCTCAGATATCCAAATCCGTCTCATGTCTCAGTATGAGTTCCAGTTATAGAGGTTTCTCACTTATCCAAGTCCCAGTTAACCAAGTTTCACTGTAGTAAAGTAGTAAAGTAAAGGTAATTTTGACCTTCGAAAAGTGCTGATTTTCAACCTAGTTTGAATAAATGAAATTTTGATTTTGATTTTTTTTAAAATTTTGAGTACGCAACGACTATATAGTGTGTGAATATGCAAGTTGAAGTAGCAATGGGCAGGCCACGTCGCTCGAAGAACCGACAACCGATGAGGTAGGAAGGTTCTCTCATGGCGACCACAAACCGGAAGACGCAGCGTTGGTAGGCCTCCCACCAGGTGGACCGACGACATCGTGAGAGTCGCCCGCAACCACCGGATGCAAACGGCAGGCCGTTCTGTATGGCGTTCTATGGGGAGGCCTTTGTCCAGCAGTGGACGTGTTATGGCTGACGATGGATAGTGTGACCCATACGTACCGGTTGGTGGGCACGGGCCGGCGCCGCGCGCGAGCTGGTGGCGCCAGCGCGGCGCCTGCCTCCCAGTCCGAGTACGCTGATGATGACGAGCTGCGGACACAAGAGGGGGGTTAGTGTCATTGACTTATATATTACTGCGTAAGGACTGGGCGGACCGCATGATAAAATGACGCCTCGAATTTGGTCCCAAATAGGTCTTGACTAAACCGAAGTTTAAAAGAAAATGAAAATTATAAATTAAAATTTAACATTTTTTTATTAACATTTTAATGAAAGCTTTATTAAATTTCTTTATACCTCGATAATACCACGCCACGCCGCTCATACAAGGTTACGTTTACGAGCAGCCTGATTAGTTCTTATAGATGACGTTAGTGTTTCTCTGTAAGGGGAACGCATCGAGCAAAATGTTCGGACGACCGTATCTTTAGTTTTTATATCAATCGTTAGTGTACTGCTCACTGATATAAGACGCTGGCAGTGTGTCGGGTGATCGGGTTATAGCTTGGAGTCCATGAGAAGAAAAAATAACAATATCTACCGTGCTTTTTATTAATAAAGTTAGAAAATCAAAATGTAAATAGGTATCCGTTATATGAATTCATATAACATTTTCGTATTCGTCAATATGAACGCTATAGACATCAATAAGATTTGTATAAATTCCTTACATAATAGGGTAGAAGTTGCCAAAGAAAAACTGATTTCGAAAAAATATTGGACACTTATTTTTTTTTCTTTTATCACGTAAACACATAATGAAGACAATACAGTACTTCGAAAACTCGTGTGACGTCAGATTAGATCAGTTCATTTTTTTACCTAAAAGTGACGTCACAAGCCCCCACTCATGATCTTTGACATGTTTTATCTTCGTAAATTAAAAAAAACACATGTCCAATATTTTTCGATAATCTAACTGACGAACTAAATATAATCATATTTTTTTTAGTTAGGAAACATACAAAATGAAAGTGTCGGGTCATTGGGACCCGACACACAGACGTATGTTCGCTACTGAAAAGAAAGAAAGAAAGAAAAAATATTTATTGTCGCAGAAAAATGCACCAACCTGTCGCTCTTACTCTTACTCCTGCACGAGTGTTGCGAGCTGCCGTGAACCACAACCACACCATTAGTTATACGTTACTAATACAAGTATATAGAACATGAGCGTTAGTATTAAGTAGTTAGGTATATAAGGTCCCATTAAAATAGGTGGACAAATTTTAACACAGCGTTCAGTAGGTCTAACCAAACATATCTAAACAAAATAAACTGATTTTTTTTAACTTGAAATAATAAATTGCCAGCACTCTAGAACAAACTCATCCTCTATGTGTAGGTATTTAAATGCGTTTTTTTAATTATTTTTTTACCATCGTCCTTATTTTGGTGGTCTGAATGATTTCTGAAATTTTGTCCACCTATTTTAATAGGACCTTATATAGGGTGACTATTAGAGATGTAACGGATATCCGGTAACTATCCGGTATCCGGCCTTGTTTTCACTATCCGGCCGAATACCGGATAGTAAAATTAAAAAAAAATATTGCCATTTAAATCAAAATATTGCCATATTGGCGATCGTGTTTTTGGTGATGACATTTCTTGTTAATCTATCAGAATTCAAACATAAACACACGACGACAAGTGATAAACAATGAAATAAACAACAAACGAACTGAGAAACAAACACAAACTGACACGCGCGATAACACTCGAACGCCCCCGAGTCGACCCGATCTCCGCTTACGTGCGACCCGAATGCGCCTGAATATTTCCGATCTCGTTCACCGCGCCAATATTCAAATCAAACTGATCGCGTCAACGCAATAAAGGGCCGAATATCCGGCGCTCCGGCCTAGTAGCTTGCCGAATATCCGGTATCCGGCCAAACTACTATCCGTTTCATCTCTAGTGACTATCAATTACTTAATGTTGAGTATGAATGCAGACGGCTAGAGTAAAGGAAGACCAAAGAAACGATGAATGAACTGTGTGAAGGATGATATGGCTAGAAAGTTAGTGACTGTTGAGGTGACGAGAAAGAAGTATGGCAGAAGAAGACATGTTGCGCAGACTACTAATAAATAGGGGATCGGACTGGGTCAAAATAATATGATTCTGTTTAGTCCGTAAGTTAGATTATCGAAAAATATTGAATACCTGTTTTTTGTTTTAACAAATCAATAAAAAATGACGAAGATAAAACGCGTCAAAGATCATGGAGTAGGGCTTGAAACGTCACTTGTAGGTACAAAATGTACTATCATATACACGAAGCACTGTATCGTCTTCATTTTTTGTTTACGTGAAAAAAGAAAAAATACGTGTCCAATATTTTTTGGAAATCTATCTGACGGACTAATTAGTTTTTTTTTACCGATCCCCTATTGGCATAAGGCCAAGGGAATGATGATGACTTAAACACGTGATTAAACTCATGTTATCAAACAACTTTTACTTTGGAATCAAACCTGAAATCGCGAAAAAACTGTCAGCTGTTCAGTACATATTGACCAGTTAGGCAAACATAAATTGGTCACTAATTACCAGTCACGCTATTTAAGGTCCCATTACAATAGATGGACAAACATTTAGAAATAATTCAGACCACGGAAATAAGGACAATGGTAAATTAAAGAAAAACGCATTAGATACAGAAAAAAATGCTAAGGGGATGTCGCGAATGGATACAATAATAAATGAGTACATAAGAGAAAGTGGCCCCCGATGACTGAATAATTGTATGATATGGACATGTGATGAGAAAGACCAATGAATAACGATTGACGACACGGTTGGCGCAGTGGCTCAAGCAATGGACTGCTGCGCTGCGTGTCGCGGGTTCGATCCCCGCACGGAACAAATATTTGTATGATCTACAGATAGTTGTTTCGGGTCTGGGTATTTGTGTATGTGAGTTTAAATGTTTGTGAACGCACCCACGATACTGGAGAAATTCCTAGTGAAGGGCAACATTTAAAAAAAAAAAAAAAAGAAAAAAAAAAGAAAAGGAATAAACTAAAAACAATAGATACTGAATGAATGTATAAATTTTTGAAATTGTAAAGAAGATCAATGAAACAATAGATATACTATGATCATTACGTGACATGACAAGAAACGAGGTGTTTGATGACAACACGAGTAATGGCCAAGTATAGAACTGCCGGTCACAAATAAAAATTGGTTGCATTTAACATTATATCACAGTTGTATGGCAATGTTGTTAATAGCAAGTTTTGCAAATAGATTTGGGATGGTTTGTAGATGTCACCGTAAACTTGTCAATACCGTTATATTATAATCTAACTCGCGAGATTAAAAACTGTCGAAAGATTGAAACCGTAATGTACTGTATACAAATTAACGCATTATTTTTCAGTAAATTATAATTTATCGACGTGAAATTGTCAAAATTTTACAATTTACGGTTACATAGACATTCAATATTCTTGGCAAGCAGTAAGTAGCTAGAACATACCTGGTATCAGTATCGCTGAGCTCCAAACTGGAGTTCCTGGACTCAGGCGTGGAGCGATTCTGTCTCGCCACACGTTGCACCCACTCGTCACTTGTGTCACTGCATGATGCTGACTCCGGCGATGGTGGCTCGGGGCGCAGGCGGGCCCGCTCTGCACCCCTCGACCGCTCTGTGGGGCCCCGCGCCCGCTCGGCCGGGCCCCGCGCGCGGTCCGCCGGGCCCCGCGGCCGCCGCCCGGCCCGTCGGCGCGGGCCCCCGGTCCCCTCGGTTGCAGTACTGATCATGACCGGACGGCGTCGCATCTCACGTCGGTACCAGCTTTGTTCTAGTGCGTTCAGTTCTGCGCTGTAATAGGAATGCTGATCAGTGAATGTTTGTGTTGCGTATTGCGACTAAAACACATTCTCGACGACGCTGATGTTGGTGATGGGATAAAAAATGAAGATGGCGGCTGCAAAAATGTTACCATGTCTTGTGTACCGCACTCCCTCCCCGCGCTACATGTACGTACCATGTCTTGTGTATGTGCTCTCTAGCGGCTGGCGCGAGCGGCTTGACTCGGGCGCGCTCGCTGTAAGGCACCAGCAGCGGGTCGCCGCGCTGCCACGAGCCCGCAGTGTACCGCACTCCCTCCCCGCGCTACATGTACGTACCATGTCTTGTGTATGTGCTCTCTAGCGGCTGGCGCGAGCGGCTTGACTCGGGCGCGCTCGCTGTAAGGCACCAGCAGCGGGTCGCCGCGCTGCCACGAGCCCGCAGTGTACCGCACTCCCTCCCCGCGCTACATGTACGTACCATGTCTTGTGTATGTGCTCTCTAGCGGCTGGCGCGAGCGGCTTGACTCGGGCGCGCTCGCTGTAAGGCACCAGCAGCGGGTCGCCGCGCTGCCACGAGCCCGCAGTGTACCGCACTCCCTCCCCGCGCTACATGTACGTACCATGTCTTGTGTATGTGCTCTCTAGCGGCTGGCGCGAGCGGCTTGACTCGGGCGCGCTCGCTGTAAGGCACCAGCAGCGGGTCGCCGCGCTGCCACGAGCCCGCAGTGTACCGCACTCCCTCCCCGCGCTACATGTACGTACCATGTCTTGTGTATGTGCTCTCTAGCGGCTGGCGCGAGCGGCTTGACTCGGGCGCGCTCGCTGTAAGGCACCAGCAGCGGGTCGCCGCGCTGCCACGAGCCCGCAGTGTACCGCACTCCCTCCCCGCGCTACATGTACGTACCATGTCTTGTGTATGTGCTCTCTAGCGGCTGGCGCGAGCGGCTTGACTCGGGCGCGCTCGCTGTAAGGCACCAGCAGCGGGTCGCCGCGCTGCCACGAGCCCGCAGTGTACCGCACTCCCTCCCCGCGCTACATGTACGTACCATGTCTTGTGTATGTGCTCTCTAGCGGCTGGCGCGAGCGGCTTGACTCGGGCGCGCTCGCTGTAAGGCACCAGCAGCGGGTCGCCGCGCTGCCACGAGCCCGCAGTGTACCGCACTCCCTCCCCGCGCTACATGTACGTACCATGTCTTGTGTATGTGCTCTCTAGCGGCTGGCGCGAGCGGCTTGACTCGGGCGCGCTCGCTGTAAGGCACCAGCAGCGGGTCGCCGCGCTGCCACGAGCCCGCAGTGTACCGCACTCCCTCCCCGCGCTACATGTACGTACCATGTCTTGTGTATGTGCTCTCTAGCGGCTGGCGCGAGCGGCTTGACTCGGGCGCGCTCGCTGTAAGGCACCAGCAGCGGGTCGCCGCGCTGCCACGAGCCCGCAGTGTACCGCACTCCCTCCCCGCGCTACATGTACGTACCATGTCTTGTGTATGTGCTCTCTAGCGGCTGGCGCGAGCGGCTTGACTCGGGCGCGCTCGCTGTAAGGCACCAGCAGCGGGTCGCCGCGCTGCCACGAGCCCGCAGTGTACCGCACTCCCTCCCCGCGCTACATGTACGTACCATGTCTTGTGTATGTGCTCTCTAGCGGCTGGCGCGAGCGGCTTGACTCGGGCGCGCTCGCTGTAAGGCACCAGCAGCGGGTCGCCGCGCTGCCACGAGCCCGCAGTGTACCGCACTCCCTCCCCGCGCTACATGTACGTACCATGTCTTGTGTATGTGCTCTCTAGCGGCTGGCGCGAGCGGCTTGACTCGGGCGCGCTCGCTGTAAGGCACCAGCAGCGGGTCGCCGCGCTGCCACGAGCCCGCAGTGTACCGCACTCCCTCCCCGCGCTACATGTACGTACCATGTCTTGTGTATGTGCTCTCTAGCGGCTGGCGCGAGCGGCTTGACTCGGGCGCGCTCGCTGTAAGGCACCAGCAGCGGGTCGCCGCGCTGCCACGAGCCCGCAGTGTACCGCACTCCCTCCCCGCGCTACATGTACGTACCATGTCTTGTGTATGTGCTCTCTAGCGGCTGGCGCGAGCGGCTTGACTCGGGCGCGCTCGCTGTAAGGCACCAGCAGCGGGTCGCCGCGCTGCCACGAGCCCGCAGTGTACCGCACTCCCTCCCCGCGCTACATGTACGTACCATGTCTTGTGTATGTGCTCTCTAGCGGCTGGCGCGAGCGGCTTGACTCGGGCGCGCTCGCTGTAAGGCACCAGCAGCGGGTCGCCGCGCTGCCACGAGCCCGCAGTGTACCGCACTCCCTCCCCGCGCTACATGTACGTACCATGTCTTGTGTATGTGCTCTCTAGCGGCTGGCGCGAGCGGCTTGACTCGGGCGCGCTCGCTGTAAGGCACCAGCAGCGGGTCGCCGCGCTGCCACGAGCCCGCAGTGTACCGCACTCCCTCCCCGCGCTACATGTACGTACCATGTCTTGTGTATGTGCTCTCTAGCGGCTGGCGCGAGCGGCTTGACTCGGGCGCGCTCGCTGTAAGGCACCAGCAGCGGGTCGCCGCGCTGCCACGAGCCCGCAGTGTACCGCACTCCCTCCCCGCGCCACACCCCGCGAGGCGACCTGCCGCCCGCCACCGCCAGCGCCTCTATCATGGCGTCGATGCGGGAGCGCGGCGCGTCGGCGGCCGGTATGAGCTGCGCCAGCGCCAGGTTCTCGCGGCCCGGCACCAGGCGCTGGTACTCGGGCGCGTGCGGCGCTCCCTCCACGTCCACCAGGAAGGGCGGCGGCAGCAGGTGCGGCGGCGTGTCGGTCTGCTCGTCGTGCGCGCCGCCCGCCCCGTCCAGCACCACGGGCCGGTAGTCCGTGTGGAAGAACAGCTCGGGCGGCAGCGCGCCGAACAGCCGGTGGCCGCGGCCCAGCCCCAGCAGCAGCAGGTGTCCGTGCGAGTCTGTGGCGGCCACTGTGCTGCCCGAGCCCCACTTGGCGTCGAAGATGGCGCCGTCGCCGTGACCTGCCGGCAGATTGTGACACATTACATACAGAAGGAACATCGAACTCGAAAATGACATGGAATATTATTTTCGTGAGGTTTTGTTATTGGCTTTCTAGTGGTTATGGTGTCGATTTTTGTTTGTTTTTATTACCTGTAAATCAAAAACGTGAAAAATATTTTTTTTCCACATATGAACGACGCGAACGGCAAGCGCCTGACAAGTTGAATGAACTCTGTAGCTAGACAGGAAGTGAGTACGTACCATCGATCCTGTTGTGGAAGCTGGCGAGCGGCTGGTCGTGCATGGCGTCCCACACGAGCAGCTGTCCGTCGTGTCCGGCGGACAGGAACACGCCGCGCAGGAAGGGGTGCGGCTCCAGCACGTAGGCCTCGTCCCGGTGTCCGCGCAGTGTCCGCACGGGCACGGCCCGCAGCGCGCACCACACGCGGACAGTGCAGTCGGACGCGGCCGTCAGCACGAACGCGTCGCTCGCGTCCCAGCACACCATCGTCATCTGGGGGGAATGGGCACTTCATATAGTGTCCTGGTGCTTTATTTACTACTAGCTTTTGCCAGCGGCTTCGCCCGCGTGAAAATGACGATTTTCCATACAAATTTTCATCCCCTATTTAACTCCCTTAGGGTTGAATTTAGAAAAATCCTTCCTTATTGCTTGTCTACATTATAAAGGGAACCTCTGTGCAAAATTTCAGCTTTCTAGGTTCAAGGGTTTGGGCTGGGCGTTGATGAGTCAGTCAGCCAGTCAGGACTTCTCTTTTTATTATTTATATATGTCGCAGGGATATGATAAAAAAAGGGATTTGATCAAACCACGGAGGAAGATAAAATAACAACACGGTTTTATCATTTCCCTAAACAAATCTAGTGAATTGAACAAATCCCAGTAGTACTCCGTGACGCGCGCTCGCTTCGCTCGCATATTATATAACACTAATATCTTCTGTCCCTAAAGTGCCGGGCCTCCGCCGGCCTCCTTCGTCGGCCTACGGCCCGGTGCCCATGCCGCCCTTATCATAAACCCAAACTAGTTCAGGTTTTTGATCAAAAATCTGAACTAGTCTGGATTGTTACAGGTTTTTGATGAAATTGAGTTTACAATGTGTCATCTTCCGGTTTTTGATGAAAAACCTAGGTTTTTGATCAAAAACCTAATTTTATGAAAAACCCGCGACATATAGATAGATAGATAGGAACTGATGGACGTTGAACTTATCAGTTCAAACCCAAGACACGCGCCTTTGTTTTTTCGCAGTATTGTATAATTATCACTTCATTCGGTAAAGGAAAACATCGTGAGGAAACCAGCATAAAAATACAAAAAACTAAAAAACGTAACTAGCTAAAATATAAATAATTAATAACTAGCCCAGTGCGAGTTGGACTGGCACACCGAGAGTTTCATACTAACTTTTTTTTTATTAAACTACATATTTCTGGTTTTCAAATATTTTCCTGTCAAAATCAAAATTCATATATTCAAAATAGGCTGATAATTATAATCTGTACATTTCAAACATCTAATTTTTCAAGCGATAGTCCCTCAAAACGCTTCCTAATATTTTATCTGGGCAGAAGAAGTCCCCAGCAAAACATCTGTTAGGTTAGAAAAACCAGATTCATTAAAACTAGGTTACCTTGAGTTTCTTTCCGTCTTGTTGCGTACTCTGTGGCTGCAACAGCACGTGTCTCCACTGTGTTGCGTGTAGGGTCCATAGTGCAGCGCTGCCGTCCTGACAATCAACACAATATCGTTACATACCTGCCCAACCACAACAAAGTAGGGGTAACTCCTATATCCTCCCCCCTGAGGGTGAACGGAGGGGTCTGTCAGACTCTAACTGACTTAAAACCACCCTCATATTCCCTTCTCACACTAGTACCGCGGCCGGGGGAGGGGTTAGGTGTAAAACTTCCCGAGTTACGTCTGAGATCGGCGCGTGTGAAACACTACGCGCCTTCTTCTTGGCTCCAGTCTGATGGGGGACGTTGGATGATCCCAATTCTGGACCACGACTGTCAGATTCTTTTGACCGTATTTAACGGTGATCACCCGTTAAATACGGAGGAAACTCAGTATTTAACGGGTGGTCACCAGCAACAGGGCCACAGTACCCTCCTCAGTTGAGTGTAGTGTCATACCTTGCTGCCGGACACAAAGCGCAGTCCGCGATGCGCCCACGCGATGCTGTCCACTGCGTCGTCGTGCACCGGCGTCTCCAACACCTGCACACAAATATGCCACATCAATCCCATTCGTCACATCGTCATGGTAATGCGTTGACTTTGTTAAGTACTCACCCGCTTGGGTCCACCAGGCTCGTGCTCCACTGTATAGATGCGCACGTGATGGTCAGCTGAGCCAGCCGCCAGGAAGGCGCCGCCCGCAGACCAGGCCGCGCATATCATGTGGCACACGCCGGGCCGCATGCGCTCCACGTACTGCACCGGCTGCGACAGGAACTGGCCGTCGGGCGAGCACGTCCAGAACGCCACGCTGCAGTCCGTGCTGGTGCTGGCCAGCCAGCGCATGTCCTTGCGCGCCGGCGGCGCCCAGTGCACGGAGGTGATGGTGCCGGCGTGCGCGGCCAGCACGGCGCGCGGCTCGGGCGCGGCCAGCCCCCACACGCGCACCAGCCGGTCCACGGAGCCGCACGCCAGCAGTGCGCCGTCCGCAGACACGCAGATGTCTGTGATCTCCGCGCCCACGCCGCGCAGCGTCGCTAGCAGACGACCGTCCACCGCACTCCACACCTGATGGAAACCACAACTATAACTATGTCTCCTCCCGGCTTATCGGATACACAGAAATTCCAGGATTTTCGTTTCGCAAAAATTCCGTCCATATAGCAACTCGTCTTAGCAATAGGGTCCCGTTTGGCACCAACAGGACCCTATTACTAAGACGAGTTGCCATAGCTGACCTGGAAGTCTCTAAATAGACTCTGGACAAAGGTAGGCCGAAGCAAGGAAAACCTGTTCAGGTGGAGATTCATAGATGACTCTACCCTGGAGTGTAAATGTGGTCTCACCCCACAAACTATGGGGCACTTGATATACTTGTGTCCAGCCTGTCCTGTTAGTTGCACATCACAGGAGCTGATGGAGGCTGCTGAAAGAACCAAACTCGTCGCCGAATTTTGGGCTAACTCAATTTAAATTGTCATCGACACGCTAAGAAAAGATTACTAAGACGTAGCCCGGCGTGCAGCGCTGCGTAGTATAGGGGCGTGTGGCTCACCTTGATGAGCATGTCGTCGGCGCCGGTCATGACGTAGCGGCCGGTGCAGTCGAACACGAGGCAGTACACGGCGGACAGGTGGCCCAGCGTGCGGCGCTGCAGCTGCAGGCCGGCCAGCATGCGCGGCGGGAACATGGCCTGGCCGCCGCGCCCGCCCGCCACGGCGGCCGCGCCCACGCCCAGCTCGCGCGACACCAGCCGCCGCACTGCACAAAAGGACATGGATAGGCTACGATACCATAACATCATCAACCTCAACAAAGTATAATGCACCTATACCCCTCCCGCTCTGGGCAGAACAGAAGACTTCAACAGTAAAACCTACCCATGTTCCTTCTTCTTCTTAACCCTTTCTGTTCTGGAGCCGCAGTATCTTCTTCGAACAATCCCGCAGCCCCCGCAGGCATCGCCCTTGCCCCCCTTGGACCCCTTCCGTTTGCTGACACCTCTTGGAGGCGCACGTGCAACAAAAACGCGCCGTCGACACAGTCTATCGTCATAAGACGGACGGACGGCGAGTCAGCCCATTACTTACCGTCCACAGGCCCGCGCCAACAGTGACCGGAAAGCACAACGTGGCCCCCGTGGTTCTCTCCATCTCACGTTCCATGACCACCTCGTTCGCTAGTTTACGCTACTCACCTAAAGTATGATCCTGTTTATGTGAGGCGTAGAGCGGCTTGGGTCTGACCAGCGTCTCGCTGAGCAGTGAGAGGCGCGCGGCGAGGCGGTCCCCGTCGGGCGCGTCGGGCAGCGGCGCCGGGCCCGCGGTGGGCGCCAGTCGCGCCAGCGATACCGCGCGCTCGCATACTGACGCCAGGCGCTGCCAGGACACGTCCGAGTGCTGGGATGCCTGTATACACACGTGATGTACTTGTATTCACTGCGGGGTATAAGATTTTATGTGGAAGGCTATAGGAGTAGACGAAACCACCAATGTTTATTATACATAACATCACACTGGCAATACCCGAAGGGTTAGGCAGAGGGCGAGCCTATTGCCATTAACTGGGCATAAATCCAGACTCTGTGGATGCTACAGTAAAATTCCTAATGGAAAATACAATAATATGTAACATGTTTCCTGACCTGGGACACGATCCCAAGACGTCATGCTCAGCAGCCACACTTGCGACTACTACATCAAAAAGGTCAATGCAAAATGAGACAGCATTATTGTTCTTTTAAGAAAAAAGGGAGTTTTTATCCAAATAGAGATGTGAATCATCAAGTATTTAACTATAATTGAGTAACCACCAGGGTGTAAACAGACGCTATAAGAAGTTGTCAACCCCACATTATGTATGAGTACATCAAACTAAGTGACCATACTTACATACAATTTATAAATCTCTCAGGCATGCTGGTAACCTCACAATGAGTGCTATGGTTACTTAGCTTACAGCTTCATGAACGGTCTGGTTACACCATGTAGATTAAGCAGAATACCTAGAATGTTGTTTTTATTGGAGCAATTGTCATGTGTCTAAAAATGGTGAAGAAAATTATGGAAAACATCGTGAGGAAACCGGCATGTCTTAGAACCAAAAATTCGAAGACATGTGACATCTACCAACCCGCACTGGGCCCGCGTTGTGGATTATAGCCCACCCCTCTCCTAGAGAGGAGGCCTGAGTCACTGCAGTGGGAATATTATAGGCTGATGATGATGATGAATCGTCTTTTGTCAAATAGTAATACAATTCAAATACAAATAATTTATTTTATTTCACAAGTTCTGTAAATATGTACATCTAGTGTTTTAAGTGTGATGAATGACGGCAACAGAACATGTAATTTAACATTAATTAAGCAAACCATGTCCACTCATTGATGGACGCCTGCTTTCTATTCATACATTCCACCATTCTAATACCATACCCAAAGTCTTCTCTCAGAAACATGTCTTGTGAAGATATAATAATACCTAAATTGCTTTGGGATTATTATTGACCTTTTTCATTAAGTTTATTAGTACAACTCAAAGGTATTAACATTACAAGTTCACCTTTTGCGTAAAGAAAAGAAAAATACAAAACATGGCGCCATTGTACGTCACGCAGCACTCGTGACATTTCGGACCGCAATCGGATTCTCATTGGCCAATCGCGGCTCGAAGCTATAGCAGTCGATTGCTAGAACGAGACGGCACATGCGACGTTCCCGCAAAAGCGTGTGAAAGAACGAGATAGAAGCTCTTCTAATTACGACACGGCTCCTTCCCGATAGTGCATGATATAACAATTTTTTCCCAAATTAGCTAAAAACATTAATTTTATCACAGAAACACCACAAAAACATTTTTCTCGATATTCCACCGTATTTTCATGATCAATTTAAGGCATAACACAATTTAAGATTTTTTGTCGTTTTCGCACAATTTCTGTATTTCTAATCGCTAAACAGTTAACAAAACGTAAATAAACAAAGTTTCGAGCGCAAAAGTCCGCTAAACTTACCAATTCATCGTAAGATTGGCCGTGCTCGCGTCCCTCCCAGTCGAGTCGTCGGGGCAGCACCTGCAACAGCGCGAACTCTACAAAAACTTTTCAGCGAAGTTTCGGTGCGTTTGACAGCCGCAGCCACGTGCGTCCGCGACCAAAACAACAATATAAGCTCAAACCCGGCACTAGGAAAAGCTCAAACCTACCTCGATAGTCTCGAGCTCTTTTAGCAAAGTCTGCAACAGAAACGGTCACAATTAGCGCATTGAACTGTACAGGACAATAAATTGAACATATTCCGAGCTAATTTACCTTTGCAGTTTCTTTGAGGGGTCCGCCAGATAGAAATTTCGCTATCAGAAAGTAGAGCTCTGAAATCGGGAAAGCTAACATTACACGACCTCGCACGACATACACTCACATTTTCAAGCATTAATTTCTAAGCACTGCACTTACCGGGAATGACCCGGAGCTCTTCGTTGGACTCCTCCATTACCCTAGTTTTTATTCCAAGGGTTAAAACTTCACTTCACATTACATTCACTATAAAAATCCAGCAAACATTTCTCTTTACATTGTTGACGAACAGATAATGCAACCTCCTGTAATAATAGCAAAATGGCGTTTAGCTGTCAGTCAAACAGTTCTTTGTAAATCCGTGTCGGTGCAACAGTTCTTCATGTGGTTCTTTAAGCTATGGTTAGATGTCACTGTAAATTAAGTTTATACTTTTTCAATTTATTCAAAAACATAAAATACACGCAGCAGTCTTGGTAAAATGAGATTGTATAAATGTAATCGTCATGGTATTCCTGGCATGACTTTTAACGTGGCCCGGTTTCCAAGTCCTTGACCCCGGGTCGCCAGGGACTGACCCAATTAAAATATTTACACTGGCAATTTCAAAGTTGTCAAATGTCAAAGTGGAACGATACGCGAGTGTTGTTGAAAAATCGTAGTAAAATGCATAAAATCGTAATTTTATACGATGGGGTTTGGGGTTGAGTCGTGTTTTGTGTGTGAAACGTCAAGTGTAAACTGTAGGACTAGTGAACAAGTGGGTTGGTGGCAGAGTTTCCCGCGGTTGAACCAGGGTGGTGTCGAGGGCCTGGAGGCTGCGGTGCCGAGAGCGCCAACAGGCCGCAGGCGTGCAGTGCGCGCTAGCATGTCCACTTGGGCGTCGTGCTCAGTGCTGTCCACTCTCACATGTAGGTGTTGCCGCCTGTGTTGTATTTAGGTCAGGTGTGTAATTGAGCGTGTTATGGTCGGTGGGTATCGGATCGATTGCTGGCTATAAATACACGCGTGCTGCTATCCGCACACGGCTAAGGACGAGGAACATATATTACAAGTTAGTTCCAGTGTTGCCACGGCCACTTGGGCAGTGTAATCACTTGGAAGAAAGTGTTTCAGTCACAAACAATGTTTTCAGCCAGTACCTAAAGCTTGTGTGCTATTTGAATATCTTGTGTAGCCATATCTTACTTGAGAAACCTCAGTGATTTACATTTATAAGTAAGGACTGCTGGGTGTTCAAAAACTACAAGACATTTATTTGCCGCAACTCATTTACTTTCAAACGTCACTGCTCCGCAGACTGCTAAGTAGGCATGTAATGAAAAGAGCAAGTTTTGCTACAGGTTTACTTTTATTTTTCCTTAACTTTATCATACTAACATGCATAAATTAATATTATCTTTATTTATCATCTTTCCTTTTTTTGTAAGAGCGGTACAGGACTACATACTGGTCTAACACAATTTGATTTCATCAACATGTAAGAATAAGATCATAAAAAAATTGTTGTCAATAGGCTTGCCCCCTGTTATTTGGGACTTAAATACAAACAGGTGAAATGTGGGTGAACTATTAGGCACACCTCTGCCTAACTCTTCGGGAATCACAGTAGTGATGTTATGTTATACTAGTTTTTGCCAGCGGCTTCGCCCGATTTTCCATACAAACTTTCATCTCCTATTTAACTCCCTTAGGGGTTGAATTTCGAAAAATCCTTCCTTAATCCTTGTCTACATTATAAGGGGAACCTCTGTGCAAAATTTCAGCTTTCTAGGTCCAAGGGTTTGGGCTGGGCGTTGATGAGTCAGTCAGTCAGTCAGGACTTCTCTCTTTATTTATATAGATTATGCTATTCTGTACACCAATCATGTTATTTGGTTTTATGCAATTGACCTTGGAGTAATAAACCGGTACATGATACATCCTGCCACCGGGTACAGATTTGTGCCTGGTTGATGTCAATAGGCTTGCCGCCTACTACATGGGACTTAAACTTCAGGGTTTACAGGCATGTTGCTATGTTACATTTACTGTAACATGGAAGTTATCCATGTACAATATCTTGGACCACACATTTCTGAACAGAAGATTGCATTGATAACAGATGCAACCTATCCAAGAAAGATTACAGACACACACTTGGTTTCCTATGTTTTGATTATTTACACAATTGAAGCATGCAAGAGTGGTTGATTTTCTTATTTGGAAACCTTGTTGCTCTTTCTGAAAGATGCTGCTGGTAAGGTCTCTAAAGATGTAGAAATAAATTGGAGATGGAAGGCACAAACGGAGTGGTGTGCCGGAGTGGTGGTACAAGCAAATATGGGTTTGGTGAGGAGAATAGGGGATCGGACAAAAAAAAACTAATTAGTCCGTCAGGTACCTTTGTGCTCTTCTATTCTTTTTATGTATTTTCCTTTTTTTGTATTTTGTGTGTACATAAATAAATAAATAAATAGATTTCCAAAAAATTATTGGACACATATTTTTTCTTTTTTCACGTAAACTTAAAATGAAGACGATACAGTGCTTCGAAAACTCGTGTGACGTCATATGATAGTACATTTTGACGACACAAGTGACGTTTCAAGCCCCACTCCAAGATCTTTGACGCGTTTTATCTTCGTCATTTTTTATTGATTTGATAAAACAAAAAACACGTATTCAATATTTTTCGATAATCTAACTTACGGACTAAACAGAATCATATTATTTTGACCCAGTCCGATCCCCTATTACCATGGAGGAAGTGAGGAAGGCAGTTTCAAGTATGAATAATGCAAAAGCCAAGGGCTCTGAGGAAATACCAGTAGAATTATGGATGTATTTAAAAGGAGATGGATGTATGTCGCTGATTTTGTTCTTCAATAAGTTGTTGAGTGAAGAAGCCATTCCACGAGAATGGTGCAATAGTTCACTAGTGCCCATCTTCAAGAATAAAGGTGTTGTGCCGGACTGCAACATCTATTGAGGGATAGTGTCAAATTACCTACTCAAAATCAGTTTGGGTGGGTTTGGGAGTACAGACTTGCACACAAAAACTTGCACATGGAGTTATGGAATATGTTGTGCAGGGCCTTGAAAGAGAAAGATATACCTGGGAAGTATGTAGAGTAATTTATGCTATGTACAATTCAATCTGGTACCTATGTCCGGTCAGTTGCTGGCAACACCAATGAGTTCAGTGTGACTGTAGACTTGCATTCTTGCATTAAGGGTCGGCTTTGACCACACACCTCTCCCTGTTGCTTCCATACTGATATTTAGATATTTATCACGAAATTATAATTGACGATAACTTTGTAAATACAGTGTTTACTGTCTGTTTGTGACGACTGAAGCCTGGTGATTGTTTATTAATACTCTATCTTCAATTTTATAAGTGAAAAGTTGTAATTAGCGTTCTTCTATTTCTGACAACTCAAATGTATTAGATGTAAGTTTTCTTAAAATTAATAAAACTAACTGAATCATGTTGCTGTGTCCCCAGAGAGCTCCCCATAATGTCGGGCACCGCCGCTAGCGGCAGCGCGGGTGCGGGGGCTGCTGGCGCCGCGGGGACGGGCGGCGTGGGCGCGCTGGGCGGGCTGGGCGGCTCGCTGGAGGACAAGGACTGCGACCTGCTGTGCCCCGTCTGCTTCGAGCTCATTGATGAGGCCTACGTCACGAGATGCGGCCACTCCTTCTGCTACGCCTGTATTAGTAAGGTAAGTCACTACCAACCCGTCGTCGGGGCTGTGGGTTGGTCCGAAAGAGAGACCGCGGCCTCGGCACAAGGGCTAAGAAGGAACATGGGTGGTTTTTAGTCAGTAGAAGTCTGACACTCCCTTCCGCTCTGCCCAGAGCGGGGTTATTTGATGATTACCCAACCCCAAAATAAAAAGTCACTACCAACTGCTTCTATCCCATACTAAAAAAAAAAAAATAACAAAAAAATATTAAAAAAATAAATAAAAATAAAATAAAAATTCCCTCACGTTTGTACTAGAACTGATAGAACCACTTCATTTACCTATCCTAGTACAACGCAGCTCGAGTGGAAACGGCACTTGTGAATGTCACAGTCGACTGAAGGACTGTATTTGCCCATTCCAAAGCGTAGTTTTCTATGGAGAAGAATGGGCAAGAAAATTCATTGACACACTTTTAAATCAATATATTGTTACATTATCTTGATTACAACATACATATCATCTTCAGATGCTAGCCAGCTTTGGAGTTTCTTTTTTTCTTTGCTTGTTTTTATTAAAAACGTGATATGTGGCAACCCACACTAAGAATTTCTCCTGTATCGTGGGTGCATTTACAAACATTTCAACTCACATACACAAACACCCAACCCTGGAACAACTATTTGTTGGCCATACAAATATTTATTCCCTGCGGAGATCGAACCCGCGACACGTAGCACAAGTCAATCGCTCAGCCACTGCGTCAACCGTGCCGATAGTTAGTTACTTTGTCTTGTCCCCAGGCGGTGGAGCTTCACCGACGGTGTCCGAAGTGCGGCGCCGCACTCGCGTCCCGCGACCACATCTTCCCAAACTTCCTTCTCAACGAACTGGTGGCTCGACGTCGCGTGCGCGCCCGGCACGAGACCGTCCCGGCGCCGCGCGGGCCCTGCGTGCGAGCCCTAGTCGCGGCTGAGGCACGGCGGCTACCTCTAGCCGATGTAGACGCCATGCTGGACCTGCTCACCCGACGCAAGCGGCTGCTGGAGGCCGAGTGCGCCGCAGCTCATCACAGGCTGCTGTACGAGTTCCTGGCGCAACTACACAAGCACCGCGCGCATCAGCTGGACCAGCTGGCGCGGGAGGCGGCGCTCGTGCGCAAGGACATGGACCACGTCGCCGCCGTGCTACGGGATACGGCGCAAGGTACGTGTGGACGACCTTCTTACTTGTCATGACAGCCTGGTACTTTCAATCGCACATAACATGTTTAGTAAGCTCCTTACGTAAAATACTCACTTTTGACACCAGCCCGACATTCATCATCACCTGCGGAGCCTTTTCCTAACTATGTTGGGGTCGGCTTCCAGTCTAACCGGATGCAGCATTCATTATTTTATATGGAGTGACTGCCTATCTGACCTCGACAAGGTAATACGATACTCCTTGGTAAAAACTTTTTTGCAAAAAAAAACAACCGACTTCAAAAACACCAAAACGAGAAAAATAAACTTCAGAAGAAAAATCAGCTTCTGAAGTCGGTGACATTTGTTTGTTTGATTTTATTTTTTTGCCACCGACTTCAGAAGCTGATTTTTCTTCTTAAGTTTATTTTTCTCTTTTTAGTGTTTTTGAAGTCGGTTGTTTTTTTTTGCAAAAAAGTTTTTTTATTTTTTCATTTTTTGTTGTAATAAGTAAATATGATATATCCTATACAAATATTTACTATGCATTTAACATTCAACCAAAAAACCTAACCTTCAAGATTCTCTTATTTTTGCATTTAACTCTTAACCGTTGAGGAGTAGTACCTTCCATTATCAGCTCATCAACATGAAGTGATGACTGCTAGATGCGAATACTTGAATAGCGTCAGAAAAAGCACGAAACACGTAATACGTGCCTATGAAATTTGAGGGTTGCCCTCGACTTCTCTGGGATCCCATCACCAGGTACTGGTTTCCATATCATGGTACCATCCTTGAAATATCTCCTTTCCAATAAACAAAGAATCATTAAAATTGGTTCATAAACGACGAAGTTATTTGCGAACACACATAAAGGAAAATGTTCATAAATTTAGAAAAATGTACATAAAATGAAAAGTACTAAGCCAAACTATGTAAAAATTTTATGGGACCTAATGGCAACTACTCCGCATCAAAGTAAAAAATAATCACGTAAATCGATTTATAAATCTCGGCGTAATCGGTGTACATACATAAAAAAAAATATATACCAATCCAATTGAGAACCTCCTCCTTTTTGGGAAGTCGGTTAAAAAGTCAATGGATTTTTTCGTTCCCACTAGTTCTACCCTAAAGGATGTTACAAAATCGTAAAACCAGCGGGACTCAAGTGTCTCATTCGTTCTATCACACAGTTTAGGGTACAACTACGGCACAAACTACCAGGAGAATAGAAGTAGGCAGGATGGTTCCTACTTTTTTCTGGAACTATAGTGAAAGAAAGAAACACTTAGATCGGTCTCGCATTTTGCAATACAGCATACCCTTAACCCATCAGTGTCAGAGTTTTTATACCGCCCATGGACTTGACTTTACTTGACATAGCGTCGTGAAATATATCTCAGCCATGCTGGTTTCCACACGGAATTTGTCTTCACTAAAGCAAGTCAGAGAGCCCAAAACAATATTCTCAGGGTACTTTCCTCGGCGCCCTGGTATGCGCTCAACTCGGAAATTCACCAGTATCTGGAAATCCCAACCATTTTGGACGAAGCAAAACGATACTCAGCCAACTACAAGGACCGCTTGACAACACACCCAAACCCGTTATCCAGTATGCTCCTGCAGCCAAATCCGATTAGAAGACTCAAGAGAGCCGATGTGCTGCCTTACTGAGGGGAGATAGAGCAGTGGCTCTACCTCTCCGAACTCCAACCGCTTGCAACACACCTGATTATAGTCTATGCGACTGATCGCAGGTCAAAAATAAAGGAAAAAAAATAAAAATAAAGCAAGTGCCAATACAACACGCACATGACTCCGAAAAATCAATTCTTGGGTCGAACTCGACTTTTGACTTGGCTGTTCGACGGTCACACCACTACACTATCACTTGTATACTATACAGGTGCGGCGGGTCTGGCGCGGCTGCCCGAGGCCGGCGACGGGCCCGACGCGGGGCACGTGCCCGACGCGGCGGAGGGCGCGGACGCGGGCGACGCGGTGCGGGCGCTGAAGCGCGAGCTGGCTGAGCTGGCGGGCAGCGTGGGCGACGCGGCCGCCATGCCGCATGGCGACGGTCCGTCTCCACAGCTCAACTCGCTCACCACTATAGGTAGGGAGTGTTTACATTAATTGTACTATGTTTATAATTGCTTTGTATTCGCCATTAGCAATATTTAACATAACATTACACCCGTCGCTCAAAAGCGGTATATCAAAAAAAAAAATAAGTTACCTACCTAACCTAAACTAACCCTATAAAAACATACATACATACATGAACGCTAAAAACATAACACTCTTTTTTTTGGGGCAGTCGTGTAAAAATACGCGTCTAATGAGCTAAACCAAATACTTAGCTAATATGCGAAAAAAAAAAACGTTCTCGAAACTGGTTTTCTTTGAGATAACGTTTTTACGCTTAGCACGGCAGTGAGCTCAAGGGTTCGGCAGAGGTATTCTAATAATATAGTCTCCTGTCTGTACCCTGCAGATGAAATGAACAAAACCTAATATTCGGGGTAAATTCCCCTTACTTAGATACCGTTGCCTTTTGACGCTACTCATTGAGTTCGGGAACACCTCGGGATCTTCTTCATAGAGTTGGTATTACTAAGAAAACATCTGCCGGATTTGCTGTTAGAATCCCTCAGGGCTCAATTCTTGGCCTATTTCTGTTTCATTTGTACTTGGTTTATTTATGTTTGCAGACGACGCTTTTTCTTTTTTTACTAAACGGTCAAACGTCTTCTTTTGTTGTATCGCTGTTATTATAACTAAGTGACGTGTGTGTGTAGGAGGCAGCCTGGTGGGCGGCGCGGAGGAGGAGAGCTTCGCGGGCGGCGCGGGGGCGGGGGGGGACGCACTCGCCGCGCGCTGGAGACGTCTGCACGCGCACTTCGATGACTTCGTGCAGGTAACACACACTATCTGAACACTAATGTACAATCATCATCAGCCTATTATGTTCCCACAGCTGGGACTCAGGCCTCCTCTCTAGGAGAGGGATGAGCTATAATCGGTGGATTATGACCCATCCCTCTCCTAATTCTCCTAAAAATTCGAAGACATCTACCAACCCGCACTGGGCACACGTGTGCGGTTTGGGAGATATTTTTTTTTCTAGGATATGCCGGTTTCCTCACGATGTTTTCCTTCACCGTTTTTGAGAGTAGTGGTGATGAAATATAAATAAAAATATATTACTCGAAGTAATGCACCTGCCTGGGTTCGAAACCACTACAAGTCGGAGCGACCGTCACTAGGCCACCGCTGCTCTCCTCTTGTACCGCTACATTGCAATGTAGACATATCTTAACGTGTAATACGTTTGTCCACAGTGTTACTTCGCACATCGGGCAGATGAGCTGTTCTTCCCCGGCTCGTCGGCCGTCACCCCCGCGCCCCCCGCCTTCCCCGCCGAGTGCCCCCCCAGCAGTGCGGTGAGCGCAGCGAGCGCGGCGAGCGCAGCGAGCGCGGAGAGTACAGTCCCGGACGCACGCGCGCTGTCCGGGCCCGCAGTGCCGGACGCGCGCCTGTCCGCGCACGGCGACGACCAGCGCGCGCCCGACGAGCCCCCCGCCCTCAGCGACGTGTCCCGCGCAGCCCTGCGCCCGCGCGGCCTGGACGCCTTCCGCGAGGACCTGCTGGCCTTCACCCGCTACCGCGCGCTGCGGCCGCTCGCCACGCTGTCCTACTGCAGCGACGCCATCAACTACTCCACCATCGTGTCCACCATCGAGTTCGACAAGGACGACGAGTTCTTCGCCATCGCCGGCGTCACGAAGCGCATCAAGGTGTTCGAGTACGAGGCCGTGGTGCGCGACTGCGTGGACGTGCACTACCCGTGCGCCGAGATGCAGTGCTCGCACAAGATCTCGTGCGTGTCGTGGAACGCCTACCACAAGAACGTCATCGCCTCGTCCGACTACGAGGGCACGGTGTCGGTGTGGGACGCGGGCACGGGCCAGCGCACGCGCGCGCTGCACGAGCACGACAAGCGCTGCTGGTCCGTGCACTTCAACCGCGCCGACGTGCGCCTGCTGGCGTCGGGCTCGGACGACGCGCGCGTCAAGCTGTGGGCGCTCAACGCCGAGCGCTCCGTGGCCACGCTGGAGGCCAAGTTCAACGTGTGCTGCGTGCGCTTCAACCCGCGCTCGTCCTGCCACCTGGCCTTCGGCTCCGCCGACCACTGCGTGCACTACTACGACCTGCGCGCGCCGCGGGAGCCGCTGGCCGTGTTCCGCGACCACCGCAAGGCCGTGTCGTACGTCAAGTTCCTGGACGCGCGCACGCTGGTGTCCGCCAGCACGGACAGCGCGCTCAAGCTGTGGCGCGTGGAGTCGCCGCGCTGCGTGCGCTCGTTCACGGGCCACGCCAACGAGAAGAACTTCGTGGGGCTGGCCACGGACGGCAAGTACGTGGCGTGCGGCTCCGAGAACAACGCGCTGTACGTGTACTACGCGGGGCTGTCGCGGCCGCTGCTGGCGTACCGGTTCGACGCCGTGCGCGGCTTCCTGGAGCGCGAGCGGAGAGACGAGGAGCCCAGCGAGTTCGTGTCGGCCGTGTGCTGGCGCCGCGACCCCGAGCGCCACGTGCTGCTGGCTGCCAACTCGCAGGGCACCATCAAGGTCTTGGAGATGGTGTGAGCACCAGCAGCACACTAGCAACACCCTCCGACCTCGGACCCCGCACCGTACGCAGCTATGATCAGCCAAGCGAGCAGGAACTGACCGCATAGTGTTCCAGGTGCCAAGTGTAAGCATGTTCAGACCGTGGGTCTGTTCACCTTCAGGTGGATGCGCTAAGGCAGTCCTAATCATATTTTAACCAACATATAACCTGACACTGACCTGCAAGTTGCAAAAAACGTAAGAAAATTCGAATTTTGCGGACTACCTTCGCGGTTCCACCTTAAGTCATGTTTCATTTGATCATAATCGGCAGAGTGTAACAAGAACATGCTACTTTCAGTTTCAAAGTGCTAGAACATTAAATTTTAACGAATAGCTAGAAGTGATTGTCTAAATAAACTTTGCGCAGTAAGTCGTAGACGTAAGATGGCTCTTGTACAGTAAACTATACCGTTCATTGACCTCGAGTGTGACGATACGTTGCCGGAGTTACGGCAAGACCTTGTATGTAACGCTATGTAGGACTTGTGTATACACACGGATTGTTGGGGCTCCTACGACATTCTTAGAGAACCTTTTCGTGGAATAGGGTAGTTGGTAAAAAAATCTAATTAGTCCGTCAGATAGATTTCCAAAAAATATTGGATGGAATATTAAACGAAAAATGAAGACGATACAGTGCTTCGAAAACTCGTGTGACGTCACATTTCAGTATTTTTTTTACCGAAAAATGACAAATGACAATGACAATGACAAGCCCCCACGTCATGATCTTTGACGCGGTTTACCTTCGTCAGTTAAAACAAAAAAAAAACACGTAGCCAATATTCTTCGAGAATCTGACTGACGGACTAAACAGAATCATATTTTTTTGTCAAGAAAGTAGCCAATAATGTTACTCACATAATGTAACTCCTAAAATCATAATCCTCCCTCCTTTTGGCTCTGCCACAGTCGGGTAAAACGATGACGTTATTTCTGAATGCTATACCTAAGTCCGCATTGCGTTATTTGACGGAAGTTGCAGAAATCACGAAATGTAGATGTACGTGAATTAGTTATGTTCATTTATTGTGGCATTTCTACTGTTCTTATAACTTGTGTTAATATCGGCAAAACATTCTATTCATAGCATTTGTAAATAATAACATTGATTCCCACATACACACGTTACGAGTTGTCAAAGTTATGCCGGGTACACATTAGTGACACGTAACTTGAATCCCCTTGTTACATTTCATGTTGCATTGCATAAGTCTGGACGGCTCATTCTTGTTACATTACGCGTTACGTTACACCAATATCTCCCCGGTATTATACGTTACAAAACTCCTTCCAAACTGTGCTATGACAGTTCAGATAGTGTAGCAGACATTAAACGACTTACTGGGGGTCTAAAATGGCCACAGGCGCAGTTACCATTATAACATTTTACGAATTTTAACGCAAATTATATTATGATCTGCCACAGTGTCAATTTTAGACAGCCAGTTATGATTTCACTTTAATTGTGACGGCGCGGCGTTGGAAACGTCGTGCACCTGGTCGGTTCTTAGGGAAAAGGAAAATAATGAAGTAACCATTTTATTTTATTGATTCGGAGCGAGAATTATTAGTATTTTTTATAGTTATAGTATACTTCATCATCATCATCATTTCAGCCGGCAGACGTCCACTGCTGGACATAGGCCTCCCCCAGGCGTCGCCACATCTCGCGGTCCCGTGCGTCTCTCATCCAGCGGGTTCCTGCAACCTTGACCAGGTCTGAGGTCCACCTAGTGGGAGGCCGCGCAACGCAACGTTTTCCGGTTCGCGGTCGCCATTCCAGAACTTTTCGGCTCCATCGGCCATCCCGTTCTGCGAGTAATGTGCCCTGCCCATTGCCACTTAAGTCTGGCGATTCTTCGGGCTACGTCGATAACCTTGGTTCTCAAGCGGATGTCCTCATTTCTGTTTCGATCACGCAAGGAAACTCCGAGCATAGCCCTCTCCATTGCCCTTTGGGTGACTTTGAGCTTTCTGATGAGGCCCATTGTGAGCGACCACGTTTCGGTCCCGTATGTAATCACTGGCAACACACACTGGTCATAGACTTTCGTCTTGAGACACTGGGGTAAGTTGGACGAGAAGATACCGCGCAACTTCCCGAACGCTGCCCAGCCGAGTCGGATTCGACGATTGACCTCTTTCTCGAAGTTAGATCTACCCAACTGGACCGTTTGTCCCAGGTAGACATAATCGTCCACAATTTCGAGCGTAGAGTCTCCGATCTTGATAGTATACTTTACCTCCTTGAATTTGCCGAGGATGCAAATAGACCTTCGTTCACGTGAAACTATTATAAAAGATATTACTATCCTATTACAATCGAATTTTGTTAAAAATGTCAAGGGTTTTAATTTTTTTATAAACCCTTTAACTTCTCTAAGATAAAAGTTTGATATAAGAACCGTACTTATTATCATAAGCTGTTCTGATATTACAAGCAAACACTTCAATTGTATTTATTTGTATAAATAGATGAACTAAAATCATTCTGTATGTATGTATAAGGAATTTTATGTGATCAAAACGTCGGACACAGTTTTTGTCTGATTTTCAGGTTCATTAGTGTTTAAGACAAAGCAGTGTGTGCTACAAGTGTATATTATTGTGAATGTTGTATCCGCTGTCATACGATGACAAGCGACCTGCTGCGTCCACTGAGCCACTGTACCCACTTGTACAGTCAGCCTCAGATACATGTGTTATACCAGTGCTAGGACTCGTTTTATTGTCACATCTGTGGCTGACTGTACATACAGCCAGACGTGTGCTAGTCTAAGACCGCTTTCACATTAGGACGTTAGCACCACGAAAGTCATCATCATCATCAGCCTATAATGTTCCCACTGCAGAGACTCAGGCCTCCTCTCTATAGGAGAGGGATGGACTATAATCCACCACGCGGGGCCGTTGCTGGTTGACAGTCAATACTAACCGGTTGTTACGGCTGCTCTTATAAAATATAAAGGAATGTGCGACTGTCGCGCTGCTAACGTCCTAATGTGAAAGCAGCCTAAGTGTATTGTGTATAATAAGTATTTAGCGTTAAATTGAGCAGTGATACAGACAATGTGCCAAACGTGTACGTGTATACGTGCAGTATGTACGCGTACGTGCGTGTACGTGTGTATACGTGTGTGTACGTGCGCGTGCTAGCTAGTGAGTGTCTATCTATGTGTCCGAGACAGTAAAGTGTCCCTTACCACTCCCATGAGCGTTTCATTTACCCCAACACCTGACAGCGATAACCAATCTGTACGGGTTCCGTTTTTTGCCATTCGGCTATAGAATCCTAAAAAGTTCACAAAGGTTTTTTCTCTGGAAACTGAAACTTACCCTAAAATTGTGAGAAATAATGATTGTGCGGGTGAAGCTGCGGAGCACAGCTAGAGGTACCGCTGTACTCATCCACCATCATCAGCCTATAATGTTCCCTCTGCAGTGACTCAGGCCTCCTCTCTAGGAGAGGGATGGGCTATAATCCACCACGCAGGCCCAGTGCAGGTTCGTAGATGTCACATGTCTTCGAATTGGTTCTAAGACATGCCGGTTTCCTCACGATGTTTTCGTTTACCTTTTTGAGGATGTTGTCGTCAAAATGAAACCACAAATTATGAAACCAAAAAAAAAACATTTTTATTTATAAAATATCTCATAATGTTAGAACATTAAGTTACTAGGATACATTGCTCTTACAACAGAGATTCGCTTGTACATACACAACACCACACCCTGTGCTGCAGCATGTTGTGGACTAACCAAACCTGTGTTATACACGTCTGGCCTATTTCTGAAGGGATAGGCAGCACAGACCACCAGTCGGAATAACATACGCTATGTTTAAAATATTAGGGAACGTAACCATACTACGAGACCATTTAAAAAAAAAAAACCCCTCTCCCCCCCCCTGTGTGACCACCCGTAATATATGTCAAGACCCCCCATATCCTTGTTGTGGTTTCACGTTGTCATTCATAATTAGGGATTTAAATTGTTGACCGTCAGAAATCTCGTCGACTTACTTTACAACAATTGCACTACAAACTATTAATTTTCAATCACCTGACGCCCGTCATTGACTACGTGACGAAACTATAACCCCTCCCCTCCCCGCCCGTGTGACCATGCGTGGTATTTTGAATACCCCCTCCTCTCTCCGGGTACGTTCCCTTACATGATATGCCAATGTACGGACTTAAATCTAGAATCAGCTCTTATCAAACGCGTAATGCAATTGCGTCAAATTCAAGGAGGTATACTATACTAATGATTCTCGATCCCAATCAATAATTAAATTGGTGGGTATTTGTTTCTTGGAAACTGAATCGGTAATAGGGGATCGGACCAAAAAAAAACTAATTAGTCCGACAGATAGATTTCCAAAAAATATTAAACACCTATTTTTCTTTTTTCACGTAAACAAAAAATGAAGACAGTGCTTCGAAAACTTGTGAACTTCTCGAAAACGTTACATGTCAGTACATTTTTTACCTACAAGTGACGTCACGACGCATTTTATCTTCGTCAATTTGTATTAATTTTTTTAACCGACTTCTAATAAAAGAAGGAGGTTCTCAATTCGGATGTTTGTTTTTTTATGTTTTTCGGGCATAACTCCGTCACTTGCGAACCGATTTGAAAAATTCTTTTTATGTTGGAAAGGGTATACTTCCCAAATGGTCCCATAATTTTTTTATCGAAATCGGACAAGCGGTTTTTGAAAAAATCAACAAAACTCAAAAAAAATACTACATTGTCCACATTATAACCCATGAACATGTGAACCACTAAAAAGTGAAAAATAAAAACTTTTTAACAAAAAATAAAACCGACATAAAAAAAAAAACAAAAAAGTCAAAAATAAATCAGTTCCTGAAGTCGATGGCAAAAAAATGAAATCAAACAAACAAAAGTCACCGACTTCAGAAACTGATTTATTTTTTACTTTATTGTTTTTTTTTGAAGTCGGTTTTATTTTTTGTTAAAAAGTTTTTATTTAAAAAAACACGTATCCAATATTTTTCGATATTCTAACTGACGGACTAAACAGAATCACATTTTTTTGAGTCAGTCTGATCCCTTATTGTGTAACACCGTATTTTCGACATATATCCACGCTTACGAGACACAAACGTTTGTTCCTTAATTTCTTATTCCCGTATTATTCTGAAACACTTATATTTTTAACAACTAAAAAACAGCGACAACTAAAATACTGGCTTTTGCCCGCGGCTTCGCCCGCTTAGATGTCGGTTCCATATAAACTTTCATCCCCTGTTCATTCTTCAATAATCCTGTCTTAGTGGATGCCTATAGCTTAGCCTTTCTATTTAAAGAAGATAGATTGATAAATTTTAGACCGTAATTGAATTTGACGCGGATGCAAAACTAGTTTGTATGTAACAAGAAAACATGCACCGACCACGATTTAATTGGGGTAAGCGCTGGAGAATTATGATTAATTAATTAATTAATCAACGTAATCTAATATTTATTTGCATTTTGTGTATGCAAAAAAATTAAATGCTTTTTTTATAAATAAAGGAAGCATTTACTATGAAAAAAGAAAACATAATTGGCTATTTGACAACTGTTCAAAATTACTCGAAATAACAAGATGTGTGAAAAAGTCGAGTAGCTACCATGCTTTAAAAGTTTTTAGTAAGGGCACTTTCTATATCCTTGGCGCGCGATACGGCCATTTGTACTACGTTACGTAACTATGGCGGTATGACATATGACGTCTCGTTTCTGTAGCGCTGTCTTTACGTCTACACGTCATTTAAAATCAGTTAAAACTAAGCCATTTTTTGTCGATTTTATTACTTTTATCACACATCGTGTTATTCCTGTTAGTTTTTTGAAATAAAATAACTTTTTCGTGAATTTTTAACAGTAATCAAATAGCCAATACGGACACAGCTCCCTGACTCGCTGGTCGTGATTCGTCAGATCACATCAATCCGAGGTTATAATAGCTTTAGGGTTGAACAGCCGGCGCGAGCGCGGACCCTCCTTAGTCGGGGAGGGCTTGCGTGACGACTCCTTACTCCAGGCCTTGCGTGTCCCCTCCTTACTTGGCGAGGGCTTGCGTGTCGCCTCTTTACTCGAGGTCTTGCGTGTTCCCTCCTTACTTGGCGAGGGCTTGCGTGTCGCCTCTTTAGTCGAGGACTTGCGTGTTCCCTCCTTACTCGGGGAGGCCTTGCGTGTCCTATCCTTAATCAGGGAGAGGGACTTGCGTGTCACCTCCTTACTCGGAGATGCCTTCCGTGGCCCCTCATGTTGGGAGGGCTTGCGTACCAACGGCTTGCTGTCGGTTGCGTCACTGCTGGACTCTGTGTTGGTCTCCAGCGCCTGGATGCGCAGCGAGCGACGAGCGACCAGCTTCGGGCGCGAGTGAGGCTTCGTCGGCGACGGATCTAGCGGAGAATAGTAAAGTTCACTTTAACATCAACTAACTGCCGTACTCAGAGAGCAGAATGGTTACCTTGGCCATCACTAAGTAAAGGTTTTGACAGTTTTTGTCAAAACTGTAGCGGCAGTAAGAGCCCTTAGAAATCAGACAAAATTCCGCTATGTCTGAAGTCCCGCCTCTATAACCAGTGTGTTCTACCCACAATGACGTACGGTGCCGAAACATGGACGCTCACGCAGGAGACTGTGTACACATTGAGAGTGGCACAGAGAGCCATGGAGCGTTCCATGCTAGGCATAAAACTTATAGATCGAGCTCCTAACGTCGAAATCAGAAGACGTACAAAAGTTTTCGATTTTGGGAATCGCGTTACGGAACTCAAAAGTCCTTAATTATGCGCACAGCCAAGGAGTGGAATTCCCTGCCTGCGTCGGTTATTCCGAGTTCATATAACCCTAATCTATTTTAATCGCGAGTAAACAGGCTTCTTCTGGGTAAGCTCGTTCCATTGTCGACATCATCTCTGCCCTTAGGGCAAGATTGAAGTCAAGAGCAAGCCCAACTATAATTTAAAAAAAAAATGGAGTTGGGTAGGACACCTAGCAGGGCGCAGTGATGACAGGTGGACTAAAGCTGTCACTGAATGGCGTCCAAGAACTGGCAAAAGAAATGTGGGTCGTCCGGCGGCAAGATAGGCAGACGACATAGTTGTCACCAGAGGAAAAACCAGGCTGAGGCTGGCACAGGACCGTGGAGAGTGGCACAAGAAGACAGAGGCCTATATCCAGCAGTGGGCGAGTTAGCGCTGTGGATGATGATGTGTTATATAACCCTCCTTTTGGGCTTCGCCGCAGTCGGGTAAAAATAAAATAAGACTTTATTTGTAATCTCTGGTAATTACAATCTTACCTCATATTCTCCGCGACACGAAAATCTATAAAGGGGTTTGAACTTTTTTGTATGGGAGCTGGCATATCGACCCACCGCCATTTTGTTTTTTTTTCGAAATCGCGGCCCACGATGAATGTGGTATGTATGGATACCATATTTCGTGACATTTTTCATTTTTCGTGTCACGAAATATGGTACCCCAAAGTGTCACATTACCGAGATATTTGAAGATTAAGATCGACATATAAGTACAATGGCCATATAAAAATAGACCTTTTAGGTGTCTAAAGGCGTTGATTATTATTATTACTGGTTATTGAAAGAGAGTAGGTACATTACATACTACTAGGAGCAGCGTTTCATTGCGATTAAAAGCGATTTTCTCGAGCGTATAATAATAATCAACCTGGGAACTATTATTTGGATACAATTTAACGCCTATACACGTAATAACGCTATTTTTATTAAATATTTAATGATTGTCGTTGTACTCATTTGTCGATCTTTACCTTCAAATATCTCGGTAACGTGACAATTTGGGTACCGTGTTACTAGACATTTTTACCCGACTGCGGCGAAGCCCAAAAGGAGGGTTATGTGTTTGACGTGTATGTATGTCTGTCCGTTTCTTTGTTCCCTCATAACTCATAAACGGATCAACCGATTTGAATGAAATATACGTCGTTAGATTCATCTTGATGGCGCGAGTGTTGTTATAGGCTACATTAAAATTAAAAAACAAAGAAAAATTGAGTATTTTGGAGGCCAAATCGCGGAGTTCAAAAATTTTAGTAGGGTATCAAAATAAAGGGTTTTAAAAGGAGATTACAAAAATAAATAACACTTACGTATGTTAAATAATAAACAAACAAATCAAATCCTATAAACAAGCACAAAAGTTAAATAAATCATCTGCGAAGAATTTTACGCGACCAACGAAAGAACAAACAAAAGAACTAAAAAGTTGGAAATAAAAAAAGTAGTTAAAAAACTAAAAAACCCGACTGAAAAAACTGAAAAGCAAAAAAACAAGCACATTTTAAATTAAACAAAACTTGGAAGCAGGCGGGGTTTTTTTGCTAGTTTTTTAACTACTTTTTTTTTGTTCGTCTAAATAATAATAATATTCCACAACTATCACACAACGCCATCTAGTCCCAAGCTAAGCAGAGCTTGTGTTATGGGTACTAGACAACTGATAAACATACTTATATATTTCTAAATACATACATATTATAGATAAATTACACCCAGACACAGAACAAATGATCGTGCTCATCACACAAACATTTGTCCTGGGTGGGAATCGAACCCACGACCTCCGGCATAGCAGTTAGGGTCACTAACCACTAGACCAACAGGCCAGTCAATGAAATGTCCTCTATCCCTAAATACCACTTTCACCGTGGGCCGCGATTTCGAAAAAAAATCAAAATGGCGGACAGGTTGATATGCCACATCGGTTCTATCCCCTTTTGTTGTTTACAAAAGGGGATTTGAAAAAAAAAAATGTTTCAAGTCTCTTAACTTCCGAGATCCGCCTTACTACCTACCTACACCTACCTACCTACCTATACCTACCTACTACCTACCTACACCTACCTATACCTACCTACTACCTACCTACACCTACCTACTACCTACCTACCACCTACCTACTACCTACCTACTACCTACCTACTACCTACCTACCACCTACCTACCACCTACTACCACTAAAAAAACATTACCCTAAAGTTTGCTTGTCGTCGCCCCTGAGTAACGCTTCACCCACTCAACCTTCGTTACGCTAAGGAGGTCGCCGGGAGGGAACTTCTACTACGTTACGTAGCGACAATTAAGGATGATGGCACAGAATTCGTTCGAATGAAATATCATTTTGTGATACATGTTTAACACTTACCGTCACTGTTGTCTCTGGAAGGCTCGTTGTCGGCCTCCTCGTGTTTGGCTCGGCGATCGGATGGCCCGCGCGAGGAGGCGCCGCGCTCGGGCTCCTTGAACATGGGGTTCCGCCCCGAGACTGACACCGGCCGGTGCTTCATCTTAATACAGCCTATCGCACAAACACAAAGTTTTGTAACCAATAAGAATGTAATAATGTTAATTGTACGTTGCGTGGAGACGGTTGGACGTACCGGTGGCAGCGGCAGCGCGCAGTCGCGCCACGTCGGCGGGCGGCAAGTGCAGCGCGCCCAGCGCCGGCAGGATGTAGCGCAGGTAGCGGTTGCGCAGCGAGTGCCACGAGCGCACTGCAACAACACACACACGTCACACCCGCTCACAGCACACACACACACACAGCGCGCCCAGCGCCGGCAGGATGTAGCGCAGGTAGCGGTTGCGCAGCGAGTGCCACGAGCGCACTGCAACAACACACACACGTCACACCCGCTCACAGCACACACACACACACAGCGCGCCCAGCGCCGGCAGGATGTAGCGCAGGTAGCGGTTGCGCAGCGAGTGCCACGAGCGCACTGCAACAACACACACACGTCACACCCGCTCACAGCACACACACACACACAGCGCGCCCAGCGCCGGCAGGATGTAGCGCAGGTAGCGGTTGCGCAGCGAGTGCCACGAGCGCACTGCAACAACACACACACGTCACACCCGCTCACCGCACACACACACACACAGCGCGCCCAGCGCCGGCAGGATGTAGCGCAGGTAGCGGTTGCGCAGCGAGTGCCACGAGCGCACTGCAACAACACACACACGTCACACCCGCTCACAGCACACACACACACACAGCGCGCCCAGCGCCGGCAGGATGTAGCGCAGGTAGCGGTTGCGCAGCGAGTGCCACGAGCGCACTGCAACAACACACACACGTCACACCCGCTCACAGCACACACACACACACAGCGCGCCCAGCGCCGGCAGGATGTAGCGCAGGTAGCGGTTGCGCAGCGAGTGCCACGAGCGCACTGCAACAACACACACACGTCACACCCGCTCACAGCACACACACACACACAGCGCGCCCAGCGCCGGCAGGATGTAGCGCAGGTAGCGGTTGCGCAGCGAGTGCCACGAGCGCACTGCAACAACACACACACGTCACACCCGCTCACAGCACACACACACACACAGCGCGCCCAGCGCCGGCAGGATGTAGCGCAGGTAGCGGTTGCGCAGCGAGTGCCACGAGCGCACTGCAACAACACACACACGTCACAACCGCTCACAGCACACACACACACCACACCGCGCCACAGACACTCACCGCGCCCCGTCAGCCGCTCGAACTGCTCCTGCAGCTCGCGCCAGATGACGTTCCCGTTCACCAGCGACGCGCGCCCGCCGCCGCTCACCCACGCCACGATCGCGTGGTCCTCCAGGTTCGAGTACTCCTTGGCGTTCGCCTGCGACGCGCTGCACACAACACGAAACTAAACAACGGCGGTCCCCGAGCACTACCCCAGGGTACTCCCGCGAGTATGACCAATTACATGCACTTAAAACTATAGTACAATTTAAAATAGATGAAGACTCATTAGCAAAACTTACAAAAGATCAGGAAAATCATGATTTGAGGTGGACTTAATTCACAGTAGTAAACATTTCGTGGTTGACTCTATCGAACGCTGCGTAAACATCACACGGTTACCTAATTTCGCTGATGCAGCGGTAACTGGCAAATTATATGCTGACGGTTCAGAAAGGTACAAAATGATTAGTGATAAGTAGACATCGGATTATATACCTACACTACCACAATATGCATGCAAATATGCACTAAAAAAGGTCGAACTATGCATAATCAAAATGCTATTCTAATATGTAATTCTTGTGACAATACATTTTGATATAAGTGGGGAAACTCCATAACTGTATTCGAGGCCGGGCCCACACTGAGTAGACCCGAGTCGCCAGGCGAGGTTGTTATGGAGTCGAGACATGCAGTATGAAATCCCCACGCGCATCAAACGACGCGACGTTTTTCAATGCATTTTCAAAATAAGTATTCGTAATTAAGCAGAAGAAATTGAGCGCACGTCTAACAAACACTGGGAGATTATTCCGTGACGAGTCGGGTACTAGACATACCCTGGCCGACAGAAACAAGCAAAAATAACTAAAATGTGCAATACGTCTACAAAAGTAGCGTTTTAAACATTTGCAAACATCTAAATGCATTAATGATGTAAAATACCCTTAACGAAGCCGGGAGGTACTTTTTCTTTTCGACATTATCATTTTGTTATTATTCTGGATTATTGGATTGGAAATATTTGAGGTCCAAGATTTTTCAAACTCAAATATTTTATTTCAATTAAGCCATTACAGGCACTTTTGAATGTCAGAAGGACGGAAGAAGAACGAAACTACGAGTGCAATACGTCATTCCGAAAGTCACCACGCCGAACCACACGCCACCGAATGCCCGCAACAACGAACACTGCGAGCACGAAAGCACGCAGCGACGCAAACCGCAACAACGAATGCTCGAGACCCCGAATCACGGAACAACGAATGCACGCCGCAACGTGAAACCGCCGCCCCGCGACCCGGAGCCCCGCACACCCGCCGCCGCGCGCCCCCGCACCCACAGCACTCGCCGCCGGTAACATCCGGCGCCGCGCAGCCCGACGCAGTAACTCCCGAAACGACGTATTGCACTCCTACGCTACAGTCACAATCACAAGGCATAATAACTTGTGAAAGTACTGCAGTTGCCAGTTCCCTAACGTAGATCTCATGAAGAAGAACGGGCAAGAAACTCCATGGACACTCTTTTTTAAATCAGAATTTGTTACAAAATCTTGGTACATTATATCATTCATGTTGAGATGGTATATTATGTGAGAACTATGTAGCAATGTGTATTTTTTAATGCCCGTCCGACCCGTTTACTTTTGAAAGCATTCAACAGGCCATACGTACAATTTATTGTATGAAAAAGTTGACGGCTTCGTGAAGGGTCCGTTTACACCGCGTATAATCCGATGTCTAGTGCTCAGTTAGTGAAAAGCGGTATCTGTGTAAACCTACCGCTTGCTGATAACATGTGTGCCAGGCGGCACTCGCTCGTCGCTCGCGAGCGTCGCCGCCGTCACTGTGCACGGGGACGCGGCGCTGGCCCCGCGCGCTGCCTTCGGAGCATCATTGCCGTCGACGTTAGTCTGGAGCGCTTTTCTCTTCACATCCTTTTTCTGTTTGTTGCTGCGTCCAGTGCGTTCAGATACTGCCTGGTGACCGGCGCGAGTGAGTAATGGCTCGCTAGCCGCTTGCGTGAGCCTCAGCTGTGGCAATTTCTTCACAACGTCGACAGGAGCACTTCGCATTTTATTCGGCGACGAATACTTATCCTTGTTCTCCTTAAAATAAAATTCTTTTTCTGTCATCTCTTTCTAACAATGTCGTATTTACAAGTGTATGTATCGCCATAGACGGTATGTTGAGTCAATTCTAGGAACGCCATTGGTAGTGTTGTTACCTTATCGGTATCAGTGGAGATGCTGCGCTTGCTGCGCTCGCTCTGCTCCCTGCACCTGCGGGCAGGTTGCGCGGTTGCCGAGAGCGGTCGGAGGGAGCGCGGCGTGAGGCCCAGGCGCGCGGCGAAGTGCTGCGCCAGCATGCGGTCGAGCCGGGGGCACCGCTCCAGCGTCACCAGCGGGTTGATGGAGTAGAACAGCCGGCGCATGTAGCGCTCGTCGCTGTCGAAGCGGCTCAGCGCGTGCGGGAAGCAGGCGCGCACGTACGCGCGCACGGCCGCCACGTCCGCCTCCGACACCAGCAGCTCCTTGCACGGCGGCGCAGAGCTGGACTGAGAGTCCGTGTCGTCGCCGGGAGCTGCTCGGGCTCGTCTCTTGGAGCGTCGTGCTTTGTCATCGCTGGAGGTATCCTTGCTGAGCGCAGGAGCGTGTCTCTCGAGTAGAGTGTTCAATTCGCTCGTGTCGGTGATGGGAGCGCTAGTGCCAGTGGCGGCGGTGGCGTGCGGCACGTTGATGGCGAGCGGGCGCGGCACAGACCTCGCGGGCGGCCTCGGTGGCGTCCCGACCGCCGTGACCGTGCGGGGCGGGGTGGGGGGCGAGAGAAGCGGGGAGTTCTGCTTGTCGTTGTCGACGCATCTGTAATAATGTGGCGGATAGTACCTATAGCTCGCCACTCCGCTACTCTCAGCCTCTACTTCTATGAGTGCTTGGACTACCACACAAGAGAGCAAAACAAATTGAATAAATAAAGAGCACAAATAAAATAGATGGTTATCTAGGAGACGTGCCGTGCATACTACAAGTGTGCTACAAACTAGACAAAACGAATGAAATCTATCAAACTGCCAAATAAAGAACAAACCTGCTCAAACAGCAATGATGCTGTTGTACACACGGTGGTGTCGGGGGCTCTGCAGCCACTGGGGGCGCAGGGACCACAGCAACCACAGCTGGTGACTTCCGGCTGTAGCGGGGTTCCTTCTTGCTGTGGAAAAGGCAACATGTGCTTTTATAAATAAAAAAAAAAAAAAAAATTCATTTAATTCAGATAACTTGATCCATACAGGTAGAAGAAAATTAATATAGAAAACAGGTTTAAAAATAAAAATAAATTACAATTAAAATCAAAATACTAGGTACAACGAGTCAAAATAAGATTATATTAAATACACATTCATTAAAAATTAAAACATTCAAAATAAAATTAGATAAAATCAAAATAAAATTAAAACATTCAAAATAAAATTAGATAAAATAAAAATTAAATTTAAATCATTCAAAATAAAATTAAAATAAAACATACAAATTAAAATAAATTAAAATTAAAACATTCAAATTATGCGCCTAATAAATGACACCCACGTCGGAGAAGTGATCCTATCTGCTACAGTCATCAGGATTCTGTTACAGCTGCCACGCATTCTGCAGATCAGGGAAACAGTTTTCTTGCGAATGACGGCATGAAAGCCATCAGTTCGATACAGTGCGAACATCCCCGATGCACTACAGAAGCGAGGCAGCCCCAACATCATCCTGAAGATGTTGTTATACTGGACGCGCAGGACGTTCAGCGATCTTTTGGTGTGCTTGACCCACAGATTTCCAGTATAAAAGCTTTGACAATACGCTTTGAACAACGTTATTTTTACTTGTTCAGAGCAGCGGGAAAATCTGCGTGCCAGCATGTTACCTCTGACCGCTAAAGCCCTGCGCTCCCTCTCAATGTCCAAATCGTCATCAAGACCCTCGGTTATGAAATGCCCCAGGTATTTAAATTTTGCAACACGTTTTATGCACAAGCCATTAAGGGTAATATTATGTAAATACTCTGGGCACACACCGGCGGCCTTAAAGATCATGTATTCAGATTTCTGGACATTGTATACAAGACCATGTGCAGCAGCATAGGACTCACACACCCTTAACAATTCCACAAGACCTTTCGCCGTCGGGCTCAACAGCACCATGTCGTCCGCGTAGCTAATGTTGTTAAGGCAGACGCCATCTATCGAACACCCGACACGTTTGCTACTGAGCTCGACGATGAGGTCATTTATGTATAGGTTGAAAAGCTTGGGTGACGTCAAACCACCCTGTCTCACCCCGCTTTCCAACCTATATGCTTCAGACAACGTATTATTCCACCTCACAAAATTTGTTTGGTGGGAATACCAGTACTTCAGCAAATTGCGCACCCCCACCGGTATACCCGCGCTCCCCAACTTTCTCCATAGCACATCGTATGAGACAAGATCAAAAGCTTTGGAGAGGTCAAGGAAACACGCATATACCGGTGTCCTACGGTCCATATAGTATTGGACAGTATGCTTGAGACCTACGATAGCAGCCTCCGTGGATAAACCGGGTCTAAACCCAAACTGCGCGTCGTGTAATTTAATGTACTTATTAATGAATCAAGCACACCGTCCAGCACCTTAGCAATCACCGTTGCCAGAGATATAGGCCGGTAGTTCCCCCTGTCCGAGATATCCCCAGTCTTGTTCTTCACAATAGGCACTACGATGGTTTTCATTAAGTCATGTGGTAAATATGAGTGACTCCAGCACATCGTGAAGAACAAGGCCAGAACCCTCGGCAGGTGAACACCAGCATGCCGCAGATGCTCCACACTAAGCCCATCATGACCTGGAGATTTACCGCCAGTCATTCTCTTTAAAACACGCCTCACTTGACTAGCCGTAAAAGGAACAGGCGACTCCTCCCCCTCATATCCGGGCTCAGACCTAACAAATGACTCTGAAGGGCCCAGCGGGGAGCGCACCATAAAGTGGTCCCTAAACATATTGGCAATATGGACCGCTTCGCTTTTTTCGTTCACGCTCACCGGGAGGCCAGGCCTAACTTCATGCTTTCCAGTGGCTTTCCAGAACTTAGAAAAGTCCTTTGCTGATCTGTGTTTAGCCAGAATGTCCATCTTAAGCTGTTCTTGATTGTTCTGACACCACTTCAAGCGACTTTTGAATATTTTACGCGACTCGAGCATTTCGTCATAAATAATACCAGAAGTGGGCCGGTGGCAAGCTATCCACGTTTCGAACCTAAGCCTGGCCACTCGATGAGCTTCACGGACATGCATATTCCATCCACACAAGTTTTAAGTTTTATAATAAACTGCTACAACTTGCCATGTTTCTATCCAAAAAATATCTTCTGAAATATAGCTCACAGAAAGTCGAATTTTGGATTTGTGAGGTTTAAAGTTTAATAGCATAAAATAATAGAATAAGGGACCCACTAGCTAGATACTTACTGGAATAACGTGAAAGAAATTATTCTCTCATCACGAAAAGAAGCTTTTAACACCGTTGACCACGATATTCTCCTGGCCATACTGTCTCAAATTGGGGCCTCATCGTTGTCACGTGAATGGTTCTCATCATATCTTCGTGGTCGCCAGCAGGCGGTGCGTGCTGATCAGGTTTACTCTGACTGGTGCGATCTGGTAGCTGGCGTTCCACAAGGCGGTATACTCTCTCCTCTGTTATTTTCATTATTTATAAACTCAATTACTACTATCCTCAAGTGCTCTTATCATCTATACGCTGATGACCTGCAGCTTTACGCTCAATCCGACGTTGCCAACCTTAACCATTGCATCTCATTACTCAATGCTGATCTTCAAACTATCAGAGACTGGTCCAGTAAATTTGGGGTTGCTGTCAACGTCGAAAAATGCCAGGCCATTCTCATAGGTAGTTCGTACTACCTGAGAATTTTAGACACTAGCCAACTGATACCGCTTGTGTTCGACAACTCTGTGATTTCTCTCTCACCACACGTTAAAGACTTGGGCCTGCACATTGACGGCACACTTAGTTGGAACAAGCACATAGCTCAGGTTAGCCAGAAAGTCACATACTCACTGCGGTCTCTCTATAGATTCAAACATTTTCTACCACCTAGCACTAAAATTACTTTGGTCCAGTCACTGGTGATTCCCATTATAGACTATGCTGATGTTTGTACCTCTGATCTTTCCCAAGAACTTTTAAGCAAATTGGATCGGCTTCTGAATAATTGCATTAGGTTTATTTTTGGCCTTCGTAAATACGATCACATCTCATCATACCGTTCTCAGCTTAAATGGCTGCCTATCCGGTACAGGAGGTCTCTTAGAACTCTTTGCACGCTTTTTACTATTTTGAAAGATCCATGTGCACCTGATTACCTGAAAAAATATTTCAAAGTGTTGGGCAGTTCACACAGTCGTAACCTTCGAGGTTCTAATAACCTACTCCTTGAAATTCCCTCACACCGTACTGGTTTCATGTCATCTTCTTACGCTGTCTCAGCCATAAAACTCTGGAACGCGCTACCCCTTGGCATTAAAAAAGCGGAAAGCAAAATGGCCTTCAAAAGAAATGTGCGGAAACACTTTTTAAAATCGGACTGAGTTAATCATATTGTATGGTAGTCATGGTAATTATTGTTTGGTTTCTCATTTTATTTTTTGAACTATTTGTATGTATTATAATATATATTAGTTTATTTAATTTCATCTTTACTTATATGTATTAGTATGTAACATTTATGTAGGTATATTAATTTATGTTAACAAAATAGAATTCTCTTCATTTATTTGTTTCTGTACTCTACCACAATGCTGTCCTATTTGACCCTAAGGTTGACTGGTAGAGAATGCCTTGTGGCATTAAGTCCGCCTATGTACCACGTTTGTGCATGAAGTTTAAATAAATAAATAAATAAATAAAAGAAAGCCAGAACATGATGATGGTAGACGTTCCGAGAAAAGTGTGGATAACAGAAGAAACATGGAAAGCTATCAAAGGTCGTAAGGAACTCCTTAAAGGCAATACTGACCCTCTCCATACAGAATACCAAGAGCTTTCTGCAAGGATTCAGCGTTTGTGTCGCAGGGACTATAACGACTACTTAAACTCGGTCTGCCAAGACATAGAAGATCATGCCCAGAGATTTCAAACGAGGGACCTATTCTTGAAGATCCGAAGTATTACACAGGAATCTAAGCCAAGGACATGGGCAATAGAGGATTATGAGGGTAGGCTGCTGACCGAGATAGATGAAGTCACAGGCAGATGGCGATCATATTGTGAAACTCTGTACGCAAATTCTTCCACACGAACGGCGCCTATCTCAACTACGGCTGAGCACTATATAGAGCCAGATATCCTGGAATCTGAAGTTAGAGAGGCAATATCCAAACTCAAAAACAACAAATCAGCCGGTAGAGACAAAATTTTCGCTGAGGAACTTAAACATCTAGGAGACCAGGGTGTGAAATTGTTGATCTATCTGTGTAATCAAGTCTGGAAAACAGGAAAATGGCCAACAGACTGGAAAGAGTCCCTGCTAATTCCACTACACAAGAAAGGCTCTACCAAAAAGTGTGGGAATTACCGTACAGTGGCACTCATATCACATGCAAGCAAGATCATGCTGTATATTGTTAACGGTCGTCTGCAAACGTTCCTCCAATGGCAGATACCTAAAGAGCAAGCAGGCTTCGTGAAAGGTCGTGGCACTAGGGAACAGATTGCGAATGTTAGGCAAATAATTGAAAAAAGCCGAGAGTTCACCAAACCTGTCCTTATGTGCTTCATTGATTACTCTAAGGCGTGCGATTGCGTAAGATGGGACTGTTTGTGGAACATACTGCATGAGATGGGAGTGCCCCAACACCTCGTGGGGCTGATTGCAAACCTGTATGAGGGCGGAGTGTCTATGGTAAGAGTTAATGACACCATCTCGGGACCGTTTACGCCGGGAAAAGGAGTGAGACAGGGATGTATTCTATCACCAATCCTCTTCAACATTTATGGCGAATACATTATCCGAAAAGCCTTAGAAGGATGGGAGGGAGGCATTTCTGTCGGTGGCGTAAAGATAAATAACCTGAGATACGCGGACGACACTACTCTTTTTGCGTCAACTGAGGCAGAACTCGCTGACCTATTCCGTAGAATGGAGTATGAGAGTGAACTGGTTGGACTCACTGTCAACAAATCGAAAACCAAAGTAATGGTGATTGATAGAACTGGTCAATTTTCAAAAACTGGAGAACTCTCGGATCTCGAATTTGCCAGTGATTTTATTTACCTGGGAGCTTTACTGTCTAATCAAGGAGGATGTGAACAGGAAATCAGAAGAAGGACACAGATGTCCAAAAATGCTATGAGCAAATTAACTCGCATCTGGCAAAATCGGAAAGTTTCTAATGTCACCAAGGTGAGACTAGTCCGGACATTGGTTTTCTCAATATTTCTATACGCATCAGAGACATGGACTATTAGAGCAAAAGACCGGGGAAAAATTGACGCTTCTGAGATGTGGTGTTGGAGAAGAATGCTCCGAATATAACAAATAAGTCTATACTCGCTCGGCTCCACATAAAAACTAGACTATCAACGATGTGCTTCCAGCGTATTCTTGGGTATTTTGGTCACATTGCCCGTCGTCAACCAGATGACCTAGACAAATTAATCGTAGTGGGCAAGATCGAAGGAAAGAGACCCCGCGGCCGATCACCTAACCGTTGGTGTGACCAAGTTACTGCACTCACTGGACTCTCTGTTACAACTGCTCTAAGGAAAGCCGAGCATCGAGAGAAATGGAGACATATTGTACGAGCTATGAAGGACTTTCATCAGGGACACGCCCTTCAGTAATGAAGAACACGACTACAAAGAAGAGCTAGATACTTCATAAAACGTCATTTAATGAAGAACTATTGAAATAAAAAATATATCTTATTTATTTTCTTTAGGTACATAATAATGTCTTAATAAAAAGCTATCAACTGTAGATAAACCTCGTTGGGGCTGCTGTATCTACCACATAGACTCACACAAGAGGCAGTCCTCCAAAATGCTCCCTCTTTGCCTTTCCACTGCAAGGTATCATTTTAGTACCAAATCAGGCCATGTTCATAATTCATAATGGTCCAAGATCCCAGAGTCCCCAGTCATTACTTAATATTTTCTCAGAAATAAAATGTATGGGAGAATGTAGTGTTAGTACCTATGTACTTTGCGTGTATGCAAACCTGCTAGCTTGGGTTGGCACAGTGACCAGTTGTCAGGTAACAGGTGCTAAAGGCAGGTAAAAGTAATACTCACTTTACCTACATTCGCAGTCTTGATTTTTGTATAATTATATTAAATACTTACATAAATGAATAGGGGGTGTTATAGATAAGGCACAACACCGGGAGAGCTGGAAAGAAATGGGGGAGGCCTTTGCCCAGCAGAGGGACACAATAGGCTAATTAAAAAAAAAAGTAGTTCAAAAACTAAAAAACCCGACTGAAAAAACTGAAAAGCAAAAACAAGCACATTTTAAATCAAACAAAACTTGAAAGCAGGCGGGGTCCATTCTATTTTCATTTCATAATTTAATATTCAAATGAACCCCGCCTGCTTTCAAGTTTTGTTTGATTTAAAATGTGCTTGTTTTTGCTTTTCAGTTTTTTCAGTCGGGTTTTTTAGTTTTTGAACGACTTTTTTTATTTCCAACTTTTTAGTTTTTTTGTGTTTGTTCTTTCGTTGGTCGCGTAAAATTCTTCGCAGATGATTGAACTTTTGTGCTTGTCTATAGGATTTGTCACTTTGAATTTATTTTAAACATATAAGTGTTATATATTTTTGTAATCTCCTTTCAAAACCCTTTATTTTGATACCCTACTCGATGGTAAAGGAAAAATTTTTTTTTTGAACTCCGCGATTTTGCCCCCAAAATCCGCAATTTTTCCTTGTTTTTTGATTTTAATGTAGCCTATAACACTCGCGCCATCAAGACGAATCTAACGACGTATGTTTCATTCAAATCCCTTCTTTCGTTTAGGAGTTATGAGGGAACAAAGAAACATACATACATACATTATACACGTCAAACACATAACCCTCCTTTTGGGCTTCGCCGCAGTCGGGTAAAAAAAATACATATATGATATACAGGGGACTATAATTTCAAGACATTTTGTAAGCAGCCAGACCAATCGGAGAGGCCAATCATATCCCCAGACACACAGAACGTGTTGTAATAGAGTATGAGTACAAGTGTGATAACCCTGTTATTTACGAATCGTTTTTCTAAATTTTTTTTTTATACAACAGAGTATACACCCGAGGAAAAAAAAAGTGTAAAAAGTACAATGCTTGCCTATAAAATTTGTGGGTTGCCCTCGATTTCCCTGAGATTTCATCATCATATCCCTTCATGGTTACAATGGGACCCACCTTGGGAGTATACTCTTTGGCGATTGTCAGTGGGTCGTCTTAGGGGCGGTCAAATATAATCTGATAAGATGTTGCTGATTTACTTTATAAAAAGCATATTATCTTCCAAGTCAGTCCCTACAGTGGCCAGTTAGGGGTAAAGCAGTATGAACTGGTGCACCAGCAGTCTGTAGTTGTTGTCACCTGCGGTATGGGAGGCGCGGGCCGTCGGCGGCGGCACTGGGCGCGCCTGCGACCAGCGCCTTCAGCGCGCGTATCACCGGCCGGTGCCGCGCCATATGAAGCTTGCCGCTCCGCTGGTACACGAAGCGCGCGCGTCCCCGCCAGCCCGAAATGCGCCCTGAAGTCAAGTCCAGCTCGCGCCACACGCCGTCGGCATACACGTAGTATTTTGCGGCCATCACTATGCACTACAAACACTGCTCTGCCATCATTTATTTATTTTTATCAGAAGAACGCTCTCACACAATACACTATTTGACAGTTTGACCAAGTTTGACATTTGGTTTGACTTTGACACAATGCCAAACTTTTTTTTTTAATTTGCCCCCTTTGGTAGGCTAAGATCTTTCACCATACCGCCTTGTTCTTGGTGTTTTATCATCCTTCTTGTCCAAAAGTAATTAAGACCGTGGTCTGGTTCTTAGCAGTATAAACCTTGTTATACATTTAATTTAGGCCAGAGCCACGTCTTCGGTATTAAAATTTATCGTAGGTAGTTAAATTATAATAAGTTAGTGCCATAAATTACATCGGATTCTGTATCACGAGGAGCGTGTGGTTAAATAATAACAGCTGTGACCCGAGTACCTGTTATATCTTCGGTTTAAGCCTCGCTTGCCTAGTTTGGCCCGCAGATCAGAGACCACTAACTGAGTTGTGGAGGTCAGCATAATTACCTACCTATTCACAATTTGACACTTTTTCGATTATCTGGTTTATAAATCGATGAATGGGTAAAACCCGATCGATATAGTATAGTAGTGGTGTGGTGGTGGAAAAAGTTAATGCCTCCAGCTCCTGGGCAACTAATCAACTATGCGGAGCTATGCGGCTCGCCACGCGCCGGTCCTATGCTTTGATGGCAGAACGCGTTACTATCTACCCTATTATCACTAGGCAACAAAAAAATACTTTTTTTTTCCCAGATATCTGATTGTGTGATTCGAAATGGCCATACTAAAGAGAACTTAGAACAGTTAATAAAACATCTCAGTCACATAGAGCTTTTTAGGGAAAATTTTTAATATTTTTTTTTTTTATAAAAACCTTATTTTTACTTAAAAATAAACTAGTTTTGTTCTTTTGGTCTGCCTTTGAAGAAGTGGTAGGAGTTTTTCATAACAAAAACCAACAGTGATCTGCTGAACAAAATCTGTGACCACAAAATAAATCTGGAAAATTAACACAAAAGCGAGGCATAGTGAAGAATGTATTCTAACGTTTCTATAAAACAACTTATCCTCATCAAATAAAATAGTCCTCAATTTATCAAAAAATTAATTTAAAAAAAAAATGATATATCCTTTTCTATACGTGACTGAAGTAAATTATTATTTTTCTGGTATTAGATGCATGATTATCTACGAAATACGTTATGAATTTTCCCAGGGAAATTTTGAGTGTTGCCTAGTGTAATTCATCATCATCATCATCATTTCAGCCATAAGACGTCCACTGCTGGACATAGGCCTCCCCCAGGCATTTTTGGGGGGGTTTGCCATAATCGCCACGCTTGGCAGGCGGGTTGGCGATCGCAGTATGGTTGTTACAAAGACACAGAGAACGCTGCTGCCCATTCTCTGGTACATCCCTTAGTCGCCTCTTACGACACCCACAGGAAGATATGGGATGGTGCTATTCTTTACGTCCGACACCACACGGAGCTCCGACACCACACGGAGCGAGTGCGAGTGTAATTCAACTCAAAGTAAATATTAATGCAATGTGAAAATATTGAAAATTATAAAATTGTATGCAGAGGTCAAAACAATAATAACGCTTTACATACAATAATAATATTATGTATACTTACTTAGGATAAGGCCTAAATTAGTTAACAGCACTTTTATTTTTGTTTCGATAGCAAATACCTGTCGGCAAGATTGATATTCAACTCGAATCACAATCAAATCGATCACTCGGCTTCGGTTTTGAGAACAGCAATGTTTAATCGATAGTATCGATCGGTTGGATATGGACTTCGACAAAAAAAACACTCAAAAGTGAAAAATAAACTTGAGAAGAAAAATCAGTTTCTGAAGTCGGTGACTTTTGTTTCTTTGATTTCATTTTTTTGTCACCGACTTCAGAAATTGATTTTTCTTCTCAAGTTTATTTTTCACTTTTGAGTGTTTTATTTGTCGAAGTCGGTTTTATTTTTTGTAAAAAAGTTTTTATTTTTCACTTTTTAGTGTTTCACATGTGCTTACCCCTTCACAACGTACCTGCGTGATGTTATGTTAGGAACTGGTGTAAACAATAGACAGACAATATGAGATTTCAGCAATCCCAGTCCATTTGCTATCATTTATTGAGGAGTTCCGTTGCCTATCTCCGAAGTTCTTCATCAGATCTTCACAAAATAGTTTTTATAACCTTTGTAGTGAGTACAGGCGTGATATTATGTTGTGTGATGGCGTAAACAATGCTTAGATATGCTATAGCAACAATCGCGGTTAATCTGCTGTTATTTATTGAAGAGTTCCCCCGATTTCTACAAGATCCCATCATCAGATATTGAAATGGTGACAATGGGACCACACGGGAAGCACCAGCTTTCAAATGAAAAAAGAATCATGAAAATCAGTTCACCCAGTCGCAAGTTGTGAGCGAACAAACATAAAATAAAAAAAATAAAACCGACTTCAAAAAAAAACACTCAAAAGTGAAAAATAAACTTGAGAAGAAAAATCAGTTTCTGAAGTCGGTGACTTTTGTTTCTTTGATTTCATTTTTTTGTCACCGACTTCAGAAACTGATTTTTCTTCTCAAGTTTATTTTTCACTTTTGAGTGTTTTTTTTTGAAGTCGGTTTTATTTTTTGTAAAAACGTTTTTATTTTTCACTTTTTAGTGGTTCACATGTGCTTACCCCTTCACAACGTACCGGCGTGATGTTATGTTATGAACTGGTGTAAACAATAGACAGACAATATGAGATTTCAGCAATCCCAGTCCATTTGCTATCATTTATTGAGGAGTTCCGTTGCCTATCTCCGAAGTTCTTCATCAGATCTTCACAAAATAGTTTTTATTATAACCTTTGTAGTGAGTACAGGCGTGATATTACGTTGTGTGATGGCGTAAACAATGCTTAGATATGCTATAGCAACAATCGCGGTTAATCTGCTGTTATTTATTGAAGAGTTCCCCCGATTTCTACAAGATCCCATCATCAGATATTGAAATGGTGACAATGGGACCACACGGGAAGCACCAGCTTTCAAATGAAAAAAGAATCATGAAAATCAGTTCACCCAGTCGCAAGTTGTGAGCGAACAAACATAAAATAAAAAAAATAAAAAAAATAAAAAAATAAAACCGACTTCAAAAAAAAACACTCAAAAGTGAAAAATAAACTTGAGAAGAAAAATCAGTTTCTGAAGTCGGTGACTTTTGTTTCTTTGATTTCATTTTTTTGTCACCGACTTCAGAAACTGATTTTTCTTCTCAAGTTTATTTTTCACTTTTGAGTGTTTTTTTTGAAGTCGGTTTTATTTTTTGTAAAAACGTTTTTATTTTTCACTTTTTAGTGGTTCACATGTGCTTACCCCTTCACAACGTACCGGCGTGATGTTATGTTATGAACTGGTGTAAACAATAGACAGACAATATGAGATTTCAGCAATCCCAGTCCATTTGCTATCATTTATTGAGGAGTTCCGTTGCCTATCTCCGAAGTTCTTCATCAGATCTTCACAAAATAGTTTTTATTATAACCTTTGTAGTGAGTACAGGCGTGATATTATGTTGTGTGATGGCGTAAACAATGCTTAGATATGCTATAGCAACAATCGCGGTTAATCTGCTGTTATTTATTGAAGAGTTCCCCCGATTTCTACAAGATCCCATCATCAGATATTGAAATGGTGACAATGGGACCACACGGGAAGCACCAGCTTTCAAATGAAAAAAGAATCATGAAAATCAGTTCACCCAGTCGCAAGTTGTGAGCGAACAAACATAAAATAAAAAAAATAAAAAAATAAAACCGACTTAAAAAAAAAAACACTCAAAAGTGAAAAATAAACTTGAGAAGAAAAATCAGTTTCTGAAGTCGGTGACTTTTGTTTCTTTGATTTCATTTTTTTGTCACCGACTTCAGAAACTGATTTTTCTTCTCAAGTTTATTTTTCACTTTTGAGTGTTTTTTTTGAAGTCGGTTTTATTTTTTGTAAAAACGTTTTTATTTTTCACGTTTTAGTGGTTCACATGTGCTTACCCCTTCACAAAGTACCGGCGTGATGTTATGTTATGAACTGGTGTAAACAATACACAGACAATATGAGATTTCAGCAATCCCAGTCCATTTGCTATCATTTATTGAGGAGTTCCGTTGCCTATCTCCGAAGTTCTTCATCAGATCTTCACAAAATAGTTTTTATTATAACCTTTGTAGTGAGTACAGGCGTGATATTATGTTGTGTGATGGCGTAAACAATGCTTAGATATGCTATAGCAACAATCGCGGTTAATCTGCTGTTATTTATTGAAGAGTTCCCCCGATTTCTACAAGATCCCATCATCAGATATTGAAATGGTGACAATGGGACCACACGGGAAGCACCAGCTTTCAAATGAAAAAAGAATCATGAAAATCAGTTCACCCAGTCGCAAGTTATGAGCGAACAAACATAAAAAAAAAAAAAAAAAAAATACAGTCGAATTGATAACCTCCTCCTTTTTTTGAAGTCGGTTAAAAATACAGTCGAATTGATAACCTCCTCCTTTTTTTGGAAGTCGGTTAAAAATATGTAAAAAGCCGAGAAATGATAAATGTGAATGGGGAATGACAGCGGGGAGGGGTCATCAAATTAATGATCGCTCACTCTTGCGTTCTCTTCATCTTGAAACTTGAAAATCCAACTCGCCTCCCGAAATCGAACAACTACAAAGAGATCAAATTATTCGAGGCGAAATGCAAAAATTTCGCTCGTTCCGCTCGCTAATTCATTCTACTATACTTCCTTATCGCCCAAATACTCAAACGTCACTCAATTTATAAGTTGCACTTAAATCTCGTGCTGTCTTTGTTACTTTAACGCAGAGTGACAGAGATAGCACGAGTTTTGAGGGCTACTTATAATTGAGTGACGTTTGAGTCTGGTAAATTTTACAAGAGTTCCTCCTATTCTCATTCCTGTATAATTACCGAAAAGAAGACGATTTATTTGAGGACGTACGCAAAAAAAATCAAGCTCGCTTCGCTCGCTCTTGTAGTTTCTTATTTCTGCAGAGTTTTCCGCATTAGCTTTAAAACTCCTGTATGCATGGTCAAAAGAAAATTTAACCAAGCCGATGTAGTACTAATAGTTTCGAACTCGCTCTGACATCCTGCATATTTTTCAGTTTTATGTTTAATTGATAGGTAGTTGATTAAAATCTCATAAAGGTACATATTATAGAAACATAATATAAGTTTGTTTCATAGCTTCGGAAAAGTATTTTTTTTAATCCCTACATTACATAGTATAAAACAAAGTCGCTATTTTTGTCTGTTTGTTTGTCTGTATGCTTAAATCTTTAAAACTACGCAACGGATTTTGATGCGGTTTTTTTAATAGATAGAGTGATTCAAGAGGAAGGTTTTAGTATATAATTTGAACGACATCCACGCGGGTGAAGCCGCGGGCATCAGCTAGTTTAGGTATATTTTAATCGTTAGTGGACTTTACACGGCATGTCGAGGCATTTTCCACACAAACTGCCGTACTCAGAGAGCTTAATTAATGATTACTTAGGCCATCACTAAGCAAAACTGTCAAAAAGCTCTCTGAGTGCGGCGGAAAGTATTGATTTTTAAGAGACATGCACAATTTTTTAACAATAATGAGAAATGCCCATATTCGTAACGCAAGTTCTGATAAGGTGCGCTGATGAAGTGCCAGCCTAAGGCGCAGTAGACACTTAATGCGCCTCTGCCTACGTTTATGTATTACAGCTTCAATTCTATAATCTAACAGGATTTCCACAGTTATACCACTAATTCTTCTCTGTCGATTTATGCAATTTGACTTCTCGGCCGAAATAAAAGCGGTAGACCTCCTTTGATTTTCTGAATGACGTTGGATTTGGGGTCTACGTCGGGACACCTGACGCTCTGCGGCGCGGGCTCCACGGTGAACCTTGACAGCACTGCCGCCAGCCCCGCCAGTGACTGCATCAAGCCAAGCCGTTCACCTGATAACATCAAATATTTTGTATAGCTAGTTCAAAGTTACAAGGGTTATTATGTATGTCTGATATAAACTCATGCCCTTTTCCCATGGCAGGCAGAAGCCGCAGAACGCCACCTGCTACGGTCCTTACATACTCCTTTTGTCTCGTCCTCGTCCCCTCCCGGCGTTGCCACTCACATCTGCTTTGTACATAAGTACCTTTCGTTATTCGAGATTCACTCATCCTCTCCACATGACCATACCATTCAAGCATACTCTTTTCAATTTTGTCACTACGTCTACCTACTTTTAAATGGCGACGTTCTCGTATAACTTAATTCCTCACTTTATCATTAAGAGTTGCATCACACATGCTTCGCAAAGCCCATCATCAATCCTACTTTCATGCCTCGTTTGCCACACCCAACATTCACTTCCATACTTAAGCAACAGCTAGCCAAGCCTTTTTTGACATCGACTGGTTGGTCACACACAACCGCGTGTATTCACCATTCACTTTATTTCCTGCGTTTACTCTCCTTTCCCTATCGGCATCAATCTTTCCATCTCTTGTAAACATACTTCCCAAATATAAAAACTCATTCACTTGTTTCACACTCTTGTCATTTTTTCCACATCACACCCCGATAGATTCTCATCTCTCATTTCTCACCAAATTGTTTACATTTAGGTACATTCATCGCTTTTCTCTCGCTTCATTCATTACAGTTACCATATCTTGCAACTGTTCCGCTGACGCAAACCATTTAATTGCAAAGGACCTTGAAAGTCAATAATATATCACGGGAAAAAAACGAGATAGTCACCTATGCAAGCTCTAGGTCCAGCACCGAACGGCAAATAGAAATACTTGTTGCTGTTTTCATACGTTTGGGGATCAAACCTCTCCGGCTTGAACTCCGCAGGGTTGGGGAAGTACTTCGGATCATTGTGCAGCGACTGCACCGGTATCACCAGTCGCATCTCCTCGTCTATCGTTAAGTTCAACTCTGGGAAGGTAAACGCACGCGTACATTTACGTGTCAGGATCCCCACCGAAGGAAACATCCGCGAACTTTCTTTGAACACCATATCCAAGTAAATCATTTCTTTGATCGAGTCATACGATAGCTTCCCGCCGTATTTGGCTAAAACACGGTCGACTTCATGTTGCGCCTTTTTCTGTACGTCTTGGTTATATGCTAACTGATGGAGAGTGTAGCTGGTGGCTGACGACGATGTCTCGAAGCCAGCTGCGAAGAAGACAAACACTTGGGCAGCTATCAGGGCATCGGTGAACTCCAAAGTAACAATTTCGGGTGTACCATCGGGCTTCCTCTTCTGCGTGGAGTTGCCGGTTATAACCCCCTTCTCTTTGCACTCCAACATCAAATCTATGAAATCCCTTCGACTACTAGGTTTGTAGTTCCTCTTCCTGAGAATTTCCCCCACAAGCTCATTCATTTCTTTCTCTACACGTGTCCAAATCTTGAAGTTTTGAAACATTTCTGGAAACAGATTTTTAGCAATAACTATAACAATTTCGCGGGGTCTTACTGTGAAAATATTGATGCCAAGTTGTCGGAACGCTGAATGCTCTTTATTCAGTGAGTCTGAATCTAGACCGAAGCCACAGGCTCCGATTAAGTCGGTAGTATACCTTGCCATGAGCTCGCGAGCGTCTATAGACTGTCCCTCAGCAGCCAATGCCAGCGCGCGAGTTGTCAGCCTCTCTGCTCTTTCAACTATTAAAGGGAACATGGCCTTCAACTTTCCACTCGTGAATGTAGGTGTCATTCTCTGTCTTAGCAGCTTCCAAAGGTCTCCTTCAGCAGTGAACAGATTCTTCATCAGAGGTTCAACCTCGCCACTCTTAAGAGAAGAGACACCACGACTGTGGAAGTGGGTAAAGTCCGTGCTCAGAATCCGCTTTACGATTTGAGGATCTCGTATCAGCAAATCTGGACGTGAAAAGCTGTAGAATCCAACCACGCGCTCATGGGGGTAACTCCAGTACATCTCTTCGGCTACTTGTGTTCCGCTAAACTTATAAGAAACTACTTTCAAACTATTTCCCAAGAAAGGGAGTGGTTTGATAAACTTTATACCTCTGTCCTCCCAGTACTTGTAGTTCCTTGTTCCGTAAAAGTACAGTGTGATCAGAAGGAACACTACCAATGCCAAGGTTATCATACTGACTGATGCTGCTGTTAGGTACTTGAAGATTAACGAACCAGGGTCCACTTCACAGCTGTCTGGAAAAAAATAATGTATTTGATAAGATTCTGATGTCTATCCACCAGCGAATTTCTACTACCTACATACCGAGGTTTCTCCGTGCTTCGGAAAGCACGTTATAGGTTGAGTCACACGTCATTATCAGTGAAGCCATAGTTCCGACCGAGTTTCCGACACAGTACCAGCACAGTGCCAAATAGTCTTTCATACATTGAACACTGATACTGAACTGAGCAAACACTTGCCGGAACTGTGATTTCACTGACATGATGATTTTGTAATATTTTAATTTTTTTTTTTTTTTTTTGCATGCTGTGTCTATCGCACCATATTGTACACTATGCATGTATCTTTTTGTTGTAATAAGTGATCAAACAGTGTAACAATTGTAGATAGGCCAATAAATAAATAAAATAAATGAGTGAATCGCCCTTAAGCAATCAATATTCTGGAATCAATGTCCTGCTGACTCCTGCTGTCATTTTTTTTAGATCTTTGACAGTCGAATCGTTACCGGCTGGTCAGTCAGTAGCAGACTGTGAGCTACAACCGGTTTGTGGGTTTTACCATGGAGCACCATACTACCCTGTACTAACTGAGTTCATCATCATCATCATTTCAGCCAAAAGACGTCCACTGCTGGACATAGGCCTCCCCCAGGTGTCGCCACATTGACCGGTCCCGTGCGTCTCTCATCCAGCGGGTTCCTGCAACCTTGACCAGGTCATCGGTCCACCTAGTGGGAGGCCTTCCAACGCAACGTTTTCCGGTTCGCGGTCGCCATTCCAGAACTTTTCGGCTCCATCGGCCATCCATTCTGCGAGCAATGTGCCCTGCCCATTGCCACTTATGTCTGGCGATTCTTCGGGCTACGTCGGTAACCTTGGTTCTCAAGCGGATGTCCTCATTTCTGATTCGATCACGCACTAACTGAGTTGTTGGTGTCATAATATAGGCCGTCGCTCCGTGTAAAAAACTGATATTCCACTGTATCCGGTTAGACTGGATTGCGATCCTAACATAGTTGGGTCAAGATAGGCTACGTATCATGATGTTATTTCTTACAACGTTAATGTTATCAACATCTAGTTTAAAACCAATTACTCACCCAAAATATCTTGCACTGTCAATTTTGTTATTACTATGAAACTGCTACATAAAGTCGCAAAAGTTCGCACAATACAAATGGAACACACAATGTGGGAATCCATTGCAGGATTTAGTTATCGGATATCGGCTAGTAAAGTACTAACCATTTACACAATAACAAAATTAAATCGTGTAACGAAATTATCTTGCGTTGCTAATTACAAACAATGCATTTCTTTTATTCATGGCTACGGCGCGCGGCGGCGGCGGCGGCGGCGGCGGTAAAAATAAGGCAGCCAAATATAAACATTAATAAAAATCTAATATAAAATAAAACTAATATTTTATTTAAAATAGTCATTTAAAAACCTTTTTTTAAAATAAACCTTTTAAAAAACGAAACACGTAATGCGTGCCTAGAGGGTTGCCCTGGATTTCCCTGAGATTCCATCATCAGATCTTGTTATGGTCACAATGGGACCACCTCGGAAGTATATTCTTTAGATTAAAAGAAGAATTTGGTCATAAATAATAATAATAATATTTATACAGTAGAGCGTCGATTATCCGAACTAATTGGGGGACATGGGTGTTCGGAAAACCTTTTAATTTTCTTTTTTCTAATTTTATTTCTAATTTTTTCGGATAATCGAACTTCCTATAATGTCTATGGTTAACCTTTTTTAGGAACCTTGCATAAAGGGACTCCTTTTAATAATATATTTTAGTTACTATGGTTTTTAGTTTTAGGTTCTTTGTTCTAGTATATATTTTGTTGTAAGTTCTACATAATCCTATGTTATTAACAATAAATTTCAATTATATCATTTTACATATTTTATAGAAAGAACAACACGTTCATGTTTAGGCATTTTAAATCGAGAATTTACTTTCACGCGGCAGTTTTAAGTTTAACGACTAGCGACTACTTGTAAGGACAAATGAGTGTAATTAAAAAGTCGCGACTACAACCTCGGAAAAACCGACGCAGGCAGGAAGTTCCACTCCTTAACTGTGCGCATAATAAAGGACTTAGCAAAGCGCTTCGTTCGAATGTGTGTGTGTTATTTAATCTTTTTTTTTAAATGACGGAGTTATGACGTTTCTCCCCTGCAGTCTCGATTTCTGCCCGACGTAACTCGATAATTAGCGGGATACTGAGTACCCTACAATACCGTGTTAAGAGCCGTGACGTCACGTGGTTCAGTTCATCCGATTTTAGTTCTGAATTTTGACACCTGTAGGGTTATTGCGTATCTTTTAATGTCAGTGGCTATCATAAGTGTCCATAAATTAACTGTAAGTTGGTTATGGTTTGGTACATTTTTGAAGTGAAAACTTCTTTAGCGGCGCTGAGCACTTTTTTTTGTATGGGTAAAAACTTTCAAACTCGCGTCAGGGTCACGTGATGCTGATCGAAAAATCGTACCTAAGATTTTTCGATCAGCATCACGTGACCCTGACGCGAGTTTGAAAGTTAATATTGAAGTTTTCACTTCTGCCGGCACTCCCGGAGTGCTACCTTTTTTTTTTTAAAAACTAACCTTTTGACAGTTATTTACCTATTTGAAAAATATTGTCATTGCTTACATCAATGCATTTTTGTAATATTTTTAATCCTATGATGCATTAGGTACATAATTGTATCTACAGATCTGATACTATATTATTGGTCTAAAGTATGTAATAATTAGTTTTCTTTTTGCTTAATTTTTAAAAGGGAAGCCGGAGGGAATGGGCTTATAGGCACACGGCAAGCCTCGTCACTAAATAGACTCCACACGAATAGAAAATGTTTGATGAAAAAAGTTTTATTTAGTTTCAGCTCCATGTATGGGTAGACCCCACTTAATCTTTTTTTTGTATAAAAATAGTAAAGCGGTTAACAGAATACATCTACCTACCAAGTTTCAACTGTGTAGTCTTAATGGCTTCCGAATAAAGAGAACATACGGACAGATGGCCAGACGTTGCAGACATGACGAATCTATAAGGCGCGGGCCACACAAAAAAGGTGCATGGCGACGGGCGCGGACATGGCGCGGGCGGCCTAAGCAATGGACAAGAATTTAAGCGAAGTTAGATTAGAACCGTCAATGAAAGCAAACCTAAGAATTTTAACTTTTGACAGTTCTAACTTCAAGGAATTACTAAACTACAAGGAAAAAATCGTATCATAAAGAATGACTTTTACTCAAGTAATCACTATGACTTGTGTATACCGGTGTAAATAATTATATCAAAGTTACAAGCTAAAGTACAGTTAGCAACGAAAGTCCGTGAACAGATACTAATTTACAAAACACCCTGAACACTAACAAGGACACAAACAAAACAGAATAGAGTATAAAATAAGATTATCATTTCCGTATTACTAAAAACTCAGAGCATAAATATGTCAAAAGTCGCTAAATATCATTACAACATAATTAAGTCGCTAACTATCATTTTACTTTAAGTCGCTAACTATAATTTTGCCGTAAGTACCTAAACATGTAATGTGCTAGTTTTTTAACTTGTATGCATTAGTTATTGAATGTCATAAAAGGGAAAAAAAAATCAAAGAACCAACAATAATATTATTTTATTACTTTTTTCACAACATCTTATGATAAGCGAATGAAGTATTAAAGTCGGAGTAGCGACATCTATTTGTTCATACACTAAATCTCGGGATCACTGTACTTATGAAGGCTTCTTAGACTATAACAAGTCGAACCAATTAAACTTTTACGTATACTTTCTTTTACCGATACCGCCTCAAGGGCCTCTGACATCCCTTCGGGACTGCGGGTTGTTCGAAAGAGATACCACGGCCTCGACACAAAGGCCTAAGAAAGAACATGGGTGGTTTTTACTCAGTAGAAGTCTGACACTCCCTACCGCTCAGGTAGTCGGAGCGGGAGGGCGGGATTTTAAAGAAATTTATTTCATACTTACTTTATGTTATTTAAATTTTACATAGCACTGTAATTGAGTGACTCAGAAAGTTGTATAAAATAGAACTACATAGTTTTTTTTTAATAATTTGACAGCTGTCAGTTGAAAACCATTTTCCCTAGGGATGAAAAGTATTACTTTAAACCCGCTCCTCAGGCAAATTCAGACCCACTTTCCGAGTATGAGTAATGAAAAACACTTTTGCGCTTATAAAGTGCAGTCATACAGAGGGGTACACAGAGCTGGGTTTGGTCACGACTGTTCCTGGGAAATTGATCTTCTCTTTGCGGAAATCATCTAAAATAGTTCCTGAAAAACATAACGGTTTCAAAAATATTATATGGGTGTCAATGTTAACATTTTATGAAATAGATTTCAAGGCATTCAAGGTTATGTCAATTGAATCAGGAAATAATATGAGATTGTTAACGAATTAAAGAGAGCCAAAACTTTTTTTACCTTTATACTACAAATAATAATTCATTTACTTCACACATAGTCCTTAAATGATATAATAAATTAAATTAAAAGTAATATTACAATAGTCAATAAAAAATAAAATAAAAAAAAGAACATTTCGTTAGTCCCAAAGAATTAGCATTGCCATTCAACGTGGTTATGCTGCCAGTCTTCTGGGCACGTTCCCGGTTGTCAGCATAGGTAGGTACTTTGTGTCTTATTTCGTTGTTTTATATAGACACTAGCTGATGCCCGCGACTTCGTTCACGTGGAAAAATGTGTGTCTGTCTTGTTGATCCAGTAGCCCTAAGCGCGACTACTGAGCATGAAGTCCGGAATTTGATTCCCGATACGGGCAAAGGGTTTTCTCAGTAGAGGCCACGGAGTCTCGTTATGTGCCCGGTTGATGGCAATAGCCCATAGTACATCAATACGTCAAGCGTCCCCATTTACATGGCGCTTCAAGATCACTGCGAAATATCGGTGTACGATTAGGTACACCACTACCTAACCCTTTCGGAATTACAGGCGTGATCATGTCTATAGATGTGCATAAGTACTTTTGAACTGCCAAATCTTGTCTAAGTTATTTTATTGTGATCATCATCCACACGTTCCTTGGTGACAGCACCTGCCTCCCTAAAAACCACTATTCTTATTTTATTTACCTACATGAACCTCAAAAATAGGTAAAACGTGCATAATAAGTTCATCCTCTGTTGGCTGAAAACAATCTTTAGAAAATAGAATATTCCCATATGTCTCCAGATTCCTGACGATTCTCTCCTATTTGAATCAGTTTATTTGCTAAGACGCCTGCTTCGTGGTCGTTGTACAGTTAACATAAGACGCACATTTTTTATCCTGGACCACAGCGACGACGCTTTGAGACATGACTGTGTTTATTTCATCCACCGGTGTGTTCCCTGCAATGACTGGAAGGGTCTGACTACAGTCGCCTGTGATCAACACAACAACGCTGTCCTGCAAGCTGCGGTTCAACGCCTCTAATGCATGCTTGTGCGATATTGTGCACTCGTCCCTTATTAGTACTGTTGGCACTGGATGGAAAAAATATTCGGAAAATAGAATTGGCCCATCTGCGTCCGATTCCAGACTTATCTCTCCTGTTTTCAGTTTATTTGCAAAGCCGCAGTTTTTGGTGATGTTGCAATTTAGGGCAAGATTCAGCGGCAATTTGGAAACGGAATGTGCAATTATTGTTTAGTCGGGCTATTGTTAAACAAAGTTGCAGCAATGCCCGAGGAACCCACAGCCACACAGCTACATGACGGCACGGTTGGCGAAGTGGCATGGCTGGGCGATTGATTGTGGCGCTGCTTGTCTTATTTTACTTTCGTTTTATTTTCGTACTGTGTGTATTCGTAATTTTTTTATTCAGAAATTACAAAATTTGATTCGTCAAATGTACAACGCCATCTATCGAAGACGAAGTCAAAATTTAATGCATAGAAAGCGAACACACTTTAAGGTTTATATTATAGGCTATGTCGATTCTCAAAGCAGTGTCATTTAGACTATTTAAGAGTACCTTAGCTATAATAACTTTTTGAAAAAATAGATTTAAAAGTTATCTTGTGAACACATTTATTAATTAGTACCAATTTGGTGTAATAGATGTCGTTACATGTATGTATCTCTCATTATGACGATAAGTTCTTCTTTTTTAATCAATCGATGCTCGATGACCTCAGTGGAGCTTCCGAAATAGTGGGTCTTAAAATGAACATGGACAAAACCAAGGTTACGTTGAATTTCCATGTATCACCTACTCTTATCAAGATCGGAGACTACACTTGAAGTTGTGGACGATTATGTCTACCTGGGACAAACGGTCCAGTTCGAGAAACAGGTCAATCGACGAATCCTACTCGGCTGGGCAGCGTTCGGGAAGTTGCGCGGTATCTTCTCGTCCAACTTACCACAGTGTCTCAGACGAAAGTCTATGACCAGTGTGTGCTGCCAGTGATTAGATATGGGACCGAAAAGTGGTCGCTCACAATGGGCCTCATCAGAAATCTCAAAGTCACCCAAAGGGCAATGGAGAGGGCTATGCTCGGAGTTTACTTGCGTGATCGAATCAGAAATGAAGATATCCGCATGAGAATCAAGGTTACCGACGTAGCCCGACGATTCGCCAGACTTCAGTGGCAATGGGCACATTGCTCGCAGAACGGATGGCCGATAGGCCGAAAAGTTGTGGAGTGGCGACCGCAAACCGGAAGACGTTGCGTTGGAAGGCCTCCCGACAGACTACAGACAAAAATTTCTAAAACACGCCAATTGAAAACATTTTTTTTTAATAATAATATGTTCAATGTACAGAAAATCCACGTCTACACATTTATTATTATGTATTTAGATTTTTTTTCTCTTTTTGTTGTTTTTATAATTATTTTAAAATCATAAAGCATCAAAATAAAAACAAATACCAAAAAAATACAAAAAGTGAAAACCGATTGGGGATCGAACTCGCGAACATGTTTAAACAGTTTTGGAAATCTTACATCATTATAAAAAACACAAAAAGAAGGCACTGACTGAGATTTGAACTTGCATACCCTTGTTTACAGGTAGGTCGTCGAACCGTTAGGCTACTTACATCTGTGTCATAAAGATTGAAATAGCCGTTCGCTTTTAATTCATAGTATGACAGAAGATAGCTGTCAAACAGTTGAAAAATATGCACATAATGCAATATTGCTCACCCCCCTAAGCTATTATAGCGCTAATATATAGCTCATGTGTTATTCCAGATTATAATCTATCTCTGAGCCAAATTTCATACAGATCCGTTCAGCCGTTCTGGCGTGAAAGTGGAACAAACATCCATCCATCCATCCTCACAAACTTTCGCATTTATAATATTAGTAGGATGTAGGCATTTACTCTTAGTTTTAATGTTTAATTACTAATTTTGTTCTATTTAAAAAAAATGTAAATATAAAGTATTTTTAACCGACTTCGAAAAAGGAGGAGTGGTGGCGCCATCTAGTTTGTAAATTATACTGGTCATGAACTCTTCATATGACATTAGAGATTGCACAAGCGACGACATACGCCCCCTCTTACCCCCTCTCCCTTTTTGGCGATCGCCTGTCGAAAATCAGCTGGGCGACGCGCACTCCTTCATCAGAGACCAGAACGTTCGAACCTATACCTCGCTGCGTAGTCCTACGCAGCTTGCAGGTTAAAACCGCTTCCCGCCGGAATCGCGATATACAAGTGACCCCGGGGTCTATCAGCAAGCTATACCTGGTGCACCAGAAGACGCTCGAAGACCGTGTTACGACCGACGGCCGCGCCATCGAGCCAGCCACATCATCGAGCAGGTGAGCCAAAATACCCTATTCCCTTATGTCGCTTGTGTTAAACAGATTCCCCGAGACGATTACCAGAAAATCCGATAGAATACAGTCCACTATTAAAATCCCAAGTAAAATCATAATATCTCAATCGTCTCCATAAATTGGTGAATTTACACACCATATTTTTGGTCCTTTTCGAGCGGATTTCCATCTGTGTCCTACTGAGGTTGGTGTCACCATAAATTAACCCGCAATAGAAGGATTCATAATTGATATTCTCCCCATATAACGCGTAGGTATCTTCTTTAAGTACCTACCTAGGAGGTTATTAGCACAAAGCTAGACCCCTAGTCCCCCGCATACCCACTACGTGGTTACTCCCGCAGGTAATATACTCAAAGTAGCTACCTACATACTTAATCTAAATACAAAACTAACATAGTTGTCTAGAAACTTCCATATTTCAAGCAACTTAATATATACCCCCGACTTTATAAAAAGTTTTCGCTGAGTTAGAAATATCACCGCATAATCATCTACCATCTACCTTACATATTAAAATATCGTATCAGCTTAGGAAATATTGTAAGAACGTTATTATAATACTTTAAGTGGTAGGTACCTACATACTTATATTAGCGGAAACATGTCAAAGGAAAGGGAACTATCCATTCTGGAAGCTAAACGTAATGTCTTATTTGAGCGTGTACAAAAAATATACGAGCGTTCAAAGACAGCTAACGCTTCTGAAGCGAATAAGGAAGCGTTTCTAAGCTACTGCGTAACTGTGGATAGTATTAGAACAGATTTCCAACATTTGCTGGACACCTATAACGCGAAGTTGTTGGCTATAGATCCGGACGCAAAGCCGAATTTCCAGGCGTATACATCGTTCGAAGATCTATATTGCATTATCAAACGTATACAATCGCAGCTGGAAGGTAGTAGTAATTTTCCCTCGCAGGCGTCGCCAGCGCGCACGCCGCGACTACCTCCAATTGAACTTATGTCTTTCGATGGCGATATACGGAACTGGCCACTATTTTACGCTAGCTTCAAGTCAACAGTGCATGACAATGGCTCGTTGACGGATGCGGACAGGTTATACTATTTGATAGGCAAGCTGTCACCGAAAGCGCAGTCAGTCTTCGCGGGAATTACTCCCAGTGCTGAAAATTATCAGTTGATATTTCAGTCACTCCTAGATAGATATCAGGATACCCGCGTACTCGCATCCACTTACTTTAACCAGGCTTTAAATCTTAAATTGACTGGCCCAGCTTCAGCCTCGAATTTCCAGCTGTTTATAGATAACTTTATGAGCGCGGTTAGCGCACTAAAAAACTTAAAATTACCCGATCTTTCGGATTTCATGTTGCTACAATTGGCGCTAAAGAAATTCGATACGGAGACCATTCGTGCCTTCGAGATGACGGAGCGTAACAATAGCATACCTACATTAGATAGCTTCACTTCTTTCATCCGAGATCAGTGCCGAATTTATAACAGCACGCAACATAATTCATATAGCTCGTCCTGGGATAACGGGAAACAGAGGTCCAGCAAATCGCGAAATAATAAAAATATTCACGCTCCGAATCCTCAATCCTATGTGGCTTGCTCAGAGTCGAATAATGGTAATAACTGTAGTAAATGTTTGTGTGATAATATAGAACACGACCATTATTTCAAGTGCGCAGCGTTCATTAACTTATCCCCGTCGGATCGCTTCAAATGTGTAAAAAATAACCGAGCGTGCGTTAACTGCCTAAGTTTAAAACATATAACTAGAAACTGCACGAGCGGCACCACTTGTCGTTCTTGTAAACAAAGACATCACACATTGCTGCATTTCGAAAGGAATCAACAGCTGTTATCGTCAGGTAAACCGGTTCAGACTAATGCGAGTGCGTCATCGCAGTCCGGCGCCGGTACTACGAACATACCACCGCCCGCCTCACAAAACGAAGTATCGTTGTGTGCGACGTCCATTGCGTGCGCGCGCCATTGCGCGAATGCTTGCCATGTTCAGCGCGATGCTAAGCAGCAATGTATGTCTACGACAACGGTACTGCTAGCGACAGCTCAGGTCATTATTCGCGACGCTGCTAATAAGCCTCACGTGGTAAGGTGCCTTCTCGACTCGGCGTCACAGTCTAGTTTTATAACAGCGGATTGTTATAATCGCCTCGGATTGCGAGATAGGTACAAGGAAACGAGATTAATAATTAGAGGTATCGGCGGTTCGGAAAAGCCCTGTAAGGGTTCCGTAGACTTTAAAATATATTCGCGATTTAATAAAAATATTAACTTCGAGATCTCCTCTCTTGTAGTCGATCGTATTACGGATACGTTGCCGAACGCTCAGGTAGACGTGTCTCAACTTAATCACTTGTCGAAATTGCCCTTAGCAGATGCGGAATTCGCGCGGCCGGGTAGAATCGATGTTCTTTTAGGCGCCGCAGTGTTACCACATATATTCCTACATAATGTTGTGCGCAGTGATCAATCAAACATTCCTCCCGCTATTGAGACGGTATTGGGGTATGTGATAATGGGTACTGTACCTACGTCACACGTTTCTGATTCCGCAACGTCTTGTTGTGCCGTTATACAGGATAATGAGACTGACACTCTGCTCAAGCGATTCTGGGAGCTTGAAGAAATCTCCGCACCGCCCTCACATAGCCGCAAGGAACTAGAATGTGAGGATTTCTTCTGTGCTACTACCGTTCGTGATGACGACGGCAGATATGTTGTGGCGTTGCCCTTTTGTGGTGATCCGTATTCGTTAGGTGACTCCTACGCCGCCGCATTAAGACGCTTTCATTGTTTAGAACGCAAACTTGATGCGTCGCTCAAGTTGAGAGGCGCTTACAATGACGTCATCCGTGATTACCTAGATAAAGGCTTTCTGAGTCCCGTTGTCAATGGTGGGGATACATCTCTTCCAGCGTATCACATCCCCCATCACGGCGTAGTGCGCGAGGATAAAGCTTCGACTAAGCTTCGCGTGGTTCTAGATGCCAGTTGTAAAACTACATCGGGTCAGTCTATTAACGACATTTTACATGCCGGCCCTAATTTACAGGGTGACTTATTTAATATATTAATAAAGTTTCGTCTTTTCAAAGTCGCGCTGTCAGCTGACTGCCGTCAGATGTTTCTCAATATCGGCGTTCGTGAATCTGACCGTAGGTTTCAAAGGATTTTCTATCGCTTTGACAGCGGTGAACCTTTGTCCGTATATAAATTTAACAGGGTTTGTTTTGGACTCAAGTCCAGTCCCTACCACGCGTTATGCGTTGTCCGCAAGTTGATAGCCGATGAAGGCGACAACTTTCCTGCTGCCGCAGCTGTAGCATCTTCCGCTTTATATATGGATGACATCGCCTGTAGTGTCACATCCACTCCGCAGGCCATTTCGCTTTGTGAAGAGCTTATTCAACTCTTCAAGCGAGGCCAATTTGATCTTGTCAAGCGGACGAGCAACTGTAAAGAGGTTCTCGCACACTTGCTTGATTCTCACAAGGCTTCTCCAGACATTGAGTTCGAGAAGTCCGTACCGCATAAAGTCTTCGGTTTGCGCTGGGACAAATCCTTAACAAATAACTTATCGTGTTCTCCCGCGCTCCATAAGCTCAAGCCGTTTGTCGATGAGCACGGCATCGTACGCGTTGGCGGTCGTCTGACTAACTCAGAAGAACCTTACAACTACAAGCATCCTTGTGTGTTACCGCGTCACGACCATGTTGTTGACCTTCTTGTTGATTTCTATCACAAGAAGCATCTCCATGCCGGACCGGAGTTGCTTATGTCCTTACTCAGGCATAAATATTGGATTTTGGCTGCAAGGCGAATAATTCGCCACAGAATACATAAATGTAACGTCTGCTTTAAATCTCGTCCTCGCCCGGTCTATCCTTTAATGGCTGACCTTCCTAGCCATCGCGTCAGGCAAGTAGATAAAGCGTTCACACATACCGGTTGTGATTATGCAGGACCGCTGCAGTACACGCCAGTGCGTGGTCGAGGCGTCAAGAGTCGCAAGGCTTGGATATGCGTTTTCACGTGCTTGACAACGCGCGCTACGCACATTGAGGTGGCAACGGATCTAAGCACGGTGTCGTTTATAGCAGCCCTAAAACGATTTCTTTCGCGGCGCGGTCCGGTACAGTGCTTGTACACGGACAACGGCACGTGTTTCGTGGGCGCAAATTCTTACTTGCGTGACCTCTACAAGTTTCTAAACCGAGAGTATCGTGACCGTCTTCAGGAGGAGCTCTCCCTAAATCGCATTGATTGGAAGTTCATTCCACCTGCTTCACCACATTTTGGTGGTTGCTGGGAGAGCATGGTCAAAGTAATTAAGTCGCACCTCTTCAAGGTCATAGGTCAACAGATCCTTTCATACGAGGAACTTTTGACGGTGCTCGCTCAAGTCGAGGCACTGGTTAGCTCGCGCCCGCTCACGGCAATGAGTAGTGATCCCGCAGAATCATCCGCGTTAACACCTGCGCATTTCTTGCACACCGCGCCACTGTCATCGCTTCCCGCGCCTGAGGCAGACTCTTCTAGCCTGCTTCAGAGACATACTCTGTTGGATGCGCTCGTGCAGTCGTTCTGGCGGCGTTGGCGTTCGGAATACCTTCACCAGCTTCAGGCTAGGTCCAAGTGGAATAGCCCTGCATCTCCTATACAGGAGGGTACACTGGTCATTGTCATTAAAGATAACTCTCCGCCACTTTCGTGGCCGTTGGCTATTGTAGAGAAATTGCATACTTCTAAAGACGGTACAACCCGCGTTGTTACCGTAAAAACCGCGAATGGCAGTTACGTACGCCCTGTCGTGCGTCTCTGTCCGCTACCAACTCAGTGAGATCTAGCCTGAAGCTGGATCTCTCTCTTTTAGTTTAAGTTTTTTTTTGTCAGTGGGCTTCCATTATGGGTGTTCCATTTTAGTTTGTATATTAAAATTTAATCATAACGTAGCCCTAGTTATGGATAGGTTATGCGGTGATCTATATAACATAGCTTATCCTATTTGTTTCCCTTTCTTTCTAAAGGTAACCCTTTAACCCCGGGGGGAAATGGTGGCGCCATCTAGTTTGTAAATTATACTGGTCATGAACTCTTCATATGACATTAGAGATTGCACAAGCGACGACATACGCCCCCTCTTACCCCCTCTCCCTTTTTGGCGATCGCCTGTCGAAAATCAGCTGGGCGACGCGCACTCCTTCATCAGAGACCAGAACGTTCGAACCTATACCTCGCTGCGTAGTCCTACGCAGCTTGCAGGTTAAAACCGCTTCCCGCCGGAATCGCGATATACAAGTGACCCCGGGGTCTATCAGCAAGCTATACCTGGTGCACCAGAAGACGCTCGAAGACCGTGTTACGACCGACGGCCGCGCCATCGAGCCAGCCACATCATCGAGCAGGTGAGCCAAAATACCCTATTCCCTTATGTCGCTTGTGTTAAACAGATTCCCCGAGACGATTACCAGAAAATCCGATAGAATACAGTCCACTATTAAAATCCCAAGTAAAATCATAATATCTCAATCGTCTCCATAAATTGGTGAATTTACACACCAAGGAGGTTATTGTTCGTGTGTATGTATTTTTTTTTTTATGTATGTTACCTGATTTCTCCCCCATTTGTGGACCGATTCTCAAAATTCTTTTTTTATTTGAAAGAGTATACTCCTGAAATGGTCCCATTTTAATTTGGTGAAGATCTGGTGCTGATCTTCGGAGATATACAATGGAACTCTTCAAATATAGACGGCAAATCTGTCGTAATTGCTGGAATCGCTTGGATGTTTATTGAATATACATTATCATGACGTAACATCACGCCTGTATGCTCTGAGGGGGTATGCAGATGTGTACAATACACATTTTTTTAGTTGTTATATATGAATTACATAGACACGTATGACGTATTTCGTGCTTTTTCTGACGCTATTCAAGTATTCGCATCTAGCAGTCATCACTTGTCTTCATGCTCCATGTCCGTTGAGGAGTAGTACCACTCCTCAACGGTTAAGAGTTGAAAGCAAAAATAGTTGAATCTTGAAGGTTAAGGGTTAGGTTTCTTGGTGGAATGTTAAATGCATGGTAAATATTTGTATAGGATATATATATATATATAGGTACTTATTACAAGAATTACAACTAAAACCGGCCAAGTGCGAGTCGGACTCGCGCACCGAGGGTTCCGTACAAACCTGCAAGGTTTACAAAGTTCGTTTAAAAAAAAATATATTATGTGATGTAACTAAAAATTTATGGTTTTCGTAATTTTTCCTTTATCTATGCTATAAGACGTTGCTTCGTACCAAATTTCAAGATTCTGAGTTCACGGGAAGCACCCTGTAGGTTTTGATTCCCTTGCAAGTGTCGAAAATTTCCGGCATAAACGGCTGTATCTTTTGATTGCGTTGGCTTAGAAGTTTGATTTTTTCACAGCTTCAAGGGACAGTAGACCTGAGTAATTGATATAAATTTCAGCTTCATACCTCCACGCGTTCCTGAGAAAAAGGGTCTTGACAGACGGACGGACGGACGGACAGACGGACAACAAAGTGATCCTATAAGGGTTCCGTTTTTTCCTTTTGAGGTACGGAACCCTAAAAATGAAAAAATAAAAAAACTTTTTTGCAAAAAAAACAACCGACTTCAAAAACACCAAAAAGAGAAAAATAAACTTAAGAAGAAAAATCAGCTTCTGAAGTCAGTGGCAAAAACATGAAGTCAAACAAACAAAAGTCACCGACTTCAGAAGCAGATTTTTCTTCTTAAGTTTATTTTTCTCTGTTTGGTGTTTTTGAAGTCGGTTGTTTTTTTATTTCTCACATACACACATCTTAAAAAAAAACTATAATAATATAATATAATATAATGATAATAAAAGTTTTATTCACAAGTCACAACCCTTATTACAATTTTGGTCTTATTCTAAGGTGTACATATAGTGACTTAACAAGAAGATTGGACATCGGATTACAATTTCTGGTTTAGTTACGTACTGTAGCTAGGGCTTAAATGTAAACAAATATGTTTATGTATCCCTGACTCCGAAACTAGGCAAAGCCTGCATCTTCAGAGCCAGACTATATATCTATATAAATAAAAAGAGAAGTCCTGACTGACTGACTGACTGACATCAACGCCCAGCCCAAACCCTTAGACCTAGAAAGCTGAAATTTTGCAAAGAGGTTCCCTTTATAATGTAGACAAGAAAAAAAGAAGGATTCTTCGAAATTCAACCCCTACGGGAGCTAAATAGGGGATGAAAGTTAGTATGGAAAATCGTCATTTTTGTAGTTAAACCGACATCCACACGGGCGAAGCCGTGGGCAAAAGCTAGTTAAATATAAATTAAAATAATTCACATTAAAAAGCATCAATAACTAAATTGAACGTACCTACACAAAATAATCATACGAGTACACAAAATATGTCAAATCATACTAGGCGAGTTGTAACATAAAGCTCTCAGGAAACCCTCAGGAGACCATTACGATCACCATAAAATCATCGGTCCGCGCCTCAGCAAACATAGTCGAAGCACTACAAAGCCGTGAAAGCCATAACAGTATCCTGAACCATTGTTGTACTGCACGCGCAGTGCGCTGTACGCCCGCTGCGTAAAGTTGGTCCACAGGCTGCACGTGTAAAACTACTGACAATATGCCTAGTACACCGTGCAAACCTGCGAGCCGACATATTACACCGGACAGTTAGGGCCCTGTGCTCCCTCTCAATATCCATATTGTCACACAAGTCGTCAGAGACCCAGTGGCCCAGGTAATGCCACAGAGAGGACAAGAGGTACAGATCAGTAACATTTGGTATCGGCTTTAAAGATCATGAATATCAAGGGTATTATGAGTTCCCAAATTTTCTGCTGTTAAAATGGTACTCGTATCGTCAGCAAAAAGAACGAGTTCAGTACCAGATTGTTTAAACCTATAGCAAATTAAAATATTGTTAAACAAGATGAAGAAGGTTGGCCCTAATATTGAACCTTGTGGAACTCCTTGCCTCTTTTGTTTAGTCCCGATTTGATGATTTACTGGCATTTTTTTCCACTAATTTCTACGTACCTATTGCTTTATTCTAAGTAAGATTTAAATAAGTTTACTGGTCAATTTTGTTGACACCGTTTAAACGGACACAAGATGTTCCAATTCTACTTCCACGTACCCAAATTTCACTCTGCCACTCGCTTTGATATTCCTCTGTGATTCTTCTCTCATGTCATTTAAACTATTCCTGTCATCGTGTACTATTCTATCATCTCTTGTTCTGAAATATTTCTGTAATATTGTTTTATTCGAAGAGTTCGTTACAATCATAGTTCTTTTGTTTCTAACTGCTTCTGCAATGTTTTTTAAAGTTGTTTTGCCATTATTCGGTATGTTGTTGCAAACAAAAATTAAAACATTTTCTGTATTTGTCAGTACTCTACGTAATGCGTTACGTTTTTTCGTTGGTAAATTTACAATAGTTTCAAGTTCAACATACGTCACGTGTTGTTCGTTCTGTAAAGTTAAATGTTGTAACACTTTGGCAACAGTAAGTACGCTGTTCTCTGCAACGATGATGGTACTCAAAGGCAGATCTTTCAAGTTTAAGGACATCACTGCGTCTTCAGTGAACTTGTAATTATATTGTTGTATTCTTCGTATGTGATTGTCGCTTATGTCGCTCATTAGTGGGTCTTCAGTAATATAGCCGGCGGTTCTTTGAAGTATTCCACTGTCTCTGTTAAGATAAGGTGCCTCTTTTTGTAACATCCACCATTTCTGTATTTCATCGTGATATTTAAGAAACATTGGCTCAGTCTTCGCTTGGAGAAAATTATTGAGATCTAGATGCTCTTCTATTTCATCTTTCAATTTGTCTTCCACAACTTTCTGTTCGGCTTGCCCAGAGTAAATTAACAATTTGCTTAAGAAATCTCTCGCTAAATGTTCTTCATACTCACCACATTCCAATAAAAGCTTAGGGCAGTTTTTAAATTTGAAACAAAATTTATATTCGGCCAAATCGGGTATTTTAACATTCAATCTCTTGTGTATGTCTTTGGCTAATGGTCCCAATGACGTCTCATCACTAGCAAGTTTCATCTGCTTAGGGTTATCGTCAAGCACAAATAAATTTCCAACGGTACCAGCTAGACCTCCTTGAAGCTTCAGGTTTCCTTTTCCCAAAGATTCATCTATAGTTACAATTTTACTGCTTTTATACTTGTCTAATAGTTTAGTGATTTCTCTCTCTAGATGATCGATTCTTTTCAATTTGTTCACTGTCAAATCTTTATTACCGAAAGCAGCCGGCACTTTTATGCCTAAAGATAATATTTCCTTTGCAGCCAGTTCTATTGCTTGCTTGACTGTTTCTGGAGAAACATCCACTTCATTCGATTGTTGTGGCGCGACATATTTCATGTATTGTTTGTCGATTTTCAACACGCCTTTGTGTGTGTTTGTTGGTTTCTTATATGTTACAATGGGTCCTATCAGTTTGCTTAGTATCTCGGCATCAGTGGGCTTAGCTAAGAATTCAGGCAGTAAAATCCTTATAATATCTATATGGTCTGGTTTCCTTTTCTTTACAATCTCTTCGTATAGCTTATCTTTTAATATAGTGAGATATTTATCATTGGTGTTAAAAAAGTCCTGACGAAAGGTAGCTATTCGATGTCCTTCCGACTGAATTTCGAGAACATCGACAACTTTTTGCCCCAGAACAACATGATAGCACATCATGAGCTCAGTAGTTAGCATTGTTTCGAACTTCTCTTCACCCATTACATACTTAGCTATCCGTTTTGCCAACAAAGTCATATTTTCTTCAATAGCTACTTCGAGTAGATCCTCTGTAACTTCTCTTAGTTTGTACGGTTGCTTGGACATTCCACCTGTGTCAATCAAATCATGCAGATTGGAGCTCAAGCTACTCTTATATTCTGAGTCATTACTAAATTCATCCTTCGCGGTTGTGTAAATAACAAAATAACTTTCGGTCTCATCGAATTTACAGCCGAAAAACACGTCTTTATTACTTGAATCGAAATGTTGTTGGATTTTTAAGTAACTGCTGAAGTACGTTGACAAATCGATTTTAAAAGTTTGGTTTTTATTTTCCTTATGTTTAGCCTGTATGAAGAGACAGACAGGCATAAGATGTTCTTTTACTGTCGCTTTGAAGCAAATGTCATCAAAATTTCCGATTTTGTCGACATTGGAAGCTAGCTGAAAGTTTTGAATCGTCTCGTCGTGAAACGCTCGTAAATATAATAAGCTGAGTAGCTTTGTTTCGTATAAGTGTCCGCATATCCCTGCCGTTCCTTCACGCCTCTTGAACACGCTGCCACTCATCGTTGGTCGAGGGTGGTGGGGGTGGTGGTGGTGGGGGGGATGCAGGCAGCGCTCAGACACGAGGAGCACCCAGCAGCACCAACTGATCACCTGCAAGTAAAGGCATAGCAATGTTACAGAAATCTTGGAAGTGTCAGAGAGAGAATCAAATCAACATAATATATGACTTGTTATTGTTCTTAATAATAATAACAATTGTGACCGATCTGTGCTGTGATTCCGCCACCCCACTCGTCAGTGATATTATTATATGATATATTTTATTTTTCGTGCGAAATCATCAAAATGACTCCTCCCGCTCTGGGCCAAGCGGAAGGGAGCGTCAGACTTGTACTGACTAAACACCACGCATGTTCCTTCATAGCCCTTTGTGTTCCGGGGCCGCGGTATCTCTTGCGAACAACCCGCAACTCCGTCAAGCGTCGGCCCATTCAATGTTGCTAACATCTATATGAGGCGAGCATCGAACACGAACGCGCCGTCGACACGGTCTGTCATCGTCATAAGACGGACGGACGGTGAGCTAGCCCATTACCTACTACTGCAGGCCGTGGTAACTTAGAACCAAGGACGTTATATACTATCTGGACTGAGTACGTGCCGCTCAAAAGCGTTCCGAGCGAGATTACCTCGAAAGAGAATGTCATCTCTTTCTAATAGGGTGACCAAACATTTTGTACTTACATTTGGGACAGATATAATTATGTGGCTGGCCTGGCTTGGCATTTGTAATAATTAAAAAAAACTGACAAAGAAAGACATTTATTCATATTTGCAAAAAGTTGTTCCAAAAAAATGGTGGCATACGAATATATACACACCTAACTTAAATATAGGTACTCTAAGGAAACTTACTATTTCGAAAGTCGGTGTCTTTTGTCTGTTTTATTTAGTTTAGAAAAAAAAGTTGCAAATAAGTCTTTTTATTTTTCCACTACAAATACAAATATTGACTATGCATTTAACATTCAACAGAAGAAACCTAACCCTTAAGGTGAATGCGACAAGGTAGCCCGCGAAATTCGAAATAGTATTCGCGACCGTAACAAATTGTGAGTTGTGACTGAGTAATAATGATTAAAATCACCAATACAACCCACTCAGTTCATAAAGGTTCCTTGAGTGACTATTTGATGAATAGAAGAGAATTACTTATTACCGCCAATAGTGGCCACTTTTATCTTTAATCAGTAATTCTCTTAATTTATCAAGTCTATAATCATGAAAAGTGATTTTAAAAATACTACAGGTTATTTACCAGCATGATATTGTTTTGGATATTTCAAATTTAATGTGATTTTAGAGTAAAATAAATAAGATGTGGGTGGCGCTAGTTTCGGTGCTTTTAGTGCCCTAACATACAACCTGACACTGACAAGCAAATTGCAGAAAACGTAAGAAAATTCGAATTCCGCGGGATACCTTGTCGCATTAACCTTATGCGCCTACCACACGCTCACACTTCCCCACAGTCTTGCCTGCGCGATTACACGGTGCACACAGTACATCGCGCGTGTGGTTTGTAATGGTAATACAGTTTTAACAACCATACGCGCGATGTACTGTGAAGTGTGAACGAAAAGTGTGGTGAAGCTTGAGCGTGTAGTGGGCCCATTAACCTTCAATCAAGATTCCCTTATTATTGCTTTCAAATCCTAACCATTGAAGAGTAGTACCTACATTCCATAATCAGCTCACCTAAATAACCTGAAAGAATACAACCAATATACCTACGTCCTCATAATATTTATTTAAACTCCTAACTCCTCTAACTCCTAACCGCTACGGAATCCATCATCAGCTCATGGATTGGATACGTTGGATTTGATTAAAGACCAAAATGGAAAAGTTTCAAAAAGTAAATAAAGAATTCAAATGTTTGTTTTGGTTATGTTTGAGATTAAGATGAGATATGAGATTTTATACCGATATTGATTATAGAAAAGGGGTATTCTTTACAATAATTTCATGATTCCCGTTTATAGATCTTGAACATAGTCACCCTAGTCGTTATTTGTAAAAAAAGTTAAAAGAACTTATCTGAAAAATGAAATCCCACGTCCTGGATACCCCTCACTTTCACAACCCTTCAGACAACACCATTTCACCATATTTGAAGACAAATATTTCGCTAATACAATTAAAAACACTTGAAAAAGGAAAATTATTATTTCAACACGAAAATGTGTCCGCCATATTTTTTACGTTTTTTTTTATATGGCTATACAGTTTTTATGAATTTTGGCTCTAACAAATTTTAATTCGCAAGTATTTATTATTGAAAATGAAGTATTTGAATATTAAATTAATACTGTTAAATTTTATGGGCTAGTTTAGCTATTTAGGTGATTTTCGTTTACTATACATTTTCCTGTTTTTTTTTCACTGGCAATTGCAAGACAAGAACAGACAAACCCTTGAATTTTGTCTCGCTCTTACGTTTTTCTCGCCCTTCGAAAAATCGTAGGGAAAGTAAAGTAATACAAACTGTATTTGTTTGACATAAAGTTTATTTTTAAACGGCATTTTCAGCCAAGGTCACCCTTCGTTGTACCCGCCTGCTTAGAACCTTTTTTTTATTGTGAATAGTGACATCTATCCCTCACGTCTGGAACTTTTTATTGCAGTGCACAGTGTTACCACTTTTTTGAGCTCGAATTATTTTGTGCATAACACAAATTGTTATCTTTAATTTTTTTCTCTAAAAGTCCAGCTGTTGCACAAAAATACATAATTTTTATATACATAATTGAATTATTAGTGATATTTTAACGATGAAAGAATTGAATTTTCAGAAAAGTTTAACCAACCAAACTTTAGCAACACTGAATCTTAATGTCATAAGAAAATTTTCGCCGGTTTGTTTGCATGCCCGTGCGCAATTTCTTGTATATTTTTGTTTTTTTTTTGTGTTATTACGTCGAGTTGAGCTTTTAGTTCCTCCGTATATGCCAGAATCTCCGAAATTAAATATAAATAAATCAAAAATTCAAACGTACGTATCTACAGTCATGCATACATTCATATAAACACACACGCACATATAATTTAGTTTATTGCTTCACGTTCAGAGGGCGCTGATCGTGAAGTAAAATAAAAAACGTCAGTTGCCAGTCTATCTCAGTTTATTATTAGTCTATGACCTACTGTCCACAGGCCCGCAGGCCGGAAGCCATCACGTGGCCCCCGACGCTCGGAGCGTTTCCCGCGGTGGATGGGACGAGAGGTTCTCTCCCTTTTACATTCCGCCACCTCCTTCACTAGCACGAATGCTTCGCTGAAGGAGGCGACACGACGTCTTATACCCTCTATGACTACCGCACCCTAGGGGTGACAGATATCGCTGCGTTCCCTTCGCAAGACGTTGACATGACAGTCTTTATTGAGGCTCATACGGATAGATTTACACATTGACTTATATATTACTGCGTAAGGACTGGGCGGACCGCATGATAAAATGACGCCTCGAACATGGTCCCAAAAAGGTCTTGACTAAACCGAAGTGATTTAGTTCACGATCGGCTATCTTCGGGTGCGTCCGTAAATTTTAAAAGTGAAAATGCCAAGTTGTGTAGTGAAAGGTTGCGTGAACTACGACGCAAAGCACAACAAAAAAATTATAACATTTCATACCACCGGTAAGTCAAAAATATGTCAGTAAATCAACATAATAGTAGATTGTACATCAAGTGCATAAAACGCACCATTTTGCGCGAGACGTTTATCCATCCGATGCGAGCTTGCGAGCGAGGATGGATATAAAGTAGAGAGCAAAATGGGTTTTATGGACGAGTTATACACTCTACTTTTCACTTCGATTGCGAGGAAATGCAACAGCAACTTGTAAATATTGTAAAAATAATTAAGGTTCCCGCCAATTAACTTTTTTTTTTTCAGTAGGAAACTTGACATAACACCTGACTTATGTCGTTACTCATACTGCTCAGATATAAAAACATTTTGAGCAAGCCTATTGCCATCAACCAATGTAATTAGAAGCAAGCCTATTGCCATCAACTGATGTAATTAGGGACAAGCCTATTGCCATCAACCGATGTCATTAGGAAAAGCCTATTGCCATCAACCAATCTTATTAGGAGCAATCCTATTGCCATAAACCGATGTAATTAGGACCAAGCCTATTGCCATCCACTGATTTAGGTAATTGAGAGCAAGCCTATTGCCATCAATTAATGTAATTAAGAGTAAGCCTATTCCCATCAAATGATGTAATTAGGAGCAAGCCTATTGCCATCAAACAACCTAATTAAGAGCAAGCCTATTGCCGTCAAGCGATTTAGGAAATTGGGGGAAGCCTATTCCCATCAACTTTCCTTGTATTCGTAATGAAAAGCAGTAATCCCTTTTTCTTAGAATACTAACGAAACGAATTAAAGAGGTTATTCTATGAAGTTGAAGTTGTTCGTGTGGCTGTTGGGCCGATTACCTGTGCCGATTACCTTGGTCTTCGACGAAGATTTTACTTTATGCTCTAGAGCATAAAACGCGACTTTATGTCGCCTACGCACGACATAAAGACGAATTTTAGAGCGAGAGAAGTGAAAAACATTATTTAAAACAGTTTTCATCCCAACTTATTTGTCTTGACGTTTGGCAAAGACGACGCGAGGCCCCGCCCCCACGCGCCGTACGGCTGTACGACATAACTTTGCAGCGGCGTGCGTTGTAGGCTTGTAGCCGATGAAATGAAAAGATTTAATTATAATAGTTTTATTCGAAGGCCAATAAAAATGTTATTATTATTAATATGTATGAAAAAACTGCAATAAACATACTTTTTTTTTTAAATTGAAAGCTTTATTTAATTTCTTTATACCTCGATAATACCACGCCACGCCGCTCATACAAGGTTACGTTTACGAGCAGCCTGAGTAGTTCATAAATATGGCGTCAGTGTTTCTTTAGCAAAATGTTCGGACGACCATATCTTTAGTTTTATATCTATGGATTTACATCAATTTTGGGCTTCTTCTTCTGCTTATCGTGTGAGTACTAACGACCCCACATTTTGGGCTTGAAAGTCAATTATAAAGAAATAACAATGGTCAATAATATAACCATAGCTAAAATATGTTATAACTACAAAAAATTATATAATATAAAATTAATTTACTAATTATCCTCTATAGGCTCACAAATTGTGAGCGACCTCGGCAGATAACGATAAGCGTACTTAAGACTTATCACCTGCGTGCTGGGTGCGGCCTTTAACTCATGTTATTTACGTAAAACATTTATTTATTTACACATACATTTGTTGTGACATGTTTATTATATTGTTGCCAGTCAAACACATACCTACCGTTTTGACAAAGGGCGATGGAACGAAGCGTATTGGGTGTTATGCTCAGCGACCTAATAAGCACTACCACAATATGCGCAAGAACTGAATGTGATAATAAGACTGCTGGGCTGAAGTGGGTTGGGCATGGGCATGTCTGTAGGATGTATGAGATGGGCCAGAGTCGTCGCCGAGGGAGGCCTCGCAAACGCTGGCGTGGCGACCTAAAAGCGTTTGTGACAAATTGGACTTGAAGACTAGGGGCTTTTGCCCAGCAGAGGAACAATATAGGCTAAGAAAAAACAAAAATACCTACCTACCTTTACAGTCGTGATTTGGTGACGTGACGCACTAAGTAACACAATGTTGTACCGGCTTTACCTATGTGTAAACTGTTCAAATAAATCAAAATGCTCCAACGTCGAGGCTCGGTACAATCACAGTACTTACAAGGCTTAGGTCCACCACGGACGGCTGTGCCACAGATTATACAACAAAACTAGACTATTCGATTCTGGTACAGAACAAGTTAGAATCGCTCGGTTCATTAACAAATCGATTGCATGAATTCGCAAACTAAGTAGAATTTTGTTATTCAAGGGGTGAAAGTTACTTGTTTAGTCCCGAGACGGGGTGGCGCTCGTAACGTAGTGAGGGCGCTAATAGTTTGAGGGACTTAATAAGTAATTTACCCGAAGTAAACACTGTGCTTTTCATAACAAATACGATGAAAGTAAAAATAAGAACACATTATTAGCTAAAGAAAAAAATTGTGTTGATCGGATTGCCGCTTTCCCGCTTTTTTTTTTTTTTTAGTTAGCCTAATCTTTCCCACTCCTGAGCAAAGGCCTCCCCCCATTCCTTCCACTTTCCTCGTTGTTGCGCCTCTTCCCGCCAGTTAACGAGAAAGCCATACAAGGCGTCCCGCCATCTCCTCCTCGGTCTGCCGCGCCGCCGTCTAGCTGTCTCCGGGCTCCAGTTCTGAGATATGCTGGCCCACAGCTTTACCGGCATCCGGCAAACATGGCCTACCCAGTCCCATTTTAGTTTGGCAGCTTTATGAGCTACGTCAGCAATTTGAGTTCTGGACTATTCTGGAGTGCAGTGTGGTATTCCTTGTACGATCGGTAAGTTTAACATTGAGTATGCTGCGCTCCATTGCCCGTTGGCAAACCTTGAGTTTGGCTTTCCCGCTTATTTTGTATTTTTGTGTCCTCTGGTCGTCCAGCTCTAACCCACTACCGGGTTAGGATTTCGGGTCATGTTAGGAATAATTCGAATTATTCATGTAAAAAAATGGCAAAGATTTTGCCGAAATCTATGTTTTTTTAGAGACATGGTTAAAAAAAAGTTGTTAAAAAACTAAAAAACCCGACTGAAAAAACTGAAAAACAAGCACATTTTAAATTTTAAACAAAACTTGGAAGCACGTGGGGTTCTATTTTTTTCATTTCATAATTTAATATTCAAATGAACCCCGCCTGCTTCCAAGTTTTGTTTAATTTAAAATGTGCTTGTTTTTTGCTTTTCAGTTTTTTCAGTCGGGTTTTTTAGTTTTTTAACATCTTTTTTTATTTCCAACTTTTTAGTTCTTTTGTTGTGTGTGTTCTTTTGTTGGTCGCGTAAAATTCTTCGCAGATGATTTAACTTTTGTGCTTGTTTATAGGATTTGTCATTTTGAAATTCTTTTAAACATATAAGTAATATATATTTTTGTGATCTCCTTTTAAAATCCTTTATTTTGATACCCTACTCGATGGTATTGGAAAAAATTTTTTTTTGAACTCCGCGATTTGGCCCCCAACATCCGCAATTTTTCTTTGTTTTTTAAATTTTAATGTAGCCTGTAACACTCGCGCCATCAAGACGAATCTAACGACGTATATTTCATTAAAATCCCTTCATCCGTTTAGGAGTTATGAGGGAACAGAGAAACGGACATACGTACATACAAATGAGGTCGACGATGGAACGAGCTTACCCAGAAGAAGCCTATTTACTAGATTGGGGTTATATGAACTCGGGAAAACCGACGCAGGCAGGGTGTTCCACTCCTTGGCTGTACTTTATTTTATTATTTTATTTTTAAATTGCGCTGTAGTGGCTGCATAAAAAGTTGGAACATCGTTCAGTAACGAACACATAACCCTCCTTTTGGGCTTCGTCGCAGTCGGGTAAAAATGTGAAAACAGACCAAGTTTTTTTTTTATTAATTGACAGCTGTCAGTTGAAAGCGATTCTCCCTAGGGCTGAAAGTAGTACTTTCAACCCGATCCGCAGGCATGTTATGACCCTTTGTTCTCATATTAATACATTCGCAAAATATTATATTCACAAAATATTATATTCTCAAATTATTATATTCTCAAAATTTTAGAAGTACAATCAAACACAGTGAAAAATAAAAATGAATTTATTTAAATCAAAATCTCTTTATTCCAATACCTAGGCATCATGGAAACACTTTCGAACGTAATCCAATATTAAAATAAAAATTAATTGCAGTATCACACAATAATGCAAAAATGACCTACTTTCAGAGTATGAGTTATGAAAATATTATAGTCTTCGTTTATTTGCACATACCACCTATAATAATTATAGTCTTTAAAAAAAACCGTTTAAACTTTTGAGCTCACTTCGTATTAGCCCCTGAGTAGATACTTACATAGCGAAATCAAACCGATTTATATATTTTTCTAAAAAAACGCTTATCGATTCGTAGTTCGTGTCAGTAGGTACTACACTATGCGTTCAGTACGTTATCGCGTCAGTGCGTCACATCACTCACACCTCTAAATACGTTCACATAATAATATCTGCGCAATTGAGTAGGTGATAAAGTACTGAGTCACTTGCACTAGTTGAGTGCTTTACCTATTGTCTCATGAAACTTCAGAGCAAAGAGCTTCAGAGCAAAGAGCTTCAGAGCTAGTCAGTGTTGTGAATACAAGTGAGTCCAAATCGGCTGCGAGAAGTATTAAGACAAGGTAAGTCGAGCACAAATCTTTGAATACCCAATTGGACGTATTTCCAATTGAAAAACGACAGCGTCTCCTTAACCATTACTAGTTGCGAATTTGCGAATACTGAAGTTATGCATTGTGTATAATGCGACAACGCCATTTTGATTTGAAGGGGCGTTTACAACGTCGATTAACGTTAGCTGCAATCGGAGATTAAAAAAACAAAAAAAAAATGAAATCATTTAATTTAATCTTTTCATTACTCATACTCTGAAAGTAGGTCAGAACATGCCTGCGGAGCGGGTTGAAAGTACTACTTTTCAGCCCTAGGGAGAATCGCTTTCTACTGACAGCTGCATAGGGAGCAAACCTATTGCCATCAACCAATGTAATTAAGAGCAAGCCTATTGCCATCAACTGATGTAATTGGGACCAAGCCTATTGCCATCAAACAATGTAATTAGGAGCAAGCCTATTGCCATTAACTGATGTAATTGGAGGCAAGCCTATTGCCATCAACCGATGTAATTATGAGCAAGACTATTGCCATCAACCAATCTAATTAGGAGCAAGCCTATTGCCATCAACCGATGTAATTAGGTGCAAGCCTATTGCCATCAACCAAGCTAATTAGGAGCAAGCCTATTGCCATCAACCGATATAATTAGGAGCAAGCCTATTGTCATCCACCGATTTGGGTAATTAGGAGCAAGCCTATTGCCATCAACTAATCTAAATAGGAGCAAGCCTATTTCCATCAACGAATGTAATTGGTGGCAAGCCTATTGCCCCCAACCGATGTAATAAGGATCAAGCCTATTGCCATCAACTAATCTAATTAGAAGCTAGGAGCAAGCCTATTGCCATCAACTGATGTAATTAGGAGCAAAGCCTATTCACCGATTTAGGTAATTGGGGGCAAGCCTATTCCCATCAACTTTCCTTGTATTCGTAATGAAAAGCACAGTGTTTACCTCGGGTTAAAGACTTATTTAGTCCCTCGAACTATTAGCGCCCTCGCTGCGCTCAGGCGCCAAACCCCGACTCGGGACTAAATAAGTTCCTTTCACCCCTAAGGTAACAATGTACTATTGCATAATAAATAAAAAAGTAATTAAAAAACTAAAATCCCGACTGAAAAACCTGAAAAGCAAAAAACAAGCACATTTTAAATTAAACAAAACTTGGAAGCAGGCGGGGTTCATTTGAATATTAAATGAAATGAAAAAATAAAGTTTTTATTTTTTACTTTTTAGTGGTTCACATGTGCTTACCCCTTCACAGCGTACCGGCGTGATGTTATGTTATGAACTGGTGTAAACAATAGATAGACATAGGATTTCAGCAATCCCAGTCCATTTGCTATCATTTATTGAGGAGTTCCTTTGCCTATCTCCGAAGTTCTTCATCAGATCTTCACCAACTCTTCTCAAACTCCGAGAAATTACTCTTCCAAAACCTACTCAAATCAACTCAAGTGTGCCTATAAAATTTGAAGAGTTCTCTCTATTTCTCCAAGATCCCTTCATCAGATCCTGACTTCATGATCATGGGACCACCTGGGAAGTATACCCTTTCAAACAAAACAAAAAAAATCTATATCGTTCCAGCCATCTATGAGTAATCGGGGAAAATACATAAGTATAAAAAAGATTACCGACGAATTGAGAACCTCCTCCTTTTTGAAGTCGGTTAAAAAGGGCCTCAGCTGACGCTGATTTTCAGCTGCTGCCCACCTGAAGGGTATTTGACCAGATTGTCAGATATCTGATGCTGTAAGGTCTAACATAGACTAGGTACTTTTTTACTATAGAAAAATAATTAGGGTTGCTTAAAAACAAAATATTAAAACCCTTGAGAGCTATACATATAATCTATATCTTCTATATCTATACGTATAATAATAATAATAATAAAACAACCACACGTCCTGATTGAACATCTAATCACGTGGGGGGCGGACACACGATTGAAAAATTACTGGCGTGGCTAACGTGGCTCTGGAAACCCATTCAACATGGAGACTAGGTCAAAGAAAGTACGTATAGGACCGCTTCCCGAGGGTAATCGTCGGGGCACACCTGGGGCCGATGCTGGGTGTCTCAGCATACGATCCATCGGCGGTGGGGGACTGAGCAGGCGGGTTCTCCCCGATAAAAATACTACAGCCGAACCGTCAGATAGACTTGACAATAACAGTAGAGCAGTTACACCCGACTTGGATGTTTCGCAGGCGGCGTCAGCTACTCAGCCTGCGACCACTTTGGCGGGAAAACCCAGAGTGCGCATGAAATGGACTGAAAATATGAACATATTCATCATGCGCACTTACTATCACATTACCAAACTTGAAGAGGACAGAACTATGTACTGCACACAATTACACGAAAAATTTAAAATACAATACCCAGATATGAATGTAACAGAACAAAGAGTAGCAGACCAACGACGAGTCATTATTAGGAACAAACTGTTATCAGATGACACTTTAAATAGAATTAAATATGAAATAGCAGAACAACTTAAAAGAGAGGAAGAAGAAAGTATGAATCTCACACATCACACAAACACTTTGCAGGAACTTGACACAAGTACAGGCTCTCAACATTTTACTACGGAATTAATGGTACTCACACAGCACACTCAACACAGCACTCAACCTATTGCAGATGATCCTAGATTTATACAAAATGATACTGAGTTTGACCCTTCATTAGTAGACACATTAAGGAACGAATTAGAATCAAATATTTTAAAATACAACGGCATGGATCCTGCGTGTAGACCATTATTACCAAAACTTAGATCGTCTCGTCAATTATCAGATATCATTAGTATATTCAATCAAAAGATTATCCCTCCCAAATTATCATCTATGGAAAACTTAAGCGACACACATTCACTAATATACTCCATAGCTATTACAGTTGCAATTCACTTCAAATTAAAAATAAACATGAACCGATCAAGCAACAGAGATAATAGAATAAAAAACGATCCACCATGGAAACAAAGATTAGAGACGGACATAGAGCAAGTAAGAAAAGATATAAATAGACTAACTCAATATAAAAACGGTAATACATCAACAAAACTAGAAAATAAGGTGAGGCAGATAATTAAAAATACTAGACAACACAGTTCGCATAATGTTAATAAGAGGATTGAAGATCATGTAGACACATTAAAACAAAAACTTTTAGTAAAAAGCCATAGGTTAAAAAGATACAAAAAAGCGAAAGAAAGGAAAGATAATAATAGATTATTTAAAACAAACGAGAAACAATTTTATAGAAAACTTAAAGGTAACGATACTACAATCAGCAACCCTCCATCTCAGGACTGTTTAAAAGAATTCTGGCAAGGAATCTGGTCAGATAGTACTGAGCATAACATAGAAGCTGGGTGGATACAAGAAGAAATAGCTAGGTCAGAAATAATAGATGAAATGCCGTTCGAAGATATAGATACACTTGAAATAAACACTATTATAAATAAAACGCATAATTGGAAGGCAGCAGGAATAGACGGTATTCATAATTTTTGGATTAAGCGTCTCTATTCTCTTCATAGTACTTTAGCAGAACAAATTAATGATATTTTAAAAGGTAACCAAAATATACCAGATTTCTTAACTAAAGGAGTTACATACATGATCCCTAAGTCTAATAATACACATGATCCGTCACAGTATAGGCCAATAACTTGCTTACCAACCTTATATAAGATCATCACGTCATGTATCAGTAACAAAATTATCAAACACACTGAGCAACATAATATCTTAGCTGAAGAGCAAAAAGGATGTAGGCGTGGTCATATGGGGTGTAAAGAGCAATTAATAATCGATTCCACTATTTTAAAATACGTCCAGAGGTCTAGAAAAAACTTATATATTGCATACATAGATTATAAAAAAGCATTTGACAGCGTCCCCCATTCATGGTTAATTGAAGTATTAAATATCTATAAAATAAACCCATTAATTATAAATTTTCTTAAGAATACAATGGAATCTTGGAGAACTACACTTAAATTACAAACTAAAACAACGAACATATCTGTAGAAGAAATAGCAATAAAAAAAGGTATTTTTCAAGGGGACTCATTAAGCCCTCTTTGGTTTTGTCTAGCCCTGAATCCACTCTCCCGAACACTAATTGAATCTAGATTAGGTTTCGATATAAAACACGGTAGGTCAACATTGCACCAAATTACACATTTACTTTACATGGATGACTTAAAACTATATGCTAATAAAAGTACAGATTTACACAGTTTGTTAAACATAACAACAACATTTTCTAAAGATATAAGAATGGAATTTGGACTGGATAAATGCCGAAAATTAAATATTGAGAAAGGTAAAATTAAAGATGGAAACTACTCAACAGACACCGACCAAGTAATAGAAGCAATGAGAGACGAAGAACTTTATAAATATTTAGGGTATAACCAAGCACGACTGTTAGAACATAGGACTATTAAAGATAAACTAAAAAAAGAATATCTTAATAGAATACATTCGCTATGCAAAATGCACCTATCTAGTAAACATTTATTTAAATCCATAAATACTTATGCAGTACCCATACTCACTTATTCTTTTGGTGTAATAAAATGGTCTAACACAGACCTACATGCCCTTGAAGTCAAAACACGAACGACTCTGACACAACATAGATATCACCATCCCAAATCCGCAATAGGGAGAGTCATTATGTCCAGAGAAGAAGGAGGCAGAGGCTTAATCGAAATATCAAATCTTCATAAAAGACAAGTCATAAACCTAAAGCAATTTTTCAGACGGAAGAAAAACAGTAGTCAGTTACACAAAGCAATTACAGAAATAGACAAACAATATACACCTCTAAACCTTAGTGATGATAGCAACATTGAGACAATAGATAAAGCGAGACATATTGAAGAACTACATAGAAAGTGGAGGCAGAAAGAATTGCATGGAAGACATTGTAACGATCTACACCAAACATACATAGATAAAGAAGCTTCTAACAAATGGTTGGAGTTAAGTGGGTTATTTCCGGAAACAGAAGGGTTTATGTTAGCCATCCAAGACCAAGTCATAAACACAAAAAATTATAGAAAATACATAATTAAAGATAGTACAGTAAGAAATGATCTCTGCAGAAAATGCCATAGCAAGCCTGAAACAATACAACACATCACAGGCGCTTGTATCACATTAACTCAAAATGACTATACACACAGACATAATCAGCTAGTTAATATTATACACCAAAAACTCGCAACTAAACTTAATCTCATAAAGGACCCATACGCACCATATTACAAATATACACCTAGAGATACTTTAGAAAACGAATTTTATAAAATATATTATGACCGCTCTATAGTTACAGATCACACTATATATAACAACAGACCCGACATAACACTTGTAGACAAAGAAAACGAACACACATACATAATTGATATTGCAGTCCCTAATACTAATAACATACAAAAAACAATCTCAGAGAAAATCAGGAAATATACAGAGTTACAAGAGGAAATTAGGCGAGTTTGGAAAATGAAAAGAGTCACTATAGTCCCAATTGTTATATCAACCACAGGCGTTATCCCAAAACAAATATTTAACAGTTTTAGCGCACTCAATCTATCTAAATACACATACCTAACACTACAAAAAGCTGCCATATTAAACACTTGCCGAATAGAGAAAATTTTTACAATTAGACTTAGACAATAATTTCGCTGCAGTACAGAATAATTTACCTTTACAAACAAATAACTAGAATCTCGCCTTGGTTTACACCCGTGAGATTCTTAAAATACCAGGTATTAACCTGAGAAAACGAAAGTTTAAAACCACAATAATAATATAATAATACCTACATAGGTAAATATAATAAATCTGTGGAGAAATCGTTTTTGTACATCGAAAATATTAAAAAAAAAAATGTCAGGGTGTTATAGTATAATCCACAGAACACATTTCCAGCATTTTTGTCTGTTTGTCTGTTTCGATGACTAAGCATCACGTAAAATTTACGAAATGAATGTAGGTAACTTTTATACTTGTTTCATCGTAATCGGACCTCTCTATCAAAAGATATATGAATTTATAGTTTTCATGAAGAACTTAATCATTATGATCAAGAATAAGACATGCAACGACATCTATTAAACGAATATGGTACTTATTAATAAAAAATACCTTCACAAGATATCTTTAAAAAAGTCTTTATAGTTTACTTATTAGTCTAAATGATGCTGCTTTCAAAATCTACCTAACCCTGTAGTGTGCATGTTTGTGGTGTTAGCCCTTTGTGTCGAGGCCGCAGTATCTCTTTCGAACAACCACAACCCCGACCGGCGTCAGCCTTTGCGGGCACATTCAATATTGCTGACATCTATTTGAGGCGCAAATAGAACACGCACGCACCGTCGACATGGCCTGTCATCCTCATAGGACGGATGGACGATGAGTTAGCCCGTTACTCACCGTCCACAGGCCCGTGCCTTCGGTGCGCGCGGTGGTCGGAAGCCATCACGTGGCCCCCGACACCCGGAGCTTCTCCCGCATCGACTGGGCCGAGAGGTTCTCTCCTTCTCACGTTCCGCCAACTCTTTCGCTAGCATTACTGCTTCGCAAAAAGAGGCGACGGCATCCCATTCTCTCTCGCCTCGGACCATGGCTTGCACCAGGGCCGGACGCGAGAGGTCGCCGCCGCTAATTGCCGCTACAAAAACACGACGGGGCTCCACCCAAGCAGAGCCGACTTCCACGGTGTGCTCCACTGTGTCCTCCAGCTGATCCTCACAGTGGAAGCATCCGGGGCTCCGGGCGTTTCCTTCCGCCTGTGCAGGTGCAGGTACCTCTCGAAACAGCCTCTAATCCCCTTAGGCAGAGATGTGTACCTAAACGTACTTACAACCCCATTTTTCCAGTAGTATGCGCGTGGAACACGAACGCGCCAACGATAGGGCCTGTCGACTATAATCTACCTCTGTTTCTAGGTAACTAATTTTAGTATAAGATATAGTCAGTGCTTTGCATAACCCTCTTTTTAACCGACTTCCAAAAAAAGGAGGAGGTTATCAATTCGACTGTATTTTTTTTTTTTTTTTTTTTTTTTTTTTTTTTTTTTTTTTTATGTTTGTTCGCTCATAACTTGCGACTGGGTGAACTGATTTTCATGATTCTTTTTTCATTTGAAAGCTGGTGCTTCCCGTGTGGTCCCATTGTCACCATTTCAATATCTGATGATGGGATCTTGTAGAAATCGGGGGAACTCTTCAATAAATAACAGCAGATTAACCGCGATTGTTGCTATAGCATATCTAAGCATTGTTTACACCATCACACAACAATATAATATCACGCCTGTACTCACTACAAAGGATATAAAAACTATTTTGTGAAAATCTGATGAAGAACTTCGGAGATATTCAACGGAACTCCTCAATACCTAAATGATAGCAAATGGACTGGGATTGCTGAAATCTGATATTGTCTGTCTATTGTTTACACCAGTCCTAACATAACATCACGCCGGTACGTTGTGAAGGGGTAAGCACATGTGAAACACTAAAAAGTGAAAAATAAAAACTTTTTTACAAAAAATAAAACCGACTTCGACAAAAAAAACACTCAAAAGTGAAAAATAAACTTGAGAAGAAAAATCAGTTTCTGAAGTCGGTGACAAAAAAATGAAATCAAAGAAACAAAAGTCACCGACTTCAGAAACTGATTTTTCTTCTCAAGTTTATTTTTCACTTTTGAGTGTTTTTTTTGTCGAAGTCGGTTTTATTTTTTGTAAAAAAGTTTTTATTTTCTACAGCGGCAGTAAGCTAACGCAGGGCAATGATTTAATGTACTTTTTCAACACACTTGCTCATAAAGTGGCTATAATTTCACCGCAATTAGGCATATAATGATACCTGTAATCAAACTGTGACTTTTTCATTGCTATTATTCACTAGTGAGTTAAAGGGTTTTTTTTAAATTTTATTGGTTGAGTTGCTATTTTCTTAAAAAAGTTTCGATACAAAAAAGATCGTGTTCAATAGTAAAAATAAATTAATGTATTCGTGCTTGCTCATTTCATGCAACTTGGAATGTAAATAGATAATTTTAACTTGTACGTTTTAAATAAATGAAACTTTCACTCAAATAATAAAACTTTTATTTTCTCTGTAATAAAGAAAACTTTGAATAGGTACCCCATTTTGTACGTGGCTAAAACTCTATCAGCCAAAAATAAAGAAACCTCATTATTTTAGTCTATGGTCGATCGCCATTGTTACAGTGTGAATTTCAAAGTGGCGCCACTGGTCAAGAAAAAAAAATGCATCGCTACGTCAAACTTAGTACATTTATTTTAGTTCCGTGTTTTCCCGCCTGCACAGATAACTTGGTCGAACTGTAGATGCGCGCGCATTAATTTCCTGCTATTGTGAAAAAAAAAACAGAACTTGTTTTAACTGTATAAGATGACTTTTTAGTATTATTTTCTTCACAAGTGTGTTGAAAAACGTCGTATGATACACGTGTGTATTGATGATTACCGTCCTCGGCTATCTTAAGACCCTCACCTGACGGCTCGGGTCTCAATGGCGCCTCTGCGGTAATCACCAACGTTACACACTTGTACCATAATGTACTATTATCTAAGCGACGTATTTTAGTTTTCGAAAACCACGCGAACGAAGTCGCGGGCACAGCTAGTTGGTAACAAAATCCAATTGAAATGGGGAAGTAGGGTCGCGGGGCATAACTAATAGCTTCTAAGTACCTACGGCTATACTATTTCTGACCCAAAAAAAAAATCGGTCACCAATTTTTTACGAAATTAAATCGGCCCCACAAATAGTTGACGTGGGCGTTTTATGCTTATCAAGTTAATCTTGGTAAGTATCTTTTCTCAAACATGCTTGGAAAGGTCATGGGGCAGAATCTGACCCAGTTAACGATAGTCTTCCTACAAAAACCAAATTAGTTTTATATTGTTAAGTATTAACCTACACTAAATTTAAGATGGTTTTTTTTTTTTAAACCATGGGAATAAAATGTTATAGATGAATAAAAAATAGATAATAAATGTATAGATAAAACAATTTCAGTGAAGCATTCTGTTAAATAAACAAAAGAAGCGCTCGCGTCAGCGTCGTCTGCTACGCAGACGATACGCTGGTGCTGGCACAGGAGGGGTCGTACGAGGCGGCGGCCGAAACGATGACGCGCGGGGTTGCGATAGTCGTCGAGAGGATCCGGCAGCTGGGTCTCGAGGTGGCACTTCACAAGTCGGAGGCCATGGGCTTCCATGGACGTGGGTAACTGCTGCCGTCGGGATCCCAGCTAACGGTGGGAGGGGTTCCCATCGGCGTCGAGTGTACTTTGAAGTAGGTACTAGGGCTCGTCCTCGACAGCCGGTGGAACTTCGTGGAGCACTTCCGACGTTTGGCTCCCAGACTGGAGTGGGCTGGGGCTGCCTTCAGGTGGCTCTTACCCAATTTGGGGGGGGCAAACGCCTCCTGCCGGAGGCTCTATGCGGGGATCGTGCGGTCCATGGCCCTCTACGGGGCCCCGGTGTGGGCGCGTGCTTTGACGAAGCGGGCCGCCCACTACTTGAACGCGCCCCAAAAGGTGCTGGCCGTTAGGCTAGTCCGTGGGTACCGCACGATCTCCCGCGAGGTGGCGAACCTCCTTGCCGGATTGCCACCATGGGATCTGGAGGCGATAGTCCTCGCGCGCCTGCGTGAATGGCGCGCGGAGGCGCTACACCGGGGGGTCACTCCGTTGCCGCGGCAAATTGCCGCTCTGCGAAGGACCTCCCGGTGTGATCTCATGGCGGCATGGAGACAGCGGCTGCGACTGTCGCAACCCCGTGCAGGGCATGCCATGATAGTGGCGGTAAGTCCCCTCTTTGAGGAGTGGCTAGAGAGGCGCCACGGTGCCCTCACCTTCCGTCTGACGCAGGTCCTCACCGGACACGGATGTTCCGGGAGGTACCTGCACCGAATCAGGCGGGAAGGAAACGCCCGGATGCTTCCACTGCGAGGATCGGCCGGAGGACACGGTGGAGCACACTGTGTAGATGTGCCCTGCTTGGGCGGAGCCCCGCCATGTTCTCGTAGTGGCGATCGGCGGCGGAAACCTCTCGCGTACGGCCCTGGTTTTTTGTCTTGGGTCCGACATCAAGATCAAGTAGATACGCCTGCGGCGTTATTAAACGATACAATTATTTCTGTGGACATTGATCATGTCGAAAGTGGAAGTCGGTTTTATTTTTTGTAAAAAAGTTTTTATTTTTCACTTTTTAATGGTTCACATGTGCTTACCCCTTCACAACGTACCAGCGTGATGTTATGTTATGAACCGGTGTAAACAATAGACAGACATGAGATTTCAGCAATCCCAGTCCATTTGCTATCATTTATTGAGGAGTTCCGTTGCCTATCTCCGAAGATCTTCATCAGATCTTCACCAAATTGAAATGGAACCACTTTCAGAAAGTACTCTTCCAAAAATGGGGGAGAAATCGGTGAAAATACATTAAAAAAAATGTGTATTGTACACATCTGCATACCCCCTCAGAGCATACAGGCGTGATGTTACGTCATGATAATGTATATTCAATAAACATCCAAGCGATTCCAGCAATTACGACAGATTTGCTGTCTATTTTTGAAGAGTTCCATTGTATATCTCCGAAGATCAGCACTAGATCTTCAACAAATTAAAATGGGACCACCTCAGGAGTTTACTTTTTCAAATAAAAAAAGAATTTTGAGAATCGGTCCACAAATGGGGGAGAAATCAGGTAACATACATAAAAAATAACCTCCTTCTTTTTTGAAGTCGGTTAAAAACTTAAAAACTCTTCTATACTTGTTTTGTTGTTTGTATTTTTTTTTTCAAATCATGTTTACTATCAAGAAACCAATAAAATGTACTAAGTCTTGTTATAATTAACATAATCACTGTTTTTTTATTTTTTAGATTAAGGGGACGGTGAACGAACATTCTCCATACAAACGTAATACCAAAATCATTCGCGATACGAACATATTACCAACTTAAAATTATGTTATTCGGATACAGACCATATTTATCTAGGTTCCTATTAAACTTTTTTTTTTAAACATTTATTATTTACGAAATGCAAGCGAATTGCTATTTACTATTGACGAAATGCAATTCGCTTGCATTTCGTAAATAGTAAATGTTTTAAAAAAAAAGTTTAATAGGAACCTAGATAAATATGGTCTGTATCCGAATAACATAATTTTAAGTTGGTAATATGTTCGTATCGCGAATGATTTTGGTATTACGTTTGTATGGAGAATGTTCGTTCACCGTCCCCTTAATGGTTTTTTCCCGGTATCTGCGTTAATGCGACATATAATATTCGTAAACTAGAGACGTTTATCTAAACATCCTACCTATTTTTTTTTCTGTAGGCTCTGGGTATAGGTTCCATACTTAGTTGCCCAATGACCTTTGAGCATTATTTTGACAACCTTCTTCGAGATAAATCGAAATTGCTGTACTGGCCAGATACATGCGATCAGCGGCCGGCAAAAGTTGTATGAAAATCCATATCTGTCGTGTTTAGCGGCCAAATAAATTACATACTAAACTCATATCTGTCGTGTTATTTAAAAATGGAACGATCTTTTACTCTCAACCATAGCAACCAAGGAGGTGACTTATTAAAGGTTTTATTTAAATTTCGAATTGGCTGAACTCTTCAACGCGTGAAAAATTATTGTTAACAACTGTATTTTTACCCGACTGTGGCGAAGCCCAAAAGGAGGGTTATGTGTTTGACGTGTATGTATGTATGTAAGTATGTATGTATGTATGTCCGTTTCTTTGTTCCCTTATAACTCATAAACGGATGAACCGATTTGAATGAAATATACGTCGTTAGATTCGTCTTGATGGCGCGAGTGTTATAGGCTACATTAAAATTAAAAAACAAAGAAAAATTGTCGATTTTGGGGGCCAAATCGCGGAGTTCAAAAATTTTTTTTTTCCAATACCATCGAATAGGGTCTCAAAATAAAGGGTTTTAAAAGGAGATTACAAAAATATATGACACTTATATGTTTAAAAGAAATTCAAAGTGAGAAATCCTTTAAACAAGCACAAAAGTTAAATAAATCATCTGCGAAGAATTTTACGCGACCAACGAAAGGACAAACAAAAGAACTAAAAAGTTGGAAATAAAAAAAGTAGTTAAAAAACTAAAAAACCCGACTGAAAAAACTGAAAAGCAAAAAAACAAGCACATTTTAAATTAAACAAAACTTGGAAGCAGGCGGGGTTCATTTGAATATTAAATTATGAAAAGAAAAAATGATGAAAATAGAATGGACCCCGCCTGCTTCCAAGTTTTGTTTAATTTAAAATGTGCTTGTTTTCTTGCTTTTCAGTTTTTTCAGTCGGGTTTTTTAGTTTTTTAACTATTTTTTTTATATAAAAAGTTCTGCCTAGGTACTACTTAGTTTTAATTTCCTCGCATTATTTGAGAAAAGTACTATACAAGCCTTGGCCACAACTAGGCATTGATGGACTTACGTATGTGTGCCTCGGCTTCGCCTCGGCCCACATTTACACGTTCGTCCATCAATGCCTCTGTTGCTGGTCGCTGCAGTAATGTACTATTACGTCTATCTTCAAAGCTATCTATAATACTTATCTACACAAATAAATAAAATTTCAATGTCTGTTGTCAAAACATCATGTTTTTACTCAATACATAGTAAACTGTAGGGCAGTGTAGGGTACTTATAACGAAACCACATATTTTTAAAAACCCAACGTTTGTTCCGGCTAATCTCCGAAACGACTGCAGTAACTTTGACAGGAAAATGGAAATATAATTAGGGTTCCGTGCAAAAAGAAAACCCTTGAAATTGTTAACGAAATCGGCAAGCGGCATTTCGCTGAAACGGCAGCAAAGTAATGTTTTTAGGGTTCCGTGCCTCAAAAGGAAAAAACGGAACCCCTAAAGGATCACGCGTGTGTCTGTCTGTCTGTCCAACCACACCGCCCCCTCTTATTTCCGAAATTACGAGCCTACAATAATTTTGATAAAAAAATACAGAAATTAGGTAGTTCAGCACTTATACAAGTTGGGCCAAAAGAAGTCATCCGATGTTGTTTGGCTCTCATTTTTTTTTTAAATGAAAATCTTCGTTTCTGATATTATTGATTATGTTTATTTGAACCTTTAGAATTTTAGTGGTCAAGCCAAGAAGATGATATCGGCCAAATGGACGCCGTAACAATTTTATTGATTGCCATACGGGCTCGTTTTATGGCATTTTTCATCACTTCGGTCGGTGAGAACTTCAGGCGACAGATTCTCGCACTCGTGTCGAATGTTGTCCTTGAGGGCTTCCAGGGTCTCGGGCTTGTTCACGTAAACACGGGGTTTCAAAAAACCCCACAAAAAAAAGTCGGGAACGGTTAAATCGGGCGATCTTGCGGGGCAGTGCTAATCGCCAAAACAAGAGATAAGGCGACCCGGGAACGCCGCCTTCAGAATATCGGTTGTGGCAGTCACACAACATCTATCTATCCATATAAATAAAAAGAGAAGTCCTGACTGACTGACTCATCAACGCCCAGCCCAAACCCTTGGACCTAGAAAGCTGAAATTTTTCACAGAGGTTCCCTTTATAATGTAGACAAGGAATAAGGAAGGATTTTTCGAAATTAAACCCCTAAGGGAATAAGTATGTTCAAACAGTAAGTTTGTATGAAAAATCGTCATTTTTGATATTTTCCGACATCCACGCGGGCGAAGCTGCTGGCAAAAGCTAGTTAACTACATATCCTACTAATCCTACTAATATTATAAATGCGAAAGTTTGTGAGGATGGATGGATGGATGTATGGATGTTTGTTGCTCTTTCACGCGAGAACGGCTGATCGGATCTGAATGAAATTTGGCACAGAGGTAGATTATAGTCTGGAATAACACATGGGCTATAAATTATCCCCATAATAACTTAAGGGGGTGAGCAGTATTGTATTATCCATAATCCTCAACTGTTTTACAGCTTGATACTGGAAATACGAAATAACGCAAGGGAATCGAGCGTGCTGTGCAATTTTTCACTTTAAGCACCTGGTGCGAGCGTTGCAAATCCAAGAGAAAGCTGAAGTCCCCTATGTCATTTCAAATTTCCGGTATCGAATCACAATCGAACTGTCAACTGTCATACTTTAATAAAACAAGGTCTATTTCAAGCCATTTGTCAGTGGTGTACGTATCCTAACGGTACAGAGACTTACCTGTAAACAAAGGTACGCAAGTTCAAATCACAGTAAGTATCCTCTTTTTGTAATTTTTAATAATGTAGAAAGATTTCCAAAAATGTTGAAACGTGTTCGCGAGTTCGATCCCCAATCGGATTTCACTTTTTGTAAGTTCCAGGTATTTGTTTTAATTTCGAAGCTATATGATTTTCAAATTAATTCAGATTAAATTAATATTATCTACTTTTAATTGTAAATACAATATTATAAATCTGTAGACGTAGAGTTTCTGTATATTAAACATAATTATTTATAAAAAATAATGTTTTCTTTAGTTGTGTCCGTGTGTCTTGGGTGTATTAGTTTATTATAGTATTTTCACGTGTACATTTTGAAACAAATAAGATTAGGGTTTTAGTTTTTGTTTCATTGTAATTGGTGCTCTCTATCAAAAGATATACGAATTTAAGGTATTTAAGAAGAACTTATCATCATTTAGAAACATACATGCAACGACATCTATTGCATCAAAACGGTACTAATTAATAAATGTGTTCACAAGATAACTTTTAAATCGTATTTTTCAAACAGTTACGATAGCAAAATGTACCCTTGATTAGTTTAAATGACGCTGCTTTGAAAATCTACATAGGGTTTTTTTTTTTGAATGGTGGGAAATCATCATTTGACTCTTCCCGCTCTGGGCAGAGCGGTAGGGAATGTTAGACTTCTACTGACTAAAAACCACCCATGTTCCTTTTTTGCCTTTTGTGCTGTGGCCGCGATATTTCTTTCGAACAACCCGTAGCCCCGACAAGCGGCGGCCCTTGCAGGCCTCAACCATATTGCCGACATCTCTTTGAGGCGCGCGTGGAACCGAACGCGCCGTCGACACGGCCTGTCGTCGTCTTACGACGGGCGGACGGCGAGCTAGCCCACTACTAACCGTCCACAGGCCCGCGCCTGCGGTGGCCGGAAGCCATCACGTGACCCCCGACGCCCAGAGCGTCTCCTATTGCGGCTGGGACGAGAGGTTCTCTCTCTCACCACGCCACCTCACTGCTTCGCCGAAGGAGGCAACGGCGTCCCATTCCCTCTCGCCCCGCAACATGGCTTGAACCAGGGCCGGACGCGAGAGGTCGCCGCCGCCGATCGTCGCTAAGAGAACACGACGGGGCTCAACCCAAGCGGGGCTCCGCCCAAGCGGGGCAGACCTCCACGGTGTGCTCCACCGTGTCCTCCGGCTGATCCTTGCAATAGTAGCATTTGGGCGTTTCCTTCCGGTGCAGGTGCCTCCCGAATCCCGAAACAGCCGTGTCTGGTGAGGACCTGCGCCAGACGGAAGGTGAGGGCGCCGTGGCGCCTCTCAAGCCACTCCTCAAAGAGGAGACTTACCACCACTGTGCCCTGCACGGGGTTGCGACAGTCGCTCTCTCCATGTCGCCATAAAATCACACCAGAGGGGTCTGTCCGCCATGCGGCAATATACCGCGGCAGAGGAGTTATCCCCCAGTGTAGTACCTCCGCGTGCCATTCATGCAGGAGACTACTTACCCTAAACCCTATAGTGTATGTTTGCTTCCCATGCATTAAATTTTGGCAGTTTAACTTCGTCTTCGACAGATGGCATAGTTCATTTGACACCATTTTCAGAATTGCGGTGTTAATATTTGTCGTGAATAGTCAACAAATACAAATTGACAGGTACACAGTAAGAAAAACAGCTGTAAAACTTTAAAATAAAAACCTAATTAAAATTAGATAAGACCCGCGACGTAAATCCATTTGTTCAGTGTGGAAATCGAATACAGGACATGCAGCGCCACAGTCAAACGCCGAGGCACTGCGCCAACCGTGCCGTTTTACCTATCGGCTGTGGCTGCCTCGGGCATTGCCGCAACTTTGTTTAACAATGGCCAGATTGCACTTTCCATTTACAAATTGCCGTTGAATCTTACCCCTACTTGCAACATCACCAAAAATCTGCGATTGGCCATGGAACAGATGTCTTTGCAAATAAGCTGCTTTAAACAGGAAAGAGTCGCCTGGAATTAGATGTAGATGCGAAAATTCCACTTTCCGAAGAGTTTTCCCATCCAGTGCCAACAGAAGATCCCGAAGTTTACGATTAGGTGTACCTAATCGTAAACCCACATTTTGCCAGTAATGTTCAAGCGACATGTAATAGGGGGCGTTTGATATCTATAGATATGTCGCAGATTCAACACCGAGGCACAATATTTAGAGTTGACAATTTAGAATAACGCCATCTATCATCGTTTGTCGGAAAACTCGGAAACGTCAAGCAGTAAGCTTGGGTGAGGTCGATACCATGAAGTTATACGATGAGTATTTCTCAAAAAAAGTGTACGTAACGAAAAAGTTGTTACGAAATATTGTTATGAAATAGTTCTAGATGTTACTAAATAGTAAACTTATGGCTATAAACCAACCTATTAAATAAAGCATATGAGACTTTAAAATTCGTAAAAAACTATTTGCCAGTGAATGTTCACTAAGGTTTTAATTTTGGCAAAGTTTTAAGAGCTTTAAACACTCAGCTTTACACTATACTTTTTCATAACGTAACGAAATTCATAAAAATCGTTACGAAAAAGCAACGAAAATTGTACAAATTAAGATCATAATAAGTCGATGGTTTGATAAAACCTGAAACTGCAAATAATATAATACGCTTAAATGTTCGTACGACACGTATTACAATAACATATATAAATCAAGACTTATCTTAATGTGAAAAAGTGATAAAGTATTTCTTATTACGAAAAAGTAATCTCCCTTGGACAACACGTTCAAAACTGATTTTCACATTAAAAGTTATGGCGGAGACGTCAGACCTACAGCCAATCAGAATGATGCTAGTGTTGCCCGTGTTAAAAGGTAACGGATGCGTTCAGAAATTACGTGGAAGTAGAAATAAAACGTAACTAAAGAGTAAGTTACTAAAAAGTAAATGGGCACGACTCATTTTGTTTTTCGCATTTTTTTTTATATTTTACTATGAAACCCCATAGAAAATCAATTTAATAAAGAAACTACATTTAATCAAGGTCTGTAATACAAAAAATGCACAATATTAACGCGACATATCGAATTTTATGAAGTGTTACATGTATGAAGTCGTAGGGTGGCAATTTGATTTTTGTATGAAACGCAAAAAACATCTTTTTAAAAAAGCTTTCTAAAATTGATTGAATACTATGGTTTTACCATTTATTCTTCACAACTTTAAAGTTTAATAGTTTTTCTTCACAAATATGTTATTTTTTGTATGCATGTATGGTTAAATAAAAACATTGAAACTTTGTTACTATTTCGAGGCACACTTTTTTTTCAACAGATGTACACTTTTTTTGAGAAATACTCAGATAAATATGGAGGCCACACTTAGAACAAAAGTTTGAGTCAAATACCTACGATTCTCTATCTCACTCTCTGTGGGCTGACCTCTCTTTCTAAGGTGGACGATAGTATTGCTATCTCGTTATTAAAATCTCCTTATTCATTTTTAAAAGAGTCACCACACAAATGTAATCAGAAGTTAAATACTGTCAAATAATGTGCTAATAAATAAAAAGCTAAAATAAGATTACTGAAATTAAAATTCCAAAATAGTATGTCACGAATGCTTGACAAGGTTGGCGAATCAGTGAATTATTTTCCCATTTCCTAAGGATGTGGTAATGTGGCAACATTGGCCCCACATGTCAACATAAATCGTACCAATATGGCGGTTGTTTACTTTGCGGTTCACAGTTTCGTTTGAGATATTTGCCTGTAATCAAAGTTATAATTGAGAAAATGATGCAAACTTGTGTAGTGCGTGGTTGTGGTAGTACGTGGTGTCCAGGAGGTGATATAAGATTTCACGCGTAAGTGTTTAAATCGGGATTTTTGAGACTGAATAATTGTATTTTTTTTTGGGCTGGCAACACTGCCCCAGTGACATGTAAAAATTATGTTCCGTATTTTAAAATTAATTTTAAATAGTAATTAAGTTATAATAAGGTGTAATTATTTGTGTAAACGTCTTATAAATGCGTAAATACCCAGGATAATTGTTTTCCTGATAAATAATAAAGATTTCGGTAACAAAACATCACCGGTAACCTAAAAACAACAGCTGATGTTCTAGCTACGGAGTGTTAAATTGGTGTTTATCGGATAATTCAGGGGAAGTATTGTTAACTTTTATATAATATCAGCCCACAATCGTAACTTTTAACTTTATAATACATCTATGACAATTTCTTGTCCATTTTTTTGCTGATTTACTACTCTAGACGGGTTCTAAATCGCTTTGTTGACAACCGTTCGTATGAAACAAAACTGAGAATAAATCCATAGTTCTGTTTGTTTGATCGGTCTTTACTGTATTAATTCTTTTTATTAGTTTTTATGATCATTATTGTGCATTATTTATTGGTTTAAAGTAGTAAGTTTAAGTAATTTTCTTTTTTTTCTCAAGCAAGCTACCCTCTTGTCAAAGTAAAGCAAATTGAATATTCAATTAGATACTTAAATTGAATTTATAGATAATCTTTTAAACCTAGTTCAGCAGCCTACCTCAATTCTTTCATAACTGAAGGCTTTTCCCTGTTTTAGTTCAATTTCATGTATTTTTCCCCACTCATCCCTAACTTTTCTTTATAAGTCTATTCTATTAGTTCTCACCGTTTCTTTACTTCTAATTTCAGTTACCATTCCGGAGACCATGCCTGTTATGACTCGTAAGATGGATATGGAGCTAAAATTGAGAACGGCCCTCCAAGAACTCAAACAATCAAATCTCCAAGTCCAACAACTGTTACTAGAGAGAGAAGAGAGTGAGGTGGAAGTCGTTGAGATTAATGCCAAAAATTCCAGCTTAAAAAGGGAGTTAGTAGACCTACATCAGCAATACTTGGACGTTGTTGATGAACGGGATCAATTGAAGGTGGTCACGGATGGTTTTAATAATTGTAGTAACCTGTATGAGGAGGCTTTATATAAAATTAGGGACTTAGAAGATGAGTTAATTAATGCCAATAGTCTTATTTTAAAATTACAACGAGAAAATGAATGTTCTCAGGTTAAACAAACAAATCTCTTTTATAACGAATTAGTAAATAATAATAGAAACCCCTCTTCCATAATAACTATTGATCTGACTGAAGATTCCTTAGTAAAACATAATTATAAAGTTAGCAATAAGAAACTTAAAAAATATGCTAAACTGAATAGATTAATTAAAAAATGTAATCAATATAAGAAACAGCATAAACTCTTTTCTAAATATATTCCACTAAGGAAAGAGCGTGTTGAATTAGTTAAAAAAGTAAATAATTATCAAATAAAATTAGAAGATAGCATAAAAATTTATGAAATTGATACTCAGCATTTGCAGTCTGAAATAGAGGTTCTTAAGGACAAACTCAGTACCCTTTCCAGTAGGTATCTGAATTCTCAGAACCAAATTAGGGAGCATATCCTTGCTGCGAATGAGTTGGTAATGAGTCAATGTCGTTGTCAGTCAGATCCCCTATATGAAACTGTCCAGCCTGAGGTAATGGAGGACCCATCCCAGGCCGTGAATTCATTTCAGGACAGTACACTCAAACAAGTAACAGCTGATATTACACAAGAATATTTAGAAGTGGTACAGCCGGAGATTTATAATAGTCATGATTCTTACTCAATAATGTTCTCAGATAGTATAGGAAGAGGTGTAGGTAAATTAATAAGTAATAACCTGAGTTTTTCCCATCAAAATCATTGTATGCCAGGGTCAACATACCAACAGATAGTGGCCTCAGTAACTAAAAATGTTTATAATATAAATACTGATATAACTATATTTGTAGGAAATAGCTCAAAAATTAAAATAGAAGACATCACAAATTATGTAACAGAGTTGTTAAAGTTGAAGTGTCGGAAAATAATTTTGTGTGCTTTTCCATACCTCAAAAAATTGTCAAACAGGAAAAATAATTATATACACATGCTAAACAGGCATGTTCATTTCTTAGTTGGTCACTTTAGTGACAGACTTATATACTTTGATACCAACAGTTTTGTTGATAGACTTAAGTTGACACGGGGTAATGTGTATCTACCTATTAGTTGTAGACACAAAATAGCTAGGCTATTAGTTTATAATATTAACTCAGACATAGGTAGTATGTCGATGCATAGTTCTATAATTAACACGGCCAATATTAGTAATTATACTAATAATTCTTTTTACAATGTTTTCAATCCTTGTGTAACGTTAGACAATTCTCGAGTGGGGTCCAATATTAGTGGGATTTCATTGCCTGTTAGCATGGGAGTCTTGGGACCCACTCCGGATGATTTAAACTAGTCAGTAAGACAACAGAAGATACCAGTACTATTAATGTTATACCAAAACATAAAAATGTACCTTCTGGCTCTCAAAGACCTAAATGTAAAAAAGGGGCTAAGCAGAATGACTTGCAATTGTTTCATCAAAATATTCAAGGTTTCTCTTCAAAGCAACTTGAAATTGAATTGTTTTTAGAAAGAACAAAGTTTGAAATTGTTTGTTTCACTGAGCATTGGTTAAGAGACTATGAAATGCTAATTAATTACGCAAATTACAGTGTGGGCAGTTGCTTTAACCGTAAATCTAAGATTCGTGGGGGTTCATTAATCTTAATTAAAAATTGTATTAAATTTAAAACTCGTAGTGACATTGTTAATCTATCTGTTGAATATAATATTGAGCTGTCTTGTGTTGAGCTCGATAAGCATATAATAGTGTGCGTTTACAGACCCCCAAATTATCAAAACTACTCTATATTTGAGTCAGTAATGGAAGATGCTTTAGCTAAACTTGCAACTAGTCCTAAATCTCTGGTTATCTGTGGTGATTTTAACGTTAATATTTTAGACAAAAATTCGAATACCAGTAGATTTTTACATCTTTTTAAATCATTCAATCTGTTAAACGTGTTTTCAGAACCAACCCGAATTACTACAAATTCTGCTACATGTATTGATAATGTTTTTTGTTGTTGTGAATACTTGAATAAATCCATTGTAAATTACCTACCTTCTGATCACAGCGGTCAATCCGTGGTTTTCGAGTCCTACACACCAGTACAAAAAATCCAAATAAAATCTAGACAAATAACACCCAGCAATTTAAATAGGTTTAATGATAATTTAATTAGTTATTTAGGCATTCCAAGCCAGATTATTGACAATGTAAATCTATTTTATGAGGAATTCTTTTCGGTGATTCACACAGAGTTCAATAAAACAATAAAAACGAAAACTAAATCTATTTGCCCTAAGTTTATGTTTAGTGACTGGGCAACTAAGGGCATTAGGAAAAGTAGGGAGCGATTGTTTGAGCTGTACGGTCTTAAGCCTTACATTAACTCAGAAACTTTTAATAAATATGTTGCAACTTACTCGAAAATCTTCAAAAACGCTTGCAAAGTAGCTAAAGCCTTATTCATTAGCAACAAGATTAAATCCGCCGATAATAAAATAAAGACGGTTTGGAAAATTATCAATACTGAAACGAATAGAAATAAAAAAAATAATAATGATATCACTCTAGAGACTTCACGTGGCCTTTTAAGTGCTAAAAACGAAGTTGCTCAAGAATTTGTAGATTTCTTCACTGGTATCCCACTTAAAACTACTGAAACCTTAAATTCGTCACCCTTGCTTTCTATTGAGTTATTAAGAGCAAACGTTTCAGCCTGTCCGGTTGAGTTTCAATTTAAACATATAAACCCCATAGCAGTCATTAAAGCTTTTAAGGAAATTAAAGTCAAATTAACCGAAGATCTATGGGGACTGTCGATTAAAGTTTGCCAAGCTATTATTGAGACTGTAGCTCCGTACTTAGCCTTAATATTTAATTTGTGTGTGGACCAGGGAGTCTTCCCGGACCTTATGAAATACAGCAAGGTTATACCTCTTTTCAAATCCGGTGATAGTAAAGACACCAATAACTATAGACCCGTATCCGTTTTGCCAGTTTTTAGCAAGGTGTTTGAAAAGGTAATGCTTAATCAAATGCTCATCCACTTTAACACCAATAAAATCTTACATGAGAAACAGTATGGTTTCACCAAAGGACGTTGTACGACTGACGCCGGTGTCACCTTATTGAAACATATATTTACTGCGTGGGAAGAGTCACAAGACGCCATAGGGATCTTCTGTGACCTCTCGAAAGCATTTGATTGCGTCAACCACGAAACCCTTCTCATAAAGCTCGAACATTACGGTTTAGGGAAACTTGCGCTCAGTTTAATGAAGTCGTATTTAAGCGATAGACATCAGCAAGTACAAATAAATGGTGTCAATTCAATGGGCTTAAAAGTGAGCATGGGTGTGCCACAAGGTTCGATATTAGGTCCTTTTCTCTTTTTGGTCTATATTAATGATCTACCCCATTTATTTAAAAATCAACCTGAAATGGTATTGTTTGCCGACGATACTTCTTTAATATTTAAGGTAAACAGACGTGCCACAAGTCTTGATGACGTAAATAACGCCTTACTGCAGGTTCATAATTGGTTCACCGTCAATAATTTAGTATTAAATGGGAAAAAAACGAAGTGCATAAAATTTGCTCTACCAAATGTCAAAAGTACAGATTGTGACATAGTATTGAATCAAGAGAAACTAGAATTTGTCGATGAAACTGTTTTCTTGGGGATAACGATTGACTCAAGGCTACAGTGGGGTCCGCATTTAACATCTCTTGCAGGACGGCTGAGTTCAGCAGCATATGCTGTTAGGAAGATCCGTCAATTTACTGACGTAGATACCGCGAGACTAGTCTATTTTAGCTATTTTCATAGTGTTATGTCATACGGTATTTTACTATGGGGACGGGCTGCAGACATCGAGTCTATATTTATTCTGCAGAAAAGAGCCATTAGAGCCATATATGGTCTACGAAGGCGCGAATCTCTGAGAGAGCTGTTCAAGGAAATTAACATCATGACAGTACCTTGTCAATACATCTATGAAAACATCATGTACGTTAGGAAAAATCTGCATTTATTTAGCAAAAGAGGGGATAGACACCACTATAATACGAGAAATAGGGACCAACTGGTTCAACCAGGTTTCAGGCTAGCTAAAGTAGACTCATCTTTCATGGGGTACTGTTTAAAATGTTACAATAAAATACCCCCTCACATTCTTCAACTGAATGAGACGAAATTTAAATCTTGTATAAAACGCACACTATGTAGGCAAGCATACTACAAGTTGGGGGATTACATTGATGATAAAAATGCTTGGCTCAATGCTGGTCCTGCTCCACAACCATAGGGGCAAATAAATCGATTATCATGTGAAGTTATTGTAGAGGCTGCAGAAGATTGTAAAAATATCTTTGCATTGTATAGATTCAATGTCTTAATATTGTATAATTGCATGGCACATGTGTGAGTACTATGTACTATAAAGCCACTTTTTACTTTTTTACATTTAGTTATATTTTAGTGACGTTGCCCTGGTGGCTGAGAGAATGTCATGCTCACTCAAATGTCTCGCTGATGGTGGCGGGTGTGTCGGATCATTTAGTTCCCTTCAAAATGGTTGAGTTAGATGGTGCTGATCCATGCGTCATGTTCGTGAACGGGCGCTGTCAGTGGAGACTGGTCATTCCTTAGTTGCCATGGTGTATATATATATTTTTCTTTGATTTATTATATCTTTTTACTCTGGACGCTCTTAACTTGCACGTCTTGCTACATAGTTCTCACATAATACCATCTCAACATGAATGATATAATGTACCAAGATTTTGTAACAAATTCTGATTTAAAAGAGTGTCCATGGAGTTTCTTGCCCGTTCTTCTTCATGAGATCTACGTTAGGGAACTGGCAACTACAGTACTTTCACAAGTTATTATGCCTTGTGATTGTGACTGTAGCGTAGGAGTGCAATGCGTCGTTTCGGGAGTTGCTGCGTCGGGCTGCGCGGCGCCGGATGTTACCGGCGGCGAGTGGTGTGGGTGCGGGGGCGCGCGGCGGCGTGTGCCGTGGCGGCGGGTGTGCGGGGCTCCGGGTCGCGGGGCGGCGGTTGCGCGTTGCGGCGTGCATTCGTTGTTCCGTGATTCGGGGTCTCGAGCATTCGTTGTTGCGGTTGCGTCGCTGCGTGCTTTCGTGCTCGCAGTGTTCGTTGTTGCGGGCATTCGGTGGCGTGTGGTTCGGCGTGGTGGCTTTCGGAATGACGTATTGCACTCGTAGTTTCGTTCTTCTTCCGTCCTTCTGACATTCAAAAGTGCCTGTAATGGCTTAATTGAAATAAAATATTTGAGTTTGAGTTTGAGTTTGAGTTTGAGTAAACATATTTCTGCATATTTCTTTGTATTTTCAATTAATTACTTCATAAAAGCTTGACCTATGATTTAGTCAATGATAACTTAGATAACTATGTAAAGACCAAACAGTTTTACATTGAATTTCATGGACTTTCTGCAATTTTATTTGTTTTTGTTTTTATGGAGTCATACTGAAGTAGTGTGACCATATTGGGGATATATCTGGGACTTTCCGTGGGACCTTCATTAATTATATAGTCATTATCATACTCGCTTTATTACATTTTATTACTTTTTTCACACACCGTGTTATTTCTGTTAGTTCTTTGAAATAACATAACATTTTCGTGAATTTTTAACAGTAGTCAAATAGCCAATTACTATTTAAATAATACAGTAAATGTAATGAATAATATAAAATTATGTTATGATTTCACACTCTTCTGGTTTTAGGTCAACAGCGAAGCCCAGGTCTCTACGAAGATTGATAGGGGCGTACAGGTGTAAATAAAATCAACTGAAGAAAAAATACTGCAGAAGAAATCTAAGATTCTTAAGCAAAGAGTTTTACGACAGACTAAAAAAATCAGGACATATTATCTTCGTAATATAATAGAAAATATTATAATAAAATGATTTTAATTTAGAAAGTGTTTTTGTTTCTTTTTGAGGTTTTATACATATGTATTACCGTTCCTATTACAGCTCCGTATTTAGATGAAAATACATAATATTAAAAATTCCACAGTGGTAAAAAACCTTAACACTGACTTACCCAGAAATCTTTAAAAAAAATCATCTTATATGTATCATTTTCATTAGTCTACAAAATAAAAGAAACATCTAATTTCTTTTTTGCGATTTCATGATTTTATAGTAAGAGTTGTACTGGGCAAAAATCTCTCCCAAATCCTTCCAGATTCATTATCTTGAGCCACCCCACCAGCCCTTGCGGTAGGCAACCACCGTGGTCGTGTCATCACCTCTTCTGTCATTATGATTTACTAGCTTTTGCCAGCGGCTTCGCCCGCGTGAAAATGGCGATTTTCCATACAAACTTTCATCCCCTATTTATCTCCCTTAGGGGTTGAATTACAAAAAATCATTCCTTCTTCCTTGTCTAGATTATAAAGGGAACCTCTGTGCAAAATTTCAGCTTTCTAGGTCCAAGGGTTTGGGCTGGGCGTTGATGAGTCAGTCTGTCAGGACTTCTCTTTTTACCCGACTGCGGCGAAGCCCAAAAGGAGGGTTATATGTTTGACGTGTATGTGTGTAAGTATGTATGTCCGTTTCTTTGTTCCCTCATAACTCATAAACGGATGAACCGATTTGAATGAAATATACGTCATTAGATTCGTCGTGATGGCGCGAGTGTTATAGGCATTAAAATAGAATGGACCCCGCCTGCTTCCAAGTTTTGTTTAATTTTAAATGTGCTTGTTTTTTTTGCTTTTCAGTTTTTTCAGTCGGGTTTTTTAGTTTTTTAACTACTTTTTATTTATATAGATAGATAGAAGATCATTAATTTCGTATTGCTACAGGAACTAAACTTTTATACTGGCCATGGTCTATATTCTATTTCTGTGCGAAATTACGTACGTATACGACCTAAGACTTTTTTGCGTGATTGAAAATGACAAACTGCCAAAAAAAATCAGGAACTTTCACACTGTAAGCAAACAGCTTCTTTCGTAATTTATCATTGGCATCTTTCATCAATCTAGAAGTGAACAGAGATGTGGATATATTAATTTAATCAAACACAAGTTATGAAAAGGAACTATGTAATGTCCTAGGTAAAATAAAATATATAGGTTACCCTACTTAGAAAGAGAGGGTCAGCCCACAGAGAGCGAGATAGCGATGCATAAGTTTTGCTTCAAGTAGGTATTCGAAGTGTGGTCTCCATATTTATCTATAACTTCATGGTCGATACAGAGCGTGGCAGGTCTGGTTTGACAGCTGTCAGTTGTCATATGTCAAATGTCAGTTGTGATATGTCAGACGTCAGTGGTCAGTGGTCGGTTGACGTTGACATTAGACGCATTTGATTTGAGGGACGGGACTTTTTGGTGAGACACGAACGCGAACGGTTGTTCTGCCCGCCTATATCGAACTTACCGCGTTTCCGTACTTTAATCCATTTCCATCGGCTTGATCGTTTGAAATTTTGTTAATTTGTTATCGGAAGTAAATAAATAGGCGGTTGTAATCAGTGTTGAGACTATTATTTCGTACCTCCGCCATGCCGAACTTGGACTCTGACAACGATGAACCCGAAACAGTTGAGCTAACTTCGTCAGATATAATATTGCCATCGACCTGGCACGAAAACCACGCTCCGTGGCCTCTACTGCGAAAACACTTTGCAATCAAACCCCAGACCTCATCCTCAGTAGTTGCACTTGAGACCACTCGATCAACGAGACAGTCACACATCAAAATTTCCACGTGAACGAAGTCGCGGGTATCAGCTAGTATAATAATAATTAAGAAATCGCAGTAAGAAACCTTAGAGTTGTCTAGTACCCATAACACAAGCTCTGCTTAGCTTGGGACTAGATGGCGTTGTGTGATAGTTGTGGAATATTATTATTATTACTTGGCACGACTTTGTCTACAAGCAGCTCCATCGAGTCTTGGCTAGTTTTTTACAGAATGTTTTTGGTGGGATTTCTTTTGCAACTTTCAAAAGAGAGATAAAATAAATACACTCGAGAGCAATGAATCCGGGTCACTTAAAGAATGTTAAAAATCTCGGAAACTAAAAATGATAGGTTAATGCAATAAATTGTATTTAATAGACAATGTAATACTCCTTAAATGAAGGTATTAAAACTTCTTAGTTATTGTAAAGTTATATCATAAAAAAATCAGATTTGAAAAAGGGCCACTTTCGAAGATGGAACTACGTAATAATTACAGCATTTGGTTTTGCTTTTGTTTGTAATCTGTCATTTATGTGGGTACATAAACCATGTTGATAGTGCTCTATATTCATTATTCAAGCTGAAATTATGTCGCTTACGCCTGAAGAATGCACCAGAATACTTACAATGCTGGAAACCGGCCGGAGTCAGCGCGATACAGCCAGGACTGTCGGTGTGTCGCTGTCAACAGTACAAAGAGTTCTCCGACGTTACGAAGAAACTGGTTCTAACCTACGTAGACCAGGAACGGGCAGAACCAGGTGTACCACAGCACGAGAAGACCGATACTTGGTGAACACCATGCTTCGAAATCGCTTTCTCACAGGAACTGAACTCACAAATCAGTTTCGACGCCTCGGAGGAAGTAACCCAAGTGCATGGACAGTAAGACGTCGGCTTGCTGAATCTAACTTAAAACCCCTTAGACCTGCAAACGGCCCTAAACTGGAGCGTGGGCATCGTATTTCAAGACTAAGATATGCCCAGAGCCACGTAAATTGGAGTATTGAAGATTGGTCAAAAGTTATGTTCTCCGACGAATCAAAATGTATGCTCTACAAGCACGATGGAAGACACAGAGTGTATCGAAGACCAGGGGAAAGATTCAAGCAAGCATGCATCGAAGAAAAAGTAGCCTACGGTGGTGGGTCTGTACTTGTGTGGGCCGGAATTTCTTCTGAAAGTCGCACAGAGCTGGTGATCATAGAAAACGGCTCTTTAACTAGCGAAAGATATGTGGAAGAAATCCTCAATGATCACGTTGGTCCATTTATGGTCAATTTAGGTGAGGATTCTATATTTATGCATGACAATGCCCGACCTCATACAGGTAGGATTGTGAATGACTACCTTCAAGAGATGAACATTACTCGTATGGAGTGGCCAGCGCGCAGCCCGGATATCAACCCGATCTAGCATGCTTGGGACGAGCTAGGCAGATGCGTAAAACAACGAAACCCTCCCCCAATCACGCTTCGTGAGCTCAAAATTGCTCTCACAGAGGAATGGGAGAATATTCCCCAAAATCGTATAAGGAACTTGGTGTACAGCATGCCAAACCGCGTAAACGCAGTAATGGAAGCACGAGGAGGCAATACGAAGTATTAAAATTCAAGAAAATCGTAATAAAGTTCAAAAATTTCATGTTTCCTATTTTTGTTTTAAGGAGAGATCAGCAGTTTTTTTCTTTATATAATTTTGTGTTAATAAAATGTATGGTGACTCATATTTTTTTTACTTTCATTTAAGGAGTATTACATAATTACATTGTCTATTAAATACAATTTATTGCATTAACCTATCATTTTTAGTTTCCGAGATTTTTAACATTCTTTAAGTGACCCGGATTCATTGCTCTCGAGTGTATTTAAGAGTGCTCCCATACAACAGACATGCGTTTTTTTGTCGTTGCATTTTTCATTTTCCGTAGACAAATATTAAATATTAATACATTTTTTCCTTTTTCATTTCCTTCTACATTTTTAGCCAAGGGCCTGCAGTTACACTTTAGTTTAGCCGGCTAAAGATAGAAGAAAGTAACAAGAAGTTAGACCTAAGTTTAGCCGGCTAATCTTAAGTTTATGTTCACACCCACCTTTAGCCGTAACATATTATTTTATACTTACTTTATTAGATGGGTAGGCCTCTAGTGTGGGACGCAACTTGCGTCGATAGGTACTCTTGCGCCATCGCATCTTCCAAGCTCTTCGTGTTGTGCTGACGCTGCCGCTGCGGCTGCGGAGAACCTCAAGCGGCGTAAATATAGTGACCTTTGTGGAAACTATATTTTCGAGCCGTTTGGGGTTGAAACTTTAGGGCCGTGGGGTCCTAGTGCACACAGCCTTTTTAAGGATGTTTCCAAACGCCTTGTTGACGCTTCCTGCGACCCAAGCAAGGGCTGGCTTTTTCTTTGGCCAGAGGCTAAGTGTTATATACAACGCGGCAACGCTGCCAGTCTCTTGGGTACTTTACCTGCTGACAGAGTTGAGGAGGAGTTTTTCGATGCCCTTTTATAGTTAGTTTGTTTTTAAGTTAGTTTAGTTTATATAATATTTAGTCTTACTTTAATTATTATGGAGAAATATACTGTAGATCGCAATGAAAACTTTATTTTTGGTTTGATCGAAATATACCTAGTTAGCCGTTTTTGATAGGTAGCACATTCATAAAACTAATTTACACCCTATTTTACACCCTTAATTGTGGTGGGTCGAAAATCATCACGTACCCGCTCTTGGGCAGAGCGAAAGGGAGTGTCAGACTTCTACTGACTAAAAACCACCCATGTTCCTTCTTAGCCTATGTCGAGGCCACGGTTTCTCTGAAGAGCAACCCGCAGCCCCGACGGGCTATTCTACAACCTTTATTCACTAAAATGTTCTCTTTGTCCGCAGGTTCACGTCGACTGCCGGACATTTTACCATGGTGAGAGCGTATCTGTATCCGCGTTATGAAGAACCCTCGAAAGAAACGAGCAGCGGCACCATGTACAGTAAGCGTACTGGCTCATCGTGTTCTCAAGGACAGCTGTACGTCACCAAGCTACTAAGGTTGTTATACTTTAGAGCTATTCACGACGACACTGTCCAAGAGCTTCAAGCAGCTACAAATATCGACAAGATCGGGGCATTCCATGATATTTGTTTCACAGCTAAGGTAAAAAGTTATGACAAGCCTGTCGCTGTGTTCATTCAGGCTCAACATAAGGCAGACAAGAGGCAGACGCTCAAAATTGATTTACCAACATACTTTGATAGTTATAACAAAATAAGCGAACATTTCGGTCAGATTTTTGGAGGTGAATTTAATGAAACAGAATGTTTATTCGTTATATTTACAAACGCAAATGTTGACTACTACGATGCCCCAACTACAAGTGGGCTTGTCACCAAACTAAATGATGTACTTGATACGGGAGGTGTGGTCAAGCAACCAAACAGTGAAGAGAATATAGAATATATCACCAAAAAGATTGTGCAAGATGAAATAACCTCACTGGCGGAATGGGTTGTTAGGTTTATATACGACAAAAAGAATTTTAAATTTATACTATCGCATGAGCTCGTTCTACGATATCACGTAATTCTGGCTCAGAAAGTGTTCGAAGTTTCCGATATTCAACCTCTAGAGAGTAATAATGCCCCACGGTACCGCATCGCTTCGTTTCGACAAGATTTCTTTGATAACACTGAAGAATACATCATGTTATTCAGAGAGACATTGTACTTGGTGGTTATTAAGCGACGAAAACTAGAATCCGCTGAAATACGTTTGGGTCTGTCTGAATTCTTGAGTGATCCCACTGATGCTATACGACTGAGCAAGTTGATAGGAACCATCATAACATACAACAATGGACAGCTGGAATTTATATGCCACGAATGGCCCAATATGAAACCAATGGACGTTTCACGATCGACTGTTAACAAAGCAGTTGAACTAGCTGCAAGAGAAATGTTATCAGCAGTTAAGTTCAAAGTACCGGCCGCGTTCGGTAACATAGATTTAACGTTAAGCGGCAGTGACGCTAAGCTAGAGAAAAGAATTTGTCATTTAGCGTTGAAAATGAAAGATTTATTAAACAAGTGTGAATCCAGTAAGGTGGTAATTATTGATGAATCTGTGGATGCTGGATTCCTGCAGCTCAATGGAGGTATAGCTGGAACCGTTGGTAATATATTTGTGCTGGATGATAACACTAATTTGATGAAGATAACAGATAACTGTGAAACACTAGGAACTCGTGCAAAGAGTATGTATACAAAATTAAAAAGTGAAGTCCATAATTTGCACGAATATAAGTTTTGTTTTAAAATTTACAAGTTCCCAAAACTTTCATTCGCCTGCAGTCACTACGAAGAGAAATCGGCGAAAGATTTCCTGGACAAAATGCTAGTTTACTCTAACCAAGCTGACGAGACCGACCTAGAGGAAATATTAAAAAACGAAATAGCAGATATCCAGAGTAATCAACCAAACTACTTTCAAGCTAAAACTGACCTGATATTATCAAGCTATTATGATTGGTGTAAACGACCACAGGCCGCATCATACTTTACTGGCAGAATCAACTTATTTCGGCAATTAATACGCAAAATTATTAAGGAACCACTGATGAGCTCAATAAATAAAACGTATTATACGAGCAAAGTAAAACAGCATGATTACACATTCACTGATGACGCAGTGAGGTCGTTAAACTTGACGGATCAGCTCTCGAATGTTATCATCGTTGCTGGCAACTGCTTACTGACTGTTGTCAAAGTGATGCAACATTTGAAGAGCAAACAAGTACAACATGTTGTGTTAGATCTTGAATATCTTACCAGACTTCCGACGAACGACCTGAATGCATTACGAGCAGAGTTGGTGAACACGAACAAAGATAAAGTTCTCATTTTAGTTTGCGATCAAACGAAGATCACAAAGAACATTGCAGAAGCAGTCAAAAACAAAACACATATTATTATTACGGACCAGAAGTCATTCGAAATATTAACAGTACATAAATATTTGCCAGAAGCAGATAAAATATTATATGACAAAAAGTTTAGTCTCAATGACGTATGTCCAGAATCACAGAGGAGTATACTTGAGTCTGCCACAGTGGTATTTCCAGGCGTAGAAATAAGATTGCAGCATCTTCTAAGGAGCTGGCCCAAGACTGGCGTCACGTAAGTGGACTTTGTATATATTATTGTAATAGCATATAGCCGTCCTTTAACGTGAAAGCGACAAGGTAGCCCGCGAAATTCGAATTGTCACATTTTTGGAAAAAGAATAATTCCACAGAAAAGCCACACTTTTTCGCTATATAAACGTTAAAATACCTCAATGTGTCGATTATTTCCTGCTCTTATAATAAACTAAATAAGTTATCTGATTTTTGGAAACAATGATTCGTATTTTTTTTTCATTACCTCCAAAACAACTTACTACTGGAAGCCGACCTCAACATAGTTGGGAAAAGGCAATATTATCCCGAAAACTACTTTTTAGACTTAACGGCTTTCTAACTAAAAATGATGGCAGTTAAAATAGACTTCTGCCTCTTTAGCTTAGCTAGTCAGTACATCTGTGTACCGTCCATCGGCTATCCGACGCACAGAGAGGTTCCGGAATGCAATGGTTACCCAACAACGAACCAACTCGTCTGTGAGCCTGATAATTTGTGCACACATCGTTATGTCGGAGTAGTAACAGTGGTTATAATATTGTGTGCAGGTCGGCAGGTGAAACAGATACAGCAGCTGTAGTGGATGTCAGTGACAAGCTCACGGCAGAAAGTTCTCGCCCCTTCGGTACGTACCTATCCACTTTATTGTACAACCTCTATTTACTTACCACAATATGTGAATGCCCTCTGTCTGTTGCCGTTTAACACTTAAACTACTGAACCCATCATTACGTATGACTCACAGCAGTAGGACATGGCTACTTGTTATAAGTACTAAATGTTTGTTTAAACTTAGAAGACACGACAAAGTCACGGTAATATTATATTTTATTAATAGTAATACTGTGCACGGCAGCCCGTTCTATAAGATTTCCAATAATTATAGCATTACTTATAGTCAATCTCTTTACTGTAAGCTTTATGGTGACGTTAACGAATATTAACATTCTTGTTTAGATAATAATACACGTTTAACCAACAGGCGACGACCACCAGGACGCACAGAAGGTGGCGCGGAAAGGAAGCTCTTGGAAGACTGATACCCAGGAGGTGGAGAAGTTTTCAAGTTTACCATCCAGCAGCTCAGGAAATGAACAGTGGGTAACTTCCTGCAAGTGGAGGATCTATTTCAGAGACGGTAGCCCAGGACTTACACCCCGAGAGTAGCCATGAGCCACGAAATAGGCATGGTTGGTTGGCGGTTCCTAGTGCGGGGCAACGTAGAAAAAAAAAACGCGTTTATTTGTGCCTAACATCAGTCATGTTATGGCAGACAGATATGCAACGTTTTAACTAGAGGGACACTTCAACGAGTTATTTAGAGGGCTAATTCAACGTGTTAGCTAGAGGGCCAGTTCAACGTGTTAACTAGAGGGCCAGTTCAACGTGTTAGCTAGAGGGCCAGTTCAACGTGTTAGCTAGAGGGCCAGTTCAATGTGTTAGCTAGGGGCCGGTTCGACCTGTTAGCTAGAGGGCCAGGTCAACGTGTTAGCTAGAGGGCCAGTTCAACGTGTTAGCTAGGGGCCGGTTCGACCTGTTAGCTAGAGGGCCAGGTCAACGTGTTAGCTAGAGGGCCAGTTCAACGTGTTAGCTAGGGGCCGGTTTGACCTGTTAGCTAGAGGGCCAGGTCAACGTGTTAGCTAGAGGGCCAGTTCAACGTGTTAGCTAGAGGGCCAGTTCAACGTGTTAGCTAGAGGGCCAGTTCAATGTGTTAGCTAGGGGCCGGTTCGACCTGTTAGCTAGAGGGCCAGGTCAACGTGTTAGCTAGAGGGCCAGTTCAACGTGTTAGCTAGGGGCCGGTTCGACCTGTTAGCTAGAGGGCCAGGTCAACGTGTTAGCTATGGGCCGGTTCGACCTGTTAGCTAGAGGGCCAGTTCAACGTGTTAGCTAGAGAGCCAGTTCAACGTGTTAGCTAGAGGACCAGTTCAACGTGTTAGCTGGGGGCCGGTTCGACCTGTTAGCTAGAGGGCCAGGTCAGCGTGTTAGCTAGAGGGCCAGTTCAACCTGTTAGCTAGAGAGCCAGTTCAACGTGTTAGCTAGAGGACCAGTCAACGTGTTAGATAGGGGCCGGTTCGACCTGTTAGCTAGAGGGCCCGTTCAACGTTTTAGCAGGGGCGCTAGTTCGACGTGTTAGCTGAGAGGTCAGCTCAACGTGTTAGCTAGGGGCCGGTTCGACCTGTTAGTATAATCCTATATAAATGTATAGGATTACCAAGTTAAAGTTACATTTTCAGTGAATGAATTTCACCGATTGGTCTGAAATTTTGCACGTATAATATGTATATCGCCTAACAATGCAATATTATGCTGCAATGGCGAATAGTCATAAGAATGGCTTGTTTAACATTGGCGAATGCGATACGATGGCCAAGTCAATCTTTTATTAGACTGAATAAATAAAATTGACTTGGTATTACAAGGATCTCACTACTTTTTACGGTAGAAGAAAACAGTTGTACGACTTAGCTTTTTTTTACAAGTTTTGTTTTTAGTGGGATAATACTTTCTTTTATTGCCTATTGTATGTCAATAAACTATTTATTACTATTTGAAATACAAAATATAAATTAATATAGGTCAAATAGTAATATACATGTATATTTATTATACCAACGATCTACCCTTGCGCTACGGTATAACTATGTATTAATTCTACTTCAGGTTGTTCGGCAGGTCGGCAAGTGAACCAGATAAATCAACGCAAGCAGCTCGCGATGCAGAAATTTCTCGCCAAATGCGTACGTACCCATCTACACTGTTTTAACCGACATAAAAAAGGAGGAATTTCTCAATTAGACTCTATGTATTTTTACCCCACTGCGTTGAAGTCGAAAAGAAGGGTTGTGTGCTTGTTTGTATGTATATTACCTCAAAATTACAACATTTATGAACCCATTTGAAATATTATTTTGTAAGGGTTTTATTTTTATTTTTAAAGGATAGTTTTGTTTTCCAATTGGTCCCATAGAAATTTTGTCAAAACCGGTTCAGTACTTTAGTTTGAATTTCCACCTGGCCTTTATTGACACGATGTCGTTAATGACGACACGGTTGGCGCAGTGGCTCAGACAATGGACTGCTGCGCTGCGTGTCGCGGGTTCGATCCCCGCACGGATCAAAAATTTTATGGCCTACAGATAGTTGTTTCGGGTCTGGGTAGTTGTATATGTGACTTTATATGTGTTCGCATTCAATAGTTCCATCAAACGAAACTAGATACGCCATCTAGTTTCGTGTTAGCATTTAATTTGTGCAACTAAACGATTGTATGAAGTTAGTTCCATCAACCTGAAACTAGATGGCGTTGATCAAATACGTCACGAACCTGGATCTCGATGTTAAGATTTTCGTGGATAGATATAGGGTCTCTGAATGTGATTTTATTTTTGTGTTTGAACCGAGTATTGTGATCACGTCAAGATCCAATATCTAATTATAATTACTATCCGGTATAACTAGAGATGGGTTAGATGGGTAACTAGCCGAAATTTCAATAGCTTAGCAGCCAGCTATTTGTGGTGGAATAGCCGGCTAGCTAGCCAGCTATTTGGCTACTTGGCTTAGAGATGGGTAACTAGCCAAAATTTCAATAGCTTAGCTAGCCAGCTATTTGTGGTGGAATAGCCGGCTAGCTAGCCAGCTATTTGGCTACTTGGCTATTGACCAATAACAACTAGCCCTCGCTAGCGGCGCAGCGGCGCGCGGCGTAGCTAGATCAAGATCAACTGCCCAACAATTCGAGTTCGATCGTCACCCCGGCAACATAAATAATAATAAGTTTGGAAAATTCATGATTTCGTTTTTCATTTACTTTTTATTTTATTTCCTAATTTTTTTAAAAGAAATGACTTCTCGTAGGTCGTACGTATTCTAACTATCGTATTTCGTAAATTCTACACTAAACGATGAAATTACTAAGTATAATGCCCTCTCTTTCCCTCATCTATTTTGTGACTATTGTGAGAAAGAGATGTGCGATGCGAGTGAAGTTCGCACTCGCGCGTCTCACACTCACACTACTTAGTGCAGTAAGCACGCACACAGCTAGTCAGCTAACGGCTACTCCAGCTAGCCGGCTACCGAATATCGGGACGGCTACCGGCTACGGCAACGTAGCGCTTATTAGTTATAATATACTCTGTGGCGACTATCCGCTGTGCCATCTAGCGAGTAGCCAGCCAGTAGCCAATAGCTAGTTATCGTGTTGACGGATATCATAGCCGTAGTTATTTCATTAATAGCCGCTATTTGGCTAGTTATTGGAATAGCTACCCATCTCTAGGTATAACGGTGTTTTATTTATCCGTCCGCGAAGTAAAGTTTCATGGTCCTATCGAGTCGGATAAGACCGGATGTGAGATCCAGCAGACAGTGTTTTTGTGATGTGATTTGACAGTGTTCTTGGCGTAGGAATCAGGAGGGATCGCCATGCAGCGCGCACCATACCCATGCTGTGCACAGTGTTGTGACCAGTGCTGCTGCAGCAGAGTTGGCGTGGACCAGGAGTTGGCGCAGGGCGCCAGGTGGAGGAGCGTTGGACACCGTCGAAGTGAGGGCAGAGCAGGGCGGACTGGACAGCATCAGGCAGGCGCAGGGCGGCCAGGTTTACACCTGGGTTTCATCGTGGTGACGCAGTCACCATTGAAGTGGAGTGAGTCAGTGAAGTGCGGTTTGTTGAAACCAAAAAATCGTGAGTACATTTGTGTTCTATTTGCAAGTCGAGTTCTGAAGATAATTCGTGTGAAAAGGGTTTAATCGGACTTTAGTATATATAATTAGTTTTTATTCATTAACTTTAATTTAGTAAATATGGAGGCTTTGTATAAATTACAAAACAACACAAAACTTCTTATTGAAAAAGCCAAGACTAACTTTGCAAAATCACCAAAAGATAGACTAACTAAAACTTATGTGGAAACTAGATTAGAAGCATTTGAAGCCTTGTGGAAAAAATTCTTGTCAACTAACGAAAGTATTATACAGAACGTCACAGACGCACAGCAAGAATCTGATAAGTATTTTGTGACTAATGTTTATGATACAACTGAAGAAACTTACATTGTTCATAAAACTCAGTTAAAAGATTGTTTAAATAAATTTAGTGATCACAATTTAGATCGAATCCCAAGAACAAATGACGAGCACACAATGTCAAATAATGTGAGATTACCAAAAATAAACATTCCAAAGTTTTCGGGCAACTATGCAGAGTGGGCAACATTCAAAGATTTATTCTCATCCTTGATACATAATAATGATAGTTTAGAAAACGTACAAAAATTGCATTATTTAAAAGGCTTATTGTCGGGAGAAGCAGAACAACTTGTCAGACATATTGCGGTTACTTCAGATAATTACAAGGAATGTTGGTCGTTGCTGCATAGTAGATATAATAACAAGCGATTTCTAGCGAATTGTTTATTAAAGCGCTTAACGAGTCAGAGTAATGTGACAGAATGCTCTAATAGCCTTAGGGGTTTACTAGATAATACAATGGAATGTCTTAATGGGCTGAAAAATCTCGGAGTTGACGTCAGCACGTGGGATAGCATAATCGTCTTCATAGTTAGTGCCAAACTTGATGTAGAATCACGAAAGCAATGGGAGACTAAAATTAGCTCCAATGATGACTTACCCGTGCTCTCGGAGTTCGGAGATTTTTTGGAAGCTAGGTTTCGTGCGCTCGAGTTTTTAGACAATAAGTCAAGTAAGCACAAAGCGAATGTTCACCACATAGTTAGTGGCGACAATAAGGCCGCTGAAGTATCTTGTCCATTTTGTAAAGAAACTCACAAAATTGCCAACTGTAAGAAGTTTGCTCAAGAGAGTTACGAATCTCGTTATAACTTTGCACAAACCAGGCGCTTGTGTTACAATTGTTTAAACCCGAATCACTCAATTAAGTTCTGTCGACAAACTGCAACGTGTCGTATATGTAAGCGAAGGCATCACTCTCTACTACATCCAAACTCGGTCTCAAACTCCACAGTAGATAGTGAAACCTCTAATACAGCAGCTGAGGTTAAATCAGCGGTGTCTAGTGTTCAGGCATCGTTATCAGAGAGCAAACCATCAACTTCAACGGTGGTTTCACATTTTTCTAGAGGATTAGTGCCTACTCAAGTTTTGTTGGCTACCGCTCTTGTCGAAGCACAGACAAGAAGTGGCTCTACACAACTGCTGAGAGTGCTATTAGATCAGGGATCTCAGGCATCATTTATAGCAGAATCAGCAGTACAGTTGCTTGGACTTAAGAAGAAGCCGACCAAGTCGGTTATATCTGGAATAGGCGGTGAGAGAAGTGCTTTTGCTTCGAAGTTTACAGTCACGATGACTATTCACTCACGCGTAGATCCAAAGTTTTGTGTCGAAGTCCATGCTTTCGTGTTAGGTACCGTTACGTCGCTTTTACCCTCGGAAAAATTAGAACAGACCTATTGGCCCGAGCTACATGGGTTAACTTTAGCCGATCCAGAATTCCATACGCCAAGCAAGATAGACATCTTACTTGGTGCGGAAATATATAGTCAAGTTCTTAGAGATGGTTCAAGGTCCACCAAACTTACCGGTAGCTCAGAACACTGCCCTGGGTTGGATCCTTTCTGGACAGATATCATCAAACCATGACGCTATTCATTGTCATCACGTCACTCACAGCAGCTCAGATCAGGCTGATGACAACGCACTTTTGCGACAGTTTTGGGAAATAGAGTCTATTATCCCCGATAAGAAGATCCTTTCTGAGGAAGATCAACGATGTGAGAATATTTATGCACAAACCACGTGCCGCGATGAGGAAGGTCGCTATGTGGTTAATCTTCCCTTTCGCGATCAAGATCCGCAGTGTCAATATGGGAGTTCGAGAGACCTCGCCATAAAGAGATTTCATCTTCTTGAAAATAAATTCAAGAGGAATCCGCAAGTCAAATCTCGATACTCAGAGGTGTTCCAAGAATACATCGATCTTGGTCATATGAAGCCTGTACACGGTGATGAGCGTAATATGAGTACAGGTGTTTATCTGCCACATCACGCCGTGGTACGTGAAGACAAAACTACAACCAAGGTTCGAATAGTTTTCGACGCTTCAATGAAAGGGTTGAATGGTGTGTCTCTGAACGACGATCTTATGGTTGGTCCTATGTTACAACCTCCATTACGTCACATCATTATGAGATGGAGAATGCATCCCATAAGTCTCTGTGCTGACATCATAAAAATGTACAGACAGGTGAAGGTTTCTCCTGAACATGCAGAGTTTCAGCGAGTAGTGTGGCGCGATGATCCAGAATCTGAAATAAAAGAATACAAATTAGTAAGAGTTACGTTTGGTACAGCAGCAGCTCCTTACCTTGCAGTGAAATCCTTACAGCAGGTGGCAGTTGATGCAGGCGGAGACCATCCTGAAATATGTGATATCATAAAAAATGAGTTTTATGTAGATGATTTAATGACAGGATGTCAAACAGTTGAAGAAGGTTTGCACATACATAGAAAAATAACAGAGATACTCACCAAAGGTCAATTTCAACTACAGAAATGGGTTAGCAGCTGCGATGAGCTAAACAAGAGAATTCAAGACCCGGTAACAAAGATAAAACAGAATGAGGAAAGCGAGCAGGGAAAGGATATTAAGTTGGACTCAGTCATAAAAATATTAGGAATTTCGTGGGATCGTGAGAGTGATAAATTTAAATATTCAGTACAACTTGATCCGCAGCAGACTCCAGTCACCAAGAGAAAGGTAATATCTGATATCGCTCGCCTATTCGATCCGCTTGGCTGGCTGGCACCTTGCATTGTTACTTCCAAGATCTTCATCCAAAAGCTTTGGCTGGCTGGCTTGGAATGGGATGAAGAATTGACTCCGGAACTTCTATCAGAATGGGAAACTTACCGCTCAAGCCTAATAGAGACGAACAAATTCAGCATCCCTAGATGGATTAACACAAAATCCGACGATATATTAGTAGAGTTACATGGTTTCAGTGATGCGTCGATTGCGGTTTATGCCGCTGTAGTGTATATTAGAGTCATCGATGCTCACAAAACCATTCATGTTAGTTTAATCACCTCACGAACTAAGGTTGCACCAGTGAAACAGCAGTCAGTTCCACGTTTAGAGCTGATGGGAGCAGTGTTGCTATCTGAGCTCATTTCTGAAGTTGCTGAAGTAATGAAAATAGCACCCGCTAAGATACACGCCTGGACTGACTCGTCAGTGGTTTTGGCATGGCTTAGTAGACATCCCAGTCACTGGACTACTTTCGTTGGAAATAGAGTGTCTACTATTCTCTCCCACGTTGACAACTCACATTGGGCTCATGTCCAATCTACGCATAACCCTGCAGATTTGGCCTCCAGAGGTGCAACACCTCAAGAACTTGTATGCAGCTCACTGTGGAATCAAGGACCTTCATGGCTCCATGATGAAACAATAGAATACACAAGACCAAAGTCAATTGTTACCAACGCGGAACAAAGATCAGTCAAGGTTCACGTCGTAACTGAACCAATGCAGGGAGATCTTTTCTTAAGGTATTCATCACTACAAAGGTTAGTTCGGGTTATAGCGTACTGCAGAAGAGTTTTGAGTTGGAGGAAACAATCACATGGTGATAGGAGATTCGAAAGGTATTTAACTAAGGAAGAAATACCAGAAGCAACAAAAACGTGTATAAAATGTGTTCAGAATCAAGAGTTTTCCGAAGAAATGCAGGATATGAGAAAAACAGGAAGCGTGAAAGCGAAAAGCAAGCTTAAAAGTCTCTGCCCAGTCATCGATGAAGAGGGCATTCTCCGTGTCAGTGGACGCATTAATAATGCTAATTTAGACGAGGCTGTCAAACATCCCATCATCTTACCAACTAACAGTCACTTCACCAATCTAGTGATTGATGAAGCCCATAAGAGGACCTTACATGGGGGACCAACACTAATGTTGAGTCAGTTGCGTACGAAGTATTGGATACTTTCTGCCAAAACAAAGGTTAAGGCTCATGTACACAAATGTGTAAAATGCAAGCGGTATTCGGCAGCTATTCAAACCCCACTTATGGGTCAGTTACCGTCTTGTCGAGTCACTTTGTTGAACGCAGGACAATGTTTGTTATTTGTGTTCTTTCTCCAAAATTAGTTTACTGTTATGTTATGTATTTATTATTTTATTTTTACATTGTTTATTGTTATATACTTTTGTTTATTACTGATTGTGTCTATAGTAAATCTTAAATTTAACTGACACCTTGCTATTGTATCGAGTCTGGTTCTTCTAACCAACCTAACAGACAGATGTGTGCTGGGGAGTTTGTATCGCCACTTCTTCTCTCCAGCTAAACACTAGGAAGTGTCGATGGGTGGGCGTTTTTGGGGGACTGTCTTATAAAAATGTAAATACAGTGAAACCTGGTTAAATGTGTCTCAGATATCCAAATCTGTCTCATGGGACCCCAGTATGAGTTCCAGTTATAGAGGTTTCTCACTTATCCAAGTCCCAGTTAGCCAAGTTTCACTGTAGTAAAGTAAAGTAAATTTTGACCTTCGAAAAGTGCTGATTATCAGCCTAGTTTGAATAAATGAATTTTGATTTTTGATTTTTTTTTTGACTCCGGCAAGACCATTCCTAAATAGTGGCGTGGACTTTGCGGGTCCCATCAGCATCCGAACGTCAAAGGGTCGAGGTCAAAAATCCTACAAAGGGTACATTTGTGTCTTTGTATGTATGGTGACCAAGGCTATTCACTTAGAAGCCATCAGTGATTTGACGTCGCAAGGTTTCATCGCCGGCTTTAAAAGATTTGTATCTCGGCGAGGTTTTGTCAGTAACATTTGGAGCGACAACGGAACTAATTTTGTTGGCGCTTCCAAGGAGCTTCGGCATTTAGTCGCTGCGGAAAAATCTTCCGTGGCTGTAGAGATAAAAGAGTGGTTAGGCAACAACAGCACTTCTTGGCACTTCATTCCGCCTCATGCCCCTAATTTCGGTGGCTTGTGGGAGGCCGGGGTGAAATCGACCAAATTCCACCTCAAACGCGTAATAGGTAATTCTACACTGACTTTTGAAGAAATATCTACACTTTTGTCCCAGGTAGAAGCGTGCCTTAATTCCAGGCCGGTATCAATGATGCCTGACAATTCCATGGATCCCACTCCGTTAACACCAGGTCATTTTCTGATAGGTGAGCCTCTGATAGCAGTGCCTGAACGAAATCACGAGAGTTCTAACATCAGTAATCTCAGACGTTGGCAGGTAACACAACGCATGTTGCAAGACTTTTGGAAGCGTTGGTCAGACGAGTACTTGGTTCATTTGTTACAGCGTTATAAATGGAATAAAAATATTCCCGAACCAAGTATCGGAGACGTTGTTTTAGTCAAGGAGGATAACTTACCTCCTGCCCGTTGGCTTTTGGGCAAGGTTGTAGACAAGCACCCTGGTTTGGACAAGGTTACACGGGTGGTGACCCTCAAGTGTAAATAGTGTAATGGATCGTCTATCAAACGACCTATGTCAAAATTGTGCATTTTGCCAATTGCAAGGTAAAGTAAACTTTGTATAAGTAGACTAAGTTTGTTAAGCTATTTTTGTATATCATAAGTTACAGTCCACAAATTATTGTAAGTTAGTTAAGTTCATACAGTCCACAAAGTATTGTAAGTTTTTTTTGTTGTCTTAAGGAACAGGTACTTTCCTGATGTTTTGTAATTTTATGTCATGTTATCATTTGTCGTTGCACACGTAATTTTTATTCTGGTTTGAGCCCCTGACCTCATGGTGGGCGGTTTTCTGTAATGAAGGACATATCATTATGTCCTTGGTGGGCGGTATGTTCGCATTCAATAGTTCCATCAAACGAAACTAGATACGCCATCTAGTTTCGTGTTAGCATTTAATTTGTGCAACTAAACGATTGTATGAAGTTAGTTCCATCAACCTGAAACTAGATGGCGTTGATCAAATACGTCACGAACCTGGATCTCGATGTTAAGATTTTCGTGGATAGATATAGGGTCTCTGAATGTGATTTTATTTTTGTGTTTGAACCGAGTATTGTGATCACGTCAAGATCCAATATCTAATTATAAATACTATCCGGTATAACGGTGTTTTATTTATCCGTCCGCGAAGTAAAGTTTCAATATGTTTGTGAACGCACCCACGATACAGGAGAAATTCCTAGTGTGGGGCAACGCTTTTATAAAAAAAAAAAAAACTTTTAGTCACAAAGTAACATTTATTTAGGTTTTGTTGCAAACAGTAAATAGTACTGTTTTAACACCTAAACTACTGAACCCATATTTACGTATGGCGCACAGGGGTAGGACTGTGTCATACTAAATATTAAATTGTTTAAACTAAAGTTTAAATACAGAAGACACGGGCAACAGCCAGTTCTTTTTAGGGTTCCGTAGCCGAATGGCAAATAACGGAACCCTTATAGATTCGTCATGTCTTTCCGTCCGTATGTCACAGCCACTTTATTCGGAAACTATTAAGACTAAATTAAAATTTGGTAAGTAGATGTATTCTGTAAACCGCTTTACGACTTTTATAAAAAAAATTATAATTTAAGATTAAGGGGGGCTCCCCCATACATGGAAGTCACGGTACTGAAACTAAAAAAGACTAATTTCATCAAACCCATTCGTGCGGGCTGTCTATAGATAGGTCTTTAAAAATGATATTGAGGTTCCTGAAATATTTTTTGTCAAAGTCAATCGTTCGAAAGATAGACACTTCCACAGTGGTAAAATGAGTGCCCCCCCCCCCCCTCTCTAGCTTTTGAACTAAGAAAGGGTAAAATTAAAAAAAAAAATGCTGTAGATCGCAAAGAAAACTTTCAACCAAAATAGTTTGAACGATAAGAATATGTAGTATACAGTTATTGAGATACATTACTTATAGCACATTTAAAAAACCGTAAATCTTTGTCATTTATACAAACACTACGAAAAAAAATATGTTTTTTATCTTATCCTTACTACGATAGTACGGAACCCTTCATGTGCAAGTCCGACTTGCACTTGGCCAGTTTATTTTTTATTGTGGGAAGCATTACTTCTAATCAATCTCTTTACAGGCAAGGACTATAACTACATGGTACAGGAGATTTTGCAGTTTCTCCACCTACCAAAACTTGCAGATATGCTTCGAACAAATGAGGAGCTTCTCAAGCCGAGGTATAGAGAACGTAAATCCGGACATACACCCCCAGTTACCGTGACCACCCCGGACACGGTAACACGGGGGTGTATGTCCGGATTTACGTTAACCCACAAAGCGTGCCTTCGAGTGACTGACATAAGTCACATGCATTACTGATGCAACATATAACAACGCCGCACCTCAACGTGTTAGCTAGGGGCCAGTTCAACGTGTTAGCTGGGGTTAAGTATATCAATGTGTCAGCTAGGGGCCAGTTCAACGTGTTAGCTAGGAGCCAGTTCAACGTGTTAGCTAAGGGCCCGTTCAACGTGTTAGCTAGGAGCCAGTTCAACGTGTTAGCTAGGGCCCAGTTCAACGTGTAAGCTATGAGCCAGTTCAACGTGTTAGCTAGGGGGCAGTTCAACGTGTTAGCTAGGGGCCAGTTCAACGTGTTAGCTAGGGGCCAGTTCAACGTGTTAGCTAGGGGCTAGTTCACCGTGTTAGCTAGGCGCCAGTTCAACGTGTTAGCTAGATGCCAGTTCAATTTGTTTACTATGGGGCCACTTCAACATAACAGCTCCTTAGCTGTTATGTTGAAGGGGCTGCTAGCCCCTTGGCTAGCCGATTTAACGACGACGATCAAAAATCTACAATTGACTGGCGCCACCAACATGTTTTTACCCGACTACGGCGAAGCCAAAAGGAAGGGTAATGATTTTGGCAGTCTATGTATGTATGTACGTATGTTCCACCGTAGTGCCTAAACTACTGAACGGATTTTAATAAATTAGGTGTCAATAGATTCGTTAGAATAACCCAGGTATCATAGGTTATATTAATTTTATAAATTCTTTTTATGACGGAATTTAAATGTCAAAAACTTACCTCAAAAAATATTAAATTGAGATAATCATAGCAAGTTTGGTATCAAATGAAAGGTCTTGGCGAGCACATTACAAATATGTATTATACTATACTATAGTTTAAGTACACACAAATAATAAAATACAAATAAAAAAAATAAGTTCAAAAATCTAAAATCCGACTACTAACAAAATCGCGGTCTTAAAAGTAGAAAACAAGAAAATAATTCTTGTCTGATATTCTTCGTAGTCGCATGCCACCTTGCCTATGACAATTAGCAGCTGACTTCTGTATCAATGAGAAAGCCATGAAGGAGCATCAGGTATCAGTGGCATGCGACTACGAAGAATAGCAGACAAGAATTATTTTCTTGTTTTATACTTTTAAGACCGCGATTTTGTTAGTAGTCGGGTTTTAGATTTTTGAACTTAATTTTTTTTTATTACTCTTCTGCTGTTTTTTCGTGATTAATTTTGTTGTGCGGGATCTAAGCCAGTCAATAGTTTATCCAGGCAAGTTCGAGTTTAGTTGTCTCGAAGCTCGTTTGGTGGTCGCTACTGTTGAGTCTGGTGCATAGAAGTTGTTTAACAGGATTGTTTATAAGAAAAGGCTGAACCATCGGCTATCTGATGCACGAAGAGCTTTTGGAATGTATTGATGTAATCATCGGACCAACTCGTATGCGTGCTTGCTTCATTGTGCAACACCTTTATGTCGGAGTAATAATAACGGTAATATGTTCTGCGCAGGTCGACAGGTGAACCAGATACAGCAGATAAAGACAAAACTCAGTTAAACAGAAAGTTCGTGGGAAGGATTTATTCTCCCTTCGGTGCGATAGGTACGTACTACCTATCTACTCTATTTACTTAAGATAATAATGTGAATGTCTAAATCTAATGCGCATAAAAATGCGCACATGTTAAAAAACAGAAAGAAAGACAGAAAAAATATTTATTTAACACATGCCACTATTGTGAGGAGCGCGGGAAACGGCTGGTTGCCCAGGGACGCACAGATCAGAATGGAGTGGCAGAAAAAAGGGGAGGTCTATACCCAACAGTGGGTGATTCCGGGCTGAAATGATGATGATAATGCCACAAGTGCACACAACAAAAAATTAAAAGAAACGATACCGAAAAACTTTTTTACAAAAAAAAGAACTGACTTCAAGAACAAAAAAGTAAAAAAAAAACAAAAAGTGAAAAATAAACCTTAGAAAAAAATCAGCTTCTGAAATCGGTGACATTTTTTTGTTTGATATCGTTTTATTTGCCACCGACTTCAGAAGCGGATTTTATTTCCGAAGTTTATTTTTAACTTTTTTGTTAAATGGTATGTAAACAGTATCAGTATACAAAGAACCAGTATTAAAAACTTGGAAGTGTCTCTCTCTTTTAAAATAGGGGACGGAAGTTTGTTTGAGACTTCCGCAAATGTTGATGCTAGAGGTCTGGAAATTGGGGACTCCTCGTTATACCTATGATATGCCCGAAATATGTACCCTTAAAAAAATATTGTAAGAAAACTTACAAAAAGAAGTGAAACTCCATCGACTTTTTTATGTAAAATGTTGCCAAGACGATACCATGTAACTCGCACTGTCAATAAGTCATCATATCTCACGTAGAGTCAAGTTTCTAACTCAACACAATCTAAACAAGTTCTAACCACTGCGCAGTAGTTTTTGTGCCATCTCGGAATATCTCATGTAGAGCCAAGCTTCTAACTCAACACACTCTAAACAAATAACAACTGCGCAGTAGTTATTGTGCCATCTCGGAATATCTCATGTAGAGCCAAGCTTCTAACTCAACACACTCTAAACAAGTAACAACTGCGCAGTAGTTATTGTGCCATCTCGGAATATCTCATGTAGAGCCAAGCTTCTAACTCAACACACTCTAAACAAGTAACAACTGCGCAGTAGTTTTTGTGCCATCTCGGAATATCTCATGTAGAGCCAAGCTTCTAACTCAACACACGCTAAACAAGTAACAACTGCGCAGTAGTTATTGTGCCATCTCGGAATATCTCATGTAGAGCCAAGCTTCTAACTCAACACACTCTAAACAAGTAACAACTGCGCAGTAGTTATTGTGCCATCTCGGAATATCTCATGTAGAGCCAAGCTTCTAACTCAACACACTCTAAACAAGTAACAACTGCGCAGTAGTTATTGTGCCATCTCGGAATATCTCATGTAGAGCCAAGCTTCTAACTCAACACACGCTAAACAAGTAACAACTGCGCAGTAGTTATTGTGCCATCTCGGAATCATCATCATCGTCAGCCATAAGACGTCCACTGCTGGACAAAGGCCTCCCCCATAGAACGCCATAACGGTTGCGGGCGACTCTCACGATGTCGTCGGTCCACCTGGTGGGAGGCCTACCAACGCTGCGTCTTCCGGTTCGTGTCCATCTCGGAATATCGATTTGGATTCTTACGATTTTATTATATGTAGGTATAGATAGGTTATATATTTTTGTACTCCAGGGCAGAGCGCGGAGTATTATCGTTCCGTAAGAAGAAGTGCAATGGCGGACATGCCGGGGATGTTCGACAAGTCAAGGTACTGTTTATTTATTTATTTACTTTGGAAGACTTACAGCTAGATACAATGGTGATAAATAACAGTACGATAATCAGACAGCCAATATTACAAGTGTTCACGTCTAGAGCTTGTCTGGTATAAATAAACTGTGGAACAAAACATACACATTGCCAAATAATGGAAACAAAAACTAAATTATTAAAAACTTGCGAATAGCTCGTCACGGTCACCTAAATATCTTAGAAATACTTAATTAATACAATTAGGTACAACAAGCTATTCAAAATGAGAACCAAGATGGTATTTAATTATTTAAATAAGAAATAATAAAACTAAACTCCAAAGAAATTAAGCTTTAAAGAAATTCATAGCTAACCGCTTTTTTGCCGAGTTCACACTAGTTTCAGAAATATCAAAGTCGAACTGTTTGCACACATTATTAAAATACCTACTTACACGCACAACGTACGAATTTTGTCTATAGTTGGTACTTGTAAAATGGCACCCGTAATGGTGGATTGAACCGTTTCAACTTGCTTGGAACGTTAAAGTGGACAGTGGACAAAATATCAGAACAATTTATGTCACCTCGAACCGTCTTCAATAAAAAGATACAGTCGGAGATCTCACGACGATTAACCAACGGTAAGAAATGATATTTTTTACAGATACTGAGATAGTTACTGGACTGATACGGTACCCTTTGATGAAAGCACAAAAATTTTATAAATCTTTTTTGTATACGCTCAATACGTGTTACGGACGCCGAACTCCTAAAACTTAATCTGTAATTCGCTAATAATAAGTAGATTAAGTAGAATAGCTTTGTTTTGAATTCCTAGGATAAGCTAGGAGAAGTATATAAGAAGTATATAAGATCATTCAATAACTAAAGCTTTGTAAAGATTGTGTAACATAACTTAAGAATAGATAGTACTAGTTAGCCAATTGTAATGTAAACAGAACCCTAAAATTAGTCTAACTTCGATTCTTTAAGTTATATAAGTGTATTACGTAAGTTTTACATAACGACTTTATGTGTTTCAAAGTCTGTCAAGAATAGGTACAAAAGTTATGGAAAATTCCACTCGTAAAAGTTTAATAATGTTTTTGATTGGGCAATTTCAAAGGCTGAATTCTAGTCCAATAAGAATGCCTTAATTTTAACCAATAAGAATCTGGCACGCAGGTTGCCTTAAATCTAGAATTTCTGTTGGATATTAGTAAAAGAGATTTTAAAGATTTTGCCACTACTTGAATCATGATGTAAAAGGATATAGGAGGCAAGGATTTGTACTGAAAACACAGTCGACAGTGATCTCTCCTACTAGTAATACTTTCAAGTGTAAATAAGTACTAAGTGAGTCAAATAAACCTTTTATTTCTTTATTGTATATAAAACAGTGTTTTATTGTGCTACATACAGTGATATAAGTCCCACACATTCTGGTCCTAAGTGAAGACCTAAGAAGATCTAGTACTTGTGTAGAGGCCACAGTTTGGTCTCGTTGTGTTTCCTTATCCACGTTAAAATCATACAGTCCACTACGAACATTCTACGAACATCACAGTTGTGCGGCTGAGTCTAGTGAAATAGATCTCAGAGTCCCGTTCATTCTGGTCCTATCGAGCCGGATAAGTGAACATTCCTAGTACTTACGTGTTTTTATAAAGTGAATTTAAACAGTTTTAAAGTTTTAAAAGTTGCAAAGTATTAAATTCAGTGTTAAATTCAGTGGTAAAGTAGGAGAGTGAGTCGGCTGTCAAAAGGATCTCAGGAAACGACGGCCAGAGTTTAAGTAGTGTCGCCGTTCAGATCCTAACGCCTGTGCCTAGATATTTAGATAGTCGCCGTGCCGAAAAGTGCGCCCGGTAACTGTATCAAAGGCAGATCATACAGTGCGTTAAAACGTGAGTACATAGCCGTCAGGCAATAAACTATTAAGTGCGTGTCCGTGCCTGCTATGTACAACATCAGTGTTTATCTATAAACTAGATAAAAAGTGAAGTGCGCGTTATCAGTGTATTTACGTATCGTCGCTAACACGGTATATAGACGGAAGTGTCGCCGAGCCAGAACGTAGGCCGGTATCCGCCTATCTAGCGAAGGAAGTAATACATCAGTGAGTTATCTAGATAGATAACAAGTATATAGTGCGTCACTAAGTATATAGACGGAAGTGTCGGTATCCGCCTATCGTGTAAACAAGTAATAAGCGTAGATGGACTATTTAAAGTGAAAGTACATAGTGCTCTTCAAGTGTATATAAACGGAGGAATCACTTAGCCGGAACGTGTGCTAGTGTCCGCTTATAAACAAAGTAAATAGTGCGCGTTATTATTGTGTACATAGACGGAAGTTTCACTAAGCTGGAACGTGTGCCAGTGTCCGCTCTATAAAACGAACATAAGCAGTGCAAGTCAGTGAACTTATCTTGAAAGATAGATGTATAGTGCGCCTCGTAGTATAAAAGTAAATAACAAAAGTGCGTGTCAGTATTAAAAGTAAACGGTACGTAGTGAACCAGTGAATAAAAAGTGTGCCCAATATAAATTGGGTGAAAAGATCCAGTGCCATAGCTACCTAGGCAGAACCTAGAGTGCCTAGGTTACCTAGGCAGCCTACAACTACGTGTCTGTGCCTAAACTACCTAGGCAGACTCCACTACGTGCCTGCAACTACGTGTCTGTGCCTAAATTACCTAGGCAGACTCCACTGCGTGCCTGCAACTACGTGTCTGTGCCTAAACTACCTAGGCAGACTCTGCGTGCGCCTGCAACTACGTGCCTGCGCCTAAGTCATATAGGCAGTATTGACCGCTTGTACCCTAACACTTGCGTGTCAATCGAACGTTAAGTTTAAGTGTGCTAACCTCAGGCACAGCTTAACAAGATGGTTATCACAAGAAGCCAGTCAGACGTAGCTGAATTAGAAGAACAGCGACGTCTTAAAGAAGCTGCACGTCGTCAAGAAGAACAACAAATTGAAGTTGAAAGATTACGACGACTGTCATTAGACCCGCCTGCCTCACCCTTTTCAAGGCTTGCGGAGACAAGTACAGCTGGGCCCTCCGGGGTCAGAACTACAGTGACCACTACTCAACAACGAGCGAGGTCACCAACAAGATCACTACGGTCGCACCGATCTAACACAAGCATTACTACGCGACTAAGAGTAGCTGAGCTCAACGCGGCAGAGAAGTTAGCCATTCTACATAAGAAGCAACTTGAGATGGAAGCCGACCTAGTAAAGAAGAGGTTGGCTGTGGAAGTGTCTGTGCTGAATGATGAAGAAAGTGTAAACAATGACCCTCTACCCGACGAACAACATCATCTTAAGGTAGACGAGTGGCTACGAACAAACCAGCCCGACACACGGGGGGAGGAGGCAGCAAAGGGTGCACGAGAGGAACCCAGACAGATCAGGTTCGAGACGCCCAGACCAAGATCGCCAACTCCAACCAGGGCGAGGAACAGCATTGAACAGTTAGCCAACACACTGGAGAGGATGGCCAGACCCCGTCCACGTTATATAGACCTGCCTACATTCACTGGAGCCGCTACTGAATGGCTGCCCTTCAAAGCAGCTGTTCGTGATTCAACAAGCATGTACCAGATTCCTGCAGCTGAGAACATACACAGACTGAGGAGCTGCCTAAAGGGAGAAGCTCGGGATGCTGTGGCCGCACTACTACACACAGCCACAGACCCAGATGTTATTATGAAGACATTAGAACAATGTTTCGGGCGACCTGAAATTATCATCGATCGGGCGCTCGACGATCTAAAGAAACTCCCAAGACCTGGAGCATCGGCAGCCGACCTCAACAGCTTCGCAGTGAAACTACAGAATATAATCTGTGTACTGAAGACAATAGATAAAAAGGGTTATCTATTTAATCCCCTTCTGACAAGAGAGGTGTTGGAAAAACTAAGTCCACATCTCCGCTCTCGCTGGTGTGACTATGCTTACGACAATGAAGGGACGACCGAACCAGAGATCGTCATGATTTCCCACTTCCTTATGAGGGAGGCAGATAGGGCATTAAGATACACCTATGCCCCGTCTACGAGCGCCGCAAGTCAGAAGAAAGAGACACGACCCGCCGTAACATTAAAGAAAAAGGCGACTGTCTACAACACCACAGCGGAAGAAGAGAAGATGCCATGCCCATCAGGGTGTGAACAAGCACACACCTTACTCCAGTGCCCTAAATACAAGGCACTTACTACAGAACAACGCTGGGAATTCCTTAAAGAAAAAGGGATTTGCTTCAAGTGCGTCCAAAGTAAACACCGACGCATCGGGTGCAAAGCTAAGTCCTGCGGCGTGAATCAGTGTCGTCGACCACATCATACGACACTGCATCAATCATCACCACGAAAAGAGGTGAAAAAAGAAGATACCAACAAGCCAGCAGAGGCACCTAAAGAAGAAGCCGTCCTGTCTGTGACACCACGACCAACTGTGGGGCAAAGGACAGTACTACTAAAGATGTGTCCTATCATCGTGTCCGGACCACGGGGGGAGGTGCAGACCTACGCACTTCTAGACGAAGGAGCAACCATCACTCTTATAGATGAAGAGTTAGCAACCAGCATCGGAGCAGAGGGGCCGTCTCAACCGCTACACCTAAACGGCGTCAACATGTCACAACAAGAGACTAAGAGCCAGCTTGTCACAATCAATGTCAGAGGGACGAAAGAAACAGAAGAATACAGAGTTAAAGCAAGAACGATAAGAGACCTGCAACTACATAAACAGACAATCTCTGACAGTATTCTTCTGTACGAACACCTGAGAGACCTTCCCAAGGACGAGGTGTGCTACGAACAAGCACGCCCCGGGCTTCTAGTGGGGACTGACCACTGGGAGTGTATCGTCTCAAGGGAGCTCAGGACCGGTGGCCCGAACGAACCAGCCGCCTCGAAGACTAAGTTGGGATGGGTGGTGCACGGAACCGCACCACGCAGCGCGATCATGCAAGAGGGCAGTGTACTGCACGTGTACGAGCCAGACCGAGAGCAAAGTGTTAGCAATCAGGAATTACACCACTCGGTTGAAGCTCATTTCAAGATAGAGGCTCTCTGTATAGAAGGAAAGCCACGAATAAGAGAAGCAGATCAGCGCGCCATTCAAATCGTCGAAGCGACAACAAGGAAAACCGAAACCGGTTACGAAGTGGGGCTACCATGGCGGGCAGACAACACTGTCATGCCACCCAGCTATAATCAAGCACTCCGTCGTCTTACAACTATAGAAAAGAAGATGGACACCGATCCCAAGTTCGCCAAAGAATATTCCGACCAAATCAACAACCTACTACAAAAAGGTTACGCTGTATTATGTGACGGCTCGGAACGTGAGAGCCCAGTGTGCTGGTACTTACCACACTTTGCCGTACAAAACCCGAACAAGCCCGGCAAGTGGAGACTGGTATTTGACGCAGCAGCACGAAGCCACGGAATATGTTTGAATGACGAACTGCTAGAGGGACCAGACCTATTGTTATCACTACCGGGAATCCTATTTCGGTTCAGAGAAAAGGCGGTAGCTATAACTGCAGACATTCAAGAAATGTTCCTAAGAGTCCGCATAAGAGAAGAAGATCAACCAGCACAACAGTTCCTGTGGCGAGGTGAAGAAAGAGAATCATCTCCACTCAAATATAAAATGAGAAGTATGATCTTCGGCGCAGCGAGCTCCCCGTTCATGGCCCATTATGTTCGCAACCACAACGCAGACATTTACGGGCAGGAGTTCCCACGAGCGCTAGCGGCAATAAAAGAAAACCATTATATGGATGATCTAGTGGCAAGCTATGACGACCCAATGGAAGCTTGGAAGGCGGTAGAAGAAATCAGAACTGTACACGCCATTGCCAACTTCACACTGCGGGGATGGAACGCCAGCGATAAGACTGTGCTGCGTGACATACCTCCTGAGCTGCACGCCACTACACCCACACAACTGGGGGGAGAGCAACCAGAGAGCAAGATCCTCGGTTTATTCTGGAGCGCAGAACGAGATGAACTCGGGTTCAATACATCAATGAACCGAGTACCAGCGGAGGTACGAGACAGAACTCGCGCACCGACCAAGCGTGAAGCCCTCAGCGCCGTGATGTCAATCTATGACCCACTCGGTTTGCTGAGCCACTACACTATCCGCTCTAAAATAATACTTCAGAGCTTATGGCGCCTCCAGACTACGTGGGACGAACAGATACCGGCAGAAGAAAACGAGCTCTTCGCATCTTGGTTGTCACAATTAACTGAGATTGCTGAAATCAGATTGCCACGCTGCTACATAACAAGAAAACAAGAAAGAATCGAGCTTCACGTGCTATGTGACGCCAGCGAACAAGCTTATGCAACTGTAGCTTACTGGAGGATCACAGGCAGCGACGGGAGCATCACCGTGGTATTGGTAGCCGCCAAAGCTAAGGTGGCGCCGAAGCAAACACAGACCATACCTCGGCTCGAATTGCAAGCAGCTGTTATCGGGGCAAGACTCGCCGGTACGATAAAAGAAGAACACAGAGTGAAGATCGGTCGAACGACCTATTGGACCGACTCATCCACCGTGGTCCATTGGATTCACCACGACATGCGACGATACACTCCATTCGTCGCACACAGATTGGGTGAGATCGCCGAACGTACAAAAAAGGAGGAATGGCGCTGGCTGCCCACAGAACAGAACGTGGCAGACGACGCAACAAGGCTCAGTAACACTCCACTGAGCACAACGGATCGATGGTTCCAAGGGCCTGCCTTCCTTTACCAACCGGAAGAGCAGTGGCCTACTATGTCAACATCAGAAGAGGAAGACAGCGAAGTTCTGCACGTAACAGAAACGGTCAAGAGAGGAAGCTGGCTACCAGAAGCCGCCCGCTTCTCAAAATATGAAGTACTGGTAAGAGCCACAGCACGAGCTCTCGCCTTCATTGACATCTGTCGACGAAAGGCAACCAACATGGAACATCGACACATCGAGCGCGCCGAGGTTGAACTTATCCGACGTGCCCAAGAAGATAGCTTTGAAGAAGAGATAAAGAGGATTCAGACAGCTCAACCACTGTCAAAGGCAAGCAAGCTATATCGCCTTGATCCTATTCTGAAGGATGGACTCTTAAGGGTGCGAGGCCGAATCGAAGCTTCCTCAGCACCAACGGAGACGAAGCAGCCCATCATCATGGATGGTCGACATCCACTGACCAAGCTCATCGTGCAACGGGAACACTGCGCTGCGGGACACGCCAACAGAGAACGCGTGACGAACGACCTACGGCAGCGCTATTGGGTCATCCACTTACGACCCACCGTGCGCACGATTGAAAGAAACTGCACCTTATGCAAGAGGCTGAAGGGAACACCCAAGACACCGGCAACAGGAGACCTGCCGCATGCCCGATTAGATCCTTTCCACCGCCCGTTTACCAACTGCGGGGTGGATTATTTCGGACCTATGATGGTCAAAGTGGGCCGTCGCAGAGAAAAGAGGTGGGGGGCACTATTCACATGCCTCACCTGCCGCGCCGTGCACATTGAAATCGTGGCATCCCTATCAACAGACTCTGCAATCATGGCGCTAAGAAGAATGGCTGCGCGCAGAGGATGGCCGCAGCTGATGTATTCAGACAACGGTACCAACTTCCGTGGAGCTGATCAAGAATTACGCAACGCATACACAGAGTGGCTGCCAGCTCTGAACGACGAGGGACTGAAGCATCGCATGGAATGGCGTTTTATACCTCCAGGAGCGCCCAATCAAGGTGGCGCATGGGAGAGAATGGTACGATCCGTCAAGACAGCCCTCAAGGTGACGCTGCAAGAGAAGGCACCAGCTGAAGAAGTTCTCAGCACACTTCTCACCGAAGCTGAGTTCTGCATTAATGCACGACCTCTAACACATGTCAGCGTGGACCCCAACGATCCAGAGGCTCTGACTCCCAACCACTTTCTTTTGGGATCATCTAATGGCCTACCAGCAACGGGACCCTGTGACGAAGCTGACCGAAGAACGTGGCGAGCCAGTCAAGCGCTTGCTGACCATTTTTGGAAGCGCTGGCTGCGAGAGTACCTGCCAACACTGGTACCACGCGGGGAACCCAAGAATGACGCACGTCCCCTGCAAGCTGGAGATGTGGTCCTCGTGGTCGACAACACGCTGCCCCGGAACACCTGGCCGATGGGAATCGTCGAACGAACACACCCAGGACCAGATGGCAGCATTCGAGTCGTCGAGGTGCGGACCAGAACCGGCATCTTCCGACGCCCAGTGAGCAAGCTCGTCGTCCTAAGGATGAAAGAAGAGGCTACGCGAGCTGCGCCGGGGGGAGGAATGTTACGGACGCCGAACTCCTAAAACTTAATCTGTAATTCGCTAATAATAAGTAGATTAAGTAGAATAGCTTTGTTTTGAATTCCTAGGATAAGCTAGGAGAAGTATATAAGAAGTATATAAGATCATTCAATAACTAAAGCTTTGTAAAGATTGTGTAACATAACTTAAGAATAGATAGTACTAGTTAGCCAATTGTAATGTAAACAGAACCCTAAAATTAGTCTAACTTCGATTCTTTAAGTTATATAAGTGTATTACGTAAGTTTTACATAACGACTTTATGTGTTTCAAAGTCTGTCAAGAATAGGTACAAAAGTTATGGAAAATTCCACTCGTAAAAGTTTAATAATGTTTTTGATTGGGCAATTTCAAAGGCTGAATTCTAGTCCAATAAGAATGCCTTAATTTTAACCAATAAGAATCTGGCACGCAGGTTGCCTTAAATCTAGAATTTCTGTTGGATATTAGTAAAAGAGATTTTAAAGATTTTGCCACTACTTGAATCATGATGTAAAAGGATATAGGAGGCAAGGATTTGTACTGAAAACACAGTCGACAGTGATCTCTCCTACTAGTAATACTTTCAAGTGTAAATAAGTACTAAGTGAGTCAAATAAACCTTTTATTTCTTTATTGTATATAAAACAGTGTTTTATTGTGCTACATACAGTGATATAAGTCCCACACATTCTGGTCCTAAGTGAAGACCTAAGAAGATCTAGTACTTGTGTAGAGGCCACAGTTTGGTCTCGTTGTGTTTCCTTATCCACGTTAAAATCATACAGTCCACTACGAACATTCTACGAACATCACAGTTGTGCGGCTGAGTCTAGTGAAATAGATCTCAGAGTCCCGTTCAATACGGTCGATATATTTGTGATAGCATGGATTCCATATTTCAGATGCGTATTCCAAGTGGCGTCTAACAAGTGTGGAATATAGAATTTTTAACGTTTTAGCCATTGATGTATTATAACCCTAGATGCACAGTCACGAACAAAACAAACAGTCGAAGCTGTCGCCAAACACTCACCAATACACGCACTACTACATAAGTAGTTATCGTTACACTATAAACATATTTTTTTGCAAATTCAACCTTACGCAGATTCCTTAAAGTTGTTTTTACAATGCAGTTATAAAAAGCAATAATAATTTTACGACCGAAGTAAGCCGGTAGGACAAGGTATGGAGTGGAGACGAATAGGTACTTTTTATGTTTTTTTAATACTTAATTATTATTTTAACAGTTAGTTAAATTGTGTTTTAAACACATAATTTTAGTTTTATCTAAGGGTAAATGTTTTTAGTTAGGATCTGACTGTGTTAGTGTACGTGTAGTCGTGTATAATCAATGAAACAAGTATTATCCATTCGAATCATTTATTTACATTTTTGGTTTAAAGGTATTAGTAGAACATTATTATCGAAACTAAGTAGTTAATAAGTTTAAGGTGTCAAAAACGAAGTCAAATTGACGACCTCTTCTCCTTTTGAAATCCAATTAAAAACTAATATAATATGTAACGTATACATAATTGTTAAAAACATAAAACAAAAAACTTATTGATTAAAAAAACACAAATAAACACAATAAAAAAAAATCGACTCCATTCGATACGAACAGGGTCATTTGTATAATGCGACTAAAAGAAAAGACTTGTAATACATCGTTCTTACGCTAACAAAGCGACCATTGAAATATGCCGTATTATACTCGGACCGTTTAGTAAAGTTCTGAGAGAAATTAAATCAAAATCACGTATTGATTCCAATATTATGCCATAAACGCAACAAAAATAAATTAATAAACATTTTTACTTACCAAAAATACGATATCCCATGCTTTTTGACGCTGTATTTTTGCAAATTCTCAGCGAACACTTCGGCATTTTGTACGACCGTGCAGAGACGCGAGCGACGCGAGACTATTTGAAATGAGTTCACGATTTGTAATTTTGCACTCATTTTAAGCGGACGGTTTTGAGACGCGAAGTGTGTATCTTGGGTTTTAATACATCAATGGTTTTAGCTTGTGTGAAGCACTTGGATAATGCATTATGAAACCGAGGGGTTTTGAGGCTTTAGCGACGATGGCATCAATATGCCTATCAAAAATAAGTTTGGAATCATGATAGACCCCCAGATCACGAATAGTACCACAACTAGGTAATATGGCTACCAAGAGTATAAGATGTGGCTAAGACTGACCGTCCACGGGTATATGTTACGACTGAACATTATTTGGGATTGAGATCTAGTTTATTTTTTTGACAGTATACTTCAAGACACTGCAAGTCAGCTTGAAATGCGATCAAGTCCGCAGTCGATGATATAAAAGCATAAATTTTCATATCATCAGCGAAGCACAGTAATTTGGATGAGGTCAGACAGGAGTCGATGTCATTCACATAGATGATAAATAATAATGGACCGAGCAACGAACCTTGGGGTACTCCGCTGGGGACTAAAACCCAGCTAGATATATAATTATTCAGTACCACAGCTTGCGACCTGTTTTCTATGTAAGATGAAAACCATCTGAGTAAATCTCCGCGTATACCGATGCCCTCTAACTTCCGTAATAGGATGGCGTGGTCGATTCTGTCGAAACACTTGCTGTAGTCTGTGTAGACTACATCGACTCGTTTACCGTGGTCCATTGCGTCGGTGATGTAGTTATTGAGCAAAACAAGATTGGTGATAGTGGATCGTCCTTTAAGAAAGCCGTGTTGGAAGGGACTAAACGATTGTTCCAGAGCAGAATAGACCTGGTTATAAATGATCCTTTCGAAAACCTTGGCAATGATACACAATTTGGAAATCGGTCTATAGTTGACAACGTCTGTTTTGACTCCTTTCTTATGTATAGCTCCCGACACGTAACTTGGCAAGGTTTCGAAATTCGAATTCAATGTTCGCGCATCGTACACTTTGTGCCACAAAAAGTGGTCACTTTTATTGCTTGTCATTATTTTATGGTTATTGACATAATTTATTTTTAATAATGAAGTTAAAGAAAGGTGAAGACTTTGTGACATTTATTAGGTGTTATAAATAAAAAATATGCATTTAAAAGTAAAACAAAATTTAAAACAACAAAAACTTAATTTAAAACAATAGCAAAAACAACAAAAACTTAATTTAAAACAATAGCAAAAACAACAAAAACTAAATTTAAAACAACAACACTCGTAACAAAAACTAAATTTAAAACAACTAACAAAAACTCAATTTAAAACACAACGACAACTCAAATTTGTAAAAAAGAAATAACAAAAACAACACAACTTTCGTGCACCGCAAGTGTAATCGGGAGCGAACGGAACGTATGCATTTGAATGCACCAATCGCACGCGCGGATGACGCTACCTACACCACACTCATACCCCGCGCCCCGCTTGACCGCCAAAGAGACCTAAAAAATGACTTCTGCGCAACTAACGACTCTTGCCAAGTTACGTGTCGGGGACTATACAGGCGTTATGAATGCCGATTTCCAAAGTCTGGGGACGACACAAGTAACAAGAGATTTTTTAAATACATAGAATCGAAATAGGAAGAGCAATAGATGCAGCGCAACGTACGAGAAGCTTGGATGAGATATTGTCCGGGCCTGGCGCTTTCGATTCGATGTATCTAATTTACGAAGTAAGTTGGTTATGTCTTCAATGTTCACCGTGATACGGCTGATATCAGACGACAGGTTTGATGTTTCAGTAGAAGAAGAGGAAGAGGAATTAGAGCTACCACCATGACTAAGGTTGGGATCCAAAAATGTGGAGTAAAAATAAGTTGAAAATGCCTCACTTATGGACCCCCCGGTACGCAATGTTTCGTTGTTAAAATTGAACGTGCTCGGGATTGCATTTGTGTTGTGACTACTTGAGTCCAAAATTGTTTCGGGTTATTTTTTATAGACGCTTCGGTAAGTTTCAAATAATTTGCGTAGCACTGACTTTCTAATATTTTTACCCTATCACGAAGAAGTTTAAATGTCAGTTCGTCGGCTTTATTGCCATAGGTTTTAAGTTTTTTAAAGTATTTATATTTCTCTTTTATTGTTTTTATCAATGAGGAACTGTACCAGATCGGATATGATTTATTACGAGAAAGTTTCTGAGGAATATATTTGGATTGCAGATTTTAAATAGCGTTATTGAAATAACTTACGGAATCGTCATGGCTGACCTAACTGCAAACTCACTTTCCCAGTCAGTCTCACAAATGTCACGATTAATGGATTCATAGATCACCCTTATCATATAAAAATTGTAAACGTGACGCACTCCCAAGGGGAGGTATTTCAACAAGATCCATAGTAATTAACAATGCTGGGTGATAATCATCGATTGGTACTAGTGGGCTTAAGCTACTGACCGCCTGGTTCGAGAGGACTAAGTCAAGTAATTTATCGTATCTGTTAGTCACGCCATGATATTGACCTAAGTCGAGAGTACATAACTCATCTCCAAGTAGCACCTCATCAATTATTACTCTTAAGATTCGTTGGGACGAACCATGACCCAACTTATTCGGGTACCCTACGTTGTTTCGAACGCCGTCCGCTCATATTGAAGTCACCCACAATAAGAAATTAACCAGAACCATTGCCAATCACAGACCGATTTAATGACGAAAGAAAATTCATCACATTGCGAAGAAAAGGAATGACAATGATTTTGTTTACATAAATAAAACCCACAGAGATGCAAATTAAAGTAAGCGAATTCGATTTTTTCAAATGTCTGCTTATCCAGAGATCTTCAGCTGTAGAATTAAAATTTTGTTGACACGTTACTGATAATTCTCGACGAGCAGCCATAAGAACTCCTCCACCACGTGATTGTCCAGTCAGAGCATAATCCCGGTCCCGTCGCCATACAATATATCTTTCATCATAAAATTCCGAGTTCAAAATACCATCCAACAACCATGTCTCAGTGAGAACAATGACATCAAATGAGCTGGCCAACATTCGACGATAGAAGGTACATTATCGGTTTTAGTTCGTAGACCACGAACGTTCTGATAAAATTATGCGTAAGTACGCGCCGCGCCGCCGCGCCGTGCGGCTGTTGACAACCCACCTGGGCCCCAAGTCTGCTATTCAATAGTGTCAGAATGGTCGATCATTGATCTCGTATTGGTTGATTGATGACAAGCCAAAAAGTACCTTATGCCTGTCGACTTAAGGTGAAGGGGGGCAAGGGGGTCAAATTTGAAAAATGGTTTTTACTTCCCCGAGCCTACTCTATACGAATCCCTAAAAAAAAACACGTAAAACCTCTTTATTTCCGAGATCCGCCTAAAGGGGGGGAGAAGGGGGAAAAGGGGGGCCACTTTGAAAAATGATTTTTACTTTCCCGAGCCTCCTCTATACGAATCCGTAAACAAAACAGAAAAAAAGGGGTGAAGAGGGGGGGGGGGTAAATGGGGGGGGAGAGGGGAGCTTTGAATAATGATTTCGACTAACTCATTGCCCCTTTCAATGAATCTGAAAAAAAAATGTTCCAAGTCTCTTAACTTCCGAGATCCGAAAGGGGGGATGAAGGGGGGCAAGGGGGTAAAATTTGAAAAATGTTTTTTACTTCCCCGAGCCTCTTCTATACGAATCCCTAAAAAAAAACACATACAAAGCGAACCATAATAAAACGAGAAAGCAGAAACGATTGTACATAGTGCAGGTGGCATATTATATTATTCGATTTTGTTTAAATCCGATTCCCTTCTCACGTTACAGAGAACGAAATCCCAGACATACACCCCCAGTTACCGTACATAAGTCACATACAATGTGTCAGCTGGGGGTCAGTTCAACGTGTTAGCTAGCGGTTAGTTCAACGTGTTAGCTGGGGTTATATTAATGTGTCAGCTAGGGGCTATAGTTCAACGTGTTAGCTGGGGTTATATCAATGTGTTAGCTAGGGGCCAGTTCAACGTGTTAGCTGGGGTTATATCAATGTGTCAGCTAGGGGCCAGTTCAACGTGTTAGCTGGGGTTATATCAATGTGTCAGCTAGAGGCCAGTTCAACGTGTTAGCTGGGGTTATATCAATGTGTCAGCTAGGGGCCAGTTCAACGTGTTAGCTGGGGTTATATCAATGTGTCAGCTAGGGGCCAGTTCAACGTGTTAGCTGGGGTTATATCAATGTGTCAGCTAGGGGCCAGTTCAACGTGTTAGCTGGGGTTATATCAATGTGTCAGCTAGGGGCCAGTTCAACGTGTTAGCTGGGGTTGTATCAATGTGTCAGCTAGGGGCCAGTTCAACGTGTTAGCTGGGGTTATATCTATGTGTCAGCTAGGGGCTAGTTCAACGTGTTAGCTGGGGTTATATCAATGTGTCAGCTAGGGGAACAAATTAACATGTCAGATATGGAGCCAGTTCAATATACCAGCTCACAAGTAACTTTCAGCGCTGTGTCATTTTGAAATTTACCAGGGTATAAATAATATTAGTAAAATAAAAAAAGTAAAGTAGCTATGTTAAATTACTGGTTTGGCAACCTTTTGTACATCGAAGTCTAAGTGCGCGGACAACCAGGGCCCCGAGTCTGCTATTCAATAGTTTCAGAATGGTTTAACATTGATCTCATAATTGTTGATTGATGACAAGCCAAAAAGTACCTTAAGTCTGTCGTTTAAGGTACTTTTTGGCTTGTCGTCTACTTGTCAAAATCAACAATTATGAGATCAATGATAGACCATTCTGACACTATTTGAATAGCAGACTCGGGGCCCAGTACGTGTGCAGTGACGCGACTCCGCCGCTTGAATGTAAAACATTGCTGTGGCAACACTTGTACGGGACAAGTGTTTCCTTCAGTAGAGTCGCTAGTACACACGGCTACACATCAAGCTATACATTTCCAGTATAAGCAGCGTAAACTGGAAATGTACAGCTTGATGTGTAGCCGTGTGTACATACCGATTGAATGGTGCTCAAAAATAATTTTTTCGCGCGCGAAAATATTATCACCTGAATATGCCTAAACATTGTAAGTACCTACTTCTTAGAAATGTAGACTATACGCTATACGTCTAATATAACGACGATTAAAGATTTTACAATTGACTGGCGACACCAACATGTTTTTTATTACTCTTTCGCTGTTTTTTCGTGATTCATTTTGTTGTGCGGGATCCAAGCCAGTCAATAGTTTCTTCAGGAAAGTTCGAGTTTGGTTGCCTCGGAGCTTGTCTGGTGGTCGCAGTTGCAGTGGTTGGCTTGTCCATAAGAAAAGGCTGAACCATCGGCTATCTGATGCACGAAGAGCTTTTGGAATGTATTGATATAATCATCGGACCAACTCGTATGCGTGCTTGCTTCATTGTGCAACACCTTTATGTCGGAGTAATAATAACGGTAATAATTTTCTGCGCAGGGCGACAGGTGAAGCAGATAAACACAAAATTCAGATAAACAGATATCCCTATGGTACGTCCCTATTTACTTGTTTAGTCTGCTACCACTATTTACTTAGTTTAAGATAATAATGAAGAGCAGTGGTGGCCCAGTGGTGGCGGCTCCGACTTACGAACAGTGAGTCGTGGGTTCGAACCCCGTCAGGCGCATTACTTTGTGTAATTTATTTCATCACCACTGCTCTCAAAACGGTGAAGGAAAATATCGTGAGGAAACCGGCATGTCTTAGAACCAAAAAATTCGGAGACATGTGACATCTACCAATCCGCACTGGGCCCGCGTGGTGGATTATAAGCCCATCCCTCTCCTAGAGAGGAGGCCTGAGTCCCTGCAGTGGGAACATTATAGGCTGATGATGAAGATAATATGTGAAAGTCAATCTGTGTGTTACCGTATAACAACTAAATATTTATGACTCCCAGGAGTAGGACATGACTACTTGTCACATTTTAAATGTTTGTTTAAACCAAATATTATATTATACAGAGGACGGCATAGTCGCGGGCAACAGCCAGTTCTTTATTATGGATAGCATTACTTAGAATCAATCTCTTTACTCCAGGCTTGGCAAACCTCATCGTGGTGGAATGGAAAAATGTGCCGCTTTCCTGCTCACCAGGAGATGAACAGGCGTTTGAAATACCAGAAGACTATCACTTGAGGTACTGTTACAGAGGACGTAGTCCCGAACATACACACGCAAAAGTTGCTGTAAACTTGCGCACATTTTGTTCATGTTGACTTGAGCGACTTTACCGAAGAACACAGTGCTGCACACCGGTGGAATCGCACCAATAGGCGCACAGCGCAGCCGTGTTGACGGCGCGTTCGTGTTCCACGCGCGCTCGAAGAGATGTCAGCAACATTGCAAGGGCCCGCAAGGGCCGACGGGACTCCGGACACAAAGGACTACGAAGGAACACGGGTGGTTTTTTGTCAGCAGAGGTCTGAAATCATCAAATGGCTCTTCCCACAGCGGAGGGGAGCCTCCGCTGTGGGAAGAGCCATTTGATGATTTCCCGCAATCCAAAAAAAAAGACGCACAGTACACATTTGCGCACAAATAATAATGTATGCCATCTGCCAATGTTCTTTATTTGTCTCTCCGGACAATTAGGTCTTTGAATAATATTTTTTTTATTTTATTTATGAGATGATCATAATTTTCTTAACACTTTCACTTTCATATTTTTTATGTTTTCGCTTTAATTTAAAAGTTATATCAAATCTATATGTATAAAAATGTTGTGTTGGTTTTTGTACGCTTCAAAAACTCAAAAAGTTCTGCACCGATCGAGCTGAAATTTTAGAATGATATATAATCCCCATCAAGAATCGGGGGGCACGGTAGTGCCCCCGCCGAGTCGAGCGCGAAGCAAACACTGCCGTACCATCCTTTACTGGAACCATTTCGCCGCATTTTCAGGCCCCTATTTGAGAACCTCTGGATAAGACCAGAACGCTAAAATTTTCGTCATCCAGTAAGCTATACAATCATACTTAAAATAAAAAGTTTCAAGTCTGTAGGTCATTTAGTTCCGAAGTTAAGCGAAAGCAAAGTTTCGCATTTATGAAACTCACTCACTCACTCACTCATGATCATCAAAATAGAACTAGTACTTCCCATAAACTCAGAGAGCTCAAATTTGGTACAGAGTTAGGGTTTAATGGCCACATAAAGGGAAAAAACATATAAAAACTAGGATAATCGAAAAAAAAAATGTTTTCAATAAGAAAATCTAACAAAATAAATCAATATGGGCTATTGATTTATTTTGTTTTACTTGGCCGTTGTTCGTTTCGTTTAGTTCTGCTACTTTTTCTTCTTGGCGTCCAATTACCAATACCAGTATGGGTTATTATAAACAGAGGTAGTTACAACAGATATAACATTACGTATAAACTAAATTGACTTGTACCCACTAACGTTTTATGCGGCCGCCACACACTCGACGAGTGGCATGGGAAGTAGCGAGGAAAGGAGGCAGGGACATAGTGTGGCAACGTTACTCTTCATGCCGCACGTCATGCTCCTCGTCCTGCCCACCGCTCCGCGATGATCGCGCGATGAATACATGTGATCCACCATCTCCGTTGGCAAGGACGATGACGACGATGTATATTTCTTTTTATGACATTGATATAATTAACTATACTAAAAAAGCATAGCGCGCACGCTGCCACAGTTTCATCGTCCACCAAAGGCAAATAACAAGTGAGGAGCGTCGCGATTAATTGCGCGAGTAGAACATCGCAGCAAATAGCGGCAGCGCGAGGAGCATGGCGATGAGCAGCGCGAGGAGCATAGTGTGGCGCCCGCATTAAAGAATGTTCAACGGCCAAGTCACACAACATCTATACTTCTATACTAATATTATAAAGAAGTAAAGTTTGTGTGTTTGTATATTTGTTAAATTGTAAGGGGATTACCCCTTACAATTTAACACTCAATCAATCTAACACTCGGGATCTACTGAACCGATTTTAAAAATTCTTTCACCAATAGAAAGCCACATTATTGCCGAGTGTCATAGGCTACTTTTTATCCCTGTATTCCCACGGGAACGGGATCTACGCGGGTGAAACCGCGGGACGTCCGCTAGTTAATTATAAAAAGAAATCGCAATAAGGAACCTTAGACTTGGCACGACTTTGTCTAGATTTCATTACTTTTTAGAGATAAACAAGCAGCTCCATCGAGACTTGGCTAGTTTTTTACAGAATGTTTTTGTTGGGATTGTTTTTACAGTATCCACGCGGCCGAAGCCGCGGGGATACTTGAAAATAAGTTAGGTAAATAAGGGGCTAGTTGAAAATAAGTTTTTGAATCAGTACCGAAAACATGCCGTCGGTTCCCGAATAAACCCGAGCGCGTGTGACGTCACAATAACAAATTCTTCATAGTAGCAAACAGGTGCAACAAAATTAATTGTAGAAATATTTAGTGAAAATATTTAAGAGTTTTTTGACAATTTGTGTTCAAATTAAATTAATTCCCAATTATGTCTTTTAATAAATCCTTCTCGTTTTCCTGTATCATACATAGGAACAAGGGCTACTTTGCTCAAGTATTTCCAAAAAAGGAAAATCATAAAAGAAAATCATTGCATACTAAATTACTTCGCTAAATAATTCACGCAGCGAGCCAATAAATCAGAGTAGGATGTCTGTGATATTTAGGTTTTAATAAAGCCTTGTTTGTTACACACACGCCTTGTTACATTTTTTGTTTAGTTGGTGAATAGGGGATCGGACAGGGTCAAAATAATATGATTCTGTTTAGTCCGTAAGTTAGATTATCGAAAAATATTGAATACGTGTTTTTTGTTTTATCAAATCAATAAAAAATGACGAAGATAAAACGTGTCAAAGATCATTGGAGTGGGGCTTGAAACGTCACTTGTGTCGTCAAAATGTACTATGACGTCACACGAGTTTTCGAAGCACTGTATCATCTTCATTTTAAGTTTACGTGAAAAAAGAAAAAATACGTGTCCAATAATTTTTGGAAATCTATCTGACGGACTAATTAGTTTTTTTTTGTCCGATCCCCTATTGGGAAAGGTGGTTCTGTACTAATTCAAAAACTTATTTTCAATTTGATATAACTTTTACATTAAAGCGAAAAATTAAAAACTTTTTAAAGTGAAAGTGTTATGAAAGTTATGATCATCTCATAAATAAAATTAAAAATTTTGAAAAAAACTCACAGTGGTAAAAGTCTAATTGAAAAAGAATAAAATAACTTTAATGAATATCGATGTTTACAGCTTTTCCTAACGTGTCTGTTTCTCGAAGATATACTTAGATGTAGCAATAATAATTTTACCATAATACATAACTAAGGAATATCCGTCGGGGGCTGCCTTTTCTATAAGAAACAACAAAAAATTAATCATACTCATAAGTGTTTTTTTTTTTTTAATTGGGACTAGCCGTAACTTTCTAGAATTTGACGAAGATGCAAAACGACAGCCTGTATACCGCCACCACCGCCATCATTACCATCATTACTCTTATTTTGCAGTCCGGTCGCGGCGCGTCATTTCTATAATGCCTTCAAGGATGCTGAGTTCCTGAAGATAGATCGCTATGTTGAGCGACTCCTGACGCAGGGGCACGAGCTGGAAATGATGCTCAGGACTTTGCACAGTGTCGACGCCATCTCGATAATAGGAATGAATATAGAACGAAAGTAAGTGTCCAGGAGGTTCTATTGACGGAGGGTCTATTCCCGATATATCGTCGGCACAAGTAGCCACAAATTCAAATGACACGTTTCAATTTGACACGTGTTTTTGGGCTTTTGAAGTAAAGGACTTGAACTTAAACTACTTCTATCACAAAATACCAATAAATTATAATGATCTGAAACACAATTGTTTTAGCAAATTATTGAAAACTTTCGTTTTTTGACTGGACTATAAGAAACTGGCCAAGTGCAAGTCCGGCTTGCACTTGAAGGGTTCCGTTGCATTGGGAATGACCTACAGAATGGGACGCCCGTCGCCTCCTTCTGCAAGCAGTGATGCTAGCAAAGGAGGTGGCAGAACGTGAGAGAGAGAGAACCTCTCGTCCCAGTCGCACTCCCTTTCGCTCTGCCCAGAGCGGGAGGTTATTTCATGATTTCCCACACCACCCAAAAATAAAAAAAAGGGTTCCGTACCCTTGTAGTAGATATTGAGAGATTTTCCACGTTATTTTAGCACCATAGATTTCTTATAGGTTTATTTGTAATCTGTAAGACGTGTTGAACTAATTTCTGTACTTTTTCTTAAATTTTAGGATCAGTAGTTTCCGAGAAAAAGGGGGGGGGGGAATCGTCGGACAGACAGACAGACACACGAGTGATCCTACGGAACCCAAAAACTATGAGGACCAACAAGAAGTCATCCTACTAATATTATAAATGCGAAAGTTTGTGAGGATGGATGGATGTTTGTTCCACTTTCACGCCAGAACGGCTGAACGGATCTGTATGAAATGTGGCACAGAGATAGATTATAATCTGGAATAACACATGGGCTATATATTAGCGCTATAATAGCTTAGGGGGGTGAGCAATATTGCATTATGTGCATATTTTTCAACTGTTTGACAGCTATCTTCTGTCATACTATGAATTAAAAGCGAACGGCTATTTCAAACTTTCTGATACAGATGAAAGTAGCCTAACGGTTCGACGACCTACCTGTAAACAAGGGTATGCAAGTTCAAATCTCAGTCAGTGCCTTCTTTTTGTGTTTTTTATAATGATGTAAGATTTCCAAAACTGTTTAAACATGTTTGCGAGTTCGATCCCCAATCGGTTTTCACTTTTTGTATTTTTTTGGTATTTGTTTTTATTTTGATGCTTTATGATTTTAAAATAATTATAAAAACAACAAAAAGTGATAATAAATCTAAATACATAATAATAATTGTGTAGACGTGGATTTTCTCTACATTGAACATATATTTAAAAAAAAATGTTTTCAATTGGCGTGTTTTAGAAATTTTTGTCTGTAGTCTGTCGGGAGGCCTTCCAACGCAACATCTTCCGGTTCGCGGTCGCCACTCCACAACTTTTCGGCCTATCGGCCATCCGTTCTGCGAATAATGTGCCCATTGTCACTGAAGTCTGGCGAATCGTCGGGCTACGTCGGTAACCTTGATTCTCATGCGGATATCTTCATTTCTGATGACACTGCTTTGAGAATCGACAAAGCCTATAATATAAACCTTATAGTGTGTTCGCTTTCTGTGCATTAAATTTTGACTTCGTCTTCGATAGATGGCGTTGTAGATTTGACGAATCAAATTTTGTATTTTCTGAATAAAAAAATTACGAATACACACAGTACGGAAGTAAAATAAGGCAAGCAGCGCCACAATCAATCGCCCAGCCATGCCACTTCGCCAACCGTGCCGTCATATATAGCTGTGTGGCTGTGGGTTCCTCGGGCATTGCTGCAACTTTGTTTTACAATAGCCCGACTACACAATAATTGCACATTCCGTTTCCAAATTGCTGCTGAATCTTGCCCTAAATTGCAACATCACCAAAAACTGCTTATTTGCAAATAAACTGAAAAAAGGAGAGATAAGTCTGGAATCGGACGCAGATGGGCCAATTCTATTTTCCGAATATTTTTTCCATCCAGTGCCAACAGTACTAATATGGGACGAGTGCACAATATCGCACAAGCATGCATTAGAGGCGTTGAACCGCAGCTTGCAGGACAGCGTTGTTGTGTTGATCACAGGCGACTGTAGTCAGACCCTGCCAGTCATTGCAGGGGACACACCGGTGGATGAAATAAACACATGTCTTAAAGCGTCGTCGCTGTGGACCAGGATCAAAAATCTGCGTCTTATGTTAACTGTACAACGACCACGAAGCAGGCGTCTTAGCAAATAAACTGATTCAAATAGGAGAGAATCGTCAGGAATCTGGAGGCAGATGGGAATATTCTATTTTCTAAAGATTTTTTTCAGCCAACAGAGGATGAACTTATTATGCACGTTTTACCTATTTTTGAGGTTCATGTAGGTAAATAAAATAAGAATAGTGGTTTTTAGGGAGGCAGGTGCTGTCACCAAGGAACGTGTGGATGATGATCACAATAAAATAACTTAGACAAGATTTGGCAGTTCAAAAGTACTTATGCACATCTATAGACATGATCACGCCTGTAATTCCGAAAGGGTTAGGTAGTGGTGTACCTAATCGTACACCGTTATTTCGCAGTGATCTTGAAGCGCCATATAAATGGGGACGATTGACGTTTTGATGTACTATGGGCTATTGCCATCAACCGGGCACATAACGAGACTCCGTGGCCTCTAATGAGAAAACCCTTTGCCCGTATCGGGAATCAAATTTCGGACTTCATGCTCAGTAGTCGCGCTTAGGGCTACTGGATCAACAAGACAGACACACATTTTTCCACGTGAACGAAGTCGCGGGCATCAGCTAGTAAACTCATAAAATGTTTCATTTTTATTATTTCAGGATTCCTTTGGTGATAAAGAATTTTAAGTCCTTCGTATACGAATTCGAATTCACTTACAACCGTCTGGTTGGTCTCGCCGCCGCGTACGCTTACGAGAATCGCCAGAACTTCCCGAACTTAGTGTTAAGCGAGGCCAAGGCTCTAGGCCTGGTGTGGGATCAAAACGACGAGGACAAATGTAAGCTGTACCTGTCAGCTGTGACTGGCGCTCAGCATTTTATCGATCAGTTCTCATTGTCCTCTTCTGTGTGGACTGCGCATGTACCAACTGAAGAGGTTATCCGAAGAACTGGTTGTTTTGATGGGCCGCATCAAGAATGAGAACGGAGAGACTATGGCTACAGTTCTGAAGCGCAACCTGGTGGCAGCTGAAAAGTTCTGGTTGATGTTCCCGGACACTTCACACGGGGATCTACAGACTCTAATCACCTCACCGAAATTTAACAAGCTGTTTGACTGTTGAATTTTTGTGTTTCATTTAGGATCTTAACTGACCGGTAGATTCCACGATTTGTATCATAATCTGCCACCAACATTTTATGTTTTAATCTTATATAAAAAAAAAAAAATACATACGAAAATGTACATAATAAATACTAAATCGTTTCTTATTAAATAGATTTAAGAATGATCCTTGTTTTTATTACACGACTGCCCCAAAAAAAGAGTGTTATGTTTTTAGCGTTCATGTATGTACTTAAGTATTTATGTATAGTATGTTTGTCTGTGAGTTTCTTTAGTCCACCATAACTTCTTCAAAATCAAAATCAAAATTCATTTATTCAAACTAGACTGATAATCAGCACTTTTCGAAGGTCAAAATTTACTTTACTCTACTACAGTGAAACTTGGTCAACTGGGACTTGGATAAGTGAGAAACCTCTATAACTGGAACTCATACTGGGGTTCCATGAGACAGATTTGGATATCTGAGACACATTTAACCAGGTTTCACTATATTTACATTGTTATAAGACAGTCCCCCAAAAACGCCCACCCATCGACACTTCCTAGTGTTTAGCTGGAAAGAAGAAGTGGCGGAACAAACTCCCCAGCACACATCTGTCTGTTAGGTTGGTTAGAAGAACCAGACTCGATACAATAGCAAGGTGTCAGTTAAATTTAAGATTTACTAAAGACACAATCAGTAATAAACAAAAGTACATTACAACAAACAATGTAAACATAAAATAGTAAATATATAACATAACAGTAAACTAATTTCGGAGAAAGAACATAAATAACAAACATTGTCTTGTGTCCATCTCAGCGACCAACTATTCTTATCATCTAAGTAGTCGTTAATAGAATAGTAAGCTTTTAAACAAAGATTAGATTTAACTTTGGCTTTTAACGCATTAAATGGCAAGTCTAGAAAAGAAGATGGCAGTTTATTATAAAATGTTATCCCGAGCCCTACGAATGAATTATGAACTTTGTGAAGCCGGTGAAAAGGAGCGCGTAGTTTATGCTTATTTCTAGTGTTGAAGTTGTGTATATCACTGTTTTTAGTGTACAGGTGGATATTTTGTCTAATATATAAAATGTTGGCAAAGATGTACTGACTTACTGAGAAGCAACCGTGAGAATAACAAATATATTTTGAATATCAGCAGCTTTGCCCCACAGCAGAATACCGTAGGACATAACGCTGTGAAAATAACTAAAGTAGACTAACCGTGCTGTATCAACGTCAGTGAATTGTCTTACTTTTCTGACGGCGTATGCGGCCGAACTTAGCCTTCCCGCTAGGCTTGATATTTGTAAACCCCATTGTAATTTTGAATCTACTGTTATGCCCAGAAATACAGCAGAGTCGGCAGTTTCCAGCTCCTGATTGGCGAGGATAATATTGGGACCTAGATTTCTAACATTGGGTAAAGCGAACTTAATTATTTTAGTTTTATTGGCATTAAGAACAAGGTTGTTTGTTGTGAACCAATCCGTGACCATTGATAGCGAGCTGTTTACGTCGTCAAAATCGTGTCTATTCCTATCTACTTTAAAGATAAGAGAGGTATCATCTGCAAATAGTACAACGTCACAAAAACCCTTTAAATAATATGGCAGATCATTAATATAAACCAAGAATAAAAACGTCAGATCTGTTACTGCTTCTAAGTGAATGGCACGTGTTGCCATACAAATGAAGAGACAAATATAACCTTTGTAAGATTTGGCTCCCCTACCCGGAGAAAACCTTATATTAATGGGCCCTGCATAATCTACACCAGCTGATCTAAAAGGTCTGCTGGGTTTTACTCGTACCTCTGGTAATTGACCCATCAGCTGTACTGCATTGTTCCTTGAATATCGGATACAAGTGACACACTCTCGATAATGTTTCACACATGTGTTTGAACACATCCATGAGCTTCTAACTGCCTTATTTCTTGGTTAAATTCTAAATCTTGAGTTTGTTTTATGCAATTATTTAAAGTCTCATTAATTTCTTGTACAGTTATAAATTTAGCGTTACTTTTACCTATATTTTTATTAAATTTAAATTTTAACCATCTTCTACAGTATGAAATAATTCGTAACATTTTCGATAAATTAGAGAACTTAGTCCAAATAAATTCTTCTTCGGTTTTTAATAAAGCAGTTAAAACTCTGGCCCTCTCCTCTTCTTGGGTATCATTGATTGACATCTACTGAATCCATCCTTAGATCACGCGCAGACAACCAAGTTGGCCCATTCCACCACAATCGGTTGTTCACCAACTCCGGGGCCTGTAACCCTCTTGAGGCACAGTCAGCTGGATTAGTATCCGTCGTCACATGCCCCCATTGCTGATAATCTAAAATGTTTAATATTTCAGACACGCGGTTGCTTACAAAAGTGTTCCATCGACTAGACCCACCCTTAAGCCAGGCTAGAACAATAGTTGAATCTGTCCATGCGTGTAAATGTTCTTTAGGTATGTTCATTACTTGGGATGTCTCAAAAATTAGTTTGGCCGCTAGTGCTGCACCACACAACTCCAATCTTGGTATAGATAGTTGTTTCTCTATAGGAGCGACCTTTGTTTTAGCTGATATTAAATGTACATAAACTCTCTCTTCCTCAATTACTCGAATGTATACAGCCGCCCCATATGCTGCCTGCGAAGCGTCCGCGAAGACATGCAATTCTCTTGTAGATGTTTGACGACAGTGTAACCACCTTGGTATACTAACATTAGTTATGTAGCTCAAGTTCTCTCTGAACTGTAACCATTCCGTTAGTAGTTCTTCATTTATGGCTTCGTCCCATCCAAGTCCTACTTTCCATAACTTTTGTATCAACATCTTTGCTATGACAACCACAGGAGCTATCCACCCAAGCGGGTCATACAATTTAGCTACATCAGACAGAACTTGTCGTTTAGTAATAGGTTTCTTTGATTCTGATAATGTTAGAGAATACACAAAGCTGTCTGTATCGCGATTCCAATTATGTTATATATATAAACCTTTTACCATTAATGAGTTATTAGAAGCATTCAGTATACTTACATAACTTTGTTTTATGTTAAAATTTTCTTGATTTCGATGTGTATTAAAGTAAATGCTATGTGTTTTATATGTTCATATTAAAGAACTCCGTTCTTTGGGGAGCGGAATGTTTAAGCGTACGAACGAATGCTTGTGTTCTAAACATGCATCTAACTATACCTAGCTATGTAAGTCAATCGCCATACAGTCCACTAACCTAACGTAGGTACTTTAGTGTCAAATAAATCATCGTACCGAAAACACGTCTATTTAATTCAAAATCCCACAAATCTAAACTTCAACCTTATCGCTCTAAACAATACGAGTTGTATGGTCTTAAACAATACAGGTTTGATACAACTTTTCTAGAGTATGTTAAGAATTATTCCAAATTATTTAAAAAGATTTGTATTATTGCAAAATCTAAATTCTTAAGCGAGACCATTAAAAATTCTAATAATAAAGTTAAAGCCACTTGGAAAATTATTAACAATGAAACGGGTAAATCTGTTAATAATTTTAATTGCTTGTCTTATTTTACTTTCGTTTTATTTTCGTACTGTGTGTATTCGTAATTTTTTTATTCAGAAATTACAAAATTTGATTCGTCAAATGTACAACGCCATCTATCGAAGACGAAGTCAAAATTTAATGCATAGAAAGCGAACACACTTTAAGGTTTATATTATAGGCTATGTCGATTCTCAAAGCAGTGTCATTTAGACTATTTAAGAGTACCTTAGCTATCATAACTTTTTGAAAAAATAGATTTAAAAGTTATCTTGTGAACACATTTATTAATTAGTACCAATTTGGTGTAATAGATGTCGTTACATGTATGTATCTCTCATTATGACGATAAGTTCTTCTTTTTTAATCAATCGATGCTCGATGACCTCAGTGGAGCTTCCGAAATAGTGGGTCTTAAAATGAACATGGACAAAACCAAGGTAACGTTGAATGTCCATGTATCACCTACTGAAAGGCGCAGACTTTTTCAGCAGAGTGATACGCCTAACTTTTGCAGACTTGTAACCATAGGTAACTTGATGTACTTGATATTCAGGATGTTCAGCAGAATCGGGATGATAAATGAAAGACGATTTCTTCAGTAAAAACAAGGGCGCTGCGATGTAGAGTGTAGTGCGTGTGGAGTGTAGGGGAGACGGTGATCTTCTTTGTAGGTGGTGTCTTCAAGCAGCGGTCAATCGAATAGTGAATCAGAATTTTGTGGGCGGGCCATATTTATAGCCTTAACATCTTAGCGCTAGGCGCGGCAGTGAGAAAATGCGGCAACTTTTTTGACTGGCCAATGAGAGGCGACTATTTATGATGTATATGTGTGTGTGAGCTGTAAACGCATGTCTGTATATGTGTGTAAGCAGCTTTTATTTATTGTACATAAGACACAATTTGAAACACATAGTTACATACTTGGAAATAGTAAAATCTAGTACATATTAGGTCAGAGTTGAACATACAATGCAAAATTCTTATATATCTAGGTTACATGTGTAGATTTTCTACGTTTTTGTTGTACATAACAAGTTATACTTATGTATTAGGCACTAAAAGGCGCTAAACAGTAAACAAAAGTGGTTCTTTACGTTAATACATAAGCAATAAGGCTCCTATATGCCTTAGAAGTGAATAAAACTATTCTAACAAGGACTAATAACAAAAATAACACGATTACATGGCTAAATTTTACATGCATCTAGCCTTATATCTAAGCTGTTATTTACAATCTCCCCCTCGTGCGCGAGCACCATTTAAAAGGTTTTAGTCCGCTGTAGGGATTAAGATGAGGCGAGAGGCTGGGCGACGAAGTAATCCAGCAGCTGTTCGTATTTCAGTTACTCGTACTCGTCCATCTGGGCCTGGGTAGACTTTCATGATCTCACCTCGAGGCCACACTCCTCTGGGCATCGTGCCATCACATATTATGACGATGTCGCCAACCTTTAAGTTCTTATGTTGGGGATTGGCGCTAGGTCGGGGCATCAAGAGAGGCTTGTATTCTGCCGTCCATCTTGCCCAAAAGGCATCGGCTAATGCTTGACTAGCTTTCCAGGAGTGTGAAGTCAGCTGTGCGTCTTTAAATGAGCCAAAGGGTGACATCCCACTTGAGCGCCCTATTAGGAAGTGATTAGGGGTCAACGCTTCTTCATCTAAGTTGGGATTCACCGGGGTCAATGGCCTCGAATTTACCACGTGTTCAGCCTCTAATATTAACGTGTGTAATATATCGTCAGGAGGAAACCTTTCTTTCAGAGTGACTCGTAATGCTGTTTTCACCGATCTGACCATTCTTTCCCAGGCGCCGCCCATGTTTGGGGCACCAGGTGGTATCTTCTTCCAGGTGATCAGCTTTTCAGACGCGAAAGCTCTTAGGTCTTGGTCATTGCCTTGCATGGCTTCAGATATTTCCTTTTCAGCGCCAACGAAGTTGGTTCCGTTGTCGCTATATATTACAGTCGGCGTGCCGCGGCGAGCTATCATTCTGCGCAGGCTCATGATCATAGAGGAGGCCGAGAGGGATGTGGCCACCTCTAGGTGCACTGCTCGTGTGGTGAGGCAGGTATATAAGGCGCACCACCTTTTCTCTAGCCTTCGCCCGACATTGACATGCATGGGCCCAAAATAATCCACCGCGGTAGCTGTGAAGGGCGGTTGGTTTTGGGCCAGCCTTTCAGCTGGTAAGTCGCCTAAGGGAATTTTTGAGGGGATCCCCCTATAGGTCCGACACCATTGGCATTTGTTGCAAATATAGCGTATAACGCCGCGCAGTCCTATTATGTGGTAGCGTTGTCTCAGCTCATTCATGACGGTTTGATGATTGCCGTGGTTGAAAGTTGAGTGCGTGTGATGCACCAACAGCTGAGTAAAGCCTTCTTTGGCATGTAGGACTGGCAGGTTTTGCTTTTCTTTTATTCTGCTGTCTAGACACAGGATACCGTTGCGGTCGATCTTCACGGAGAGCTTGTAGAACGGGGACTTCTTCGGTGGTCGCCGTCCAGCCTCAATCGTCGTGATGTCTTCGCCGAACGAGTTATATTGGCTCCTTCTTACTAGCAGCAGTTCAGCTAGTTTTATATGGCTTGGTGCCAGTTCTTTACTTGTGATTCTTTTGAGCATTTTGGCTTTAAATACCTCGGCGGCGAGCAGAACGGTGGCAGCAACACGCACTAATCGAGTGTATTTCGAAAAACGTTCTAACTTTGGTAAATAATCGCTAACGTCATGCCTAATAATCACATGGACTTGCTTAAGAACTCTTTCCTCCCCTGAAGGGGGTGGCTTCTCCGCGGCTCGCTTTTCCTGCGGCCATAATGCGGGGTCGCCCCTTATGAACTCGGGTCCATAAAACCATCTGTGGTTAGAGTCAAAATCGACAGGAATGCCCTTGGTCGCGTCGTCCGCGACGTTATCAGCACTGGGTACCCATCGCCAGTTAGCTGGAGTAGTTAGGCTTTCGATTTCAGCCAGTCTATGAGCTACAAACGACTTGAAAGTGCGCGGGTCCGACTTAATCCAAGCTAATACGGTTCTAGAGTCAGACCAATAGAAGCAGTTTAATGTTTTATAATCGGACTCGCGCTTGACCGATTCAGCTAATCGACTGCCTAACACTGCAGCCTGAAGCTCTAAACGGGGTATCGAAATAGGTTTCAGCGGAGCCACTTTGGCTTTGCCTGCTATCAGTCGTGATGTTTTAGTACCGTCCGAGTTCGTACTTACGAAATAAATCGCGGCTGAATACACTTTCTCACTAGCGTCACAGAAAATGTGTAACTCCCCTTCGTTAGGGGGTGTAGCAGGTACATATCTATCTATTTCTAGCGTTTTTAGTAGCTGTAAGTTTTTAATGAAAGATAACCACGTCACGTGATGCTCGGTTGTGATGGGATCGTCCCAATCTATACCACTGCGCAGTGCGCCATACTTCTTGTATGAGACATTTGCCTATCATCGTAATCGGCGAAACTAAACCTAGTGGGTCGAATACCGACATGACCGCGCTAGTTACCTGTCGCTTGGTAGGCAGAGTGTCGCCTTGTATGACGCTGGCGGGCGTACTTCTTAAGTTGACGTTAAAACCTAACGTATCGCGTGCGTGATTCCATATCAGACCTAATGTTCGTTCTGTATCGCTTTTCCCTAGCGTAGTCGAATCGCCACTGCGCGTATCTGTGACGTCACTTATAACAGCCGGCACGTTCGATGCCCATCCGCGCAATTCGAAAGATGCGTTTAAGTGGACCTTATACATAGCGTCTATCACTCGCTTCGCTTCGCTTTCGTTGTCGAACGCGCCTAGGTAGTCGTCCATGTAAAAATTACGCACCGTGGCTCTCGCGACTTCGGGATATTGATGGCCGTGATCGTCTGCGTTTTTATTTTTCACGTATATAGCGGTACACGGAGAGGATGCCGCCCCGAATATCAACGACGTCATTCGGTACTCCTGCGGTGGTCCTACCCTATCTTCGCCCCTCCATAAAAATCGCAAACTATCGCGGTCCTGCATAGCGATCTTGACCTGCAAAAACATCTCTTTTATGTCTGCTACTACTGCAATTTTACCTTCCCTAAATCTAACTAACACACCGAATAGCGATTGGAGTAAGTCAGGGCCTGCTAATAACGCGTCATTTAGACTTTTTCCCCCATACTTAGCTGCTGCATCGAACACTAAACGTACCTTACCCTTCTGTGGATGCACTACTGAAAAGTGCGGTAAGTACCAGCTGCGTGGCGATGTAGCTGGGGTGTCTACCCTTTCGGCGTAGCCCGCTTCCAACAAGTTATTTACCTGCTTGCTATATTCGGTTTTTAGATTTGGGTTTTTATCCAATTTATTTTCCAAATTATACAGACGACTGAGAGCTTGTTTTTTATTATTCGGCATTACCTCATCGTCTGTGCGCCACAGTAATCCCGTTTCGAACCTATTACAGCTTACTTTTTTACAAGTTCCTTCTAAGATCGCTAGGGCGCGCTGCTCGGGGTCAGACGTTGGCCGTCGTGGCTCTATTCCTAGCGAATCTAAACTGAAAAAGTTCCTAATAAGTTCTAACGCGGGGTCATCTGTTGTAGTGGGCCGTACGTGGTTAACCAGCGCTACGGTACTACGTGGACGTGCATCTTGCCCGTGCAGCACCCAACCTAACTTGGTCAGCGATGCTACGGGCTGGGTCTTTTTGCCGACACGAAGTTGTCTGGACGTGATTAAATGCCAGTTGTCTTGGCCTATTAAAATAGTCGGTTTTCCCAACTCGTAGCACAGCTCATCTTCTAACTCTGCTAGGTGGCTGCACTGTCGCACTACGTCCCTGCTTACCTCCTGTGGAGATAGATTTAAATTCTCTATGGTGTTTGCACTCATAGTTTCTAAGTTTCGACTACATAAACCGCGAATCGATAAATTGACGTGACACGACTCTGCATCGTCTATACGATTACCTCCCACCCCCTCTAGAGATAATAGTTGGCTGCGACCCCTAGGTATAACGCTGTCGGCCACGCCTCGTTCAACAAGCGTCATGGTTGAACCTTCATCAAGTAAGGCGTAAGTGGCCGTCGAACCTATCGGACCGCTTAATTCTACCGGAACTATTTTTAGGTAGGTATTAGAGGTATGTATATGATTTATCGAGCTTACATTACCGCGGGTAGGCAGAGTTGTATTGCCGCTGCCGTGCAACATTTTATTGTGCGATGCCTCGCACCCGTTTATTCCGCATGGTACGTATTTACATCTGAATGTACGTATGTGCGAGTTACTTAAACATCTAAAACACAACTTTTCACGTTTGGCCGCGTCCCATCGTTCTTTTATTGGTAATTTCACGAAGTCTGCACACTCCGCGGCGGTATGGTTTCCCGCACAAAATACGCATTTTTTATTTTTATTTACCTCTGCTGACGACTCGCTATTCGGTCGTGATGGGCGTGGCTTTTGCGATTTCGGCGCCTGTTTTTTAGAGTTGGATTTATTAACAGTGGCGACCGTTTTATTGTGCGTTTTTTCCTCGATTTCTGATTCATCCGATGAGGAATCGGAGTCATCTTTATGCCGGCTACGTGACTGTGGGCGTTCGCGAGCCGTGTTCACCGTGCGCGGCCTATTACGGTTTTTCCTTTCATCACGCGCTGCATCATAGGCGAACATGGCACCGCACTGGTCGGCCATGATGTTTAGAAATCGAGATAATAACTCTAGTTCCGGCGCCCCGGAGCGCTCTGAACGGAACTCGTACCATTTATATTTTAAAATTAAACTGAGTTTTTCTACAATTCGACTCACTAACTCAGGTGAATACAGATATTGCGGTTGGTCGAGTGCTTTTATCGCCGCAACTGTATTAGCTATTTTGCTCGCGAAACTACTGACATTGCGCCCGTCTTCGCTCATGCGGGGCATGCGTTTTATATTTTCGAGTTCTGATAAGACGAGTAACTCTGGTCGGCCGTAACGCCTTTCTAACGCGTCCATGACTTCATACGGATCCGACACCGTGAATAATAACGCCCTAACGGTTTCGCGGGCTGCACCTCTTAGTGCTTTTTTTAAGCGGGCTACGTTTTGTACGTCAGAAAACATGCCTACTGTGTCATTAAAGACTGATCTGAAAGCTATCCACTCGGCAATCGCCCCGTCGAAGTGGGGCAGTTCGTGGATGAACTTGGGAGCCGCGGAGTCTGATTTATTGGAATTTACCGCCTGCATTATCGCGTTGGCCAGCATCGCCATGTCGCTGCCACTATTTGACATGTCGTTTCCAACGCGTGGTTCCTTCCTACATATAGTGGGTGATCGCGGGGCCTGTCCCGGGACTTGGGTATTATCTAAGATAGCTGGCCTGTCTGCTACACATTGTTCCGAAATCCAGCCTTTAACACGCGACTCTTCTAACCTAGGCGGGCGCTCCGCGTCGTTAGAACTTTCCAGTTCGATCCTGGCTATTTCTAGACGACTCATAGCAACTGCGGATGCCGCCTGAGCTCGTGCTAACTCGGAATTATGTAACTCTAGCTCTGCTTTTAACATAGATAATCTACTACACGCCCTATCCGTCGTGGGGACATTAACTACAGTGCCCGGCGCACTCCTTACTAATGTATTATCTAAATCGACTTGCGCGGACCTATCTTTGACTATCGTTTGCTCGTTACGTGATGTGCTGCTGTCACCGCTCGTGTCCTCTATGCTGGTGCCATTACTCCACGTATTTGTTTCGGCCGACGTAGTCTGACCGGACGCCGGCGTGGCGTCTGTGAGAGGCGTAGATTTGCCTGAACGCAATACACGTGCGTCACTCATCGCGCAAGAGGGTCCCTAATCCTACCAATTACTTAGAATTTAACACTTTTTTAACACTTTTTATCACTTTATCACTTTCACTTATTGTTCTTCTTGATGTGACGCCTACTTTGTCTAGCTGCCTGTCGGACTACTAACGTAGGGATGCCGAACAGGAATAGGAACGTATAAGGAAAGGAGGGTATGGGAACCTCCCAGCAGAGGGCGAAGGTGCTCACGGGCGCATCAGAACATGGGAGGAAAACCACATCCGTCGTTGCGTGCCAACCAGTGGCCCCAGAGCGTTCCAACACCGTACCGGCGGGGTCTGACTGTAACACCAGGGATGGTGCGTGGAGGCGTCAGTTCGTCCACTATGCCTCCGTACGATATAGGCCGTTTAACACCGCTAGGTGGCCACGTACGAGTGATAAATGATGATTGCTTCCAAGTAATTAGCAGCGGTTAGGCAAGACCGACTACTAACACTCGCGCGTACTTGTTTCTTTCTTGAAAGGTTCGTGCAGAGAACTTGATATTTTCTCTCTTGAATGACGAAATCTTGAATTTTCTTTCTTGAAAGCTTGATACAGCGATTCGGCCGAGAAGGACCATTGAAAGGCGCAGACTTTTTCAGCAGAGTGATACGCCTAACTTTTGCAGACTTGTAACCATAGGTAACTTGATGTACTTGATATTCAGGATGTTCAGCAGAATCGGGATGATAAATGAAAGACGATTTCTTCAGTAAAAACAAGGGCGCTGCGATGTAGAGTGTAGTGCGTGTGGAGTGTAGGGGAGACGGTGATCTTCTTTGTAGGTGGTGTCTTCAAGCAGCGGTCAATCGAATAGTGAATCAGAATTTTGTGGGCGGGCCATATTTATAGCCTTAACATCTTAGCGCTAGGCGCGGCAGTGAGAAAATGCGGCAACTTTTTTGACTGGCCAATGAGAGGCGACTATTTATGATGTATATGTGTGTGTGAGCTGTAAACGCATGTCTGTATATGTGTGTAAGCAGCTTTTATTTATTGTACTGACACAATTTGAAACACATAGTTACATACTTGGAAATAGTAAAATCTAGTACATATTAGGTCAGAGTTGAACATACAATGCAAAATTCTTATATATCTAGGTTACATGTGTAGATTTTCTACGTTTTTGTTGTACATAACAAGTTATACTTATGTATTAGGCACTAAAAGGCGCTAAACAGTAAACAAAAGTGGTTCTTTACGTTAATACATAAGCAATAAGGCTCCTATATGCCTTAGAAGTGAATAAAACTATTCTAACAAGGACTAATAACAAAAATAACACGATTACATGGCTAAATTTTACATGCATCTAGCCTTATATCTAAGCTGTTATTTACACCTACTCTTATCAAGATCGGAGACACTACACTTGAAGTTGTGGACGATTATGTCTACCTGGGACAAACGGTCCAGTTCGAGAAACAGGTCAATCGACGAATCCTACTCGGCTGGGCAGCGTTCGGGAAGTTGCGCGGTATCTTCTCGTCCAACTTACCACAGTGTCTCAGACGAAAGTCTATGACCAGTGTGTGCTGCCAGTGATTAGATATGGGACCGAAAAGTGGTCGCTCACAATGGGCCTCATCAGAAATCTCAAAGTCACCCAAAGGGCAATGGAGAGGGCTATGCTCGGAGTTTACTTGCGTGATCGAATCAGAAATGAAGATATCCGCATGAGAATCAAGGTTACCGACGTAGCCCGACGATTCGCCAGACTTCAGTGGCAATGGGCACATTGCTCGCAGAACGGATGGCCGATAGGCCGAAAAGTTGTGGAGTGGCGACCGCGAACCGGAAGACGTTGCGTTGGAAGGCCTCCCGACAGACTACAGACAAAAATTTCTAAAACACGCCAATTGAAAACATTTTTTTTTTAATAATAATATGTTCAATGTACAGAAAATCCACGTCTACACATTTATTATTATGTATTTAGATTTTTTATCTCTTTTTGTTGTTTTTATAATTATTTTAAAATCATAAAGCATCAAAATAAAAACAAATACCAAAAAAATACAAAAAGTGAGAACCGATTGGGGATCGAACTCGCGAACATGTTTAAACAGTTTTGGAAATGTTACATCATTATAAAAAACACAAAAAGAAGGCACTGACTGAGATTTGAACTTGCATACCCTTGTTTACAGGTAGGTCGTCGAACCGTTAGGCTACTTTCATCTGTGTCAAAAAGATTGAAATAGCCGTTCGCTTTTAATTCATAGTATGACAGAAGATAGCTGTCAAACAGTTGAAAAATATGCACATAATGTAATATTGCTCACCCCCCTAAGCTACTATAGCGCTAATATATAGCTCATGTGTTATTCCAGATTATAATCTATCTCTGAGCCAAATTTCATACAGATCCGTTCAGCCGTTCTGGCGTGAAAGTGGAACAAACATCCATCCATCCTCACAAACTTTCGCATTTATAATATTAGTAGGATAGTAGGATAGGATTAAGACAAACAACTTTGTTTTATTTACAGTGTTGGCTTATACATAATTGGTTACATTTTGGTTTATTACTCTATTTCTTTACGGTATACAAATCAATAAGCTTAGATAATATTTATTCTACAATTCTAAAAAAAACAGTTATTTTCTACTTTGTGGACATTTTCTCTTATTTCTATGATATATTAGTACATGTACTTTCTTATTTTACTATATTTTTATTTTCTTACTTAAATAATACAAATTGCCTTACATGGCTAGTTTTACATCTGTTTCTTTACTCTATTTTCAACACTTTGTTTAACTTAAAGCTTAACTTAACTTCTTATTTTCTAACACAATGTTTTTATGCTGTCTTCTTATTTTCTAACACAATTTTACTTATTTTCCAGTTTATAAGGTTTGGACCTGCTCGATTTGGACTATTCTAAGGGCTTGTGTGGGTTACTTTAAACTTGTTGGAATATTTACTTTCTTTAAGTTTGCGGCAATAATATATAATATATACTTATGTTATACATAATTATTGTCATTTCTTTGTCTACGTTTTTACTTTCTCAGCATATTTAGGGGTGTGGTGTGTGTGTTTAGTGTGTGTGTTTGGTGTGCGTGTTCGGTGTTCTATGTGTGTTTTGATATATGCGTATATATCTATAATATAAAAATGAATCGCAAAATGTGTTGGTAAGCGCATAACTCAACAACGCCTGGATCGATTTGGCTAATTTTGGTCTTAAATTATTTGTGGAAGTCCAGAGAAGGTTTATACGGTGAGAAAGTGGTTGATAGGTAGGCAGGGTAGTAGGTAGGTAGGGTAGTAAGTAGGTAGGGTAGTAAGTAGGATCGGATCTGGATGAAATTTGGCACAGAGGTAGATTATAGTCTGGAATAACACATGGGCTATAAATTATCCCCATAATAAATAAAGGGGCTGAGCAGTATTGCATTATCCATAATCCTCAACTGTTTTACAGCTTGATACTGGAAATACGAAATAACGCAAGGGACATCGAGCGTGCTGTGCAATTTTTCACTTTAAGCACCTGGTGCGAGCGTTGCAAATCCAAGAGAAAGCTGAAGTCCCTTACGTCATTTCAAATTTCCGGTATCGTACACAATCGAAATGTCAACTGTCATACTATATTAAAACAGAAGGTCTATTTCAAACAGTTTGTCACTGGTGTACGTAGCCTAACGGTACAGAGACTTACCTGTAAACAAAGGTACGCAAGTTCAAATCACAGTCAGTATTCACTTTTTGTGATTTTTTATAAGATTTCCAAAAATGTTGAAACGTGTTCGCGAGTTCGATCCCCAATCGGTTTTCACTTTTTGTAAGTTCCACGTATTTGTTTTCATTTCGATGCTATATGATTTTCAAATCAATTCAGAGTAAATTTATATAATCTACTTTTAATTGTAAATACAATATTATAAATCTGTAGACGTAGAGTTTCTGTATATTGAACATAATTATTTAGAAAAAATAATGTTTTCTTTTGTTGTGTCTGTGTGTCTTGGGTGTATAGTTTATTATAGTTTTATGACGTGTACATTTTAAAACTAATAAGATTAGGGTTTTAGTTTTTGATTTATTGGAATTGATGCTCTCTATCAAAAGATATACGAATTTAAGGTATTTAAGAAAACTTATCATCATTTAGAAACATACATGCAACGACATCTATTGCATCAAAACGGTACTAATTAATAAGTGTGTTCACAAGATAACTTTTAAATCGTATTTTTCAAACAGTTACGATAACAAAATGTACCCTTGATTAGTTTAAATGACGCTGCTTTGAAAATCTACATAGGGTTTTTTTTTTTGGAGGGTGGGAAATCATCATTTAACTCCTCCCGCTCTGGGCAGAGCGGTAGGGAATGTTAGACTTCTACTGACTAAAAACCACCCATGTTCCTTTTTTGCCTTTTGTGCTGTGGCCGCGATATTTCTTTCGAACAACCCGTAGCCCCGACAAGCGGCGGCCCTTGCGGGCCTCAACCATATTGCTGACATCTCTTTGAGGCGCGCGTGGAACCGAACGCGCCGTCGACACGGCCTGTCGTCGTCTTACGACGGGCGGACGGCGAGCTAGCCCACTACTTACCGTCCACAGGCCCGCACCTACGGTGGCCGGAAGCCATCACGTGACCCCCGACGCCCAGAGCGTCTCCTATTGCGGCTGGGACGACTGCTTCGCCGAAGGAGGCGACGGCGTCCCATTCCCTCTCGCCCCGCAACATGGCTTGAACCAGGGCCGGACGCGAGAGGTCGCTGCCGCCGATCGTCGCTAAGAGAACACGACGGGGCTCAACCCAAGTGGGGCTCCGCCCAGGCAAGGCAGACCTCCACGGTGTGCTCCACCGTGTCCTACGGCTAATCCTTGCAATAGTAGCATTTGGGCGTTTCCTTCCGCCTGATTCGGTGCAGGTGCCTCCCGAATCCCGAAACAACCGTGTCCGGTGAGGACCTGCGCCAGACGAAAGGTGAGGGCGCCGTGGCGCCTCTCAAGCCACTCCTCAAAGAGGAGACTTACCACCACTGTGCCCTGCACGGGGATGCGATAGTCGCTCTCTCCATGTCGCCATGAAATCACACCAGTGGGGTCTGTCCGCCATGCGGCAATATACGGCGGCAGCGGAGTTATCCCCCAGTGTAGTGCCTCCGCGCACTATTCATGCAGGAAACTACATAGCCTAAACCCTATAGTGTGTGTTTGCTTCCCATGCATTCAATTTTGGCAGTTTAACTTCGTCTTCGACAGATGGCATTGTTCATTTGACACCATTTTCAGAATTGCGGTGTTAATATTTGTCGTGAATAGTCAACAAATACAAATTGACGTACACAGTAAGAAAAACAGCTGTAAAAACTTTAAAATAAAACCTAATTAAAATTAGATAAGACCCGCGACGTAAATATATTTGTTCAGTGTGAAAATCGAATACAGGACATGCAGCGACACAGTCAAACGCCGAGGCACTGCGCCAACCGTGCCGTCTTATCGGCTGTGGCTGCCTTGGGCATTGCCGCAACTTTGCTTAACAATGGCCAGATAGCACTTTCCGTTTACAAATTGCCGTCGAATCTTACCCCAACTTGCAACATCACCAAAAATCTGCGATTGGCCATGGAACAGATGTCTTTGCAAATAAACTGCTTTAAACAGGAGAGAGTCGCCTGGAATTAGATGTAGATGCGAAAATTTGAGGCGTTTGATGTCTATAGATATAATATTGCCATCGACCTGGCACGAAAACCACGCTCCGTGGCCTCTACTGCGAAAACACTTTGCAATCAAACCTCGGACCTCATCCTCAGTAGTTGCACTTGAGACCACTCGATCAACGAGACAGTCACACATCAAAATTTCCACGTGAACGAAGTCGCGGGTATCAGCTAGTAGTAAATATATACGCATATATCAAAACACACGCAAAAGTCACAGGAACACACACAGGAACACACACTGCAACGCTTGCAGGTACACAAACAGGAACACACACACGAATATACAAACATAGCAACACAAACTGGGAGTACAGAATAAACGTGGATTATAACCACGATATGGAAGGCACATGGAAACCAGAGAACAACAAAAAACACGGATATTTAAAATATATAATAAACTAGCTGATACCCGCGACTTCGTTCACGTGGAAATTTTGATGTGTGACTGTCTCGTTGATCGAGTGGTCTCAAGTGCAACTACTGAGGATGAGGTCCGAGGTTTGATTGCAAAGTGTTTTCGCAGTAGAGGCCACGGAGCGTGGTTTTCGTGCCAGGTCGATGGCAATATTATATCTATAGACATCAAACGCCTCAAATTTTCGCATCTACATCTAATTCCAGGCGACTCTCTCCTGTTTAAAGCAGTTTATTTGCAAAGACATCTGTTCCATGGCCAATCGCAGATTTTTGGTGATGTTGCAAGTTGGGGTAAGATTCGACGGCAATTTGTAAACGGAAAGTGCTATCTGGCCATTGTTAAGCAAAGTTGCGGCAATGCCCAAGGCAGCCACAGCCGATAAGACGGCACGGTTGGCGCAGTGCCTCGGCGTTTGACTGTGTCGCTGCATGTCCTGTATTCGATTTTCACACTGAACAAATATATTTACGTCGCGGGTCTTATCTAATTTTAATTAGGTTTTATTTTAAAGTTTTTACAGCTGTTTTTCTTACTGTGTACGTCAATTTGTATTTGTTGACTATTCACGACAAATATTAACACCGCAATTCTGAAAATGGTGTCAAATGAACAATGCCATCTGTCGAAGACGAAGTTAAACTGCCAAAATTGAATGCATGGGAAGCAAACACACACTATAGGGTTTAGGCTATGTAGTTTCCTGCATGAATAGTGCGCGGAGGCACTACACTGGGGGATAACTCCGCTGCCGCCGTATATTGCCGCATGGCGGACAGACCCCACTGGTGTGATTTCATGGCGACATGGAGAGAGCGACTATCGCATCCCCGTGCAGGGCACAGTGGTGGTAAGTCTCCTCTTTGAGGAGTGGCTTGAGAGGCGCCACGGCGCCCTCACCTTTCGTCTGGCGCAGGTCCTCACCGGACACGGTTGTTTCGGGATTCGGGAGGCACCTGCACCGAATCAGGCGGAAGGAAACGCCCAAATGCTACTATTGCAAGGATTAGCCGTAGGACACGGTGGAGCACACCGTGGAGGTCTGCCTTGCCTGGGCGGAGCCCCACTTGGGTTGAGCCCCGTCGTGTTCTCTTAGCGACGATCGGCGGCAGCGACCTCTCGCGTCCGGCCCTGGTTCAAGCCATGTTGCGGGGCGAGAGGGAATGGGACGCCGTCGCCTCCTTCGGCGAAGCAGTCGTCCCAGCCGCAATAGGAGACGCTCTGGGCGTCGGGGGTCACGTGATGGCTTCCGGCCACCGTAGGTGCGGGCCTGTGGACGGTAAGTAGTGGGCTAGCTCGCCGTCCGCCCGTCGTAAGACGACGACAGGCCGTGTCGACGGCGCGTTCGGTTCCACGCGCGCCTCAAAGAGATGTCAGCAATATGGTTGAGGCCCGCAAGGGCCGCCGCTTGTCGGGGCTACGGGTTGTTCGAAAGAAATATCGCGGCCACAGCACAAAAGGCAAAAAAGGAACATGGGTGGTTTTTAGTCAGTAGAAGTCTAACATTCCCTACCGCTCTGCCCAGAGCGGGAGGAGTTAAATGATGATTTCCCACCCTCCAAAAAAAAAAACCCTATGTAGATTTTCAAAGCAGCGTCATTTAAACTAATCAAGGGTACATTTTGTTATCGTAACTGTTTGAAAAATACGATTTAAAAGTTATCTTGTGAACACACTTATTAATTAGTACCGTTTTGATGCAATAGATGTCGTTGCATGTATGTTTCTAAATGATGATAAGTTTTCTTAAATACCTTAAATTCGTATATCTTTTGATAGAGAGCATCAATTCCAATAAATCAAAAACTAAAACCCTAATCTTATTAGTTTTAAAATGTACACGTCATAAAACTATAATAAACTATACACCCAAGACACACAGACACAACAAAAGAAAACATTATTTTTTCTAAATAATTATGTTCAATATACAGAAACTCTACGTCTACAGATTTATAATATTGTATTTACAATTAAAAGTAGATTATATAAATTTACTCTGAATTGATTTGAAAATCATATAGCATCGAAATGAAAACAAATACGTGGAACTTACAAAAAGTGAAAACCGATTGGGGATCGAACTCGCGAACACGTTTCAACATTTTTGGAAATCTTATAAAAAATCACAAAAAGTGAATACTGACTGTGATTTGAACTTGCGTACCTTTGTTTACAGGTAAGTCTCTGTACCGTTAGGCTACGTACACCAGTGACAAACTGTTTGAAATAGACCTTCTGTTTTAATATAGTATGACAGTTGACATTTCGATTGTGTACGATACCGGAAATTTGAAATGACGTAAGGGACTTCAGCTTTCTCTTGGATTTGCAACGCTCGCACCAGGTGCTTAAAGTGAAAAATTGCACAGCACGCTCGATGTCCCTTGCGTTATTTCGTATTTCCAGTATCAAGCTGTAAAACAGTTGAGGATTATGGATAATGCAATACTGCTCAGCCCCTTTATTTATTATGGGGATAATTTATAGCCCATGTGTTATTCCAGACTATAATCTACCTCTGTGCCAAATTTCATCCAGATCCGATCCTACTTACTACCCTACCTACTTACTACCCTACCTACCTACTACCCTGCCTACCTATCAACCACTTTCTCACCGTATAAACCTTCTCTGGACTTCCACAAATAATTTAAGACCAAAATTAGCCAAATCGATCCAGGCGTTGTTGAGTTATGCGCTTACCAACACATTTTGCGATTCATTTTTATATTATAGATATATTTTATATATCCGTGTTTTTTGTTGTTCTCTGGTTTCCTTGTGCCTTCTGTTTCGTGGTTATGATCCACTTTCATTCTGTACTCCCAGTTTGTGTCACTGTATTTGCATGTTTGTGTGTGTGTTCCTGTGTGTGTTCCAGTGTGAGTCCCTGAGTGAGTTCCTGTGTGTGTTGTGTGTGTTCTTGTGTGTGTTGTGTGTGTTATGTGTACCTTAGGGAGCAGTCTAGGCGTATGCCGTTGTCGTCCGAGCCAGGTAATCCCATTTCTTGCGGACCGGACACTCCACGCTGAAGGCGTTGTGGTCAGTCCTCTGGAGCTTGGAGTGTGAGCAGTTGCAGCACTGCGGTTCATTTCCCGCAACAAATTCCACGCATTTTTCGGGTAAGTGCGGTCCTCCGCAGTGACTGCATCTGTCCACACTCTCAGTGCAAAATTTCCGGCCGTGTCCGAACGCTAGGCATTTCGTGCATTGGATGAGCGGCGACTGGTCCTCCACCCTTACCCTTTGCAGGTCCAGGTAAAGAGCCCCAGCCTCCGTCATCCTCTGCCATACCTTGGGTCTGACCTGGACGACCACGTGCGCTGTTTTCGGGTTTCTTGTCCTCTTCTTGAATTTTATGCCCATTTCTTTATCTTCTTCGTCTAAGTCCCTAAAGATGTTTTCGTTCTGGGAGTAGAGCGCCTTTACCAACTCGTCGTCGTTACTTTCCAAAAATACGTCTTTTAGGACGACGAGCGGGTTTTTGTTTTTCATGGGCGCCACTATTAACCCTTTTCCTCGGCTCTCGATCCTGTCCTTGACTCTTTTGAACTCTGCCTCTGTGTCACATCCCAATATCAACGTCTGGTTTTTCGCTTTACGGACTTTGTTTATTTTTAGGCCAGTTCCCCTGGGATCGACCGCCTCCTTCACCTTGGCGAGCAACTGGTCGGCTGTATCCAGTTCTTCGGAGGTGACCGCCATCGAATGAAGGGCCGGCCGATGCCCGGGTTTGGCTGCCGTGACGGTGGCGTACGTCTGTGAGTCCGTTCTTGGCTCGCATGCCGCTTCTCTAATGGCCTCCTGTATTTTACTGGTGCTGGTGGCGACCTCACCGACAACGTCCCCGATTTTTTCCTCGAGAACAACCGCCGCACGACCTATGACGTTCACCCCGTCTATCGTGCGGCCGATGTTCTCTTGGACTACGTCGATCTTGGCGCTGACCAAGTCAATGCTGTCGACGACCTTGTCGATGACGTCGGCACCGCTATCGTTACAGTACACGGTCATGTCTGCGAAGCCTTTTCCCACTTTTTCTTCCAGATCTTTCAGGCGTGTGTTGATGTTAGTCTCCACTTTCTCCAGCCTTTCTAAGATTCCCTCCGATAGCCTGGGGGATGTTGGCGTGGTGTTGGCCTTTGTAAGCGGGGCCGTTTTAGGCGCTGTTTCCAGGACCTTCATCCGCTTACTGAGCTCAAACAAGATCCGTAGACTTCTGTCCGACTGGGTCTCCAGGAAGATCTTAATGTCTTTCCTCATCTGAGGGTAGTCTTTGACTCTAGTTGGAATATCTTCGAAAGTCTTCATAACCTCCTGGAGGAGTTTGTCGTTGGGTACTGCAGCGTAGGTGTCGGTCTGCTTCTTGTAAGCCTCCATGTTGTCAACGGACCTCCTCTTTCGCTCTGGTCTGCGGATGAAAGTCCTGGCGGCGTCCAGCCGGAAAGAGCCTGAATTTTTCAGGTATCGTTCCTCAAACTATGCTCTATTGTTAACCGAAAACCGCAAGCCCGTAAGTCTTACGGTTCGGGAGCTATAATAAAAACAAACAATTATCCCAGTGGGACAAAATAGGCTATTTTTGACAAAATCGGCAATTCCGGGGCTACCTGGCCCAAGTTGGGGCTTAAACTAGTCGCAATAGGTTGCCTAAACACAAATATACAATAAAAAAGTGATTTTATCCTATTATTTACAATTTATTGCATAAAATCGTTAAAAAATCGATATCTTCAAAACGGCTAAGCGGAAAATTTTGAAAAAAATCTTAAAATATGTAAAAAATAAGCGGCTATACTATAAAATAAATTTGTAATTTTTAAAACTTATCCTATTACAAAAAAATCCAAAATTGTGGTTTTAACGGTTTTTTAACGATTAAAAGAAAAAGGCCAGTCTAAAAAATCTAAAATTAAAAGCTTATAATCATCTAAGAAGCGCGCAACAGGCTGCAGTTGTAGATCTTCAAATTCCTCTCCGTTCCGAAGATAGACTGGTCCAATTTTGCAACTTTTAATTTGCAATATAAAGTCAGCCAGTTGCGATAAAATTATGAAAAATATTGCACTCGCCTTTACTGTCTAGGGTCCAAATTTGCTCCAAGTTTTGTGCCGGTACCTCCACTATTTCTGCTTTTTCAGCGCACGTGGTTTTCAGTTTTTCCTGAATAACTCGCTCAGATGACGCGTCCGGATGTCCTGGAGTGGCCCAGATGGTAGGGGTCCAAAATGTTCACAGGATTTCAAGAAAAAATCTGGGGGTCGTCGATCTGGTTTCGGCAGTGTGTGCAGTCGAAGTTTTTTCCTAACTGTTTAACCTCAAAATAATAAGGTTTTACAGCTATAGCTGTCACTGCACTGAAATCCGGGTAAAAACTTTCACTTGGGCTTGTAGCCAGCACTTAGCCCCACACTTGGACACCAAATTTGTCGAAATCGGATCACTTTTTACCACTTTTTCGAATTTTTAACTGCGGAGCGCATGGGTTTTTGCTGCTTACTGCTCGGCAGACCGAGTGCAACTGGTTAGGTTAGGTTAGGTTAGGTTAGGTTAGGTTAGGTTAGGTTGGGGGACCCCCCACAGTGCTTGCGTCCACGTCGCGTCCCCTGGAAACGACCCAGTTCTGACCACCGTAACGGAGTGGCAGACTGGGTTGGCCAAAGTGCACTGTGCTTTCGTAGCTATCATTTTATCTTTTGCCTTGCTTACTACGAACCTGCGGAAATGTCGAGCTCTACGCGGGACGCCTCCGGGCGGTTTTTAAAACAAAAAGGCCCTTCTCAGGGCCAACCCAAAGGCCCTTCTCAGGGCCAACCCAAAGGCCCTTCTCAGGGCCAGCCAAAAGGCCCTTCTCAGGGCCCACCCAAAGGCCCTTCTCAGGGCCAGCCAAAAGGCCCTTCTCAGGGCCAACCCAAAGGCCCTTCTCAGGGCCAACCCAAAGGCCCTTCTCAGGGCCAGCCAAAAGGCCCTTCTCAGGGCCACTCCGACGCTTCGGCGTCAGAGACTAGCCGCGCGCCGTCTGCGGCTAGTTTCTTTGAAGGGATGGACGAGTTGTCTGACAACGACTCGCTCATTAGTTTGTCGGACGCGGATGACTCTCGGTCGCGGAAGCGAGTCCGCAAGAGCGGTGGGTCCGAGGGCTCCTCAGCCTCAGGGTCGACGAAGATGCCGAAGGCAAAAAAGCCGACGGTGGTCGCGGATACCCATGTCGTTGGGCTTGCAGACGCCCAACGCCAGTTGGACCTGGCTCGACGGGCGCAGCTCCAGCAAGAGCTGGAGGAGCGGGTTGCCGCCAAGGAGAAACGGGCACACGCCACTCGGGAAAAGTCCGGGTACGGTGCCTCCCGTGTTATTTATGCGGACCACTCTCTGGACGAGCTGGAGAGAATGGCGGAGGAGGACGAGGAGGAGATTGTGGAGGTTGCCTCTAAGTCCTCCAACCTGAAGGGGACCTTCCAGAAGGCCCTCAAGAGCAGGGCCGCGAGCATGCGCGGAGTCGTCGCAGAGCTGGTAAAGCGTACGGCCACCGACGAGACGCGGCAACTGCAGGCGAAGATTGATCGCTTGCAGTCGGAGGTCAGCCAGCTTCATCTGAAGCTGGCTGAAGCAACGGCCCGGCCAGCACAGGCCCACACAAGCCCTGCGGCAGAGGGCTCCGCCTCCAACCTTGAGGATATCATCCGCAAGGTTGTAATGGAGGAGAGGGCCTTCACAAGAGCCTGCTTAGCAGGCATCGAGGACCGGCTCTTGCCAGAGAAACGCCTCCGGCCGCCGCTTGCTGCGGATAACAGGCAGTGCGAGCCGGGGCCGTCCTCCTCCTCCCAGACGGAAGAAGCCCTTCTCCCCTCAACCACCCCGTCCAACGAGTGGACAGAAGTGGTCCGTAAGGGGAAGGGCAAGGGGAAAAAGTCGACGACCTCCGCCAACAACCCTCCCAGCCAATCGCAGATGGCCGGCAAGGGAAAGGGGAAAGGAAAAGGGAGGGGAAAGGGGCAACTAGTCGCCCCAAAAACCGCGGCCGTCGTGGTGACACTCACCGCGGAGGCTGCGGACAGAGGGGAGACGTATGAATCCGTTTTGGTGCGGGCGCGTCCCAATGCCGATCCAACCAAACTGGGGATCGGCACTGTGACTTGCCGGCGGACCCAAGCCGGAGCTCGAATATTTGAGTTCCCGGGGGCAGAGGGGAGTGCGCATGCGGACCTCTTTGCAGCGAAGCTCCAGGAGGTCATCGCGGATTCGGCCAAGGTGGCCCGACCAGTCAAGTCGGCAGCCATAGAGGTGACGGACCTGGATGACTCCGTCACCAAGGAGGAGGTGGTGGCGGCGGTCGCAGCGATAGGGGGCTGTGGCGTCGCGGCGGTCCAAGGCCGGGACATAAGGCCCGGCCGCGGCGGCATGGGCACCATTCGCCTCGAGTGCCCAATCGCCGCTGCCAAAGCCGTCCTTGCCAAGGGACGGCTCACGGTTGGATTCAGCTCGGGTGCAGTCCGGGCACTCGAGAACCAGCCTCTGCGGTGTTTCCGGTGCCTCGGCATCGGACACACCCGGCCCCTGTCTCCGTCCACGGTAGACAGGACGGACACATGCTACCGCTGCGGTAAGGAGGGCCACAAAGCCGCCTCCTGCGAGGTCGCCAAGCCGCACTGCGCGGTGTGTGCCGCGAGTGGCTGCCCGGCAGACCACGTCATGAAGGGGAGGAACTGCAATCCTCCCCCTAAGCGGGGCAAAGCGCCGACGTGGTCTGCTGCTGCAGCAACTAGCACCGTCGTTCCTGCGGCGGCTGCGGAGGGAGGTGCGATGTCCGACTGATGGATAGAGTCGAACATCGCATCGTCTTACCCGGTCCCAGGCCGTTGGCTGGACGACCGGGACGGCTTGGTGCCGTTGGCGTCGCGGTCTTCCACAGACTCCCCTCTCCTCTCGCTCTTAGAGAGGGGACCGGGATACGTGGCCGACGCGTGGGAGACATGGCCCTGGTTGGGGTCACTGCGCAGATGAAGAAGGGGTTGGAGAAGGCACCGTCCTCTCCCTCCTCTTGGTGGCGATGGGCGGGCGACAGGCGCGGGGGTGCCTGCGCCCGCATTGCACCCATCACCACTTTCGTCGATCATTCCCGGGCCCGTCCACCTCCCCACGGGGAAGGCGTGAGGGGTCCGCCCTGAAGGGCAATCGTCGGCGGAGGACTGGTAGTTGAGGCTGTGCCAGTTTCCCGGTCCTTCGCCACTCAGACGAAGCGGGAGTGCCGCTGGGTCGTTTTAGTGGGTATACCGGGTCAGACCGGGGAGTCCCACATAGCCCCCCATCCCCCGATGGGAGGGTATGCGTAATGCATTTTTTCCCAGCGCAAAAAAAAAAAAAAAAAAAAAAAAAAAAAAAAGGTTAGGTTAGGTTAGGTTAGGTTAGGTTAGGTTAGGTTGGGGGACCCCCCACAGTGCTTGCGTCCACGTCGCGTCCCCTGGAAACGACCCAGTTCTGACCACCGTAACGGAGTGGCAGACTGGGTTGGCCAAAGTGCACTGTGCTTTCGTAGCTATCATTTTATCTTTTTGCCTTGCTTACTACGAACCTGCGGAAATGTCGAGTTCTACGCGGGACGCCTCCGGGCGGTTTTTAAAACAAAAAGGCCCTTCTCAGGGCCAACCCAAAGGCCCTTCTCAGGGCCAACCCAAAGGCCCTTCTCAGGGCCAGCCAAAAGGCCCTTCTCAGGGCCCACCCAAAGGCCCTTCTCAGGGCCAGCCAAAAGGCCCTTCTCAGGGCCAACCCAAAGGCCCTTCTCAGGGCCAACCCAAAGGCCCTTCTCAGGGCCAACCCAAAGGCCCTTCTCAGGGCCAGCCAAAAGGCCCTTCTCAGGGCCACTCCGACGCTTCGGCGTCAGAGACTAGCCGCGCGCCGTCTGCGGCTAGTTTCTTTGAAGGGATGGACGAGTTGTCTGACAACGACTCGCTCATTAGTTTGTCGGACGCGGACGACTCTCGGTCGCGGAAGCGAGTCCGCAAGAGCGGTGGGTCCGAGGGCTCCTCAGCCTCAGGGTCTACGAGGTTGCCGAAGGCTAAAAAGCCGACGGTAGCCGCGGAGCCCCATGTCGTTGGGCTCGCGGACGCCCAACGCCAGTTGGACCTGGCTCGGCGGGCGCAGCTCCAGCAAGAGCTGGAGGAGCGGGTTGCCGCTAAAGAAAAACGGGCGCACGCAGCCCGGGAAAAGTCCGGGTACGGTGCGTCCCGTGTTATTTATGCGGACCACTCTCTGGCCGAGCTGGAGAGAATGGCGGAGGAGGACGAGGAGGAGATTGTGGAGGTTGCCTCTAAGTCCTCCAACCTGAAGGGGACCTTCCAGAAGGCCCTCAAGAGTAGGGCCGCGAGCTTGCGCGGTGTCGTCGCGGAGCTCGTCAAGCGAAAGGCCACCGACGAGACGCGGCAACTGCAGGCGAGGATTGATCGCCTTCAGTCGGAGGTCAGCCAGCTTCATCTGAAGCTGGCTGAAGCCACGGCCCGGCCACAACAAGCCCACACAAGTCCTGCGGCAGAGGGCCCCGCCTCCAACCTTGAGGATATCATCCGCAAGGTTGTAATGGAGGAGAGGGCCTTCACAAGAGCCTGCTTAGCAGGCATCGAGGACCGGCTCTTGCCGGAGAAACGCCTCCGGCCGCCGCTTGCGGCGGACAACAGGCAGTGCGAGCCGGGGCCGTCCTCCTCCTCCCAGACGGAAGACGCCCTTCTCCCCTCAACCACCCCGTCCAACGAGTGGTCAGAAGTGGTCCGTAAGGGGAAGGGCAAGGGGAAAAAGTCGACGCCCGCCGACAACAACCCTCCCAGCCAATCGCAGACGGCCGGCAAGGGAAAGGGGAAAGGAAAAGGGAGGGGAAAGGGGCAGCTAGTCGCCCCTAAAACCGCGGCCGTCGTGGTGACACTCACCGCGGAGGCTGCGGACCGAGGGGAGACTTACGAGTCGATTTTGGTGCGGGCGCGTCCCAATGCCGATCCAACCAAACTGGGGATCGGCACTGTGACTTGCCGGCGGACCCAAGCCGGGGCTCGAATATTCGAGTTCCCGGGGGCAGAGGCGAGTGCCCATGCGGACCTCTTTGCAGACAAGCTCCGGGAGGTCATCGCAGATTCGGCAAAGGTGGCCCGACCGGTCAAGTCGGCAGCCATAGAGGTGACGGACCTTGATGACTCCGTCACCAAGGAGGAGGTGGTGGCGGCGGTCGCAGCGATAGGGGGCTGTGGCGTCGCGGCGGTCCAAGGCCGGGACATAAGGCCCGGCCGCGGCGGCATGGGCACCATTCGCCTCGAGTGCCCAATCGCCGCTGCCAAAGCCGTCCTTGCCAAGGGACGGCTCACGGTTGGATTCAGCTCAAGTGCAGTCCGGGCACTCGAGAACCAGCCTCTGCGGTGTTTCCGGTGCCTTGGCATCGGACACACCCGGCCCCTGTGTCCGTCCACGGTAGACAGGACGGACACATGCTACCGCTGCGGTAAGGAGGGCCACAAAGCCACCTCCTGCGAGGTCGCCAAGCCGCACTGTGCGGTGTGTGCCGCGAGTGGCTGCCCGGCAGACCACGTCATGAAGGGGAGGAACTGCAATCCTCCCCCTAAGCGGGGCAAAGCGCCGACGTGGTCTGCTGCTGCAGCAGCTAGCACCGTCGTTCCTGCGGCGGCTGCGGAGGGAGGTGCGATGTCCGACTGATGGATAGAGTCCAACATCGCATCGTCTTACTCGGTCCCAGGCCATTGGCTGGACGACCGGGACGGCTTGGTGCCGTTGGTGTCGCGGTCTTCCACAGACTCCCCTCTCCTCTCGCTCTTAGAGAGGGGATCGGGATACGTGGCCGCCGCGTGGGAGACATGGCCCTGGTTGGGGTCACTCCGCAGACAAAGAAGGGGTTGGAGAAGGCACCGTCATCTCCCTCCTCTTGGTGGCGATGGGCGGGCGACAGGCGCGGGGGTGCCTGCGCCCGCATTGCACCCATCACCACTTTCGTCGATCATTCCCGGGCCCGTCCACCTCCCCACGGGGAAGGCGTGAGGGGTCCGCCCTGAAGGGCAATCGTCGGCGGAGGACTGGTAGTTGAGGCTGTGCCAGTTTCCCGGTCCTTCGCCACTCAGACGAAGCGGGAGTGCCGCTGGGTCGTTTTAGTGGGTATACCGGGTCAGACCGGGGAGTCCCACATAGCCCCCCATCCCCCGATGGGAGGGTATGCGTAATGCATTTTTTCCCAGCGCAAAAAAAAAAAAAAAAAAAAAAAAAAAAAAAAAAAAAAAGGTTAGGTTAGGTTAGGTTGGCGGAGGAGGACGAGGAGGAGATTGTGGAGGTTGCCTCTAAGTCCTCCAACCTGAAGGGGACCTTCCAGAAGGCCCTCAAGAGTAGGGCCGCGAGCTTGCGCGGTGTCGTCGCGGAGCTCGTCAAGCGAAAGGCCACCGACGAGACGCGGCAACTGCAGGCGAGGATTGATCGCCTGCAGTCGGAGGTCAGCCAGCTTCATCTGAAGCTGGCTGAAGCCACGGCCCGGCCACAACAAGCCCACACAAGCCCTGCGGCAGAGGGCCCCGCCTCCAACCTTGAGGATATCATCCGCAAGGTTGTAATGGAGGAGAGGGCCTTCACAAGAGCCTGCTTAGCAGGCATCGAGGACCGGCTCTTGCCGGAGAAACGCCTCCGGCCGCCGCTTGCGGCGAACAACAGGCAGTGCGAGCCGGGGCCGTCCTCCTCCTCCCAGACGGAAGACGCCCTTCTCCCCTCAACCACCCCGTCCAACGAGTGGACAGAAGTGGTCCGTAAGGGGAAGGGCAAGGGGAAAAAGTCGACGACCGCCGCCAACAACCCTCCCAGCCAATCGCAGACGGCCGGCAAGGGAAAGGGGAAAGGAAAAGGGAGGGGAAAGGGGCAGCTAGTCGCCCCTAAAACCGCGGCCGTCGTGGTGACACTCACCGCGGAGGCTGCGGACCGAGGGGAGACTTACGAGTCGATTTTGGTGCGGGCGCGTCCAAATGCCGATCCAACCAAACTGGGGATCGGCACTGTGACTTGCCGGCGGACCCAAGCCGGGGCTCGAATATTCGAGTTCCCGGGGGCAGAGGCGAGTGCCCATGCGGACCTCTTTGCAGACAAGCTCCGGGAGGTCATCGCAGATTCGGCAAAGGTGGCCCGACCGGTCAAGTCGGCAGCCATAGAGGTGACGGACCTTGATGACTCCGTCACCAAGGAGGAGGTGGTGGCGGCGGTCGCAGCGATAGGGGGCTGTGGCGTCGCGGCGGTCCAAGGCCGGGACATAAGGCCCGGCCGCGGCGGCATGGGCACCATTCGCCTCGAGTGCCCAATCGCCGCTGCCAAAGCCGTCCTTGCCAAGGGACGGCTCACGGTTGGATTTAGCTCGGGTGCAGTCCGGGCACTCGAGAACCAGCCTCTGCGGTGTTTCCGGTGCCTCGGCATCGGACACACCCGGCCCCTGTGTCCGTCCACGGTAGACAGGACGGACACATGCTACCGCTGCGGTAAGGAGGGCCACAAAGCCACCTCCTGCGAGGTCGCCAAGCCGCACTGTGCGGTGTGTGCCGCGAGTGGCTGCCCGGCAGACCACGTCATGAAGGGGAGGAACTGCAATCCTCCCCCTAAGCGGGGCAAAGCGCCGACGTGGTCTGCTGCTGCAGCAGCTAGCACCGTCGTTCCTGCGGCGGCTGCGGAGGGAGGTGCGATGTCCGACTGATGGATAGAGTCGAACATCGCATCGTCTTACTCGGTCCCAGGCCATTGGCTGGACGACCGGGACGGCTTGGTGCCGTTGGTGTCGCGGTCTTCCACAGACTCCCCTCTCCTCTCGCTCTTAGAGAGGGGATCGGGATACGTGGCCGCCGCGTGGGAGACATGGCCCTGGTTGGGGTCACTGCGCAGATGAAGAAGGGGTTGGAGAAGGCACCGTCCTCTCCCTCCTCTTGGTGGCGATGGGCGGGCGACAGGCGCGGGGGTGCCTGCGCCCGCATTGCACCCATCACCACTTTCGTCAATCATTCCCGGGCCCGTCCACCTCCCCACGGGGAAGGCGTGAGGGGTCCGCCCTGAAGGGCAATCGTCGGCGGAGGACTGGTAGTTGAGGCTGTGCCAGTTTCCCGGTCCTTCGCCACTCAGACGAAGCGGGAGTGCCGCTGGGTCGTTTTAGTGGGTATACCGGGTCAGACCGGGGAGTCCCACATAGCCCCCCATCCCCCGATGGGAGGGTATGCGTAATGCATTTTTTCCCAGCGCGAAAAAAAAAAAAAAAAAAAAAGGTTAGGTTAGGTTAGGTTAGGTTTTTTTTTTTTTTTTTTTTTTTTTTGTTTTGGCAGGAGTGGGAAATCCCCACGGACACCTCGACTACCTCACAGGCTGTGAGATAGTCGAGGTAGTGCCGGACTCGAACCGGCTAAAACCCACTCCTGCCCCACCAGTGTCCCTCTGACTTTCCTCAGAGCCCTTAACGACTGCGTGTCTGTCTTATTTATGGTTTAGTGGCCGGAGAGGCCACGTTGTGAACGGTGGTTTTGCGAAGTTGTGTTTTGTGCTATTTGGAAAAGCGCAACAGAACATTGTGCCATGAAAGCAATACTACTATTTGTTTATACTATTTAATTATTGTCTACCAAATTTACATAAACTGTTTTTATCCTGTGTTTTAATAATTCTTAAACCTTTATTAATTCTACTTTGTATGCCCCTAAACTACAGCAATATATATTTTTACTAACTATTTTATGTACTTATTATATTTTATTTCTATTTTTATTAATTTTTGTTTTAATTTGGTTCTTTACTCGGTTACAATTATCTATGATACACTTAGTATATACTCAATATAATTATATCAACATATCACCCAATTTATAACTAATCTATTTATTTTAACTACTTTATAACTAATTGTACGTGTTTTTATTTTAATATTTGGAAAATTACTGTAGTATTTAGGACTAAGTTCGACACAACATAGCAATTCCACCAGGGCTGACCCCTGGAGCTTAACTTGAGTCAGTTTCTCATGAAGCTGACTCCAGTTTCCATTTGAAATCTTGTCAGCTCTAGTGTTCCGCTCAATTGGTTGTGCCAGACTAACCTTGTGTCTGTACGTGGAAGTGGGCGCATCGACAACTTTAGCAGTAGGCTATAGCCGCTCTTGCGAATGCGTCCGACTTCCTACGTACTGGGCATTCATTACTGAATGCATCGTGTGAGCGCGTCCCCAGGTTGGCTCTGGTGCAGTTTATGCACACCGCCGCCTCGCCGTTGAGCTTATCTGGACAGTCCACCCTGAGGTGCGGACCGCCACAGTGGCTGCATAGGTCAGCTGGCTCTGTACAGAGACGCTTGCCGTGACCGTATGCTAGGCAGCGGGTGCATTGCACCAGAGGCGTCTGATCTTCGACGCGCACTCTCTGGAGATCAATTCTTACCTTGCCCCCTTCGAGTGCCCTTCTCCAGACTGCTGGGGATACACTCAGCACAATGCTATTGGCATGAGGGTTTCGCGTTTTCCGCCTAAATTTAATAGCAACTCTTTGCTCCTCGTCGCCGAGGCCGTGAAAAATCTCTCGGTTCTGGTTCTTAAGGGCTTTTAAAATGTCGTCGTCACTGTGTACTGACAACACGTCCCTAAGAACCAGAAGCGGGTTCCGGTTTGCCACATCCTCGACGACGAGGTTCTCTCCGGCTGTTTTCAGTCGATCTTTCAACTTTTTTCTCTCCTCTTTTGATTCGCACCCCATAATTATCCTCGAGTCTTTGGCCTTCCTCACTCTCTCGACCCGCACCCATCCCTCCTTCGCGTCCACCGCTTTTCTGATCCTTTCTAGAATTTTCTCCCCGGTATCCGCTTCTTTGGTCGAGGAGACAACCACGGAGTGCAGCGTCGTGCGCTCCAGGGCTGGTGCCCCAGTATGGCACTTACTCACGGACGCGACACTCGCGTATGTTTTCTCCCCAACACATTCCTTGATAGCCAGACTGGCCCGCAGTTTGATCAATTCGTCGGAGTTTTCCTTTATTAAGGTCATGTGCTCCTTCATTGTTTTGGCGAGCTCAGTCTGGCTAGCAAGGTTTTCAAGATTGGACCGGGGGTCACAGTCAGCGGTGGGCGCGGTTTTCGGCACAGGTACAGGCGCGAGAGGGGCCCTATCTCGTTCGGACTCCTTCACCAGCTCAAAAAGCCTGTTTATGGCTTCAAGCACCGCAGCCTTTATATCTGTCCTGAGGTTGCGAGAGTTGCCCAGATTCAGCTTGGCTTTGTTCAGGCAAGCTCTCGCCTCGTCAGTGCGACTGCGATACCCAGCCACAGGCTTTTTGAGCTGGGTTTCGGCATCAACGGTGGCTCGGCGCGTCCCCGGTGTGGCAAGGTCCCCCTGAGAAGCGGAAGGAGTGGCCTCTCCGAAGGAAATTCTCCTCCGCGCATTCGCAGGGGAGTGCCCCGCCTTCTCCGCGGATCGCGGCGAGCCACTGGAGCCTGGAGCCCTCACGGTGCTAGATGGGGTGCGGAACATTTTTTCAGTCTTGGTACAGGTGAGTAAGAACAGACCCCTGTAAAGAGGGGGTCGGAACCACTGTAACCGTTTGAGAGGAGAGAAAGGTGGACACCGGGATACTTAAATTATGTGTCCCTGTAAAGAGGGGAGCACATAAATAAAAATAAACAATAAAATCAAATAAATATAAATTAAAAAGTCAAATAATTAATTATAGTCGTTCACTAGGAACGACTGTCACAATAACAATTCTTGGTCAATTTTGCTAAAAATTAGAAATTTCTCACCTCCGAAACAAGGACAAAACGAAAAACAAAAATAAAATTTTGAAGATTTTGCCGACCTCTCTCCGTTTCCCTCTACCTATAGCTATAGAACAGAGGGTGGGAGGGTGGGCAAAATTTTTTGCGAGCTAGACGCACGTGCCGCACGTCCAGAGAACGGGCTCCGCGCGGGCTAGCCGAATATCGAATAAAAAGTAGGTGGTCGGGAAGAAAAATTTTGGGTTTTCCCTAAAAAACCAGTTTTTGGGGAAAAAAAATTTGGAAAAAACCCCCAATCTGAACCCAGGACCACGGAACGCGGCCAAAAGCGCAGGGATGGAGGGTAAATATGCCTGAAACTATTTAAAATTATTAAAGCAGATAAAACTTTTGATTTGAATTAAATATGGAATAAATTGATGTAAAATTTTGAAAATTTTTCTAAGTGTAGGAGGGAGAAATTTTTTTCGGGCGTCAGGTCAATTTGATATGTTCAGGGAGCAGGCGGAGCACCACTCCTGTCGATTTACGCTGAAAACAGTTTGAAAAAAGCTTGTATACAACTAAAAATATCAACGTTTTGCTAAAATTTTCGTTGGTTAGGTTAGGTTAGGTTAGGTTAGGTTAGGTTAGGTTAGGTTAGGTTAGGTTAGGTTAGGTTAGGTTAGGTTAGGTTAGGTTAGGTTAGGTTAGGTTAGGTTAGGTTAGGTTAGGTTAGGTTAGGTTAGGTTAGGTTAGGTTAGGTTAGGTTAGGTTAGGTTAGGTTAGGTTAGGTTAGGTTAGGTTAGGTTAGGTTAGGTTAGGTTAGGTTAGGTTAGGTTAGGTTAGGTTAGGTTAGGTTAGGTTAGGTTAGGTTAGGTTAGGTTAGGTTAGGTTAGGTTAGGTTAGGTTAGGTTAGGTTAGGTTAGGTTAGGTTAGGTTAGGTTAGGTTAGGTTAGGTTAGGTTAGGTTAGGTTAGGTTAGGTTAGGTTAGGTTAGGTTAGGTTAGGTTAGGTTAGGTTAGGTTAGGTTAGGTTAGGTTAGGTTAGGTTAGGTTAGGTTAGGTTAGGTTAGGTTAGGTTAGGTTAGGTTAGGTTAGGTTAGGTTAGGTTAGGTTAGGTTAGGTTAGGTTAGGTTAGGTTAGGTTAGGTTAGGTTAGGTTAGGTTAGGTTTTTTTTTTTTTTTTTAATTTTTTTTTTCTTTTTTGCTTTTCCCCGTTTCGGTTTGACGGGATCTTATTATTCTAGGTTCTCATTCATTCCAGTTCTCGCATGTATTCCTCTCGCACTTTCAAGCTTCATACTTTGTCTTTCTTTTACGCACTCTTTCATTCTTAGCCGGGTGGGACTCCCGCTATTCTATCTACTTTTATTGTTTACTTTTCTTTATTTAGGGATTTTAGACACAACTCTGTTTTTATTAATTACAGTAGCTTCTTACATTCGCTAATTTTACATACTATTTTCTTTAAGTCTATTCTTTTCTTAACTATGTTTTTATGTACTAAGTTTTATTTATTCTAAACATGGTGTACTGTTTTACACAAATCTATTTTATGAACAATTTGTCTTATTTCTATATTGTTAATACAATCTGTGCAACTTACTTTTAATACATTTTTATTTCCTAATTTATATAACAAACTTATTTACTTACATCGCTAGTTTTACAATTATTTCCTTAATTTATGTGTATACAACAACAGGTTTATTCTGATACATTACTTTTCTAACTTAATATATTAGCTTATCTTCTTACTTTCTAATACAATAAACTCAGTATTTAATAACACAATTTTCGGTTTTTTGGACATATGGTTTGGATCAACTTGATTAGGACTGTTCTAAGGTCTTGTGTAACTTCCTTCGCTTTGTTGCGTTTATTTACTTTCCTTACTGTTTGGCAATAATATAATATATACTAATTATGATATACATATTTATTGTCGATTCTTATCTGGGGTATTTTACTTTACTCAACGTTTCCAGGGGTTGTTTGAAGTGTGTGTTTTGTGTTGTGTGTGTGTGTTGATATACTTGTATATATTTACTATATATTTTATATATCTGTGTTTGTTTTTTGCGTGTGTTTTGTGATGTGTGTGTGTTTTGATATACTTGTATATAATATTTACTATATATTTTGTATATCTGTGCTTGTTTTTGTTTTTCGGTTTCCATGTATATGTTCTTTTCGTAGTTGTTATCTATTTCATTGTACTCCCGATTTGTGTTGTTGTCTTGGTGTGTTCCTGTGTGTATTCTGTGTGTTACTATGTGTGTTGTGTGTGTTACGTGTACCTTAGGGAGCAGTCTAGGCGTATGCCGTTGTCGTCCGAGCCAGGTAGTCCCATTTCTTGCGGACCGGGCACTCCACGCTGAAGGCGTTGTGGTCCATCTTCTGAAGCTTCGAGTGTGAGCAGTTGCAGCACTGCGGTTCCGTACCCGCAACAAATTCCACGCATTTTTCACGTAGATGCGGTCCTCCGCAGTGACTGCATCTGTCCACACTCTCAGTGCAAAATTTCCGGCCATGTCCGAATGCTAAGCATTTCGTGCATTGGATGAGCGGCGACTGGTCCTCCACCCTTACCCTTTGCAGGTCCAGGTAAAGAGCCCCAGCCTCCGTCATCCTCTGCCATACTTTCGGACTGACCTGGACGACCACGTGCGCTGTCTTGGGGTTCCTAGTCCTCTTCTTGTATTTTATGACCATTTCTTTGTCTTCTTGGTCTAAATCCCTAAAGATACTGTCGTTCTGGGAGTAGAGCGCCTTCACCATTTCGTCGTCTTCGCTGTCCAAAAAGACATCTTTTAGGACGACGAGCGGGTTTTTGTTTTTCATGGGCGCTACTACTAACCCTTTACCTCGGCTCTCGATCCTGTCCTTCACTCTTTTAAGCTCTGCCTCTGTGTCACATCCCAGTATGACTGTCTGGTTCTTCGCCTTCCGGACTTTATTGATCTTTAGGCCAGTTCCCCTTGCATCGACCGCCTCCTTCACCATAGCGAGCACCCCGTCAGCATGTTCCATGCCTTCTGAGGTGACCGCCACCGAATAAAGAGCCGGTCGATGCCCGGGTCTGGCTGCCGTGACGGTGGCATATGTCTGCGAGTCAGTTTTTGGCTCGCATGCCACTTCCCTTATGGCCCTCTGTATTTTTTCCGAGCTGGTGGCGACATCACCGGCAACGTCACCGATTTTTTTTCTCGAGAACAACCGCCGCGCGACCTACGACGTTAACCCCGTCTATCGCGCGGCTGATGTTCTCTTGGACTACGTCGATCTTGGCGCTGACCAAGTCGACGCTGTCGACGACCTTGTCGATGATGTCGGCACCGCCCTCGTCATTGTACACGGCCATGTCCGCGAAGCCTTTTCCCACTTTCTCCTCCAGATCCTTCAGCCGTGCGTTGATGTTGTTCTCCACTTTCTCCAGCCTTTCTAGGACTCCCTCCGATAGTCTGGGGGATGTTGGCGTGGTGTTGGCCTTTGTGGGCGGGACCGTTTTGGGCGCGGTTTCCAGGACCTTCACCCGTTTACTGAGCTCAAAGAGGATCCGCAGGCTTTTGTCTGACTGCGTCTCCAGGAAGATCTTGATATCTTTTCTCATCTGAGGGTAGTCCTTGACTCTAGATGGTATATCCTCAAAAGTCTTCATAACATCCTGGAGAAGTCTGTCGTTTGACATAGCAGCGTAGGTCTCCGGCTGCCTTTTAAAAGCCTCCATGTTATCTACGGACCTTCTCTTTCGCTCTGGTCTCCGGATGAAAGTCCTGGCGGCGTCCAGCGCTTGTCCAGGTGGGCTCGCTGCTTTGGGAGTGGTGGTGGAAGTGGTGGCACCAGAGGTCCCTGCCGACGACGACAGCGGCGTTTCGGCTGATTCCGCCACTGTTCCCCGAGCAGCATCCTTCCTGCCAAATGTCAGGGATATACCCTTCGGCGCCTCGCGCGTTCCCGTGGGTCCATCATTTCTCGGATGAGAAGGTGACGTGGACTCTTGGGGTCCGCTGGCGCTGGCTGCTGGTACCTTCGCAACGGGGGTGCGGATTCCGAGAACCATTTTGTTAGGTGCGAGTACGTATGTGAGTTCCTACGTGTGATGTGGCTTGTGTGTATAGGGCACAGTCACAGCAAGGGAACAGGGAAAATTGTCAATGTAAAAATTGTAAAAATAAAATTGTAAAAGAAAATAAAATAAAATATAAAAATATACCTAATTATCCTACTGCTAAATTTGTACTGTGGCTCACAGTCAGATTTTAAATCCTGTAAAGGGGGAGTCAAAAACCAACAGTACAATCCGCGGTCCAAATTTTCCTATCTAACTTAGCTTCCGAGATACCGGTATTCTAGGATTTAAGGGATGGGGGAGGGTTAAATCGGGTAGGGGAGGGTACCTCTTGCGCGACTTTAGCCGTGGTGTCTTCGACACCACTCAGGCTGATTTTGAGGTCAGAATAGTTCTAACTCCTCTCGTTCCCGAGTTATGGCCCTTTAAAGGATTAGGGGTGAAGTATAATAAATAAATAAAAATAGAAAAAAGGGGTGGGATCGATACCTCAGTGGTGATTTCCACCTCGTGGTGTCTACGACACCACTAAGGTTGAATTTGAGGTCGAAACTTATCTAGCTCCTCTCGTTCCCAAGATATGGCCCTTTGAGGAGTTAGGGGTGAAGTGAAATAAATAAATAAAAATAGAAAAATAAGGGGTGGGATCGATACCTCTGTGCCGGTTTCCACCTCGTGGTGTCTGACACCACTAAGGCTGAATCCGCGGTCGAAAAGCGCCTATCTGGTTTGGTTGCAGAGATATCCGCTTTTGAAGGTTTCTGCCGTACCGTACCGCGCCGTGTCGCAGGCCTGCCGGGTAGATCTTCCAGTTGACCTAGCTGGGTCTACTCGGCTCCGATTTTGGCGTGAGTGGGCTCGTTTTTTCGGCCTTTTTGAGCTCTTTTTGGTACGTCAGGTTTCAGGATAAGGGATGGGGGAGGGGGAGGGGGGGGGGTTACTTGAACGAGGTATCCCAGAAGCGTCAGGTGTATGGCTAAGGGCCACTTGGTCTATGACACTAATAAAAACTAATAAAAACTAACGATATATGTATGCCAAATTCTTCGAAGTCCCAAGGGTGACTTAACCCTAGAGGGTTGATATTTTGCCCAGAGGTGCGGGTGGCCCCTTATGGTTGAGTATTCAACCAGGGGGGGGGGGTCAGGGGGGGGGGCTTCGAAAAAAGTGTTATTTTTAGTCTAGGACGCACCGTTTCAGAGTTACAGGCCTTTTTCAGTTTTGGTGCGGTTGGTAAACTATTTCCCTTTTCCTGAAAGTTATATAATTTAAAAACTATAAGTCTTAAAATTATTTTGGGAGTGGGCTCTCCTAGGGGAAGGTGTTACTGACGTCTGGCAGTTCTTAAAAGTTGAGCGTCTTCTGAAAGAAATGTGCTGTTGCCTTCTGAAAGTTTTTTATTTTTACCAAAAACTGCAAATGCCCGATTTTTGTTCGCCCGGTTTCACTTACTTCGGGCTCTGTAACTCTGAAACGGGTTGTCCCCGGAGTCTGGTTCTTAATACTAATCTTAAACACTAAACTAATCTACTTATACAACTAAGGGTCTACGTGTTACCGCTGATCTTCGACGCTCCAGCGACGTCCGAAGTCTTCCCGGGGGTGCCTGCTCCAAGGGGTGGTGTTGACAGGGGAGTGTCCTATGTCGGGTTGTAGGGCGGATGCTTCTTCAACTGCTGGCGCCGATGTGGTTCCTGTAGCTGGTGCGGTTGAAGAGTTATTCCTCTGGGAAGGTGAAAATTTGACCCTGGCGAGCTGGTGGGAAAATGGCCAGGGTACTCGTACTTGAAATGCTTTCTCGTGAGAGAACCGATTTTCCGTTATTTTCACGATCCGACGCTCCGCTCCAGGGTTACAACCCCGACAAGGTTAGTTTGTAATGGCGTTCCGGGCAGAGGTTCGGAATTAATCACGTAGTAATTCCCGTTTCCGTCCGATCTCCCTGTTTTCTCCAGATTCTGGAAGCCGGTGAAGTCCCGCTTCGAGTCTGTCCAAGTGCCTATTTTTTGCGTTACCTGCGTTTTATTAGCAGGTGGTCAAAGTAACAAGGGTGAAACCACTTTCTGCAAATAGGTCTTTTTGAAGAATCCAGGGGGTGAAAAAATAATTTTCGACCAGATTTGTCTCACTCGTATACACAGCAGCCTTGCCGAATTTTCCTGGATTTTTTATATTTATATTTAATTATATTTACAATTATAAGGAATTTTTTGAAATTTTTTAGCTTTAAAACTACTAGTCTAAAAATTATAAAATTGTACAATTAGGTTCTTTACACTATACACTGTTTTTAATGGTCCAAAAAATTGTATGTTGTCGATTTAAATTTTGAGTTATTAAAGATTTGAAATTTGAAACTCTTTTGTTAATTTTGAAAATTTTGTATCTTCCAGAAGGGTGGTCCGATTTCGGCGATCGAGGTGTCGGATGAAAGGGTGTGGCTTCCTGCGCCGATCCTCGTTTCCAATTTTTGCCTCCGACTGCTGGATCTCGACCTCGTGTCCACGTGGATTTCCCTTTTTGTCCTGTAACTCGGCGAGTTTTCACGGGAAAAATCCCAAACTCAGCCAGGATGTGGAGCTTGTCCAGGTGTATCGGAGGGCAATCCGAAAACACAGGGTCACCGATCGAAATCGCGCGCCGTATCACTTTTTCACTTTTCACTGTCAGATTTTAGGTTAAAATTTTGGTTTTTCGGCTGTAACTTCGCGAAATTTTCACCGATTTTCGAAATTTTTTCACGAACACTTGTATTTCGTTAGCGCGCAACTTTTAGCAAAAATTAGGATATTTTTGCTCACTTTGACTAATTTTACCGATTTTTCGAGCGCGGAGCGGCTTAAAAGTGATCCGATCGCGGCGGGGGGCGCCGTGAGACTGGTTAGGTTAGGTTAGGTTAGGTTAGGTTAGGTTAGGTTAGGTTAGGTTAGGTTAGGTTAGGTTAGGTTAGGTTAGGTTAGGTTAGGTTAGGTTAGGTTAGGTTAGGTTAGGTTAGGTTAGGTTAGGTTAGGTTAGGTTAGGTTAGGTTAGGTTAGGTTAGGTTAGGTTAGGTTAGGTTAGGTTAGGTTAGGTTAGGTTAGGTTAGGTTAGGTTAGGTTAGGTTAGGTTAGGTTAGGTTTTTTTTTTTTTTTTTTTTTTTTTTTTTTTTTTTTTTTTTTTTTTGTGCTTTTCCCCGTTATGGGTGGGACGGGCTCTTGTTATTCTAATTACTCATTCATTCCAGTTCTCGCATGTATTCCTCTCGCACTTTCAAGCTTCATACTTTATCTTTCTTTTACTCATCCTTTCATTCTTAGCCGGGTGGGACTCCCGCTATTCTAACTACTGTCTACTTTTTCTATTATTTTTCTTTATTAAGGTTTCAGACAAACAACTTTGTTTTATTTACATTGTTGGCTTATACAGTTGGTTACATTCTGGTTACTTACTCTATTTCTTTACGGTATACATATCTATGAGCTTAGTTATTATTTATTCTAAAATTCTAAAAAACAATTATTTTCTACTTTATGGACATTTTCTCTTATTTCTATTATAATATATTAGTACATGTACTTTCTTATTTTACTATATTTTTATTTTCTTACTTAAATTCTAATACAAATTTTCTTACATGGCTAGTTTTACATCTGTTTTTATTCTATTTTAACACTTGGTTTATATTAACTTAACTTCTTATTTTCTAACACAATGTTTATAAGCTGTCTTCTTATTTTCTAACACAATTATTTTCCAGTTTTATAACATAAGGTTTGGACCTGCTCGATTTGGACTGTTCTAAGGGCTTGTGTGGATTTCTTTTGCCTTGTCGATATTTATTTTTTCTTTAATTTTGCGGCAATAATATATAATATATACTTATGATACACATAATTATTGTCTTTTCTTGTCTGTTTTTTTTTTTTTTTAAAACTCTGCATTTTTAGGGGTTGTTTGGTGTGTGTGTTGGTGTGTGTTTTGATATATGCGTATATATTTATTATATATTTTATATATCCGTGTTTTTTGTTATTCTCTGGTTTCCATGTGCCTTCCATATCGTGGTTATAATCCACGTTTATTCTGTACTCCCAGTTTGTGTTGCTATGTTTGTATATTCGTGTGTGTGTTCCTGTTTGTGTACCTGCGAGCGTTGCAGTGTGTGTTCGTGTGTGTGTTCCTGTGACTTTTGCGTGTGTTTTGATATATGCGTATATATTTACTATATATTTTATATATCCGTGTTTTTTGTTGTTCTCTGGTTTCCTTGTGCCTTCTGTTTCGTGGTTATGATCCACTTTCATACTGTACTCCCAGTTTGTATCGCTGTATTTGCATGTTTGTGTGTGTGTTCCTGTTTGTGTTCCTGTGTGTGTTCCAGTGTGAGTTCCTGAGTGTGTTCCTGTGTGTTTTCCTGTGCATGTTGTGTGTGTTCTTGTGTGTGTTATGTGTACCTTAGGGAGCAGTCTAGGCGTATGCCGTTGTCGTCCGAGCCAGGTAATCCCATTTCTTGCGGACCGGGCACTCCACGCTGAAGGCGTTGTGGTCAGTCCTCTGGAGCTTGGAGTGTGAGCAGTTGCAGCACTGCGGTTCATTTCCCGCAACAAATTCCACGCATTTTTCGCGTAAGTGCGGTCCTCCGCAGTGACTGCATCTGTCCACACTCTCAGTGCAAAATTTCCGGCCGTGTCCGAACGCTAGGCATTTCGTGCATTGGATGAGCGGTGACTGGTCCTCCACCCTTACCCTTTGCAGGTCCAGGTAAAGAGCCCCAGCCTCCGTCATCCTCTGCCATACCTTGGGTCTGACCTGGACGACCACGTGCGCTGTTTTCGGGTTTCTTGTCCTCTTCTTGAATTTTATGCCCATTTCTTTATCTTCTTCGTCTAAGTCCCTAAAGATGTTTTCGTTCTGGGAGTAGAGCGCCTTTACCAACTCGTCGTCGTTACTGTCCAAAAAGACGTCTTTTAGGACGACGAGCGGGTTTTTGTTTTTCATGGGCGCCACTATTAACCCTTTGCCTCGGCTCTCGATCCTTTCCTTGACTCTTTTGAACTCTGCCTCTGTGTCACATCCCAATATCAACGTCTGGTTTTTCGCTTTACGGACTTTGTTTATTTTTAGGCCAGTTCCCCTGGGATCGACCGCCTCCTTCACCTTGGCGAGCAACTGGTCGGCTGTATCCAGTTCTTCGGAGGTGACCGCCATCGAATGAAGGGCCGGCCGATGCCCGGGTTTGGCTGCCGTGACGGTGGCGTACGTCTGTGAGTCCGTTCTTGGCTCGCATGCCGCTTCTCTAATGGCCTCCTGTATTTTACTGGTGCTGTTGGCGACCTCACCGACAACGTCCCCGATTTTCTCTTCGAGAACAACCGCCGCACGACCTACGACGTTCACCCCGTCTATCGTGCGGCCGATGTTCTCTTGGACTATGTCGATCTTGGCGCTGACCAAGTCAATGCTGTCGACGACCTTGTCGATGACGTCGGCACCGCTATCGTTACAGTACACGGTCATGTCTGCGAAGCCTTTTCCCACTTTTTCTTCCAGATCTTTCAGGCGTGTGTTGATGTTCGTCTCCACTTTCTCCAGCCTTTCTAAGATTCCCTCCGATAGCCTGGGGGATGTTGGCGTGGTGTTGGCCTTTGTAATCGGGGCCGTTTTAGGCGCTGTTTCCAGGACCTTCATCCGCCTACTGAGCTCAAACAAGATCCGAAGACTTCTGTCCGACTGGGTCTCCAGGAAGATCTTAATGTCTTTCCTCATCTGAGGGTAGTCTCTGACTCTAGTTGGAATGTCTTCGAATGTCTTCATGACCTCCTGAAGGAGTTTGTCGTTGGGTACTGCAGCGTAGGTGTCGGTCTGCTTCTTGTAAGCCTCCATGTTGTCAATGGACCTCCTCTTTCGCTCTGGTCTGCGGATGAAAGTCCTGGCGGCGTCCAGCGCTTGTCCAGGCGGGCTCGTGGGGTTGGGAGTGGTGGTGGAGGCGACAGCGCCCGAGGTCCCTGCCGACGACGACAGCGGCGTTTCAGCTGTTTCCGCTAGGGTTCCTCGAGCAGCGTCTTTCCTGCCAAACATCAGGGCTATTCCCTTCGGCGCTTCGCGCGCTCCGGTGGGTCCCTCATTTCCCGGGTTGGTAGGTGACGCGGTGGGCGCTTTCACTGCTGGGGTGCGTTGCATTTTTTATTCTCAGGTCCCGTGTATTTAATGTGGTGTGTTGTGTGGCTTGTGTGTATAGGGCACAGCAAGGGAACGGGGAAAATTGTCAATATAAAGTGTATAATAATAGAGATACTTAAATAATATTTTGGTTCAACCAAGCGGTTTGTCGGTGATCTGTCCCTGTATAGGGGGGTGTGTGTAAAATAGAACAAAATAATGTAAGAAGGATTCAATGAATCCTGTCGACTTATACACTAATAACTCTATGTAGAGTCGCGGTCCTTAGCTAAAAGAGCGGGTCAGGAGGAACTAGTCCGAAATCAATCAACGGAAAAAAAAAAAAAAAATTGAGTCAAAAACACCCAATTGTAGAGTGATTTTTGAATGGCTCTACATAGAGTCGTTCTGTCTCGTTCGGTAGATAGCCCCCACCGAGCCCTCTCGAATGAACCCAAACTCGGTGCAATTACACCAAGGGGTTCCGGAGATATCCCAACTTGAAAATTCCTGGTTTTTTCGCTAAATAAAAAACCCAAGTGGTTACAAGAGGATATCTCCGGATCCACCAGTCCAAAGACCCCGGTGCTTGGGCTCTCCGAGCTTGGCTCGGCGAGACCGATCCACCGAAACGGTTTTCAGCCTGAAAAATCTTGGCGCGCTGAAAGCGCCTGAAACTAAGCTAGGTCTGTGCCCCAAGCTCTACTGATACAAACAGCGAAAACCCCAGCCCTCTACGACTCTCCGTTGGGAAGCTATGGTCTTCTCAAGTTTTCGCAAAATGGCCGCGGTGCTGTCAAAGTTGGTTTTTGGCAGCCAATATCTCCCCTCTGGAAAGCCGTAGACCCTCTGAGTTTGGGCTCTCCCAACTCAGCCTGAGCTCCGCTGTCCGCTGAAACTACTTTCAGGATCCTGAAATTTTTCAACCCCAAACCGCCTGAAAACGTGGGGTGGAAGGGACGCAATGTTCTTGAGCATAGAACCAAAAACCGCAATCTCCCACGACCTCTGGTTCAGGAGTAATGGCGGTTTGAAGTTAAACAAAATGGCCGCCGAGCTGTCAAAGGCCGACTAGAAATGTCCGTAACTTCGGAACCTCTCGTCACAATTGGACGGGGTTTTGGATGTACAACTCGGCGTCACTTCAGGTGTCTCCTGAAAGCAATTTCAGCGACAAAAACTAGCGACGTCTGAATCTGACTGAAAATCTGAAAAACTTAAAGCTAACAATAGTCTAAAGGCCCTATTGAAAAACTGGGTTCAATCGGGCCAGCGGTTCCCGAGATATCTCAATTCGAAAAATAAAACCTAAAAACCGAAATGGTACAGAATTTCCAAAAACGCCAAATTGGGAGCAATGGGGCCCGTGTTTGGGCTTGAGGAGGTCAGGATGGGTGTATTAGACACTATCCTGGCGTTAAATTTGTGAATTTACTATTAATTTATGAATTATGACCAAAAAACATTAAAAAATCGATATCTCTGGAACCTTTCGTCACAAAATTATGAAAAATTACAATAAAATATCTTAAATATAGGGCTACAATAAACAATAGTAAAAATTTTGAAATTTAAAAACTAGGTCAAAATTTTTTCAGAAGTATGGTTTTCCAGCTATTTATCCTATAATTTAAAAACTAGTCGACTTAAAAATCTAAAACTTAGGATCTCTGTTTAACTAATGAGCGCGCAGCAGGCTGCAGTTGAAGATCTTCAAAATTAGTCTTCAGTCCGGAGTTATTATGGGTCAAAGTTGACAGCTTATATATGTCATATATAAGTGGGTATTATATATAAAATTCTAATTCTAGTTGCACTCGCCTTAGCTGATGTTGGTCCAGGATGATGCCAAATTTTAGATCGCTAGCTCCACTCCTTCCGCTTTTTCAGGCCACGTGGTTTTTTGTTTTTTCAGTTTTAAAAATCCAACTTCGGTTTTTTGTGGCTTCTGAGTGATCAGGATGGTGTGCGAAGGCGATGCCCACCCGTTTCTTCAATAAAAAATGGGGGTCGTCGTGCTTGTTCGAGCAGCGTCTTCAATTGAAGTTTTTTCTTCAAAGTTTAACCTCAAAAAATGGAGGTTTTTCAGGTTTTGAAGGGGAAGCAATGCAGTCTGGGTTAAAAACTTCAATGGGGCATGTAGCCTTCACTTTTATGCACACACTGACACTTGATTTGTTGAAATCCGAGCACTTTTGACCACTTTTTTGATTTTTTAACTGCGGAGCGGCTTCAAAAACGATCCGACCACCACGGAGGCTGGGGGGGAACTGGTTAGGTTAGGTTAGGTTAGGTTAGGTTAGGTTAGGTTAGGTTAGGTTAGGTTAGGTTAGGTTAGGTTAGGTTAGGTTAGGTTAGGTTAGGTTAGGTTAGGTTAGGTTAGGTTAGGTTAGGTTAGGTTAGGTTAGGTTAGGTTAGGTTAGGTTAGGTTAGGTTAGGTTAGGTTAGGTTAGGTTAGGTTAGGTTAGGTTAGGTTAGGTTAGGTTAGGTTAGGTTAGGTTAGGTTAGGTTAGGTTAGGTTAGGTTAGGTTAGGTTAGGTTAGGTTAGGTTAGGTTAGGTTAGGTTAGGTTAGGTTAGGTTAGGTTAGGTTAGGTTAGGTTAGGTTAGGTTAGGTTAGGTTAGGTTAGGTTAGGTTAGGTTAGGTTAGGTTAGGTTAGGTTAGGTTAGGTTAGGTTAGGTTTTTTTTTTTTTTTTTTTTTTTTTTTTTTTTTTTTTTTTTTTGGCAGGAGTGGGAAATCCCCACGGACACCTCGACTACCCCACAGGCTGTGAGATAGTCGAGGTAGTGCCGGACTCGAACCGGCTAAAACCACACTCCTGCCCTGTTGGTGTCCTCTGACGTAGTCAGAGACTTTTAGAGACAAAATATTTGTAGTTGCTGTTTTTGGTTTTTAAATTTAATTTTTTGAGTTTACGCTAGTTTTAAAAAAAAATTATATTCTATTTTATTCAATTGTTTACTATTTAATATTTAATTTCTAAATTTTGAGTCTATGCTTTAATCTGTGTATCCTTTCTTGCTGAAATATTCATACATGATAAAGCATAGATATTAGGTGTCCTTATTTCTTTCTACGACTTTATTGCAAATTTCAATACAAAATTCTAAAAATATTTTTCGTTTTTTGTTGTCTCCTATAATTTTGCTAATGTTGTCTCTGTTTATATTTAAATCTAGTTTCTGTTCCACGTTATGTCTCTCTGCACAAAATACTGGGCATTCCATCAGGATGTGGGCGACCGACTCCACTGCATCTGGCTCACAGATGCACGATGGGTTCCCCTTACACTTGAAGCGGTGCAGGTATTCGGAGAACCCACCGTGCCCCGTAAGGATTTGTGTTACGATGCCGGTTGGTTGAACTTTTTTGACGATTTTGAAGGCGTCGATCGCGTCAGGAAGGAAGATTTTGGTCACACTCGCGGTCTCCCCTTGACGGTACCTCTGGTTCCATTCGCCAAGCGACTCCATACGGATGTGCCGCCTGACGAATGAAACGGGACACAGGTCATAGTCCGGCTTCTTCTTCGACTTCAAGGCAGCTTCCTTCGCAAGTTGGTCGGCTCGCTCGTTTCCCTCCAAACCCGCGTGGGCCTTTATCCAGAACAAGGAGACACTCTTGTTCTGGATCCGACATTGTCTTATGATGTCCCTTGTTTCCACAGCCAAGGGATGGGGGGAGCTTACGTTAGCGACCGACTGAAGGGCCGCCCTGGAGTCGCTGAAGATTCCGAACGTGGACTCATTGCGCCTGAGCACCTCTCCTGCTGCTCTTTGCAGGGCCAGAAGTTCAGCCTGGTAGACGGTACAGTAAGACGGCAAGGCAAGCTTGAGGGCCTTAGTTTCGGTGGCGCCATTCCACAAGGATAGCGCGGCCCCAACCCTGCCCTCAATCTTGCTGCCGTCTGTGAATATGCGCACAGCAAGGTGGTTTTGGTTATTATATTGTTCCTCGTCTACCAGGCTTCCGAACTCTAGGGTGACGCGGTCCGCAGGGTGCGGAGCCTCGGCTGCTGGAGCCATCCGCTCAATCTCCCTACCTCCAAGCACGGGCTGGGGCACGCCCCTCTTGGCCTCGTACAGTGCTGCTACTTCCCGTATACGAAGGTCGAGTGGGAGAATCCCAGCCAGCACCAGTGCCGAGTTCAGGGAGACCGTGCGGTAGGCTTTACACAGCTTCTGGACGAAACCCCTCTGGACTACGTTCAGTTGTTTAATTACACCCACTTTTTTGGCAGCAGGTGCCCAAGCGCTTGCGGCGTAGAGAATTATTGGTTCGACCGCTGCCGTGTAGATGACGCGGATGATCTCCGGATGAAGGCCCCAGCTCACTTTTGCCGCCCGTGCCAGCTGTTTATAGATGTTGATAGCTTTCCTGCACACATTGGCGACGTGGGTGTTAAAAGTGAGCTGGTGGTCGACGGTGAGCCCCAGGATTTTGATTTCATTAGACATGCCAATGTCTACCCCGCCCATGCTCAGGAGTGGGACATCGTACTTCAGCTTTTTCGTTATAACCATTGCGCACGTTTTGTGTGGTGCGAACTTTAGTTTGTTTCTGATGCCCCACTCCCGAACATACTCGAGAGCGGCATTGGCCTGTCTTTGAACTTCTAATGCTGTGTCACCGTCGAAGACCATAACCACGTCATCGGCGAAAGCCTGGCAGTAGTCTCCCCTATCCTCCAGTCCTTTCAGCAGGGGGTCGAGAATGACGTTCCACAGGATCGGACCGCCAACAGACCCTTGCACACACCCCTTGTTGGTGTTCCTTTGGCACTCTGCACCATCGTACCTGACTCGGACACTCCTACCAGTCAAGTAGCTATCCACCATGCGTCTGATGTTCACCGGGCACTTTTCCTCAGCCAGTCTGGTCCTAATGGCCGGCCACCACGCGCTATCGAAGGCTCCCTCTATGTCCAGTGATACAACAGTGATCAGCTTCTTCTCACTTAGCTTTACTTTGATATGTTGTATCATGGTGTAGAGGGAGTCTTCGGTGCTCCTCTGGGGCATGAAACCAAACTGACGAGTACTGAGCCGCGGGATCAGGTGCCACTTGAGTCTGGCCACTAGCATTTTTTCAAGCACTTTGCCCAAGACTGGTAGGAGGCCGATCGGTCTGTAGGACTTCGGGGTGGTGTAGGAATCTTTGCCGGGTTTTCGGAGGACTACCACTGTGGCCACCTTCCAGGCCCCAGGGAAGTATCCGTGCTCTAGGCACTTGTTGGTCAGTGCAAGGAACGTCCCTGGGTCCTGGGATATGGCCTGGGCACAGATGTCGGCTGTGAGACCGTCTGCCCCGGGTGCCTTCTTTGGGTTGAAGCTTTCCACCGCCGTTTTCAGCTCCAGAAGTGTAAACGGTGGGTCATGTTGTTCATCATGCGACCACTCGTTTACACGACTGGCCGCCTCACGTATCCGGCGGTGGTCAGTGGTTTCTCCCTCTTCTACGTCTTCGGGGTAGAAGGTCTCGGCCAGCAATTGAGCCGACTCCTGTGCGCTCAGTGGCACTCCATCCTTCACCAACGGCAAGTCCTCCTCTCTTTTGGCGGTCCGCCCTATGACCCTGTATATGCCTTCCCACATCCCCTCTCTGGTTTGCTTCTCACAGAAGCCCTTCCAGCCCTGTGTATGCGCTTTCATGGCCAGCGACTCATATTTATCTTTTGCTTGCAGGTACTCATCGACGACGCGTTGCCTACGGATGGGCGCTGCGCACCGGATGCGGCGTCTCTTGGTGTTCACCTCCGACCTCAGCCCAGCGAGCTTCTTGGACCACCACGGTATTGTAAATTGGGTATTGTTCTTTACTTTACTTAATGTTTCTTCGCAAGTTTGTGTAATTATGGCTAAGTATTTATTAATTTTTTCTTCTAACTCTATTGTGCTACTTATTGTACTAATTCCACTTGAATTTAGGTTTGTATCTGCTTGTAATTGGGCCAATTTCGCACGAAATTGGCTCCAATTTGCTTTCCTAGTATTATATATTCTCGTGGTCCTTTTAACATTAATACCTTTTGATTTTACCAGATTGATTTTGAAGACAATACCGTTGTGGTCCGAGCTCGTGAGTCCTTCCTCGACCCGCCAGTCCTCCACCAAGCCCAGCAGATCCGCTGAGCACGCTGTGATATCAACAAAGCTGCTGTACGAGGTGTTACCTCTGACGGTGTCGAAGGTCGGGGTGTTGCCGACGTTGAGTACCTGCAAGCCCATTTCCTCCAGGGTTCCCGACATTTCCTCTCCCTTGCTGTCAGTTACCAGGCTGCACCACCAGGTGCTCTTGGCGTTGGCGTCGCCGCCAATTATAATCCTAGTGAGGCCTATTTCCTCGCGAATCCGCATGAGGTGCTCCAGGTATGGCTGTATGGGCTGGTCTGGTTCAAAGTAGAAGGAGACTACTGCGATTTCCCAGGCGCTGGTACGGATCCTCACCACCACGATGTTGTTGGTGGTGAGTTTCGGACACTGCGAGACGTCAAGGTCATGGTCGAAGACGACTATTGCCGCCTTCACAGTTCCTCCTCCTTGTTCAGCGCACTGGTACACTCTAGCTCCCCGGTAGTCTCGCATCCTCTTAACCCCACCCACATACGGCTCCTGGAGCAATGCGAACGCAACCCTCCGCTCACTAGCCGCAAGCATGAGCTCTTGGGTTGCTAGGTTCTTCCTCTGCAGATTCGCTTGGATTACCTGGTAATTCTTGGACTCTCTCGGGTGTGTTCGGGAATCCCTGGATGAGTCTCCTCTTGTATCCGCTGGCTTGCCCTTAGCAATACGCCACCGACAGCCGCGCCAATGCGTCCCACTTCACGCGAACCGGGCACTGGCTGTCGAAGGCGTTATGCTCGGTGTTACCAAGTTTTTGAGAGACACAGTTTCGGCATTTTGGCACTTCCGCAGCCATCCGTGAGGGGCAGTCGGCCCTCATATGGGGATCACCGCAGTGTGTGCAGAGGTCGGCGACTTCCGTGCACAGCTTACGGGTATGACCGAAGCGCAGGCAGCGAGTGCATTGGATCAGCGGAGACTGGTCCAGCACCCGCACCCGCTGCAGGTCAATGTGCACCCGACCCGCGTGTGTCAACCTCTGCCACACTGTAGGGGACACCTGCACGATGACATGGCACAGGTGTGGGTTTCTCGTTTTACGACGGTACTTCAC